>JAPMAC010000198.1:4800000-7200000 GCA_028671895.1 Oenanthe sinensis
TGTGTTGCAGCTGAAAGTCACAGAGGATTTTGAATTATTTATCTTCTGTCCCGAGGCAGATTCATATACCTGAAGAATGCTAGATAACAAGTCTGCAGTGTTGCCATTAGCTTTACAAAAAATATACGAATCATCTGCGAAGAACATGTGAGTTAGAGTTGGGGTTGTTCGAGCAACTCTAATACCTGTTAGTAGATTCCTTCTAGCATTATCTTGAAGCAGGGCTGTAAATCCCTCCATGCACACTAAGAACAAGTAGGAAGAGAGCGGGTCGCCTTGTCTGATTCCGCGACTCGGGACAACTGAACCAATCACTTTACCTGAGTAAGTAATTTTATAGCTCACTGATTGAACACACTCCATAAACAGCTGAATCAAATGGCCCTCAAAACCCATTTTTGTTAACATTGCTTTCAGAAAAACCCATTCCACCCTATCGTAGGCTTTGCTCATATCAAGTTTGAGAGCCATCCACCCCGTTTTTCCTGCATTTTTCCTTTTTAAGAAATGCATGACTTCATAAGAAATCATTATATTGTCCGATATCTGCCAGGAATAAAGGCGCTTTGAGACTCAGAAATGAATCCGTTGAGGATATGCTTCAATCTGTTTGCTAAGACTTTAGAAACTACCTTGTACACCACATTGCACAGGGCAATTGGTCTCAAGTCAGCCATGGTTGCAGGATTCTGCTTCTTTGGGATCATCACTATGTTAGTTTCTGTGATATGCTCTTCAAATTTGCCCGTAGTGAAAAAGTTTTGAACCAGCTTTACTACATCATCGCCCACCACTTGCCAATACTTCTGGAAAAATCCTGGGCTCATCCCGTCTGGGCCAGGGGATTTGTCTGGGTGCATTCCAAACATTGTTGTCTTCACTTCTTTGTGCTGAATTGGGGTTAGCATACATGAATTCTGAACTGAATTGACTCGACTAGACACCGTATTAATCACCCTCGACACCTCTGTATTTGTGGCTGTAAATAATTTTGAGAAATAACCTGTCATTGTTTCTTCTAGCCCTGTACCCCAGCTGAAAGAGGAGATAGGAGTGAAGGGAAGAAACTCACTGCACTTTCATGTGTACTAAGAATGTTAAATGTAATCTCTATGTAATGGTTGATGATAACTCATCAATAGAACAGGACATGTAATAATATGCAGGTGCACAGAAATCTTGGATCACAGAGTTCAGTTAAGACAAAGTATCAAAGGATCATCTACAGACTTGAAGCTCACTGGAAGAAGTTCATTAACATGTTCAGGCCTCAGTGGAGAATAAAAGATGTTGACATTTATTCAAGGATGTGGAAGCTACAGAAGATTGTCTTAGTCTATGAAGATTTTAGTGCATTACAGTCGAAGCTATTAGTAAGATTTGCAAAGAAGAATGTGGAATCATGTTCGGAATCAAGAGCCCCTATCAAGACTAGTCACTTATGAACCAGACCGTTGCATCAAGTGTCAGGACATTGGAGGCAAGCTCTCGTCGGTTAATATGGTTTTACTCATTCTAAAGTTGTTGGTTTTCTTGAGTCATGTGGAGGATCAACAAAGGTGGTAAATCAGTGTTGGAGAAATGTCAGCCTAATGGATAAGGAACAGACGGCACAACCTGATTGGATCTTACTAAAGCTTCACAGATTAGAAGGCCAAATACTTGGACGTGGTGGAGTCACGTATACGGGGCCAAGTATTTGGATAAGGAAGTCTACACAAATTGAAGAGTGGAATGAAAATATTTAATTTAATTAAATAAAGTATTTATTTAATTATTTATATATTTTATAAATAAAGATATTCTTTATTTATATTTTATATATTTATTAAATATTACTTTTACATTAAATATTTTCAAAGGCATGCATGGTACATGACTTTGGGATAAGATTAGGGTGGACATGAGCAAAAGGAGAAAAAGTGAAAAAGTAACCTTTTTCATTTTGAATAAAAGTCTTCCATACTTGTCTTTCAAGTAGTGTGGGTGCAGGAGAAGAAAAAGGGAGATAGAGAGAAATTATTTTCTCCCCCATGACCGAACTAATACTTTAATATTTTGGGGCCATGATTTTCTTTATCATACCACTCCTCTATCTTTCTATTGTAAACACTTGCTAAATCTTGTATAGAAGATAAGGTTGATTTTTGTCTCCTAGATCTACAAAATGTAATAGTTTTAGAGGAGACAAAAATCACTTCTTTGTTGTGTTCTTGAGCTTTTGTTCTTGAACTTGTTTGTAGCATCTACCCCACTTCAATGAATATAAAGTTATATTCTTGGATCTTGTTGTGTTGTGTGTTTTGGATGATTTACCGTTCATTATCTTGGTTATTTTTATGGTGTTCTTGAGGTTGAAGAAGATGATGAACAGTACCCGGGTTTGAACCAAAGTAATTTTTATGTTGTCCCAAAAATATATAAAAGTCATAATTTCAATTGGGAATCGTATTCACCCCCCCTCTACGATCTCCGGGACCCAACACCAGCCAACATCCACTCCATTGTCATTTTTGAGAGTGTCAATTTTATTCACTTTACGTCGAGCCTTTGTTGCAGCATGAAAAAACTTATTATTGCAGTCGCCCTCGCGAAGCCATAGCTGCTTACACCTCTGCCTCCAAAACACCTCTTGTTCATTGTATAATTCCACCAATTTCTTTGCATTTTCTCTATAAAGATTTACTGAAAACTCATCTTTCCTTCCTTTTGTACGCTGCATAATCTTTTTACAGTGCTGTACTTTACTTCTGAACCCTCCCGTAATTTCTTTCCCCCACTTATCTAACATACTAGCTGTGAAGGTTATTTTCTCTACCAATGATTTATCACAGGACAGCTGCCAGGCTTCCTCGACAATTTTGCCACACATCGGATCTCTTAGCCAGCAGTTTTCAAATCTAAAATTGGCATTTCGAACACTATATGAGCGAGTGAAGGGCTTTAAAAGGATAGGACTATGATCAGACGTTGATACTTTCAAGTTTATCAGCTTGACATCCGGAAATAGTTGCATGAAGCTATTGTTCACCAAAGCTCTATCTAGTCTAATCTCTATCCATCCTGGCGTACCATACCCCCTTTCCCACGTAAACGGATAGCCTTCCAGATCTAAATCATGCAGACCACATTCCGATATACAGTTGTTGAAACCTTGTATGAGCCATGGTGGATACGGTCGTCCCCCTCTCTTATCTTCTTGGCTTGTAACGTTATTCAAATCCCCAACGATTACCCAAGGCATCGTCACATTGTTGCTCAACATACGTATAAGATCCCAAGTTTCTGCTCTTCTGCTGCGATCAGGTTCCCCGTAAATACCTGTTAATCTGTATTTGATACCCCCTTGGATTTCTATCACAGCATCAATATGGTTCTTATTGTATGAGAGCACCGTAGCTTCCTTTTCATTACGCCATATCAAAGCTATACCAGCACTTCTACCAACAGTCTCTACAGTAAAGGCTCCTTCAAACCCTATCAAATTTTTTACTTTCTCAACTCTATCTTGCTTACATAAAATCTCGCTAAGGAATATAAAGTCTGGGCTCTTTTGGAGAGTTAACTCCTTAAGGAATTGTAAAGCCCATGGGGTCCCAAGCCCATGGCAATTCCAACTTAAAGAGCTCATAATCCTTGGCGGACCCCTTTCACAAGGTCCGCCTTCTTCACGTTTTTTGGATCGTTTAATTTTAATGGGCTTTTATGTAAGTCCTGCTCCATGGTTACTACTTCACTCACATCTGGTCCCAAGTCCAACTCTGTATTGTTGCTCACGTCCATCATGTGATCCACCTCATCATCCGTCCTTCTTTTTTTATTATCTATTATTGCCACACCCCTTTGAGAAATAAATGATTGATTATTCCCTGATTTTATCCCATCACCTTTTAAAGCCATAGATTTTGCGCCTGTTAGTTTCGTAACCACTGGGTTTGCTAACTGTTCTCCTTGATTTTCTCCTTCCCTATCTCGCTCCTGATTCTGTGGAGGATTGCTCGCTTTATCGTTACGGCTCCATTCTCCACCTGATTCTGAACTTCAGCCACCGTTACTATCACGAATCCACTTTGCTCCTATCAACTTGGTTGGTTTTCTTAGCGGTGCCCTCATCCATATTCCAAAAGGCCTGGTAATTTCGTTTTCTGGAGTATCAAACAATCGACTACAGTATTTATCAGCATGTCCCAACATCCCACGTATGAAACAAAAGGTGGGAATGTTTTCGTATTTGAATATGATCCAAAACCAATCGTTTCCTGATTTTCTGATCTTCATTCTTCTCTTCAATGGCTTTGTCAAATCCATGGTGACCCTAACTCTCAAATATTCACGCCAGACCCCTGTAAAATTACTTAAGCAGGATTCTACAAACTTCCCAATATAATTTCCAACCTCACGCACCACATTTTCAGACATAAACCCTGCACGTAGATCGTGGATTTGAACCCAAAGGTCCATAGTGTTGAGACTGACAGCCCATGGTATATCCCCCGCCCTCATTCTCGCAAAGATTAGTGCTTTCCGATTAAAAGACCATGGACTCCCCTCTATGACTCTTTTAATATCAATCTCGTGATAGAACTGGAACACGTATAGATTGACATCCACCTCCTTAATATAAACCCCCTTCCCCGGTCTCCAGAGCGCCGCCATTGTTTGTTGCATTGAGGGGAAATCAACTACTCCTTCAGATAGAAATCGTCCCACTAAGCATAACTCTGCATTGAAATCTTGTTTTCCCAGTTGCACAAGTAGAAGGGGGGGTTGAATACTTGTGTGTCTTTTCTGCCCGATTTAAAATCAAGTTAATAACAAACTCAAACACGAAGATATGAATAAGAACTGTTTTGTATTATTGATTTGTGAATACAAAACTCTCCTAGGATGTACACAAACCCTAGCAGCTTCTCTGTGTTTATCACAGCAACTCTCTCTATCTCTATGCTCTCACAAAAATATTACTAAGACAATTATTTTCCCACACTTTTACAATTAGGTTACATAGAGTTTATATAGAGAGCTTCCTATCAACTAATAACAGAAAGATAAATTGCAATAGGAATATAATTCCTAATTATTAGTTGACAGTTTCCTTGTAGAATTCTCTTTCTTTCCCATAGCATATTTGTAATTTAAATTATCTTGATCTTCGAAGACTTTCCATTCCTCTGATCTTCTGTATAGACTCTGAAATCTTCAGACTCTGATGATCTCCAGACTCTGATTAGATGTAGACTCTGGTTTCACTTTCTACAGAAATTCTTCTAAGTACAAATAACATGAATGTTGACTATCTAGACTCTGATTATATATTTCAGAGACTAGAAAGACTTATTACAGATAAACTAATCTAGACCCTGTTCTAGTATTTTGTACATCATCAAATGGATATATTCCTAACAATCTCCCCCTATTTATGCTTTATAAAATGTAAGCATAAATCAAGGTTTGATGATGTCAAAACTAAAGAATAAAACTATTAATCTAGAACAGTATAAAAGAATTATAAGGGAAAAAGAATTACTTCTTATTTAATCTTCTCAAAAGCTGGATTATTCTTCAAAAAAGACTTTAACATATTTTCCTCCACAATTGCCAAAGCTTCACCAACAAATTTCTTCAGTTTCTTCATTTCTTCATTTGAACATTTTATTTGACAGTAAGCTGCTCTTAGGTCATTTGCATTGCTTTCTTGAGTTTTTAAGTCCTTCAACATTAGAACACTGACTTTCCCATTCATAGGTTGAAACCCAAAGTAATGACCAACACCTTCTTGAAACTTGATTTGTTTTTCTTCTAATGGCATGACTTGATCATTTCCCTCAGCATCAACATATTTCAAAGAGAATTTGCTCATTTGTCGATTTGCCTGTCTGTGCAGAGTCAGCTTCCTGTCAATTTCTTGAAACCATTTGTGAGTGATAGCCTCTTTGCTTTTGTTCACTTCATAAGCAATTTGCAGTAGGAATCTAATATACTGTAACTCCTCAGCTTGTTTGAAAAAGATAAAATTTGACTAACTAATCCACCTTACACTTCCACCTTCTAGGAAGTAAACTAGCATCTCATTTTTCACCTTTTCTGTTTCTCCCTGACCTCCTTGTACCTTTCTTTCAAAAATATTATAAACAATTTGAGCAGACACCACTTTGTTTAAATGCTTCTGGGTGATCTTCTCAAACTGCCTATCTGTCAAGGATTGAGGATCCCTGGTTAAGGTAGATGTTCTGTCAATATCTGATTCTTCAAATCCTCCAAGTCCTGTCTTGTTTTTAGCTCTAAGTTGCAGATTTGATTGACTGCATTTCCAGTAAGAAGGTTCTTGAGTGTCATCAGAGTCTGATTTCTTCCTTTGCCTATCAGAGTCTGATTTAGACCCTGATTTCCCATGTCCAGTCCCTGACTGGTGTGTTTGAGTTCTTGCTACTCCAGATTGTTTTTGTTGCACACCATCAGGACCCTTAGGACCATGAGAACTATCTCCATCATCACCATCTCTCCTCCTTTTAACTCCCCTTGATTTATCCTTGCATCCCTCATCCTTATGTCTCCTGGAGGATTCACCTTGCTTCTCCTTCTCCCCCTTTTTGACATCATCATTACTGGTGACAGCCAAAAGGATCTGCTTAAGAACTGTGGAGATATTTGCCTGGGCTGCAATAACTGAATCAACCTTAGAGGTCAAAGCAGAAACTATAGTTTGAAGAGAAGCTTGAGTGGTAGTGATAGCAGCCAGAGCATCTTTAAAAGCGACCTCTTTGGATAATTGAAGGGAGTGAATTCTGTCAAATCTTGTATTGAGAAGAGAAGTGGTATTATTGTGAGTTACAGTCTTATGGATTAGGTTTTGATTACTTTGTCTTAATGATAAGTGTAAATTAAATTAGCATTAGGAAGTTACTAATTAATATAGTAATCCTCCCTTAGGTTATTCGAAGTGACAGTCAACGAGAAGAAAGTCAAATTGGGTCAAACTGCTTTTATAAACAAAACCAAATGATTTTCTCTCTACATATATTTAGATAAGATTTATCAAAATAATGATAAAATCAAATCTAAGTTATATATGTTATATTTTGAGGCTTATACTGAAGATGAACAAATACAGTATTTTAACACTGCTTTTACGAAACAGAAAATGTGTTATCTATTTAAAAGAGTGTTTGTTATAAAGGTTTTCAAGGGAATATATTTTTAATATATTCTATAAATATATTTGTTCAATTTATCTTCAACAAAGTCCTGCCTAGATATAAAATACAGATTTTATCCCTAAAACCCTGAATTGTCCTAATTCTTTGGATAATTTGTATTTTAATTCAAATTAAATATTCCTTGGACTTCATAGTCATTATTATTTTAGGAATATTATATTTGAATATGTTTTGAGCCAAAACTTTAGTCCAAACGTTGACAAGTTCCGACAAATGGCTATCGAGTATTGTTTCGGGCTGTAGGGACAACAAAACGATCTTTTTCTCAAAGTAGTATCTACACATGTCCAAATGACTTGAAACTTGGGGAATGTCATTAGAATATTGAAAAAGAATTTTAGGATTTGTTTCATAATTTTTGGGTGACTTTTATTTTTGGCCTGTATTCCCGATTTCGGGATTGTTTATTCGGTCAATTAAAAGTCAATGAAAGTCAACTCCAAATTGAGTAGGATTTTGACCATGACCTATTGGGATCATTCCCAGATGGTTCCCAAATTTTCATAATTTTTGGAACATATTTTGAAAAACGTCATATTCCCAGCGTATCGTTCGATATCGCGTTTATTCGCTTAAATAATTTACTGAATGAGGCTAGCACTTTTTCTAGGCAACCATGTGGGTAAATACAGCTGGGGGGACAACACTTTTCAGTTATGTACCTTACCTTATCACATGCCAAGCCTTGTCCCCTTGTCCCCTTGTCCCCTAATTAAATCAATCAAAAATGCTCATTTTTGGCCTATAAATAAAGCCCTCCACCCACACCATTTCTCAAGCCTTTTAGTGCCAAGTATATGCTGCAAATTTCTCTCCCAAGAAGCTCTCAAGATCAGTAGCTTTTCATCTCCAAGAGTTCTTGCCCTTTAAGCTTAGTTCTTACATAGATCTTACCCCTTTTAAGCTTAAACACCCATATACTTGCACTTTAAACACACCAACCATACAAGTCACCTTAGGCTACCCAAAGACCATATATCTACTGCCCTTAGACTTGTTTAGTTGCCCCCAAAGTTATACCAAAAGTTCACTTTCCGGTGATTTTCCGGCGACTTTTTCCGGCGACTATTTTGTGTGTGTTTTGGCTTCAAAATTGGCTTTTTCTCTTGATTTCTCTCTAGATCTCAAGGGTTACAAGTTGATTCCATTTTTATGTGTTAGTACACATATTAGGCAGATTATAAATAGATTTGTGCTTGCTTGGTTTGTTTGTTAGATCTATTATATAGTTAGCCTTGTCTACGATTTATATAGTTACATGCTTAAATTGTTTGTTCATTGTCTTCTATATAAATTGTGATAACCGTTGGAAGAGCTTTAAATTGATCTCTTGCTCTTCACAACAAAGTTGTTTATATCCTCGGTGTAGGCTTCCGGGATTAATAACGACTCTAAGTTACTTAAGTTCCGAGTAGAGACCGATTTGTATAAATCTCATAAAGAGGTATAAGCAAAAGGACTCCTTGTTGAATTTGGTAATTAAACTAGCTTCTATTCCAAGTTGAGACCTACTTGTATAAGTCTTATTTAGAGACATAAACAAAAGGACTCCTTGTTGATAAGTTGCAAGTTAACTCATTTTATTTCCGAGTTGAGATTCCATTCGTATAAGTCTAAATTATTAGACATAAACGAACTTCTCCTTGTTTGAAATAAATAGAGTATTAATCTCACTTAATTCCGAGTCGAGACCAATCTGTATAAGTCGAGGTACGACATAAACAAAAGGACTCCTTGTGGAACAATTAAGTGAAAGAAACTAACTTATATTCCGAGATAAAAATACTCGTATAAATCTCACTTAGAGATATAAACGAAGCTTTCTCTCGTAGAATATTTGTCAAGTTTAAACTCACCTTAATTCCGAGTTGAGACCAATTTGTATAAGTCGAGGTACGACATAAACAAAAGGACTCCTTGTTGAATTATTCGTGAAAGAAACGAACTTATATTCCGAGTTATACTCTTTCGTATAAATCTCACTTACAGATATAAACAAAGCAAACTCGTAGAATATTTGTAAGTTTATTCTTTAACTTCGAACACCGAGTTAAGGGTTATTTGTATAAGTCGAGGTACGACGTAAACAAACCTAACTTGTTGAGTTCTTGAAGTTAATCCAACTTTGATTCCGAGTTAGATACTATTCGTATAAGTCGAGGTACGACATAAACGAAACATCCTCGTTGAATCTTAGTGGTATATCCGGTGTTCGTTTAAAGGTCATAGTTTAGTTGTTTTAATTTCCAAGACCTTATAAACAACCCACTCATAAAACGTTCTTGATCTTATTCAAGTCAAAATATATTTGGCTTAGTTATTTTCAGCCTTATATATCCTATATATATTATATATTTAATTTAAGTGCTTGCATTCATACGCTTTACATAACGCTCTTTACTTTAGCATACGCACTTAATTTACTGCATACACGTTCACACACAATGTGTGGTTCGTCCTTCTCACGAAGCGACTTACTCCGACTCACATTTATATATTCTGTTGCTTCGGCTATATTATATATATCTGTTTGTTTCCGGTCTAGTACAGTAATATACTAGTCCACCAATCTTCTTTTCTTAAACAGGGATTATTAAGTCGTAGTACTGGTTGTCTAGACTTTGCTAGTGAGGTGAAGTGAAGTGAGGTGATCCTTGTTGTAAGACCCAAGTCCTAGGCACGCCGACGGGAAGTTGGGTGTCTCTGCACCGTGAGGAAAAGGAAAGACCCAAGACCTAAGACCTAAGATCCAAGACCTACAGAGGGTTAGAGGAACGTAGTCTACGCAGGGTTATAATTTATTTTTCTTACTTGTATTTGAGGAGGTAACGGGAAGTTACGCTCCAAGATAAACTTGTAAGGGTTCTACTTAGATTGTGAGGAGGTAGCGGGGAGTTACGCTCCAAGATTAGTCTAGTAGGGTTTGCTATTGTATTTTGAGGGGTTAACGGGGAGTTAAGGTCCGAGATAAATACATAGTGGTTGTAACAGGCTTCTCCGCCGCTATAAGGAGTGAATCTTTTTATAGTGGGAAAATCTCGAGTTCAGGGAGGGACTCGGGGACTGGACTAGGGGTGAGCGGATCCGTTAGGGGATTGCGCCATCGCAAACCAGGATAAAAATCTCGTGTGTTGTGCTCTATTTCTTTACTCTCTTTTAATTTCCGCACTTGATTTACTAGTTGACTAGTAACATTTTTAAAAGAGAAGAGAAAATTTTAAAACGCCAAGCTCTAATTTTTAAAAGGGTATTAAGCTATTCAACCCCCCCTTCTAGCTAATACCCCATCCTTACGGACCAAACAGTTGGTATCAGAGCAGTGCTTTTAACTGTGTTCCGTGGCCTTTTTCAGTGCCTACGAACGCGACAAAAAGTTGATCTTTTATGGCGTATTTGAGTACCATTGGTTGTGGTGAAGGTCTCTCAAGTTCGAGACCTCCCTTATTCGATGGCACCAACTTTGCTACTTGGAAAACAAGATTTAGAATTTATGCTAAATCCCAAGGTGTCAAAGTGTGGATGGCTATCGAGGACGGTGTTGTTGTTCCGACTAAAGTAGTTGACGATATTGTCATCGAAAAGAAAGTCAGTGAATACATCCGTGAAGAAGAAGAGTTAATGAACATAGCCGCGAAAGCGGAAATGGTATTAACAAGTGCACTTGCTGAAAAAGAATACAAAAGAGTTAACAACTGCAAGTCGGCACAAGAAATGTGGAACAAATTGGTTATTACCTACGAGGGAACAATGGATATTAAAGACTCTCGAATGGATACTCTTATCCAAGAATACGAGAACTTTAAACTCCTCGAGGGTGAAACCATCATCGATATGGAAATGAGATTTACTCGGATTATTGATGAACTTGCACAACTCGGAAAAGCTTATTCGGTTAATGAGAAAAATCGAAGGGTGTTAAAAGCTTTACCTCCGAGTTGGAAAGTTAAATTTACCACTATAAAAGAAATGCATAATTTGAATGCATATACCATCGATAGTTTATTCGGCAACCTTCGTGCATACGAAGAAGACAATGCTCCGGATAAGCCTCTTCCTAAAACTGAAGAGAAGAGGAAAAGTATGGCTCTAAAAGCAATACTTATCGATGAAGATGAAAATGACGACGACTTAAACGAAGAGTTAGAGAATCTCGACGAGCAAGAAATTGCTTTACTAACGAGACAACTCCGTCGTGTTTTACAAAGCAAAGCTCAAAGATACGGAAAAGGTTTTCTTAAATCCGGTAACCAACAACGAGTTTTCAACTCTAAGGGTAGGCCGAATTATAAGAACAATTTCACTAGCACGAGCTATGCTAAAGGCAAAGGTGTACAACAACAAGCAAATAATGCCTATTATAATAACTCAAAATTTACGAGTAATTATACACCTAAGCCTAAAGAGGCAAATCCCGAAGAAAATGAGAATGTTTGTTTCGAATGTAAACAACCTGGTCATTTTAAAAGGGAATGTCCAAATTTGTCTAAAGGACAAATCCTTGTTGCTGAAAGTGGATGGGATTTAAGCGAGGATGAGGAAACTCCGGAAAAGAATGAAGAAATTGTTAACCTCTGCTTAATGGCAATCGGAGACGAAACTACTCCTACGGAAGCCTCCACCTCTCTACAAGAGGTAATATCTAAACCAATTTCAATTTCGTCTTATAGTAGTAATGCTATTAAATTGTCTAAGATTGATCATTATGACATGGATATTTCTGAGCTTAGAAATTTGGTTAAAGATCTGAAAGTTGGTTATGACGAATTGAACCGAAACTATACCAAGACCAAATCTGAAAAAGACAAATATGAGGATTTGTGTCTCCAACTTCAAACAGAGGTCACTAGTTTGACCGACGTACATGTTAAAGATATGGAGTACGTTACTAACATTCTCTCTCTTAATGAAAGCTTGAAAATCGAGATAAACGAAAAGGATGATCAAATTCGTACTCTAGTAGTCGAAAATACGTCTCTGATTCGACAAGCTGAAGAGATTGAGAATGATAAGATTCATTTAGACGAATGCAATCGTGAACTCCACGTTGAGCTTTTAAATTTAAAAATTCAAAATGAATCACTGATTCATGAGAATTCTTCAAAATGCAATCGTATAAATGACCTCGAACAGTCTCTTACGGGAGATCGAGAGGAAGAGCTTCATGAAGCCTTAAAAGAACAAAAATTTGACTACCAACTTCAATTGATGAGTAAAAACATCGATTATGCCAAACTTAAAAATAAGACAGATGTTGAAGTCGAAAGTCGTCAAAGACTTGTCTCGAAATTAGAAACGATGAAGTTGGAAAGTCAAAGGCTTAAAGATGAAAACCAAAAGCTCTTATCTCAAGTCATGGATAAAGAGAGTTACTTGATCAACAAGATTAATACCTTGGTTAAAGAAAAGAAAAATCTTGAAGCTACTTTGAAACAATTCACTAAGGGCAGTGCCATCTTAGAAAGAATGGTATTTGGCACCCGGGAATCAATTAATCGTGAAGGATTGGGTTATGAACATAATGGTCCTCCTAAAAAGGAAGAACATAAACCTAGACCTTCGATTAATACTACACCTAAGTCACCTACACCTAAGTGTACGTATTGCAATGTAAGTGGACATACTCGCTTATATTGCAAAGCTATAGAAGGTGAACTTAAGGGGAAGTACAAATGGGTTCCTAAAGGATCAACCTCTAAAAATAGAAATGATAAGAAATTATCACAAAAGAGGAATGACCCAAAAACGAATGTTCAAAGTCAACCAAAGTTTTGGTATCATCAAGAACCAATAATCTATAGACCAAGGAACATGAAAAATGTTCATCCTAGCTCTAGTTTAACTAGAAAGGATAATGTTTCTCAAAATAGCTCTAAGACTCAAAATCCTAACTACAATGGTCAATTTCGTAACTTAAAAGCTAATATGCCTAGAAATGCGAACTTTCATGCTAGATTGAGTCATAATGCTAATTCAAGAAATTCGATTATTACCATATTTCCACATAGTAAGACTCATAATCATGTTAAATATAACAAATATACTCCTAGAAGAAATCCGTATCATATCTCTGCTAGGAATGAAGCATCTAGAAGGTTATATGATGATGTGCAATATTATCCCATGCCTAGATTTGTTAATGCTATTTCACATATGCCTTATGATGTACTAACCCAAGGACCCTTAAGACAAAGGGGTACCAAAAGGTTTGACTGATCTGTTATGCAGGTATGCCTTACTGCTAAGAAAGATGTGTGGTATCTTGATAGTGGATGTTCCCGACATATGACCGGTAATAAGTCATTGTTGAACAACATTAGAAAGGTAGCCGCAGGAAGTGTAACCTTTGGAGATAGTAGTAAGGGTGACATCGTTGGCATTGGGGATATTGGAAATGAACGATTCAAAATAACAAACGTACAATTAGTCACGGGACTAAAATACAATTTGTTATCTATAAGTCAACTATGTGATAATGGTTACAAAGTCGTTTTTCGTTCATCACATTGTTCTATTTACAATGTAGACGGAAGACTGGCTCTAAATTGTCCACGTAATAAAAATGTATATACGTGTGATACTACGAAATATGAGAATGTATGTTTGGTTTCCATTAATGAGGATCCATGGTTATGGCATCGTAGGTTGGGCCATGTTAACATGAAACTCATTAAAACTATATGTTCGAAAGAACATGTACGTGGATTACCGAAACTCAATTTCGTTAAAGATCATATATGTGAAGCTTATGAAATTGGCAAACAAATTCGAGCATCTCATAAAGCCAAATTCATGGTGTCTACTTTTAGACCACTTGAGCTATTACACATGGATCTTATCGGACCAGTCCCAGTACAAAGTCTTGGAGGAAGTCAATACACCCTCGTGGTAGTTGATGACTACTCTCGATTTACATGGACTGAGTTTCTAAAATCAAAGAGTGATGCATTTGAATCATTTGCCGCTCTCTGCAAACGCATACAAAATCAACAAAATGAATCGATCATCTATATAAGGACTGATCATGGGAAGGAATTCGAGAATTCGAAATTTGTTGAGTTTTGTGAAGCGTATGGTATTACTCACAACTTTTCTGCACCTTATACACCTCAATCAAATGGGGTAGTTGAAAGGAAGAACAGAACGTTGCAAGAAATGGCAAACACTATGCTTAATGAATAACGTCGACCAAAATATTTTTGGGCCGAAGCTATGTCTACTGCTTGCCATGTTCTTAATAGAGTATTACTACGACCGATCAAAATGAAAACTCCATATGAGCTCTATTTTGGTAAAACTCCTAAGCTTAATTACTTCAAAGTTTTTGGAAGTAAATGCTATATCATGAATACCAAAGATTATTTAACGAAATTTGACCCAAAATCTGGAGAGGGCATTTTTCTAGGATATTCTGTGAATAGCAAAGCCTATCGAGTATTTAATCTTAATACTTTGGTTGTGGAAGAATCAATGAATGTTGCATTCGATGAATCTAAACCAAACTCAAAGTTTAAAGATTTGATAGAAGAGGAACCAGATTCAAATGGTTATATTTCAAGTGATGTTGAAAATGTTATTCGACAAATTGGAAATATGAATCTTGAACCTACAATCTCAAAGAATCCTCTTGAAAAAGATGAGGACGAACTTGAATTGCCTATGGAAATACCATTGCTTAAAAATCATCCGATAGACTATGTCTTAGGGGATTTAACTAAAGGTGTTCAAACTCGTGCTCAAATTCAAAACATTGTAAGTCATATGGCCTTTCTATCACAAATAGAACCTAAAACCGCAAAGGAAGCTTTATTGGATGAGGATTGGATTTTTGCCATGCAAGAAGAATTAAACCAATTCTCTCACAATAAAGTTTGGGAACTAGTTCCACAACCCCCTGATACTTCCATTATTGGAACAAAGTGGGTCTTTCGTAACAAGTTAGACGAAAGTGGAACAGTGGTAAGAAATAAAGCACGATTGGTTGCTCAAGGCTATACTCAAATGGAAGGAATAGATTTTGATGAAACCTATGCTCCCGTGGCTCGAATTGAATCGATTCGAATGTTTTTAGCCTTCGCGTGTCATAGAGGTTTCAAGGTCTATCAAATGGATGTTAAATCTGCTTTCCTTAATGGTGTCTTAGAAGAGGAAGTATACGTAAGACAACCACCTGGATTTGAAGATCACTTACATCCTGAGTACGTGTACAAATTGTACAAAGCTTTATACGGGTTAAAGCAAGCTCCTAGAGCTTGGTATGAGAGGTTAAGCAAATTCCTTATTGAAAATGGTTTCAAAATAGGAGTTGTTGATACCACTCTTTTTACGAAGTATGAAAATGATGACATCTTGCTCGTTCAAATTTATGTAGATGATATTATATTTGGTTCTACCAAAGAATCTCTATGTAAGGATTTCTCAAATATTATGAGTAAAGAATTTGAAATGAGCATGATGGGGGAATTAAATTTCTTTTTAGGACTGCAAATTAAGCAATCCAATGAAGGCATTCATATTTCACAATCGAAATATTGCAAGGAAATGCTCAAGAAATTTGAGATGGAAAACTGTAAAACCATCAGTACCCCTATGTCACCTGCACTAAAGATGACTGAAGATCCTAACGGTATTTCTGTGGATACAAAGAAATATCGAGGAATGATTGGCAGTCTTCTTTATATTACTGCAAGTAGGCCTGACATACAGTTTAGTGTGTGTAAGTGTGCCCGCTTTCAAGTCAACCCTAAGGAATCTCATGTGTCTGCTGTAAAGCGGATATTTAGATATCTTAAAGGGACCACTGATATGGGGTTATGGTATCCAAAAGGACAACCATTTGACCTAGTGTGTTTTTCTGATTCGGATTATGCCGGACACTTGATTGACAGAAAAAGCACAAGTGGTACTTGTCAGTTTCTAGGTGGATGTCTAGTTTCTTGGTTCTCTAAGAAACAGAATTCTGTGTCTATATCTACTACAGAAGCTGAATATATAGCAGCTGCAAAATGTTGTGCTCAAATCCTTTGGATGAAGCAAACACTAGCTGACTACATTGTGAAATTTGATGCAGTATCAATTCAGTGTGATAACATAAGTGTAATAAATTTGAGCAAAAATTCTGTGTTGCACTCATTATCAAAACACATTGATATTCGACATCACTTTCTAAGAGATCATGTCTCTAAAGGCAATATTAAGATGGTATATATTGATACTGAACATAATATTGCGGATATCTTTACGAAACCTTTGAGCTCCGAAAGATTCAATAAACTCCGTCTGGAGTTAGGAATGCTAGTGTGCCCAAAGTAAAGACACTGAGTGTCTCTAATTTTGTTGAATTAATTTTCAGTGAAATTTGCTCCGCTTGTAATTAAGGCTCTTATTTGACCGGATTTCTATATGGAATTCAAATTTGTCAATAATTGGTTTAGTTATAAGTTATTCAAGCTTTATTGTGAAATTAAGCTCAATAAAATAATATTGGTTAACACAACTATTGATTGGCCTTGGAATACCTCGTATTTCAAAACTCGGGAAAATAGTGAGTGTTAATCAAAATATCATAAGAAATATTTTATTTAATGGAAATTTAAAAATAAATTTCTGTGTTAATAAAAATATCATTCTTGGTGATTAATTATTTTATAACATTTAATTACACTTCTTGATGTAATTAAAATTGTAAAATAATTTTATATTAGACACATTATTTTATACAAATCAATTACAAAATTTTGTAATTAAAAGTATAAAATTTATGCAAAGTTAAAATTGTAATACTATAATTGTTCTAATTATATAAAACACAATTTTAATTCAATTTTTCAGGGTTTAATCTCAACTGTTGATCAATTATGGATTAAATCAGGACCGTTGCTTTAGAAAATATAAATAGAAATTGTATTTTTCTATTTTTAGTTCATGAAGCCGTACAACCTCAATCTCCCAAGATTCAATCTCCTTCAAGCCCTAGAAACTGCACCTTCAATTCAAGCTAAGCCATGAGTTCTTCACTAAAACTGGTCACGAATTCGTACTCTTCAAGACTAAATCTATCATTCCATTCCAATTTGGTGACTGGTTAAGTTTAATGTTGTCAATCCTCACAAACCCTAATATGTTGAAACCGCATCTGTTGATTTGGAGTTTCTCTGCACTTGAGCAACATAAGATTTGGAGTTCCACACCTTCAAAATCGTCCGCTTATCATGGAATCATCACGACTGAGTTCGATTGTATCCTGAGTCAAGAACCCTAATTTGAAGATTGAAAGCTTACAGAGTGAATGATCGATTTTGAGGGATTTTTGGCGCATATCAATGCTGTCCTGAGAAGAGTAGCATGAAGATTTAGATTCTCTGTTCCTAAACTACATTACTCTATTATTTCACTAAATAGTTAGATGTAGTTGGATGGGTTTTGACTGTTACTAATTAATTCTTGTCGAGTTTTGCAGGTACAAGCATGATTATGTAGAACTCGGAGAAAAATTATTGGTGACTCAGTGTGTCATGGTCAAACAGTCGAACCAATGATTCTAGGGACTGAAACATCATGAGTAAAGGAGTAATGAGTGTGGAGTGCAAGGTTTAGTTGATTAAGCTGTGTGAATTCACCCCACAGCTTTGGTATAAAATCAAAACTCTCGAATTAAATTCACAATAATGTGCATAACTGGGAATTGCAAATTGATGCAATGCGTGTAGTCCATATCCACATGATATTGATCTGATTTTGTGTGCAATTGTCATGTTAAATTAAACTACATGCTTAGATTGATTGATTGTGAAATATATTATATGCTAGCCTCACAATTGTCTATATGAGGTATCTGCTTTACCTAGTAACAGTTGGCAATTGCAGTTGGTATGTACTAGAGATAATTGTATTTCATCTGAATCACTGGAAATTATCTTGAGTACTAAAATTTGAAGCTAGAACAGAGTCTATGAGATTTCAAATGCTTTTCTTGTTATAACTGACAGTTCTAGTTTTGGTGTTGGTTCTTAGCTATATAGTAAACTGTTAGCTAATCTACTTGAGGAGAACCACATGCAACATTGATTTTCCTGTCTTACTTGATAAAATGTCTTAATGATGTTTGTTTTTTTTATACATGAACTGTGTTTTTGTGCAAGGTTTCAAATGATCTAAATTCAATTTGCTGACTTATGTCATAATTTTACTCACTGCATCATACTAGGACACAATTAGCACACACTGCTCCTTGATTATGGACTGCCTGGAGTGTCCTGTGAGCACTCCTTGATCTGTTCCCAGATTAAACAGCCACTCTAGCAATGTATGTTCATTCTGCATTATCTCTTTGTTATGAATTGGTAAATTTATATGTCTAATGTTTGTGTGAAATCTCTGCCTTGATTATGTGATTAACATGAGCTGAGTTAATGTAATAATTGAATGTGAAGATGATGCTAATTATTGAAAGTACATTAGCTGGCTTGATTCTGTTTCTGTGTGATTTGTAATGTTAAGATGTAATTATCTCCCTGTCACTCTGTGCTCATATCTGTGCTCTGTGCTCTGTGCCCATATCTGTGGTGACCTGTACACTATAGCAATCTCTGTTATACCTGCTATAGATGTAATTTGGTCCTGAATCTTCAGCATGCTTAATAACTTACATGGTTGATATATATATATATATATATATATATATATATATATATATATATACATGTGTATTTAGTATATGTCTTATTAAGTACTTCACAACTAGCAAAGTGACTAGCTTACTTGAAAACCAGGAATTTATCTAGTCTTGATCATACATTGAATAAAATCTGAATATAATTAAAATATGACATATGTGTTCCACCTTATTGGAATTAAATCAAAGTATGATTACATCAAATAAGTATGATATTAGTTGAATTACATAACTGTGTGTTATATGAACTCTGTGTCTTGTTCAATTTTGTAATAGCTGTTCATAAACACACACACACACTTATGCATATGTATTCCACTGATATATTTCATTGTGCTGTCAGAATTAGAAATGAATTTGTTTGATAAGGAAACCTGCAGATCATTAAATGAGCATGGTGACAATTGTCCTTTCCTGTGTACTATGTTACTATTCAGTGTACTATGTTTGACAGTTTTTCTGCTACTTGCCCCCTGTACTTGACTGCACTTAGTTGATCTAAATGCTTTATGTCATATTCTCTGCAGAAAATCAGTCTTAAAATATATACTCTGATTCATGTTCTCAATCTGTCACTTATCTGTCACTATTCACTGCCTTGGTTGGTAATTATTGTGCAGCTATAACTGAAGTAATTAATTTTATTTTACAACTAGCTAGAGTAAGTATACCTTGCCATTGTATCTATAAAATGATTCAATGTCAACTACTACCTGCCTAAACTCAGTTTTGCAACAGTTATAGCATGCCTATTGTATTTCCTGTGTAGTCTATGATCTAAATATGTAGCCTCATGTTCTCTGAGAATTTACATGTCTGCATTTTCACTGTGCAAACAATATATAGACTGGACTAACTGCTGCTTGCATAATCTATGTGCTGCATAAGTTGTACTACTGCTGTTCTAGTTCCTACATGCCTAGAATCTGGTACTTGTAATCTTTTGGTGATATATGCAAGTTTGTATCTATTATTAACCGTATGTCTATGTGCTTGTGTATAAATGAGTGCAGTAACCTCAATTGTGATTTCACACTTGTGCATTTATTCATCTGTGTCACACATTCTTAAACAAACTTGTCTTCTTGCACTTAAAACTCATCTGCATTTATTTCTTGTATTCACTTCCTGTGTTTGTAATTAATGGAGTTTGATCCTAATCTAGTCAACACCACCTTGTGTCTTGGTCAAATCTCCAACACCACAGATCCTTCTCCTTCCAAAAATAGGAATAGGAAGAAACCAAGAAAGCAAAATCACCCCACTTCCACCTATGACAACCCATACACTAGGCCTAGCAAATCCAAACTTCAACCAGGATGCCTGATTCACCTTGATAAGAGAACTGAACTCTATCAACTTTTTGCCAAATCAAATTGGGAGCCTATGTTGTTTTATCCAAACAGAAAAGTGCTTCCAAATATGGTGACTGAGTTCTATAACAACATGGAGGTTAGGTATGGGGTTGGGGATGTAGTCTTTGTTACCTCTGTTGTAAATGGGAAAGCACTTCTTCTTGATCACATTGAGCTGTGCAAAGCTCTCAAACTCAGTCTCAAACTCTTAAACCTAGCCAACATTGATATACTCAAAGAATTCACCTTCAATGCCATGGAACTTAAACTTTATCTATCTGTTTTCTGTGCAGTTGAAGTGCCCCAAAATCTTTTTGTTGAAGATAAGGGGATATCTTATGAGCACTTTACACCTGATTTCCAGAACTTAGCTTTAATCATGAGGGCAAAGATTTTTCCAAACACCACACCTGGCACATTGATGTCTTTTGCAGAAATCAAACTCATGTACAAACTATCTAGCCAAAAAGTAACCTTCAATCTCTCTTACACCATTCTTCTCCAAATGATTAATGGTTTCAAAAAGGGCTACATGTTTTATGGACTTCTCCTTACTAAAGTGTTTGACTACTTCAAGTTAAACCTTAATCAGCTTCCATATTTCCAAGTTGCCAGTACCATTACTGACAAAACTATAAGAACCATGATCCCCTTACCTGGTTATAACAGTCTTCCAACCCCCTCAGCCTCAAACCCTCCTCCCAATGTTGTTGTTTCTTCACCTGCTGTCACTACAGCTGCTAATGTTGCAACTGTATCTGTGCCTGACTTAGAACTTAAAATTCTTAACCTTGAAAAGAGTCACAATGCACTTGAGGCAGTCTTTAAGTCTCTACAAGAGCAAATTAAGGCTCTAGCTGATAAACTTGAGTTAACTGAGACTAAAATAGGTGTTTTGGTGGAAATATTATCCAACTCAGTCACTAGAGCTGGTAGAATAGATGATGGGCTGACCCAACTGATTAACATCCAACTTGGATTGATGGATCTTCCCCTTCTGCCCCTAGCTGAGAATGTTAATGGTGATATTCCTGAGATGGTGGTAGGAAATGCAGGGCCAGTAGCTGTGGATGGTCCCAAGGACATGGAAGTAGGTGGTGCAAGTGAATCTCTACCTGATATTTCAGGTTTTGATGACATTGTTGCATAATTTGAAATCTGATTCCTAGAATTGAAGCTGGACACTGTGGTGTGGAGATGTCTATCTGCATTTGTTGTGTTGTCTTGACTGGCTGTTTAGTATATCTGCTATGCCTACTTTTGCTTAAGTTATCTGCATCAGTAATATTAAGTGTGCACTGCTTTTGTGTCTGCTAAGGAGTATGTAAGATGACCTATAGTTCAGTTGGTTCAAGGTCATGTTAGAAATACTTCATGCTATGTATTGCTTCATCTTGCTTTGCAGAAGTTGAAATGAATGACTTGTCTTTTATGATAACTCTGTCATTTCATTTTATAAGCACATTTTCTTTATTCTCTTACTGACAAACTTAGCTTGCAGGTACACAAGACAGAGAATGGCTCTAATTGCCACACGTTCACATTAAGTTTGGTTGCTAGTATATGTCTGTTGAATATTTATTTTTTCTGCAGGATCTTAGAGCAGCTACAATATTTTCTTTGGAGTGTTGTATATTTTAACTGCTACAGGATTGCTACATTAAGTGTTGTTAATTAATTTCCCCCTCCCCCTTGTGCTTTGGTTGATACAATTTATTATGCTATAGATGGTTTCTACAGGGCATAGATAAATTTCTTTTATGCTAAACAAACAAATTGTATACAGGTTCCTTTAGCTGAATTGTTATAATTCAAAGTTTGGACATCCTACATGTCAATTTTTTTCCAGGTCGAGGCAATCAAATGTAATGTTCGAATTTTCTTTCGAATTCAAACAAGGACCAATTGAACTAATTTATTCGGTAATGAATAAATTAAAAAGGGAAGGTTCTTCACTCTATCTCTTTAATTCTAAAAGCATAGAAGTTTCACTCAAGTGAAAATATTTCTCGACAATTGTAGTTAGAAATTAAAATGCTTTTTGATATTCATTGTCAAATCAAGGGGAAGAAAGTGTAAAATATGAATTTTAGTAATCAAGGGGAAGAGTAAGTAATCAAGGGGAAGAGTAATCAAGGGGAAGAGAGTGTAAAATGAATTTGATTAAAACCAAAATGTTTATTTATCAAATTCAACAATTTTTTTTGTGAAGAGAGTGTTTAAACTAGAATGATATTATTCAAGAATAATACTCTAACATACAAATATTCTGCAGCTTATAAGGAATCGAAAATTGATAAAGAATTAAAAAATTCTTATCAAATGGAAGGCATACAGCAAATCTGTTTTTGGAAATTGGAGTATATAAGCTGAAACTGGAATAATGATAAGTGCTCACTTATCAAAGGGTATATATACTCAATTTTTCTCTGTGCATCCTAACTGCTGCATAATAATTTGCTTATATATCTGATATGCATTTAAAATCAAGAAAGATTTTCAACACTATAGGGGAAGTGTTAATTAGATTCTAATAATCTAAAAATGCATAAATTAGATAAGTGCATACACGTAGGGGGAGTTTAGGACTGTCACACACATATTTAATTTTACACTAGAATGTTTCGACAAAATATCAAAAAGGGGAAGATTGTGAGTTACAGTCTTATGGATTAGGTTTTGATTACTTTGTCTTAATGATAAGTGTAAATTAAATTAGCATTAGGAAGTTACTAATTAATATAGTAATCCTCCCTTAGGTTATTCGAAGTGACAGTCAACGAGAAGAAAGTCAAATTGGGTCAAACTGCTTTTATAAACAAAACCAAATGATTTTCTCTCTACATATATTTAGATAAGATTTATCAAAATAATGATAAAATCAAATCTAAGTTATATATGTTATATTTTGAGGCTTATACTGAAGATGAACAAATACAGTATTTTAACACTGCTTTTACGAAACAGAAAATGTGTTATATATTCAAAAGAGTGTTTGTTTTAAAGGTTTTCAAGGGAATATATTTTTAATATATTCTATAAATATATTTGTTCAATTTATCTTCAACAAAGTCCTGCCTAGATATAAAATACAGATTTTATCCCTAAGACCCTGAATTGTCCTAATTCTTTGGATAATTTGTATTTTAATTCAAATTAAATATTCCTTGGACTTCATAGTCATTATTATTTTAGGAATATTATATTTGAATATGTTTTGAGTCAAAACTTTAGTCCAAACGTTGACAAGTTCCGACAAATGGCTATCGAGTATTGTTTCGGGCTGTAGGGACAACAAAACGATCTTTTTCTCAAAGTAGTATCTACACATGTCCAAATGACTTGAAACTTGGGTAATGTCATTAGAATATTGAAAAAGAATTTTAGGATTTTTTTCATAATTTTTGGGTGACTTTTATTTTTGGCCTGTATTCCCGATTTCGGGATTGTTTGTTCGGTCAATTAAAAGTCAATGAAGGTCAACTCCAAATTGATTAGGATTTTGACCATGACCTATTGGGATCATTCCCAGATGGTTCCCAAATTTTCATAATTTTTGGAGCATATTTTGAAAAACGTCATATTCCCAGCGTATCGTTCGATATCGCGTTTATTCGCTTAAATAATTTACTGAATGAGGCTAGCACGTTTTTCTAGGCAACCATGTGGGTAAATACAGCTGGGGGGACAACACTTTTCAGTTATGTACCTTACCTTATCACATGCCAAGCCTTGTCCCCTTGTCCCCTAATTAAATAAATCAAAAATGCTCATTTTTGGCCTATAAATAAAGCCCCCCCCAACACCTTTTCTCAAGCCTTTTAGTGCCAAGTATATGCTGAAAATTTCTCTCCCAAGAAGCTCTCAAGATCAGTAGCTTTTCATCTCCAAGAGTTCTTGCCCTTTAAGCTTAGTTCTTACATAGATCTTACCCATTTCAAGCTTAAACACCCATATACTTGCACTTTAAACACACCAACCATACAAGTCACCTTAGGCTACCCAAAGACCATATATCTACTGCCCTTAGACTTGTTTAGTTGCCCCCAAAGTTATACCAAAAGTTCACTTTCCGGCGATTTTCCGGTGACTTTTTCCGGCGACTATTTTGTGTGTGTTTTGGCATCAAAATTGGCTTTTTCTCTTGATTTCTCTCTAGATCTCAAGGGTTACAAGTTGATTCCATTTTTATGTGTTAGTACACATATTAGGCAGATTATAAATAGATTTGTGCTTGCTTGGTTTGTTTGTTAGATCTATTATATAGTTAGCCTTGTCTACGATTTATATAGTTACATGCTTAAATTGTTTGTTCATTGTCTTCTATATAAATTGTGATAACCGTTGGAAGAGCTTTAAATTGATCTCTTGCTCTTCACAACAAAGTTGTTTATATCCTCGGTGTAGGCTTCCGGGATTAATAACGACTCTAAGTTACTTAAGTTCCGAGTAGAGACCGATTTGTATAAATCTCATAAAGAGGTATAAGCAAAAGGACTCCTTGTTGAATTTGGTAATTAAACTAGCTTCTATTCCAAGTTGAGACCTACTTGTATAAGTCTTATTTAGAGACATAAACAAAAGGACTCCTTGTTGATAAGTTGCAAGTTAACTCATTTTATTTCCGAGTTGAGATTCCATTCGTATAAGTCTAAATTATTAGACATAAACGAACTTCTCCTTGTTTGAAATAAATAGAGTATTAATCTCACTTAATTCCGAGTCGAGACCAATCTGTATAAGTCGAGGTACGACATAAACAAAAGGACTCCTTGTGGAACAATTAAGTGAAAGAAACTAACTTATATTCCGAGATAAAAATACTCGTATAAATCTCACTTAGAGATATAAACGAAGCTTTCTCTCGTAGAATATTTGTCAAGTTTAAACTCACCTTAATTCCGAGTTGAGACCAATTTGTATAAGTCGAGGTACGACATAAACAAAAGGACTCCTTGTTGAATTATTCGTGAAAGAAACGAACTTATATTCCGAGTTATACTCTTTCGTATAAATCTCACTTACAGATATAAACAAAGCAAACTCGTAGAATATTTGTAAGTTTATTCTTTAACTTCGAACACCGAGTTAAGGGTTATTTGTATAAGTCGAGGTACGACGTAAACAAACCTAACTTGTTGAGTTCTTGAAGTTAATCCAACTTTGATTCCGAGTTAGATACTATTCGTATAAGTCGAGGTACGACATAAACGAAACATCCTCGTTGAATCTTAGTGGTATATCCGGTGTTCGTTTAAAGGTCATAGTTTAGTTGTTTTAATTTCCAAGACCTTATAAACAACCCACTCATAAAACGTTCTTGATCTTATTCAAGTCACAATATATTTGGCTTAGTTATTTTCAGCCTTATATATCCTATATATATTATATATTTAATTTAAGTGCTTGCATTCATACGCTTTACATAACGCTCTTTACTTTAGCATACGCACTTAATTTACTGCATACACGTTCACACACAACGTGTGGTTCGTCCTTCTCACGAAGCGACTTACTCCGACTCACATTTATATATTCTGTTGCTTCGGCTATATTATATATATCTGTTTGTTTCCGGTCTAGTACAGTAATATACTAGTCCACCAATCTTCTTTTCTTAAACAGGGATTATTAAGTCGTAGTACTGGTTGTCTAGACTTTGCTAGTGAGGTGAAGTGAAGTGAGGTGATCCTTGTTGTAAGACCCAAGTCCTAGGCACGCCGACGGGAAGTTGGGTGTCTCTGCACCGTGAGGAAAAGGAAAGACCCAAGACCTAAGACCTAAGATCCAAGACCTACAGAGGGTTAGAGGAACGTAGTCTACGCAGGGTTGTAATTTATTTTTCTTACTTGTATTTGAGGAGGTAACGGGAAGTTACGCTCCAAGATAAACTTGTAAGGGTTCTACTTAGATTGTGAGGAGGTAGCGGGGAGTTACGCTCCAAGATTAGTCTAGTAGGGTTTGCTATTGTATTTTGAGGGGTTAACGGGGAGTTAAGGTCCGAGATAAATACATAGTGGTTGTAACAGGCTTCTCCGCCGCTATAAGGAGTGAATCTTTTTATAGTGGGAAAATCTCGAGTTCAGGGAGGGACTCGGGGACTGGACTAGGGGTGAGCGGATCCGTTAGGGGATTGCGCCATCGCAAACCAGGATAAAAATCTCGTGTGTTGTGCTCTATTTCTTTACTCTCTTTTAATTTCCGCACTTGATTTACTAGTTGACTAGTAACATTTTTAAAAGAGAAGAGAAAATTTTAAAACGCCAAGCTCTAATTTTTAAAAGGGTATTAAGCTATTCAACCCCTCCTTCTAGCTAATACCCCATCCTTACGGACCAAACAATTATCAACACCAGTGAGTTTTGTTTTAATATGAGAAATGTCCTGGACCACACTGGATAATTGAGCAGCAACATCAGGCAGCTTAGCTTTAACAGCTCCATCTAAGACTTGATCTTCTTCACCAGGATAGTAACCATGTTCCTGTTGAAAAGATTTTTTTTGAAAAGCTGAAAGCCTCTCAGATTGATGAATTGCCAAAATGCAAGTAAAAGAATCTTTATCTGTTATTCCCCTTTGCTGGGCAGACTCCCAAGATTGGGGAAACACTTGATCAAAATATACAAAGGAGGGTGGAACTGGATCATCATCTTCCGAAGAGCACTCCTCAGCAACAGGCTCAATCTTTGTAATTGGAGGGGTAGACTCTGGTGGTGTAGACTCCGAAACTGCAAACGGGACTATAGACCCTGACTCCTCCTGAGAGTTATCAGAGACTGTAGACGCTGGAAGTCTAGCCCTTATAGGCATGATTAACAGAGGTTCTTCTGACTTCAAATTCGCAGCCTCAGGTGAAATGACAGGGTTTTCCACCATAGCCTCCATGACTCGATCTGCTCTCCTTGCTAGAGAATCCACCAAATGTAGTTGTGGTCTCTGAGTAAATGATTTCTGAGCAGCAAGAGCCTCCTCCTTCTTCCCAATCTGCACAATCAAACAGTGTGAATTTTCATCCATCCCCTGCTCCAACTCATTGGACCAACTTTGTGGAAAATCTTGATCCCAATAAGTAAAGCTAGGTTCAGGATACCCTAATCTCTCATGCTCACAGTGGGGTTGGGCACCCACTTTCTCAAACTCACTCAGACTCTCTACAGCCGTTTCTACCTCTCCTTTTGCCTGGTCCAGTGCCAGCCTCTCAGATATTTTTTCACTCAATGTGGAGGGTGCACTCAAAAATCCTACAGAAGAGGGGTTGAGAGATAAGAGTTGTGCTTCAATACCTGAACCACCTTGATGGAGGGGAACCCCTTCAAATGTCTGAAGGCTAGGGGTTTCCACCAAGGGGTGAGCATCAACAGATCCTGAACCCTTACAAGCATCTTCTCTCTTTTCAGAGTCTGTTGGCTCCAGTATTCCAGTCTCAGGGTCTACTCTAGACTCTGACAGCTTCAGTATGACTTCATTAGAAGCCAGAGTCTGAGTGTTGCCATCTTGGACTGTTTGTGCATGAGACTCCCCCTCAAGGTGGATAGACTCTGACAGAATAGATTGGGAAATTTCTTTATGAGCATCCATTAGAGTCTGTCCTCCCATATCACTGGGATTCTCATCAGCTGTTTGGTGAGTTGTCAAGGAGGGCCTAACAGCATACTCCCCTGCCCCACTATCACCCAACCTCTGACTAGGTGGTTCTTGTGTGGGTGAGGCAGACTGAGCATCTTTATCACTAGTCACCACTGGTGCACTAGTCCCATCCTCCAACTGCCTTGCACTACCTGCTACCTCCTGTTGTTCTTCAATAATAAATGCATCCAACTTGTGATGAAAGACCCTGAGATGGATTGCATTGATTGCCTGGGCATCGGTGAGATTGAAGAGGTCCTGCAGTTCCCTTCTTACTTTTTGAAAATAAGTGCCCTTGAATTGATCCAGTCTACTTTGGTAGGTTGGATAGATGTATTTGTTGGCAATTGTACCTATATTATGGACAAGATAGTCAGCCACCTGTCTTGACAGAGGTTGAATTTGAGAGATCCATTGAATGGCTGTCCTGTAGGTAACTCCATTATCCCAAATTGCTTCATAGGTAAAAACTGGTTGCTCAATCTCAATTTCCAACTCAGCAACAAACTCTGATGCTCTCCTTTTGTGGACCTTAAGCTTTTTAGGCTTCTTTGTAATTTGCTGTTCAGAGTCTGGCACACCTAGTGCTTTGAGAACTTCATTTGTCTTGCCTTCTATGAGCCCAGCTGCTTGTACTTGTAATGAAGAGTTGAATAGGTAGCTGTATAGATTTTTGACCACATCCTGTGCAGACATTTATAGCTCCTGTTCCATTATCTTCCTTAGGGCTTCATAGGTTGTAAGAAAATCCAAGACTTGAGATTTAGTCTGATATTGCCCTGGATCTTCAACTGATTCCACCAAAGGATATAGGAATAGCAGTACCTCATCACTTAGAATAATGATCTCATCAATTAGACTTGAGGCTGCATCCAATGGCATTCCTTCCCAAAATGTTTCATGATCAGAGTCTAAAGGCAGCCTAGACTCTGACTCAACATTAGACTCTGGTTCAGGAGTTTTCTTGCTTTCAGAGTCTGGCTCTGCAGGAGCCTTGGGAGCATCTGTTTCCTGCAAAACAGGGTTAGTAATAATAAGAGACTTGTGTGTGTGTGCAGAATAAGCCTTCCTCAATCTCCTGTACTTCTGATCAAAGGATTTGTCAGGAGACTCAATTAGAGAATCCTGAGGTGCATTCCTAGGCTTTTCAGAGTCTGTAGCCTTTTCAGAGACTACAGACTTGGATTGAAGGTTAGAATCAAGTGTATCATGACCTTCTTTTAGCCAAGAAAGACCTTCAACAACTTGTTTCTCTAGAGGGTTGAGCTCCTCATCACTGTGCTCATCTATAAGCCTGGTTTGAATCAATTTTCTCCTCTTTACAACTGGTGCCTGTTGAGAGACACCAGAGGTTGGTTTCTTTTTGGATTTTGGTTTGGAAGATTGGGGAATTGAAGGGGATTGGGTGACTTGGGTAGGTGCAGGGGGACTCTCCATTACTTGTTCCTGCACCATTTCACCACCAAAAAATGAGGCATTGTAGATAGAAGGTTTGTAGGTTGAGAGTTTTACCTGCATTACCTGTGGATAGTGCATGGCAGGTAGACTTTTCTTCTTGTCATCAATTCTCTTGATGTCAGAGAATATCCTCCTTTGCTGTTTGTATGCCTGCACACAGCAATCATCTGCCAACTTGGTTGACATATCAGGAATGAAATGGTTGAGGAGAATCATAAGAAATCTATGATAGTAGACTTTCTTCCTCCCCTCATG
Organism: Oenanthe sinensis; assembly: GCA_028671895.1. NCBI lineage: Eukaryota > Viridiplantae > Streptophyta > Magnoliopsida > Apiales > Apiaceae > Oenanthe > Oenanthe sinensis. Next base: position 4,829,583 of record JAPMAC010000198.1, read on the forward strand.
CACATTATTTAATTTTGCTCCCATTTGAGTGAGCAACATATCACCAATGTTGATCACTTTGTCAAACAGGAGACTGTGACCAATTTGATAAGTTATAGCAGTAATAGCATCAAAACCACTACATTTACCAGTGAAGCACTTAACAATTTGATCAAAGAAAAAGGACCATTCTTTCCTTAAGTAAGGCCTAGTTATTTTACTCATGTTATCTAAGCTAGCAGAATAACCTATTTCCTTAAACATGCTTTTAATGTCATCATCAGAAACAGTTTCATCAAAAGGTGTTCTTACAGGCAATTTAAACACAGCATTAAGTACATCGGCAGTTACATCAAATGTAGTGAAGCCAAAGGTAAACATGATTTTACCGGGTTGATCCTGAGAAGGATCAACAACCTGTGCAGAACTCCAAGCCTTTGACACAGCATCCATGTGAATCACTGGTGATGCCTTGAGAATGTAACTGAGCTCAGAGTGCTCCATGAAATCCATCATTGGGAAGTAGTCAGCATCTACTCCTTTCTTATCTCCAAGAGAAGCAACATGATTTGTAGTCATGAAATCAAAGTCCCCAAAAGTGAAAGCAATCGCCTTGGGTCCCCTCAGGACAGTAGAAATGGCAGCCATTGAAGTTGTTGATGTTGAAAGTGATGGAAAAACTTGAAGAAATTAACTAGGGTTCGCAAAAAGCTCTGTGAATATTTTTGCCTTAGAAAATAATTGCAATAAACAAGTGCGTAAATTGTATGAAAAATTTTCTATTTTGTTTGAATTGCATACAATACACACGAGTCTACAGTCTATCTCCAGTCAAAAGATAACTGTTACCGCCTATTTCAAGTCAATTGAACCGTTTAAAAGCAATCAGAGTCTGCAGGCGCGAATATTGACCGATTCAGAGTCTAGGCGATATTTTTCTCAGAGTCTACAAACTCTCCGAGTCTACAGGCTCTCAGAGTCTACAGACTCGTCAGAGTCTAAGAACTAGACTCTGTCAAGGTAAAGTACCAAACAAGATTTTGCAATTTTAATTAATCATAGTGTGTTAAGCCAGGGACTATAATTAAAGTACATACCTTGCTTCTTGTAATTTTGATCACTTACATATTTAACATACCTAATTCACCTACCAGTCTGAGAAAGGTAGATTCATCAAGTGGTTTTGTCAAAATATCTGCAATCTGTCTGTCAGTTAGAACATAGTGAAGTGTCACAGTGCCATTTTTAACATGTTCTCTAATGAAGTGATACCTGACATCAATGTGCTTTGTTCTGGAGTGTTGGACTGGATTCTCTGCAATTTTAATAGCACTAGTATTATCACAATACATAGGAATATTTGATAATGTTAGTCCATAATCAAGTAATTGATTTCTCATCCACAGAATTTGAGCACAGCAACTTCCAGCTGCAATGTATTCAGCCTCAGCTGTTGAGGTGGATACTGTTTGTTGTTTCTTGCTAAACCAAGAAATTAATCTGTTGCCAAGAAACTGGCATTGTCCTGTTGTGCTTTTCCTGTCTACTTTGCATCCTGCATAGTCAGAATCTGAATAACCAATTAGTGAAAAATCTGACTCTCTAGGATACCAAAATCCAAGAGTTTGTGCCCCCTTGAGATATCTAAAAATTCTTTTCACAGCTATTAAATGTGATTCTCTAGGGTCAGCTTGAAATCTAGCACACAGACAAGTTGCAAACATTATGTCTGGTCTACTAGTAGTTAAATATAACAATGAGCCAATCATACCTCTGTAGCTAGTGTTGTTAACTTTCTTACCCTTTGGGTCAGAGTCTAGCTTTGTGGCAGTTGACATGGGAGTTTTAGCAGTTGCAGAGTCTTGCATATCAAACTTCTTCAACAGTTCTCTTACATACTTTGTTTGATTGATGAAAATTCCATCATCATTCTGTTTGACTTGAAGCCCCAAAAAGAAGTTTAATTCTCCCATCATGCTCATTTCATAATTTGACTGCATTAGTTGACTAAACTTTTCACAGAGTTTATCATTAGTAGATCCAAATATAATATCATCAACATAAATTTGGACAAGCAAAATATCACCTTTACATTTTCTAATAAAGAGAGTTTTGTCAATGGTACCTCTTGTGAATTCATTTTCCAGAAGAAATTTTGAAAGAGTTTCATACCATGCTCTAGGTGCTTGCTTCAATCCATATAGTGCCTTGTCTAACCTGTAAACATGATCAGGAAACTTTGGATCAACAAATCCCGGTGGTTGCTCCACATAGACTTCTTCTTCCAATTCTCCATTTAAGAAGGCACTTTTCACATCCATCTGATACACCTTGAATTTTGAATGAGCTGCAAAGGCAAGAAACATTCTAATAGCTTCCAATCTTGCTACTGGTGCAAAAGTTTCATCATAGTCAATTCCTTCCTCCTGTGAGTATCCTTTTGCAACTAGCCTTGCTTTGTTTCTTACTACAGTTCCATTCTCATCAAGTTTGTTTCTGTAAACCCATTTTGCACCAACAACAGATCTATTTCTAGGTCTTGGTACTAGTTTCCACACTTTATTTCTCTCAAATTCATTCAATTCTTCTTGCATTGCAATAATCCAATCAGGGTCTTGCAAGGCTTCCTCAATTTTCTTGGGTTCATTCTTTGAGAGAAAACAGCTATAAAGACATTCATTTTGAGTGGCTGTTCTTGTTTGTACACCACTCTCAGGGTCACCAATTATTAAGTCAGGAGTGTGATCCCTTGTCCATTTTCTAGCTGGTGGAAGATTGGTTCTTGAACTTGAAGCTCCCCCTAAGTCATTTGCATCTTCTGTATTTGAGTGAAATTCAAATGAAGAGGCTCCCCCTAAATTGCTTGACTTTGACAAGGTTTCAGAGTTGCTTGATCCAGACCCTGATGAGTTAGACTCTGTCTGTCTAGACTCTGTCTGTCTAGACTCTATCTGGGTAGACTCTGTCTGGGTAGACCCTGACCTGTTAGACTCTGAATTATTTGGAGTTGAATTTTCTGACTCCCCCTCAGAGTGTGCAGATTCATGTGTTGGTTCAGGAGTTGTTTGAGGGTCTTCATCCTCTTCTTCTTCATTTATCTCAGAACTTTTTAGATTTTCAAATTCCAGTATAGTAGACTCTGACTCATCCTGCAATCCTGTAAACTTTTTATCATCAAATGCAACATGAATAGATTCCATAACAATTTTGGTTCTGAGATTAAACACTCTGAATGCTTTTGTGTTTGATGCATATCCAAGAAAAATTGACTCATCTGCCTTGGCTTCAAATTTGCTTAGATTTTCAGGATGTACTTTCAGTATATAACACTTGCTGTTCATAGGGAGTCTTTCCATGCATGTTTATTAAGGTGCAGTTTTGAGTGAAACATGCTGTATTGACTGCCTCTGCCCAAAAATAGACCGGTAGCTTAGATTCTGCCAGCATTGTTCTGGCAGCTTCTATGAGTGTTCTATTCTTTCTCTCCACAACTCCATTTTGTTGAGGAGTTCCTGGTGCAGAAAATTGTTGAGTAATTCCCTTTGATGCACAGTAGTCCTCCATGATTGAATTCTTGAATTCAGTACCATTGTCACTCCTTAGAATTTTAACTGTTTTTGTTGATTTCCTTTCCAGAAAGGTGATATGGTCTTTTATGTGTTGTGGAGCTTCATCCTTTGAATGTAGAAAGAAAACCCATGTGAATCTTGTAAAATCATCTACAATAACAAGAGTGTATTTCCTTTTGTTAATTGACATAACATTTACTGGACCAAATAAATCAAGATGCAATAAATAAAAGGGTTCAGAAATGGTGTTAATTGTCTTGCTCTTGAAGGATGATTTTCTTTGCTTCCCAAGTTGACATGCTTCACAAAGTCCATCTTGCACAAAATCAACCTGTGGTAATCCTCTTACAAGATTCTGTTTAACCAACTTATTGAGTGTTTTGAAGTTGATGTGTGACAGTTTCTTGTGCCATTTCCAGCTTTCTTCTGTTGAGGCCTTGCTATATAGACATGTGATTTCACTGTGTATGCAATCCTCCAAGCTGGCTTCATAAATGTTACCATGCCTAAGTCCTTTGAAAACCACAATGCCTGTTTCTTTGTGAGTCACAAGACACTCTTTGTTGTCAAAGCCAGTATGGTAACCTTTATCTCCAAGTTGACTTATGCTTATTAAATTATGCCTTAAGCCATCAACTAGAGCTACTTGTTCAATGATGACATTCCCAAGTACAATCTTGCCATATCCCAGTGTTTGTCCTTTGTTGCCATCTCCAAAGGATACTTCTGGGACAGCCATTTCCACAAAGTCTGTAAGCAGGGATTTCTTTCCAGTCATGTGTCCTGAGCATCCACTGTCCAGGATTAGGGTTACATTCTTTACCCTGGTTCCCTGCATACATAAAGCAACTAGTTAGATGTTTTGAGGACCCAAACAGTTTTGGATCCTTTTCTACTAACTTTAGGAGAAGCAGGCTTTACAATTTTCACCTTTGATTTACCTGTCTCTTTTGTTGCCTTAGACTCTGGTGGAGTCTTGACAGTGTCATACCAACTTTTATCAATAGAAGATTTTAGCTCATAAAAATTGTAATACAAGTCATGATAGTCCTTACACATATAGATAGAATGAAATATGCTACCACAGTGATAACATGATTTCTGTGGTATGTAGTGACTTTTCAGAGTCTGTGAAGGATTAGACTCTGATTTCTTCTCAATCTTTGCTTTACAATCTATAGCCAAATGGTTGTGGTTGCCACATCTATAACACTTCTTTCTAGGAGCATTAGGATCCTTTTGGTAATTGTTTGCCTTATTAATTCCTTCCTTACCATTCCTATTTCTCCTAGTTTTGGTAGACTCTGATAAGTTCTCTAGCCTTTCTTTTAATTTTGACTTAGACAAGTACCCTATATTAATATTTTTCTTAGAGTTATTTGCTCCTGTTTCATCTGTCTTTTTGTTAACAACAGGGGGACTAATGACAGATGAGTTTGTGGTTTCAGATTTTTCTTTAGGTGTCACAAACTTAACAGGAACAAATGTACTTTTGTCTTTAGTCTTATTAACTTGGCTAGCTTCTTCACTGTTATCATTCTCAACAATAGGTCTTTTGTCTTGACTCTTGTCATAGCCTAGACCAGCAGTTTGACACACATTTTGATTATTGAGAATTTCTTGAACTTTTCTACCAGAGTCTGTCCAGACTCTAAACTTGAGTCTCTCTTCTTCTAGTTCTTTCTTAACATAGTCATAGGCCTTCAAGATTTCAGTGTAGTTATGACTATGTTTCTCAGAATCCTTTTTGTATTGTTCCATTAATATTAACTCAGACTCTAAATGATCATTCCTTTTAGTCAAGGTCAAATTTTCCTCTCTCAACCTTTCACTTTCACTAGTGAGAGACCTACATGTTGTCATTATTTTATTGACCTCACTTTGCACAGTTTCTATACCATCAGAGTCTAAATTAATTAAGGATTCAGGAGTAAAGATTGATACCTGAGTTTTAGGAGATGAGGGTTCTTTGGGAGATTGTGATTTTCTTGAGGAGGATGCCATCAGTGCTAGATTTTCATAATCAATTTCATCCTCTGAGCTTGAATCTGCCCAATCCTTTCCAGTTGATAGAAGTGCTTTTCCTTTTCCTTGACTTTTTGACTTTCTGCATTCACTAGCAAAGTGGCCCAATATTCCACAGTTGAAACATTTGACCTTTGCTTTGTCAAGTTTGATTATTGTACTCTTGCTCTTCTCAACCTTCTCATCTTCCTTCTTGAATGATGGCCTCTTGCTAAATTTTCCAGTTCTTTTGTTAAATTTCATTCTTTTGAAATTTTTTGCAAACATAGCCATCATTTGACTTAGGTCAATCTCTTCATCAGAATCAGAGTCTGTGTCAGTAGACTCTGACTCCACAACAGCTTTACCCTTCTTCCTTGAATCCTTGATTCTAGCTTCTGTGGGTTGTTCCTGTTGTTCTTTCTCAGACTCCAGTAAGAGTGCCACAGATTTTGTCTTCACAGACTTCTTATTCTTCCTCTGTTGCATCTCCAAATCATATGTCTTGAGTCTGCCATACAATTCTTCTAGAGTTAGTTCATCCAAATCTCTAGCTTCCCTTATGGCTGTTGTTTTATTGTCCCACTCTTCAGGAAGTGCTCTTAGAAACTTGGTGTTTGTATCTTCAGAATCATAAACCTTACCAAGCATAGCCATCTCATTCAGAAGTTTTGTAAACCTATCATACATCTCAGTGATAGATTCTCCAGATTTAGCTTCAAAATATTCATACTCCTGAATTAGCAAAGACCTTGCATTCTTCTTGACGTCTTTAGTCCCTTGACAGTGCACTTCAAGTTTTGCCCACATCTCCTTAGCAGTGGTGCATGATATAACACAGTTTGTAAGGACAAAATCCAAACTGTTGAAGAGAATGTTTTTGACTTTTGCCTCCTTAAGGACATTCTTCTTGTCCTCTCTTGTCCATTCAGCCTTGGGTTTTCCAATGAAGTGTTCTTCAGTTACTTTACCTTCTTCATTGATTTGAGGAACAAGCCTTAAGGGCACATAAGGTCCTTCATGAATTCTTTCAAGGTAGTCAGGGTCTGTTGCTTCCAGATGGTGCAGCATCTTAACCTTCCAGTGGGTGAACTCGTTTCTTTTAAGCATAGGAATCTTAGAATTGCCATCTTTGTTTCCAGACATCTTTGATCGATTTTATACGTTAAGCTCTGATACCAATTGTTTTCCCAGTTGCACAAGTAGAAGGGGGGGGGGGGGTTGAATACTTGTGTGTCTTTTCTGCCCGATTTAAAATCAAATTAATAACAAACTCAAACACGAAAATATGAATAAGAACTGTTTTGTATTATTGATTTGTGAATACAAAACTCTCCTAGGATGTACACAAACCCTAGCAGCTTCTCTGTGTTTATCACAGCAACTCTCTCTATCTCTATGCTCTCACAAAAATATTACTAAGACAATTATTTTCCCACACTTTTACAATTAGGTTACATAGAGTTTATATAGAGAGCTTCCTATCAACTAATAACAGAAAGATAAATTACAATAGGAATATGATTCCTAATTATTAGTTGACAGTTTCCTTGTAGAATTCTCTTTCTTTCCCATAGCATATCTGTAATTTAAATTATCTTGATCTTCGAAGACTTTCCATTCCTCTGATCTTCTGTATAGACTCTGAAATCTTCAGACTTTGATGATCTCCAGACTCTGATTAGATGTAGACTCTGGTTTCACTTTCTACAGAAATTCTTCTAAGTACAAATAACATGAATGTTGACTATCTAGACTCTGATTATATATTTCAGAGACTAGAAAGACTTATTACAGATAAACTAATCTAGACCCTGTTCTAGTATTTTGTACATCATCAAATGGATATATTCCTAACAAATCTCCATGTCCTTCTATTTGTTCAACTCCATCATCTCCTTGAAGGGCTAAGCCTTCATCCTCTTCATCTTCTAACGTAAAATTGTCCATAGCTTCCAAAATACTGCTTGTTGATGCCATTGTACGACTTACGGCGATGACAATAACTTGACTAACGTTGATAAAAAACTGAGAAACAAACCTTGAAAATTTTCAAGACATTTCAACCATGTCAGATGACAAGACTTAGGTTTGAATACAGTACATATTCCAACTATGTTGTAGACTAAAATTATTTTCTATTTTCTATTCTAAGTTAAGAAGTAACATGTTAATACAACAATAATGAGTAACACGTTAATATATATTACTAAATACTATTTGTCTTCATAGGTGTCTTACAAGGAAATATTAACTTATCTTCTAATTACGATTTCAATTACTACTTTGTTTTAATTAGTAGTCTAATTATTAAATATTAATATATTCTTTTTTTTGAAGAAATATTAATATATTCTAATTTCAAGTTTTATAAAATTAAAATTTACCAAATATAAGTTGAATTATTTTCTAATAAAAATAATTTTATGAGAGATCAAAGAAAAATGATAAAACAACTAATTGACGTGAAATGTATTTAACGAGAAAGCGTCTTAGTAAGAAAAAAACGTCATAACTGATAAAATTTAGTACTCATGATATGATTTTGATTTATAAATAATAAAATTTATTTAGTATACTGTCAATTTAAGTCTACATGAAATCTAAATAAATAATGATAAAACGACTCATTCATCGTAAAAATATTTAAAAAGAGAGTAGCTTAATTAGAAGAAGCGTATTAGATGTTAAAATTTTAATAATCTATATTATGAATTTAAAACGTAAAGTCACTTGTAAAAATTATGTAAATTACTATTTATCTTCTAATAAGAATCTAATTATTATTTGTTTTTTGGTTAGGTATCTTATAATGAAATATTAACTTTTCTTTTAATTACGATTTCAATTACTACTTAACTTCTAATTATGAATGTAATTATTAAATATTAACATATACTAATTGCAAGTGTTATAAAAGTATAATTTACCAAATATAAGTTGACTTATTCTTTCGTAAAAATAATTTTATGAGAGATTAAAGAAAAATGATAGAACGACTTATTTGCGAGAAATATGTCTAACGAGAAAACGGTTCAATAAGTAAGACCGTGATAAATGTTAATGTGTAAAACGAGAAAGGCTTAATTAGAATAAACATATTAAATGTTAAAATTTAATCATCTATATTATGATTTTCGAAAAGTAAGCTCACTTGAATTTTAAATAAAATTAATAATGATTATATATATGTATATAATAGCATTTAAGATAATAAAAACCATTTTTATTTTTTTTGTGGTGGATAATCAAATCAAAAATGATAATAAAAAATATGAAAGAAACTTCTAAGTAAGGTTTTAAATGATATTATTTATTGTATCGTATTGAATATAGAAAATATTTAATTTTTAGCCCACTTTAGTTCAGTAATATTTAAATATTTCACATTTTTATATACAAAAAATGATCAACTATTTATTAACAATCAATTTACAAAATATTGTTTCGACTAATTTATATATTATTATAAGAATAAAATGTATGTTTATAAAGTTACTTTAGATAAAGTCATTTTATAATTGTTTGTTTGCTAATTATTTTTCTAAATTATAAAATTAATTTTATATAATTTTAATTTTAATGAATTTATAAATATATTATAAAGCCACTGCGAAGCGCGGCTTAGTCGACTAGTAGTAAGAGTAAGAGTGATCTTATTCAAATACTATCAAAGGTGAAATGATCGATTCTTAATAACGATTTAATATTATATACTAAATATTCATAAGTTATAATAATTATTAAGATTCCTTACGAATATAATTTTCCTTAGCTCATTTCAGATTATAACTCAAACTCTATTAGATACTTAGTAATATATAAATTTGAACTTAAAAAGCTATTTTAGAGTTAATTTAAAAAGAAAATTCGTAATTATTGTCCTACTTACATAGCAAAAACCATATTTTGAGTTTCATAAGTCAGAATTGGACGATTTTATAGTTCACGCGAAAATTACAAAATTATCTTTAATACTGAGGTGGTCCAACATCCAAAATCCAACTGGAACAGCCCATAATCTAGACAGAAAAGACAATTACGATTTTTTATCGGATAATACTATTCCGTTCAGGAAACCTTTTTATAATTGATTTAAAACATTAAAATAATTTTTATACTAGATTTATATAGAAACATATCATATATTAAAGATTATTATAGGGTTTTACATACAGAGAGATGGTGGTAGGCAGTGAATTTTTCTTGTGAGAGAGAAGATTAAAGTTTTTTTATCCAAATCTTTTCTATAAAAATATTTAATATATTATATAAAATATTAAAATAACTTTATACGGAGAACTAGTTACACTTATAGGAAAATTATTATATTGAGAATTTAGAAATCTTATTAATTCATTGGTTTGGATCGAATTGAAGAAATTGGATTTTTTTAATGTAATTTTTTGAGTTCCCCGGCTAGGAGTTGAATCTTAACCTAAGATATTAAATACACATTCTATTTTGTTATTATATTATATATAATATTATATCAAAAACATGTTATCACACACTTTGAATCATGCTATTTGATCAATAAAATAAATGACTTTTTTTCAAAAATACCTAAGGCTAATTTATTTATTTTTGCAAAAATACGTACTTTTTTAAAAATATTTTGAAAAAATACAATTTTTTTAAAAATTATTTTGCAAAAATATGGTTTGCAGCTTTGCAACCATATTTGTAACCGGAATCAATCGAAATCATCCACAAATGTAACTTTAAAATTTAGTAAAATTAAATATTTTGTGATTGTATAATATGTTACTTAATAAGTTGCACGGTTAAAATCAAAATGCAACCAAACACAACTCCAATTATATTACAGAAAAATAGAAAAATATGCTACATCCGGTTGTAAACCGTATTTTTGTAAAACAAAACCAGAAATTGGTAAAATCGCAAAAAAAAACTTTAAAAAAGTAGTATTTTTGATAATTTCTCTAAAATAAATCAAATTACAATTAAAATAATAAATATTAATCCATTTTTTAAATTTAATCAATTTATATATGAGAAAATTATATTGAATTAATTTTTAATAACTAATGACTACTGTTAACTATTTTTATAATTAAAACTCATTTATATTTTTAAAAGAATATTATTGCACATGCTGAATTGTCATAACAATATTAAGTATTAATATGGAATAATTTGTTTGGTTCACTAAAGAACCCATATATTAGTATGAAAAAATGGGATATAAAAATTATTATGACGGTAATTATTATGTATAATTTTATTTTTTTAATATTAATTTAAAATTTAAATCATATTAATAATATAGTAACATTTATTATTTATTGATGAAAAGTTCAACTTAAATATATTATATAATTATTTATAAATTATAATTAATACTATAATACTGAAAATCTAATAACATAATTTTTTTATTCAAATGAATAATTATATTATCATATTATTATCACATACATATATATTATATCTTATATATCATAATATTTATTAAATTTTATATAAAATAAATATAATAACGATGTTATTAAAAATATATTTAAAATTAATATGTATGATCTTAAATGTAATACCTGATCCCAAATTTATATAAATATTAACATGGAAATAGATTTTGTTGAATTAATTAAAAGACTGATGGAAGTATAAGATGAGTAAAATAGGGTCCATATATTTAAGAATGGATTAGAAGGTGTCATGGGTCACTAGAATAAACCGTAAATAAAAGGCCCTGACAAAAAGAAGAGCTATAAGTAGGGGCCTCCACGGTCGGATTGGGCGGGTTAAAAATTTTTTATGACTCAATCCAATTTAATTAGTTTAAAATAATTCCAACCCAACCCATTAGAATCAAATTTATAATCCAATCCAGTCGGTTTGGATCGGGTGGTCGAGTTAATAAATAAATAAAATATTTTTTCTATCAAACACTAAGTAAACTGAAAATGAAAGTAAACAACAAATTGAACACAATTCAATAAAATATTACAATTATTTATTTCAAATAAGTCTTAAATATTTAACTTATAGCAATCAAAAAACTGATTAAACACTAAATATAATCTTTAAATTTGAACAGAAACATAATACTAATGAATCACTCACCAACTTCAATGATCCAATCAATTATTAATGATAAATGAGTCTATGTAATGGGCCTATAATGTGTATAAATTAGTATATATATTTTTTAATTGAGTTGGGTTGGGTTGGATCGTTTTAAAAAAATTAAAATCCGTATCCAAACCATTTAAATCGAGTTTACGACTTTTCAATCTAATTACGTTTTGGTTTATAAAAAATCTGGTTAGATCGGGTGAAATAAGACCGATTTGGATCGGATTGATGAGTTTAAAAAACTCGTGTACACCCCGTAACCATTAGCATAAAAAAATATAAGGAGAAAGAGACCGACATTCAATTTTTTTATTATTATGAAAGTCGGTGCAAAAAAGCTGTATATATGAACCATGTTATCCCATTCCATCTCCTCTTTATACACCCACGAGCGAGAGAGCAGAGAAGCGATCATATGGTTAGGTAAGTTTTATGTTATTTTTATTTTGTTTCATTTTTCTTTATTTAATTACTTAACTAAATGAATAAATTTAAGGGAAAATGTTTATTAATAATTATAATTAAGAATAATATTAAAATAAATCTTTGGATAATTGTGTTAGGATACCTCGAGTGGAGTTAAAGATTAAGAAGCAGTGTAAAGTAAGTATATAATGTCCTATTCATTGTTGATTTATGAATCATTGATGATTTAATTACAATTAATTAATGAAAATTGAGTATTCTTACACTGGTATTTGATGAACTAATGATACTTCCTTATTGGAAGTAAAGCTAAACCAATTGTTTAGCTGGTCGTGGTCCACACATGATGAATTGATGAACTGATGAACCTGTCATGTCATGTTTGAATACTCAGTTTTGATGTGGTTTGAATTATTTTATTTTGATGAATTTGATGATTCTGATGATTTATCGATGATTGATTATTAATTTTTTTGAGGAATTTTGTTTTACTGATTAAACCTCAGACGAATAGTACAGTGTATACTTACTAAGCTGTGTAGCTCACCCCTCTATTTAATTATATTTTTACGGGGTGTGGTTTTTACAAGGATCGTTTGGAAGAGCTAAGAATGTGATGGAATCAAGAATAGTGTTAGGAATTTATTCATTTGATGATGTACAAAATACTAGAATAGGATTTAACATAGCTTATATGTAATAAGTCTTTCTAGTCTCTGAAATTTTATAATTAGAGTCTAGTAAGTCTACATTCTTATACTTAGAAGATTTTCTGTAAAAAGTGAAATCAGAGTCTAGATGAAGATCAGAGTCTGAGAGGTGATCAGAGTCTATAGACTATTAGAGTCTACAATCTGTCAGAGTCTACAAATGATCAGAGTATATAGTTTATCAGAGTCTATAAAGTCAAATATGAATTTGGAAGATGATCACAGACAAGGGAAGTCTTTGAAGATAAAGCCAAAGATATTGCAAATATGCTATGAGAAGGAAGGAGAATTGAAGAAGGAAACTGCCAGCTAATAATTAGAAATTATATTCCTATTATAATTTGTTTTTCTGTTATTATTTGATAGGCAACTCTCTATATAAACATTCTATGAAACCTAATATCATGTGTGAAAATAGTCGAAGTATTTGAGAGCATAGAAATAGAGAGAGTTGTTGTGTGAAAACACAGAGAAGCTGCTAGGGTTTGTGTACACCTTAGGAGAGTTTGTTTTCATACATCAATAAAACAAACAGATGTTATTCATATCTTTGTGTTTGATCTTTATTCTTAATTCAAATCTTTAATACATATTGAGTTGATTTTAGTCAGGCAGAAAAAGCACACAAGTATTAAACCCCTCTTCTACTTGTGCAATTGGGAAACAATTGGTATCAGAGCCTAACGTTTAAAATCGATCAAAGATTTCTGGAAACAAAGATGACAATTCTAAGATTCCTATGCTTAAGAGAAACGAGTACACCCACTGGAAGGTTAAGATGTTGCACCATCTGGAAGCTATAGACCCTGACTATCTTAAAAGGATTAGTGAAGGACCCTATGTGCCCTCAAAGATTGTGCCTCAAATCAATGAAGAAGGTAAAATAACTGAAGAATACCTCATTGAGAAATCAAAGGTTGAATGGACAAAAGAGGACAAGAAGAATGTCCTTAAGGAGACAAAAGTCAAAAAAAAATTCTTTAACAGTTTGGATTCTGTTCTTACAAACTGTGTCATATCATACAAAACTGTCAAGGAGATGTGGACAAAACTTGAAGTGCACTGTCAAGGGACTAAAGATGTTAAAAAGAATGCTAGGTCTCTGCTAATTCAGGAGTATGAGTACTTTGAAGCAAAATCTGGAGAATCTATTACTGAGATGTATGATAAGTTCACAAAACTCCTGAATGAGATGGCTATTGTAAAGCATAATGTAACGTAGTATGTAATAGTGATAATGATAACTCAACTAAGAAACAAAGACAGTCAAATAATGCTAATATGCAGCACAGGAATCCAGAAGTACATGTAAACATGAATCATACATACATCATTGCAGAGCATTCAAGATGAAAGGCTTACTGAACGTCAGCAAGAGAAGTTCATTTCAAATGTTCAGGCCTCAACAACAAATAAGAGTTCAGAAGATTTCATACTAAAGATAGTGTAATGATTTATGTATAGTTGTCAAAAGGTTTCAGTGATCAGAAGTAATGCAACAGTCCAAACTTAATCAGCTGAAACAGAACAGAAGTCAAGGAAATTCAATTCAATGTTAGTCATTTGTGAACCAGACCAATGCACTAAGCGTCAGCACAACAAGAAAAAAATTGTCTTGGTTAATCAGAAGAAAATCATTTGATGCTAGAAGAGTGAAAATTAAGTGGTAAATACTTCAAGCACTTCAAGAAATTGTTTAAGGTAATCATTACTACATTTGGTGGCTCCTGTACTCTTAAGGTACTATAGAGGCGCAACAAAAAGGCATAGGCGCAGCAAAACAAGTTCAAGGCGCAAGGAAGAATATGGACATGTTTGTGGCGCCTATACACTGCATCTAGAGTGTAGGCGCAACAAACATGTTATGGGCGCAACATAAATTAGTTGAGGCGCAACAAAAGCTGGTTAGAAGATTTTGTGGTGCATACAGACTACAACTAGTGTGCAGGCACAACAAAAGGTCATACAGGCGCAACATAGCTTTTGTGATATGTTTCTAAGTCATTAGTGGCGCCTATACAAGGAAACAACTGTATAGGCGCAACTAACCTTAGTACTAGGCGCAACAAAAAGCTACTAGAGGTGCAACAAACATATCAAGGCGCAACATACATCTTAGTGGCGCCTACACACCACCAACACTCTACAGGTGCAACATAGGACTTATTGTTGGAAATCAATTTCTAAAAAGACTACATAATATATATGGGTAAAATCAATACGGACAGTAAGTATTTCATTCATCTTCAACATAAAAGACATACAGACAGGAGCTCCATTAAAGACACACATTAAACTCACCCAACTGTATATTTGTTATAATATTGATTGAACCCATTGAAACTAATCATTTTTGATTAGAAGTGTAGCACTCAGGGATTTAATAATATATCTTTATTTCCTCAAATCTTTGTGTTTCAATAACTGTCATTTTCATATCTCAAGAACACAAACACTTAATCTGCAATTAAACGAAAAATCTACCATATCATATTCAACCCCCCCTTCTATGATGATTTTGGACCTAACAATTGGTATCAGAGTTTGTTGATTAAAGTTACAAATCAAGATCCAAAAATAATTTTACGAAAAAGTGCATTTTTAGACCTAAAAAAATTTATATTGAAATTTCTTTAATTTTTAAAGAAAATTCAATATTTAATTTTTTTTAAAGATTTTAAATACACTAATTTTAAAAAGCTATCAATCATCAAGAATTCGAATAAAAATTTTATTTCATGAAATTCAATTTTTATTCGAATTAATTTTAATTTTTAAGAAATTAATTATTTCTTGAGATTTAAAATTCTTTGCAACCATGAGTACCCAAAAACTTAGTAGCATCAAAATTCCAGCCTTTGATAAAAATGAATACATTTTATGGAAGAAAAAGATGTCCACTTTCATCAAATCAGCTAATTCTCATTACATGGGAATTTTGGAAAATGGACCCTATGTACCTCAGAAGCTAACACCAGAAACAATCTCAGATGATGGCGACGGATTCCTCAAGGATTTACCCCAAAGGAGCCTTCAGAGTACACTGACACTGATAAAGATAGAGTTTCATGGGATAATCATCTTCAATGTATCCTAATGGATTCACTGGACACAACAATGCTGAATTAAGTGATTAATTGTACCAGTGCCAAACAAATGTGGGATACGATTGATCTGCTAATGGAAGGTACAATATAAGTGAAGGAGAACAGGCTGAATATTCTTAAATCCCAGTATGAAGTGTTCAAGTCACTACTAGGATAAAGTATCATTCAAGTCTTTGAGAGATACAATAAATTGTTGAATGACTTGTCACTGCATGGGAAGGCCTACTCACGTAGAGAGATCAGCAAGAAATTCACGTTGACACTGCCAGCACACCTTGAACACAAAATCTCTGCCACCAAAGAGAGAAGTGACATAAATGACATGTCCATTAAAATTTTCTATGGTAAGCTCAAGACTCATGAAATAGAGCCAGAGCAAAGACATATCATTTATGGTTCAGGTACAATGGACAGTAAGAATACAACATTGTTGAAAACTACAGCACTTATAGCCAAAGATTTTGATGTCACAGAGACCAGCACATTGAAGCCTGTTGTTGAGAAAGAAGAGATTCTAGAAGCTGAAATTTCATAGAATGCTCAAATAGGTGATGGAGATGAATTCTACTCAATGGAAGAACTTGAACAATTGAAAAATAACACAATGGCCTATATGGCAGGGAAGTTCAAGAACCTCAGGTTTAGGAGGAACTCTAAGTATAAATTCAAGAGTAATTCCAGTTATAGTGGTTTCAGCTTCAGAAACAGCAACCGAGGTGGTTCATCTTCAGGGTCTTACAACAAAGGAGGTTATAAGAAGGGAATAGTAGACCGCAATAAGTTTAAGTGCTACAACTATGATGAACCCGAACATTTTGTTACAGAATGCCGGAAGCCTAAGCAAGGAAAGGAAAGAAAGGAGTCATATGATGAACTCAGGCAAAAGTATGATGCACTGGTAAAGAAGCATCAGGGCAGAACTTATATAGCCGAGGGAAAGAGCTGGGATGACTCAGATAATGATGAAGAAGAGACATATGGAAATGTTGCACTAATGGTAGACTCTTCAGAGGCATCACCTCAGTCATCAAAGGTATCATTTCTTTCCGCAGTTGACATGTCTAATTCTGATTATAAAAAAACTGTAGAAGATCTAAGCATATAAATGTTTAACATTCACACAAGCATGCTAGCATCTGAAGAAGAAAATGCTAAACTAGTTCTAAAGAATAAAATGCTAGAAGCTAGAAATGAAGAACTAGAGCTTGCATGTGTTAACTTAGAAGATCTGAAATAGAAGATAAAATATCTGCAGAATAGAGACAAATGTACCCAAGAAGTAGAAACTACACTTAGGAATAAAATTTCTGAGTTAGAGTTAAAACTTTAGGCTTATAAGAAATCTGCTAATCTTATTAAGGAGGCAATAAATAAACAGGTCATAGGTCAAAAAACTAGAATATGATTTGACTATGATAAAAAGGCAGGAAAGAGACATGATGAATATATTGCTGAGGAAAGTCCTGTGAAGCAAGACATTCTACATGTGTTAAAAAATGTCCCTAAGCCCCTATACAATAAGTTTGTCATCAAACCCCTAGATGAAGAACATATCTTAATGAAAGAAGAAATTCTTGCTGAGGATAAAAAAAAAGAGGAAGAAAGTAAAAAGGAGTTGCCTAAGAAATCTGTAAAAATTGTACAACCTAAGGAACAAATTAAAAGTGATTTAGGCTACAAGAATGAAAAGAAGAAAGCTAACAGAAATGGAAAGATAAGTGTTAATAAGAAAAATGATTATGCCTATTCTCCCAAAGCTATTAGAAAAGTTTGAAATAATTGTAATTCTACTGGTCATCTTACGCATGCATGCAAAAAGATAAAAGTAGTAAAAGAAGAAACTTCTAATATGCCTGCCATGTCTATCCCTCATCAACCATGTGGTAAAGTAGGATGCATGCCATGTGCTTTCAACATCATTTCTACATACATAAACTTGATGAATGCATCATCTAGTACTTGCATGAATACAGATGTGAACATGAATAGAAAGTATGTTAGGGCAAAGAATTCTAGTCCTCCTAAGTCTAGGAAGGAAACCCATGTCCCTAAGCCTAAAGACACCCCTGTCAAAGCTAAACCAAAGGGCAAGGGCATAGTCGATGAGAAAGACAAGGACCAGAAAATTTCTGCAGCTGAATCTGTTTACTTATCTAAGCCTCTTGGACCCAATCAAATTTGAGTGCCAAAGAAGAAGTAATCAATCTGTGGTTGCAGGGCATATCAAAGAACAAGCGTGTCATGTGGATCCTCGACAGTGGCTGTTCAAGGCATATGACTGGTGATAAAGCCCTGCTATCAGATGTGATTGAGAAAGTTGGCCCGATAGTGACCTTTGGAGATAACAATAAGGGATTCACAACGGGATATGGCAATCTTGAAATTGGCAATGTTATCATTGAAAATATCTCTCTTGTGGACGGATTAAAGCACAACCTTCTAAGTATTAGTCAGTTCATTGACAAGGGTTACAAAGTAACTTTTGAGAAAGAAAGATGTGCAATCCAAAATAGAAAAGATGCGAAGCTTGCTCTTCAAGGAGTGAGAAAGGGGAATCTCTTTGTAGATGACTTATTCTCTGCAAGCAAAGGCGAAGTTCAATGTTTTTACAGTAAAGCTTTAACATAGGACAGTTGGTTATGGCATAAGAAACTTTCACACCTGAACTTCAAGGCAATGAACTCTTTAGTTAAGAGGGAATTGGTTAGAGGTTTACCTGAGATGGAATTCTGTCAAGAAGGGTTATGTGAAGCATGTGAAAAGGGGAAGTCAAAGAAAGCATCTCACCGAAGCAAAGATTCATCAGACATTACTAAACCACTGCAACTTCTGCATATGGATTTATTTGGTCTAGTCAACGTCATGTCTATGTCAAGGAAGAGATATGCACTAGTAATTGTAGACGACTACTCCAAGTACACGTGGGTGTTATTTCTAGGCTCAAAGGATGAAGTCTCTCAAATAATCATTGATCACATAAAGAAGATAGAGGTAGAAGCTGATTTGCCTGTCAGGAAAATAAGGTCTGACAATGGAAAAAAATTCAGGAATATAACCCTGAATGATTTCTATATTGAGAAAGGGATTTCAAGAATATTCAGTGCCCAGAACTCCACAACAAAATGGAGTAGTAGAAAGGAAGAACAAAACTTTAGTTGAAGCAGCAAGAACAATGCTGAATAAAGCTAAGTTACCTCTATATTTTTGGGCTGAAGCAGTCAACACAGCTTGCTATACTCATAACCGTACCCTGGTAAATAAAGATCATGACAAGACTCCGTACGAGTTGATGGCAAACAAGAAACCAACACTGAAATACTTTCATGTGTTTGGAGCAAAGTCCTTTATACTAAAAGATGACGAGCATCTAGGAAAGTTCGAATCCAAGGCTCATGAAGGCATATATCTTGGCTACTCTCTGGAATCTAAGGCATG
This sequence comes from Oenanthe sinensis, assembly GCA_028671895.1. Classification (NCBI taxonomy): domain Eukaryota; kingdom Viridiplantae; phylum Streptophyta; class Magnoliopsida; order Apiales; family Apiaceae; genus Oenanthe; species Oenanthe sinensis. The sequence continues at coordinate 4,848,915 of JAPMAC010000198.1, forward strand.
CAGGGTTTATGTGATTGAACACAAAAAGGTCATTGAAATCATGAATGTAACTTTCGATGATCTCAAGCTCCCAAGTATGCAAAGAACAGATAACACTGAAACCCTGCAGTTTGAAAATATGAACTCAGATGAAGGTGAAGTAGAAACTGAAGCTGCAACAGAAAATCAAGCACGAAATGAGAATAATAACAATGATGATTCTGATCCTAGTAGTGGAAACAGTGGAAGATTCACAGAAACTACTAGTAGTGGCAGAGAATCTCATTCTAAACCAAGCAGCGGCTCAGAGGGAGCAATTGAAGGATCTACTAGAAGGACTGAACACTTCAATGATAATCAGGCTGAATCATCTAGGGCAAATCTGCTTAGACATAGGGTGTGGAGTAGAGATCACCCCTTTGAGTTGATTCTAAGAGATCCAGATGCTGGAGTCCAAACTAGATGTGCTTCTCATAATGAATGTTTATTCTCTGGTTTTATCTCTGAAATAGAGCCAAAGAAAGGTGAAGAAGCACTAGAAGATCCAGATTGGGTTATTGCTATGCAAGAAGAACTCAATCAATTTCAAAGACAAAAATTATGGAAGTTGGTACTCAGGGCAAATAACAAGTCTATAATTGGCATAAAATAGGTATTCAGAAATAAACTGGATGAAGATGGCATTGTTACGAGGAATAAAGCCAGACTAGTTGTTAAAGGTTATTCCCAAGAAGAAGGAATATATTATGATGAAACATATGCACCAATGGCAAGGCTTGAAGCTATCAGGATATTTCTGGCATTCGCAGCACATTCCAACTTTAAAGTTTATCAAATGGATGTGAAGAGTGCATTCCTGAATGGAAAGCTTGAAGAAGAAGTGTATGTGGAACAACCCCCATGGTTTGAAGATCCAGAATTTGCAGATTTTGTATACTTTCTCTTCAAGGAACTCTATGGCTTAAAACAAGCACCTCGGACATGGTATGACACTCTATCTATATTCTTACTTGAAAATGGTTTCACTAGAGGTATCATAGATAAGACTCTATTTCATAAAATGCATAAAAATGACATGATATTAGTACAAGTATATGTGGATGACATTATATTTGGTTCTACTAACGATCAGTTGTGTAGTAGATTTGCTAAGCTAATGTAGAGTATGTATGAAATGTGCATGATGGGTGAGCTGAATTACTTCCTTGGACTCCAAGTAAGCCAAAGGAAAGATGGAATCTTCATTTGCCAGACCAAGTACAGCAGAGACCTATTAAAGAAGTATGGTCTTGAAGATGCATCATCAGCCAAAACCCCTATGGAAACAACCACTAAGCTTGATCAAGATGAACCTGGTAAGAAGATAGAAATCATAAGCTATAGAGGTATGATCAGCTCATTACTTTACTTAACTGCAAGTAGGCCAGATATTATGTTTGCTACATGTTTGTGTGCTAGGTTTCAGTCTAACCCTAAAGAATCACATCTTATAACTGTTAAACGGATTTTTAGGTATCTTAAGGGAAGTCTGAATCTTGAAATTTGGTACCCTAAAGATACAGGTTTTGACCTTGTTGGCTATACAGATTCTGATTATGCAGGTTGTAGTATTGATAGAAAGAGTACATCAGGGAGTTGTCAATTCCTTGGTAGAAGATTGGTGTCCTAGTATAGCAAGAAGCAACACTCAGTTGCAATGTCAACAGCTGAAGCTGAATATGTTGCTGCTGGAAGTTGCTGTGCACAAATTTTGTGGATAAGGAACCAACTTTGAGAATATGGACTGTTACTGAGCAAAATTCCAATATTCTGTGACAACACAAGTGCCATAGCCATCACAAACAATCATGTTCAACATTCAAGGACCAAGCACATTGATATCGGGTATCTGTTGGGTCCCGAAGTATCGTAGAAGAGGGGTTGAATACGATACTCACAATAATTTAAATTCTTTTCTGACTTTGCGGATAAATAAATTATTGCTTCAGAGTGGGTTTGGCTATTTGTAGTGTTTAGGCGAGCTACCTACTAATTTTCTGTGTGCCCGGATAAATCAATTAGGTTCAAGAAAATTAGCAAGTAAAGTAAATGGGACAAGATTCGGGGAATATATCTTTTGTATATATACCTGGAGGTTGCTACACCCAGTTAAAAATATAACTGGTTTCCAAAGAACAAATTAGTTCTTTGCTACTAACACAAAAATATAAGGCTCAGTTCCTATACAAATATATCTAAATAGTACAAGGAAAAACTGAGTCCGTAGGGAGTGATATCTAGGAGCCCTGAGCATTTTTCATTAAAGAACCGGGTCCTAATATCTGACTGAGAGCAAGGTATGGATGTGTATAAATTATATCTCTTGCTCCGGCCATGGCTGCTCTCTACATTTTTGTGTTGAAGAAGATGACCCTTTTTAATGAGTGGTTCATCTCTTATATGTGTAGACTTTAAATCATTAAAGTAAGATGATGTATTTTGATTGATTGAGGGCTAAGTGGGGCCAAGAAATATTTTTTTTGCGCCAAAATATTTTGTTGCGCTTATTATTTTTGTTGCGCCAGGGAATAAATTTTGTTGCGCCTTATTCTTATGTTGCGCCAAAGAATTAATTTGTTGCGCCTTACTGTGTGTTCCTTGTAGTGGCGCCACAAACTGCCTTAAGCTATTTGTAATGAGATTTTGTGGCGCCACAAACTTTTATTACGCTTGAGTTTGATTTACATGGTCAAAGTACGGTTTAGTCACTGCACTTTGACCCTTTATTCATTCCTTGACTGAAGTTCGCCAACTTCTATTTCTTGTACCAAAGTCTTGTCACATTACACCATGTACCCTGATCTGTTTCTGTTCTTCGACTGTAGTTCAGAAACTTTCACTTTTCATACGAAGGTTGTGACACTTTGCACCCTGCACCCTTTGAGCTGTTTAGCTATTTGGCTGTAGCCTCTACAAATCACTTTTCGTATCTTAATAAATAACCGTTCTTTCCATGTACATTCTCCAACTTAACAATTCTTCTATAGTTAATACTCAGATTCATTTCGCAAACTGCTGCCGCCTAGTGCAACTGGTCTGGTTCACAGACGACTAACTTTGATCTAGGTCTTCGTATTATTGTTTTACTTGCATTGTTAAGTTTGCAGCAACTTCATTGCTTCGAACACTAACTATCAATAAACATTGTACTTTCACTAGAATCTTTTCTGGTACATAGACAACGTCTCCATTATTACCACAATCTTGAATACTTCATTCTCTGTTCTTCACTGACGCTTGAATATATAAATGGACTTCTTTCAGTGAGTATAACTCCAAGACTGCAGTTTTCTTCTTAATCCTTTGTATTTACCATGTATTCAATCCTTCTAGATTCTTATGCTTCGAACACTGTCTATCTTCAATCAATGCCTTTACACTGAAATCTTCTAGTGACACTTCTATACTGAATCTTCAACACTTCTGAAACCCTGAAAGTCTTCAACCATTATTCTTCACTGAGGCATGAACATATTAATGTAATTCTCTCAATGACCTGTAGTAGAATTCAAAACTTCTTCTAATGTCTTGATTCACTATATCTGCCTTGCCTTCATTTCTTCCTTATTTCTGTATAGACGTAGTATTATTTACTTATCCTGTTCTAGTGTTGAGTTATCACGATTACTATTCATACGGCTTTGTAATCTCACCAACAATCTCTCCCTATTTGATTGTTAAACTTAGCAAACAAATCTCATAGAGAGGATAAATCAACTAACAACTAGAAATAGTAATCGTCTGGGACTTGTAAATAATGCTACTGGTTCTGGATCAGATTCTGCATTTCCAGATTTCTTGTGTAACTGAAATGAAAGATGTTTGTTCCTCTAACACTGAACTGATATTCATGTAGTATCATCTTCATTTTCTCTGTGTTTGAGTTTCCTCTATTTTAAAATCCTTCATAGTTTGAACTTAAAGAACTTATCATGAACAAAGCTTCATAAGAATTAAAATTCTTTGGAACGTCTTCAATAGAACATAGAACATAGCTCAAATAATGTTTTCCCCCTGAGAATGTGATTCTTTTTCTTTTTCTTCTTCTCCATTTAGATGAACAATGGAAGTGTCAATTTTTTTCTGTACATCCCACTTGGATGAGGAATCCTCTACTGACAACTCCTTTCAAGTATAAGATACAGTTTCTTGATTCTCCCAAATTCTGTTATTTCCCATAAGGATCAGAAGATAAGATTTTGTTCTTTTTCTTGTCTAAATTCTCCCCCTAAGGATATTAACTTCTTCCATAAGGATACGAATATAAGACCTTCTCCTTTTTCTACTTTTTCTTGTATACTAAATTATCCCCCTTAGTTGAGGAATCCTCCAATGGCCCATGATCTTTCAAATGGCTTGTCTTCCAAAAAAGGTTCTCGTCTGTCATTAATCGGGAAAACATAGTAGCTTTTCTTTCAAAAGTAGCAAGTAGCAATGGTAAGTGTTTGGTCTATGGTTTCCTCACTTTTACTACGTTTTGTTAGTGTTTACACTTAAGTGTCAAGCACTTTGAAGTGTTTCACTCTTTCTCTCCCTATTTCTCACTCAAGTGTATCTCTCCCTCACTTTTACTCAAGTGTTTCTCTCCCTTACTTTCACTCTGCATTCCAAATATAGTCTTCTATACCTGCAAGTGAAATCTGTCAATTCATTTATATTCTCATCACCTGATTCATCAAAATGAACTGAATCAATATCAAGTGGAAAATTTTCTCGTAGAGGTGTTCTTGATCTATCATGCATAAGCACTGTCTCAGTACCAGACTCAATAGTTTTTACTAAATCACTGTCTAGTAGAGCCTCACCTCTTTGATATGGGTTATCCTAAGATTTTAAAATCTGTTAGGGAATCTTGCCTTGTTCTATCAAGGAGTTGCCTCACACCTTCTCTGTAAACGGGAGGTGGACATTCATTTTCAGAATCTGGAAATGTTCTTTCCAGAAGGGGCGACGTAGTAGGCAATGTAATGAATGGCAATTTAGAGCCTACATTTCCCTCGTAACCCTGTGACGGGAATTTTGTATAAAATATCCTACTTGACTCATTCGAAGAATTCTTGTCAAGCAGTTGCCTCTCAAGCCTAGATAAATCTGAACAAGAGATCTCCCTTTCGGGAGGCAGAAGATTAACTTCTGTTTGAGGTAGATACATCAGACAATGTAATGTATGGCTAATTAGATTATGTATCTCCTCTGAATGCCTATACCTCTCACTGTGCACGCCTTGCAATGTGTTCATAGAATTATCTATTTAGGCTTACCATCAGCGTGAGTGCCAGTAGTGTGCTTGACTCATTACAAGTTGCTCTGGATGACGAGCGAATTTCAATGGACTCACCCTGTTGAGAGAATGATTCCAGAGACAGTTTAATTGCCTTTTCAACTCTGCATCCTTTTGAGAAGATGCATATGAGCTTACAGTTACCTCAGTTATCTACTACTTTGCTTCTCTGGAGGTAGAGTTGTGGGTGCACTTCTGACTTCATCCTTATTTGCTGCATCAAGTGCAGTTTCTCCCTTATCAACCTCTAATTAACATGTGTTCCTTATATCTCCAGGGGTTAATATATGGAAGTGGATGAAACAGTGTTTGGTACTAAGGCCTTGGTAAGAGATTGATGGGTTTTCAATCTCTTGGCCAGCTTCTGGAGCCAGTGGGGGATAAATGGATAGAATCAACAAATAAGATAAAGAAATAATCACCTTAACATTCCAAAACATATTTTTCATCTCAAAGAGAAGGAAAAATATAAGAAGGAATGATAATTGATTGCATTAAAGCACTTTTAGTAAAGAGTTTTGCCGGATTTAAAGATTTATCATTTAAGAGAATGATACGAAATTTTCTTTAAGATACTTATCCCATAATAAAACACGAGAAAGTGTATCAGAAATTTTTTTTATCCCTTATGAATTTCTTACAAGGCAAACTTCCCATAATAAAATGCGGAAATTTATACCAAAGAAGAAATTCAACTCTCATACCAAATTATATCTTAATAAAATGACTCTTTTCCTTTAAAACCTTAGCACTGTAAGTTTTGAAAATAGTTTTGCAAAACATCCTTATCAGATAGAGGACAATGATTTTTTGACTCATAATGCAATTATAATTTGCATCATTTTCATCCACCTGATAGTATCCCCGACTTAAAATAAAAACATGACAATTGGGGTGAATGAATGCTTAAAAATACAGTACAAGAACTTCAAAGCAATAACCACGGTTTTTGTACTATGAATCAATGTGAAACATACATTGAAATAAGTGTTTAAAAATAAATCATTTTACAAGTGATTGGTACCTCGAAGTTAAAATCAATTTCTCCGAATAAAATAGCAGTCACAATGTTTTTGCCACTCTAAAAGGAAAAATTAAGAGATAAAATGTTTTATAAGATAAAACTGTTAGGAATTATGAGTTTTGATGATAATAAATTACTTAGAATTACAATAGGGATTTAAAATTCATTATAACTGGTCAATGGATATGTGACTTATAAATATCCATTGACTAGGAAACCAATTATCAGTTGAATCTTGGTTATCAACTGATAAATTGGATTGTAACATTTGATTCATGTTTCATTATCAATTGATTGTATTGCCTCGATGGATGCTGTGAAGTAGTTGACTGATGTTATTGACTTCAATTTATAGCTTCTCAACGGATGTGAAGGATGGTTGATTAAATTATAAATATTCTATGTCAGAATTCTCACAAGTGAAGTGATCAACAGATATTGGAGTCGATGGATGAAGACACTACTCAACGGATAAAAGCTATCAACGGATACAAGCCATCAACGGATAAACACAATCAATGGATAAGGGATCATCAATGGATAGGGAGTCGATGGATAACTCAAATAGCCATCGATTCAACAACTGATCAATGGATATCTTATCCATCGATGGATAAGCAAAGGAGAATCAAATGATAAACTTAACAACATTTATCAGTTGATTAAGGTTTCCCAATTTAGTTAAAGACAAAAAGAATGAGAACTTTGCAGAAACTGAATCAATGGAAGACAGTCCTGTCAGGATTGTAAAGACTTTCAAGGAAACACAGTCTTCAAGGAATGCATCAAGACAAAGATACTTTTTGGACTAGACATAGTCTAATGAAGACTGTGAAAGTAGCTAATTTCTATTTTCATATAAACATTGTAAAATGTAATTTATAATGTTATATGTCGATAGAAAATAGAATTAGAAGAAAACTACTATATAGTAGTTAGTAACTCATTGTAGCAAAGTGTGTAGAAACATAGTGAAAAGAATTGTAAGCACTGTTATGCAGAAAATACTTTGTAAGCAGCTTGGTAATTTTACCGAGAGAAATTGAAAGCAAAAACACACTAGTGGAAAAACCAATCCACTAGTAATTTTTATATTACTTATTCTGTTTTCAATTCATAAGTATTACATTCTTAGTTCAATTAGGAATCTTTTCATATACTCAAACTCTTTGTTGAACAAACTTAAATCCGCAAGAATTTCATTTAATTCTTAAGTTTGTATTCAACCCCCCTTCTCCAAACTTATTGTACTCAAGGGCAAATAACAATTGGTATCAGAGCCTAGCTTTCAACATACAGAAAGTTAAGATCTAAAAGTACATCAAGTATGGGTCAAAAAGATACAGGAGTCAAGATTCCTGTTCTAGAGAAAGATGAGTACTTTCCCTGGAAAGTGAAAATGCACTTACATCTGCTATCCATTGATCCTTCCTATGTTCACTGCATAGAGAAAGGTCCACATGTGCCTATGAAGATAGTTACAAGTATAAATGCAGATGATACTCAGGCACCAGACAAACTCATTCTAAAACCTATAAGTGAATACACAGATGAGGATGATAAGGAAGTACATAAGGATAAAAAGGCTATGAATATTTTATTCAATGGTCTTGACAAGGATATATTTGACAATGTTATCAATTGTACAACCTCCAGGGAAGTCTAGGACACTCTTCAAATTCTATGTGAAGGCACTGAATAATTAAGAATGAACAAGATGCAACTCTTGATTCAAAAATATGAAGCCTTTCATTTTAAGAGTGGTGAAGCAATCAATGACACATATAGTAGGTTTCAAAAGCTGTTGAATGAGCTAAAGCTATATGGAAGAGTGTATGTTGTTGAAGATACCAACCACAAATTCTTGAGGTCCCTACCCAAGGAATGAAAACCAATGATTGTTTCTATAAGACAATCTCCCGACTTTAAAGAATATACTCTTGATAAGTTGTATGGCATCTTGAAAACCTATGAGTTGGAACTGCAGCAAGATGAAGAAATTGAGAAAAATCAGAAGAGAGAAAAGTCCATTGCTTTGGTGGTCAAAGATAAGCAAGTTGTAGAATCTGGTGAAGATGTTGTTGTCAAAGAAGGGAAGAAAGAAAGTCATGGCAATAGTGCAAGTGGTGTTAGATATGATGAATCTTCAATTGAGAAAGGAAAAGAAACAGTTGAGGATGATGAGTCATACACCAAGGATGAAATGGATGAAATAGATGAGCATTTGGCTTTTCTATCAAGAAAATTTTCAAAACTTGAATTCAAGAGGAATCCCATGCAAAGGCCTAGATCTCAGTTCAAGAAAGACAATCAACAAAGTAAAAATCTTGTTGACAGGACTCAATTCAAATGTTTCAACTATGGATTGGCTGGTCACTTTTCTAATAAATGCAGAAAGCCAAAAATTGAGGGAAATCTAAGTACAGTGATGGTGTTGACTATAAGAAGAAGTACTTTGACTTGCTCAAACAAAGAGAGAAGGCTTTTGTAACAGAAGAAAAGGACTGGGCTACTGAGGATGATTCTGAAGAAGAAGAATACATCAACCTTGCACTAATGGCCAATCATGATGATCAGGAAGCTAGTTTTTCTAGCAATCAGGTAATTTCTACAAATCTATCCGAGTTATCCAAAGATGAATGCAATATCACAATTACTGAAATGTCAAATGAATTGTATAATTTTCATGTCACTCTTAAGTCCTTAAACAAAGAGAACACTAGGCTAAAAATCACCTTAGAAACTCTTACTGAAAGAAACAATTATCTAGAGGGAGAGCTAGTGCAAATGGACAGACTCAAGGTAGAAAACAAAGATGCTAGAAAAGAACTAGTTGAGTGTAAAAAGGAAATAGAAAATTTGAAAGAAAAATTGGAAGAAGAACTAAGAACCATTGACAGGTGGAACAGGTCTAGTAAAGCCAGTAAGAAGATGAATGACATTCATGGAACAAATTCTTTCACCATGTTATCTGAAAATCTTGAGAAAATAGCCATTGATGAAAATCAATCTTTGGGAAAGAAGCAATCGATTGCTAATTCTGAATCAACTGATAAGAATTATCCATCGATTGATAATGTCAATTCAACGGATAATCATCTATCGATTAATAATGTCAATTCAACGGATAATCATCCATCGATTGATAATGTTATTCTAATGGATAATTATCCATCGATTGATGAATCATCAACTGCTAAGAAATGAGTTTTAAAAACCAAGCTTAACAGACCTGTTAAATTTGTCAAAGAAAGTAGCTCCTCTAACTCTGAAGTTAAAGTTAAAAAAACTAATATTGGATTCTTATCTAAAGATCAATTAAAGGAGAAATTAGAGAAGATAGATCCTAATATTAAGTCAATTGAGAAGAAGAAGAAAAACAGAAATGGTAAAGTAGGCATAAACAAACACAATAACTACACATCTGACAAGTATGCTCCTAGAAAGATATGTGCTAAGTGTGGTAGCAAAAATCACTTATCTGTGCAATGCAAGATCAATATGCCTGCAAAAAACCAATGTGCCTGGTATACCTAACATGCATTCTAATTCTGTTTTTCCTCATTTAGTTGATTCTCATGTTGTTCATGCTCAATATGCATCAATGCCTTATATGTTTAATCCATATCTTGCATTTGCCAACATGAATATGCCTGCTATGCCATGGAATATGCTTAAAAATTTTCATGCTCCAAATTTCTCCAATTCTGCAAGCATGAATATTCCAAATATTAGCACTGAGAATTCTGAGGTAAGGAAGCCAATACCTAAGATTGAAGTGGAAGTAAAACCACCTAAACCAAAGGCACAAAAATCGGAAACCAAACCAAAGGTAGTAACTAATAAGAAAGGACCCAAGGCAACTAAGGTACCAAAATCAACTTGATTGTTTTTGGATGTGTGCAGGGAAAAAGAAGAAATCTTTGGTACTTGGACAATGGGTGTTCAAGACACATGACTGGAGATAAATCCCTGCTTACAAAGTTTGAGGAGAAATTTGGCACTGGAGTAACTTTTGGAGATAACAGTAAAGGGTATACCATGGGATATGGCTTGATTTCTAAAGAGAATGTCATCATTGAACCTGTTTCATTAGTTGATGGCTTAAGACACAATTTGTTAAGCATAAGTCAACTATGTGACAATGGAAATAAAGTTTGCTTCACAACTGAAGCATGCATAATTTCCAACAAGAAAGATGGAAGCCTGGTTATGACTGGAAATAGGAAAGGAAATGTGTATATAGCTGACTTTAATTCAACAAGTGCAAACTCATTGACTTGTCTTCTCTCTAAGGCAAGTATAGATGAAAGTTGGCTATGGCATAAGAAATTAGCTCACTTAAATTTCAAAGCCATGAATCAGTTGGTCAAGAAAAATCAAGTGAAAGGCTTACCACAAATGGAATTTGTCAAGGATGGACTATGTGATGCTTGTCAGAAAGGAAAACAAAGAAAGGCATCATTCAAGTCAAAATTGGAATCATCAATTGAGAAACCACTTGAGTTATTAAACATGGATTTGTTTGGTCCTGTGAATATCATGTTCATTGCAAAGAAGAAATATGCTCTAGTCATTATGGATGACTTTTCAAGGTTCTCATGGACTTATTTTCTGCATTCAAATGATGAAGCTAGTCATCTCATCATCAAGCACATAAGAGAAGTTGAGAAAAATCTTGGATTGGATGTAATGAAAATAAGAAGTGACAATGAAACATAATTTAAAAATTCCATAATGAAGGAGTTCTGTGAATCTAAAGGAATTATACACACCTTCTTTGCACCAAGAACACTTCAACAAAATGGGGTAGTTGAAAGGAATAACAAGACACAGATTGAAGCAGCTAGAACCATGTTGGAAGATGCTAAACTACCAACATACTTCTGGGCTGGGGCCATCAACACAACATGTTACACTCAAAACATCTCCATAGTAAATCAAGCTCAAGGAAAGACACCTTATCAATTGATCAAGAAATCCAAAAAGCCAAAAGTGGGGTTTCTTCATGTCTTTTGCTGCAAATGCTATGTGCTAAAGAATCAAGGTGAAAACCTAGGAAAATTTGAAGCCAAAACTGATGAAGCTATATTTTTTGGGTATGCACTATCAAACATAGCCTATAAAGTCTATAATCTTAGACTACACATTGTTATGGAATCTGTACATGTAGTATTTGATGACAAAAAGATTCAAGGGCTGTTTGATGAAGGAAATCATGACACACTGCATTTTGAGAATGAATCAAATGATGTAGATGATGATGAAGAAGCAGAAATTATAAAATCACATGTACTCAGAAACCCAATATCAGTTGATGTTACTGCATCAATGGATAATTTATCAGTTGACAGAATTCCATCAACTGATAATCCTTCAATGGATAATCAACACTCTACATCTAGGGTATCCAATTCAGGGGGAGGATTTCAGAATCAGTTTATAAATTCAAATCAATTTGAGTACAACACTAATGATCATGAAGCTTCATCATCAAGGCAAAATTTGTCTCCTCAAAGAAAATGGACAAAAAGCCATCCATTTGAACTAATCATTGGAAATGCAGAAGATGGTGTCAAGCAAGAAGTGCTACTCAAAATGAGTGTCTGTATAGCAGCTTCTTATCTCAAGAATAACCTAAAAGAGTTGAAGATGCTCTCTTGGATCCTGATTGGGTTTTAGCTATACAAGAGGAACTCAATCAATTTGAAAGAAATAAAGTGTGGAAGCTAGTGCCCAAACCAATAGATAGATCAGTAATTGGTACAAAATGGGTATTCAGGAACAAAATGGATGAAACTGGTACTGTGATTAGAAACAAAGCAAGACTTGTGGCAAAGGGGTACTCACAGGAAGAAGGAATTGACTTTGATGAAACTTTTGCACCAGTTGCAAGGCTAGAAGCAATCAGAATCTTTCTGGCCTATGTTGCACATGATAATTTCAAAGTCTACCAGATGGATGTGAAGAGTGCATTTTTGAATGGAGTGTTAGAAGAGGAAGTCTATGTGGAACAACCTCCTAGCTTTGAAGATCCAAATTTTCCTGACTTTGTCTACTATCTACTCAAGGCACTCTATGGCTTGAAGCAAGCACCAAGGGCCTGGTATGACACTTTATCTCAGTTCCTCATTGAGAATTACTTAATAAGAGGTACTGTTGATAAAACTCTATTCAGTAGAAATGTTAATGGCTCTATCATTCTTGTACAAATATATGTGGATGACATTATTTTTGGCTCAACTAATGAGGGACTTTGCAAAAAGTTTACCAAATTAATGCAGAACAAATATGAAATGAGCATGATGGGAGAACTTACCTACTTTCTTGGTTTACAGGTCAAACAAGTTAAGGATGGTATTTTTATAAATCAAACAAAGTATATTCATGACTTGTTAAAGAAATTTGACTTAAGTGAATGTTCTTCTGCAAAAACTCCCATGGCAACTGCCACCAAACTTGAATTGAACACTAAGGAAGCTAAAGTAGATATTTCAAGTTACAGGGGCATGGTAGGCTCACTCTTATATTTAACTGCTAGTAGGCCAGATATAATGTTCTCTACATGCTTATGTGCTAGATTTCAGGCTGATCCTAGAAAATCTCATTTAGTGGCTATTAAGAGAATTTTTAGATATCTCAAGGGCACATCAAATTTAGGTATTTGGTATCCTAGAGATTCTGGTTTTAATCTAATAGGCTACTTAGATGCAGATTATGCATGTTGCAAAATAGACAGGAAAAGTACTACAGGCACCTGTCAATTTCTAGGAAACAAACTTGTGTCATGGTTTAGCAAAAAGCAACACTCGGTATCAACTTCAACTGCAGAAGCTGAGTACATTGTTGCTGGAAGTTGTTGTGCTCAAATGTTATAAATGAGGAATCAATTATTTGACTATGGGTTCAACATGAACAAGATTCTTATTTTCTGTGATAATACAAGTGCCATTGCAATAACAGAAAATCATGTGCAATATTCCAGAACCAAACACATTGACATAAGGTATCATTTTATTAGGGAACATGTAATGAATGGTACAGTTGAATTACATTTTATCCCTAGTGAACAACAACTTGCAGACATATTTACCAAACCTCTAGATGCATCTACTTTTAATAGATTAGTTTGTGAGTTAGGTATGCTTAATTTTACTCAATCTTGAAATGTATGCTAAGTTTTTTTTCTTTTTTCCATTGTTCACAATTATCTGTTGAAACAAAGTGATCAACTGATAGCTTTGTTAATTATCAATGGTATTTTGGCAGCTATCGATGGATATATTTGATCAACAGATAAAATATATTCCTATCGATGGATATTTATCGACCGATGACTCATTAATACTTTATTTTATCCATCGATGGTAATAGAACCTCTACAGTTTCTTTTATCAGTTGATTAGATTATAGCCATTGATTAATTACCTTATTTGTCAACAGATGAATATACTTATCGATTGTCATTTATAGTAATTAACTTTAACTCCTTTTATCTCACAACGGTTATATCCTTAATTAAACTGACTACTCAAGTCCTTTTAATCACAGAGAATATAAATAGCAAAAATAATTCTTACTTCATCCTCAATTGCTATTTTATTTTCTATCTCAAAGTGTAGCACCTCTGTTTCTCTCTCAAGCTTATTCTTGTCAAAATCACTTACTCGCTTTCAAGTTCTTTCTATTCTTTCAAGAATCAGAAATGGCACCACAAAAGAAGATTGTCTCCTCCACTGGGTTTACATATGAACAAAAGAACTTCACAGCATGTCTAACAGTGAATGAAGCTCCCGTAGATTTCCATCCGTTGATGAAATTTCTAGGAGACTGCAAAGTGTCCAAAGTGCTTAGTGAAGCACCCATAATAGTGTGTTCTTTCGTTGAAGAGTTATGGAACACTACAGAAGTCTCACAAGATGGGCAGGTAATCTCTTATACTTGCAAAGGTAATTCCTACACCATTACAAGTACTATTTTGTCTGAATGTTTAGAATTACCTGAAAATAATTGTGATAAGTCACCCATTGAAAATGAAATTAGGGACATGCTAGAATCTGTTAACTATGCAAATGCTGAAACCAGTTTAGGTGAAGTTGTTAGGAAAAATCTAAGGAAAGAATGGAGTTATTTCTTTGATGCTATAATTAAGGTATTTTCTGGAAAAATAAGCAATTTTGATGCAATTACCACAAGTATGCAAGAGATTGCTTATTCCATCCTATTTCATAAATACTTTAATTTTAGCACACTACTCATAAATGAATTAACTGCTAAGTTAGGAAATAAGGCATCTAGGAAAAATAACATTTATTTTGCTAGATTCTTTATGTTGTTGATTAATGCCTCCATTGGAGAATATGAGATTAGTGCAGATATAGAGACACTAGAGCCTTGGATGCAAAACAAAAGGGCCTTCAAGGACTTGGTGTAAATCAACTTACATCCTAAGTTGTGCATCATCTATTCTCCTTTTGTACAGGTATACGTAAAGAAACTCAACTTTTCTTTCACCTCTTCTGGTATTCCATTTTCTTTGCCTTCTGCAACAATGGAGGGAGATGAAAATGCCCCCATCCCTCCTACCCAATTTGCACAACCTTCCAAAATCAAATCTAAACAAACCACCTCAGTAGTTTCTCAAAAGACTATTGTTATAAAAACTAAGAAAAGAAAAACAACTGAGGGGAGTGTGAAGGTGGTTGATAAGGGTGAGGAAACTGGCCAACGTCAAGAAAGCCAGAAGGATAAGGAAGGAGAGGTTGAGAGTGTCCAGCTAGCCATCAACCCAATCTCTCAATAGATTGAGGCTGTGATAAAGGAATTAAACACATCCCTAGTTGCACCTTCTCAACAAGGTATAACTATTGAACAAAGGTTTCAACCAGGACCATCAAATGGGGGTAAGGGTCATAAAATTCTACAGCCATACAAAAGGAGAAAGAAGGACAAAAATATTGCACAGGGAACTCACACACCAGCAAAGCCAAATGCAAATTTGGTGGAGCCTTCAGTTTCTTCATTTGACGTGTCTCAGAATTTTCCTGAGGCACAACCCCACTCTCTATCTATTTCTTCTCCTCAATCTCCCTCAAAATCTATTTCTTCAGAAACATTGTTAATTGATAATTTCAATGTTTCAAATTCACCCTCTTTGCAACTCAGGGTGGAGCCAACACTCTCACATGTATCACTAGATAAGGTTAACACCTTGGTTGATCAGGAACATACTGCAAATTCTCACAAGTCAATGGATATTACTCAATCAACTGATATCCAACATCCATTGACTAGTGTACTTCGATCGATGGATATCCTTACATCCATCGACGAGCTCCAATCAATGGATATTCATCAATCGATGGATATTTCTTATCCATCGATCGACACACTCATTCCTTTTCATGAATCATCTATTGAAACAATTCAGGTTGCCAATACACTACTTGGATTGAGTGGAGTGAATGAGGTGTGTGAGGGGCAAGGTTTGCATACCTTGGCAAAAGGAGAGTGTGTGAATGAGAGGCCCTCAAATTCTTCTGAGGTGGCAAAAGGAAAAGGTGTGAGCAAAGAGAGTTCCACCTTAGCAGGTGATGCAAAAGGAGAGGAAAGTAAGAGAGAGGTGAGGATCCAGGATGAGATCCTGATGCAAAAACAGAGAGAAGAGAGTGAGAGAGAAAAGAATAGAGAGAAATCCATTTCACCATCCAATGAAGCATCAACTTCTAAAACTGAGCAGGTTGCAGCAAAACTCACCCAGGAGTTGGGGTTTGAGTCAGGGGGAGATGGAGGAAATGGAGTTCCTGCAGGAGTTGCAGATGCCCACATGGAAGTGGATGATGAGATTGAAGTCAACCTTGATGCTTCAACCTTTCAACATGAAGATCCACACTATCAAGAATTGGCAGCAGCCACTAATCAAGTAGCTGAACAAATGTTGGGATTGGTGTAAACATAAGAACAATTCAGGAGTGGAAAGAAAAATCTAGCTAGACAACTTGATGATGTATCCCACATGAATCCTGAAGACTTTGAAGATAGTTTTGATGATGAACTTCTAGACCCTGATGTGGCCAGTGATGAAACAAGTTTGGCTGATACTGAGAAGGCCATAATTTCTCACTACAGGAGATCTATGGCTGAAGTGAATGTAGAGGATCCTTTGCACAGAAGAATTCTTGAAAGGCAGAGTGTCTAAACTTGTAACACTATAACTTATGTAACTCAACTAAAAGAAAAGATACTTAACCAGAAGACAATCAAGAACATGAAGTCACAAAGAAATCAATGTTAACCATGAAGACAAGGTAATTGATACAATTCAATTTGTTAACTATGATCAAACAAAGAAGAAATCATTGAAAGAAGTTCAAGACAAAGTTGTTCATGCCTCAGTGATTTGTAACTTAAAGATTCAAGATCATAACTATCAGTATCAACAAGGCTAATTGATTTCAAGTGAACAAGAAGAAAAGCAATGATTGGAAAGCCACATTACTAATTGAAAATGGTAATCTATTCAAAAAGCAGAGACACTATCAAGACTAGTCACTTATGAATCAGACCATTGCATCAAGTGTCAGGACATTGATAGTATGTTTATGTCAGTAATAGAGATCCAAATTCAAGAGCTTGTTGAAAAATTTGGAAGACATAAAGAAATCACAAGTTCAAGATGCTGCATTGAAGTTTCAAGTTAAAGCCCAGAATTTTTCTAAGTATAGAATATTCGAGATGGCCAAGTAGAACATTCCTATGTAGAATATTCGAGATAGAATATTCGAGATGGCCAAGTAGAACATTCCTATGTAGAATATTCGAGATAGAATATTCGAGATGGTCAAGTAGAAGTTCTCAAGTAGATGTTCTACATGGAGGGCAGTTTCAACATGGCACATGGCATCATCTAATTGGCAGATTTCCAAGCTTTCAAGATAAGATAAGATTTATGTGGATATCATTAGGCCACGTATATTTTAATCTTTGAAGACTACAAGACATAGATTACAAGTAGTATAAATAGAAGTACTTGTGTATTATTTTAAGCAAAGCAATATTTTCAAGATAAACACTTGTAAAAGAGAGAGAGAGTATTCACAGAGCTTAGTATCATTTACTACCCTCTTTACTTCTAGTGTACTGTGTAATGAATGTTGTAGCAACCCTTTCAAGTTATATATAAGACATATATTCCTTGAATCATTGTGTTCATTTATTACATAGTATTTATTGCTTCATTAATTCGAAAAGTTGTATTCACCCCCCCTCTACAACACATTTGGACCTAACAATTGGTATCAGATCTTCATGTTTAATATACAAAACATAGATCCTTGTGTTTGGTAGAAGATTAGTGAGTTTTCATCTACAGATCTACTTTTCTAGTTCTTCTCGAAAAGAGTGCTCAAATTTGTTTAACAGAGAAAACTCACTCTAAAAATTATTTAAATACTCCGGGAGTAATTATTTAGCTTGGGAGGACTTTAGATAATTTTGTGAATTATTCTGGGTACTTTGATTTTTGGTGTTCTTCAAGGAGTCATTACTGTTCTTGATAAAGAAGATAAACCCAGCAACTTTTGATTACCTTTTTCAAGAGACATAAAGTTAAAAAGGTGTTATTGGCTTTTGATTTGACATAAATCTCACAACAAAAAATGTTACAGAAGATATTCAGTACCTAGCACGTGGGTTAGGTGAGTTAGGTGAGAAAAGCTACAAAAGTCAAAAAGTGTGAAAAGTAATATTGTTTATTCAATATTAAAAATGACCTGCAGAAAATTTCTTCCAAGGACAAAAGTTCTACTTGGAATATTCTACTTGAATATTCTACTTGGAATATTCTACTTGAATATTCTACTTGGAATATTCTACTTGGACAGAAGTTCTACTTAGAGAAATTCGACTTGGGCAGTTCTACATAGATATTCTACTTAACCTAGTCTTGGGTACTTAAAATTTTTTTTGGTGTCCAGAATTTGAACCTTGATTTATTTTAAGATAATTTAATTTTCTTTTAATTACTACTCAAGTAATAAGAAAAATTTATTATCTTTACTTTAAATCCGCATTAAGATGGCACCTAAAAACAATTTCAAGATTCCAATGTTCGACCGAGATCATTATGAAGAATGGGTGTTGAGAATGAAACTTTACCTTGAGTCCGTCAATCCTGAATATCTGGAAGTCCTCGATAAAGGTAAATTTGTACCAATGGTTGTTGTTCCTGAGCATATGGAAGGAGATGTGGTAGTACCACAACGGTCTGAGCCTAAGAAGGCAGTAGACTTTTCAGATGCTGATAAGGAGCAGATATCTTTCGACACATCCGTTCGACAAACACTGATGGAATCCCTAGATCATGAGATGTTTAACGTAGTTAAAGGACTAACTACAGCAAAGAAGATTTGGGATAAGCTAGAGGTCGTCATGGAAGGTACCTCTGAGGTTAGAAGCAACAAAACACTTATACTCAAGATGGAGTATGACACTTTCAGGATAAGAAAAGGTGAAAGTATAACTGATGTCTATCTAAGATTCAGTCAGTTGGTTTTGGATTTGAATCTGAGAGGTGTAACTCTCCCCGTGGTTGAAATCAACACGAGATATCTGAGGAACCAGCCAAAAAGCATTGAACATAGAGTCTACGCTGTTAGAGAAACCAGAGATTTACACACAACTATTCTGGAAGAATACTATGAAATTCTAAAGACCTATGAGCTGGAAACACTTCAAGATCAAGCATGGGATAATGATTCAAGAGGAAAAGAAGCTGCATCAGGGTTAGTTGCTGATGAGGTAGAGTCTAAAAAGGCAATGGTTGCAGAAAAGCCTAGGTCATCACCTGCATCACCTCAAGTTGAAAATGATGATGAGTGCACATCAAATAGTGATGACGACTACTTCACCCAAGAAGAGCTGGACAACATGGATGACAGTGTCGTGGCATACATGGCAAGGAAGTTCAGCAATATCAGATTCAGAAAGAGTAACCGACCGCAAAGTAAATCTTCATCTTATTATCGGGTTACTAGGGGTGGTGGTAGTTCACAAGGCTACAAAGGAAAAGGCAAGAGTACCAGCTACAAATCTCCTTTGGATTTCAAAATGAAGTTCAAATGTTATAACTGTGGTGAAGCTGGACACTTTGCTACAGATTGCAAGAAGCCTAAACAGACATATCCAAAAGAAACTTATGAAGCCCTCAAAAACAAGTATGAGGCCCTGGTGAAGGAAAGACATGGAAAAAGAGCTTTAGTTGTCACAGAAGGCAGAGCGTGGGATGATTCAGATGAGGAAGAAGTTACTCATATAGCAAACTTTGCCCTCATGGCTGAAACGTCAGATGAACCAGAGGTACCAGTTCTAACCCTTAAGGAAGAAATGTCTCTAGATGATTATAAGGTGCAGAACGGGGCTCTTAGCGAAGAGATCTATATGCTGTGCAAAAGCCTAAATACTTCTCAAAAAGAACAGAAAACAATTGTTGCCAAATGCAGAATGCTTGAGGCAAAAGTGGAAGAATTAGAGGCCGTTTGCACTATAGATACTTCCCTAAGAGACTCTATTAAAACTTTGGAACACAAGCTCAACCTTAAAGATGAAATAGAAGCATGTCTTAGGAATAAACTAGCTGAATTAGAAACAAAATGCGAAGCTTATAAACTAGCAGCTAGTAAAGTGAATGTTGATAGTAGCACATTTAAGAAGATAACTGGTGTTGGTGAAGGACTTGACTATTCTAACTTATCAAAGAAAGAAGGGAAAAGGCCTGTAGACACCAGTCCCAGTGAGATTAAAAAAGAAGTACCTACAATTCTCAAATCTGCTATTAAACCAATATTCAAACACTTTACTCCTCGAGAAGAAGAAGAGACTGATTTACTAGTTAGATATGAAATCGAGATGGAAGATCGGAAGAAAGAACAACCTGTAACTCCTACTAAATCAGTTAAAATCAAATCCCCTAGAGAAGAATCTAGACCAGGATTAGGAGCCAAGGCTGTTAAACAACAGGTTAAGAAAGAAAAGGTTGAAAAAGAGGTTAAGGTAGAAAGAATAAAGAAAACATGTTATCACTGTAAATCCACTGAACATCTTTCTTATGCATGTAAATCTAACATGAATATTCCTGTTGCACATGCCATGCCTGTACCACACACAATGATTAACATGCATCAAAATCATGTACAATGTGGTCAACCTAACTGTATGCCATGCACTTTTAATGTCATGCAAACCTTCGTGAACTTGATGAATGCAACTAGTCAAACATGTTTAAATACTGCTACTAGTTCTAATGTCAAGAAGAAGAATATAAGAGCTAAGACTGCAAGTCCTCCTAAAGTTAGGAATGACAAGCCTTCTCCTAAGACTAACAAATCTGTTAAGTCTGACAAGGGAAAAGACAAAGTCGAAAGCTCTAAGAATGTTAAAGAAAGTGCATCTCCTGTTGTTAAAACTGATAATTCTCGATCTTATAGAAAAGCCGGGCCCAATCAATCTTGGGTTCCGAAGAATGTCTAATCAATCTGACATTGCAGGGCATTAAGCGAAACAGAAATAAAGTTATATGGGTGCTAGATAGTGGAGCATCAAGGCATATGACAGGAAACAAGTCCCTGCTTACAGAGTTGGTTATGAAGGCTGGCCCTTATGTTACCTTTGGAGATGACAACAAAGGTGTGACGAAGGGATATGGCAAACTGAAGACCGGCAATGTCATCATTGAAGATATTTCTTATGTTGAGGGATTGAAGCACAATCTGTTGAGTATCAGTCAGTTCTGTGACAAAGGATACGAAATTGTCTTCAATAAGAAAGGCGTGTCAATCACTCACATTAAGGAAGGTTCATTGGCTTTAAGAGGAGTTCGTAAGGCAGATCTTTTTGTTGCAGACATGGATTCGGCAAATCAGAATGAAGTCACCTGTTTCTACAGCAAAGCTTCAGATGATGAAAGCTGGTTATGGCACAAAAAGCTATCTCACTTAAACTTCAAAACGATGAATGCTCTCGCGAGGCGAGAATTAGTGAGAGATCTACCACAGATGGAGTTTGCTCCTAAAGGACTCTGTGAAGCTTGTGAAATGGGAAAGTCAAAGCGAGCATCACATAAAAGTAAAGAAATTTCTAGTATCACTGAGCCTTTACAACTTCTTCATATGGATTTGTTTGGCCCAGTGAATGTCCTATCCTTATCTAGAAAAAAATATGCTTTGGTAATCGTGGATGACTTCTCCAAGTATACATGGGTATTGTTCGCAATGACGAAAGACGAAGTACCTTTCCTAATTATTGATCACATCACTCAAATTGAGAATGTTTCAACACTTACTGTAAAGACGATTAGAACAGACAACGGTACTGAATTTAAGAATGCAGTGCTGAATGACTTCTGTGTATCTAAAGGAATACGTCGTCAGTACTCAGCTCCGAGAACTCCACAGCAAAATGGAGTAGTTGAAAGGAAGAACAGAACTTTGGTTGAAGCAGCAAGAACATTGTTGTATGATTCAAAACTTCCTCTTTACTTTTGGGCCGAAGCAGTGAGTACAGTGTGTTACACTCAGAATAGAACCCTGATCATAAAAGATAAAGAAAAGACACCATGTGAACTAATGAATAACAGAAGACCTACAATCAAATACTTTCATGTCTTTGGAGCTAAATGCTATGTGCTTATAGATAATGAAAATCTAGGTAAATTTGCAGCAAAAGCTCGTGAAGGAATCTTTGTTGGTTATTCTACAGATGTGGTGGCAGCTTATCGGGTATTCTTAGTGAATGATCGAAAAGTGACTGAAAGCTACAACGTCAGATTCGACGATACCAAACTCCCATCAATATCTAAAGATTCTAGTGAACCAGAGTCCCTTAAATTTCAGAATCTGGACTTAGATGAACTAGAAGATGAACCTGAGTTGGTTGTCATTTCAAATGTTCCAAGTGTTTGTGAAGAAACATCTGAGCTTAATGAACAATCGAATCCTACAAGATCAGAAGAAACTTCTTCCACACGATCCGGCAACAACTCAGGGGGAGTAAACAGCAGCTCAAGGACAAGTGTTCAAGGCTCAAGACGAGATGACACTAGTTCTGTAGGAGCTGGCACTAACTCAGGGGGAGTTAGTGGAAATACCACAAGTAGTCAACACAACAACTCAGAAAGTCAAGCTGAATCATCAAGACAATTTCCAAGAGAACGAGTATGGAGTAGAGACCATCCGTTTGAATTAATAATTGGTGATCCAGATGCTGGTGTGACTACTAGAAGAACTGCAAGAGCTGACATGGCTAATATTTGCTTATATTCTGGGTTCTTATCCAAGCTTGAACCTAAAGAAATAGAAGAAGCTCTTGTTGATACTGATTGGGTGATTGCAATGCAAGAGGAGCTCAATCAGTTTGAAAGGCAGAAAGTTTGGAAGCTAGTACCCCGACCGAAGAACAAATCAGTAATTGGAACTAAGTGGGTATTCAGAAATAAACTGGATGAAGACGGACTTGTAACACGAAACAAGGCTCGTTTGGTAGCGAAGGGTTATTCTAAAAAAGAAGGTATTGATTATGATGAGACCTACGCTCCAGTTGCAAGACTTGAGGCAGTCAGGATGTTCTTGGCCTTTGCAGCACACAAGAACTTCAAGGTTTTTCAGATGGATGTGAAAAGTGCCTTCCTGAATGGAGAGCTAGAAGAAGAAGTATATCTGGAACAGCCACCTGGCTTTGTTGATCCAGAACATGTAGATTTTGTGTACCTTCTCTTCAAAGCTGTCTATGGCCTCAAACAATCCCCAAGACGATGGTATGAAACCCTATCCTTGTTCTTAATTGCAAGTGGTTTTACTAGGGAAGTAATTGATAAAACATTGTTCTATAAAAATGTAAAAAGTGATTTAATACTTGTTCAAGTCTATGTGGACGATATTATTTTTGGGTCATCTAATGAACGCTTGTGCGAGAAATTTGCCAAGTTAATGCAGGATAAGTATGAGATGAGCATGATGGGAGAGCTGTCCGTCTTCCTTGGATTACAGATCAGTCAAAGAAAAGATGGAATCTTTATCTGTCAGTCCAAGTACATCAAAGATTTACTCAAGAAGTATAATTTAGAAAATGCATCAACAGCTAAGACTCCCATGGCAACAGCCACGAAGCTTGATGAAGACAAATCAGGTAAACCAGTTGACATCACAAGCTATCGAGGTATGATTGGCTCACTCCTCTATTTAACTGCAAGTAGACCCGATATTATGTTCGCAACTTGTTTGTGTGCAAGGTTCCAAGTGGATCCTAGAGAATCACATCTCATAGCCGTCAAACGAATCTTTAGGTATCTCAAGGGAACATCAAATCTAGGGATTTGGTACCCAAGAGATACAGGTTTTAATCTAATTGGCTATTCGGATTCAGACTATGCAGGTTGCAGGATTGATAGAAAAAGCACATCTGGTGCATGTCAATTTCTTGGCAGAAGATTGGTGTCCTGGCAAAGCAAAAAGCAACACACAGTATCTACTTCTACTGCTGAAGCTGAGTACATTGCTGCTGGAAGCTGTGTAGCTCAAATACTGTGGATAAGGAACCAATTGAAAGATTATGGCATGGAGCACAAAAAGATTCCAATCATGTGTGACAACACAAATGCCATTGCCATGACCAACAATCCTGTAGACCACTCAAGAACCAAGCATATAGATATCAGGTATCATTTCATTAGAGAACATGTCGAGGAGGGGACTGTGGAGCTACATTTTGTGCCCACAATGCAACAAATTGCAGATATATTCACTAAACCTCTTGATGAAGTAACATTCAATAGGTTGGTTGGTGAATTGGGAATGCTTAACACAAGTTTACCTTGGCGGGTCATGAATTTGAAGTCACGGAGGAAGTGTTCAACCGTGTTCTGGGGTTCCCAGTAAGAGATGTTTATGACCCCGAACCTAACACAGCTGAGCGTATTAAATTCTTTGAAGAAATTGGATGCTACCCTCCTTCTGGACAGATCTCAACTGGCGCCATCCAGAAACAATACTTCCATGTGGAATGGAACTACTTTTTCGAGGCCATCACCAGATGCTTTCGAGCACGCGAAAAAGATTTTCATCAGATTCCAATTCCCATGCAGGTATTTGTAGTTTCCCTTGCTCGTGAATTAAATATTAATTATGGCAGGATCATTCTTTACGAGATCGTGACTGCTATGGGAACTCCTGCAAGTCGAGACCTGACATCTACTAACGTTGTCTGTTGGTATCCTCGGTTCCTACAAATGCTTATTAATCACTTAGTACCTATTGATGCTTTATCTGTGAGACAGGCATTTGCCACAAGTGCGACGTGTGCATCCTTGGGCATGGGCACCAAGTCACTCACGACGATTGCTAATCAAGATAAGCATCATGGTAAGCCGATCTCTATTCCTGATAACTTTCACGTATGGGTTAAGTTTGATGCAGGTATCACTTCCATGGCGGGGACCTCCCACATTTCATCACATGCTCAGAATCCCTCTGCCCATGCTGACGCATTCCAGGGGATTCCGGACGAGAATATTGGTGATGAAAATGATGATGAAAATGATGATGACGATGATGATGGGCACTCTCACGTACAATCATCTGCCGGCCAGAGGACCAGACACTCTACTCCACCTGCCGGACAAGGTAATGAAGAAGGTACTTTCTTTGAACAAGAGCAACTCTCTGTTCACACTACTGATACTTCTTCCCCTAAATCTGATTCCATGGCCCAAGATTCTGCTAGCCCGCAGGATCTATCCCCGGGCAAGAGCTATATTTCTGATTCGGAGTCTGACACATTTGCTTCCTCTCTTTCACCCTCGCTCACGGGAGTTAAAAGGCAGGCAACTTTAGATTTAGGTGAGGGTTCTGAGAGTGACCCTGAAGTGCAGCCCCTTATTCGGAAGAAACCTAAATTTTCTCATGCTGCAACTTCTAAAGCCCAGTCCCACCCTAGTGTGTCTATCACAACCACTCCACCTCACGCGAGTGGTTCACCCCGTGCACATTCAACACATAGGGAAGATGGTAAGGATTCTATGCCTTCTGAAGAGCCTGTTACTTCAGAGCGGCAACAAGCTTTCAATGCTTTCGAAGTACCTTCACCGGTACATACTGATGCTGCAGAGAGGATCGGTTCTGATGTTGTACTAGAACACTCTGCAGCCTCTCAACCTGAGATTCCACCTCAGGATATGACAGGAACAGATCCCATAACTGCTACTCACTTTACTTATCCAGTTTCTGCAGGTACTGCTTTCTCTTTCAGGACTATTGTTGAAGACATACACGAGCGTGAGACAGGGAGTGTGTGTGAGCGTTTAGGGAGTGAGGGACCTTCATTTTTAAGGCCCGAAACCGAGCGACAAACACTAACAGAACGATTTTTAGAGCGAGGACACCCAGACCAAACACCGTCCCTTTATCTTGAAAATCTTGACACGCGTATGACAACAATTGAAATTGAAATCAAGCAGTTCGGGCAGTCAATGGGGCAGTTGGGGATCAATATTGGTGACAATCAACGAGCTCTTGATGATTACGCAGCATGGATGGCCAGTCAAGCAACAGCGATGGATGAATTGACAAATAAGGTGAATGACTTGGGCCATGCTGGTGGTATCTTGGGCAGCACTCTGAATGAGAGAATGGGAGCAGTGGAGAGCATAATGCATACCATGGCGACAGAGATCAGCAGGATGATGTATGCAGTTAGAAGCTTTGTTCCTCCCGAGTGCTTTGACGAACAATTCACTCAGCCTCCCCCTGATCATGATGATACTGGTGGTGCTGGAGGTGCTGGTGGAGCTGGACCCTCGGGTTCTGGTTTTGGTGGTTCTCATGCAACTGCTGGATCTGGCGAGAAAGGTGGTGTTGGGGATAACTCACCTAAGGGGGAGAGTGGTAAGGAGACGAGACAGCAGTCGGTAATAATTGAAGAAATTGAAGAACAAACTGCTGATGTTGTCAAAGAAAATGAGCCAGTGAATGAAGAAGAGGCTCAAAGAAAGAGGAAGGGTAAAGCAGTGGTGGCTGAACAAGAAGAGCCATTCATTGACTTGAGTCATCATCAGGAAGAGGCACATACAGTACTTGATTCAGATTCTGATATGGAGGATGTTCCGTTAGCACATGCTATTAGAAGATCTTTGAAGGAACAAGGTGGAGGTGCTGGAATGTCTTCCGGACAGCCTGAAGAAATACCTGTTGATAAGGAAACTCTAGAAGCCCAACAGCTGGCCTTGGAACAAGCTCAGTTCTATAAAATGAAGATGATGCAGGATGAGGCTGTTTTTCTTGAAAAGAAAGAGGAGCTTAAGGAGAAACATTATGATCATGAGCTTGCAAGGTTAGCTGATCCTCAAGTAGATCTGGACAAGAAAAGGATAGGACGGAAATGGGATGATGCAAGGAAGATTCTATCGGGAGTTTGTACAAAAGGAACTCATAACAAAGAGGCGGAAGACTTGTTCTACAACTTGAACTTGCAGAATCCACTGATTGTTGACTACATAAATGCTTTGAAAAGGTTGATCTCAAAAGTCAGAGTTGGATATAATGCAATGATTAAGGAATGGCAGGTCATCTTGTCTTTAGTCGAAGGAGTCCCGACATCTTTCTTGTATGTGGATGATCAATTCATCTCGAGAAGATCTGCGTCAGAGTTGTTCTTGCTAGCAATAAAAATTCAATATTCTCAAGCTGAGGAGCTTAGCATTCTGTATAGGGATCAGTTAATGCAGCTAGCAGAGGACAAGGGACCAGAATTCTCAGCGAATCCTGATATTGTTCGGATGGTTGTTGATGGAAAGATGAAGAGGGTGTGCTTAGAGGAAAATGACCTAATGGCTCTATCAGTAGAATCCCTAAAGGCGGTATGCAGGCAAATGATGAGCAAGGGATTCACTTCTGACATCAAGGAGAAGTCAGTGGAGTTCATTGAGAGGGTCATATTCAAGATGAGCAATGAAATCTGGAAGTGTGACATTATTGCTCCAAACCCTCTAGACAATGTAAAGATTGAGCCGGAGCTAATTGAAAGAAAGTGGAATATTCTACAAGCTGTTAAGAATGTAGATGAAGCTCTGACTCTTCCTTCTGGATCTCTGGAACAAGGAGAAATAAGAGAGGCAGTTGGTGTTCCAGGGAGAGATAGTGTATACTGGATACACTCATATGACGATGACACAGCTGATGCTTTAGCATTCATAGACGTAGACCAAAATCAAACATTGTTGCATATGAGTAGGAAATGGCTGCTGCAGACTCAAGATGCTGCTTTTCTGGAGAGAGTTTTAGAAGTATTCAAATGGGGCGAAGTGGAGAATGAGAATGTAGATGAGAAGCAGAGACTCCTGAAGTACTTATCTGAAGTAGTAGTGGAAAAGAAGAGAATGGAGCGAGATGCGGCTAGTGTCCACAATACTAACCGTGTTAAGGGCTACCCTAAAATGATCTATTGTCAGTTTAAGGCTGATAAGTCTCATTGGAAGTCACAGCTCATAATGAAAAATTTTGAGGACATTCCAAAGATCAGAACTACTCAGGAGGTGGACAAACTCAGAAGGCTTTTCAGGCATCCTTATCCAGAGCCCAGGAATCCTTTAGAAATGGAAGCGGTAAGTCTGTTGAATGCAAGGTGGAAGCAGCTTCATGATCCAGTTTACAAGAAAGAACAACAACAGAAGGAAAGGCGCAGAAGGTTGAAGGAGGAGAAGCGCCAAGCTGAAGAAGTTAGGAAGAAAAGACGGAATTAGAATTAACAGTCAGAGTGGTGTGAACTTGAAGTTGGAAAAACTTCATATCTTTTTGGTAGCTTTAACTCACTTGAGGAAAAATTCACCTGATCACGGTATGCGAGATAGGCTAACGTACCATACTGTAACCGTGAATCAGAGTGGATCCAATAAGGTGATATAAGTTTGACTGAAAGGTTTGAAATAATCCAGGTGATAGGAATCACTCAAATGATCTTTAATTCGAAGTTCGAATTTTCTGTCTAGCTTAAGTTTTATTTATTCTAGTTCTTTGAATTGTTTTCAAGTTTATTTCAGTTGTAATTCAAACAAGATAGTAATGTTATTTATCTTTTTCTCGTCTCATTGTTTAGTTGAGTTATCCCTTTGTTAATTTGAATGTCATTGTTAGACTATCAAATAGGGGGAGATTGAAAAGCAGAGTGTCTAAACTTGTAACACTATAACTTATGTAACTCAACTAAAAGAAAAGATACTTAACCAGAAGACAATCAAGAACATGAAGTCACAAAGAAATCAATGTTAACCATGAAGACAAGGTAATTGATACAATTCAATTTGTTAACTATGATCAAACAATCAAACAAAGAAGAAATCATTGAAAGAAGTTCAAGACAAAGTTGTTCATGCCTCAGTGATTTGTAACTTAAAGATTCAAGATCATAACTATCAGTATCAACAAGGCTAATTGATTTCAAGTGAACAAGAAGAAAAGCAATGATTGGAAAGCCACATTACTAATTGAAAATGGTAATCTATTCAAAAAGCAGAGACACTATCAAGACTAGTCACTTATGAATCAGACCATTGCATCAAGTGTCAGGACATTGATAGTATGTTTATGTCAGTAATAGAGATCCAAATTCAAGAGCTTGTTGAAAAATTTGGAAGACATAAAGAAATCACAAGTTCAAGATGCTGCATTGAAGTTTCAAGTTAAAGCCCAGAATTTTTCTAAGTATAGAATATTCGAGATAGAATATTCGAGATGGCCAAGTAGAACATTCCTATGTAGAATATTCGAGATAGAATATTCGAGATAGAATATTCGAGATGGCCAAGTAGAACATTCCTATGTAGAATATTCGAGATAGAATATTCGAGATGGCCAAGTAGAAGTTCTCAAGTAGATGTTCTACATGGAGGGCAGTTTCAACATGGCACATGGCATCATCTAATTGGCAGATTTCCAAGCTTTCAAGATAAGATAAGATTTATGTGGATATCATTAGGCCACGTATATTTTAATCTTTGAAGACTACAAGACATAGATTACAAGTAGTATAAATAGAAGTACTTGTGTATTATTTTAAGCAGAGCAATATTTTCAAGATAAACACTTGTAAAAGAGAGAGAGAGTATTCACAGAGCTTAGTATCATTTACTACCCTCTTTACTTCTAGTGTACTGTGTAATGAATGTTGTAGCAACCCTTTCAAGTTATATATAAGACATATATTCCTTGAATCATTGTGTTCATTTATTACATAGTATTTATTGCTTCATTAATTCGAAAAGTTGTATTCACCCCCCCTCTACAACACATTTGGACCTAACAATTCTCAACTTTTACAGGGACAACTTGAAGATTCAGAAAATGCATGTCACAGGATCTAAGTATGAGTTAAAGAAGATCAGAGAGGAAATTGATAGCTCAAGGATGCACTTTGACTCCACAATTGATTCAAGACTCAGCCTTACAATGTTAACCAGAATTAAGCAAAGGCTAGATACCGAGTCTACAGCCAAAGACAAGGTAGTGGCATTGGAGAAAAGAGTGACTGCTATGGAGCACAACATGGAATTAATTCTGAAGAATCAAGTCACCCAAATCAATCTTCTGAACCAACTTTTAGAAACTCCTATTATTTTTGCCTCCATGGCACAACCAGTTGTTGATAACAAAAAGGGGGAGAAGTATGAGGAGAGGAGAAATGAAGTTGAAGCTGTAATCAAGAATACAGAGTCTGTCATCCAAAGGAAAGATGCAAAGCAGACATTGGCTCAACAAATTATACAACAATTTGATTCAATTATTAGCAAAAACAAGGAGATTGATGTACAAGAGCCAATTGCCATATTGCCAGAAACTCTGGAGAAAGGAGAAATAAGGGTAGATGAAGGTAGCTCACAGACTGGAGACAGAAAAGGTAAAGGGATTGCTATAGAAGCAGTCAAGAAGAATAAAAATTCTACCATGAGTGAAGGAGAGAAGCTATTGGGCAAAGCAATAGTTGTTGGCATAAAAGAAAGGGAACAACAAGTAATGGCACAAGAAGATCTAGCCATTCAACTGCAAAAGCAATTTGATGAGGAGGAAAGGCTAATTAGGGAAGCCAGAAGAAGAGAAGGTAAAGGAAGGCCTAGAATGAAACAAAAAGCAAACAAGCCTGTGGATGAACCAAAATCTTTTGGAGTCAAAAGGAAGCTTGTCGTTGCTGAAGAGGAGAAGCCAAAGGAAGTGAAGCTTGAAAATCAAGCATCTGGGAGTGGTCAAACCAAAGAGATAGAAGTGTTCAAATCCAAGGTTAAAAATTTTGTGCCAATCAAAATTGAAGGAATGATTGCAGTGAAGGTCAAAGGAAGAGGGATGTTGATTTACTTCACATTGAGTATGAAGATGGATCACATTCAACTTTCACATTCAATCAAGTCTTGGACCAAGGATATGGCATCTTAAGGAAGATATACACCATGCTCAATAGAAAGTACTATCTAACTGAAGAGCTAGGGAAGGTCATTCTTGAGAAAATGAAGAAGATAAGGGAGACACCTATTCAAGAAGAAAGGGATGACATAATCAAAATATGGAACCCTAAAGGAAGGAAGGTGCTTCATGAACCATTCTACATGATGATCTACAAGGATAGGGAAGGTAGAGAAAAATGCATTGATATTTGTCAAGAAATAGACAAACTGCCCAATCTGGAATTAAATCATCTTGCAAGCCAACTGGACTATAGGGTTGAGGATGAGAAGATTCTGAAGGGATCCTTGTACAGAAAAATGAAGGAAAATGAAGACAAAATAAATGAGTCAAGGGGGAGAAGAAGAACATAGAAGATTCAGACTCAATATCAAATTGTCAGAATTTATCTCTTACTGGTATTTGATCACTTTGTCTCAAATTATTTTTGTTAATATTGTAATTCATGCTAGAATGAAAATGTATAGGAGTTTTGTTATCATCAACAGAAAATTTATGCATATTTTACATATTCATAAATAGGGGGAGATTGTTAGGAATTATGAGTTTTGATGATAACAAATTACTTAGAATTACAATAGGGATTTAAAATTCATTGTAACTGGTCAATGGATATGTGACTTATAAATATCCCTCGACTAGGAAACCAATTATCAGTTGAAGCTTGGTTATCAGCTGATAAACTGGATTGTAAAATTTGGTTCATGTTTCATTATCAATTGATTGTATTTCCTCGATGGATGCTGTGAAGTAGTCGACTGATGTTATTGACTTCAATTAATACCTTCTCAACGGATGTGAAGGATGACTGATTAATTGTAAATATTTTAAGTCAGAATTCTCACAAGTGAAGTGATCAACAGATATTGGAGTCGATGGATGAAGACACTACTCAACGGATAAAAGCTATCAACGGATACAAGCCATCAACGGATAAGTGATCATCAATGGATAGGGAGTCGATGGATAACTCAAATAGCCATCGATTCAACAACTGATCAATGGATATCCTATCCATCGATGGATAAGCAAAGGAGAATCAACTGATAAGCTTAACAACATTTATCAGTTGATTAAGGTTTCCCAATTTAGTTAAAGACAAAAAGAATGGGAACTTTACAGAAACTGAATCAATGGAAGACAGTCATGTCAGGATTGTAAAGACTTTCAAGGAAACACAGTCTTCAAGGAATGCATCAAGACAAAGATACTTTCAGGACTAAACATAGTCTAATGAAGACTGTAAAAGTAACAAATTTCTATTTTCATATAAACATTGTAAAATTTAATTTATAATGTTATCTGTCGATAGGAAATAGAATTAGAAGAAAACTACTATATAGTAGTTAGTAACTCATTGTAGCAAAGTGTGTAGAAATATAGTGAAAAGAATTGTAAGCACCGTTGTGCATAAACCACTTTGTAAGCATTTTGGTAATTTTACCGAGAGAAATTGAAAGCAAAAACACACTAGTGGAAAAACCAATCCACTAGTAATTTTTATATTGCTTGTTCTGTTTTCAATTCATAAGTATTACATTCTTAGTTCAATTAGGAATCTTTTCATACACTCAAACTCTTTGTTGAACAAACTTAAATATGCAAGAATTTCATTTAATTCTTAAGTTTGTATTCAACCCCCCCTTCTCCAAACTTATTGTACTCAAGGGCAAATAACAAAAACTTTTAAAACTAGCTTTCGGGAGAGGATAAATGATTTTGAGATTTAAAGAAAGATTATCCTCAAGAAAAGTTGATTCACACCCTAGGTTTTAGAAATCAAAGTAGGGCTGTAAATCAAAAGATTTTCAAAAGAGAAGTTTTAAAAAAGAATTTTGATGTTTTCTTCTTTAAAACTGATAGAAAAATGAATGTATCTTTGAATAAAACGTTTTGAAAAAGAATCAGACAAGAAATTATTTTTCATACATTCAAGTCTAAAATTCAGTTAAATAAAGAAAACTAATTGTAATACTTATGTAATACTAAAAAGTTACCATGGACATGCATATATAAATCAAATAACATGTGGCAATTATTCAGTAGAACAATAAGCATTTAGACATAATTTTATTAATAATGATTTTAGATAAACAACATGTATTATCACTAATATTAAAAATATTACAATTAATTGCACGAAAATATTGACAAAATATGATTACTTGATATTTATCAATAATTTCAAAATGCAAAAAATTTTGCTTCTAATATTTTATCAAATCAAAATTATGAAACTAATAAACATTGAGTTGCTTCAATCCATAATTTTAATAAGATAAAATAATTTCGCTAAATACTAAAATATTCATTAGATTGAATATTAGCATCTAACTTCCTACGCTATATCTAATAATCGTCGCTCAAGCATATTACAATTATACTCATAAAAATTATTAGTGATATACGTAAGCCCGAGAAAATAGTTGAATAGAAATTCACAATTCATTTAAATATTGACATTTAATACTTGTGATTCTAATTACAACTCCTCGCAAATAAAATCAAATTTTAGAAATATTTTCTAAGTATATAAAATATTGAGAATCTTATACACATGACTTAGAAAATACTTCGTCTTCCAATAATAGTGAGTTTTGAAATATGCATTAATTACTTAGAACATAAATTCTAAATAATGTCACTAATATCAAAAGTATCACAATTATTTGTAATAAAATATTTAAAAATATCAGAGAAATTAAGAAAGATATCATTGACTAATATTCATCAAATATTTAACATACAAATAATTATGCTGCTAACTTATGCTAAATTATTTAACTACCACACATGCATATAACGTTGTAAGCATGATAATTAAACTAGTAGCAAAAAGTAAGAGGTACTGGATTTCAAACAAATTCACAAGTCCTTTAAATATGGAAAATTTAATACTTGTGAACTCATTTAAGAATTCCTTACAGATGAGATTCTAACAAATATGCACATAAATAATATCTCAAGTTCACTAACCAACTTAGATAAAATGAATTTATCAAGTTGTTCAACAAATATCTGCAAGTTATTCTACTAAGGACAATCTCGAAAGAAATGATACCTGATGTCCATGAGCTTGTTCCATACGTGGTATACAGAATATCCAGCAGAGTTGTTGGAGTTGAAGTGGTTTCATTGTCTAGAAGATCAAAGCATCACATTCACTAGCTGCTTTAAGTTTAGCCTTTGCTGCAACTATATGTGTTGAATGCTTTCTCTCATTTCAACAAGAATCCAACTTCTTCCATGAAATTGACAACTTCTAGGAATGACTTCTCTATCTTTCTTATATCCTGCATCATCTATATCTATATAGCCAATTAGTTTAAACCTAGTATCTTTAGGGTACCTGATTATGAGAATTGGTGATCCCCCAAGATATCCAACAATTCATAACTTAGCTATAAGATAAGATTCTCTAGTATCCACTTGGAAACTTGCACATAGGCATATCGAGAATAAAATATATGGTCTTTATGCACTTGAATAAGTAATGAGCTGATCATACCTCTATAGCTTGTCACTTCAGTTCATATACCTGATTTGCTCTGATCAAGCTTAGTGGTTTGTTGGCAAGAAGTCTTGGCAGGTCTAGAATCTTTCAAATTGCGCATCTTTAAAAGATCCTTGACTTATTTTAATTGTCATCATTCTTTTGAATTAATTATAATCCAAAAATAATTGCAGCTCTTCCTACATGCTCATATTGTACCTACTTTGCATTAACTTAGCAAAAATCTCTTGCCAAATTTTTATTAGTAGACCCACATATAATATAATCATGGTATACTTGCACATATATTACATTGTGTGTGCTTTGTATTCTAGAGAGATATATGTGTATAACTACTCTAATATAAAATCATTTTTAAGTAAATAACAGTTAGAGTGTCATACCATGTCCTTGACATTTTGCTTGAATCCCTAACTCCATTCATGGAAGAGCTTGTAAAGAGAATGATATACAAATTCCAATGATCTACAACTTCAAAGTCCAGGAAATGTTGTACATCAACCTCAAATTCTAACTCACCATTCAAGAGTGCACGTGTTCACATTCATCTGATAGATTTTCATGCCTGAATGCTCAACATGTGCTAGGGATATCCTACTGTTAGGTCATCAACTTGTTCAGCCCTAATAGGATCAAGTCTCATCACTGGTGCTTGCTGTTAGATCTTGAAAGTCCCGAAGATTCTATTTCCATCATCGTCGATACCTTATACTTTATAGTAACCTGTAGCAACCACTTTGGCTTTGTCCCTCATAACAATGCCAATCATTATCCAATTTCTGCAAACCCTTACTGTACCAATTTTAGTTTCATCTTATGGTCTGGGTTCCAGCTTCAGTAGATTCTGTCTTCGAACTGATTGAGATCATCTTGCATTGCAATCACTCAATCTGGATCAATCAGTGCTTCTTCATTATTCTTTGAGATTCCAAATGTTGGGTTCCGAAAAAATATATGTTCATTTTGATTAGCACTTCTAGCCTTTACTCAATAATCCGGTTTACTAAGAACTAGACTCCAGGATTGACTTTGACTTCAAACCTTGTGTCTTGGCAGATATGTTCTTAATGTATTCCTTTGATCTTCATTATGTTGAGTATGACTAGTAGATCCTTCTTTTATTTGCCCCCCTTAAGTTGCTGCTAGGATGTGTTGAAGATCCTTCACCTTTTTCAGTGGATTCTGTTAAAGTTCACGAGTTGTGTAATTTCACTACCATGTCCACTAATAGGTTCTGAATCATCATCATTATCATTCATTCCTTCTGCAACCTCAGTTTCAACATCAGTATCTGAATTTGACTATGACGGGATGTCAAACTTCAAAGATTCAGAATAGTCATTCATTTGAAAGCTTGGGAGCTTGGTGTAGTAGGACGAAACATTCAGACTTTCAATCACCTTATAGTTTTATATCACATATGCCCTGAAAGATTTTGACTTCAATGAGTAGCCGAGGAAAATTGTTTCATGAGCCTTAATTTCAAACTTGCCAATATACTCATATAAATCTTCAATAAATATCAATTTCCTCCAAAAACACGAAAGAGCTTCAGGGTTTTCTTCTTTTTGGCTATTAACTCAAATGATGTCTTTTTACGATCTTTGTTGATTAAAGCAGCATGCTATGTTAATTGTTTTAGCTTTAAAGTACCTTTCTTAGTGCAGATTTCATTTAGAACTTCATTCGTGAAATTGAGTTCCACTATCTGACTTCAAAGTTCTCACATCTTACTTTACTTCCAACTTGATCTTCCTGAAGTGATCAATCACCATGTGTGATACATTATCTGTTGAATGCACCAACATCACCAACTTGTAATTAGGGTTGTCATCAATCACCACTAAGCATATTTCTTCCATGTCATAATTTGCTTCAGTGTGATGTTTTCATTGACTTCCCTATGTGACATACTTCAAACTGTCCTTCTAGATAGAATTCCATATGAAGCAATCCTCTCACCAATTTCTTCTTTATTAAAGAATCCATTTTCTTGTTCACCAAGTGTGAGAGCTTCCTATGCCATATCTAACTATTTACTGATGAAGCTTTACTGAAAAGTTTACTTCACCTTTGCATACAAAATCCATGTCAGCTATGAAAAAAATTTCTCATTCTCAGTTGAGTGAGCTTCCAATCTTCTTGTTTGAGATCAAACACTTTTCATTTTCAATGCTTTTCTAGAAAACCCTTGACAAAGAATTCCCTAGTGCCCTGTAGATAGTGCTTAAGTCCTTCAATAAGAAATATGCTTCCATTGATGACAATTCCAAAAACATGACAGTCAAATCCCTTGTACATCCTTTGCTGTCATCTCCAAAGGTTACCATTGGGAAGTCTTTCTCAACCAACTGTGATAGTAGAGCTTCAATCTTAATCATATGCCTCGTACAATAACTGTCACAAAATCATATAACTTTTCCTCTTGTTACATACTCTGCAATCACAAATGATTAGGCTTCTTGGTACTCAACTTCAATTGAGTCCAGATGGGTTAGAGTTATTGTTTTAAATAGTGATAACAACAGCTTCAATTTATGCATATTAAAAAAATTAGTATTATCTAATTTAGTCATATGTCAAGCAGATTTACAGATATTCAATAATTTTCTAAAAGCACATGGAATAGAAGAACTAACAAATTGATTACTAATTCTTCCTAATCCATTTCTGTTGTTGTCTAACATTTTTAACTATCTCTAATTACCTAAGTCAGTTTTAGATTAATCCTCGAATCAACAAATGTTACTGACTACTTAGATAATTCTACCATCTTTTAGTATTCTACTCCTTAACAAGCAATACATTAAATGACATGACATTTAAGTGCAACTATGTGAGTACAAACAAATCATATGAAAATAAGCACATAAACAATTTCAAGTAAGAACAAATATAAAATATCTGATCTATGACCTGTTTGTCTATTAGCAATTTTCACAATATTAGTAGAGGTATTAAATCACAGAAGATTTAAATCAAGTTCCAGCAAATGTTCATGGATACACTTAACCGTCTAGAACACCCTATCTAATTCTAGATATTCATTTTACTGCATAGAGGATCAAGTATGAAATGTAATTATTTAAACTCATGAATCCTAGCATGCAATCTTATTCTTAGAAATCAATTAAGCATTTAAGTCCTAAGATGCTAACATGTTAACATGAATATAATACATTTTAAAATTTAATAATCATACATTTCTGAATTAGATAAAGTATACTAGTTAGAATGTGTACCTGTGAAGTACTTAGTGATTCATCTCTAGTGTTGCTCATTGATGCCAGATATCCATTTGGTTCATCACTGTCACTGATAGAATCAGCCTTGCATTTAACTTCACCAACAAATGCTTTCCCTTGCTGCATCCTCACTAATGTTTGAGATTCTTGCTTCAATCCAACATAGTGTTTATCATCTTTTGCTTGTACAGGCTTCTTCAAACTGTGTAGCAAACCCCTGATCTTGTACAGGTATCCTACTCGGATAAAATTTTATTCGAATAAAGTCAAACTCGGATTTTATTATTATTATTATTAATTTATATTTTTACCCAATTAATTTTTGAATAAATATTTCCTCGATTCAGAGGTGTCCTACTCGAATAAAATGAGGCGTCCTACTCGGATAAAATTTTATCCGAATAAACTCAAGCCCGGATTTTATTTATTATTAATAATAATTTATATTTTTATATTATTATAGACCTGGATTGAGGTCTAATAAACCTCAATTTCAAGCCCAGGTCGAATTTGACTAGCTTGAGGGGCCTCGAGCCTCGTTTGACTGGCTTGAGGGGTCTCGCACCTCATTTGACTGCCTTGAGGGGCCTCGAACCTCATTTGAGACCCAAGTCAAATAGACCTGGATTGAGGTCTAATAAACCTCAATTTCAAGCCCAGGTAGATTACGACAGACTTGAGGGGTCTCGAGCCTCATTTGACTGACTTGAGGGGTCCCACGCCTTATTTGACTAGTTTGAGGGGCCTCGAACCTCGTTTGAACCCTAGATCGAATAGACCTGGATTGAGGTCTAACAAATATCAATTTCAAGCCCAGGTCGATTATGACTGACTTGAGGGGCCTCAGGCCTCATTTGACTGATTTGAGGGGCCTCGAACCTCGTTTGACTGACTTGAGGGTTCTCAAACCTCATTTGAGCCCCAGGTCAAATAGACATGGATTGAGGTCTAATAAGTCTCAATTTCAAGCTCAGGTCGAATTTGACTACCTTTAGGGGCCTCGGGCCTCAGGCTTCATTTGACTGACTTGAGGGGTCTCGAACCTCGTTTGAGACCTAAATCGAATAGACCTGGATTGAGGTCTAATAAACCTCAATTTCAAGCCCAGGTCGATTATGACTGGTTTAA
Organism: Oenanthe sinensis; assembly: GCA_028671895.1. Lineage (NCBI taxonomy): Eukaryota > Viridiplantae > Streptophyta > Magnoliopsida > Apiales > Apiaceae > Oenanthe > Oenanthe sinensis. The sequence goes on from JAPMAC010000198.1 coordinate 4,887,616, forward strand.
GGGGCCTCAAGCCTCATTTGACTGATTTGAGGGGCCTCAAACTTCGTTTGACTGACTTGAGGGGTCTCGAGCCTCATTTGACGCCCAAGTCAAATAAACCTGGATTGAGGTCTAATAAACCTCAATTTCAAGCCTAGGCCGAATTTGACTAGCTTGAGGGGACTCAAGCCTCATTTGACTGACTTGAGGGATCTCGAACCTCATTTGAGCCCTAGATCGAATAGACCTGGATTGAGGTCTAATAAACCTCAATTTCAAGCTCAGGTCAATTATGACTGACATGAGGGGCCTCAGGCCTAATTTGACTGATTTGAGGGGCCTCAAACCTCGTTTGACTGATTTGAGGGGTCTCGAGCCTCATGTGAGCCCCAAGTCAAATAGACTTGGATTGTGGTCTAATAAACCTCAATTTCAACTCAGGTCGAATTTGACTAGCTTGAGGGGCCTCAGGCCTCATTTGACTGACTTGAGGGGTCTCAAACCTTGTTTGAGCCCTAGATCGAATAGACCTGGATTGAGGTCAAATAAACCTCAATTTCTAGCCCAGATCGAATTTGACTAGCTTGATGGGCCTCAGGCCTCATTTGACTAACTTGAGGGGCCTCGAACCTCGTTTGACTGATTTGAGGGGTCTCAAGCCTCATTTTAGCCCTAGGTCAAAAAGACTTGGAGTGAGGTCTAGTAAACCTCAATTTAAAGCACAGGTCGAATTTTGACTAGCTTTAGGGGCCTCATGCCTCATTTGACTGACATGAGGGGCCTCGAACCTCGTTTGATCCCTAGATCAAATAGACCTAGATTGAGATGTAATAAACCTCAATTTCAAGCCCAGGTCGAATTTGACTAGTTTGAGGGGCCTTAGGCCTCATTTGACTGACTTGAGAGGCCTCGAACCTCGTTTGAGCCCTAGATTGAATAGACCTGGATTGAGGTCTAATAAACCTCAATTTCAACCCCAGGTCGAATTTGACTAGCTTGAGGGGCCTCAGGCCTCATTTGACTGACTTGAGGGGACTCAAACCTCGTTTGAGCCCTAGATCGAATAGACCTGGATTGAGGTCTAATAAACCTCAATTTCAAGCCCAGGTCAAATTTGACTAGCTTGAGGGGCCTCAGGCCTCATTTGACTGATTTGAGGGGCCTCAAACCTCGTTTGAGCCCTAGATCGAATAGACCTGGATTGAGGTAAAAAAAACCTCAATTTCAAGCTCAGGTCGAATTTGGCTTCCAAGGGGCTGGATTGAGGTTGATGAGCCCTACAGGGTTTGTTCTCCCATAGACCTAGATTGAGGTTGAACAAAGGCTCAACTCCTCACACGGGTAGAATGGGATTGAGGTCGATGAGCCCTACATGATTTGACCTCCCATCGACCTGGATTATGGTCGATTTAGACCTCAAATGTACACCTAGGTTGAAAATGGATTGAAGTCGATGGGGCTCATGGCCTAGACCTCCTTTCAACCTAGATTGAGGTCTAATTGACCTCAATTTGAGGCCTATGCCTAATTTTGCTTCCAAGGGGCTTGATTGAGATCTAAAAAAGCTTATTTCGGCCCTTATCTCGAATTGTGCTTCCAAAGGGCTGATCTGTCAAGACCTCAATGACGTGCGCCTGAAAGTATAGGCGTAAACCTGAATGAGTTATTCAACTCTGCGCCATGTAGAATCTTACTTATATAATTGATGGGTTTGTGAACCTTGGTTTCCTCCAATGTTTAATTTCTTGGGGAATCCTTCATCCTTACCCAAGCCCCTCAAGGCTTTGCCGTTTACTATCCGTGTTGGCCATGCGTGGCTTTTATCTTTTGTTCTCGTACCTTGAACCCCTTCAGTACTCGACACTTTTATTACGTTCATGCAATCTCTTTTGCATTTTTACATTATGTGCATTGGTACAAAGTTGTTTTCGTGTTTAATAATAACATAACAAGAGAGTTCAAGGATACTAAATAAACTTTCATTAAAATATCTCGAAGTATATCTTCAAGTCAAACAGGGTTCTACCTTACATAATAACAAGCTATTTCCCACTTGGGGTAACAACTTCTTGGTTCCTAGTGGTTCCATAGAACCTTATTTCTACTTAATAATCCTTCTAAATATAACTCCTGAAGGATTTACCTACTACTTCATTGTATCCGATCCTGCAATCGGGAGTACTTTTCTCCGACTCCTTCAGACCTTAACGAGGCTACATAACATCTCCTTGCCATCTTCTGGTCTCCTTTCTCCTCACCAACACCATTCCTAGTTGGAAATTTAAGTTTGAGGTGGTAAGTTGAGGCAACAGCCTTCAATGCATGTATCTTTGTTCGTCCGAGGATCCCATTGTAAGAGGACACAGACTTGATCACGAGGAAGTTCAACATTTGAGTGGACTCATGGGGCTCCTTCCCTATAGTCACAAGCAATCGAATTTTTCCCTCCGCCTTAGACTCGACTCCATTGAACCCGTATATAGGCATGTTAGAGGGAGTCAGTTGAGAGTCAATGTACCCCATTTTGAGATATGCATCATGAAACAGGATGTATACTAAAGCTCCACTATCCACCAGGATTCGTTTCACCGAAGAGTTTCCTATCACAGGTATTATGACCAATGGGTTATCATGGGGGAAGTTCACCCCTTTCAAATCAGAATCATCAAAAGAAATTGATACTTCGCTCCTTGCACTCTTTGATACTTCCCCGATAATTTGTAGAACTTGTCGGGCATAAGCCTTTCTCGAGTTACTTAAAGTCCCGGTCGTTGTTGGACCTCCAGAGATCATGTTTATTACTGGGCCTGAGACTGTATCTTCTTATCATGGTCATTATAATCCCTTCGTTGTTCATTATAGTCTCGATTATCATTGTTGTTTCTATCATCTTCTTTGATAAACTTTTTGACTCTTCCCCTTCTAACCAAGAACTCAATCTCATCTTTCAATTGCCTACAATATCTATGTCATGCCCAACATCCTTGTGAAACTTTCAATACAGATTATGATTCCTCTTCTTAGGATTAGTCTTTAGTGGCTTCAGCCATTGAAGTTCACTATCTTTCTTAATGTCCAACAAGATCTCACTTCTTGGTGAGTTTAGCCTTGCATACTCCTTGAACCTTGAACCTTGACCCTTGGCCAGCCGTCCTTGAGGTATAATCAGAGTCTTTGTTGGTTCTAAGATACTTACCCTCAACATCGTACTCATCCTCGACATCATACTGATCTTGCTTACGTTTTTGCTACTCCACTCATTTCCGAACAAGTTCATAGTCTTCTTCAAGCTTTCCTCGGCTTTGATATACTTTTCAGCTATTTCCTGGAGCTCATTCATACTTTCTAGAGCCCTCTTGGCTAAAGATCTCCTGAAGTTCTCGTCTGAGGTCCCTTGCTGCAGGGCTATCATAGCTACATTCTGGTCTAGATCAGGGACCTTCGATGCTTCCTTAGTGAATCTATTCATATAGTATCTTATGAATTTATTCTTTCCCTGATGCATATTCATTAACGAAGCTGAGCTCTTCTCATGAGTCTTGCTGCTGATAAACTGACCAATGAAGGCCCTTCTTAGATCTTTGAATGACCCAACAGAGTTAGGGGGTAGACGACTAAACCACCTTTGAGCCATACCACTCAGGGTTTGAGGGAACACCCTACACTTGATGGCGTCATTGACGGGCTGCAGTAGCAGTGCATTAGAGAATGTGAGAACATGATTTGAAGGATCTCCCGTTCTATCGTAGGCCTTGATTGTAGGCATCTTTAACTTCCTTGATATCTTCTCATTCATGATATTCTCTGTAAAGGGGTGTGTGGGATCTTTAGGATTTCCAAGTGGCAATAAGTCTTAGGGGTCAGCCCTAACATGACTTATCTTTATTTGCCTCCTTGTTGGGGGATCATCTAGATCTATCATAGATGCATTCCATGCTGATCCTCCATCCCCCTCGGCTCTCGGGCACTGTTGCCTTGCTAGCGCCCTTTCCAGGTCTTTCCTTAGTCGTTGAACTTCAGCCTTATGAGCTCATATCCTCTCTTGTTGGCTTGTGGAGTCAGTGTTTTGAGGCCCTCGAGGCTGAGTACTCCTCCCTCCAAGGGGCTCCTTACTAGGTCGCCTCCTTCTAGGATTAACGTCCTCATCAGTCGTTTCATCATCAGTCGAGTAGGGTCCAGAAAAATCTTGATTCCTCCAACGTGAGCCATATGGTGGTAACAGCCTTTGCTCATAAGAGGGCTCAAAGTTAGGTGAAAGCCCATATTGAGGGTTGCTAGGCAACACCGTAGTGGAGACCTGCAATGAGAGAAGAGCAACAAAAGTAGTATTGAGGGGTGGAATTAACTTGAGTGGAGGAACAGAGGCATAGATTGACATGTCAGGATTGGAAGGAAGAACGATGACGCTCAAGGGTCCCGTACAATGGGAGCTTATTTCAGGGTCCTCAACGGAGGTGGCTGGGACAACAGCTCCATATTCCTGAGTTGCGATAAGAGGAACATTGGTGTCAATAATGATGTCAAGGATCTCTCCTTCGAGGGTGCTTGTGGTACTTCGTGTTCTTGTCATGGTTGCTATTCTCTTCCCACAGACGGCGCCAAATGTTAAAAACTAGGTCATCTTTAATGTGTAATTAATGCTAGAGTTTGGGGAAACATCGAGCTTCAATGGCTGCGCTTGTGTTTCTTGGCTTAGTTCTGCCCTCACAAGATACCTACGTATCTCAGTGTGTGTTGAGAATCAAGCCAGACGTAATTCTAATATTGAGGGGTTAGACCATTTATATAGGCGGACGAGGGCCTTGGAGTTAGATTAGGGTTAGGAGACTTGGAGGCCAAGTCTCCTAGTGACGTAAGGTTGTTGTAACCTTCAAGGAATGAGAGCCCTCGTTGGACTCTAGCAGGTGGGGTTTATCTTTGAGATTGGGCTTCTAGAGCCTTCCATAAATGAGGGACCTCGTAGGACTCTCCAGGCTTTTAATTGAGATTTTATCAATTAATTATGAAATTAATTAATAAATAGGGTTTTGGGCCTCATTAATTGGGTCATCCTTTGGACCAAGCTAGGTTTAATTAATGCAATATTAATTATATTTCTAGGGTATTTTTTAACCCATATCAATTTGTAATACTCATAAATAGAGAGAGATTGTTAGGAATTATGAGATTTGATGATAATTAATTACTTAGAATTTCAATATATAGATTCAAGTGTAATTGTAACTGGTCAACAAATATATGACTTATAAATATTCATTGACTAGGAAACTAGTTATCAGTTGAAACTTGTTACTCAACTGATAAATTGGATTGTAATAATTGATTCATGTTTCATTATCAATTGATGGTAATATTTCTATGGGTGTTGTGAATTAGTCGACTGATGTTTATTGACTTCAATTTATAGCTCCTCAATAGATGTGAAGAAAGGCTGATCAATTGTAAATATTCTAAGTCAGAATTCTCACAAATGAAGTGATCAACAAATATTGAAGTCGATGGATATGGGAACTGTTCGATGGATAAAGGTCAACTAAGGTCAAATCAATGGATCTCCATCAACGGATGAAAGCATCAAGGCAATCAATGGATAAAGGACCATCAATGGATAAGGAGTCGATGGATAACCTATCCATCGATAGATAAGCAAATGAGGATAAACTGATAAGCTTTACATTAATTATCAGTTGATCAAGGTTTCCCAAATTAGTTAAATATAAAAGGAATGTGATCTTTGCAAAAACTGAATGAATGGAAGACAGTCCTGTCAGGATTGTGAAGACTTTCAAGGCAACACAGTCTTCAAGGAAAAGATCAAGACAAAGATTTTTCCAGGACAAGACAAATGCAAAGGAGACTGTAAAAAGAAGCTACAATCTATTTTAGTGAATACATTGTAAAATGTAATTTTAATTTGCATTTTATCTGTTAATAGAAAAAAAGATGTAGAATGTGAACTGCTATATATAGTCTTAGCAGTTCATTGTAACAAGTGTGTGAGATAGAACAAAAATAAGAAAAGCATAGAAAAGTTAGAAACCATTATATTGCTTTTCTTTTGTTCAGTTTCATATCTTGTAAGCAGCTTGGTAATCTTACCAAGGTTAATTGAAAGCAAAAACTCACTAGTGCAAAAATAATCCACTAGTAATTTTATATGTTTTGTTGTTTAATACTATAAATCAGTTCTATATTAAAGTTTCTTATTTCCAAACACAAAAACACCAAATTCATCAAAGTACAAACTTGAATCCACAAGAATTACTTAAAATTCTTAAGTTTTTATTCAACCCCCCCTTCTACAAACTTGTCTTAAGGGAAATAACAACTGATATAAACTATTTAAGACAATTTCATAGTATAGACTAATTAATGTCTAATAATATAATATTTTTATATATTAGATAACTTTAAAATAACTAATGTAAATATTAAAACAAATATTTTAATAATATTACTGAAACATAAATAATAATAAAATTAAATATTAAATTAAATTATTTTTGTATATATTAAATAAAACTAAAATAACTATAAGAAGAAATCCAAAAATAACTTATATTATTGAACTCATTTAAATTATTTTTATTATCTAATTAAATAGCTATAGAGATTTGGATCAAAATCATGAAATATAAATAACTTCTATAATAATATCACTATTTACAATCTTCATATTAGAGAACATTTGTCATAAATGTTAGTAATATGTATGATGATTTCGCTAATACTATAATGATAATTCCTGAATAAATTTTAGCATTACAAAATTTTTGTATTTGTTTTTCAATTGTTGTTTGTTTGCATATGACAACTACGCAAGGACTACTGGTGTTTGATTTGCATGATGAGGTGTTTTGAATCCATCTGTTTCCCAACTTAGAGTATTCTATGAGGTTGGATGTTTTGACTTTTGAAGATTCTATTGCTATGATCTTCCATTGTAGTAATGGATCACCTATTGGAATAAAATGTTCAATCTTGATGCTGATATAAAGATCGAATGGATTGTTGAGTATCTGGGTTTTGGGCAATTTATTGTTCAAAGGATTGCTAAGTATTTTGTTTTAAATTATGATTATAAGAAGGGAGATATTAAGAAGATTGATCTTGATTTAGCTCGTAATAGAGATCTTTATCCTTTCAAGTACAATGAAAGTCTTGTTTCCCTTGATGGTATATAATATAGTAAAAATCTTGTTGAGTAATGTTATTTTTCAATTTCGGTCGATTTGACACTATTTTAGGTTGAATTTGTTATATTTTAAGTTAGTCAAATTCTTTTTGTTGTTAAGCGAGCCCGAACTGATGATATGTCATTTTAGTTAGTCATACACTTATCTCAATTGATCATACCTGTATATATATTTAATTTCAACTCGGACAACATACTTCTAATATAACTATGCATCATGTACTTACTAGATTGGGAAATTATTTTAGTCATGTGTCAAAAAAATTGTTGTAGGTGGATTTCAACAAATTTGAGTTTTAACATCTTAGAAGGTCACATTTTAATATCAATTATAACTATATTTGATATATATATAAAATATGGATATTACATGGCTACTGTTCTAGTAAGTAGTAACTAGTATGTATGTATGAGGGTTGAGAAGGTCCAGTGCCTTAGGGTTGAGAAGTTCCAGAGTTGTCAGTTCAGCATTGCTCAGTATGAGTGTCTGAAAGTCACATTTTAATATTGTTGCAAGAAAGAACATGCACATATTTCTTTCATATAATTAAGAAATTTAAAAAAAGTCATCTTTTTTACGTTAATAGCTAACAATAATAATCACATGATTGTATTATATTTTATCCACATTTTTAAGTATTTATAGAGACTCGTGCAAGGATGAAAACAACAAGGACTAAGGTCATATATAAATTGGCTTTTAAGATAGTTGAGTATAAGTAAAATCCCCATTAGATATTATATTAGTCCATCAAATAAATGATTAGCTAACAAAATCTCAAGTTTCATGAGTTAGTAGTTTACTTATTTGATGAAAAAATTACCTTGCAATTGTTTATATGTCTTGCCCATTTTTGGAAGTTTTCAAAAAGTGTTTTCTGATTTAGGTGGATATGGGTGACACTAACAACTGTAACTATTCTTCACTTCTCTGTTGGGTCTTTACTATTGAGTATTTCCTTATTAGACTCTTAATTAAGAAAGGCAACAATAAATAGATATTGATTGATGATCCATATACGATTAGGGTTATAATTAGAAATATATGTTTTATGTCATTCGAGAAGTCACAATTTCAAGTTTCTATTCGAGAAGTCTAGCCTAATCGAGAAGTCATCAAATGGAGTATACTAATCGAGAACTCTAGTCATTCGAGAAGTTAGTCATTCATAGACCAATCGAGTTGTCACAGCCAGTACTCAATCGAGAAGTCAACCTCTATGACTTCTCGAAATATTTTAAACAGAGTACTCGACTGCACCAAGGAGCTATTTTCAAGAAAAAATTTAGAACAAGTCAGATAATTCTGAAGCTCTATTTTTACAGGATAAGTCAAGCCTGCAAAGATAGAGACAAGTCTACAATGAAGCTGAGAAGTCAGTCAAGACAAATGACAAAAGGTATAAGGCTGGATGTAGCAGACTGTAACAATAGTGTTAGCTAGAAATAGATATTAGTCAAATGTAAAGCATGTCTTGTCTATTTCTAGTTATAGCTAATCTATCTTATGTGAGCATGTGCACAGGACATGTTGTCTATATATTTTATGCACACCCACATTTGATAGATGTCTTGTGAGTTTTACAATTGTAATTTTCCTAGAACAAGAAGCTGAAGTTCAATTTGAATTTCAGATTGTAGCAAAAGTTTATTCTAATAAAATTAGATTGAAAGTTACATTTAGTGTCCATTATATTCATTTCTCTGTTTACTGTTCTAACTTAAATATGTTTCACTTGCTCAACCTTGCAATCAAGTTAAAGTTGAACTAGTCTATAAAAATCAAAAGAGGGAAAAAGACTTGAAGTATACATTCACCACCCCCCTGTAAACTTCTAGAACTCCTAATTCCTAACAAAAATCACTCCTCCGATTCAAATCAGTTTGCAAATTGTGGCTATTTATTATATCAAACCCTCGCTTTATCCAAACTCATCAGGCTAATTCTCATAAAACCAAGTTTTTTTACTTAACTATAGGTTAAATCTCCATGATCATATTGAAGTCTGTGATACTCATCAACACTATATTAAAGTCTAAATACCACCATATATTCGTTATACTTCTTATGATGGTCTTGTTTGTTTATATAATATTCGTTGTACACACACACACACACACACACACACACACACATATATATATATATATATATATATATATATATAATCCATCAACTAAGCGGTTCAAGTTAGTTCCTACTCCTGACAAACAACCATTCGAATGGGTTGCTCATCTAAGTTTAGGTTTTGATTGTATGTTCAATGATTATAAGCTTCAAAAGATTGGATTTAATCGTGATCCATTCGATAATACTTATAGAGTAGTATCCGATCTGTATTCTACAAATGCTCATTCTTGGAAAGAGATTTTGACGCTTGAACATATTTATATAAATTTTTATATAAGATTGGTTTCTAGACATATTGCTAGAGTGGAATGGGTTAATCAATTATCAACAAAAACAATTAAAATGGATCGGTCATAAATAAACAAATACAATATGATATATATTATAAAAAGTTAAAGTCGGTAGAAATAAGGCTATAAATACGAGGATAAGTTCATTTCTATCATACAGCACATCGCCAAATTCAAACTACAGTTAAGGTGCATTTTCCTTTTCTTATTTATTTATTTATTTGATCTTTAATTTAAATAATTATAGTTTTATTATTTTATTATATGGATGATGGAGTCATTTATTTTAATTGTCTTAGTAGATTTATATATTTATTTAATATAGTAAAAATCTATACAGGTTTTAAAAGAGATATCATAGAAGATTCATATAATTTTATCGCATTATAAAAATGTGAGGTTAATATAAATTTGAGATTTATTTATTTTTATATATATGTCACAAAATTCTATATTTAATTATATTAAAATTATTTATTTGAAAATTAGGCATTACTTGTTGCCTATACACTATTTATATATACATGTTGGTTATATACTTGTATAATTGTGTTGAATGTATATTGATTATAATTGTATTGGCTCTATACTTGTTATATTGTCCTGGATGTATATTGGTTACATTTATTCGACTGCCACGTGGGTTAGTTCTGCATGTTATACATGAATGCAAATATGCCTGGATTAATTAAAGGTATTGTAACCTTCATATTTTTTGTAAACGTAAACATATTAGAGGTCTTCAGACCATATATTGGGTGTTGGATCTAGACAAGCCTACCTTGTTTGAATGTCACTACTTGTATTGTTGATGCAACATATTAGTACTTCTTGTAATAGGATTGTGACTTAGTGTATTATTCTGTAAATTTGCAAATAGAACTGTTTTTTTCTGTTGTAATTCAAGTTGTAAATAATAGCCACATCAATAATACTCTGATAGGAGATTCAAGGAAAAATGGATCATGCATCAGAATGAACAAGGCCTCATCAAAATAAAGAATTCAAGCTAAAAATTCTTCTAAGGCAATATACTGTTCGAGAAGTCAATCCATTTGAGAAGTCTAAAATGAACTGGTCGAGAAGTCTCAGAAACTTGGATAGAGAAGTCAGAATATTTATTTAAGAAGTAAGCTATCCAAGTGTTCGAGAAGTCTAGAAATATCATGTCAAGAAGTTAGTCATTGAAGTAATCGAGAAGTCAAAGAAATAAGATTGATCAAGAAGTCAAGGAAATGAGATTGATCGAGAAGTCTCAAACAAAGGCTGACCGAGAAGGGTAAAAAGAAACTAATGGAGAACTCTCAAGAGTGATCAATAGAGAAGTCTACAACATGACTTCTCGAGGAGTTAACAGATGGACATTGTTTATTTATTTAATAATAGGATATGCATACATCCACGGGACATTGTTTATTTATTTAATAATATATTTACACACTGTTTTAAATTTAATAAATGATGATTTATATTCAATGAGTTGTGTCTCATGAAAATCGTAAATATATCCCGAACAAAACACTGGTTACATTAACAAATTATATATTAATTATTTCATATGATTTAAATATTTAATTTAATATAGTAATTTGTTTTATTATTAATTTATTATTTGTTATTTATATATTATTATGATATATTAATTTTTTATTTTAATATTCATGAGATATGATTAATAGGTTGTAATTTTAAATAAATTAAAAAGCACTGATAAAATTGAGTTAAATGTTAATACAATTATATTAGATAAAAAATTTATTATAATATTATTCCTAAAATAGAAATTATATTCTATAATTTAAATATAAAATAATAAAGTGAAGGCCTACGGGCATAAAATATAAATTAAAAAGTACTGATAAAATTGAGTTAAATATAAATATAAAAGTTAGGTATCAAAATGCTCATGAGAGTAAGTTATGGCCCTAAATACCCGTGACATGCGCATTGCGTAGTCACTTGTTATTTTTAATCTCTCATATTATATACACATGTTTTAATTGCGTATACGTATTAAACACAACTCACCATTTTTAATATTGATCCGAAAAAAGATGTATAAAAAATGCCAATATTCACAGGCTTCGATATTCGTTGATTATTAGCGGCATTTATACCATGACTACTGTTTACGCATTAAATATATGCATATTCTCATAACACGCATTTTGGACTTGTGCATTCACCAACAATACACATTTTTGGGATGCCATGAACATTTAATTAAATAATTAACATTTGTTGTCTCTCTCCCTCCTTTCTTTTGTTTATTGTTGCTTAATTGCCTCAAAAGTTCAAATATATAATACCAATATCTTATTCCTTTATTCAGATAATTTATGAGGTACATAATATTTTGCAAATAAACTTCAAGTTTAAAATATTTTTCAATTCAATTTCTCTTCTTTCAAATTTAAAGTCGAAATGGCTTAAAATACTCGTGTCTTGTTACATAATATTTTGATATTTGTTTAAGCTAAGTGCTTTTCATTTTATTTTTTAAATGCTAACTTAAAAATAGCAATGATTAATCTCCAAGGACATTTGCATTCCAAATTCTATCCATTACTTGTCTTCTTCCAAAACAATTGTCTGGAAAATGTACATACCAACAACATCAATTTATCCCTTCTCCTATACGAAGAAAGAAAAAAGAAAATAGTTAAACAAATTCATAGCAAGTCTAGCAAAGAAGATTTTAACACCATAGGCATATAACAATCATCGGTTTTCCTTGGAAATATAATCCAAAAGCCAAATAAACTTAAAGGTGACAATACAGAACATAACAAGAAAGCTAAAGAGAACAATTGTAGAAAGACTACTAGACTTGAAGTTTAACTTTCTGTTTAGTATTTATTTGAATATAAAGAAACCAAAACTACTATCGATAAGAACAATAACAAAGCAACATTTTAGGCTTTATCGTGAAGTTCTATTGCGACTCTACAACAATGACAAGGAAAATATAACGATCTGGAAACCTTCTTCTTAAATACATAGGTTAATAACTTATAGCCTTAGTAGATCACTAATGTTCCCATTAATTAACCTAGTAGGTCTCTGTATCTAAATTTTTATATAGTTATTAACTTACTAGCAAGTGTGGTGATCTAATTTTATTTTAGCACAATAAACAAGTATTATCAGTTAAAAATTAAAGCAAAGTAAGCACTAATACAAGTGGGGTCAATATATAATTAATATAAACATAAAGATAGTTAAACATTTACCAAGTAATGAATGAAGTGGGTCCATCAAATATAAATATTAGAATGCCCATTGAATGCTCCGCTTGCAACGTTGTATCATTTTATGATCGTCATTTTCGCAACTTGGACCTCCTTACTTGTGAGCTTGCAACTTCATATGCTTTAGCAGGCTACTGTTGCTAATCGTATTGGCTGTTGTTGCACCTTTAATCATATTGGCTGCTACTGTTACTGTGTCATTGCATTGTAGGAGACAATGAGAAAGAATTAAATAGTTGTATACACATAAATTAAATGAAGAATGTTACAACAATGAAATAATGCACATAAGCATGATACCTATCTTGAAAGACAGTCCGTTATACCACAAAAACATTGTAACACGGTTTATTCAATCAATCTTAATATGAAAACTTTCAATAAAGAACCAATTCATAAGTTATAATCATTTTAACTTTCTAAAAAGAGTGTTAAGAACATCAACATATGAAAATATACATAAACCTTACTCACAACTTGATATGAGAATTACTATTTAAATTAAAATAATTACACACAATATAAATGACCTTACATCATAAGAAATATTAAATTTTCCCCAATTTAAAATTAGGAAAAAAATTGAATATCCAAAATTATTACCAGACATAAATTGGTATACAAAACACAAACCCTAACTCAGAGATATCATCACCTATATTAAAAGTTAAATTGCACATGTTAAATAATTGAAACATTACTTATAACTGAGAGAGACACTAAGATAGAAAGATAGAGGGAAAATTTGCTGGAGAGTGATAAAGACAATGGTAAACGATTTTTGGTATAAAATACTGACAATAAATACCTCAGTTCGTTGTAATTTGTTACTCACTTCTCTTTGATAATTTCTTATTGTTACATGTTCTTTTTCAATATGAAGGGAGACTGATAAAATATTATATAATACGCATGCAATATCAAATTATGTATATTGGGCCATGTATATTGAAATATAGGTATTTAGGTTATTTTCTGAAAATAATATTACGTGTTAAAAATTGTATAAAATAGAATTACATCGTTGATAGAATTGTATGTATAATATATATAACATAGATAAATTATTTTATATAATTTAAATCCCTTTGTCGTTCCCAAAGTCTTAGGTTCGATTATCACCTATATCAAATTTAATGTTGAACAGACACTAACGAGTATCCTTAGACTTAATTAAAAAGATATAATTTAAATATAATATAATATTACACGTGAAGAGTTGCATAGAAAGAGCACTACGCCGGTTATAGAGTTGTATATATAATATATATTATAAACTAATTATTTTATATGGTTTTTTTTACAGATTATTTTATATGGTTTAAATATTTAATTTAATATAATAATTTATTTCATTTTATTATAAAGAAAGAGAACTCCACTGATGATAAACTTGTATATATAATATATTTGTTCTAAACAGAGTTGTATGTATAATATATATGTTTGATAGAGTATATTTTAACTAAAATTTAATTAAAAAATGTATTTAAAGTTGAGTATGAGAAACATAGTATAAATATTATCTTAATATTCAAAAATTTTAATTATAAAATTTTAATTTTAAATAAATTAAAGTGTTTGAATGATGATGTAATTGAAACATATTAGTTAGTCAAATATTTGTCCCTATAACTTTAATAAAAGAGTATAGATATGCTTTTTATAATAAAAAAAATTGCGATAACCAAATATTTGTGGTTAACCAAATCGATTACAAAAATATCAAATTTGATTATAATAGTATAGTCTTATAAATTATAGTCATAAAAATCGGGAATCAAATTTTTTTATTAATAGGAACAATAACCAGATTTATTATACTATTATAGTAAAATTTAATATATTTATCGAATTAACTATAAAATATATTATTTAGAAATAATTCATAAAAATCAATCAAATTTCAATAAAATATTTTATAAAAATCAATCTAAAATTTATGGGGAATTTTAAAAAAATCGGGGAAATTTTAGAATAATTTATTTTATAAAATTTGTACTTGGCTGCGGCGGCTTCTCAGTCTCTTGTTGCTCTCTTCTAGGGTTTCGATACCAAGACAGAGAGGTTTATCCATCAAATAATAGATACATATTCACATACATCTGTGTGTATTTGATTGATTAGAGTACAAATATCATGGCTACTGTTGCTCCTACTCCTTCAGATCGTATCCTTTTGCTTACACTTGTTCTGCTATTATGTTTCTTTTACAAGTTGTATTGAGATCTGTGCTTATATCATGTATGTATTTATTGCTTTTTATATTGTGTTCTGTTGCTTTATATTTTTCGCTATTATCTTGTTTGAATCAAGATATCTGTTTTATTTGGGTTATTGCAATTCATATATGTTAATTGTTCACATATAAATATATAATTATATGTGTTTGATAATTGTTTTATTTTTATGTTTTTTAGTTGGTTGTTTCTCGAAAAATTATGTATACCCTTTACAATTTTCTACTATAGAAGCAGCAGATTTGTTGCATAAACTGTCTTTGGATTCGCAGAACAAGGGTTTGGATGTTTCCGAACCGGCTAACAAGGTGATGACATGTTGCTGTCATTTCCCTGTATCAAATGCTTTATACTGTTTTACTTATTGTTGCTTGTTTCGGGTGCAGCTTCCGGTCAATTCTGGTGATGTGACGAATGGTCAGAATCAGTCAACTGACAGGTCTTTGACTCCTGTGCTACCTGCTGACTTCATGGATCCAAACATGTTTTATATGCCCAATTATGCTTCATATTGTTATGGAGGTATTAATCCCTATACGATTATTTTGTTAGCTGAAAGAATGCTGTTATATATGTATCGGCTTAGATCTTTAAGTTACAAGGTCTGTATGTATTAATATCATCGATAGCTTAACTGGTTGATGGTTGTTATAATCTAACCGATATTTTATATCTGACCAAATTATAAATGTGCTCGTGTAGGTAATGATTGGGATGATTACTCTAAATACATTAATCCGGATGGAGTAGATATGACTCAAGTAAGAATTAGTAAATATTTATCTGTGCAGTTGTTGGTTATGTGAACCCGTCTACTTTAAACTCAGTCTATTCCTGTTTTTGCCTTCATGCTCATTTGTCAATATATTACTTACAATATTCTTCATGATTAATGCTCAATTTGTTTCTTATTTTTAGAGTGTATATGGTTATGGTTACGCACCCTATGCCCCGTACACACCCTCTGGAACTCCTGTTCCAACTTTAGCTCATGATGGCCAGCTATACGGAGCTCAGCAATACCAGTATCCTACTACGTATTTCCAGCCATTGAACCCAACTAGTGGTACTTATCCTACCCCAGCTGCCCCTCCTAAAGGCGAGAAGACAACTATAGCAGGTGACAAACCAACTTTGGCCACGGAAACCGCTAATGGGAATTCTAATGGTATCACAAATGTTGGTGTTGTTAAGGCTAATAATGGTTCAGTACCACATAAAACCTTTCAGAACTCATCTAAGAACAATAATGGCTCATTTGGGCGTGGCTTATTGCCTGGAGGAGTTCCTACCTCTGCTTATCAAGACCCAAGGTTTTGTTATGATAGTTTGGGATCTCCAGTCCCATGGATGGATGTTCCTTTATATTCTGATTATTCAATGTCAATGACCAACACATCAATAAAGCCATCAATATCTAGAGGAAATGGGATTCCATCAAGGAATCAGAATACTCGTTCTCGTCCTCAGTTCATGGTATGTTGCATTAAAGAACTAGTTGAATGGATGATCTTGTACTTGTAGTAATTTCTTAGAATCCCTCTCACTGTAATCTCTATCTTTGTTGCAGGGCTTGCAAACTCCAAGACAATTATCGGGTATGAACACCAATGGATATCTAAATAGGATTTACCCAAATAAGATGTATAACCAGTATACCAATACATATAGATCAGCCTACGGTTATGGATCTGGTGGCTATGATTCACGAACCGGAGGGCGTGAGTGGTTTACTGTTGATAGCAAGTACAAACCCAGGGGACGTGGCAATGGACTTTATGGTTATGGAAATGAGAACATGGATGGTTTAAATGAGCTGAACAGGGGTCCGAGAGCCAAGAGTTTTAAAAATCAAATCTTGGATGTAAATGGACAGAATGTACCATTGGGCGGAACAAATGTTGATGTGGAAAAGGAAAAGCCCAGTGTGGACAATGATAGGGAACAATACAACCGAGTTGATTTCCCTGAGACATATGCTGACACAAAGTTTTATATAATAAAATCATACAGTGAAGATGATGTGCACAAGAGTATTAAGTACAGTCTGTGGACAAGCACACAGAATGGAAATAAGAAGCTTGATGCGGCATACCAAGAAGCACAGCAAAAGTCTGGTGGCTGCCCTATCTTTCTCCTTTTTTCGGTGAGCTAGTAAATACTTGTGTTATTAATGTTATGCTCGTATTCCTATTAATCCTGTTCTTACAGTTACTTGTTGTCTAGGTTAATACTAGTGGCCAGTTTGTTGGTATTGCGGAGATGTTAGGACCAGTTGATTTTAACAAGAGTCTCGAATATTGGCAACAAGACAAATGGGTTGGATGTTTTCCTGTCAAGTGGCACATTGTGAAGGATGTACCCAACAGTATGCTGAAGCACATTACACTCGAGAACAATGAAAACAAACCTGTTACTAATAGCAGGGATACTCAAGAGGTTTGTGCACCTTAATTATAGTGTCGGTGTTTTTGCTTCTGTTGCATAAACTAATGCTGCTTGTTTCTCTATATAGGTCAAGTTGGAGCAGGGTTTGCAGTTGCTGAAAATATTCAAGGAATATTCGAGCAAGCAGTGCATCCTAGATGATTTTGATTTTTACGAGGATCGTCAGAGGAGGATTCAAGAGAAAAAAGCAAAACAACAGTTCCAGAAACAGGTGGGTAAACATACTGTAAACATGCATGTCAGATGTAATGTACCCCCTTGTAGCTTCTTCTTTCTAGGCTGTTGGCCACTTTTGTTACAAGCCCATCAGATGTTGATCTGAATGCAAATGCCTCTTGCTGGTAATTACACTCAATTTAAAAAGTTTTTAATTGCTTTTTGTAGGTGTGGGAGGGAAAGCCTACAGATGAGAAATACAAAGATGGCTCGAACTTGGAGGTTACTGTTCCAAACTCAAACGATACTGCCTCAGAATTGATAAAGGATCCTACTCCAGCAGTTCAGACGAACAGGGATGTCAAGGTGTCTGATAATGTAACTGCTGTAAAAGTAGAAGCGCCAAAAGTTAGCAAGCTGGTTGTATTGACAGAGAAGAAAGTTATCCCAAACGGGGCTGCGAATGGTTGCTAGGTTCCGCCCATGCTTCAGGGTGGCTCTAAGTCTTGAACATACCTAGAGGCCAATATATCTTGAACACTTGGGCCACCCTTTTAGATCTGTGTGCTGCATTATAGGTTGGGCAAGTACAAGGAGTGCGCAATGGCTAAAGATGGTTAAGTAATTTTTTTGGTGCAGCTAGACCCACTAGTTTGACGGCATGGTAGTTAGCGCTTTTAACAGACATCATATGGGTTGGGTTTTTAGGTGTTTTCTCCATTTTTATTACATGCTTTTGTACTGCTATCTTTTTAAGTGCTTTCACATGTTTTTTTTAAATTAGAAACTAAAAAAAAGTTGCATTTAATTATAAACAACTAATTTTGTAAATTGGGGAGAAAAAGGTTTGCAATTTATTCATCTCTGTTTTTTTAAAATTAATGAAGGGTATTTTTTAAAGTTACATATGCACGAGATGAATAGTGTGTTGCAAGATCTAATTTACTTGTGGAAACATGTATTTAGAATTTACTTGTCCAAACGTATATTTAGTTGATTCTTTTATCGTCATTTATGAGGTAATGAACTTGTTGAAAAAATTCAACAGTGTCAGTAGTAGTTTTTTTTTTTTGACTAAAACAGTGTCAGTAGTTAAAAAGCATCTGAATTGAAAAATTCGACAGCATGAAGTTAAAAATTTGAACTTGGCAAAAAAAAAAGGTCCAAAATTTGAAACTCAACAAGTCAGAAGCCATAAATCTCATTATGTTTAAATCTATTTTTTGCGTCTTTCGTTTAATAAATTTTATACCCACAAAAATGATAACATCTCTGTTTTTTTCTTTTCCGCTTCAAGTTGCTTGGCCTGTTGTATGTCCGATTCAAATTGTTTTGACTGTTGGTGATTCATTCGGTTACTCGGTCTATCCCGGGTGGAGGATCAAGAATAATTTTTTAGTCGGGGTACTGTATAATTATATGTAATATTTAGTTTCAGACCTACTATTCTATATTAAAAATATTATTAATAAAAATTTTAAAATAATATTAAACATATAAAGATATTTAAAAAATATATATTTTAAACTAAAATGTTTTTATATTTATAATGTTTTTATATTAATTGAATATAATTTCTTTCTTTTAAAAAAAATCATAAATTAAAATAAATATATTATGAATTTAAATATGAAAATTCGGTTTTTTCATATAATTTTTTTGTTTTATTAAATTTGAGTGGGGGCACTAAGTTAAATATATGTTATTTTATTTTTTGAACTAAAAATTGAGTGGGGGCCTCTGACCCCCCTTGCAAGACTGTGCGTCTGCCCCCGCCTGTCCCCGTCTTAATTTGTATGTAGAAAATAATTTTTGTTATAAATCCTAAAATACCCCAAATATAATAATACACTATCAAAATTTTAGAAATAGTATCAATATGGATTTGTTAATATTAATATGCAGGTATCAAATATATGTAGGTATCAAATATATGGATTTGTTTAAAGTAAATCAATTAGGATCTAGTTAAATGTCAAATATTTTTAGTGGTTGTGAAATTTTTTCGGTGTTCCGTGATATAATTGTAGATTAATATTAACTAAATGATGGATTTGTAAACTTTTTTCAGTCGGTAGGCTATTTGAAAGTTAGTGATCACTTCGGTGATATAATTATAGATTAATATTAATTACATGATGAATTTGTAAATTTTTTTAAATTAGTAGCCTATTTGAAAGTTAGTGATAACTTCGGTGATGAATTAGAACATTACCCCTATCAATATGTGATCCCCTTGACTTCTTATTCCTATTATCAATTTAATTAATTAATTTATTCATTTATATATTAATCATGAAAAAAGAAATTATATCTAATAAAATTTAAAACACATATTTTCTTCCTTGCAAACTCCGTGAAGTTGTTCTTTCTCATTGTTATTGATCAGTATTGTTAGCTTATCTCGGTTCAATTCAAGTCCAGGTCCCTAGACTTGTGTGTTTGGTAGATCCATATAGGTTCAATTTCTAAATAGGATTCTAAATTCTCTAACCAGGTAAGAATCTCAAACTTGTTTTTCCTTGTGCACCTTGTATGTTAGTTTTCTTTTGGCAGAAATATATAATATATTTCTATATTTATTTAGGCAAACTTTTTTTTTTATTGTGGGAACCCGCAGCCGCTACCCTTTGGATGCGCACTGGATAAACCCACGGGCTCACGTGACCCAAATGACATAATCACAAATTCGCCTCCCGTAAATTCGAACCTGTGACCAAGAGGATCATATTCATCTCTTTAACTATAATATATTTCTATATTTATTCTTGAATATGATATACATCAACATCTGCAGCATGGCCGTGTCAATTAAATACGTTTTAAATGCTTTTAAAGTTTACTTGTCAAGTAAATATGTTAAATGCATCATATATTTTCTCTAGTTTTACGCAGGGAGCAGAGGCCCTGAGCCCCTATTTTATTAATAATTTACTTATTTTTCTAAGTAAATGGTCATCTATATGTTTTAACATCTTTTTTTTTTTGAACTAAACGTACTTGCTTTCATTAAATCGAATCAGAAATTAATACATCAGAGATAAAATCCGGAGCAACATTAAACCACTCCTGGAAGCCTGACATAGAAAGAGTAGCTCTCGCTAATGTGTGAGCCACAACATTCGCAGACCTATGAACGTACTCGACTAGCACTGCATCAAAGTGCTTAAAAGACTCTACACAATCTAACACAATCGTGTGAAAATACGACCTGCCTTGTGTTCCTTTACAGGCATCCACTACCATTTTAGCATCTGTCTCAAATATGCACTTTTTGAATCCGAGTTGTTTGACCCATGCCAACGCCTCTTTTAATCCCACTGCTTCTGCTTCTCTCGGTTGTAACCATATTGATTTCCTGCTTGCTCTAGCACCCACAAAGTCTCCATTCTCATTCCTGATAACACAACTAACGCCTATGCTCTCATCTGCTTGAAAGATTGCTGCATCAGTATTGATTTTCACCCAACCGTGAGCTGGTGGACACCAACGTCTTGTAACTGAACTCGTTACAAGACTGTGATTTTGTTTCGCCACTTGCCTATTCTTCCATTCATTGAGAAGATTAGCTGCTGCTGCATGAATTCCAAACTCTGATCCTCTAATCTTATCCCACACCCACCTATTCCTTCGATTCCACATATTCCAACACACAATTGCTATCCAGGACAATTTATCTTTAGTGCAGGTACTACCTAGAGAACATAGTATTTCTTTTATAGGCCCTTGACACCTCTCAGGGATTATCTCCTGAATACCGACTCTCAACCATACACCTTGAGCAAATGAGCAACCAAACAACACATGTTCTATCGTTTCATCTAACCAACCTACACCAGGAACATATCGTGTTTATTTGAACATGTTTCACTGCCAAAGCAGTAGCTGTAGGCACCACATCTCGACAAATTCTCCAAATAAAATTCGTCACTTTCCCAGGGAGATCCAGGGACTATAATTTCCTCCAAAGCCCTTCATGTGGACTATTTTGCTCACCTACTAATCTTCTATAGCAGCTTTTAACTGTGAATAAACCAGTTTGCTCCATGTTCCAAAACCATGAATCCTGCTGCAAACGTAATGACACTGGAATTCGTTTGATTAACTCCCGATCTCTGGCATTGAATATATCATCCAGCACTTCCTCATCCCATCCTTCCCTATCATCAGTCAATAAATTTGCCACTGTTGCATGTTCTAACTCCTGGGGCATAGGAGTCGTAATGTAACCATTTTGTGAGCAAGGCAACCAAGGTATTTTCCAAATATTTGTTTGTTCACCATTTCCAATCCTTCTTCTGACCCCTTGCTGTATCAGATGCTGTGATTCAAGTATACTTCGCCACATAAAACTGGGGTTTGCACCTAACTTTGCTTCTAAAAAACTAGTATTTGGATAATATCTTGCCTTCATCAATCTCGTAACTAGTGGGTTATCCTTATTCAATAATCGCCAACCCTGCTTCGCTAACATCGCGACATTAAATTTTTTTAAATCTCTAAAACCCAACCCTCCAACATGTTTACTTTCACACAATCTCGCCCAAGACATCCAACGTATACCCCTGCTCCTTCCACCATTCCCCCACCACATAGTATTCATTTGTCGTTGTATACCATTACAAACTTCATTTGGGATTAAAAAGAGGTTCATCCAGAAGTTAGGAATTGTCTGCGCTGCCGTTTTAAGAAGAACCAACTTTCCCCCCTTTGACAATGATTTTCGACTCCATCCCTGCAATTTATTACTCACTTTTTCTGTCAAGAATCTAAATGTATTGCTCTTGTTCCGGCCAATATGCATTGGAAGACCTAAGTATTTTCCTGGCAACAACGATTCCTGGACCTGCAGAATTTCACAAACTCGATCTCGACAATCAGTGATAGTATTTGGACTGAATGTCATTGCTGACTTTCTGAAGTTGATTGCTTGTCCTGATATTCTTTCATAACGTTCCAAAATACTCTTCATACTCCTTGCCTCTTGTGTTGTAGCTTTGAAAAACACATAACAATCATCTGCAAAAAGCAGATGTGATATAGACGGAGCCCCCCTTGCTACAGAACATCCATGCACTAATCCAGCTTCCCCGTGTCTCTTGATAATCGAACTTTTAATATCTTATTTCTTACTTGGGTACAAAATATATATTGTTCTAACTGTAAGAATAATTGATTACTTTTATCGACTTTTTTAACCATGCATTTGGTCAATTATTGCCCCCACGTCACAGTGGATATATTGTAATCGTGAACTAATAATGTTATTATATTCTTTTGCAGGTACCCAATCTTTTCGATCACTGAGGAATATTTGTGAACTAATATTGTTCTGATACTTTTATGGAGTAGTTAGATTTCAGTTGTTTTGATTTTAGACCGTTTAGAAGCTAGGGGTAGTACTTGATATTTATTATTGCTAATGTACTTGATATTTGGGAACTGGTGGAGTGGTGGCTAGTCGTTAGTCAATGTTTTGGTTGGTTATGTAAGAATACTTGATATTTATGTCGGTTAATATATGTGTTTCGTTGGTTCATCGACTTGGTATTGTTTTGGTTTGGATATTGTCGTGCATAAATAGTGCTAGAAATGAAGTTGTTAGGGATTGTGATACTATCAATGTAATCAACTAATACTTACTTAGATTAATTAATTATTAATTAAGTAAAACATACTGTCATGTATACATTGACAGTATGTTTACAATGTCACTTGTAATAGGATGCACAAATAGTCAAGTATGTGACAGTAAGTATCAATAGTTACTGTCTTGTACAAATGTAATAAATGATCCATGAAGTAGAAGTTCACAAAATGTTCATGCACATCATAGATCAATTCATTGACAGTAACATTCTACAAACTGGAGCCTACGACAGCACATTCAAGTGACAGTAACTTTTGAAACAGACGACAATAACTATTCTTTGACAGTAAACTTGGCGGAGAATGAAGACTCTACGACAGCAAGTTTTACTGACATCAACTATCCTTTGACAGTAAACTTGGCGGAGATTGAAGAATCAAAGACATCAAGTTTTCTGACAATAGCTTTGGCGGAGATAGTTGACAACATGTTTGGCGGGATAGTCGACAACATGTTTGACAGAATAGTTGACAGTACCTTTGGATGACAACATGTTTTAGAAGACTGGTGAGTCTGACAGTAAGGTATGCGGAATCAAAGATGATGTCACCAAAGAGAAGCTAAAGGTTGACAGTAACCTTTTAGTGAAGTTGACAGTCTGTTTCAAGAAGCAGACTATGTAAAGTTCATTCTCTGATTGATCTTGACAACTCTACCTAGTCTATCAAGTCTACTACTGCAACTTGAGAAAAAGCAAGCAAAAAGATGAAACGTGTTCATGGAGTCAAGAATGTCAAATCCTCTTATAGCAACTTTATCTACAAATGAAATGAATACAAGATTTGAGAAGAAAAAGTGAAACTACTATTTCAAGTATTATCTAGAAAAAAAGGGAAAGTACACTTGTAAGTGAGATATGTGTTTTAGTATAAATACACACATCTCACAAACACTTTCACGTATGTAACTGAGCTTAACTTTTCTCAAGCATAGAAATATTAGCATTCTCTTGTTATTGTATCTATTGAAGCTGAAAAAACTTTTCCAGTCAGTTGTAGAAAAAGCAAAAATTAATAAAATTAATTTTAAAGTAAATCACCTTGTGTCTTTCTTATGTTTACTGTTGTCTATTTTCTTAACTTGATATTATCATTTCTTGTTTGTTGTTAAGCAAGATTAAGGATAAATTATCAAGTTGCATTCAACCCCCCTTCTGCAATACTCATTTCGTTTAACAACTGGTATCAGAGCAGCAGGTTAGACATACATAACCTGAAAAGATCTAAAAATGAGTGCATAGAAAGTAAGCAGTATAAAAATACCTACCTTTGACAAAGAACACTACAACATCTGGTAAAGAAAGATGATGTTGTTCATAAAAACAGCTAACCCACTCTACCCTGGAATCCTGAAGAATGGTCTCTTCATACCTCAAACATATGTACCTGAAACCACAGTAGATGGTAAAACTATATCAGCCTACTGGGTTCCTAAAAAGGTTTCAGAGTACACTGACACTGAAAAGGAAAAAGTATCTCTAGATGATTGCTTATAATTTATTATCATTGAGGCACTTGACAATGTCATGTACAACAACATTGTCGACTGTACCAGTACAAAGCAAATATGGGAAACCATTGAGATACTCTATGAAGGGACAGAGGAAGTAAAAGAGAATCAAAGACAGATTCTGGTGTCTCAGTATGAAGCCTTTATGGCGAAACCAAGTGAAGGGTTGACTGAGATGTTTGAGAGGTTTAATAGGCTGATAAATGACCTACAGCTGCATGGAAATTTTTATGACAAAAAGGAGGTAAACATGAAATTCATGTTGACACTTCCTGACCACCTAGAGCACAAGGTTTCTGCCATAAGAGAAGGAAGGGATTTATCAAAAGTTTCTCTTAAAAATTTATATGGCATCCTTAAAACCTATGAGCTAGAGTTGCTGCAAAAGAGAGCTATCCAAGCTGGTCAAAGAGGAAAGATGGCCAACACATCAAATGCTCTAGTAGCTCAGGATCTACAGTTGATGCAGCTCAAAGAATCTCAGCATCAACAGCAAATCAAGATTGAAGAATTACAGATGAAGATGAAGGTGTGACTCTGGAACTCAAGGATGGTGAAGATGATGAGTTCTACACTTTGGAGGAACTGGACAACATGGAAAACAAAACAATGGCCTACATGGCAAGAAAGTTCTCTAATTTGAGATTCAAGAAAAACAAAGCTTTCAAACCAAGAGGACAAATATCCAGGTTCAACAAGCCAAATATCTCAAAACCTGGAGGAAGTGGCAAAGGTGGATACAAGACATGTATGGTGGACAGATCCAAGATAAGGTGTTACAACTGCAGTGAAATGGGGTATTTTGCAACAGAATGCAAGAAGCTAAAACAAGTGAGAAGAAATGACAATGATTATGAGGAACTCAAAGCAAAGTATGAAGTCTTGCTGAAAAAGCAACAAGGAAGAGCCTTTGTGGCTGAAGGAAAGTGTTGAGAAGACTCTGATGAGGAGGAAGAAGAAGAATATGGAAATCTTGCTCTCATGGCAAGCTCAGGAGAAGGTCCATCCACTTCATCAAGTCAGGTACCCTTTCTTACTAATGTTGATATGACTACATCTCAATATAAGAAAACTGTTGAAAGTTTAAGTTCTGAGATTTTTAATATTCATACAAGCATGTTAGCTGTGAATGAGGAGATAGTTAAATTATCTAGTGCTAATGAGTTATTAAAAAGTAAGAATCATGAACTTGAACTAAAATAGAATGCTTTTGAGTCCCTACAACAAGAAAATGAGATTTTTAAGAATAAGATTGTTTGTGCTTCTCAGATTGAGGAATTTCTTAGAAAACAGATTTCTGATAATGAACTAAAAATCAAGGCCTATAAGAATTCTTCTTCCTTGTTAAAATCTTACCATGATGATAATACTGAAAATCAAAAGGTAGGTATAAGTTTTAACTATGAGAATAAAAATGGAAAGAAACATGTTGTAGAAGAAAAAGTCAAACATACTGTCAAACCGTTCATTCTAAAGAAAGTTAAGAATCCCTTGTTCAAGAAGGCTGAATTTTGAATTTGATGAGGAAGCATTAGTGATCAAATAAGAGATAGATGATGAGGATAATGATGCTGTCAGTAAGACCCTTAAGGCAAAAGATACTGTCAAAATCCCCAAGACAATTAGTTTTGACTCTAACAGTAATTTGTGTTTAAAAGATGCTGTCAATCCTGGCAAGACAGTAAGTTTAGAAGCTGTTGTCAAGACTGTAAGATATGCGGAATCAAAGATATTTTCACCAAAGAGAAGCTAAAGGTTGATAGTAATCTTTTAGTGAAGCTGATAGTCTGTTTCAAGAAGCAGACTAGGTAAAGTTCATTCACTGATTGATCTTGACAACTCTACCTAGTCTGTCAAGTCTACTACTGCATATTGAGAAAAAGCAAGAAAAAAGATGAAGCGTGCTTATGAAGTCAAGAATATCAAATCCTCTCAAAGTAACTTTAGTTACAAATGGAATGAAGACAAGATTTGAGAAGAAAAAGTGAAACTACTATTTCAAGTATTGTCCAAGAAACAAGGGAAAGTACACTTGTAAGTGAGATATGTGTTTTAGTATAAATACACACATCTCACAAACATTTTCATATATGCAACTAAGCTTAACTTTTTTCAAGCATAGAAACATTAGCATTCTCTTGTTATTGTATCTATTGAAGCTGGAAAAACTTTTCTCGTCAGTTGTAGTAAAAGTAAAAATTAATAAAATTAATTTTTGAAGTAAATCACCTTGTGTCTTTCTTATGCTTACTGTTGTCTGTTTTCTTAACTTGATATTATCATTTCTTGTTTGTTGTTAAGCAAGATTAGAGATAAATTATCAATTTGCATTCAACCCCCCTTCTGCAACACTCATTTCGTTTAACAGATGTATATAAGCATATTAATATTGTTAAATAATCCAACTCTAACATCTTATATTTATAATTAACTAATGTCCATTACACACTAGAACATCAGTTATAACTAGAAATAATGAAATCAATTATATACTAACACAACAATTATCAATACAAAACAGATGTCTATTACACACAAACACAACATTATTAACTATAAAAAGTGATGTCTATTAAGCCATATCACAACCGTTATAACTAAAAGAGCTGATGTCTACTAAGCCATATCATAACAGTTATAATTGAAAGAACTGATGTCTATTAAACACTATCACAACAGGTCTACTTACAAGAACTGATGTCTATTATGCATTGTAACAACAACTAAAATTATAAAACCTGATGTTATAAGTTATGTAAGACATCGGTCAAAAACTGGTGTCTATTAGCTTGACCTTTAACATCACTGATAACGACATCAGTTAGAAAATACTCAGACATCGGCCAGAAACTGATGTCTATGTGATAATTTCTAGTAGTGGCGTCTTCTGCATTTTGATGAGTTACTTCGTAGTTTAATCTTTTCGTTGTTTAATAATTGTGTTGTTAGATCAAATCATTAGAATATGAATATACAACTTTAATACATGAGTATTTTATCAAAAAAATAACTTAATATAGAAATATACAGACAGTTCATCATTAACTCTCAACAACCTATCAATTTCCTCATAAGCAGCATTCATACTGGTATAAATATTAAACATTTCAACACTTAATTCTCCCACAGTTTTCTTATATTGAGATTTTGACATGTCAATAGAGGTTAAGATTGGTACTTGACTTGTTGAAGTTGATGCTCCTTCATCTGATTTGGTCATGGGGGCCAAGTTACCATACTCTTCTTCTACCACTTCATCAATAACATCCCAGCATTTGCCTTCAGCAATGTATGCTCTACCAGTCTATTTTTTTAATAGATCTTCAAACTTGGCTTCCAATTCCAAATACTCTTTGTCCTTTTGGGCTACTTTTGGTTTTCTACACTCAGTGGCAATGTGTCCCAATTCATCACAATTATAACACCTTATCTTTGACCTTTCAACAGATCCAGTCTTATAACCTCCTTTGAAATTATTCATAGGAGCTTTGCCTTTACTTGAAGAGCCAAAGTATGGTTTTGGCTTGAAGTTTTTTTTTCTTAAACCTCAAG
This sequence comes from Oenanthe sinensis, assembly GCA_028671895.1. Taxonomy (NCBI): domain Eukaryota; kingdom Viridiplantae; phylum Streptophyta; class Magnoliopsida; order Apiales; family Apiaceae; genus Oenanthe; species Oenanthe sinensis. The sequence goes on from JAPMAC010000198.1 coordinate 4,916,017, forward strand.
TTTCCAAACTTTCTAGCCATGAAGGCTATAGAATGGTTGTCCATACTTTCAAGCTCTTCAAGAGTGTAGAATTCATCATCTTCAGATTCACTCTTTACAGAATCCTTTTCTTCTTTGTCATTTTCAACACTTTCCTCATTCTTTGGCTTGTACCAGATCTTTCCACCTTCATTGGTTCTTTGACAATTAAGGCACTGGAGACATTTGCCATTTTTTCTCTATTTTCTAGAATAGTCTTCTTTTGAAAGTACTCTAGTTCATATGTCTTTAATATACCATACAGAGTTTCTAATAGAAGTTTTATTAGATCTCTTCCTTCTTTAATAGCAGCAATTTTGTGCTCCAAGTGCTTTGGAAGAGTCAACAGAAACTTCAAATTCTTCTTTTTTGTCTCATAGGTCTTTCCATGTAACTGGAGTTCATTGATCAGTTTGTTAAACCTTTCAAAAACTTCAGTTATGCCTTCATTAGGTTTTGACGTAAATGCTTCGTATTATGATACCAACAGCTATCTTTGATTTTCTCTTACATCTACTATGTCTTCACATAGTAGCTCTATGGTTTCCCAAATGTGCTTGGAAGTGGTGAAGTTGATAACATTATTATGCATGACCATGTCTAGAGAATCAGTCGGTATGAGCATGGGACTGTTGCCAAGAACCACTTTCTATCTTTCAGTGTCAGTGTACTGAGATGGATCTTTTGGTACCCATATGGCTGGTATCACTTCTAAGCCACTGGTTGTTTCAGGAACTAGTGTTACTGGCATGAAGGGTACATTCTTCATGATCTCAGGATACATGTAGTTTGCAGTCTTGATGAATGTTAACATTTTATTTTTCCATATTATGTAGTGTTATCTGTCAAATGGAGGAATCTTGATACTGTTTAGCTTCGGTGAACTCATCTTGATCTTTGTACTGTTTGTATATCAACAACATGTGCTCTAATACCACTTATTAGGAATGAGAATTACAAAAACTATACAGAGGGGGGTGAATGTATGTTTTCAACTTTTTAAACTTCTTATTTATGTTTAATGGATGAACTATTTTCTTTTATAGCTTGTGTCAACTTGTAATGTTTATCAAGTAGTGCGGAGATAAAGTAAACACACAAATTAAACTTTCAATCTAATTGTATTAGAATGAATTTGCTACAATATGAGATTCTTTGTTTGAATCTCAATTTCTTGTTCTTGAAAGAAAATAAGGTATGAAAAACTATTCAACACACTGAACTGTAAAGCTGTGCATTTTACTAAATAGATAACATGTCCGGGTGCACATGCTTTCATAGTCAGTTATACTATAACTAGAAACAGACAAATGAAACTTTACATTTTACTCAATTCTATTTCTAGCTAAGTCTTTCTCTTTGATAGTTCGTATCATCTGCTTTCTACCTTATGTGCTTGTCTTATTCTTCCTTTAAGCTTCATTGTAGACTTGTCATTATCTTCAAAGGTTTGATTGACCTGATCATGACAATGCTTCAAATTATTGATCTTGTTCTTCTAAAAATCTCCTTGAATTTAGCTCTTTGAATCAATCAAATACTCTCTTGAATTTGCTTCGAGAAGTCATGATGATTGACTTCTCGATCAGGTACTACTGAGACTTCTCGATCAATCTTCATATACTTACTTCTCAAATGACTAGACTTCTCGATTGCATACTTCATTTGATGACTTCTCGATTAGGCTAGACTTCTCGAATGATTTGGTTTCACATACTTCTCGATTGGTTCAACCTTGCAACTTCTCGATTGACTTCTTCAACTAACTCCTCGATTTGTTCTAGACTTTTCGAATGAATCACATTTCACACTTCTCAAATAAGTTCTATTTCTTTGAATTCTCGATCACTTCTAACTTCTCGACCGACTACTGATTTACTTGAGTATCATGAGACTTCTCTACCAGCTTCACATGAGACTTCTCTATCAGCTTCACATATCAGGATGACTTTTCGATCACATATTCGACTTGGAACATTTTCCACTGCAAATCTTATTTGGTGAAGTCTTCATTTATTTGATGCATGATTCAGACCTGAATCTTCTATCAACCTTTAATCTTGACTCATATTTAAACATTAAATTCATAGTAAAAACATGCTTCTATCTGCAAGTACATTAAGACATATTAAGTACACATCTTAATATCGAAGCTTTACATGTGTAACATTAAGACAAATAATTAACCATGGTAGGCTTGATTTGATCCAACATGTATGTTTTTCCATTTACACAAGTAGAAGGGGGGGTTGAATACTTTTGTGATCTTTTCGCCTTAGTTTTAATCAATTACATAATACAATTAGAGTTCAAATAGCTTCGGCACTGAGTTTCACTGAGCTACGGATCTTGATTTGTATTCAATCAGATGGCTCTAATACCAATTGTTGGTCCCTATATAAGATTGTAGAAGGGGGGTTGAATACAATCTTAAGATTTTCTCGCAAATTATTTTGATTTAAAATAATAATTTAATTATCAAGAATAATTAAAATTATTTAAAAAAGATTCAAGTTAAATATGTATATTAAATTTGAAAGGGTGTTATAATATTCCGTAGAATATTTCTTAATTCCTTAGAACAAATTTGACATGAACTGTTCTACTTAAGGAATTAAGAATTCAAACCAGCACAAAAAGTCCATAAATATAACTTTGCAGAAAATTACTGAATTTGAATGTTTACTAACTTTTGAAAAATGAAGCCAATTGCCTCATATTTATAGAGGTGTAAGTTGACAAGATTTTTGAATAAAACTTATTAAAAAATTAAAAGGACTTTATAAATTAGCCTTCAAGACTTTTGAAATAAGCTGGGCAAGACTATTTTTCCCTCGGTAAGACTTTTGAATTTCGGTAAGACTTTTGAAAAAGTCTAGAAAGAAATCAAAATTTGGTAAGACTTTTAAAAAGTCTTAAAGAAATAATTCGGTAAGACTTTTTAATAGTATTAAAGAAACAATTCGATAAGACTTTTAAAAATAGCTCTCGGTAAGACTTTCCATTGAATAGCTCTCGGTAAGACTTTTCATTCACCTGCCAATTCAATTTGGAAAAAAAAGGGGCATATTTCGTCTTATTATAGATAGTCTCCGTAGAAATGTTTTTCGACCCGCACAACTTATAATCTTTGATTAATAAATAAAAATTTTAATTCAGAAATTATAAAAATAAATATATAATATTATTTAGATATTTATAAATATAACTTACTAAATAAATAAAATATTTATTAATAAAAATAAATCATTACGCTCTAAGCTGCGGTCTTCTGAATATCTGGAACCGAACTCTTTTTCACTTGAAAATGATAAATCAATTCCAACAGGGGTTTCACTTTTATGAATATATGACTCTGCATTTCTTCCGTGTCAATTCTTTTTTCATCTTGTCTTCAAGTCAGTACCGTCAGACTTGTTTAGCTGTATCTATAATTGCAATTAGAAATACCTCTATTACTGAAATCATCTGACTCTTTAAACTAGACAATACTTCTTTTCACCACTACATGTACCCAGTCAAATATTCAATCTTTGATTCTGGCTCTTGTACACTGCATTCCAAACAAACATGTATCCCTTTGAGCTTCCAGCTTCTGTCTTCTTCATTCAAAAATAATTTTAAATTAATTAATCCTTTAATTAATTTAAGAATTAAATTAATTCTATGTGAATTAATTTACTAATTAAATTAACTAATGAATTTAATTAATTAATAGATGTTGGTCCCTGATATTGTAGAAGATGGGTTGAATACAATATTTGAATTTATCACGGAATTTCGGATTTAAAAATATTATTTAATTAATCACAAAATATTAATTTTAATGAAATATTAATCAAGTAAAAGATATAATTTTTAACGTGAAAAGTATTACAAAATTAATATGATGAAAAGTGTATATAATTGATAAAGTGTTATAGAACGATTTTGACATGAATTGTTCGGGTTTAACAATTATATTCCAAACTTGTAAAAAAAACTATGAATATTACAATGCATACAAATTTCTAAATTTCAATATTTTTCAATCTTGAAATAATGAAGACATAACCCTCATATTTATAGAGGTTAAAGCTAGCAAGACTTTTAAATAAAAACTTATTTAAAAAATCATAAAGACTTTATAAAATAGCCTTTAAGACTTTTCAAATTAGCTGGGCAAGACTTTTTCCATTCGGTAAGACTTTTTAGAGCTCGGTAAGTCTTTTCAAAAAGTCTTGTCGTGATAATTTGGTAGGAGTTTTAGAAAGTCTTACCGAGACAATTCGGTAGGACTTTTAGAAAGTCTTGCTGAGTTAATTCGGTAAAACTTTTAATTAGTCTTATTGAATTAAATTTAGTAAGACTTTTAATAATAATGCAGCAAGACTTTCTTTAATTAAAAAATTAAATGCTCTTTTAATTTAATTAATTCCACTAATTTTTAATTAAATAATTTATAAATTAAATTAATTCAAGGTGAATTAATTTAAGTAGATAAATTAAATAATTAATTAATCTTTTCATAGTAGAATTAATTTAGTTTCTTCACTGCACAACCACTGTAGATTTGACTTGAGTCTTCCTGTCTTCACTGTCTTCTGTCTGAAAATCACTTGAACTAGGTGAAAAATATTTATTAATTTAGTTGACACACAAATGTACTGTCTAGTTCATTTGTGTCATACTAAATAAATATTCTTCACATTTTAACATTAAAAGCTGTGATCTTCTGTCTTATTCTTACTTCTAGTTTTGACTTCAATATTTTCTTTTCTTGGAATCTTTCTGTAGCACGTACTTGGAATCTTCTGAACCCTTCTGAAATACTACTTTATTTTTCACTGACGCTTGAACATATTAATTAACTTCTTTTAGTGTAGAGTAGCAACTTCATTAGAACACTTCTGATATTAGGATTCTTTGTGCCTAGTTTACTTTCTTCGTCTTGATTCATGTTATCATATTTATTATTTACTATTTTTTCTTATCTGAGTTGAGTTGTCATCTAATTATTACAAATAGGCCTTTTCATATGCCTTTCAATCTCTCCATATTTATTGTTAAACATTTAATACACAAATTTCTAGAGGATAACTCAACTAAAAACTAAGAAAGTAATACGACATGTAAAAACTGTAAATAATAAAAAGTTCTGGTATTATATTTAACAATTTTCTAGATTCATATTTTGAAAGATAAATATTTCTCTAGACTGAACAAATAATATATAATTTCTATCTTGATCTATCTAACTCTTCAGTCTTCAGAAGTATCAACTTCACATTCTTCTAGGTTTGAACCTTTATGCACTGGTGTCCTTGGTACCTCTTCAGATTCTGATGTTACTGTTGCAATGGGTTCTCCATATAACCTTCTTTGCTTAGCACGAGCTAATTCCCATTGTACTTCCAACTCAACAGGATCTACTGTCTCTTCTTCTACATTAAATGGCTGGGTTGAATCTATTTTCTTCATTTGTCTGATGTAAGATGGAATCTTTTTAGATAAACAGTAGCTTCTGATCTTCTATGCAGCATCTAGCTTGGCTTGGGATCTGAACCCTTTAGATCTCAACATCTTCTCAACTTCAATCATATACTTGACTGTATAGCCCTTCAATGACTCTTCATCTAGTTTCATGATCCGATAAAACATGTCAGTGTAAAATCTGACCTCATGAGAATCATATATTTTTTTAGGACTAACAGCTCTTGCAAAGTCTTTGAGTCTGTCTCTGACAAGCTCATTTTCTTCTGAACTCCTTTTGACTTTGTTCAACAGGGTCCATACCACTAACAATGATCTTTGTCGGAAGAATTCCAACGAGATTTTAAATGTGTCACTCCTGTGTGTGTAGACTAAGATCTGCCAATCATCGAGAATGTGATCAACTATCACAGTGATATAGTCAATTTCTTCTTTCAGAGCCTTTATAAAATTATCAAGGCTGTCATTTGAATTTTCCAAGCGTTCAATCAATGACTGTAACTTATAGTCTTCAAATGGTCCTTTCTGAAGTTTATCCATGATTTCTCTAGCAGTGTCCCACTTCTTTCATATCTTTAGCTACACATCTTTCTTCTTCTCTCTGACTGCAATAACCCATAGATTCTGCTTCTCTAAGCCTGCTTCTCTTTCAGCCAGTGTTCTTTCCTTGACTAGAGCTTTTAGTTTCTCAGTTTTAGCATAACTTACCTTGATGTCTTCTTTTAACTTCATCATGGCCTCTTCATAGGTAGGATCAGACTCTTTTTCTTCAGGGGAAAAAAATCCTCATCAAAGGCAACTTTTTCCTCATCTCTGTAGTAGTCAGGATTGAAAATGTCATTGAAAGGCTGTATGTGTACACCTATATGTAATATAGGGTTATAACTCAACACAAGAACATGACGTGTAAATAATATGAAGTTATCACCAGAATCAGGAAGACATGAAGACTTGGTAAAGACAAAGGATAAAGAAGAAATCTACAGACTTGAAGCATTAGCTCACTGGAAGAAGTTCATTAATATGTTCATGCCTCAGTGAAGAATAAAGGTTGAAGTATTCAAGGATGTGGAAGCAATGAAGCAGTTGTCAAAGTACCAGAAAGATTCTAGTGATCCAAATCTGCAAGTTAGTCAAGCAATGAATTGCAGAGCTCAAGTACAGGAATCGAGAAGATAGAATATACGGCAAATACAAAGAATCAAAATATTAGATGGAATCTTGGAGTCTACTATAGATTGCTGGAGGAAGTTCATTCATATGTTCAGACTTCAGTGAAGGATAAAGTTCGAAGATGTTTAGGGTTTCAGATATGTTTGTGGTTCAGCATAAGTGCCAGAGGATTCCAATGTACTTACAATCGAAGCACTTCTAATCAACAAGGAACAAAGTCAATTGTATTATAAAGAAGATGTGAATATCAAGATCGTGTTAGTCGTTTGTGAACCAGACCAGTTGCACCAATCGTCAGCACAAAAGAGATTGAGAATTGCATCTATGATTCAGAAGAATTGGCCAGATACTGAGATGAGTAACCAAAGTGGTATGTGATTAAGCCCAGAATAAATCAAGGTCGAATTAACAAGGAAATATTTATTTGACTTGGTTGCAGTGGAAGAAATTATATTAAAGGGCTTAACAGGTTTGAAATTGGCTACGTAAAGAGACTACAGAAGCTGTATCCAGAAGTCAACTAGTCAAGCCATTTCGTCTTATTCCTATTTCGTCCTATTCACCTATGGTTATTAACCATCGGGTGAGAAAACAAAGTGAGAAAAGAAGTAGAAAAGACAAAGGCATATTAATCCCACTAGCCGATAGTTATTTACTATCGGGTAAAAGAAAAAGAAAAGCAAGCCACTTCCCGATAGTTATTAACTATCGGGTAAAGAAAAAAACTAGAAGGAACTTTCAATGATTTACTAACCATCGGATAAAACAAATAAAAAGAAAATCTATTTATTCCGATAGTTAATAAATCAAGCAATAATTCCGATAGTTAATTTATTGGAGAATATTTCCGATAGTTAACATATCTCCGATAGTTGCTCAGCTTGAAGTAGTTAATTCTATTTCATGAATTGTTTTAAGTGTCCGATAGTTAATTTACAGACTCATCGATAGTTAACAATTACTCAGAAAATGTTCCCGATACTTAAGGTTAAACAGAAGCGAAGAAGCAACTGATTTACTTGGCACAAAATGGGCCACGTATCCGAAGTTGAAAAAGTCTACACAAAAAGCAGCAAAGGCATCGTCTTTGTTATTGATTCAATTCATTCAGTTCACAGAGAGATACACAGAGCAATAACAGAGAGAAAACCCAGAGAGCATTCAAGAGTAAACACTGAAGCCATTAACTTTGTACCCAGCTGTTGTTACCCTTGTTGTTTTCAGTAAAGCTTATAATCTAACTGTTGTACTAGTGAATCATTGTAACTAATCGAAAGATTAGATTTGTGGAGCACCTCAGGGTTTATATTATTAAAACGATATATTCCCCGAATGAACTGTTGTTGTGATTGCTTACCTTGTGTTTGATTTAATATCTGTTCGAACTGTTTAAAGTCCATCAAGAACCATTCCGCGAATATTTAATAAATTGGACAATATCGTATTCAACCCCCCTTCTACGATATTTGGGACTAACAGTCATCTTGAATATCATCATCAATGAATTGATCTTCTGGATAGTACTATTTTTCTAGAACATAAGATTCAAACTGATCTTCAGTATATAGGTAGTATTCAAGAACCTGTCTTCCTTCCACAATTGTTGATGGCACTAGCTTGGTTGGTAGATATTGACCTTCATTGATTCTGTCTATATAATCAGGATCATTTGCTTCCAAGAACATCATCATCTTTACCCTCCATGTAGGGTATTCAGTCTTCTTCAAGATTGGGATTCTAATAGTTTCATACTAGTTTCCTGACATGTTTATATGATCTTTAAGTTGTAATCAACTACCTACTCTGATACCAATTGTTTCCCAGATAATAAACTATTATAGAAGGGGGGTTTAATATAATAGTATCAGATCAATCGACTAAGAATACAAGTATTTAAAAGATGAATTGCTTTTTATTAACTTTACTTGAATGAATACAAAACTCTCTCAAGAAAATCAATGTTCTTAAAAGCTGCTAGATTATGATAATGATATATCTTGAATTATTTTAATGTTAACCTAACTCTGCGTTTATATAGAACATAGTTACAAAATCAAATATAACAAGGATATTGATTAAGGATAGATTTCAGAAGGTTAATTGGATTATAATAAGACACTTCCATCTTTATCCTAATCAATCTCTGATTTATCTGTTTCCTTCTTTGACAAATTCTGATCTTCATAATCTCTATCGGTTTATAATCTCTGATTGACTTATTCTCTGATTTGCTTCAACTCTATCTTGATTAAACTCTGTTTGAGTAAACTCTGTTTAACAGCTTCTAAACTCTGATGGCGTCAGCACAAACTCTGTTCTTCAATAAAATATGTTTGTTGATATTCTCTGACAGCATCAGTGTTTGCATTTCTAACAAGGTACTAGTTAAATGTAAAGTTATCTTTGTCTATTTATAGTTTTAGCATTAACTGACTAATGAGAACATGTGCCAAAAAGACATGTTGTCTATATAGGCTTAGCACTGTTTTCATTAGTAAAATGTCTATGAATTTATCAAGTTTATACCTTGTATCTTCTAAGAAAAAGAAGATGAAATTCACACTGAATTTCATATTATAGCAAGTTCAATTCTAATACAAATTAGATTGAAAATTATATTATGTGTTTACTTTATTTCTTGCACTATGCTTATGTAAACACTTGAATTGTTAAAGCTACATTCACTAAACAAATAGTTCATCAAAATTAAAAAGAGCATAAAAATTTGAAGTATACATTCACCCCCCCCCCCCTCTGTACACTTATGTTGAACCCTAATTCCTAACATGATACTACATGAATATCAGTTCAGTGCCAAATGAACAAACATCTTTCATTTCAGTTACTCAAGAAATATGGAAATGTAGAATCTGATCTAAAAAAATAGTAGCATTATTTACAAGTCTCGGACCATTACTTTTTCGAGTTATTAGTTGAGTTATCATCTCTATGAGATTTTTTTGCTAAGTTTAACAATCAAATAGGGGAAGATTGTTGGTGAGATTGCGAATTTGTATGAACAGAAATTGTGATAACTCAATACTAGAACATTGTATGTAAATAATACTACGTCTATATGAAAATCAGGAAGAAATGAAGATAAAGCAAATACAGTGAATTAAGACATAGAAGAAGTTTTGAAGTTTACTATAGGTCACTGAAAGAAGTTCATTCATATATTCAGGCCTCAGTGAAGAATAATGTGTAAAGACATACAGGTTTCAGAAGTGTTGAAGATTCAATATAAAAGTGACACTCAAAGATTTCAGTGTATTAACATTGATTGAAGATAGATAGTATTCGAAGCATAGAAATCTAGAAGAATTGAAGACAGGGTAAAAACAAAGGTTAAAGAAGACACCTGCAGTCTTGAAGTTATACTCACTGAAAGAAGTTCATTTATATATTCAAGCGTCAGTGAAGAACATAGAATGAAGTATTCAAGATTGTGGTAGTAATGGAGACGTTTTCTAAGTACCAGAAAAGATTCCAGTCAGCCATAACTTTGAGAACCCCATAAACTCTGAGCCCATAAAATCTGAGAACCCCATAAACTCTGAGCCCGTAAACTCTGAGAACATGTTAAACTTTGATGATTTGATAAACTCTGAAGTGTTGAAGACTGAGTTAGATAGTAATAATGCTAATGTTGATGTAAATGATGCAAGTGAAGCTGCTCCAGTTACAATATTTGATTCTACTATTCCCTTACCAAAGCAAATAATCAAGGAGATATCTTATGAGAGAGTAAGAGAGTTAGCTGCTGAAGTAAGAAAAGAAATGGCTGCTTAGAAATTACAAAATCTCCAGTTTCTAGCACCTCTAAATCTTTTGCCAGGAAGAAGAAGAAGGAGAAGAAGACAGTTTCTTTTGGCCAGGACACACAATAACCTACTTCTCAAAGTGAGGTAACAGTCTCTACAAGTCCAGACCCACAAGAACCTGTTGATCAAAGTTCAACAACAGTCACTGTTACAGTAGATAAATTCAGCAAGAATCAGGGGTAAAACCCACAAGAACCTTCAGCTCAAAAGGTTGAAGAAGTTGTTAAGGCCTCTGCCTCACAAAAACCATCCAATCAAAGTTTGGATGCAGGCACTACCTCTCAGATAGAAGATTCTACTATTGCTGATGCTAGGAAGATAAACTCTGATTCAGATCCATCGGCAATCAATGATGTAATTCTGGTGCAACCTCTTTCTACACAGCCTTTGAAAACTCCATCAACTTCAACAACTACTCAAGGTATAAACTCTGACTTTTCTTCAGAATTTACATTCTCTGATAGTATAAGTTCAGAATTTATATTTCTAATTTTTACTGTTGGGATGACGATGAATAGTCCTGTAAAGGATACCTCTATTCATGTGACCACAAAACTCCTTTCTCAGTCACCTCTTATTTCTGTAGGACAATATGATTTAAGCCTTTCATGTGAGACTGAGGTAAAATGTGTGAAAAATAGAATTGATAATGAGGGGCAGACACTGGATCTGGCAAAAGGAGAGGTAGAATTGAGAAATAAGTTAGTAACTTCTAGTGAGAAAACTCTGACTATTAAAAGTCATGAGATGTGTGATGTGAGAAGTAATGAGATTACTTTAAAAAATAAGAGTGATTTAAGGTGTTCTATTTCTTTTACAGGTACTCAAAGTTTATCTGTCACAACAAACTCTGAGATGCCAAACTCTGATAATGAAGAAGCATTCTCTGATGAGCCTATTTTTTAAGATGATGAAGTTACTGATTTCTTCATTCCATACACTCAAAGATATAACTCCAAGAAATGACCTGTTGATGCCTTTGATGCTCATGAAAGATTGAGGATGACATATCCATATTATTTGGTTGTTGAATCTCTCAAGGGTGACATTGAAACTGCTTTGAATGAAAAATGAATAAGAAGGGATTTTAGTACCAAGGGTGAGCCTTCTCATGAAGATCTTCTCAGTTCTCATAGACAATCCATCTGGGATTTGTCTTGGAAATTTTCTAATGAAGAAATTTCATGGTCTCATATACATGATCTAGTTGAAAAGACTGATTCTGAATTAAACTATGCAGAGATGAAGACTGTTTTGAAGGCCACTACTATATTAACAAAAGGTCTTCATAATGAAGTTTATGATTTGAAGAATTCTGTTAACAAAACAAGTGCATCTATTCATACTTCTGTTTCAACTTCTCAACATGCATTGGAATTGAAGCTCAAAACTATCTCTGCTAAATAAGATGCTTTGGAAGCTAAGGTAGATAAAATTGCTACAACTGCCACCTCCATACAAACAATGTTGCATACCATTGTGGACATCTTAACCATTAAAAAGGGGGATGATGTCAGAAAGGGGGAGAAAGTTTCAAAAGACTAATACAAGGAGGATGCTGTGCTAAAATCTGATAAACCTGATGATGGTAGTGATGATAAATGTCAAGGGAGTCATAAGGATGGAAAACAAACTCTGACTGGACAAACTCTGACTACTACTCAAACTCTGATTCCATCAAACTTTGGCATAAAATCTGAAAAACAAACTCTGATGGATGTTGATATGGAATTAGCAAAGAGGCTTGAAGAAGAAGAAAAACCTGAGATCATTGAAGAACAAAATAAGAAGGATGCAGAACTGACAAGGAAATTGTTTGAAGAATAAAATCCAGGGATGGATCCAGTTGCTGTAGAAGAAGAAGTCAAGAAAACTGGTATTGATAATGCTCAAGTCTAGTCAAAGAAGAGAAGATATGTGAAGAAAACTTCAACTCAAAAGAAGACATCCGTTCAAGCAAAGAAAACTGTTACTGAATCTACTCAAGCAAAATAAATTGCCCCTAAGCCTTTTGAAGTACAAAAACCTGTTGAAGTGAAGACAAAACCAACTCCAGCAGTTCAAAAGAAAGTTCCAGCTAAGTCAAAAACTCCTCTTACTATGCTTGGCACAACATTTCTCCCAGGGGGAACAAGTTTTGAAGATGAGGAAGAGGAATAACAAACTTTGAGCAGAAAAAATCCTGATCTTCTGTGGACTAAATCTGAAACTTTAACTCTCAATGCCAGACTTGGTAAAAACAAGGGTAGTATTGGTGATTCTCAAGCTAAAGTCTACAAGGATGAAGCAAATACTTTCAGAGATCCTTTTTCTTTAAAAGACAAACCTGAGAAAGAATTGAATCAAGAACATTTGGATAAATTAATTGTTGTTCAAATAGTAAAGGACATTTTTTATGGTGCTCAAGCTAAAGAGAAGCTTCTATATTTCTTGGAGAATGGAAGGGTGATGAGTATTGCTGAAGAAGATTTAATACATAAGTCATCTAAGGAACTTAAATATATTCTTTATCTCCTAAATGATGAAAATGAAGTCACAGATAGATGGGTGAAGATTCTGGAAGGAGTTATTGAGGAGAAGAAGAAGAATGAAAGGCTATTAATGGTAAACTCTAAGGAGTATAGACCAGGATACATACTTGAAGATGGTACTGAGAAAGAAATGACTAAAGGGGATGCTAAGGTTAAAATGGTGTTAGGAATTCCAACACTTATACTAAACCCTGATGGAAAGAAAGCCTGTTGCATTCCTCTGGATGACAGAATGGAAAGAACTTCAGTTTACAACTTGAGAGTTGTAATATTCCAAATTGATGATTCTAGTGACCAGATGAAAGAGTTGAAGGAGAAGCTGATTTAATTACTGAAGATTGCTGAGAAGAAATTACTTGATAAATTTCTATCTAATGATTTTTCCTACAGAAGAATATAAGTCAAGATGGAAAACTCAAACTCTGGTACATTTGTCTCTATGGTTTCTGACATCATAAGTAGAATTTATGTTTTACTGAATAAAGCATAAATTGGGGGAGATTGTTAGAAATGCAAACACTGACGCTGTCAGAGAATATCAACAAACAGAGTTTATTGAAGAACAGAGTTTTGCTGACATCATCAGAGTTTAAAAGATATCAAACAGAGTTTACTCAAAGACAGAGTTTAATCAAGATAGAGTTTAAGCAAATCAGAGACTAAGTCAATCAGAGATTATAAACTGGAAGAGATTATGAAGATCAGAGTTTGTCAAAGAAGGAAATAGATAAATCAGAGATTGATTAGGATAAAGATGGAAGTGTCTTATTATAATCCAATTACCTTTCTGAAATCTATCTTTAATCAATATCCTTGTTATATTTGAATTTGTAATTGTGTTCTATATAAACACAGAATTAGGTTAACATTAAAATAATTCAAGATATATCATTCTCATAACCTAGCAGCTCTTAAGAGCATTGATTTTTTTGAGAGAGTTTTGCATTCATTCAAGTAAAGTTAATAAAAAGTAGATCATCTTTTAAATACTTGTGTTCTTAGTCGATTGATCTGATACTATTATATTTAACCCCCCCCCCTTCTATAATAGTTTATTATCTAGGCAACATACATATTTCTAGCTAACACTTTCTTTTGACAGTCTGTAGCTTTCTACCTTATCACTTCTGTCATTTGTCATATGTATCTTCCAAGCTTCATTGTAGACTTGTCTCTATCATTACAGGATTGACTGACCCTGCAATGACAGTGCTGTAAATTACTTGTCTTGTTCTTCTGAAATTCTCTTGAAACTAGCGTTTTGAAACAGTCTAGTACTCTGTTGATTTTGATTCGAGAAGTCATGGTGATTGACTTCTCGATTGGGTACATGTTGTGACTTCTCAATTAGCCCTTGAATGATTTACTTCTCGAATGACTAGACTTCTCGATTACATACTTCATTTGATGACTTCTCGATTAATCTAGACTTCTCGAATAGATATTTGAATCTGAGTCGATTGGTTCAGCCATATCACTTCTCGAATGCTCATTTGGCTAACTTCTTGAATTATTTTACTGGACTTCTCGAATGTGTATATTTTCATACTACTCGATTTACTTCATTACCTTGACTTCTCGAATGGATACTTCTCGATCGAATACTAAGCTAATGAGTGTTTTGAGACTTCTCGGCCAGTTGCATATTTCTGATTTCTCGAATGTGATGACTTCTCGAATAAGTTGTTTGCCTTAGAAGAATTTTCAAACTGCATTCCTTATTCTTCAAGTAGCCTTCTTTTCTAGTTGCATGATTCAACTTGAATCTTCTAACAGACTTTATTCTTTGAGTTTAAATTACAATTTGGAGTTACAATTTGATCATACTTCTAACAGCAATATTACATTGAAAAATATAAGTCACTAACATATTACAGAAGTACAAAATATGTTACATCAAGACAAATAATTACATAGAGTAGGCTTGATTTGATATAACAATATCCCCCAATTTGGGAAAAGACAATTTCACAAATTAATACAAGATATCAAGCCTACCTATTTTCTTGTTGTTGATGATTGGCATGATCATATCTTTCTTACCTTTCTTTCTCTTGCCTTGAGTTGACCTCTTCAATTGCATGGAGGATTTGTTGTCTGGCCATGACTTCTTCAATTAGAATTGCACCATTTAGCATGTCAGCAGTAATTTTGAGGGTGTGCACAGGGTAATCAAAGATGAATTTGAATCTTATTTTGGTTGTCATTGTACTTTGACACACTTTTCATTCTCTGATTGAAGTTCACAAACTTCCACTTTATGTATCAAGGTTCTGTCACATTACACCATGTACTCTGAGTTGTTTCCATTCTGTTGGACCAAATCAAGCCTACCATAGTTAATTACTTGTCTTGATGTAACACATGTAATCTTTCTGTATTAGGATGTGTGCTTAATATGTATTAATATATTTACAGATAGAAGTATGTTTCTACTATGAAATCAATATGTAAATATGAGTCAAGAATAAAGATTGATAAAAGATTCAAGTTTGAATCAGACATCAAATCAATGAAGACTTCATCAAATAAGAATTGCAGCAAAAAATACTCTAAGGCAAATATGTGATCGAGAAGTCATCCTGATAGAGAAGTCAAAATTGTGAAGCTGATAGAGAAGTCTCAAATACTGAACTAACTCAGTAATCGATCGATAAGTGGAAATCAATCGAGAAGTCAAAGAAACTACAGTTAGTCGAGAAGTATGCAATATGAATGATTCGAGAAGTCCAGTTGAACAAATTGAGAAGTTGGTCAAAGGAGAAATAAAGAAGTACCAACGGTAGAACCAATCGAGAAGTATGTGTTTCAAGTATACATTCAAGAAGTCTATTTTAGTCGAGAAGTCATCAAATGAAGTATGAAATCGAGAAGTCTATTCATTCGAGAAGTTAAGTACATGAAGGTTGATCGAGAAGTCTCAGCAATACCTAATCGATAAGTCAATTGCCATGACTTCTCAAAGCAGATTCAAGTGAGTATTCGATTGATTCAAAGAGTTAAATTCAAGGAGATTTGCAGAAAAATAAGACAAGTGATTTTAAAGCTTTGTCATTACAGGATCAGTCTAATCTGTGAAGATGGAGATAAGTCTACAATCAAGCTTGTAAGAAGAACAAGATAAAGATAGAAGATATAAAGCTTAAAGCAACAGACTGTCAAAGAATGATTTTAGCTAGAAATATATGGTAGTCAAATGTAAAGTATTTCTTGTTTGTTTCTAGTTTTAGCATAACTATCTAGGGAGAGCATGTGCCAAAAGACATGTTGTCTATATAGCTTATGCACAGCCTCATTAGTTAGTATCTTTGAATATTATCAAGTGTATTCATACCTTGTATCTTCCAAGAACAAGAAGCTGAGATTCATATCTAGAATCTCATATTGTAGCAATTCAATTCTAACACACAATTAGATTGAAAGTTAATTTTGAGTGTTTATCTCCATTCTGCATTTTTGTCTAAGTAAACACTGTTAAGTTACTAAAGCTATAATATGTGTTAAATTTAGTTCATCAACATTCATAATTTAAAAGAATTCACCCCCCCCCCCTCTGTACAACTTCTGTGGTTCTCATTTCTAACACGTTCTTCGACTGTAGTTCGGAAAATTTCAATTTTCATACCAAGGTTGTGACACTTTACACCTTGCACCCTTTGAGCTGTTTGAATGTAGTCTCTACACATCAATTTTTGTACTTTAATAAATAAACGTTATTTCCAAGTACGTTCTTCAAATTAACAATTCTTCTATAGATAACGCTCAGAGTCCTTTCACGAACCATTGACGCCTAGTGCAATTGGTTTGGTTCCCAGACAACTAACTTTGGTCTAGGTCTTCGTATTATAGCCTTACGTACATTGTTAAGTTTGCAGTAACTTTATTGTTTCGAACACTAACTGCCAATAAACATAGTACTTTCACTAGAATCTTTTCTGGTACTTAGACAATATCTACATTACTACCACAATCTTGAACACTTGAACATATAAATGAACTTCTTTCAGTGAGTACAAATTCTAGACTACATGTGCCTTCTTTAACCTTTGTCTTTACCCTATCTTCAATTCTTCTAGATTTCTATGCTTCGAATATTGTCTATCTTCAATCAATGTTAATACACTGAAATCTTCGAGTGGCACTTTTATACTGAATCTTCAACACTTCTGAAACCTAAATGTCTTTACACATTATTCTTCACTGAGGCATGAACATATGAATGAACTTCTTTTAGTGACCTATAATAGACTTCAAAACTTCTTTTAATATCTTGATTCACTGTATTTGTCTTATCTTCATTTCTTCCTGATTTCTGTGTAGAGGTAGTATTCTTTACATCTCATGTTCTAGTATTGAGTTATCACAACTTCTGTTCATACAGATTCACAATCTCACCAACAATAATAGTTCTAAATTTAAATTTGAATTTCATGATATTTGAAATTTAAACCACGTTTAAAACATTACAAATTAAAATTTGTAAGGTTAGCAAAAATGTTAGAAGATTAAAGAAGTCTTGACATAAAAATATTGAATTAAAATGTGATAACTAATAAGTAGTATTGTAGAAGTAAAAGAGTTTAATAATGAGTAATATGTCTTATTAAATTGAAACTCTATATTATTATCAATAATAATTAAGAAATAGTAAATTAAATATTATAATCTAACTATTAATATAATTGAGTTCCAATACGGAATGCTTGATATCCAAATTCAAATTAATTCAGATTTAAAAAATAAATCTAAATCCAAAATTCTGGGTTCGGTAAAATTCAATCGAATCGAAACGAATCGGGTATCCGTCGGATCGGATTTTTTTGTCATCCCTATTTGGTGGCCACATCCAACGGTTAGGAAGGAGCCCTGCAATACTTCATTGCGGCCACAACAATGTTTCATTGCTGGGTGCCCACCATTTTCCATTTCCAAAATTACCCTTTTGCGCTTAATTTGTTTATTTTTATTAAACTTTAACCTCAATAGTATATTTGAAATATTTTTATTATTTTTTCACAAACTTAAAAAATATATTTAAAGACATATGTATGGTTGGATCGCCCATAAAAATAATTTAAAATAATCATCTTGCAGTTCAGGAACTACTAGTATTATAACAATAGTCGGTGTACTAGATTTTTTGTTAATAAGTAGTACAAGATATATTTGAAATATTTTTATTATTTTTTCATAAACTTAAAAAATATTTAAAGACATCTGTATGGTTGGATCATCCCAAAAAATAAATTAAAAAATCATCTTGCAATTCGGGAACTACTAGTATTATAATAATAGTCGATGTACTAGATTTTTTTTCTAAAAAGTAGTACAATATATATTTGAAATATCTTTTTTTATTTTTTCACAACCTTAAAAAAATATATTTAAAGACATCTGTACGGTTGTTTCGCCCCAAAAATAAATTTAAAAAATTATCTTGCAATCCGGGAACTACTAGTATTATTAGTAAAATAATGAAATAATTTATATTTATATTTTATAATAGATTTATATTATATTTATATAATGAAATATTTTTATTTTATAGTGAAATACTGAAATATATTTATATTTTAAAATAGATTTTGTAATTGGAAGGGTAGTTTGGGTAACGTTATAAGTAACGAAGCCGCAATGAACCATTGCGGTTGCAGTTGATCTCAGTTGTTCCTCACTTTCTCCAACGGCTATGATTTATTGGTTGGTTCATGATCCCTATCCAACCTTGGTTTGGTCTTTATGCCTTTGGAAAAAATAGTAATTTTTTTTATAGAACACGTGTTATGAAAGTACAGAACATACTAGTTCTCCGGAGTAATAATGTGTTCTGTACTTCGATAACACGTGTTCTGTAAATATTTTTTCACTATTATTTTCTCTAAATGCATAATTTAGTCTTCTGGTTGTGTTTTTATTTTATAGAACACATGTGTTCTTGATGAAAAATGTGATATTTTTAACGAAATGAGAAGTATAGTACTAGTATTTTCTATAAATCATATGTATGTGTTCTGTAAACATTTTTCATTATTGTTTTTAAGAATTCAAAGAACTTTCTCATATAATTGTGTTTGTATTTATAGAACACATGTATTTTAAATAAAAAGTGTGATGATTTTTATAAAATAAGAAGTGTTCTCCAATGAAGTAATTCTCCATAGAGTCCAACTCTCTCTCTCTCTAGTATCAATTTTATTTTTAATTAGTTTTTATTAAAAGAGTGTTATATATAGAGTCCAATACATACTGCATGTGTAACAACCATATAATTCTACCATTGTAACTTTCAATAACAATACGAGTATTTTATTTAGAAAAAGTGTACTACAATTAATACATTTAAAAATATACGTAGGTATACGTAGATATTCATAGAACAAATGTGTATATCTAATCACCAGTAATTGTGCAGCAGTACGAAGGCCATTTAATGCAGTACGTACAATTTTCTGCAATGCATTAATCTATATTGCTTTTTCTCAAATATTGTATTTTTCTATAAAAATGCTTTGAATCTATTTGAAGGAATATTGTTTACATATCATCATCTCTCATGTTCAGTAAAATGATGCAAAATATAGTTCAATACATAATGCGTACAATACATAATACACAATGCTCTGTTTATGTGATACTTTAAAAATATGGTCATTCACTGCAGTAAAAAGTTTTGCACCACATTAATCTATATTACTTTTGCAGGATATTGTGTTTTTCAAGAAGAAATGTTTTAAATTTTCTTGGAAGAATATTGTTTGCATATCGTCATCTCTTGCGTTCTGTAGAATGATGTATAATAGAGTGTAGTACACAAAATTCTTCTTGTTGAATCATTATTGTTAGGGATTGTGGGGTTAATTAAATAATCAACTATGTATCTTAACTTAATTATAAATTTAAGCTAAGTAAGAAATATGTATATTGACAGTATGTCTTATATAACTGGTCACTTAAACAACAAGTTTCTTAACGATGAATAGGTGACAGTAAGTTTTGTTGGATACTGTCAAGGTTAAAAGAATAAAAGGATTCATGAGATAGAAGTTCACTAAGTGTTCATGCACAATGTTAGGAATATATTCAGTTGATGATGTACAAAATGCTAGAACAGAGTCTAGATGGTTATATCTGTAAAAGAATAAGTATAGTTAATCTATGATCATGTAATGAAATATCAGAGTCTATCTAGTCCTTGTACAGTTATCAATAGTGTTCTTACTTAAAAGATTTTCAAGAGAAATAAAGCCAAAGTCTGGAAGTTGACCATGGTCTATAGACTATTAGAGTTTATAGTCTGTCAAAGACTGAAGATCATCAGAGTCTGAAGTCTTTTAGAGTCTATAAATCTAAATTTGGAAGATGGTCACAGTAATGAAAAGTCTTCGAAGAATAAAGGGAAAAATATTACAGATATACTATGGGAAGTAAAAAGAGTTTCAGAAAGGAACTATCAGCTAATAGATAGGAATTGATTCCTAATTAATTATAATCTCTTTTATTAGTTGATAGGCAGCTCTCTATATAAACACTCTATGTATCCTATTGTAAAAGTCGAAGTTTTGAAAGCATAGATATAGAGAGAGTTGTCGTGAAAAGCACAGAGTAGTTACTAGGGTTTGTGTACAACCTAGGAGAGTTTGTATTTGTTCATCAATAATACAAATAGTATTTTCTTCATACTTTGTGTTTAATTTTTGTTATTTGTTCAAAGCTTAAATCTATTGAGTTTGATTTTAAAACATATAAAAAGATAACACAAGTATTTAACCCCCTTTCTACTTGTGTAACTAGGAAAACACACAACATGTTTCTAATCATAACAGTAACATCAAGGTTATTACTCAAGTCTGTGACAGTTCGTTCAAGTGACAGTTAAACCAAGGAGCAGCTGACAACAATTATTCTCTTGACAGTAAACTCAGCGGCAATATGAAGAATGAGGACAATGAGTTTTATTGACAGTATCCTTGGCGGAGAAAGTTGACAACAACCTTAAATGACATTATGTATGGATATCTCATCAAGGCTGACAACATAGTCTGCGGAGGCATAGATACTGTCATAACAAGTGAAGTTAAAGGTTGACAATATACTTTTAGTGAAACTGACAGTCTGTTCCTAGTAGCAGGATTGATGGTGAAAGCACAAAGAATGATTTTGATATCTCTATCTATTCTGTTAAGTCTACTACTACAATTTGGGAGAAGACAATTAAAAAGATAAAGTGTATTCAAGGAGTCAAAGATTTGTACAAATCTCAAAAGCACTTTATCTATCAAAGGAATGAAGCCAAAGTTAAATAGAAAAGATACATTTCTATTTTAAGTTTTATCCTAGAACAAGATAAAAGTGCATATGTAAGTGAGATGGGTTTTGTAGTATAAATACACTCATCTCATAAGCACTTTTCTCTAAGGAGCTTAGATTTATATTGTCTATTTTCTCTCAAGTTTTGTAACAATAGCAAATCTGATTGTTATTGTAACTTAGAAGCTGGAAGTAATTTTCAATTGAGTTGTAGCAACAAAATTAATAAAACTATTAATTTTGATTTTAACACTCTGTCTCTTTACATATGCTTAAGTTGTCTGCTTTATTAGTTTTCTAATATTCACTCTTATTTGTTGTTAGTAAGATTTGAGTTAAAACCGATTAGTTGTCAAATATTATAAAATTGCATTCAACCCCCCTTCTGCAACACTCATTCTACTTAATAATTATTACAATCAATAACCGTTACATAGTTTTGAATCAATATATGAACACTATGTTCTACAAAATAAAATGTATTGTTATGCATATTTAGTAATATATCCTGTAAACAACGCTATTATACTGTAAATATAATCAGAAAATATATTCATATGTTGCATTCATAACTTCTTCTTCTTTTTACTCCCATTAAAATATGAACCCTAAAAATTAAAATTCCTGCATTTCCAATTTACTGACCAACTGAAATATAAAGCCCGAAAAAAGATATTCCTCCGTATTGAAAGAAGCGCAAAATGGAATGGGGTTTGATTTTTAACTTCTCATATCTTGATTATTATGAAACAGTTGAAATTAAATTTTAATAGAATAATGATATACGTATATTATATATAAACATTGCAGAACATTACCCCTTTTTAATATAGTTATTAACAAAACTGCCATAATTTTCTATTTAATCTCGGTCATTGATAAAAAAATGATCTGACGGGACTAACATAGGTCTCCGATGTCTTCACTTTTTTCAGATCTTCATAGAGTCCAACTCATATATATATATATATATATATATATATATATATATATATATATATATATATATATATATATATATATATATATATATATATATATATATAATTGATTATTAACTATATAATCTAATGTTAATTTATTATTAATTTATAGGTATAAAAGAATTAATTCCATATTTTAATATTAATTGAAAACTTAATAAAAAGTTTAGTTAAATTAAATATCCGATCCGATTATTCATAACCTGAATTGACTAAATATAAATTGATGTTTAAATTATCCCATACTTGAATTAATATTAATAAATAAATAAATTTAAATACTAAAATGATCAAATCCAAATCCAACCAATTGAATAATTGAACGTATTAAAGTATTAAAATGAGAAGATTTAGCAAAAGTAAAAATGAAACATAAAAATATTGATTGATTTGAGTGAGAGTTTGTAACCTAATCTTGTAAACTAGCCTATAAAAGTACAAGGAAAAAGAGTAGATAGGAGTAGAAAGAAAGAAGATAAGCCCCCCGCCGAACACTACTCTCCCCCTTCATTCCCATTTCTTTTTTCTCCTCTGTAAGCCCCTCTCACTCTCTTCAAATATTACTTACAAATGTTTTGTGCATATATGAATTGTAATTACACACACTTGTTTGACTTTGAGTTTTAAGATTTTAGCTTTTTTCATATATGTTGTATGCAATTATTGTTTTCTTTAAATGGGGTTTTGAATTGTAATTTGAATGTGTATTTGTTTTAGTTATAACTTGTAAAACTATAAATTATGTTGGTTTCTTGGTTTGTGGCTAACTAATAACTAATAAGACCCATACTTTAGCCTTAATTGTGATGTAATTTAGTTGGCTAAGTGCTACTATATTTGGGTTTCCTGGATTGTTTTGATTTTAAACAGGATAGACTTAGGGGTGGAATTTTCGGGTCTCGGGTTCTGTTCTTTTTCGTAAACAGGATATACTTAGGGGTGAATTATATTGTTTTGTTTTTCATGAACATATTAACTATATATGTACCAAATTTTCTAAAGGAGTTTTTTTCCCTTGTGGTTAGAGGAAATGTCGTTTTTCTGATTGAATGCTGTGATTGGGGTTAGTTTAGTTTATCTGTAATTGAGCCTCATGGTCAAATTGTGAATAAGATGGTTATAAAATTACAATTAAGTGAAAAGTGAAACAATTAGTAAAAGAATCGCTTTTGGTGTGCTTTTGATGATTGTTGATGACTTTCTTTGTTCTGTGTTTATAGATATACAGTTCCTTCCTAAGTATATATTATGGTTTCTTTTATCT
Organism: Oenanthe sinensis; assembly: GCA_028671895.1. Taxonomy (NCBI): domain Eukaryota; kingdom Viridiplantae; phylum Streptophyta; class Magnoliopsida; order Apiales; family Apiaceae; genus Oenanthe; species Oenanthe sinensis. The sequence goes on from JAPMAC010000198.1 coordinate 4,939,589, forward strand.
TTTAGGAAGTAAATGGCTTCTACATTTGCTGCAATGTCATCGGCTGGTTCCTTGATTACCCCCGGTGGCTCAGTGATTGATAAAAAGATTGTGAGCTCATCAACAAAGTTATCATCTTTTGCATCTATATCTTCATACCCATTCGGCAAGAGACAAAGTGTTGTTGTCCGGAAAACACGTCCTCTCGTAACAGCTGCAGCAAAGGAATTGTATTTCAACAAGGATGGTTCTGCTATAAAGAAGCTACAAGTATGTTTTCTCTCTTAGACATTTTTGTGAGTTGCTAGAATACCTCCTGCTTATGACTAAACATTTCTTTCTTCTTACAGAATGGAGTGAATAAGCTGGCTGATCTAGTTGGTGTAACTCTTGGTCCAAAGGGAAGAAATGTTGTCCTAGAGAGCAAGTATGGTTCCCCAAAAATTGTGAATGATGGAGTTACCGTGGCCAAAGAGGTATTAACTGACGTTATTGTAAATGTTACTTGAAATCTGATGACTGAAACAACATTCATCTTTCTAGAATAAATGCACAAACTGTTCTTATATTTCGACAACTAGAATATATCTGCTGTGCTTTGTTTCTTTTTTCTTATATTTGTGATTTAACTTTCTATTGCAAATATATCTTATCAATACCTATTACTTGATGAATTATAATAGTGTTGCAAAGTCAACATCACACAAACACTTATTTTATTATATGATTGTCATTTATTTTCTTTAAGAGTATCATATGGCTGGGCTGGAAACCTAATAAGTTTTAATCAATGCATTTGTGAGTATAGCTTCTTACTTGAGACATCATTGAATAGTTTTCAAATGATTTTCTTGTTTCTTGAGGCCAATTGTCCAGTAAAACCTTTAGTATGGCCAATTTTGGTCAGTTGCAGGATTGCAGCACAAATAGTAACTGCTTATCCGTTATTTTTTTTTATTTTGAGTACAATGCGATATTGCAATTGACTGGAATTGGTGGAGATTATGATAGCAGTCAATAACATCAATTCTACATCAGGATTACTGATTTTTTTACTAATTAAAGTAATTAAGTTTAAGGGGGAAGCATAGGAAGTGAGTGTCAAAGAACTTATCTGCTTGTATGCAGATCCTACACTAAGTGAATTTATATATCTAAATTTATTGAACAGGAATAAAGTGTAGTTATATTTGATGCATTTCAGGTTGAATTGGAAGATCCAGTGGAAAACATTGGTGCAAAGTTGGTGAGACAAGCGGCTGCTAAGACCAATGACTTGGCTGGTGATGGGACAACAACGTCTGTTGTTCTTGCACAGGGGCTTATCGCTGAAGGTGTCAAGGTCTGTTTGGTAGATATTGCATGGTAATTGAAGAAAAATATTGTAATGTGAATACTTATTGATTCCTCTAATCTGATTCAGGTAGTTGCAGCTGGTGCGAACCCTGTCCTTATCACCAGAGGTATAGAGAAGACCACAAAGGCTTTAGTCACTGAACTTAAATTGATGTCAAAAGAGGTAATGTTGATTAGTTATAATAAAGTTTCCATGAATGATGTTCTTGATTTTATGCAACTTTTGAGATCTCGTGTCTGAATTAGTATAAGATAGTCATCATTTACAATATTAATCATGAATCAGGTTGAAGACGGTGAATTGGCCGATGTGGCTGCAGTTAGTGCCGGAAACAACTATGAAATAGGAAATATGATAGCAGAAGCAATGAGTAAAGTAGGTCGAAAAGGTGTGGTGACCCTTGAAGAGGGGAAAAGTGCTGAAAACAGTTTATATGTAGTTGAAGGAATGCAATTTGATCGCGGTTACATTTCACCATACTTTGTAACTGATAGTGAAAAGATGACTGTTGAATATGAGAACTGCAAGGTGAGCCATTCCTCGTGAACCCTGTGGTCCTTAAAAATGTTAATTCAAAGAATGCATATAAATCATCAGATTGTTTAAGGAAAGTTATTTTGCAGCTACTACTAGTTGACAAGAAAGTGACAAATGCAAGGGATCTTGTTAATGTCTTGGAAGATGCCATTCGAGGTAGCTACCCCATTTTAATAATTGCAGAAGACATTGAGCAAGAAGCACTAGCGACTCTTGTTGTGAACAAGCTTAGAGGGGCCTTAAAAATTGCTGCACTCAAAGCTCCTGGATTTGGAGAAAGAAAGAGTCAGTATCTTGATGACATTGCCATTCTCACAGGAGGTCTCTCTCTCACTCTCTCTCTCTCACACACACACACACACGCACACGCACGCACGCACACACACATTTACGTGGTCCTTGTGTCCTGTATCTTATTGGTCTATCTTACCTTTCCCATTTCAGTATTTAGTATTTACCATGATTGGGTATTGCACGCATTTCCCTCCCTATCTGAAACACACACACACGCCTACACATTTATGTGATCCTCGTGTCCTGTATCTTATTGCTCTGTCATACCTTTCCCATTTCAGTATTTACCATGCTTGGGTATTGTGCGCATCTCATTTTCTCTTCTCATGTTACTTTTGTAATATCTGTCTTCTGTAGGGACTGTGATTAGAGAAGAGGTTGGACTTACGCTAGACAAAGCTGACAAAGATGTACTGGGTCATGCCGCCAAGGTTGTTTTGACAAAGGATGCAACCACAATCGTTGGGGATGGAAGTACACAAGATGCAGTTAATAAGCGTGTATCACAAATCAGAAACCTCATCGAGGTTAGTATCCTTCCTCTCTGTATGTTTTAAGTTTCCAGCTTCGGTAAAATCTTGATTGCTTGTTTTCGTCCATGCAGGCTGCAGAGCAAGATTATGAAAAGGAAAAACTTAATGAAAGAATTGCAAAGCTCTCGGGAGGTGTTGCTGTCATTCAGGCATGTTTAATATGTATTTACTTCTCTTGATCTTATTATTGTGGGACAAATTAGAATTTATTTATAGTTATTTTTAATTAAATTTGTGTGTAGGTTGGAGCACAAACTGAAACAGAGTTAAAGGAGAAAAAGCTTAGAGTAGAAGATGCTCTCAATGCAACAAAGGTATATATTGCTGGAAATAAAGGTCATTATGTGAACATGTTTCCTGCAAATTAGGGAAGCTAACAAGGTAACTATCCAAACATTTTTCAGGCAGCTGTTGAGGAAGGTATTGTTGTTGGTGGCGGCTGTACTCTTTTAAGGCTAGCTGCAAAAGTTGATGCCATTAAGGACAGTCTTGAGAATGATGAGGAGAAGGTAATTCTTTTTGTTTCACCACTTGACAATACTTGGATGTACAAATAAATAAATCATTTTTAGCATCGCTTTGAAATTGATGCTATTTGCAATTATATGTTAATTTCATGTGAAGAACTTAATAAAGTCTATTTATTTCCCCACCTTCGGAAGGCTTAGGACTTCTATTGAGTACCTTATGAGCAATCATTGGCTAAGAGTTTAAGAAGTAACCCTTAGATGTGACTTGCAGGTTGGGGCAGATATAGTCAAAAGAGCTTTAAGCTATCCTCTCAAGTTAATTGCCAAGAATGCTGGTGTTAATGGGAGTGTCGTTAGTGAAAAGGTATTTAAAAATAATTTGGTTTTACTTTTGTTTTTCATTTTGTTCAGGTATAGTGGGTTTTAATGATATACTGTTCACTTTAAACAAATTTGTGCAATCTAGGTGCTTGCCTCAGATGACCAGAAGTATGGATATAATGCAGCCACTGGAAACTATGAAGATTTGATGGCTGCTGGGATCATTGACCCAACCAAGGTAATGATGTGTTAAAATACTGCAAGCATACAGTATAAGTATGAACTTGGGCCAGTAGATTAGTAGAGCTCTTTACAGATAGTATATACGGAGTAATTTTTTTAGTTAACAATTAAGTCAGAGACAAATCAGGATATACTATATAGTGATGCGGAGAAATTTCAACCTATATAAGTAATTAAGAGAAAAATTAAATAAATCATACATTGAATTTAGGAAAAGCCAACTAAACACATTATAAACTGATATCTACCTAGTGTCATGATAATTTTATATTGATCGGTTGAGGGATAGACTAGATTTATACATTTAAACATCTTTAATACCAAGACGTTCCATTTTTGTAAGTGTGAGTAGTACACATTTTAGCTTTTATTGACAATTTCAATTTTTTATCCTCTAATTACTTTCTATTAAGTGTTAAAGTTTTGTTTTCTATTGCCACCAATTGTGTTTCCAAGTTATTGTGAAGTACTTCTTTCCTTTTCCATGTTGCTGTCAAATATTTCATATAGGATGTATTGGGAAATTACAAGGATGAAATAAATCATAAACAACGAGATATTTAATCTTCTCATTTCTTCTACTATTTTTCTTGAATTTGATTTATGTTAAGGAGCCTAGCACAAAAGAATCTATAAGCTTTGTTTATAATATTTTAAATAGAAAATAGCACATAAATCTGAGTTCTGTACTGAAGATCGGTTAGCTCCACCAAGGTACACATCAGAGGTTAGTTAACATATCAGGGGTTAGTTAACTTGATGTTTAATGATCAAATTGGCAAGATAATGGAAGTGTACGTGGATGATATGCGTATGCCAATGAAATCCAATTATCCAAACAAGCTAAGGACCATATCAAGCACCTGGATGAAATGTTTGAGATTTTTCAAATTTCCAGATTGGTTTGAATCTCTATCAATCTAATTGTAGTGTAAGAAGTGAGGTTTGATTTGCCAGTAACACATTCTTCATTCTTATGATAGAAGTCCTATTACAGTATAGCCTCGTTAAATTAATACTCAATAAATTAATAACCCTGATCAAATAAATTATAAGCATACATTTTGATGAACGTAAATTGTTTAAATTGACATAAAATAATTTTGTTCATTTTTTATGGCAACTTAAGTGTAATAACAGTACAATTTGGTTTAATAATTTAAATAAAGCTAATGACTTATATAAATTAATAAACTATTAATTTCTTTATATTATAAATTAATATAAATTATGGTCCCTTTAATGAATAAATTATGGTCCTGTGGTTATTGCTTAATAGAGGTGTTTAGCTGTACTCTGATTCATGTTCTAGGGTTTCCCCCATTTCCTCGGATAAATTTATCTGATAGACTGATAGTGAAGAATTCCCTCGGTGGAATATTAACTACTTCATTGACAGCTAGGGGATATTTGGCCATTTTCTTATTCACGAGTTTAATTATAGTGGCTAGCTTTTCTACGACAGACAGTAGATCTAAACTCAAAAACTTACATTTCGATAGTATGTCTTCATTCTGTTGGTAGTAAAGATACAACTTGTAAGTTAAAAAAATTGGAATGAATCGAATGATATTGATGAATTTAAATGTCTAGGTCTACTTAGAACGTGCGAATTGTGAATGAAATGTTCATATCTGTTTCAGGTTGTGAGATGTTGCTTGGAGCATGCTTCATCTGTAGCAAAAACATTTTTGATGTCAGATTGTGTAGTTGTTGAGATCAAGGAGCCTGAGGCTGCCATGCCTGTTAACCCCATGGACAATTCAGGTAATATTCATCTACTAAGCTCTATTATTTCTTGATAAATAGTTAAATACTCTTGGTTATAATTTATCCAATCATGTCCATCAGGGTACGGTTACTAGAAGCTGCCCAGCTAATAATTAGAAGAGTTGAGATGATTGAAGCCGACTAGTGATGCATGCAGCTAGTGGTGGATGGATCAATAAGTTTTGTAAATTTTCATATTGTTAGAGAGAATTGTTTCCATTTAAGGTTCATGTATCAACTGGTATCTCAAAGGTGTAAGAATTAGCAGATGGACCTTTTTTTATTAAATGCAAACGAGCAATTCCAAATGTAACATGTATATTAGATGTTTCTTGATGCAGGAAAATGATTTACTTAATGGATTAATTGTTGAAGGGTCCTGGACCATGGGGATCCAACGTTCTTCCAATAAGAACCAATAAAAATTTCTGATGGATTAATTTTGAACAGGTACAATATTAATTAGTTGTAACACCTGTTTAATTAGTAAAATTCTGATGAGATATGAGTTTAATGTTAAATTCATTGAAAAATTTAAAGAGATTAGGGAGAATAAGATATATCTTAGGTAAGTTATCTAAAATACATAGAATTTTATATGCAAATATGGGAGAAGTGTTTTTGTAAAATTAAAATTCATTTAAAATTTTATTAATATTATCTAAGATGTATTATAAGTTCTTTTTTCTCAATTTTAAATTTGGGTACTATATATTTCAAAATTCAAACACAATATGAGCATGGTTGTAAAAATCGGGAATCGGAACTAATCAGAAATTAATCGGAATAATAATCGGATTTATTACATTATTATAATAAAATTTAATAAATTTATCTAATTTATTATAAAACATATTATTTTAAAATATTTTATAAACATAAATCGGATTTTATAAATCATATCGATCAAATATTTTATAAAGATTAACCGGGAATTTATGGACGATTTTTGAAAAATCCCCCGATTTCTGTCCACTGAATATGAGTTATAAAAATATCAGGAGAATGCGAATGTATGATTGACAGCTGTAGGAAGTTAAATTATATTTTTTATAAATTCGTTGGAGAAACTACTTATATGATGTAGGCTTGTAGCAGCAATATTATAGTATAAATGCCTTTGGTTTGACGGCAAAGTTGTAGGGTAAATTAAATTATACGTTGATGCATAATTGTTTTAAGGTTAAGTTAATTTATATGTTAAAAAAATATATAGTTTTTAATTTATAAATTATTTATCATTTTTTTAAATAATTTTTGTTTGACTTTATACATTTAAATTTTTTTGACAAACTATAATTTTATATTTATTTTGTGAATTAAAATTTTTATTTATACAACAATTTGAAAAATGATAATTCTAAACGATCAAATCTCTTAAATATATATATATATATATATATATAAAGTATAAATGCTATAAATCAAACCGACACTTTATTGTGTAAATGCAGCCGACGACTAGAACTAATTTCGATGTGACTGGTTATGAATGAATATAATAATGGATTATTCAGAGTCATGTTGAGGCTGTTTGCCTGTTGTTATCAACATTCCCGTTAGTTACCGTAAAATATAGTAATATACTACGGTCTCGCTTGGTTATATGTAACTCAGTTACGTAACTTATACTTCCATGAAACTCGTATAAGTTAGAGTGTTTGGTTGTATGATTTTTAAAATAAAATAAAAAATTTATAATTCCAAGATAAGGACGATTACTCTAAAATATCGTAACTCAATTACCTAACTGGTGACCTCACAGTTACATAGTATAAATATACTTCATCCATTATATTTTATAAATAATATGTTATAATTAAATTTTTATTTAATTTTATAATAGTTCATATTATTCTATTTATTTATTTTTAAAGTAAATTATAATACACACATACTTTCTAAACAATAGTGTCAAATATTTATATTTTTAATCTTTTATATATAATTTTTAAAATAATGTTAATTAGATTTTAATTAATTTTGTATCAATATGATTATTATCGCCACTAAAAATAAAATTAAATGTTTGAAATTTCAAATATTTTTATTTCTAATTTTCTATATTTATAAATGTTTTATAAAACAATTTTGTAATAGTTTATAATTAAAATTTTAATTATATCTATAGTAGTTTGTAATTAAATTTCATTTGTTTTTATAATAATTTATAATAGATATAAATATTTTAATTACAACTTTGAATGTTTTAATTTTTAATATTTAGATAAAAGTTCATAATTAATTTCAACAATTTTATATAAATAAAATTTAATAATATTATTATTACTAAAACTGAAATTTCTTAAAAATATGTAGATAATATAAATAAAAATAATCATGTAACTTGAAGTTAGTAAGCCTATAAATTTTCGAACCGTAACCTACTTTCTAGGAATTTTAGGTTTCTGTGTAACTATAAATCCCGGTAAACAAACTATGCCTATATTAAAATCAGGGTCATCGACACTATTACTATTAGACATGGTAAAATGTTCGGATCCGAATAACCAAACCGAAATTTATAGAACCGAATCCAATTTTATATTCGAATTATCTAATCCGATAAATATTCAAAAATCGATTTGATTCGAATCGAAAATTATCCAAATCGAAAATTTAACCGAAAATAATCTGAAATATTAAACCCGATAATGACTTGGAACTGATTAAAACTTAATACACAATAATCTGAATCAAATATGACTCAAAGTAGGATATCAGATTTGATACAAACACGAATTACACTGAAATAGAATAGAGATAAATTGAATTTAAATCAAATAGTTATATTTTAATGGTTCATAATCTGTTGTCTATATATTAACTTACTTTTTAATCAGTAAACTAATACATTCTTAAGCAAATTCATATTTAAAATAATTATATATCAAAAAATTGGAATGGTTATACAATCAAAATTTTTAAAACTTATATTATTTTATATTATAACTAATATATTAAATAATAAAATAATTTTTTAGAATCTCATAAATTTAAAACAGAAGGAGAAAAATAACAAATAAGTTATTAATTCAACAAACTTATTTAACCACTTTTATTATAATTTTACTATAATTAAAAATTAATTCAAGATTAATCTCAACTCTATTTTTCCGTTCCAAAATGATTTGAACCGAACTTAATTCAAAATTCAACCGATTTTAATCTAAATTAGATCTAATCTAAACAATACTTCAAATATTTCATAACCGAAAATTGATCTGATCCAAATGAATCCGATCCGAAACCGATCTTATTATCCAAATTCACAATTCTAATTACTATTTATTACTGATTCGTCCACAAATTCGGGCCTACACACATATCGGAGATCAACATGCCCATCTTCTCCACTTTTAGCCCCATCATACAAGTTTGGATAAGGTCTAACAAATACTCCTTTCATCTCAAAATAATTGTCCTTCTTTTATTTTGTTAGTCAAATTTATCGATTTTTGATCGAATATTACACATAATATATAATTAAAAAAAATTAAAAATTATATCATTAAAAAATATATTTAATAAACTTTAAAATTTATTTTTCAGTTTTTGAAAAATATAAAAAAATAATTTTTAATTTACGGTCAAAACTGGGTCAATGATGATGGAGGGAGTAGTACCTAACGTTGCAATATGAGAAAGTGATTATTTTGATATAATTTCAGATTAAAATATTTAAAATTTTTATTATTAATCAGTATTGTAAAAAAATACAAATCACAATTATTCAATGAAGGTATTGAATAGGGATCAATCAAGTAATCGGAGATTAATTTAATATTATTTCTTATATATAATTATTTTTATACATGATATAGATTTAAGTAACTATTTAATAAAATTTATAAAATTTTAAAAAAAGAGATGACAAACTTGTAAGTTAAATAATTGAATTTATTATAAAATAATTTAAATATATATTTTAAATATTAACCGATTAATTACAATTTTTGAATGTTTTATCTGATTTTTGACTGTTTATTTGATTTTTAACTGATTTTTAGAAATAACGCTTTTTGACCTAATTAATATAAAATAAGTTCAAAAAATCATAGAACAACGATTAATCTCGATTAGTAGCCACTTTTTATAAGAGAGTTATTAATATTGTGAAACATATATTTTGACAATTTAAAATTAAAATATCCGAAAATGTATGACGTAAAGAAGAAAAAAAATCATTTGATGCACCCATAAACATTAATATTTTCTGTGTTTTGTATATTTACATGAAGTTATGTATTAGTACCTTGTAAACCTTGGTGTGATGGTTTAACTCCCCATCCAACATACTACTTTTTTTCTTGTTAGTTGTGTCTGCTAACGAGTACTATTTGTTTATTTTACGTATACAACTTTATAATCCGTGCAAAGCACATGATAATTAATATTTAAATAAATTAATTTTTTATTTATATTTTTATTGATGTTTAATATAAAATTTTATAATATTAAGAATTTAGTTTAATATTATATATTCTCTTATTTTATATAAATCTATTCTATCTGATATAAATATATTATAATTTAGACCCGTGTTATAATAAATATATAATTGAGTTTAAAAAGTAAAATTTTAAATAATATAGATTTTTAAAATAGAAAATATAGAATATAATTTAAATATAATAAAACATTATCCGTGAGTTGTATAAAAGGAGGGGATAGAGTTATATATATGATATAACTCCTTTATAAATGAAATTTTATTAAAATTAAATAATTATGATCGTTTTTATAATTAACCTAAAATTGAACTGATATTTTCTATAATTTATCTCGGTATTTAAAAAAAAAGTCCTCGTATAGATGACAGTTGTTCAAATTGGTTGAGCGGCAAAGCATTGTAATCTGGAATTCCAACGCCTCAGGAAACTGGCCGAGGAAGATTTTTTTATATAAAAAAAGTAGAAAGTTGTAAATAAATATTTTATTGTACGCAACATATTAGAATTATGCGTTTGACTTGAAACACATTCGGGAGAGGTACATAAGAAGACTTTCTTCTTAAAAAACAGAGAAGAAAATTGCAAGTTGACTTGTAACACGTTAAAAATGCATTTTTTTCCCTTTTACTTTCTTTAAAAGAGATTATAAAATTATTTGCGCTTGGTAAAAAGCTTACAATAAGTAAACTTCTTATAATGTTGCCGTTTGGGGTTCCTTAAACTTAAAATAAGTAGCTTATTTTATTTTTATTTTTTACATATTTTCATTTTTTTTAAAGATAAATATTTGTTTTAGAATTTTAAAATCAAATATTATCTTCAAAATAAAAAATAAGTTACTTATTTTCAGAAAAAGTACATACATCCCTACTTTTTCTGAAAATAAGGACTTATTTCCAGAATTTAAGTGTAGCCAAACAGGCCCAATATAATTAAAAGATTAAACGTTTTCCAAATGAAACAAGAAAAAACATTTACAATATTTTGTTACAATAAGTATGTTTTCTAGTCCTAATTTTGCACAGCTAAGAAATAAATGACTAGTGATGCTATTCAGTAAATATTTCTATGTAGAAAAGAAGTTAGATGTACAAAAAAGAAAGAAAATGGTTAATCGGTTAACTAATCGATTGATATTCATATGGGTAAAAAATAAGCCTAAGGAAATAATAAATATAACATTTATTATTTTATTTATTAGACCTAATATGATCCAAAGGCTTAAACCCTTAAAACGAATAAGAAAAATAAATCCTAAAATCAATTGGATTTGTAAGTCCAGCCCACAACCTCTGTTGAAACCATAGACCCATTAAGCATTTGTTATTAATTAATTTCATAATTAATTAATAAATGATCAGTAAAAATCCAAGAAGCCTGATGAAGGCCCTCATCCTAAAAGGATCTACAAACTCTAGCGTAAGAATAGTTCAATGATGACCTTCATTCCTAGAAGCTTACAACAACTTAACCTCACTAGGAGACTTGACCACCAAGTTTATTAACTCTAATCTAACTCCAAGGCACTCGTGTGCCTATATAAAGAGCATAACCCCTCAACATTAGAACTATGTTATTGACTTCATTCTCACATACATTGAGATACGTAGGCAGTTAACGAGAACTCGAGAAAGTCACGAAACGTTAGTGTAGCCATTAAATCTCGAAGTTCCCCCAAATCCTATCATTAATTACACATTAAAGACGACCTAGTTTTTAATCCGTAACAAATATCTTTATTTGTTAATAGCCAGACATTATTGGTCATCGATCTGCTTTTTACTTTTGACCTAACATCGTTAGCACTTTTTTAACGGTACTATCTTGAAACTACTAAAGTATATAAAAAAGTGACTAGTTTTTTATTTGGGTCACTGAAGTAAAAAACAAAAAACTACATGTACATAAATTGCAATTTTGTCATAATTATAAATTATCATAAAATTAGAAAAAAACAAACATTTCCCTAGTAACGGGCAAATAATCAATTTTCATATTAATATGCAATTTTCAATCTTCATTGTAGGGGACAAATATAATTTTGTATTGAATATATAAGTTATATAAAATAATAAAAATAACACCAGAATGATGTAAAGTAAGCAAATAATATGCAAGTTTTTTAGAAAAGTCTTGACTAACAACTTGCCTAAATGGTTGATATGATACAACTCAATAAATTTTTTCTTTTATTTTTTTTGCGAAAAAGTCAATAATTTTTTTATGAGAAAATTGTTAAATTATTGTAAGCCAACAGGATTAATAACTAGCCGGTATTTGGTTTGGTGCAGTTGACAACTTGACATGAAATTAATCGCGATAGTGAAAGTTTTAATATCATTATGATACGTGTTGACGTTCATGTTTTGGCCGGTTTAATTTTTAATTATTTGATTTAGGGAAGTAAGTAAACTTCTACACTTCTTATCTATTTTCATTTAAATTCTTCTCCCTTAAGCCTCAAATAATTGGAATATTATATATAATTCTTGTAATCTGACATTAGTCTTGAAATAAAATTTTAAATTTGATACAACATCAAATATTACGTTTAGTTCAAAAAAATTAAATGACATAAGAACTCGTAAATAATATCGTAGAAATTATAATGAAAGTACAAAAGAAGAGTAAAAGAAAATAAGGGTTCGCAAATTTTTTAAGATGAAATTTGTGGGAAAAAATTAGTTAGTAAAATGATAAAAATTACTTTCAAATTGGTGGATAAGCTCTATTATAAATTGTTGTAAATAGAATAAAATGAATATAACATATTACGAACTAATTTTACTCTCATATAATTCATTCACCTTGATTAAATACAACATAAAACATATATTAATCGATTAGTATTATCTAATTATGGACCAATTTCTATACTGTCAAATACAACTCCACAATAAAAAAAAACTAGGAAAAAGTAAAAAAGAATTCATAAAACCCTAGATGGGATCGCAAACCCGTCCACGTGCTTATGCATTTGATATCATAACGACAAATTATTGAATTATTGGACTCTATAATGTCATAACTTCTATGAGATTGAAGGCAATTTAGTACTCCCTCTGGTCGCTGATAGCTTCTTAACTTTTTGACACCCTGTTCAAGAATAAAAAACACATACACATATTTAACAATAATTAAAAAAAGTATATTAAATAAAAATTTAGAATTTAAATTTTTATATGATATAAACATTAAAAACTAATATATGGTATAATTATATATTTTTAACTCCAAAATATGTGTGTCAAAAATTCAAAAGACTATTATTTAGAAAAAAAGAAATAGTTTTAAAAAACGTTCCTTTCCCTTTAAATCAAATCAGTGACCACGATCCCCGATTAGCTTATTAAGTCAAGTCCGTGGATAACACTTGTTTTTGTCCTTTCAACTTTCGAGTAGTGCATATTAAGTCGATTGGAGATTAAAATTTTGAAATTGAATTTCTTAATTATTTTAATTAAATCGAGTTTGTACTACTAAAAAATCTTATATAATTACATCGTACATATAAGAGCGGCGTGAAGTATAGTCAAAATCTATTTTCGGGACCCTAATATTTATACATATATACTCCATCTAATCTTTTATATAGGTCATTGTACTTTTTACATGTAATTTTAGGTATTTTGATCATATACCTAAAATTGATATTGTTTAATTTTTTTTCTAAATAAAAATATAATATTTAAATTTTAATTCACAAAATGAAAATTTAAAAAATATTAATTCTAACTATTCGGTCAAAACACATAAACTTACATGCAGAAAGTCAAACAACCTATAAATACGAGTCGATGGAGTACTACATATTTTGTATATTTATATATAAAAGACCGAAAATTTTTGGAATATTCAAGCGAAAGGGGCTCTATATGTAAGCCTTATTCGTCTATAGTCACTATCATCTCTATAAAAAATTGAAATATATATATATATATATATATATATATATATATATATATATATATATATATAATATCATATTATTTGAAATTTTATTATAAAAAAATTATATTTAAATCCAGTCTAAAAGAATAGTTCCTCTATATACCATCAAGTGGATAACAACTTATTTATTTAAAGTACAGATGTATCCGTTCATTATTCCACTTGCACTTGTATGCTTAAACGACCAATGCTTCTGCTCATACAAGGGGCACCACCACCATAATTTCCACCGACACCCATCTGTTTTGTTGCTAGAGTATTGGGAGGGGCATGTACCTATATATTTATTTAATCTGCAACTTAATTTAAAAAATGAGCGGTGGCTCAATATACTCAGTGATGAATATAAATTTTAATACCCCTGGCCTCCTGGGTAACTGGATTCACGAGATAAATACATACAACTAGTCATTTTAGTATTTTAAAAATAAGCTCTGATTTACTCGGGAAACACAAATTATTAGAAAAGTTATGACATTTGGATAAAATGTACTACAGCAGGTTAACTCGGGGCCAGTATTCTGAATCTGATTGTAATAAACCAGTACTTAATCGTAAAAAAAAAGACTCTTTTGTGCCGGCAGGTTCTTGGATTCACTAATCAGGACGGCAACTTTGTCATACCACTTTCAAAATATTAATTTAATTTGTTACGCATATATTAATTTTATTCAATACTTTTTTAAAATATTTTCCAAAAGCATACTTATATATTTAATATTAATTATTTTAAAGTAAGAATCAATTTTATAATTAATAATACATAAAGTGAAAATTATAAAATGGAGTGAGTGTAATTTATCGCGTCAGGGAATATGGTCGCTACAAATAAAAAAATTTACTCTCTGTTGATGGAGAAATCTGAAAATCAATAAAGATCGATGTTTTTTACCGGAAAAAGATCAAACGAAGTTGAGTATCGTCGAAGTGCGGTGGTTTGTATGAGATTGGGGCTGTAATTGCTAGGTTTTGGAATAACTAGAGTTTTGTTTGTCAGAGAAAAATAGGTTTTTTCTCTAACGACTGTGTACACTAATTCTTCTAACCCCCGAAAATGTGCCTACGTACCTCTATTTATAGGCAAAATAGAGGATCAAGCACACCTAGTTCTTAACATAGCAGAGGCCCAATATGAAAATGTTTTCTTCTTCGAATCAAAATAGGCAGTGGAATGGCAAGATGAACCTTCCTGGAAGAGGACTCTACATCAGGGCTTGTTAGGATAGGTTAAAACTCAGTATAAGGCCCAAGCACTTCACGAATCCGACGTTGACCCGGAAATCGTGGGCTCTAATCGGTCTACTACAGCTATTTCCTGGTTACCTTGACTAGAGGCCAGCACTAGATCCACCGCAAATGTAGGACACATCCTAAGCCCCCAGACGAGGACAACCCGCCTGAGTATAAGAAAATGATCTTTCAAGATATGGTCGAGATCATCCCATAACTCCCCAACGAGGGCAACCCGTGGAATACGGAGCTATGGTCTTCAATAGGCATTGATAGACATAGGCGGTAGAGACATTGTTAGGGATTGTGGTGTAATCAACTAGAATTACTTAGTTTTAATTTATAAGAAACTAAGTAAAATGTACTTTCATATGGATATTGATAGTATGTTTGCTATCACTTGTAACAGTATGTTTAACAGAGTTTAAATATGTGACAGTAAGTCTAATAATTACTGTCTTGTAAAAATATAATAACATGATCCATGAAGTAGAAGTTCACAAAGTTTTCATGCACAACATGGGCCAAGACTTTGACAGTAACATTCTACAACTGAAGCCTATGACAGCATATTCAAGTGACAACACAATTGGGACAGACGAAAATAACTATTCCAATGACATTAAACTTGGTGGAGAATGAAGATGCACAGACAACAAGTTTCACTAATAGCACACTTGACGGGGATAGTTGACAGCAGCTTTGGAGACAGTAAGTTTCAAGGATCTATCAAGGCTTGACAGGAACATATGTGGAGCCAAAGATGTTGTCACCAAAGAGGAACTAAAAGTTGAAAGTATACTTTTAGTGAAGCTGACAGTCTGTTCCAAGTAGCAGATTAGTGATTGCACAAGGAATGGTTTAGACATTACTATCTAGTATGTCAAGTCCACTACTGCAACTTGGAGGAAGACAAGCAAAAAGATAAAGCGTGCCCAATGAGTCAAGGATATCTGTACATCTCAAAACAGCTTTATCTACAAATAGAATGTAGACAAGATTGAACAAGAAAAATAAAGTTTCTATTTCAAGCTTTATTCTAGGATAAAAAAAAAGTGCACCTGTAAGTGAGATATGTGTTTTAGTATAAGTACACATATCCCACAAGCATTTTTCCTTGTAGAGACTGCAACTGAGCTAGGTTTTCTCTCAAGTAAGAAACATTAGCAATTCTATTGTTCTTGTTTCTTTGTAGCTAGAATACTTATTCCAGTCAGTTGTAGCAAATAAAAAATAATAAAATTATTTTTTGAAGTTAAGAAACTATCTTCAATTGCTTGCTTATCGTTGTCTGCATTTCTTACTTGATAATATTACTTCTTGTTTGTTGTTAGTAAGATTAGTGATAATTTATCAGGTTACATTCAACCCTCCCTTCTGCAACATTCATACTGTTTAACAACTAGTCTCAGAGTGGCAGGTTATATATACATAACCTGAAAAGATCTAAATATGAGTGCACAGAAAGTAAGCAGCATAAAAATACTCACCTTTGACAAAGAACACTACAATAAAAGATGTAGTTACTGCAATTCTCATGATAGTAACTTCTCAATAAAAGATGTTGTCAGCAATCAAGATCCTGAAAGAAAATTTCCAATAGCTGCTACTTCTCCAAATGGTGATGATTCTGCTCTCATTTCAACTTTACTCAAAGTAAAATCTAAACCTTTTGTGGAAGGTGTACCTGCTCAGTCTCTTGCACCTAGGATGAGTGAGGGTATGAAAAGAAAAAGAGAGATAAAATAAAAGAGAAGTGAGCATAAAAATGAGGGGCTGGGAAAAACCCAGGGAAAAGGAGAGGGCCAAGAGCGAGGCCAAAAGAAAAAGAAAAATATGGGAGCCAAAATTTCTAAGGCAATAGGCCTTGAGAGTGAGAAAATGAGGGATGATGAAATCATCCAAAAAAACCAGAGGGTGTGAGAACCACAACAGCCCCCAAATCTTCCAAACAAGCTGCTGAAAGGTTGAAATTCTTTTCTCATAAAGTTTCAAAACTCTCCAAGAATCTGGGCACTGTTGGCAGAAATTTGGTGAAATTGGTGAATAAGATGGCAAGTCTGGAGCAGACCATGAATGATGGATTCAAGGATATCTTTGACAAACTTTAGGAGTTCAATTTCAAATTTTCAAAGTCTGCAGTTGCTACCTCAACTAAGGGGGAGAAGAGTAATCAGGCTGAAGTATTTGTTGATGGTGGGAGTCATAAGACTGATAATGCTGATATTGAAAGTGATAAGGAGAATACACAAGTTGCATCTCAGGGGGAGATTCAATTGGCATAACTGTCCAAGGTGGCTACTGAGATGGCTGAAAAGCTCGGAGGAAATAAGGTGAAGAAAACTGCAGAAAGGCCTAGGGAGAAAGGCATTGTTATTAAGGTAGGTGCAGTGAAGTCCCATGTTCATGTTGCTGGAAAAGGCAAAGACAAAGTAGTTCCTCAAAATGTAGATGATTATTTTCTTGAAGAAAAGGAGAATTTAACTGAGGAGGAAGCTATAATGTTGATGATTGATGAGAATGAGAACAATGCAGTGTTTCAAGATGTAGACTTCAACAAAAGAATCATTGATCTGAAGAGAGGAGCCAACAGAGATCCCAAGGCATTTTATGATTCTATGAAGAAATCAACTACTAGGGTAGCAGTGTTGGTTTCTACAAGTAACAAATGGGTAGTCACTGTGAGGGCTGGTGGAAGAAGAAGCTGGTATGTTAGTATGGGATACCTGAGGAAACAGGAAATTGTTGTGATTGAAGCAATGAGACTCAAAATTAAAGTTGAGAAGTCCTTCTTAAATGAAAATCTCAAGAAGACTTTGCTGAAACTGGTGAGGGAGAAGCTGCCAGAAATAACTCACAATCCTCTATGCATCAGATACTTCATCTCAAATGAAGGCAGTATAGATTTATGAATCTTGAAAAGATCAGTTAATACAAGCCTAAGTTGGTGAAAGATGCTTATGATTACTTCTGTCTACTTGATCAAAGTAAGGATGTAAGAGAGGTTGTTAGAACCCTGAAGAATGAGTTAGAAAGGATAGACAGGATGAAGGCAGAGAAATTGGGAAGAAAGTCTAGTGATAAAAGTGATGATGATGATGGAAAGCCTGATGGAAGTGTAGATAGTTCTAGTCAACAGAATAACACTGGTGAAGAGTCGTCTAGAACTGGTAATAAGGTGGATGAGGATGATGAGAAAAATGACAAGGAGTATAAGGATGAAATTGAAGGGACTGTATTGAAGCAAGTGGTTCTTGGCTTTGAAAATGACAAAAATGATACTGTCAGGAGTGATACGGTGGAAGATACTGTCCCAATGCCAGAACCTACTGTCAATGAACCTGTTGTCAAGGATTTAGAACTTACTGTCACTCTAGAAATGATAGTAACTTTCAAAGACATTGTTAGAAGTTATAAGGTGATGAAATCAAAAGAATTTCAAAATGATGTTGTCAAGCCTAAATTGAGAATAAGGAAAGGTAAGTTAATTTCCAGAACAGAAGCAGGGAGAAACCTTGAGTATGAACCAATCCCCAAGAACCGTAAAGTCAAGGTTGATTACAAAACATGTCAAAAGAAGCAAAGTGTCAAGGACAGATAAGCTAACAACTCTAAAGGGAATGTAACTGAAAGTCTTCATGAAGCTCTCATCACTACAAAAGTTGAGGCTGAATGTCTGGATGTAAGAAGACCAACCACTAACAATATTGCCGAGTCAAAAGCAGAATATATCTCAAAGGTTATGGTTGAATGGTCTAAGTTCAATACTCTACTCTACTGGTGAAACTACAGTGATGGGGCATGACATGAAAGAAGCTGATTATTTCATTGCAAGAAGAATGCTGATAATCGTCAAGGATGCAAATGTAAAGATTAAAGTCTTTAGAGGAGCATTAATCAGGAAATTTTTGGAACTCATGGACTCTTTTAAACCTCATCCATTGGATTCTAATGAAGTTGAGGAACCAGAACCCAGAGTCTATCCAGATGGTGTGATGTTTGCGAATGATGATGGAGTGATGGAATTTTGGAATATGGAGTCTCTTCAAGACAAAAATGTTAAGTTACTGTCCAAATTGAAGGATCAATTAAAGGAATTTCTTTATCCAGAAGAGCAAAACTTTGTGGAAGTTATTCAAGTCTTGATCACCAAATTAAAGAAAATTGAATTTGCTAAACAGATGGACTATGAAAGAATTCAGAAATGTCTTCTCAGGAATCCTGATAAAATGATCTTCTACAACACGAGTGGATCAGCTGAATAGATTACCTTTGATCACTTGAAGAGATTAGCTGAGCATGATCCTCAAATCATTGAATACATAAAGAAGTAATTGCTCAATATCACAAATTTTAAGATATTTGATTCGAAGAATATAACACTTCTCAATAGATACAATAACAGGCACCGATTTTTATGCTAGTAAATTTGCGTTAAGCTTATCCTTTCTCTCGAGGAAAACCGAGGCCGACAGGCCGTGTCAAGATATGTCACAAGTCAACATACTTATCTTCACAAAAATTATAAAACAAAAAATAAAAAATGAATTAACAGTACTTGTATCAAAGTATAATACGTTGAGAATAAAATATTTTAAAATTGTCACCAATTTACCCTATTCGATCTAAATATATTAAATTTGTCCAAAAATAAAAGTTGCTGCATACCAACTTGCCAAGTTCTGTCAAAAAAACCTTGCCAAGTAAATTCTATCAAAAATACATGAAAATTTTAATGATTCATTACTCTCTCCGTCCCATTGAGAAGTATACACTTCTCATGGGCACGAAGACCAAGACATCCATTATAAAATGAGTAAGGTTAGATGAAAAGTGAGTAAAGTGGTGGGATCTATTAATATTTAATAATAAATTCGAGATAGTGGAGGAAAGTAGTGGGTGTAATAGTATTTTTATATTATGAATTTGAGATAATGGAGGAAAGTTAGTGGGTGTAATAGTATTTTTTATTATTAAAACTTTATTATTTTTGGAATGTATACAAATGAGAGGGACATCCAAAAAAGGAAAGTGTATAGAATTGAATGAGAGGAGGGAGTACTACTTTATCAATATTAATTGTGCCCTATAGTACACTGATTGCGCACTTTTACAAATTTTTGATTAACTAAATAGTTTGTTAGTAATTGTTTTTAGAAATACACAATTTACATATTTAGACTAAATTTTAAATAATTAAAAAATAGTATATGTTTATTAAATCACATATTAGTGTAAAAAATTAGAGACAGATGAGAAGTATATCGTGCAAAGAATAATTTTTCAAAAACAAAACATTTCTAGACTAAGGCTCCGTTTGAGAGTGCTGTTGAAAATTACTGTGCTGTGAGAAAAAGTACTGTCAGGAAAATCAGTTAACTGTTTGGTAATTTTTTTTGATTTATGCATATTTTGAGATATAATATATAAAAATAATATTTTTGAGAAGATTTGATAATAAAACTGATAGCTACTTTTCTGCAAAAGCTGAAAGCAACTTTTTTCAAAAACACAAGGATACATGCTTTTGCTAACAATAACTTTTAGATTAAAAGCGTTTTTCCAAACAACAGTTTTTAGAATTTACCAAACACCATTCTGACAGTTTTTCAGCAAAAAGTTGTTGTAGCTGTCTATAACAGTAACACCAAACGGGGTCTAAGTCTCTTTGTTGTCAAAACTTTTATGTCGTGAAAAAGTACTCTTAGATGATTTTAATAATATTTTTTATGTGTGTATATTTTAAAATATAATATTAAAAAATTATATTTTTGAAAAAATTTGGTAATAAAACCTCTACATATTTTATATAAAAATTGAAAAATAGCTTTTTAGTAGAGATGCATTTTCTTTAACAACAATTTTTAGATTGAAAAACCTTTTTTTAAAATTTATCAAATAATTTATTTATTTATTTTTCAATTAGAAACTGACGTGGCTATTACCAAACGAGCCTAGCCCTCGATCATCTAGTTTTTAATTTTAGTTGATTCATGCTTGTCTGTGACCCACCTTTGTCATCTTTTGTAACAGACCATGGATCATGTCATGGATGACACTAGATTGATATGTTAGTACGATTGAAACTAATAGAGTCTAGGTGATAAAAAAACAAAAAAAAAACTAATAGGAGCAAAATTTATATTTTTTTAATGATAAGTATTTATATTTTTTTTCATTTCATTTAAAAATCTTATTGAGTACATTTTAAACTCTTTACTTCAATAAAGATTATTTCATTATTTGTCCAATTGATTGATTTCACTCTAATTATGAATGTTCACCTATTTATATTTAAAGAAATTTTTGTTGTTCATCCAAGTTTTATTTTCATAGTTCAAAAACTTGCATACTCTCATTTTTTTATCACTTTTTTCTTCTTCTTTTTTGTTTTCCTTTAATTATTTTATGATTTCAACTTATTTTTTATATTTAATTTCAATCTTGTCCTAGAGAGTGAAACCATTTTCTAATTTCCTATATAAGATTTGTTGTATAACAAGCACAATTCACAAAAGCATCATAATTTTTTGGATTAATGTTATTGTTAAGATATTCACCTATTTACTTTATTAGCCATTTAAAATTAATTATATTTTTAGACTATTAATCTTATTAAAAAAAGTAGATATATTCCCTTAAGCATTAGTAACTTGAGGCCAATTTCCACACACATGTTAGATCTTATCTTGTGCACTAAATGGCTTTTACAAAGTTGTACGAAGTCAAATACATGTACAAGAAAATTATGAAAAATTCAAAGCACATTATCAAAGGTTTCCTGGCAGCAGGCCGTGGTTCCATTTCATCTAAACGGTGACTTTTCCAGTAATAATTAAAATTTTAAAATAAAAATTCAATCCTTGCACTATAACTTAAGATTTTTTTTTTCTTTCTAAAAGAACATAACTTAATATGTAAACAATAATATAATGTTTTTAACTAAAACACAATATGTTTTTTGCGAAAATAAAAAAAAAGAATCCGTAAGAACTAGAAAATGTAAAGTTTTCGAAAGTATTTGCGAGTAATAGGACTTTTCAATCTCGTACAATTAAAATATAAATAATTTGTAATCAAAATTAATTAGATTCAATTACAACAATATTTTCTACACAAAAAAATTTACTACCATTATAATTAAACAAAAATACTATTATTGCAAATATTCTTATAAATAAATAAAATTACAACCTAATTTTAAAGAAACATTACACTTGATAATTTTACTAATTTTTTAACTATGGATAACAAAGGAATTTCGAAATATATATATACATCGAGGTTTTATGCTTTATTTAATAAATTAAAATAATTTCAGAATCCCATATCTTTTTTGAAGTATGCATATAAATTTTATTAATTAAAATTTATCAACTATATTTGTCGTTTGATACTATTTTCGGGAAAAAAAACTTGGGTAGCTGACACTGTAATTTTCTGTTAAACCAACCAGACCTAAGTGCTTGAAACTTGCGTGTCTTGTCAGTTGTGACAATGTGTGGTGGACCTACCTTAAACGGAAGCAAGCTGTGTTTATAACTTGCATGACTTACAAAACATCTTCATATCTATCAACCATTTCATTCTGTACCCCCTCAACTCAATCTATAGCATAATTGTTCATCTCCATACTTTCTTGTTTTTCAGTTAAAAATGGATCAAATTTATGATATGGGATGGCTAGTAATTACACTAACAGTTGGTGGAATAGCTGCAGTTTATGGTTTCTTGAAAAGGGTTAATCATAAATATTGTTATTCATCTTTCCCTTTGGATGACTTGCACTGGGGATCTTCTTTTATTGGGACTGTTTGTACTTTTCTCAAGGCTCTTTCTTGTGTTGGTGATTACTCTAATTCTTGCTGCGGTTCTCATACTGATGTTAGGTATGTACATAAACACACCTTTTCTGTGTATCTGTTTTTTTTAGACAAGATTCGAGAGATTATATCTTGATATTCTTTGTTTAGTTCTTTTATACATGGTTCATTGTTTTTTTTGCTAGTTTATATGGTTCATTGTTCATATGCTGCTGCAGTTGATCTGTTAGTATGCTATGGCAAGATTTGAGTCTTTATGATTAAATTCTTTAATTTTGATTCATGATGGAAGTATAAGGCTAATATGTAACAATTCGGACCGATATCTTATACGAAGGGGTGGCAATTTCTGGTTCCTCTGTAGTGTTCATGCTCATAGATGTGTCAATTTCATGTCGTTTTAAAATTTACTCAAATTTAATGAAAATAATATATCGGCTGAGTAGCAAAATTTTAATAATGAGTCATTTCGGATCATATTCTGGTATAAGAGGATGGGGTCGAATAACGAGGGGCGAAGGGGCTTTATAAAACAAAAAGTACTAGGTTAATGAGAACAAACTACAAAGTGAAGTAGGAATGGAAAATTGGATGTAGCTGAATTTGGACACAGCTTAGATTAATTCATAGGCAAAAAGGGTGCTTCAACTACTACACGATAGGTGAGAAATTTAAGGCGATTTTTAATTGTAGTTAGATACATGGATGAACTAGAAGAGGTTAATCTTTTTTAGTTAACGTACTGTTTATCCTTGATTAAAGTTCAACGAGACACGGGGTAAGGGACAAGAGCATGGTTGATTTTTTTTTGGATGATACATATTGAATAGATTATTCTGTTTGAATTAATTGAATTTTTTGTTGTGAAATACTTATCTAAGAGATGTCATCTGATGTGTAGCCAACTGAGCTACCTGGTTTTAGATCATATCTTAGTAAAAACATTGTTTACAAACGACTATGTTGGAAACTTGGAAAGACTACTTAATATTTCCCAAGGTTATACATATCACTGTCTTTTTCAATTATGTTAAAGGTAACATCATTTAGTAGAAAATATGTGTATAATATATAAAACTCCCATCTTTATGTTAAAGTTAAAACTTGAACATACTTAAATCAATTATTAGTGATCAACATTTTTCTAACTCGAAATAGACATGCATTGAAAGTTGTATGTCAGTTATGCTGATTGAATAATATAATTGCAAGTTGATGTATGCTCTTTTAGATTTTGTGTTACTGTCAGTTGTATCTTGATTTCATTTAATTTACTGGTGAAAGTTTAAGATAAAAGATTGTTTACACTTTTACAAAACATTGGAGGACTTATTATTTGTTGGCACTGCTCTGATTAGCTGTCTCTGTTCTTATAGTGATTGCTTGGAATTTCAATTTTCATCATGGGAAGAGAAAATCATCTCAGCTAAAAAACGTGAGCGTAAAGTTGGTTATTACCTGCAGAAGAAATCCAACGAAAAGTATACTTTGGCAGTCATCGGGAAACAAAACATTGCAAGTCACATGTCGTATGAAGTTAATGGGTCCTTTGCTCGTTATTATGCTTCTCACTTGTCTTCACGTCAAGCTCTCAAGTGGAATACTAAGCGCGAAGTGATTGACTGGTTATCCACCATGGTAACACAGCCTGAAAAAGAAGTTGTACATGAAGTTCAGTATATAAAGGAGGGCAAGAGTTTCTTCAAAGTTTTGATAGGTGAGTTTCAGAAGAAGTTGATTATACCAGCAACGTATTTGCAGAAGTACAGCAACATTAAGGAGGGTTCAATGAGACTGAGGAACGGAGAACGAGAATGGAAGGTGGAGGTTGATGGCCAAGTATTAAAGGGTGGTTGGGATGTTTTTGTCAAAGATCACAAGCTTCGTGCAGGTGATTTCCTTGTTTTCACTTCTCTTGGTGAAATGTTCTTCAGTGTTGCTATTTTCGGAGAGAATGGTCAAATCAAAGAATTCCCATGGTACCATGCTTTCAACCCTGATGGTAGAGTTGTGTATGTGTGAATATGGCTTACACACTTTTTCAATTAGGTGAGAAACTTCAGGTTGTATAGGTAGGTGAATGGTTAATCTATGTAAAGTTGAGGTTTGGCGCTGAACAATCTTTGTGAAGAAATCAAGCACCGGACGATATGATATATTGGTTCTGTTCCTCCAGACTAATAGTGGACATCTTGCATTTAGTGGGAATCTACCATCCTTCTATAGGTTATAATGTGCCTTGGCTACATCTTTCATGTCTCAGTATCATTGTACGTAATCGAAAACCTGAAGATTAGTTTGATGTAGAGTGAACTTCACCTGGAATACAAAAGAGGTAGGCTTGTATGTTTTTCCTTAGCTAATTGAAAGCACCACAGTACCCCACAACGTGGGCTTGTTCGGCTACCGAAATGCTTCCAAAATATTACTCTCTGCCGTGACTTAAAAAGCAACTCCAACAGAGACTTTTAGAATAAAATGCAGCTCTCAATAATTTAGGAGTTTTTATTGTATAACAAAAATAACAACGCTATTTACAATAAAAACTCCTAAATTATTTTAAGGAGTTCTTAATAGCGTTGTTATTTTTATTAAACTTTACATCGATTCTGTCTAGACTTAAAATCAACTATAATCATTAAAATCTGAATTAAATATAGTCGGGAATTATATCGTACTTATGCAGTACGCATTTCGCTGCACATGCCTCGTAGACTTCGCCACACAGGCCTTGCAGACTGAAAATTTACAAGATACACATTTAAAACACAAGTTGACAATATCAACATGTGAAATTAAGTTCACAATAACAGCATATGGCACCCCATCATAAAACTCAAATCAGCCTTTACCACAAACGTTACACTTGAAATTCCGTCTAATTTTGGTGATTTCAAGGCTGTGTTCATGGAGATCATCACAACTGAAAGCGTGTGGATGACCTAAAACAGGAGGATACATCAAGATAAGTTGATGTTCATCCCATCTGTGATTTATTGTGCCCGGTTGTAGTGCACAGAGTATATGAATAGAATATTCACAAATGTTACATCTGAAGGACCACTTATATTCAAATCCGCACCCTCTATATTACTCGGTTGAAGAGGGTGCCTATGGCTATCATGTTTGATCATCTTAGCCAATGCCGCACACACAATATCGATCCAATATGAACATGATTCATCAGAATATAATATTCCGTTGCAGTACCAGTTACAAAAATCGCATATAGGGATTTTAAATGACTTACTAGTTTGATAACATTCAGTCAATATGGTGAGCTCTTTTTCTGGATGTGATGCATGTTGATGTTAGAAAATGGAAGGTTTGAGACATATTTTATATATGTTCTTGATGTAATTTCCGGAAACTAACGATTGGAGGTTGTTCCTTGCTATAAGGACTTAAATTTCCATGTTTAGATCTAAGACATTTTCTTAGTGTAATCCATAGATAAATTGAGTAGAAGTTGCTAGTTTGAAATGAGTTTAAAGAGTTTGTCCCACATTGAATATGTAATTGAATATGTAATATGGGTGTGAGTGCTTTATATGCATGGATGTGCAAGAGTAGTGTCAACTACTAAGACATGCGAGTGTGCATGGTGTACTAGTGTGCCCTCGCACACACGCGCGCCGCCGCCTCGCCACGCCACGCCACGGGTCGGGTTGAAGGGCGAATGTCTCGGCGTCTCGCGTATGCGAGGCGACCTAGGCGAGGAATTTAGGGTCAGAGTTTAGCAGATAAACTCTGATGATTCTGCTGGTCAGAGTTTAGCAGATAAACTCTGATGGAACTGTGCTAGTCAGAGTTTATAAACTCTAATAGACCTAATCAGAGTTTAGCTAAACTCTGATAACTGTTATTTTACTGATTCTGGAATATATTCTATTAAATATTTTTTAAGTCAGAATAATTATTTTAATTAATATTTTATCTGCTGTTATGTTTTATTGTATTATATATACATAAAAACGTTGGAGATAGGAAAAAGATGGATTTTGACATAAGTCTGAGAAACCCTAGCAGTAGCCATACTCTGTATTTTCTACTCACAGAATTCATACATATTAACATAGGTTTTCTGGGTGAACTGAGGTGCAGGTCACTGTTGAATGCTACGTATCTGTGGACGAAGTACTCTGTGCTGTTTTATCATGGAAGTGATATTGCTGCAACCCAACACAGCGTAGTGGGGCAATATTCTCTTCAAGAACAGTCAAGACTTCTTGCAAGGCTTGGCGACTCAACTGTTTATTGGTTTTATGAGTGTATGCGAAAAAGCTTCTGTTAGAGCTAAGACTTCTATATTTTCTCTTGTCTTTACAGTTACTGATTTATATATCTTGTTTTTACCTTCGTGCTTTGTTTTGTTAATTGGTTTAATCTTCATGTTCTTGTTAAACTGTTTATATAACTGCCCCATTGTTGTGTTTAGTTTTGGATTATTCCCAACAATCTTGAAGAGATTATCTGTTATATATTGTTAATTAACAAGATAGTTAACGAAACTGAAACTCCTATTGTTGATGCTACTGGTTCTGGGTCTGGGGTTACTGCATCTGCCATTGATTGGACCACGTACCGTTTCCCACAGCCCATTGATTTGTCGGGCATGCCTGATAAATTCAGTGGGGGTGTTGGTGAAAGGCAGAGTGTCTAAACTTGTAACACTATATCTAATGTAACTCAACTAAAGAAAAGATACTTAACCCGAAGTCAATCAAGAACGAGAAGTCACAATGAAATCAATACAAATGAAGACAAAGTAATTGAATATGATCAAACAAAGAAGAAATCATTGGAAGAAGTTCAAGTCAAAGTTGTTCATGCCCCTGTGATTTGTAATTCAATGAATCAAGATCATAACTATTAGTAACAATAAGACTAATTGATTTCAAGTGAAGAAGAAGGAAAGCAATTGTTGGAAAGCCACATTTCTAATTGAACATGGAAATCTATTCAGAAGCAAGAACTCTATCAAGACTAGTCACTTATGAACCAGACCATTGCATCAAGTGTCAGGACATTGATAGCAAGTTTATGTCAGCAACAGAGATCCATGTTCAAGAGCTTGTTGAAAAATATTGAAGACACGAAGAAATCACAAGTTCAAGATGTTGCATTGAAGTTTCAAGTTGAAGCCCAGAATTTTTCTAAGTACTTACAAGGGAACCTATGTAGAAATTCCTATCTAGAAATTCTGGATAAACTTCTACTTAGAGCCAAGTAGAAATTCTGGAGGAGAAAATATTTTCTAAGTACTCAACTCAGGAAGCTATCTCGAATTTCCTATGTAGAAATTCCCAAGTCGAATTTCCTATGTAGAAAATTCTGGAGATGAAAATATTTTCTAAGTATTAAGGAAGTTTGCTATCTCGAATTTCCTATGTAGAAATTCTACTTAAAAGTTCGAGATAGCCAAGTAGAAATTCCTATGTAGAAATTCTACTTAGAGTTCTAGATAGAGCTAAGTAGAATTTCCCATGTAGAAATTCTACATAGAAAACAGTTTCAACATGACACATGGCATC
Source organism: Oenanthe sinensis (assembly GCA_028671895.1). Taxonomy (NCBI): domain Eukaryota; kingdom Viridiplantae; phylum Streptophyta; class Magnoliopsida; order Apiales; family Apiaceae; genus Oenanthe; species Oenanthe sinensis. Next base: position 4,968,085 of record JAPMAC010000198.1, read on the forward strand.
ATCCTGGTGGCAGATTTCCAAGCTTTCAAGACATGATAAGATTAACGTGGACAACATTAGACCACTCACATCTTATCGTTTGAAGACTACAAGTCATAGATTACAAAGTAGTATAAATAGAAGTACTTGTGTAACATTACAAAGAGAGCAATATTCGAGAGAAACACTTGTAATAGAGAGAGAGTACATTCACAGAGCTTAGTATCATTTACTACCCTCTTTACTTCTGTTGTACTATTGTAATGAATGTTGTAGCAATCCCTTCAAGTGATATATAAGACATATATTCCTTGAATCTTTGTGTTCATTTATTACATAATATTTATTGCTCCATAAATATTAAAAGTTGTATTCACCCCCCCTCTACAACACATTTGGACCTAACAATTGGTATCAGAGCCTAATGTTTGACAAACAAAACATAGTTCCTTGTGTTTGGTAGAAGATTAATGAGTTTTCTCTTCCAGATCTAATTTTCGAGTTTTTCTTGAAAAGTGTGCCTTAATTTATTTATTTTTCGGTGAAAACTCATCCCAAAAATTATTTAAATACTCCAGGTGTGATTATTTAGCTTGGGTGGATTTTAGATAATTTTTGTGAATTAATCTGGGTACTTTGGTTTGTAGTGTTCTTCATTGTTCTTGACAAAGAAGACAAACCCAGTAACTTTTGATCTTCTTTTCAAAAAGACAAAAAGTGTAAAAGGTGTTATTGGCTTTTGATTGGACAATATACTCACAGAAAAAGGGAACTGTCAGAAGACTCTGTATCTTTCACGTGGGTGTTAGGTGAAGTTAGGTGAGATTAGTCATAAAAGTCAAAAAGTGTGAAAGTGACCTGCAGCAAATTTTCTCCAAGGCAAAAGTTCTACATAGAATATCTACTTGACAATTTCTACTTAGAAATTTCGACTTGAACAATTTCTACTTGGTGAAATTTCGACTTGGCAAAAAGTTCTACATAGAAATTTCGACTTAGCCTAGTCTTGTGTACTTAGAATTTTTTTTTGTGACCAGTTTTTGAACTTTGATTTATTTTGAGATAATTAAATTTTCTTTTAATTACTACTCAAGTAATAAGAAAAGTTTATTATCTCTACTTTAAATCTATATTAAGATGGCACCTAAAAATCAATTCAAAATTCCAATGTTCGGCCGAGATCACTATGAAGAGTGGGTGTTGAGAATGAAATTATACCTTGAGTCAGTTAACCCTGAATACTTGGAAGTCCTTGACAAAGGTAAATTTGTTCCAATGGTGGTTGTTCCTGAGCACATGGAAGGAGATGTGGTTGTACCACAGCGGTCTGAGCCTAAAAAGGCAGCGGACTTTTCAGATGCTGATAAGGAGCAGATAGCCTTTGATACATCCGTTCGACAAACCTTGGTGGAATCCCTCGATCACGAAATGTTTAATGTAGTTAAAGGACTAACTACAGCCAAGAAGATCTGGGATAAGATAGAGGTCGTCATGGAAGGTACAGCTGAGGTTAGAAGCAATAAGACACTCATACTCAAGATGGAGTATGACACTTTCAGGATAAGAAAAGGAGAAAGCATTACAGATGTCTATATGAGATTCAGTCAGTTGGTTTTGGATTTGAATCTGAGAGGTATAACTCTCCCCATTGTTGAAGTCAATACGAGATATCTAAGGAACCAGCCAAAGAGCATTGAACATAGAGTCTACGCTGTAAGAGAAACCAGAGATTTGCATACAACTTCTCTGGAAGAGTATTATGGAATACTAAAGACCTATGAGCTAGAGACCTTACAAGATCAAGCATGGGACAATGATTCAAGAGGAAAAGAAGTGGCATCAGCATTAGTTGCTAATGAGGAAGAGTCTAAAAAGGCAGTGGTTGCAGAAAAACCAAGATCATCACCGGCACCACATCAAGTTGAGAATGATGATGAGTGCACCTCCAATAGTGATGATGACTACTTCACCCAAGAAGAGCTGGACAACATGGATGATAGTGTCGTGGCATACATGGCAAGGAAGTTCAGCAATATAAGGTTCAAGAAGAGTAACCGACCGCAGAGAAAATCTTCATCCTCATATCGGGTTACTAGGGGTGGTAGTAGTTCTTCAGGTTACAAAGGGAAAGGTAAGAGTACCAGCTACAAATCTCCTTTGGATTTCAAAATGAAGTTCAAATGCTTTAACTGTGGTGAAGTTGGACACTTTGCTACCGACTGCAAGAAGCCAAAACAGACTTATCCAAAAGAAACTTATGAAGCCCTCAAAAGCAAGTATGAAGCCCTGGTGAAGGAAAGACATGGAAAGAGAGCTTTAGTTGTTACAGAAGGAAGAGCTTGGGATGATTCAGATGAGGAAGAAGTTATTCATGCAAACTTTGCCCTCATGGCTGAGACATCAGAAGAACCAGAGGTACCAGTTCTAACCCTTAAGGAAGAAATGTCTATTGATGATTATAGGGTGCAGAACGGGGCTCTTAGCGAAGAGATCTATATGTTGTGCAAAAGCCTAAACACTTCTCAAAAGGAACAGAAAACACTTGTTGCCAAATGCAGAATGCTTGAGGCAAAAGTGGAAGAGTTAGAGGCTGTTTGCACTGTAGATACTTCCCTAAGAGACTCTATTAAATCTTTGGAACACAAGCTTAGCCTTAAAGATGAAATAGAAGCATGTCTTAGGAATAAACTAGCTGAGTTAGAAACAAAATGCGAAGCTTATAAACTAGCTGCTAGTAAGGTGAATGTTGACAGTGATACATTTAAGAAGATAACTGGAGTTGGTGTAGGTCTTGACTATTCTAACTTATCTAAGAAAGAAGGGAAAAGACCTGTAGACACTAGTTCCAGTAAGACCAAGACTGAAATACCTACTTTTCTTAAATCAGCTGTCAAACCCATCTTTAAACACTTCGTTCCTTAAGTAGAAGAAGAGACTGAATTATTAGTTAGATATGAGATAGAGATGGAAGATCGAAAGAAAGAACAACCTGTAACTCCTATTAAATCAGTTAAAATCAAATCCACTAGAGAAGAATCTAGACAAGGATTAGGAGCTAAGGCTGTTAATCAACAGAAAAAGGAAAAAGGCATAAAAGAGGTTAAGGCAGAACGTGTTAAGAAAGAGTGCTATCATTGTAAATCTACTGAACATCTTTCTTACGCATGCAAATCTAACATGAATATTCCTATTACTCATGCCATGCCTGTACCACACACAATGAATAACATGCATATGAACCATGCACAATGTGGTCAACCTAATTGTATGCCATGCACTTTTAACGTCATGCAAACATTTGTAAACTTGATGAATGCAACTAGCCAATCATGTCAAAATTCTACTGCTAGTTCTAATGTCAAAAAGAAGCATGTTAGAGCTAAGACTGCCAGTCCTCCTAAAGTTAGGAGTGACAAACCTTCTCCTAAGACTAACAAAATTGTCAAGTCTGAAAGAGGAAAAGACGAAGTCAAAAGCTCGAGTAATGTTAAAGTAGGTGCATCTACTGTTGTTAAATCTGATAATTCTCGATCTTATAGAAAAGCCGGGCCCAATCAAACACGGGTTCCGAAGAACGCCTAACCAATCTGTCATTGCAGGGCATTAAGCGAAAAAGGAATAAAGTTATATGGGTGCTAGACAGTGGAGCATCGAGGCATATGACAGGAAACAAGTCCCTGCTTACAGAGTTGGTTATGAAGGCTGGCCCTTATGTTACCTTTGGAGATGACAGCATTGGTGTGACAAAGGGATATGGCAAACTGAAATCTGGTAATGTCATCATTGAAGATATTTCCTATGTTGAGGGACTGAAACACAATTTGTTGAGTATTAGTCAATTTTGTGACAAAGGATATGAAATTGTCTTCAACAAGAAAGGTGTATCAATCACTCACATTAAGGAAGGTTCGTTGGCTTTGAGAGGAGTTCGAAAGGCAGATCTTTTTGTTGCTGATATGGATTCGGCAAACCAGAATGAAGTGACCTGTTTCTATAGCAAAGCGTCAGATGATGAAAGCTGGCTATGGCATAAGAAGCTGTCTCACTTGAACTTCAAAATGATGAATGCTCTCGCAAGGCGAGAACTGGTGAAAGATCTACCTCAAATGGAGTTTGCTCCTAAAGGACTCTGTGAAGCCTGTGAAATGGGAAAGTCAAAGCGAGCATCGCACAAGAGTAAAGAAATTTCTAGTGTCACTGAGCCTCTGCAACTCCTTCATATGGATTTATTTGGCCCAGTGAATGTCCTATCATTGTCTATGAAAAGATATGCTTTGGTAATCGTGGATGACTTCTCCAAGTATACATGGGTATTGTTCGTAATGACAAAAGATGAAGTGCCTTTTCAAATCATTGATCACATCACTGAGATTGAGAATGTATCAACACTCACTGTGAAGACGATAAGATCAGACAACGGCACAGAATTTAAAAATGCAATATTGAATGACTTCTGTGTTTCTAAAGGAATACGTCATCAGTACTCAGCCCCGAGAACTCCACAACAGAATGGTGTAGTTGAAAGGAAGAACAGAACATTGGTTGAAGCAGCAAGAACTTTGTTGTATGAATCGAAACTTCCTCTATACTTTTGGGCCGAGGCAGTGAGTACAGTGTGTTACACTCAGAATAGAACCTTGATCATAAAAGATAAAGAAAAGACACCATGTGAACTAATGAATAACAGAAGACCAACAATCAAATACTTTCATGTCTTTGGAGCTAAATGCTATGTACTTATAGATGATGAAAATCTAGGCAAGTTTGAAGCAAAGGCACGTGAAGGAATATTTATTGGTTATTCTACAAATACGGTGGCAGCTTATCGGGTATTCTTAGTGAATGAACGGAAAGTGATTGAAAGCTACAATGTCAGATTCGACGATACCAAACTCCCATCAATTTCTAAAGATAATAGTGAACCTGAGTCCCTAAAATTTCAAAATCTGGACTTGGATGAAATTGAGGATGAACCTGAGTTAGTTGTTACATCAAATATACCAAGTGTTCGTGAAGAAATACCTGAATCTAGTAGACAATCGAATTCTACAAGATCAGAAGATACTTCTTCCGCACATTCCGGCAATAACTCAGGGGGAGTAAATAACAGCTCAAGGACAAGTGTTCAAGAGTCGAGGAGTAATGACACTAGTTCTGTAGGAGCTGGCACTAACTCAGGGGGAGTTAGTGGAAATAACATAAGTAGTCAGCACAACAATTCAGGAAATCAAGCTGAATCATCAAGTCAATTACCAAGAGAACGGGTATGGAGTAGAGATCATCCGTTTGAATTAATTATTGGTGATCCAGATGCTGGTGTGACTACTAGAAGAACTACAAGAGCTGACATGGCTAATATCTGCTTGTACTCTGGGTTCTTGTCCAAACAGGAACCTAAAGAAATAGAAGAAGCTCTTGGTGATGCTGATTGGGTGATTGCAATGCAAGATGAGCTCAATCAGTTTGAAAGGCAGAAAGTTTGGAAGCTGGTACCCCGACCAAAGAACAGATCAGTAATTGGAACTAAGTGGGTATACAGAAATAAACTGGACGAAAACGGACTTGTAACACGAAACAAGGCTCGTTTGGTAGCAAAAGGTTACTCTCAACGAGAGGGAATTGATTATGATGAAACCTACGCTCCAGTTGCAAGACATGAGGCAGTCAGGATGTTCTTGGCCTTTTCAGCACACAAGAACTTCAAGGTTTTTCAGATGGATGTGAAAAGTGCCTTCCTGAGTGGAGAGCTAGAAGAAGAAGTGTATCTGGAACAGCCACCTGGCTTTATTGATCCAGAACTTGAAGATTTTGTGTTTCTTCTCTTCAAAGCTGTCTATGGCCTCAAGCAATCCCCAAGACGATGGTATGAAACCCTATCCTTGTTCTTAATTGAAAATGGTTTTATTAGGGGAGTAATTGATAAAACATTGTTCTACAAAAATGTAAAGAGTGATTTGATACTTGTTCAAGTGTATGTGGACGATATTATTTTTGGGTCATCTAATGAGCGCTTGTGCGAGAAATTTGCCAAGTTAATGCAGGATAAGTATGAGATGAGCATGATGGGGGAGCTGTCTTTCTTCCTTGGATTACAGATCAGTCAAAGAAAAGAAGGAATCTTTATCTGTCAATCCAAGTACATCAAAGATTTACTCAAGAAGTACAATCTTGAAGATGCATCAGCAGCTAAAACTCCCATGCCAACAGCCACAAAGCTTGATGAAGACAAATCAGGTAAACCAGTTGACATCACAAGCTATCGAGGTATGATTGGCTCACTTCTCTATTTAACTGCAAGTAGACCCGATATCATGTTCGCAACGTGTTTGTGTGCAAGGTTCCAAGTGGATCCTAGAGAGTCACATCTCATAGCCGTCAAACGAATCTTTAAGTATCTCAAGGGAACACCAAATCTAGGGATTTGGTACCCAAGAGATACAGGTCTTAATCTAATAGGCTATTCGGATTCAGATTATGCAGGTTGCAGGATCGATAGGAAAAGCACATCTGGTGCTTGTCAATTCCTAGGCAGAAGATTGGTGTCCTGGCAAAGTAAAAAGCAACATACAGTATCTACTTCTACTGCTGAAGCTGAGTACATTGCTGCTGGAAGCTGTGTAGCTCAAATACTGTGGATGAGGAACCAATTGAAAGATTATGGCATGGAACATACAAAGATTCCAATCATGTGTGACAATACTAGTGCCATTGCCATGACCAACAATCCTGTAGATCACTCAAGAACCAAGCACATAGATATCCGGTATCACTTCATCAGAGAACATGTCGAGGAGGGGACTGTGGAGTTACATTTTGTACCCACAATACAACAAATTGCAGATATATTCACCAAACCTCTTGATGAAGTAACATTCAATAGGTTGGTTGGTGAATTGGGGATGCTTAACACAAGTTAGTAAATCCTTATATCTGTAAAATCCAAGTTTTTGATCATTTACATATGTTTGTTTTCCTTGTTATTTGCCTAGTTGAAAACATATGTAAATCATTTGTAAAATTGCTCAAAATATCACTTCTACATGCTACTTAATCATTATGAATTTAGACTTTAAAATGCCTTATTAATGATTATTATATGTTGTATGATGTGGTATTTTCCATAAATTCACTGTGCTTTGATTGTAATTTTTTTTAATAAAAACTTTGAATTTATGCTCATTTAATTGCATGAACATAGGGGGAGTTAAATTCATGAATCTCTAAATTTGCCTTGATTTTAGATGAATTTTTCTATGTTTATCATGTATTTTTAATGTCATGAGAAGGTTTAGAATTGTCAAGGAATGGTTCTCTTAATGGTTTTGAATAAAAATCCTTGAATTGGTATTTATTTTAATCTGGCAAAATTTAATTTTTGTATTCCTTGAAAAATTGCCAAATTTTACCAAGTACCTTCAAAATTTCGAGATAGGGTCTATCTCGAAACTCATCTCGAAATTCTGCTTGAATTTCGACTTTGAGCTTCCAGGAGTGAAGTTTTGAAAATTCTAAGTCTGGTAAATTTTTCGACTTAGTGTCTATCTCGAACCTTATCTCGAAATTCGACTTACAGTTCGAGATAGAGTTCCAGGTGTGAGAGATTTGAATATTCCAAGTCTGGGAAAATTTTCGAGTTAGCATCTATCTCGAAATTCATCTCGAAATTCGACTTGAAGTTCGACTTAGGGTCTATCTCGAAATTCATCTCGAAATTCGACTTGAAGTTCGACTTAGGGTCTATCTCGAAATTCATCTCGAAATTCGACTTGAGGTTCGACTTAGGGTCTATCTCGAAATTCGACTTGAAGTTCGACTTAGGGTCTATCTCGAAATTCATCTCGAAATTCGACTTGAAGTTCGACTTAGGGTCTATCTCGAAATTCATCTCAAAATTCGACTTGAAGTTCGACTTAGGGTCTATCTCGAAACTTATCTCGAATTTCGACTTGAAGTTCGAGATGAGTTTTTCATCAGAGGTTTCATGCTGTTTAAATTTGTTCAAGTGAATTTAATTCGAATTAGCCTTTATGTCGAAACTTATCTCGAATTTCGACTTGATGTTCGAGATAGAGTTCGACATAGAAGTTCGACTTAGAAGTTCGACATAGAGTTCGACTTAGATTTCCCAGTGTGTGTACTTAAGTTTTTTTTTATTTTCACAGGGATGTTTTTGTCATTTCACTCTATTGTCTATATATACAACACTAACCCGATTTTACTTTCACTTTTACCCAATTCTTTTAAAACCTAGTTTTTACAGCAGCCCTCCCTCCAAACCCACGACTGTTCATCTTTGCAGTTGAATCTCTTACATATAACGAATTACTGTCCATTTTTTCTTGATTTCTCCGTCTGCATCATATACATACGATTATATTGTGCGTAGTTTTGTGTTTCAGTTGTGACTGTTCCTCTTCACATATCTATACATACTCACACTTATACACACACTTCTCACATACATATTATTACTGCAGATTTTGTTTTCACAGTAGTTTGTTAGTGATTATTGTTTAACTCCGTAGTTTAATTATCGATACAACCTCACAGTTGTTTTCTAAATTAAAAGGGATTCAAAACAAATTTTTTTTTATAAACAAAAAAAAAAACAATGACTCACCAATTTTCTCTTACAAAACATAATTTTTATAATATTCCGACTGAAATTGGTGATCAACTCCTGCGTTTCAAGTTTTGGGTACGATATCTTAATTTGTACTCCAAAGCTAGTACTGCTTTTACTGCAAAACCTACACTGGTCCATGATGCTTTGCAGCAGTTATGGACTAGTGCAGTACCTTTTGGGAGTAAATCGACCCCCTACGGTTTTACTTTTACCTTGGAGGGTCAAAATTTTGAGGTTACAGAGGCTATTTTTAATACAGTTCTTGGTTTTCCAGTCAAGGATTCTTATGACCCTGAACCTACAGCGGCTGAGCGCCAGAATTTTTTTGAAGCAATTGGATGTTATCCTCCCCCTGGACGACTATCTACTTCAAATATTCAAAAACAATTTTTTCATGTGGAATGAAATTACTTTTTCGAGGCCATTACTAGATGCTTTCGGGCACGAGAAAGAGATTTTCATCAAATTTCCATTCCCATGCAAATTTTTGGTGTTTCCCTAGCCCAGGAACTAAACATTAATTATGGCAGGCTTGTTCTTTCAGAATTAGTGGCTACAATGGGATCACCTGAAACCAGAGACATTTCACACAATGATATTGTCTGCTGGTATCCTCGTTTCTTGCAAATGCTAATCAATCATCTCGTGCCTTCTAATGCTTTATCACTTAGGCAAGCATTTGTTCGAAGTCCCACCTCTGCACCTCTAGGCATGGGCACTAAGTCACTAACAACTATTGCTAACCAGGATAAACATCAGGGTAAACCTATGTCTATTCCTGAAAACATTCAAGTGTGGCTCTCTTATGATGCAGGTGTAACTACTCTCGCTGGGACTTCACAAATCTCATCACATGCTCAGAATCCATCTGCCCACAATGAAGCATTTCAAGGGATTCCTGATGAGCATATTGATGACGAACAAGATGAGGGCCAATCTCTCAGTCACTTCACAGCCAGGCAAAGGGAACATCAACCGTCTCCTAGGACAACACATGCTGATTCTGATTCCTCTGTTGGCCAAGGTAATGAAGGAGGTACATTCTTCGAACCTAACACTCCTTCCTCCTCTGATTCTGATTCCGTGGCCCAAGATTCTGCTACCCCGCAGGATCTATCCCAGGGTGATAGCCATATTTCTGCGTCTGATTCCCTAACTTCTTCCCTATCACCCCTGTTAACGGGAGTTAAAAGGCCGGCATCCGTAGAATTAGGTGTGAGTGCTGATGAGAGTAACCCTGAAGTGCAGCCAGTTTTACGGAAGAAAGCCAAAATTTCCCAGGCTGCTACTTCAACCGCCCAGTCCATCCCTAGTGTGTCTCTCACAACCACTCCACCTCACGAGAGTGGTTCTCCCCTTGCACAGTCAACACCTAGGATGGTTGCTGAGGATTCGGTGTCTTCTGAAGAGCCTGTTCCTTCAGTTAGGCCGGAAGCTTTAAGTGCTTCGAAAGTACCTTCACCGGTACGTCCTGATGCTGCAGAGCGGATCGGTTCTACTGTTGTACTTGAACACTCTGCAGCCTCTCAGCCTGAGATTCCACCTCAGGACACAACAGGATACATAGATCCCATAACTGTTCTTAATTTTTCTTATCCAGTTTATGCAGGTACTGCTTTGACTCTGGGTTACTTTATTGAAGACATACACGAGCGTGAGACAAGGAGTGAGTGCGAGCGTTTAGGGAGTGAGGGACCTTCATTTTTAAGGCCCGAAACTGAGAGTAAAACACAAACAGGAAGATTTTTAGAGCGAGAACACCTAAGCCAAACACCGTCCCTTATTCTTGAAAATCTGGATACACGTATGTCAGAAATGGAAACTCAGATGAAGCAGTTTGGGCAGTCAATGGGGCAGTTAGGGATTAATGTTGGAGATCACAAGAGAGCTCTTGATGACTACGCAGCACGAATGGCAGGTCAAGCTGAAGCTTTACAAGATATGACGAACAAAGTAAATGATCTGGGCCATGCTGGTGGTCTCTTGGGCAGCACTCTGTACGACAGAATGGGGAGTGTAGAAAGCGTTCTGCATACAATGGCCACGGAAGTCAGTCGGATGATGTATGCAGTTCGGCATTTGGTTCCCCCGGAGTGCTTCGACGAACAATTCAATCAACCTCCCCCGGATGATGGTGGTGCAGGTGGTGCTGATGCACCTTCTACTGGACCTTCTGGTTTTGGTTCAACTGCTGGAGGATCTGGTGCACCCGGTGATGCTCAGGATAACTCACCTAAGGGGGAGAAAGGAGAAAATGAGACGAAACAACAGTCACCCCGAGCTGAAGAAACGACTGATCAAATGGTGACTGATGAGGAAGCTCAGAGAAAGCGGAAGGGTAAAGCAGTGATGGTTGAACAAGAAGAGCCATTCGCTGACTTTGGTGATCGACAGGAACAGGTGCAAATTGATTCAGATTCTGATATGGAGGACGTACCCCTAGCACACGCAATTAAGAGATCTCTGGAGGAACAAGGTGGAGGTGCTAGGGCGTCTGCCGATGAGATTCCTGTCGATGAGGAAACCCTGAAAGCTCAGCAGTTAGCTCTGGAACAAGCTAAATTTTTCAAAATGAAGATGATGCAGGATAAAGCTGTTTTTCTTGAGAAGCAAGTGGAGCTCAAGGAAAAGCAGTATGATCATGAGCTTGCCAGACTAGCTGATCCTCAAGTTGATCTGGACAAAAGGAGGATTGGACAGAAATGGGACGATGCACGAAAGATACTGATGGGGTCGTGTGCACATGGAGTTCATAATAAAGAGGCAGATGACTTGTTCTTCAACTTGAACATGAAGAATCCGATGACGATGGACTATATAAATGCTTTGAAGAGAATGATTTCTAAAGTCCGTGTTGGATACAAATCGGTGGATAATGAATGGCAAGTCATCTTGTCTTTAATTGATGGAGCCCCGATGTCTTTTATGTATGTCGATGATCAGTTTATGTCGAGAAGATCTGCGTCAGAGTTGTTCTTGCTAGCAACTAAAATTCAATATTCTCAAGCTGAGGAGCTAAGCATTCTGTATAGAGATCAGTTAATGCAGTTAGCAGAGGACAAGGGACCAGAATTCTCAGCCAATCCAGACGTTGTCAGAATGGTTGTTGATGGAAAGATGAAGAGGGTTAGCTTGGAAGAAAATGACTTGATGGCTCTATCGGTGGAATCCCTTAAAGCTGTTTGCAGACAAATGATGGGTAAGGGATTCACCTCGGATATTAAAGAAAAATCAGTGGAGTTCATTGAGAAGATAATCTTCCAGAAGAGCAGTGAAATATGGAAGTGCGATGTCGTTGCTCCAAATCCTCTGGATAACGTGAAGATTGAGCCAGAGCTAATGCAAAGAAAATGGGATATTCTACAAGCTGTGAAAAGCGTAGATGAAGCTTTGACTCTTCCTTCAGGACCCCTGGAACAAGGAGAGATAAGGGAGGCAGTTGGTGTTCCAGGAAGAGAAAGTGTATACTGGATTCATTCTTACACAGATGATACAGCTGATGCCTTGGTGTTCATTGATGCAGACCAGAATCAAACCTTCTTGCATATGAGTAGGAAATGGCTGCTGCAGACTCAAGATGCTGCATTTCTAGACAAAGTCAGAGATGAATTCAAATTGGGAGATGTAGAGGATAAGTTTGCAGATGAAAAGCAGAGACTATTAAAGTACTTATCTGAAGTAGTAAAAGAGAAAAGGAGAATGGAGTCAGATGCGGCTAGTAGGTTCAATACCAACCGTGTCAAGGGCTACCCTAAAATGATCTACTGTCAGTTCAAAGCTGATAAAGCTCATTGGAAGTCTCAGCTCATCATGAAAAACTTTGAGGACATTCCAAAGATCAGAACTACCCAGGAAGTTGATAAACTAAGAAGGCTTTTCAGACATCCATATCCAGAACCCAAGAATCCTCTGGAAATGGAAGCAGTAAGTTTGCTGAATGCGAGATGGGCACAACTACACGATCCAGTATACAAAAGAGAACAGCAAAGGAAAGAAAGGCGCAGAAAACAAGGAGAAGATAAGCGCAGTGCTGTTAAGGAAGTTAGGAAGGGGAAACGGAATTAGAGTTAAAGTTCAAAGGGATGTGAACTTGAAGTTGGAAAAACTTCATATCTTTTGGTTGCTCTAACTCACTTGAGGAAAATTCACCTGACCACGGTATGCGAGATAGGCTAATTTACCATACTGTAACCGTGAATCAGAGTGGATCCAATAAGGTGATATGAGTTGGACTGAAAGGTATGAAATAATCCAGGTAATAGAGATCATTTCAATGGTCTTTAATTCGAGGTTCGAATTTTCTTTCTAGCTTATGTTTATTTTAAAAAGTTCTTTGTATTGTTTTCAAGTTTTCATTCAATTGTAAAATGTACAAGACATTAATGTTACTTATCTTTTCTCGTCTCATTATTTAGTTGAGTTATCCTTCTTTAATTTGAATGTCATTGTTAGACAATCAAATAGGGGGAGATTGAAAGGCAGAGTGTCTAAACTTGTAACACTATATCTAATGTAACTCAACTAAAGAAAAGATACTTAACCCGAAGTCAATCAAGAACGAGAAGTCACAATGAAATCAATACAAATGAAGACAAAGTAATTGAATATGATCAAACAAAGAAGAAATCATTGGAAGAAGTTCAAGTCAAAGTTGTTCATGCCCCTGTGATTTGTAATTCAATGAATCAAGATCATAACTATTAGTAACAATAAGACTAATTGATTTCAAGTGAAGAAGAAGGAAAACAATTGTTGGAAAGCCACATTTCTAATTGAACATGGAAATCTATTCAGAAGCAAGAACTCTATCAAGACTAGTCACTTATGAACCAGACCATTGCATCAAGTGTCAGGACATTGATAGCAAGTTTATGTCAGCAACAGAGATCCATGTTCAAGAGCTTGTTGAAGAATATTGAAGACACGAAGAAATCACAAGTTCAAGATGTTGCATTGAAGTTTCAAGTTGAAGCCCAGAATTTCTCTAAGTACTTACAAGGGAACCTATGTAGAAATTCCTATCTAGAAATTCTGGATAAACTTCTACTTAGAGCCAAGTAGAAATTCTGGAGGAGAAAATATTTTCTAAGTACTCAACTCAGGAAGCTATCTCGAATTTCCTATGTAGAAATTCCCAAGTCGAATTTCCTATGTAGAAAATTCTGGAGATGATAATATTTTCTAAGTATTAAGGAAGTTTGCTATCTCGAATTTCCTATGTAGAAATTCTACTTAAAAGTTCGAGATAGCCAAGTAGAAATTCCTATGTAGAAATTCTACTTAGAGTTCTAGATAGAGCTAAGTAGAATTTCCCATGTAGAAATTCTACATAGAAAACAGTTTCAACATGACACATGGCATCATCCTGGTGGCAGATTTCCAAGCTTTCAAGACATGATAAGATTAACGTGGACAACATTAGACCACTCACATCTTATCGTTTGAAGACTACAAGTCATAGATTACAAAGTAGTATAAATAGAAGTACTTGTGTAACATTACAAAGAGAGCAATATTCGAGAGAAACACTTGTAATAGAGAGAGAGTACATTCACAGAGCTTAGTATCATTTACTACCCTCTTTACTTCTGTTGTACTATTGTAATGAATGTTGTAGCAATCCCTTCAAGTGATATATAAGACATATATTCCTTGAATCTTTGTGTTCATTTATTACATAATATTTATTGCTCCATAAATATTAAAAGTTGTATTCACCCCCCCTCTACAACACATTTGGACCTAACAGTTGGTTTTTCTCGTTGGCAGAAAAAGATGAAACTCTGGCTAACGGTAAAGGGTCTATGGCCGATGGTGCAGTATGCTTCACCATTTGTTGATCAAGAGAAGGCTGACTCTGTTAAGGCCTATGCTATGTGGGAAGAAAAGGATGGGGTGGCTAGGGCTGCAATATTGGCAGCTTTAGCGAACACTCTGTTCGATGTTTATTCATCAGATTCCTACACTGCTAAGCTCTTATGGGAGAAGCTGGACCAGACACATAATACTGACTCACAAGGTTTGGAAAAGTATTCTGTGGCTCGGTTCCTTGATTTCAAACTGGTGGATACTAAATCCATGACGGAGCAAGTGCATGAATTTGAGATGTTGGTACATGCTTTGAAGGAGTCTGAAATGGACATTCCTGAGAAGTTTCAGGTTATGTCGTGTTAGTGTTGGTGTCCTAGAGACAATACTTTTAATGTTTTATTGAAAACAATTAAGAATTATGTTTTATGTGATTATTTAATTAATATTTATTATGTCTTTATTTACTGCGTCATAAATTGAAAGAATAATAAATGTCCTTGGAATATTAATACGTAATATATATCTTTAAGTATGTGACTTAAAAATGAGATTATATGAATAATATTTGATTCCTAAAAGTCCCTAGTCGAGTATTATTATTTAAGGACAATAATAATGCAATAAGACTAGCATGTTTGTTGACTGATGACCACATCTCATTGGTCATAGGTATGGAGATACTAAAGTCAAGAACATAAGTGCATGTCTCAATGCATGGCACTGGACAGACCCGCTGTGAGAATCTACATGTTGATAAGTGTCATAAGAAATTCTTACTGTGATAATGATGTAATGATCCTTAGACTTGAAATCATTATATTTCTATACGAGAATTAATATACTTTGATTACACTCAAAGTTATCTTTAACCGGGTAATGATAAAGGTGGACATTAGGTATGCTATTGTTAGGTCCTGGAGATCGTAGAGGGGGGGGGGGGGGTGAATACGATTCCCAAATAAAAATCTGACTTTTATTTATTTTTGGGACAACATAAAAATTACTTTGGTTCAAACCCAGGTACTGTTCATCATCTTCTTTAACCTCAAGAACACCATTAAAATAACCAAGATAATGAACGGTAAATCATCCAAAACACACAACACAACAAGATCCAAGAATATAACTTTATATTCATTGAAGTGGGGTAGATGCTACAACAAGTTCAAGAACAAAAGCTCAAGAACACAACAAAGAAATGATTTTTGGCTCCTCTAAAAATATTACAAATTCTAGATCTAGGAGACAAAAATCAAACCTATCTTCTAAACAAGATTTAGCAATGTTTAAATAGAAGAATAGATGAGTGGTGAAACAAAGAAATTCATGGCCCCATAATATTCAAGATATGGAGTATGGCCATGGGGGAGAGAATAATTTTTCTCTCTCTCCCCTTTTCTTTTCTCATCCGGATACACACAACCACTATCTTTTTGGAGACTTGAGTTTCTTCTTTTTATAATTGAAAAGGTGTTGTTTTTTTTTTGCTTTTCCACCTTTTACTCTTGTCCACTCAAATCTCATCTTCAAAGTCATGTGTCAAGTATGCCTTTAGAAATATTTAATGTAAAAGTAATATTTAAATAAATATATATAATATAAATAAAGAGTATCTTTATTTATAAAATATATAAATAATTAAATAAATACTTTATTTAATTAAATTAAATATTTCCATTCCACTCTTCAATTTGTGTAGACTTCCTTATCCAAATACTTGGCCCCGTATACGTGACTCCACCACGTCCAAGTATTTGGCCTTCTAATATGTGAAGCTTTAGTAAGATCCAATCAGGTTGTGCCGTCTGTCTCTTATCCATTAGGCTGACATTTCTCCAACACTGATTTACCACCTTTGTTGATCCTCCACATGACTCAAGAAAACCAACAACTTTAGAATGATTAAAATCATATTAACCGACGAGAGCTTGCCTCCAATGTCCTGACACTTTATGCAACGGTCTGGTTCATAAGTGACTAGTCTTGATAGGGGCTCTTGATTCCGAACATGATTCCACATTCTTCTTTGCAAACCTTACTTGTTGCTTCGATTGTAATGCACTAAAATCGTCATAGACTAAGACAATCTTCTGTAGCTTCCACATCCTTGAATAGATGTCAACATCTTTTATTCTCCACTGAGGCATGAACATGTTAATGAACTTCTTCCAGTGAGCTTCAAGTCTGTAGATGATCCTTTGATACTTTGTCTTAACTGAACTCTGTGATCCAAGATTTCTATGCACCTGCATATTATTACATGTCCTATTCTATTGTTGAGTTATCATCAACCATTACATAGAGATTACATTTAGCATTTCTAGTACACATGAAAGTGCAGTGAGTTACTTCCCTTCACTCCTATCTCCCCTTTCAATCTCCCCCTATTTGGTTGATATGGAATAGCAATCAAATACTATTTCCCTTTACAATCTCCCCCAAAAGCAATTAAATAAAATTAACTACTAGAGGATAACTCAACTAACATACAAGAAACAATTAAAGTACTGGACATGAAAATAATATACAAAAGGTTCTGGAAAGATATAATCAGTTAAATCCAGATTTCTTGAGTTGCTGAAAATGAATGATGAATTTCTGAATTTCATTTTCCTTTAGCTTCCTCCACTTCAATGTTCTTCAAAGATGAGGTTCTTTCAATAAAGAAACAAATCATTAGTAAAGACTTCTGACCAATCATTCTTGTTCATCTTGCAATTCGAACTAGAACATACAGCTCTCTATGTTCCCCATAAGAGGTCAACTCATTCTCCCCTTAAGGTTGTTCTCTCTTGGAATGAAAGTCACTTCCTCTTTTTCTTCAGGATGTTCTATTTCCAGGAAACATATTTTTCTTTCTTCCCTGCACTACTCCACTGACTTCATCTATCACTGAAACAAGAAATAGAACACACTTGGACACTTCTCAGATTCCCCTTGAAAATCTCCTTCACATTCTTCTTTACCCAGAAAACTTCTACTTAGCAAAAACTCCCCCTGAGTTGATACTCTTCAAAGAAATCTTCATTTTCATTCATTGATCGTGCTAGAAAGAATTCTTCTGGCGAACCTCTCCTAAGAATGTTCCAATGACAGATCTTCAAACAAATAGAGCAAAATCCCTTAGATATCTTTTCAGAATAAGATATAGCACTGCAAACCAAGATGTTAAGATTCTCCATAACTTCTCCCCCTTAGTACGACAAGTAACTTCTTCCCAATTGACAAAAAGTAACTTCTCCACTTCAGACGAAAAATTGGTTAAATCTACAACACCTTTAGGGATTAGGCTCCAACCAATTTCTAAGAAACTCCCCCTTAGTAATTTCTCCATTGCATCACTAAGGTTTCAATTTTATCTAATTCTCCCCCTTAGTTCATGCAAGCTCCAATCCACCCTTGTGTCTTTAGATATCCTCTAAGTAACCTCCACAAGATAGGATTGACAGATCTCATTTCTTGTATCACCAAGAGATCTCGTTTCTTGTATTACCAAATTCTCCCCCTTAGTTGAGAATATCCTTTAAAACAATAAAAGTATCATCTACATCCAATCGAATAAGAAACTCTCCTCCAATTGAACATAAAATCGTCCTTAGGTCTAAACATTTATGTCTCCCCCTTTGAGATTGAGAACAACATGAATTAATAGACCCAAAGGTAATAGTTTGGACATTCCCACTAAGCTTCAGCTAGACTCTTCTTCAGCTTGTCTTCCAGAAAAGAATCTCTTCAACATTTCAGAGCTGGAAAATTCAGTAACAGGATTCAAGCATAGTAGCAAGGTTAGTGTTTGGTCTATGGTTTCCTCACTTCTACTATGTTCTGTTGGTGTTTACACTTTCAAGCGTAAGTGTTCCACTCATTTCTCTCCCTATTTCTCTCACTCAAGTGTATCACTCCCTCACTTCACTCAAGTGTTTCTCTCCCTTACTTGCACTCATTCCATTTATAGCAATTTGTACCTGCAAGTAAATCCATGCTAGTCTCACCAAGATATTATGGATCGTTGACTGTAGCATGTTGTCGATCACTAAAGATCTAGGTTCTAAGATGGAATCTCAGACAGGGTTTCAGTTAGGCCGTCACCCAACTCACCATGAGCAAATCCATGCACACGTGGCTCGTCGTCGGGGAATAACCCTTCTGAAATTGGAATCTCCTCCATTCCAGGAGTGACTGAAATCCCAACACCCTGATCCTCAAAAGACTCATCAACTTGGTAAACCAACTGAATCATTGTCTACGAGTTGTTGCTCAGCTACTTTCAGCATCAACAATCTCCCCATATGCAAATCCATGCACTGGATCGTTGAATGTGGTATGCGTCTAGCAGCTATCTAAGCATCAACCGACTCCCCATATGCAAATCCATGCACTGGATCGTTGACGGTGATATGCCTTTAAGTTTTGAGCGATCCATGTATTCCAGAATTTGAATTCCTGGGAGAGTAGACGTGTACAAACATCTCTCTCAATCACCTGTGAAGATGAATTAACTCACTATTTTCAGTCATGGAAAACTGTTAGTGATTGCCTATCAACATCAACAGATTGCTCTGCGGATGTGAAATCCCGTTAGGGAACTAGGACTGTTCCTCCTAGGAAGGTTGACAAGGATTCTAATATATGGCAAGAAATCCAAGTTTCCCTCAAATACCTGTGAAGGTGGCTCAATAACTTCATTCACCATGAATGGTAAACAAAGAAGTTTAGGGGTTTTACCTATACCTCACAATGTGCACTTCTTGCAATGTGTCCTCACAATTGTTAGTCCCAAGAGAGGCTAGAGAACTGTTAGGTCCTATAACATCCCTTAGAAGCAGGAACTTTAGGATTACCATCAGCGTGAATGCTTTTGGTGTGCTTGACTCATTACAAGGTGCTCTGGCTGACGAGCGAATTTTCAATGAAATCACCCTGTTGAGAGAGTTCATTCAGAAACGGTTGAATTGCCTTTTCAGCTCTGCATCCTTTTGAGAGAATACAGATGAGCTACAGTTACCTCAATTTGTATACTTCTTTTCTTCTCTGGAGGTAGAGCTGTGGGTGCACTTCCGACTTCATCCTTATTTGCTGCATCAAGTGCAGTTTCTCCCTTATCAACCTCTAACTAACATAAGTTCCTTATATCACCAAGGGTTGAAAGTTTGAATTAGAATGATAGTGTTTGGTACTAAGGCCTTGGTTAGAAATTGATGGATTATTCAACTTCTTGACCTTCCCCTATAGCCACTAAGGCCAAGCCATTACGGCTAAATAGATAGAGTTGATCAGAGCTATATAAAATTTGGTAGAGTATGATTAAACTTATTCTCTATTCTTTCTCAGAAATATAGCATCGGAGCAATGTGTCCTCAAGAAACAATGCACCAGAGCTAAAATGTGGGAATTAATAAAGAATAGGTAAAAGAATATTAAGCCAAATTTCATAAACTCACAATTTTGAAAAAAAAAATTTAACAGATTAACAAAAGTGTTCTTTTGAATTTCTCTTAGACAAATATCCAATTGAAATTCAACTCTTTTAACAAAAACATTTTGATTAATAACTCAAATCTATTTCATCTTGCTCACTGTATGTTTTCAGAAATTGTTTTGCAATTCATTCTTATCGGATATTATCTCCGACTTAAAACATAAATCATTTATAAAAAATCGAATGAATGCTTTAGTCATACAGTCCAAGGCACTAATCCCAAAGCAAACAACCATTGTTTTAATACTACAGGTCAATGTGAAACAGACATTAACAAGAGTTTTGAAAAACGTTTTACCAATAGTTGATACCTCAAGATCAAAACAATTTACTCAAATAAAATATCCTGATACCATGCAACCTAAGTTACAAGTTATCAAGTAACTTTATTTAAACAAATCGTGGAGAGAAAACAGTTTTCATTACAAAACATTTAGAGAGAGAGAGGATATATGATTTTGAAATAGAAAGATAATCCTCAAGAAATGTTCTCTTTCAAAGAAAACTTTTAGTGGCTTTTCATTCTCTGGCAAATGAATGCATATTTAGATAAAACATTTTTCACAAGAAATAGACAAGAAATTTCTTTATGCATTCAAGTTCTAAAGAATGAAAAACATATGTTAATACTAATGAATTATCAAAGATATAAATGACAAGACATTCAAAAGTACTAACATCATTCAATCATTTTGTAATAAAACGCATCTTACTACAAAACAATCAAGCACATAAGATACTTACATTATGCTAGACAATTACCATTTGTCGCTTGAAACAAACACATATTGCAATATAGATCATGGTAATTCTAAAGCATAAAAATAAGCATCCGCTAAACACTGAACATACATTGACCGAATGACAGCATTTAACTTCTTACACTACATCTCAACAATTATCACATAAGCATATTGAAAATACTCATGACAATCAGAATGTATGTAAGCTCGAGGTACTAGTTGCATCAGAGATCAAATACCTTTAAATATTAATGCTAAAATTTATGATCTTTGACAACCCCTCGCGATGTAGTAAATTACTTTCAATATCAGTGTTTTTTTTTTGAAATAATCTTTTAATCACTTAGTGCAGAAATTCTAAGTGACATCACTAATATCAAAAGAATGACAACTAATATTAATGGATTTTGCAAAAGACATGAATTACATCACTTAAACTACATATTAAGTGGTTCCATTAATATTAGCATTAAAACAATTAGAAGTAAATAAAATTACAATTAAATAATATATACAAATACTTATGCTGAAACATTTGATACATATAGCATGAATAACATATGACAGCACAAAGTACGAGATCCTGGATATAAATTGACTATACAAAGAGATGCTACAATGTTAGGTCCCTAGGTCCCGGGTGATCATAGGTAATCTCATAGCGATAATATTGGGTCCCGGGTGGTCACAAGCCAAACATTAATCAGTTCCTAGAGATCGTAGACATCTAAATAGCATGAACACTCTCTATAAACATTACATTTAAATAAATCAATATTAGACTAGAGTGACATACCTTAGTCAATAGAGCTTTTACTGGTGTATGATCGTTGAATGAACAATTACTCCTCTTTGCCCTAGAGATCGAACGTTTACTCCTTTCGAGATCGAACGTTTACTCCATTTGGACATGAATAACTTTTCAGCTACCAGTTAACATTGTTCCTCGAAACAATACCACGCTGATCCAGACGGAAACTGCATTACCTTCAACACCCAAATATTTCCTTGTAGATATTGGTCTTGGCAGCAGCTTCACTAAACTCAGCACTCTAGAAACCAGTAGTCTTGACACTAGCAGAGTAGAACCTTAAAAAAAAACTCTGAACTACCTTTCAGCTTCTGTATCAATACCAAGTCTTCATGTGGATTGATTCCTTGCGCTAAGTGTATCTACCTCTGGTTTAATTGAGTTAGTTCCTTGATTCAAACCCTACTCAATCTTGATTAGTTAGTGCATCTTCAGTCTTCATTGAATTCACTCAGAAAAACCAATGAAATACACTTATACATGCACGACCAATCACTACTCTACTACCCAGATTCATCAAGAACTGACTCTAGGAAATGTTGTTACACAAAACCATTTGTCATGACAGATATGTCCTTAATGTTTCCTTAGATATTCAGTGGGTAGAGTAGTCTTCTTCAATTATGATTGAGATCATCTTGCATTATCTTTAAATTATTAATTTCCTTTCTAATATGCAATCACTCAATCTGGATCACTCAGTGCTCCTAAGAATCTCAACTCTTACTCAATGAGCACTGCTAGCCTTTGAGCATCAAACACGACTAGTTGATCCAACTTACTGATGCTCCCCCTGTGATGCTGCTTGCAGCTTTTCTTCATCTGGTGTCATCTGATCTTGAGACCTAAACAGGATGTCAACCTTTAAAAATTCAGAGCTAAAATCAAACGAATGCTAGGGAGCTTGATGATGATGTTCACTGCATCTAGATTATCTTAAATCAATCACAGACTCTGTGTAAGCTCTTAACTCCAAATAAGATAGCCTTCCATCACACCATGTGACTTCAGGCATGATTAATCTTACTTGATGTCTTCTCTTACATTTGCTGATTAGACTTGCTGTGTCAACTGATTCAGCCGTAGTGAATAGGAAACCTTAAGTCTATCCATTATCCTTGTAATTTCACTCAAGGTCTGGATTTCCCTATTAACTCCTCCATTTGGTCATGAAGTCCGAAAACTGAACTTTACTCTAGAATACTCCTTTCAGTGCAGACATAACATAGAACTTCATTCGTCAACAAATTCCATTACCTGCCCTCAAAGTGTTCTTACAGCAATCTGCCTAATCCTTTGAATGTGATTAATCACTGAGATGCTTCATCTATCGAATGCATGAACAAACACCAAAACTAAACAGGGTAGCCTTTGACTTGACTTCCCTTCAACTGACATACTTCACTAATGTCCTTCTTAAAAGAATTTCATTAGAAGTAGTCCTTTCTCACCAACTTCATCTTTACCGTCGAATCCGTTATCTTGATAAACCAAGTATTAGTTGATAAACCAAGTGTGAGAGCATCACTTGTTGTTGCAGCTAACTCCATTCTGATAAACTTCAACGAATAGTTGACTTCATCATAAGCATTAAATTTCGTGTCAGCAGTAACCTCACTTCCAGTAGAGTGAGCTTCTATTTCTCTTGACCCCGATCAATACTGTTCATCGTCGAACTGATATTAGGAAACCCTTCACAAAGAATCCCCTAGGTCTTTCTTAATATTGTGCTTCAGATCATTCAAGAAAAAATAGGTAACCTTGCTTGACCATTTGAATACCAAAGTAAAAGTAGTTACATGCCTCGAACATGAAAATGTTAGAGATATATAACTTGTACATGTTGAAAGATACTCTGCATTCACAAATGATTAAGACACGTGGTCCTCAATTTGATTGAGTCCAAGGGTTAGAGATATTTCTAAACATAGTTAACAACAAAGCATTCAAGTTCAACATGCTCATTCTTATCTGACTGATCACTCCTCATCTATATCAGCCTCAACAAGTAGTCTTGGCTATGAGCTCAGTGATCCCAACCTAACTTAAGGTGGACTAGCAGTCTATAAGAATCATGTCGTACATATATGTAGTCATAGAAGAATCAATCACTCAGATTCCTAATTCTTCTAAATCACCTTTGTCGTTCACTTTAACATTATATTATCTCTAATTACCTGAGTCAGTTTAAATTTAAAAATTTAATTCATGGTTTATTATACTGACCCCTAGGCAATTCCCAAATTAGAAACAAACTCATCTTAACAAGCACATGATCAAATATAACATTTAATACAACCATGCGAGTATAAGCAGATTATAGACAATGTAAACATCAAGGCACTTAGCATGTAGCAAATACTCTTTCCGGTAAATGTACCCCTACAAATACCTAAGACTCTATATGTTAACATGATCAATTATCGTAAAGCAAGCATTAAATCACACAAGATCTAATCATGAAGTCAAATACTGATAAACAAGCAACACTAACAAACTAGCATAAGTTATCTAATTTATATAGAAATCAAGGTGAGACATGCATTACATCAAACTTATAATATAATGCAGTTCAGCACTTAATACTCTATAATTAAATCAAACAAGTATAAACTAGTTAGAAAGTATACCTGAGCGATGCTTAACATTCCATCTCGAGTGATAATCAATTGATCCAAATCAATTTCCATTCTACTGACACTCATGGAAGTATCCTTGCATTTGACCTCAATAACCAATGATGTTCCTGCTTCAACCCAAACTGATACCTGATTGTTCTGCTTAAAGACCCCGACATAGAATGTCTCATGTTTTGCTTGAAAAGATCATTCTTCTTTGTATGTGTAGCAATAACCCCTTGATTATCATATATCAGTGATAATCAAATCTTGTGTATTTCTGCCACTGATGTCCTTTAACCAAATCTTCAATTGTTGTTTTGGTTCTTTGACCGTTAAACTGAATTCCTTTTCAAAATCCCAAATTCTTCAGATATTGATTCGAAAACCACTGATCGAAGACTCTTCCCTAAATGAACTAATCCCCTTTCAATAACCAAATGATCCACTGAGTAGACCGATGTAGAAATACATCTCCAATGGTAAGATCAGGTCTCAACTCCATTAGAATGTTTTTCAGTCAGTTCGTTTGTCCTCAACGAACGAAGAATCAACTCCTGTTGTTTCGTTTAATAAAACATTTTGTTCAAACAGAAGTATTTAATTTTTTTTAGGAATTTAAATAATCAAAATAAATTGAAAATGCATTTTTGATAAATAATAATAAATTTCTCAATTTCAAATTATAAATAAAATAAAATTCGAAAAGAAAGTTTTGATATAGAGATAACAAAATTTTCAAGGTATATTAAATAATCCCGAAAAAGAAATTATTTCAAATCAAAACTAATTTCCAAAGAATTTTATAGAATTTATAATCCAAAACAGTTTCAATTATAATTAAAATAAAACAGATTGAAAATATAAGTTTGATATAAAAATAATAAATTTTCAAGTCATCTTAGATATTCTTGAAAATAAATTATTTCAACCAAAATGATTTTCCAAAAAGTTTTATGAGATTTATAATTAAAACTTCTATAAAAAATAAATTATTAAACCTCAAAAATAATTCTCAAAATACTTTTAAGAATGTTAAACTCAAAAGAAATTAAATTGGATTTTAAGATTAATTTTAGTTTTTAAATTAATAAAATTCTTAACTAAGAATATTAAAAATATAAAATATTTGACTCTAAAATTTAAAAGAAAATAAAATATTTTCCAAGATGTAAAATAAACTTGAAAAATAAATTATTTAAATTTAAAAATTATTTTCAAAATATTTTATATAATTAAATTCAAATTTAATTATTAAATTAATTATTAAACTAAAAACAATTTGAGAGAAAAACAATTTTTGTTTTAAATAAAAGTTAAACTATGTAGCCATGTGTCATGTTGAAACAGCCTTCTAAGAAAAAAAATTCTACATAGAAATGTTCTACATAGACTCTATCTAGAACATCAAGTAGAAATTCTACATAGAAATGTTCTACTTAGGCTCTATCTAGAACATTAAGTAGAACTTTTGACTTAGAAAATATTTCTAACTCCAGAATTTCTACTTAGGTTCTATCTAGAACATTAAGTAGAATTTCTACATAGAAATGTTCTACTTGGCTATCTAGAACATTTTGTACTTAGAAAAATTCCGGGCTTCAAAAAAAATTCTGGATGCCCAGTGAACCAATTGTACCCTCTTTAATCTCAAAAATAAAAATAGATCCAATCGATTTGTATGTCAATCGAGTAGCTCTGATACTAATTGTTAGGTCCTGGAGATCGTAGAGGGGGGGGGGGGGGGTGAATACGATTCCCAAATAAAAATATGACTTTTATTTATTTTTGGGACAACATAAAAATTACTTTGGTTCAAACCCAGGTACTGTTCATCATCTTCTTCAACCTCAAGAACACCATTAAAATAACCAAGATAATGAACGGTAAATCATCCAAAACACACAACACAACAAGATCCAAGAATATAACTTTATATTCATTGAAGTGGGGTAGATGCTACAACAAGTTCAAGAACAAAAGCTCAAGAACACAACAAAGAAATGATTTTTGGCTCCTCTAAAAATATTACAAATTCTAGATCTAGGAGACAAAAATCAAACCTATCTTCTAAACAAGATTTAGCAATGTTTACAATAGAAGAATATATGAGTGGTGAAACAAAGAAATTCATGGCCCCATAATATTCAAGATATGGAGTATGGCCATGGGGGAGAGAATAATTTTTCTCTCTCTCCCCTTTTCTTTTCTCATCCGGATACACACAACCACTATCTTTTTGGAGACTTGAGTTTCTTCTTTTTATAATTGAAAAGGTGTTGTTTTTTTTTGCTTTTCCACCTTTTACTCTTGTCCACTCAAATCTCATCTTCAAAGTCATGTGTCAAGTATGCCTTTAGAAATATTTAATGTAAAAGTAATATTTAAATAAATATATATAATATAAATAAAGAGTATCTTTATTTATAAAATATATAAATAATTAAATAAATACTTTATTTAATTAAATTAAATATTTCCATTCCACTCTTCAATTTGTGTAGACTTCCTTATCCAAATACTTGGCCCCGTATACGTGACTCCACCACGTCCAAGTATTTGGCCTTCTAATATGTGAAGCTTTAGTAAGATCCAATCAGGTTGTGCCGTCTGTCTCTTATCCATTAGGCTGACATTTCTCCAACACTGATTTACCACCTTTGTTGATCCTCCACATGACTCAAGAAAACCAACAACTTTAGAATGATTAAAATCATATTAACCGACGAGAGCTTGCCTCCAATGTCCTGACACTTTATGCAACGGTCTGGTTCATAAGTGACTAGTCTTGATAGGGGCTCTTGATTCCGAACATGATTCCACATTCTTCTTTGCAAACCTTACTTGTTGCTTCGATTGTAATGCACTAAAATCGTCATAGACCAAGACAATCTTCTGTAGCTTCCACATCCTTGAATAGATGTCAACATCTTTTATTCTCCACTGAGGCATGAACATGTTAATGAACTTCTTCCAGTGAGCTTCAAGTCTGTAGATGATCCTTTGATACTTTGTCTTAACTGAACTCTGTGATCCAAGATTTCTATGCACCTGCATATTATTACATGTCCTATTCTATTGTTGAGTTATCATCAACCATTACATAGAGATTACATTTAGCATTTCTAGTACACATGAAAGTGCAGTGAGTTACTTCCCTTCACTCCTATCTCCCCTTTCAATTGGTATCAGAGCACTGCAAACCAAGATGTTAAGATTCTCCATAACTTCTCCCCCTTAGTACGACAAGTAACTTCTTCCCAATTGACAAAAAGTATGAATCGTATGAGAAATATGAATGATAGATATAGGATTTAACCCTCCTATTTTAGGAGCGATATTATTGGCCTCTTGATTGAGTGAGACTATAAAATGCATGGCCATGCTCAAATGTTGAATTGATTAATAGTCTACTCATTGATCAAGGAAACCTGGATTAAACGTTGAAGAGGATGACACATTACATGCCTCAAGTTTGATCTATAATATAAGGTTAAAGGGATTATATTACATTGTACATTACTCACGAAAGGTTTAATTGAATCACCAATTATTATTATTACTTGGGTAGCAATGATGTATTACTAGATGCCGCTCATTGTTTATAATTTTATTAGTAGAAAATAAAATTATTGCCAACGTAATAATAACCTATAGGGTCACACACAAAGAACGTTTAAACGGAGTGTTATTTAAATTATGAATTTAAATACTGTTATTATTATTAATTCGAATTTATTTATTTAATTAATTAAGTGAGACTTGATTAATTATATACATATTAGAATTCGAATTTATTAATAATATAAATCCGAAATCTGAATAAGTTTTAAGAAGTCCAATCAGAATAGGGTTTTGACCTAAGTCCCTCTCTCCCTTATATATACATAAAGATGTATAGTTTAGGGTTAACAGTTTTATAATTTCGTTTTGATAAAACCCTAGCAGCTCTACGTTATTTGAGAGGCTAGGGAAAGAGAGAGAGAGAGAGACAAAGAGGCAGAAACATGCTAGTACCTAACTCCGGTGATCGTTAGACGATACGACGTTTGTGTGGATACCGATAGAGAGCAGATTTCTGTGAAGGTATGCTGTGATTCATCGCTTCTGGACCTCTATAATCATCATAAAGAAAGCTTTAATAAGGTACACATCCGATTCTCCATAATCATCCGCTTATTATACACGGATCCTGCATTTGGGATTCATTTTTTTGTATTTATTTTTCGCATTTTTCCGCTGCGTGTGTGCCCGAATCCCAACAATGGCATCAGAGCTACGTGTATAATAGGTTGATTTGGTTACGTGTTTAACAATTTTTCGATATATTCCAGTATGTATATGATCTGTCATCATGTATGTTGATACTGCCTATGTATAAGATTTAATATGCATGTTGTCATGTTGATGTATGATTAAAACTGTTAATTAATGTGTATCTGGTTATTCATATGATGAGTACATAGATGATGATACTAGCATGATAATGATTTGCCATGACTGTTTTAATATGCCTTATTGCGATTTGTATGTTATGCATGAGGGTCAGTTTGTATGGTGATAAAAACAGGTGGAGAGATTGTGTTAGATATGATTTGTTAACTGAGATATGATCAGTATGTATATGATACATGATTCTGAAACTGTATAAGATGTAGTGGGGAAAAAAACCAACATATATGATCTGTAGTTCGGAAATTGATGATTTCTGAAGAGGACTGGTCTTCGCCCCAGCCGGGGACTGCCGCCCCCGGACCCGGCCCGGGGCTGCCGCCCCGAACCCCGCCCTGGGGCTGCCGTCCCCGGACCCCCGCAAAATTTTTCGTATTCTCTTTGTGTACTTGAGCATGGTGCTGGTTATGGCCTTAAGACCCCTAGATTAATGGTTTTGGTTTTGGTTTTATAAATACGACTTGCATGTCGTTTTCTTAATTCTTGTAATTGTTTAACCTCAAATGTAACTCGAGTTTTCTTATGTAAGTACATTAGTATAGATTGTATTCAATTATTCCATGTAATGTACTTGAAGATTGAAGGATGATCCAAGAAGAGGAGCAGACGTCCATGGATACAAGAAGAATGAAGACATGTAATTGTATTTATATTTTATCACAATAGATTGACCTTGATCCTTTCATTAGCTCGAAAGGATCACATAGGAAAGGGGCCATAACCAAGCACGTTTACATACTGCACTTTACATATTGATGTATGAATGTTAGTGTAGAATAGTTAATGAAGCATGCTTTAATTAGATTAATCATGTATGTGTGTATTAGATACGACACCCATGCCATGCTTGTTTAAACTAGATAAAATCTGTAACGACTCAAGATATTAAAATTGAACAAACGATTATGAGATTCTTGTGTTTATGAAACACGGTATTGAATATGAATTTTCAATTTTCTGATATGGGGAGATTTTGTCAACAACAGATTATTAATTTAATCTGTAAGAAAGTTGGGTTTTAAGTGAGGCCGCTTGTGACTTCTCCAACGATCTGGAAATCAAACCATTGACGAATATTGAAATGGATTATTTAATCAAGGAAAAATTGAGAATCTCTTTATGATGGGATCATGATCGTTAAATAATAAATCCCTAAATAAATATTAAGTTAATAAAGATGCCTTCCAATGTTTATACACATTAAGATCTAGATTGAGAAGGAGTGGGTTTGCCAAAGTAAAGTGCTCTTATCAATCATGGGAAAATGTGATAAGTAATTATACTTTGTTTATTAAACGTTGGGTCTAACTTAACTAAATCATCACAATAGGATTGTGGGTTTAGAGGCATAGAGTTTGGTGAGATTTATTGGATAAATGTGTACAAAGGGTTGTTCCACCAAACTATCCAAGAGTTATATTTGATATAATTGACAAATGTTGTGTACCTAAATAGTTGTGTTTTGGGTGTATTAGCCAACGCTATCTTGAAACATGGATGAAATATGGATCTTGGCTCACTAGAAAGATTTAATGAAATGTTTTCCGAATTAATAGTTAGGGCTATTGATTTGAATAAAATAGTGGGAGATATATATTATGAATGTATATGATAATCACTTGACATAATTAAAATTATGCAGACTAACTAAATTTATGCACTTTAACATTGTAGATAATTAAATGGCAAACAATACAAATACTTTCTCCGTACGAGCAACCCTTGAGAAGGACAAGCTGACAGGAACTAACTTCCTTGATTGGTATAGGAATTTGAGGATTGTCCTCAGGCAAGAGCGTAAGCTCCACGTCATTGAAATTCCTTCTCCTACTCCTCCTGCTGAGAATGCAACTCGCGCTCAACAAAATACTTATCAGAAGCATATTGATGATGCGACTGATGTGGCGTGTCTCATGCTAGCAACCATGAGTGCTGAGCTTCAAAAACAATATGAGCATATGGATGCTTATGAGATGGTTGAACACCTTCAAAGGATGTTTGAAGGACAGGCTCGTCAAGAAAGGTTCGACACGAGCAAAACACTGTACGCTTGCAAGCAGGGAGAGAATCAACCTGTTCAACCACATGTTTTGAAGATGATAGGTTATATTGAGTATCTTGATACTTTGGGTTTCCCGATTGGTCGAGAAGCTCAGATTGACTTAATCTTACAATCTTTGAACAACAACTACACTCATTTTGTTATGAACTACAATATGAATGAGATAGACAAAACACCTACTGAATTGTTGGCTATATTGCGAACTGCTGAAAGCAACATGAAAAAGGCCGAACCTGCTCCCATATTGATGGTGAACAAGAAATGTAAGGCTAAAGGGAAAGGTAAATGGAAGGGAAAGAAGAAGATTGAATCTGATTCTGCTCCCAAGCCAAAGACTAATCCCAAACAGGCTTTAAAGCCTAAGGGTGCTGTTGCAAAGGGTGATTGTCACTACTGTGGTAAACCAGGTCATTGGAAGAGAAACTGTCACGCTTATTTGGAGGATCTGAAGAAGAAGAAGGCTGGTCAAGCTTCTGATTCAGGTATTTATGTTATAGAAGTCAATCTGTCCACTTCCACATCATGGGTATTGGATACTGGATGTGCTTCTCACATTTGTATAAATGTGCAAGAACTACAAATGAGTAGAACTTTGGCTAAGGGAGAGGTCGACCTACGAGTTGGCAATGGAGCAAAGGTTGCTGCTTTGGCTGTAGGGACTTATCATTTATCATTGCCCACTGGGCTTATTTTAGAACTTGAGAATTGTTTTTACGTACTTGCAATTTGCAGAAACATTATTTCGGTTTCTTGTTTGGACAAGAAAGGTTTTGCTTTTTCAATTCAGAACAATTGTTGTTCCTTTTCTTTGAATAATGTTACCTATGGGGTTGCACGTTTGTTTAACGGTTTATATGTTCTTCATTTAAACACTCTCATCTATAATGTGAATAACAAACGACTTAAGACTAATGACTCAAATCAAACATACCTTTGGCACTGTCGTTTAGGCCATATAAATGAGAAGCACATTTCCAAGTTACATCAAGATGGATACTTGGATAAGTTTGATTTTGAATCATACGAAGCATGTGAACCCTGTCTCATTGGAAAAATGACTAAAGCTCCTTTTACTAAACAAGGTGAAAGGGCCACTGAACGATTAGAACTAATACATAGTGATGTATGTGGTCCTATGCGTACTATGGCAAGATATGGCTTTTACTACTTTATCACGTTTACTGATGATTGCAGTAGATATGGATATGTGTATCTTATGAAGAACAAATCCGATTCTTTCAAAAAGTTCAAAGAATACAAAGCTGAAGTAGAAAAGCAGACTAGCAAAAGTATTAAGACTCTACGATCTGATCGTGGGGGAGAATACTTAAGCCATGAATTTAAGAGTTTCTTAAAAGAGTGTGGTATTGTATCACAACTCACTCCTCCCGGAACACCACAATGGAATGGAGTTTTTGAGAGGAGAAATCGTACCTTGTTAGACATGGTGCGATCGATGATGAGTCATGCAGATCTTCCAATTAGTTTCTGGGGCTACGCCCTGGAGACAGCTGCTTATACACTTAACCGAGTTCCTACTAAAACGGTTCAGAAGACTCCATATGAGATATGGACTGAGAAACGTCATAGCATGTCATTTATGAAAATATGGGGATGTGAAGCGTTTGTGAAACGTTTAACTTCTGACAAGCTAGGACCTAAATCAGACAAATGTAATTTTGTGGGATACCCAATTGAAATAAAGGGTTATTCATTCTATAATCTTTCTGAGAACAAAGTGTTTGTTGCTCGAACTGCAGTTTTCCTTGAAAGAGAAATGTTGTCGAAGAAAAATAGTGGGATGCTAATAGATCTCGATGAAGTTCGAGGCCCACAATATAATATTGAACCAATGGAGGAACTTGAGCAGGATGTACAAGAATACAACACTGCTCAAGAAACACAGGTTGTTCGTAGGTCTAGTAAGATTCGCCATGAGCCTGAGAGATATTATGGATTTCTCTTAACTCAAGATGGTGATGTGATGCTTATCGACGAAGATGAGCCTCTCACCTACCAAGACGCTATGAACACTCCAGAATCTAAGAGATGGCTGGATGCCATGAAATCTGAGATGGAATCCATGTATACTAATCAAGTATGGACTTTGGTTGATCCACCTGAAGGGGTAAAACCTATAGGGTGCAAGTGGGTTTTCAAGAAAAAGACCGACATGGTGGTATTGACTATGATGAGACTTTTTCACCAGTGGCTATGGTCAAGTCCATCAGGATTTTGCTTGCTATAGCTGCTTACTATGATTATGAAATCTGGCAGATGGATGTCAAAACCGCTTTCTTAAATGGGAGCCTTGAAGAAGATGTGGATGTGTACATGACACAGCCTGAGGGTTTTGTTGATCCAAAGCATGTTGGAAAGGTATGTAAGTTGCGTCGATCCATTTATGGATTGAAACAAGCCTCGAGGAGATGGAACATTCATTTTGATGAAACCGTCAAAGAGTTTGGGTTTATTCAAAATGAAGATGAACCATGTGTTTACAAGAAGGTTAGTGGGAGCAATGTGGCATTCCTAGTACTATATGTTGATGACATATTAATAATATGGAATGACATTCCTTCTTTACATGCTGTTAAGACTTGGTTTAGTAAAAATTTCTCAATGAAAGACTTAAGCATGCGACCTATATATTAGGTATCAGGATCTATAGAGATAGATCAAGAAGAATGATTGGCCTAAGTCAGAGTACATACATTGATAAAGTTTTGCATCGATTTGGGATGCAAAATGCTAAAAGGGGATTTGTCCCTATGTCTCATGGGATATCGATCTCTAAAGAAAACAGTCCTAAGTCATTGGATGATAAGGACCGTATGAGTAAAGTTCCATATGCGTCGGCAATTGGTTCTATAATGTATGCAATGATATGTACTCGTCCTGATGTCTCGTATGCTTTGAGCATGACGAGTAGATACCAGTCTAATCCAGGTGAAGGTCACTGGACGACAGTCAAGAATATTCTTAAGTACTTGAAAATGACTGAAGATCAATTCTTGGTATATGGAGGAGAGGAAAAGCTGGTTGCAAAAGGTTACACCGATGCAAGTTTCCAAACAGACAAGGATGATTCGATCTCTCAGTCTGGTTTTGTGTTTTGTCTAAATGGAGGTGCTGTAAGCTGGAAAAGTTCAAAGCAAGATATGGTTGCCGATTCTACAATGGAGGCTGAGTATATTGCTGCCTGTGAAGCAGCCAAAGAGGCTGTCTGGATTCGGAATTTTATCGCAGGTCTTGGTGTGGTTCCTTCGGTCACAGATCCGATAGATTTATACTGCGATAATAACGGAGCCATTTCACAAGCTAAGGAACCAAGGTCTCATTCCCGAACAAAGCATATACTCAGACGATATCATCTTCTTCGAGAGATTAATAATCGAGGGGATATACATATATGTAAAGTGCATACAAATGAGAATATTGCAGATCCAATGACCAAGGCTTTGTCGCAGCAGAAGCACGAAGGTCATACTAGTTACATGGGTATTAGATACATGAGAGATTGGCTCTAGTACAAGTGGGAGATTGTCAGTGTTGGTGTCCTAGAGACAATACTTTTAATGTTTTATTGAAAACAATTAAGAATTATGTTTTATGTGATTATTTAATTAATATTTATTATGTCTTTATTTACTGCGTCATAAATTGAAAGAATAATAAATGTTCTTGGAATATTAATACGTAATATATATCTTTAAGTATGTGACTTAAAAATGAGATTATATGAATAGTATTTTATTCCTAAAAGTCCCTAGTCGAGTATTATTATTTAAGGACAATAATAATGCAATAAGACTAGCATGTTTGTTGACTGATGACCACATCTCATTGGTCATAGGTATGGTGATACTAAAGTCAAGAACATAAGTGCATGTCTCAATGCATGGCACTGGACAGACCCGCTGTAAGAATCTACATGTTGATAAGTGTCATAAGAAATTCTTACTGTTATAATGATGTAATGATCCTTAGACTTGAAATCATTATATTTCTATACGAGAATTAATATACTTTGATTACACTCAAAGTTATCTTTAACCGGGTAATGATAAAGGTGGACATTAGGTATGCTATGAATCGTATGAGAAATATGAATGATAGATATAGGATTTAACCCTCCTATTTTAGGAGCGATATTATTGGCCTCTTGATTGAGTGAGACTATAAAATGCATGGCCATGCTCAAATGTTGATTTGATTAATAGTCTACTCATTGATCAAGGAAACCTGGATTAAACGTTGAAGAGGATGACACATTACATGCCTCAAATTTGATATATAATATAAGGTTAAAAGGATTATATTACATTGTACATTACTCACGAAAGGTTTAATTGAATCACCAATTATTATTATTACTTGGGTAGCAATGATGTATTACTAGATGCCGCTCATTGTTTATAATTTTATTAGTAGAAAATAAAATTATTGCCAACGTAATAATAACCTATAGGGTCACACACAAAGAACGTTTAAACGGAGTGTTATTTAAATTATGAATTTAAATACTGTTATTATTATTAATTCGAATTTATTTATTTAATTAATTAAGTGAGACTTGATTAATTATATACATATTAGAATCCGAATTTATTAATAATATAAATCCAAAATCTGAATGGGTTTTAAGAAGTCCAATCAGAATAGGGTTTTGGCCCAAGTCCCTCTCTCCCCTATATATACATAAAGATGTATAGTTTAGGGTTAACAGTTTTATAATTTCGTTTTGATAAAACCCTAGCAGCTCTACGTTATTTGAGAGGCTAGAGAAAGAGAGAGAGATAAAGAGGCAGAAACAGGCTAGTACCTAACTCCGGTGATCGTTAGACGATACGACGTTCGTGTGGATACCGATAGAGAGCAGATTTCTGTGAAGGGCTGCTGTGAT
Source organism: Oenanthe sinensis (assembly GCA_028671895.1). Taxonomy (NCBI): domain Eukaryota; kingdom Viridiplantae; phylum Streptophyta; class Magnoliopsida; order Apiales; family Apiaceae; genus Oenanthe; species Oenanthe sinensis. Next base: position 5,003,572 of record JAPMAC010000198.1, read on the forward strand.
TCATCGCTTCTGGACCTCTATAATCATCATAAGGAAAGCTTTAATAAGGTATACATCCGATTCTCCATAATCATCCGCTTATTATACACGGATCCTGCGTTTGGGATTCATTTTTTTTGTATTTATTTTTCGCATTTTTCCGCTGCGTGTGTGCCCGAATCCCAACATGTCGGTGATTGAAAAGATCCCGAAGTTTTGGGAAGAGTTTGCTTTCTCCCTGAAAAGTCAGAAAGGAGAGATCACCTAGACTAACTTGATGTTAAACATCTTTGTGTAGGAACAATACAAGTCCAAACAAGGACATGTGATGCCTGCTGAACATAGGAGTTCGATGGTGAATGTGGTGACTGTAGGACAGAAAAGAAAGTCTGTCACTAAGACGGAGAATAACAAGCCTAAAAATGACAAGAACAAGGCTAAGAAACCAAAGGCAAACAAACCATGTTGGTCTTGTGGACAGGTTGGTCACTGGAGCAAGGATTGTTCTGCTAAGAAAGCGAAGAAACCTAATGTGGTAGCACAAACTAATACTGTGCTTGCAACCACTGATGGGCCTGTGGTTAACATGGTTGTTGGTGAGGCTGTTGCTTCTGAAACCAATGATGGGTATGTTACCTACAACCCTACACTACTTTCCACTTATTTGTCAAATGAATGGTTGATTGATACTGGAGCTAATGTACATATTTGTACTAATATTACTCTATTTGTATCTTATCAATAGATTCAAGGAATGACAGTGATGATGGGGAATGCTAGTGCTGCTCAAGTACTTAGAGTAGGAAACATGGACCTGAAGTTTGCTTCTGGGCGTGTTCTATCCCTTACTAGAGTGCATCATGTTCCTGACATTCGTAGAAATATAATAAGTGGAAGCTGTTTAGTTAGAAATGGTTTCGAACTTTCTTTGAAGTGTAATAAAGTAGTTATTACACATACTGGTGTATTTTTTGGCAAATGTTACTTGTCTGATGGATTATTTTTAATAAACGTGGAGCCTGTTTTGGGCAGTTTTATTAATGAAAAAGTTTTTCCTTCTGTGAATTGTGTTGAATCATCCGATTTATGGCACTCACGTCTTGGTCATCTAAATTTTGGTGCTATAAAGAATATGATGAAGTTATAGTTGATTCCAAAGTATGCCATTGAAAATAAATCTAAATGTCAAGTATGTGTGACTGCTAAACTAACTAGGAAGCCCTTTCATAATGTTGTTAGGGATTCAGAAGTATTAGAATTAGTACACATAGACTTATGTGAATTCAGTGGTATTTTGACTAAGGATAATAAAAGATATTTCATTACCTTTATTGATGATTGTAGTAGATATTGCCATGTTTATTTAATTAAATATAAAGATAAAGCACTTGATAAATTCATTATGTATAAAAATGAAGCTGAAACACAAACTGACAAAGTACTTAAACGTTTGAGGTCTAATAGAGGTGGAGAGTATACGGGTACCTCGTTCAATGAATTTTGCAAAAGCAATGGTATAGTTCATGAGGTGGCTCCACCATACACTCCTGAGTCTAATGGGGTGGCAGAATGAAAGAACAGAACTTTTAAAGATATGATTAACAGTATGCTAATTAATTCTGGATTGCCTAAGTACATGTGGGGAGAGGCTCTGAATACGGCTTGCCATATTCTGAACAGAGTCCCTCTGAAACATATGGACAAGACACCTTATGAATTATGGAAAGGCAGAAAGGCTAGTTTAAAGTATCTTCGTGTGTGGGGTTGTCTTGCAAAAGTACTTGTCCCTGAACACAAGAGAAAGAAACTGGGGCCGAAAACTGTTGATTGCATCTTTCTGGGCTATATTGAAACCACTACCACTATGAGATTTTTAGTGTTAAAATATGACATAGATGGATAGTGGCAAACACTATAGTTGAATTTCGGGATGCAACATTCTTTGAGAATGTGTTCCTTATGAAGACTAGTATACCTCAGGGTATTTCTGATGATGATCCCACTCGCACATCGAGTTCCATTCCTGATCATGTGGAAATGATGACAAATGTGGGGGTGGATCCTGCTAGTAGCTCTACTCCTAACGAAGTAGAGGAACCTAGAAGGAGTAAGCGTGCTAAGGTGGTCAAGGATTTTGAAAGTGATTTTATCACTTACAATGTCGAGGATGAACCTTTGACTTTCGGGCTGGCCATGGATTCTGCGGAGTCAAGACACTGGAAAGGCGCTGTGAAGAGTGAGATTGACTCTATTGTTTCTAACGGAACATGGGAGTTGGTTGATCTCCCTCCTGGGTATACTACTATAGGATGTAAGTGGATCTTCAAAAGAAAAATGAACCCGGATTGCTCAATAAATAAGTATAAGGCTAAGCTGGTAGCTAAGGGTTTTAGGCAGATGGAAGGCATTGACTACTTTGACACATACTCTCCTGTTGCAAGAATGATAACAATTCGAATGCTTATAGCATTGACTTCCGTACATGGTCTTATCATCCATCAAATGGATGTAAAGAGAGCTTTTCTTCATGGTGATCTTGAAGAAGAGATTTATATGGATCAGCCTGAGGGATTTGTTGCTTCTGGCAACAAGAGGAAAGTTTGTAAGTTAGTCAAGTCTATCTATGGCTTGAAACAAGCTCCTAGAGACTGGCACAAAAAGTTTGATGAAACTGTTTTGACTTCGGAATTTTTGGTTAATGAAAGTGACAAGTGTGTCTACTATAAGGTTAAAGGAAATGAAAAAGTGATTTTGTGCCTGTATGTGGATGACATACTGTTGTTTGGAACCAATATTGAGATTATTAACGAGACAAAAAATTTCTTGAAAAGGCACTTTGAAATGAAGGATATGGGTGTTGCTAATGTGATTCTTGGAATCAAGCTGACTCAGTCAGCTGATGGAATAACCTTATCACAATCTCATTATATAGAGAAATCTATACTTGAGAAGTATTGTTATTCAAATTGTAGAATCGCAAGCACGCCATATGATTCAAAAGTTGCACTTGTCAAGAATAAGTCAGGTGTTCCTGTGTCTCAGTTAAGATATTCTCAGATTATTGGGAGTTTGCAATATCTTGCTAATGGTACTAGACTAGATATTTCATTTTTTGTGTCTAAGTTAGCTAGATATACAAGCTGTCCAAACAAGACTCATTGGGATGCTCTTGATAGAGTGCTTAGATATCTAAAAGGCACCATCTATCTTGGTTTGCATTACAGGAGGTTTCCTGGAGTGCTAGAGGGATATAGTGATGCAAGTTGGATAGCTAAGAAATCTGGTTCCAATGGAAATCTGCTTTACCCTTGCGGGTGGAGCTATATCCTGGAAGTCTGCTAGACAGACTATTATAACTCGACTCTTGCTGTTCATTGTGATAGTTGGACAACTATCGACAAGATAAACAGTAAGAAGTATAATGTGAAAACCAAGAGACACGTCCAAGTTAGACTAAAGTCTATAAGGGGTTTGGTGTTTGACAGGATCATTGCTATTGAGTTTATTGGAACTCAAGATAACCTGGCTGATTCTTTGACTAAGGGACTTGAGCATGCTGTTGTCCTAAGTCGAGGTTGGGGATGTGACTGACAACCCATTTTGAGTCATCAACAGCGGGAACCCAATACACCTGAGAGGAGATCCCTCGAAGTGTATTCAATGTGGTAATAACAAGTTATGAGGGTGATTCGGTAGTACCTCTACTACAAATATCTAGATACTCACGTATCTGAGTCTTTCCCCTATAAACCTCAAGAGGTACTGTAACTGCTAGTTAGCAAGAGTTTTAAGAACTCTGAACGGGGTCAAGTCGTGAGACGAGATGTTAGCAGTACATCTTTGGAGATGCCCAACTAAGCGAATGTTATTGTGTGGTCGCAATTAGAGGATAGGGTTATTCTTCGAAACATTCGACGAACAGGATCGAAACATGACCATTAACATCTCAAAGCCGTAGATTGGCACCATAGTCTTTGACTTGTCGTCGTCTATGGAGTGTGGTTACACACAAACGGATAAAGATTCAAGGTGAAACATTCCATCTATATCCGGTAGCCATCGAAGTAGAGGACTTAGGAGGGTTCAAATCTTGACCGGTACCAACTCTGAAAAGCAAGTCATGAGTAGAATCTGATATGCATTTCTGTATGGATTTGTGGGGGATTATTAGAAAATGAAAAGTTTGAGACATATTTTATATATGTTCTTGATGTAATTTCTGGAAACTAACGATTGGAGTTTGATATGCATATATGTTCCTTGCTATAAGGACTTAAACTTTCATGTTTGGATATAAGACATTTTCTTAGTGTAATCTATAGATAAATTGAGTAGAAGTTGCTAGTTTGAAATGGGTTTAAAGAGTTTGTCCCACATTGAATATGTAATATGGGTGTGGGTGCTTTATATGCATGGATGTGCAAGAGTAGTGTCAACTACTAAGGCATGTGAGTGTGTATGGTGTACTAGTGTGCCCTCGCGCACACACACGCGCGCCGCCGCCTCGCCTCGCCACGCCACGACTCGGGTCGGGTCGGGTTGAAGGGCAATTTGGGCGAATGTCTCGGCGTCTCGCGTACGCGAGGTGACCTGGGCGAGGAATTTTATTACATGATTAATTAAATTAATCATGACTTTAATATTATTTTAATATGAATATTGAGTCAATATGAAACTATCAGAAAATATATATTCTGTGTCTGATCAGAGTTTACAAAGATGGAGCCGGGTCAGAGTTTAACAAACTCTGATGGTCAGATCAGAGATTCTGCTATAAGAGTTTAGTAGATAAACTCTGATGGATCTGTGCTAGTCAGAGTTTAGCAGATAAACTCTGATGAAGGTGGTCAGAGTTTATAAACTCTGATAGGCCTAATCAGACTTTAGCTAAACTCTGATAACTGTTATTTTACTGATTCTGGAATATATTCTATTAAATATTTTTTAAGTCAGAATAATTATTTTAATTAATATTTTATCTGCTGTTACGTTTTATTGTATTATATATACATAAAAACGTTGGAGATAGGAAAAAGACAGATTTTGACACAAGTCTGAGAAATCCTAACAACAGCCATACTCTGTATTTTCTACTCACAGAATTCATACAGATTGACATAGGTTTTCTGGGCGAACTGAGGTGTAGGTCGCTGTTGAGTGCTACGTATCTGTGGACAAAGTACTCTGTGCTGTTTTATCCTAGAAGTGATATTACTGCAACCCAACACAGCGTAGTGGGGCAATAATCTCTTCAAGAATAGTCAATACTTCTTGCAAGACTTGACGACTCAGCTGCTTATTGGTTCTATCAGTGTATGCGAAAAATCTTCTGTTAGAACTAAGACTTCTATCTTTTCTCTTATCTTTACAGTTACTGATTTATATATCTTATTTTTACCTTCGTGCTTTGTTTTGTTAATTGGTTTAATCTGTCTGTTCTTGTTAAACTGTTTATATAACTGCCCCATTATTGTGTTTAGTTTTGAATTATTCCCAACAGTTGAATCTCTATTGGTAGCTCTGCAGCGCAAACACGGTGGAGAAAGAAAATACAATTTGGACATCCATAGAAAGGTTCAGATGACGATAAAAGAGGCTGCACACATCGATGGCATATCTTTTTATCACTAGTGTTTGTTTCAACGACATTGCTATTGTTAAAATCATCTAAGAGGATGAGTTAATGACCATTGTGACAGTGACCGATTCTATCTGTTTTTCCAGATTTCTCTTTATTTGAAATACCAAACTTGTTTGCAAATTGTTGGATCAACTGGTACAATAAGTACGGTTCCTTCTCAGATACAGGGAAATGAACCAAAGTAGATTCTTCAGCTTCATTTTTATTCCCATCTTTGTCAGGAAATGAATCAAAATTCGGGGGTGCAGATGCACAACTTTCGTGTATAAAAAAAAACAAGTGTTCTATGCGAAGATGGTGTTGGATTATCCTATTTATTACAGTATCAATTAATTGATGATGACGTATTGACGTGGGGATTTGATGCTTAGGGCCTTGGCATGTGGTTCGGCGCCATGAATGGAGGACCTGCTTGACTACAATGCAGAAAAATTAGTTAAAAAAAATTGAAGTCGTGACTTCGTCTCTCCATTTTTTCGCCATTATAAATATAATATAAATAATTTATTTAATATTTTAATACTTATGCGAAAATATAATTAAAAATATGGGGACCTTTTGAAACAGGGAGAATATTATTTTATTGCTTTAAAGTCAAAATATGGACCTTTTCAAATAAAAAAGTCAAAACATGGACCTATGATGCAGTGGCCTTGTGCCTAATGCACATCCCGTGATTTTAGGCATAATTTGGCAGTTGAGGTCGGTTTGTCAAAACTTCACTCAGCGACTCATGTTCTTTGTACTAAAACTGTATTGTAGTATTTTGAGAGTTTCGAGAGTCTGACTCATGTTCCTTTTACATGCTTATACATGCTTATGTTCTTTTTAGCAGTGAAAATAGGGTTTTGAGAGTCGACTCCCGTATCTAGCATTGTAGTCGTCAATTTTTCATTTTTATACTTTCATCCCCTTCATCGGTTAAACCCTCTTCGCTCTCCTATCCTCTTTTCTATTTACCAGTTTATTAATAAAATAGAGATCTAATCCTTTCCTTTTTGGAAAAGATCTTTTATTGGTAACTTGTTATTAAGATTGTTAGTCATGCCCATCTTTTTGGGATGCTAATATTTTATGTTTTGATGTTTTGGTGTATTTTGTTATGGGTTTCAATAGTTTTTCTGAGAATGATTTATATGATATTTTGGAAGATTTGTAAGACTCGCATCGCAAAAGCCCTCGAGACGGTGGTGGAAATCGCAAAATCTCACCTTTCACAACAAAAAATTGTTCACATTTTGAGGATATTTGTTCCTCCAATATCAGTTAATGTAACTAATTAACTGATAGTTCTGAACATTGGGTTACAGATGATACTTATGTGAATGTCAATTGTGATGCTCCTGGTTCCACATCTATGTAAGTTGGATTGCTTGAGATATCATTGTAATACTTTTTAGATTAAAGAATTTGAATATTCTATGTGTTAAACGATCTCAAAACAAAACGGCTATTTATTTAGACCGTTCTTTGTTTCTTAATCAGGTTGTAATTGACAGTTTAGAGATTTGTTTCAGCTGAGTTATATTGTTTTAATAAAATCCTTTTGTTTTCAAAAAACTATAGTATTATATATTCTAAAATAGTTTTCAAATATGAAATGTTGTGTTTTAATTTATCCTACTAACCTACATAAAAGCAAGCTTTTTTATTTTTTTAAATTACATTTTCAATCAAATATTGATTAAAGTTTTTATACACAATTTTAATATACTTTTAGAAATTATAGTATTTTTATTAAAAAATATGTGTTTGGAAAAAATTGCGTATTTTAAAATTAATTAATAAATAATTTAAAGTTAAAAAATATCTTAAATTTATTTTAAGAACTTTGTTAGAGGTGGCATCTTATCCCTGCATAAATATAATTTAAAAAAAACTTGTTACCATTTATAAATTTTATTATTTTTTATATTATTAATAACTCATAAATTATAAATAATATTAAAATTGCTTAAAAAATATTAATTTAAATAAAAATATACTTTATAATTTAAATACATTAAATTTTAATTTTTGTTAAAATTTACTAAATCCCTAGTCTGACTACAAACACGCTTATTCATCAAAGTCAAAACAAAGGGCTTGTCATCATTCACCCAAAGAAAAAGGTAATCATGTTGAATGTCTATCAAACAAAATTTTAATGAATTATGTAAAAAAATGCTGTTAGTCCTGTTAAAATCAGTAACTTAGGGCATGTTGGGTGGAAAAATAGGAATGAATTTTCGTGGAAATGGAATGACCATTCCATCGGAAATGAAAAAAGAGTTGTTTGGTTGAGTATTTGACAATGAAATCACTCATGCATTCTCATGTCATTCTTATCCTTCCTAATAAGTCAATTTTTTATCACACTCTCTCACACATGTGATAACCATTTTTATTCTTACTAACATTAATTTTTTATCTTTATTTTTGCTCTTGAATGTAACATGTTTGTAATTCAATATATTTAATGAAAAAAACTTGTTTAGCTATTTTTATTGTTATTTTTTAATTTAAATTATATATATATAATCGTTTTTTGAAAATAAATTATATATATAATCTTATTTCTCATGTAAATTAATTTTGACTTACTTATATTTTCTATATTATTTAGTAAATATATTATTGAATAAATTTTTTTAGAATTCATTTCATCTATATATATATATTAAAGAATTAAATTAATAAAAATGATCATTCCATTCCCAATAAAATTAATATTACTAAATGAACAAACAAATGAAATGAGCATTCTTATTAATTTATTTGTTTAATATATAGATAAAATGAATTCTAAAAAAAAGTTTATTCAATAATAAATTTATTAAATAATATAGAAGATATAAGTAAGACAAAATTAATTTACATGAGAAATAAGATTATATATGTAATTTAAATTAAAAAAAGTAATAATTAAAAATTTTAAATAGCTAAATAAGTTTTTTTCATTAAATATATTGAATTACAAACATGTTATATTCAAGAGCAAAAATAAAGATAAAAATTTATTGTTAGTAAGAATAAAAATGATTATCCATGTGGGAGGGTGAGATACAAAATTAATTTATTAGGAAGGATAGTAATGACATTACATGACGAGGGATTCCATTCTCAAATACTCAACCGAACAACTCTTTTTTCATTCCCGACGGAATGATCATTCCATTTCCACAAAAATTCATTTCTATCCTCCAACTGAACATGCACTTTTTTTTTGAAGGTACACATCTTATTTATAAGTCCAAACCCCAACTAGGGAGTGGAACATGTAGTACATACGAAGCATCTAGCCCAACCATCAACCCTAATAACATGAAACTAACAGAAACTGAACTAAGGTCGACAACTAACATATAACTACAGTTGAAGACCTTCTAAACTAAGCATCTGAAACTTGAGGTTGGGAAATACAATGTAACAACATCAATCCACGTCATCGTTGGGTGGATCCCCAGCAAACAGAAAACCATTGTCTATCATACCAGCTTGAATCATTTCTTCTTGATCACCCACCACATCACCTCCTTCTGCAACTCCTGGAACTGGTGCAGCAACATTCTGAATACCTCCAACAGCAGCTAGACCAGGACCAACTTGAGCATTTTCTTGACCTAGACCCAATCCATCGACCTGATCAACTGAACATGCTTTTAATGTTGTGTTTGGTTGTGATGAATGAGTTTGGAAAGAATGGAATGAGATTTGAATTACATTATGGGTGAATTTTTAAAAATTTCATTCATTCCACCATTCCATTCCTAACAATCTAAACTAAAACTCAAATTCCCCAATTTGGAATCCATTCTCTCTCATATACATTTTCTTTCAAATTCTTATCAAATAAATTTTGCACTCACCCATTTTTTTTTCAAATCTTCCATCCTACCTATATAAATTTCCTTTATTTTTACTCATTCCATTCCATTCCATTCCATTCTCCCCAATCAAACACAACACAAGTGAAAAAAAAAAATTAGAAGTCAGACTGAATTAAGGTGTATTCATTTACAATCCATTGAGGTTAAGCTATTTAGTCGATCGTAAATTTTAATAAATTAATTGGATTTTTAAATTTTATAATTAATTTTAATTTTATGTAGAGTCTAATAGAGTTAATATAAAATACTGCATAGTTAATATAAAATTTGATTATATGAAAAAGTTTTTAAATAAACTTTTTAAAATTTCATGAATTTATAAAATATTAACATAAAAAATTTAATCAAAATCTATTATTTAAAATAATAAAAAAATCCATTAGTATTTGAATACACAAATAGTGGATTTTTAAAATAAAAATTAAATACATTTAAAATTTTGAAATTCAAAAAAGTTATTTTTAAATTTAAATTAAATACATCATCGAAATATAATTATTCTAATTTCTAAACTAAACCAAAACAAACATACTTAATAAAAGGGTATATGGATGGTAAGTTGTACGCAAATCACACGCCTACTCCAATATGACGCACCGGCTTAGCGCACAACTATACAGTGAATGCTAAATCCTTTATTTGTATATATAATAGGAAGCCAATGGGGAATAAGGAGTGATTGAGTCATTTTATTGTAGAAAAAATCATGAGTCATTTTATTCAAGTGCTATTATTATTATACCCCTAATTATTTAAATAATGAAAATTTACATTATTTTATTAATTGTGTGCATTGAATACATGGACTTTTAATTTTAACAACTATAATATAAAACTAATATAAATGTAGAAATATTAAACTACAAGTCACATAATTCTATTTTATCACATAATTCTATTTTATGATTTTATTTATAATAAATGATTATCTTACTCATATCTCTCATATGATATATAAAATTTGTGTATATTTAGATATATAATTGTGTGTTATAAATTTTAAATATTCTATTAATCGAATATTTTTTTAAGTATAAAATTAAATATTAAAAATTATGTATTTATATATTTATATAATAAAAATGATAAATAAATTTCGTAATTAAAAAAACCTCCACATTATCATATCATTGTATATCTATTATGTTTATTCAGTGGTATCTACGAATGGAATTTGTTTAGTAAAAATTAAAATTTAGTTATCAATTCCTTATATTGTATCTTTCACTATATTTAAAGTAATTATAATTATTAAACAATTTGTAAGAGTCATAATTAAATAGAATGTATTAATGTTTTACATAATTTTAATATGTTATTTTGGATTACGGGTCCGATATGGGCTAAAATAAATCCTAAAAACACAATTAATGTACCATTAATTAGACCTAGTTTGGTCCAAAAGGAATGTCTATTTAATGAGGCCCAAAATCCTAATTGTTAAATAAATTCATAATTAATTAATTAGCTAAATATACAACTAATTAATTGTGTCCAACTAAAAGGAAACTACTCTCAATAGTAGCCCTCAAGGCACCTCTACCAACAAGAAAATATAATCCTATAAGGAAACAACGTTCTACTTAGAAACGTCCATCAAGGAGGTGGCTTAATCACCAAGATTTCTAACGCTAATATGATTCTAGGACTCTCAACGTCTATATAAATGACCTAACCCCTCATTCTTAGAACTACATCCTAGCTTGACTCTCAATACGCTTGAGATACGTAAGTATCTTGCTAGAACATATATAGTTTCGACAAGCAAGTGCAGCCATTAAAACTCGACAAGGTCCGACACACCTCGCAATTAATACACCCTAATTTTTAATCCATAACATTTGGCGCCGTCTGTGGCAAGACAACTTCAACCACGATGAAAACACGGAAAACTGATAGAGATATCATCCCCACTACGGGAGACCCAACTGCTGTGATTCCTCCGGATGGAACTCAAACCACCGAAGTCCCCGCTACCGCAACTATTCCTACAGAAACTCAAGGCCCTAGTACTCAAAGGCTAGGCCTGTTCAGTTAAATCGTCCATTCCACCAATCCCAAAGAGATAGTCCACGGATCCAGCCCTCTATCTCAGGTAACTAAAACTCCTTTTATTGCTACTGCTCCTCCTAATGCACAAATTTCCACCGTTATCATCCCCGGTAGCTCTATTGCCCATCATGGACTTGGACTCTCCCAAACATATCCTCCTCAATCCATTAAAGGATTGGAACCCCCACTTAACTATGGGCGTAAAGAAGGAGTTCGTGATTTCTCAAGACCTTACACAACTGATGACGAAAGTTCATAAGACATGGATGTTAATCCATGGAGAAAGAGGCCTGAGAAGGAACATTTAAGAGAAAGACGTTCCCGTTCACAATCCTGTAGGGCCCTAGAAGAAAGAATTACTTCCTATGAAGCCGAAGTTAAGGAGTTGAAGAAAAATTTGGATCGTCAAGAAACAAGGCAGGCCCCAAGGCGTGAAGCCCCCACTATCATAGATCTTGATGGAACCCCTCGAGAGAGGAGGAGGGAAGCTCCTAGGGCTGACCCTACTGAGTTGCTGCCACTTGGAGATCCTGATGATTCGACTCCCCCCCTTCACCGAAGCAATAATGAATGCCCACATCTCAAGAAAGTTCAAGATGCCCACCATCAAGACTTATGACGGAACAGGAGACCCCGCAAATCATGTAAGAACTTTCTCGAATGCTTTTTTATTACAACCTATCAATGATTTGTCAAGTGTAGGGCTTTTTCACAAATCCTAGAGGGAATGGCTCAACGCTGGTATAGCCGGTTGCCTTCAAACTCTATCAGGTCTTTCAAAGAATTAAGCAAACCCTTTATAAGTCAGTTCATAAGCGGGAGAGTGCATGAAAAAAGTTCGGCTTCGCTCATGAATCTGGAACACAGAAAGAATGAATTCCTGAGAGACTACTTGAATCGTTTCACTAAGGAAGTTTTGAAGGTCCCCGACTTGGATGAGAAAGTGGCCATGATATCTTTGCAACAAGGAACGACTGATCCTTTCGTTAAAAGGTCATTAGCCAAACATCCTCCGGAGAACATGCTTCTCCTCCTGGACAGGGCTGGAAAGTATATCAAAGCGGAAGAAAGTATGAAGAAAACCACCGTGTCAGTGGCTACGAACGGGAATAATAATAAGAAGAGAATATGGGACCAAGAGTACGATGCCCCAGACAAGTATTCTAAGATGGATAAGGATTCTGAATCCCCTATAAAGAATAATAACTTGAGACCAAGGTTCACTGTGTATGCAAGGCTGAATATACCTCGAAGCCAAATCCTAATGGACATTGAGAAAGACCGAGATCTGCGGTGGCCTAAACCCTTGAGGTCCGATCCTGAGAAAAGAAACAAAAATGCATATTGTAGGTTTCATAAGGATATCGGACATGACACTGATGATTGCAGACAATTGAAGGATGAAATTGAGTTCCTTATCAAGAGAGAAAAGCTATCCAAATTCATTAAGGATGGGAATAGAAGTCGCGATAGGAGTGATGATAATGGAAAGAATAATGATAATCGGGATAAGAACCCTCAACCTAGAGGGCCTGTCATTAACATGATTTTTGGAGGTCCTACAGTTGTAGAGACTTCAAGGAACTCAAGGAAAGCATACGCTAGAGAAGTTATGCAATTCGTGGGGGAGACACCTAAGCGTGCAAGAACAGAAGTGGTCATCTCTTTTGATGACTCAAACTTGGAAGGGGTAAAGTTCCCTCACGATTACCCTCTGGTCATAGCACCTTTGATAGGCAATTATGAGGTAAAAAGAGTCCTTGTGGACAATGGATCATCAGTCAATATTTTGTTCTATGACGCCTTTGTGAAGATGGGATACAATGATCGTAATTAACCCCGTCAGATGTTCTAATTTATGGGTTCAATGGAGTAGAGTCGAAGGTAGAAGAGACCATTCAATTGTGTATGACAATAGGGATGGAACCTCGAGAGGTCACCCAGATGCTAACCTTCTTGGTAATCAAAGTATCATCTATGTACAACACTATCATGGGAAGGACAGACTTGCATGCCTTCAAGGTTGTTGCCTCAAGCTATCACTTGAAGATTAAATTCCCCACTAGAAACGGTGTTGGGGAATAAAATGGAGATCAGAGAATGAAAAGAAGTTGCTATGTGGCAGCCCTACGACCTGATAGAGTTGGGGGGCAAGTACTGCCTATAGAAGACATTGATGCAATAGAAGATGAGGAAAGAAGAGGGAAAGCAGCTGGAGAATTGGTTCTAATCCCTCTAGTTCCGGGAAAACCTGATAAGATCACTTACATCGGGGCTTCCCTGAAAGAGCCTATGAATGGAAAGTTAACAAAGTTCATACAGAAAACGAGGACTTGTTTGCTTGGACAACCGCTGACATGCCGGGTATTGATCCCTAACTCATTACTCATAATCTCAATGTTGATCCGAACTGAAAAATGGTGAAACAAAATAAGAGAAACTTTTCCCCGGAAAGGCAATAGGCCATAAAATAAGAAGTGGAGAAGCTCTTAGAGGCTGGTTTCATTGAAGAAATTCAATTCCCCGAATAGCTCGTTAACCCGTTGATGGTCAAAAAATCTAATGAAAAGTGGAGGAATTACGTAGACTTCACAGATCTGAATGATGCATGTCCTAAGGATTGTTTTCCCCTCCCAAAGATAAATGCACTCATTGATGCAACAACATGACATGAATCTTAAGCTTCATGGATGGTTTTAGTGGATACAACCAAATCAAAATGCACATGGATGACATTGTTAAGGTATCATTCGTCATTGAATTTGGTGTATTTTGTTATCTTGTTATGGCCTTTGGGTTGAAGAATGCAGGAGCCACCTATCAAAATTTGGTTAATAAAATATTCAAACATCTCATTAGAAAGACCATGGAAGTTTATGTTAATGATATGTTAGTTAAAATCTTGGATAAGGCCGATTACATTGAACACTTAAGGGAAACGTTTGAAGTGCTGAGGCATCACAAGATGATGTTAAACCCTGCTAAGTTCTCCTTTGGCGTTGGGTCTGGAAAGTTATTGGGAATGATGTTGTCAAAATGGGGGCATTGAGGCAAATCCTGATAAAATCAAGGCCATCCTCGATATGGACCCCCCGAAGTCAGGGACGTTCAAAAGCTAACTGGAAGAATAGCGGCCTTATGGAGGTTTGTCTCCAAGTTTGGAGATAAATGATTATCTTTTTTCAAAACACTGAAGACGGTGAAGGATTTCATATGGAATGAAGAAATGCAAATGGTCTTCGAGGATCTAAAAAAGTACATGGCCGAAGCACTATTGTTGTTCAAGCCTAGTCCTGGAGATATCTTATATCTATACTTGGCCGTATCAGATAAAGTTCTAAGTGATGTCCTTATAAAGGAAGAAGTAAAGATTCAAAAGCCTGTCTATTATGTGAGCAAGGTTTTGCATGGAGAAGAGTTGAAATACTCCAAGATTGAAAAATTTGCATTAGCCTTGATAATGGCCTCAAGGAAGCTACGACCTTACTTTTAAGTGCACAAAATCGAGGTGTTAACTGATCAGCCTCCAAGGCAAGTGGTAGATTGATTAAATGGGCCATAAAACTTAGAGAATTCGACATCAAGTATAAGTCTTGAACAGCTATCAAAGTTCAGGCTCTTGCTGACTTCGTGGTCGAATGCACCATTGACGACCAAGAAATCGGGGGACAGAATAAAGAGAAGGTGGAGTTACCCCAAGAGAAAGATGAGAATAAAAAATATCCAAGAAAAATTTTTGTGGAGCCGACCTAGTTTTGAAAAAGCTCCGAATGGTTCCTCATTGAGTATGCTATGAAGCTAGACTTCCTAACAACCAACAATGAGGATGAGTACGAAGCTTTGATAGCCAGGCTTGGCCTACCTAAAGCACTGAATGCCAAGTACCTCAAAGTTTTTGTATATTCGAAATTAGTTATATCCCAAGTAGGTGGAGAGTTTGAGGCAAGGGAGGAAGTTATGGCTAAGTATCTTCGCCTAGTAAAAGCTATAATGACTCAATTTGAAGAGTGTCAGATGCAATACATTCCTAGAGAAGATAACACAAAGGTCGATGCCTTATCAAAGTTTACACCATCAGAAGTGGACAGACACTTGGAAATTTTCTACTTCCAAGTATTGAAGGCCCCTAGCATCGATGCTAAATTAGTGGCCCCAATAAGCATGTGAAGCTGTTAGATGGATCCCATTAAAGCTCACCTTTAGTTTGATTGGATTCCAAACAATACAATGGAAGCAAAAAAGCTCATTGTGAGGGCATTGATGTATTCTCTCATTGATGGAATCCTTTATAAGAAGTGTTTTATTAGTCCATACTTGAAGTGTCTAAGGCCTGATGAGGCCCATCAAGCATTGAAAGAAGTACATGAAAGTATTTATGGCCAACACTTGGGGGGGGGGGAGAGCCTTGGCTCCCAAGAATACATGCCTTGGCTTTTATTGGCCTAACTTGTTGAAAGATTCGAAGGAGTATGTAAAAAGATGTGACAGGTGCCAAAGGCATGCTCCTGTGGTGAGGCAACCTCCTAAGATGTTGACATTCATTAACTCCCTCATCCTCTTTGCAATGTGGGGAATGGACATCCTATGGCCTTTTCCAAAAGCTAGTGGACAAAGAAAGTTTCTGATCATAACAATCGACTATTTCACTAAGTGGATTGAAGCCAAACCATTAGATAAGATAACCACCAAGAAAGTAACTCAATTCATCTGGGAAAACATCATATGTAGGTACGGAATACCACAAATCCTGATCATGGATAATGGCATGCGGTTTATTACTAAAAATTCAAGAAATATTGCAACGATAATGACATTGACTTACGTTTTACTTCTCTGGCACATCCATAAGCAAATGGGCAAGCTGAAGTAGCAAATCACATCATCCTAGATGGACTCAAGAAAAGAATTGAACGTTCGGCCAACACTTAGGTGGATGAGCTTTTTCTTATACTTTGGGCATATCGAACTATATATAAGGTGACAACTGATGGAACTCCATTCTTCCTTGCTTACTGAGCTGAGGTAGTGGTTTTAGTTGAAATCTCATACGTGTCTCCAAGAATCAAAGCCTTTGAGCCTGAAGAAAATGAAGAAGGAATGAAGCTTGCATTGGACTTGATTGACGAAGTCAGGGATAAGGCTCATGCAAAGATCATCGAATATCAGAAGAAGTCATCTTTTTATTATGACCTAAGGGTTAAGTAGAGATTCTTCGGACAAGGAGACTTAGTCCTCAGAAAAGCTAAAGCTTCGGGAGTAGGACTCAAAAGAAAGTTGGCCTCTAACTGGGAAGGACCTTATAAAGTAAAACAAGTTAAGGGAGGAGGATCATATATCCATGAAACTCTTGAAGCTATTGAAGTGCCAAGGACTTGGCATGCCACAAACTTGAAGGCTTATTAAATTTAAAGAATTCAATTATGAATTCTCATATCTAGTAGGAAATAAGTAGAAATAAAGTTCGATAAAACCACTAGAACGTAAGAGCCTTTCGCTCCAAATATGATTTCTATTTTATATTGTGCCCACTTTTAGCCTTGAAGACATTATCAATATAAAGAAGTTTTTCTGCCTTATGGCATTCCTAAAATATGTTGTGCTTAGCCTGTATTTGTTAGTAATTGTGCTCTAGAGACAATACTTTTTATATTTTAAGGAAAATATTTATTATTAAGGATTATGTTTTATTGATTATTATTTATTTATTATGTTTTATTTACTGCGTAATAAATTGAAAGCATAATAAATGTCCTTGGAATTTTGATACGTATTATATATCTTTAAGTATGTGACTTAAAAATGAGATTATATGAATAATATCTTATTCCTAAAATTCCCTAGTCGTGTATTATTATTTAAGGACAATAATAATGCACAAAGACTAGTATGTTTCTTGACAGATGACCACATCTCATTGGTCATAGGTATGGTGATACTAAGGTCAAGAACATAAATGCATGTATCAATGCATGGTACTGGAATGACCTGCCGTGAGATTCTACATGTTAAATAAGTGTCATAAGTAATTCTCACTGTGATAATGGTGTAATGATCCTTAGAGCTGAAATCATTATATTTCTATACGAGAATTAATATACTTTGATTACATTAAAAGTTATCTTTGATCGGGTGATGATAAAAGTGGACATTGGGTATATTATGAATCGTATGAGAAATATGAATGATCTAGATGTGATTTAATCCTCCTAATTTTAGGAGTGATATTATTGGCCTTTTGTTTGAGTGAGACTATGAAATGCACGGTCGTGCTCAAATGTTGGTTTGATTTTAATAGTCTACTCGTTGATCAAGAAAATAAAGATTAAATTACGAAGAGGATGGCACGAGACATGCCTTGAGTTTAATCTATAATATCAAGATTAAAGGGATTATATTACATGGAACATTATTCACGAAAGGATTAATCGAATCACCGATTTATTATTATTACTTGGGTAGCAATGATGTATTACTAGATGCCGCTCATTGTTTACAATTTTAATTAGATATTAAAATTGTTGCCAACGTAATAATAACCTACAGGGTCACACACAAAGAACGCTTGAAGGAGAAATAATTTAAATTATGAATTTAAATTAAATAAGTAAGTTATTTTATTTATGATATTAATTAAGTATGACTTAATTAATTATATAAATAGAATAAATAAATTATTTAAACTAATTCCAAAATTAATAATTAATTAATTAAGTGAGACTTAATTAAATAATTTAGAATTTTGGATCAGTATGAATTATAATTGGATTATAATTAGAAAACTTATTCCTCTCTATATATAATCTCTTTATGAGCTGATTTAATTTAAGAGACATATTTTTACTAAAACCCTAGCCGTTTTGAGAAAAGAGGAAGATGGAGTGAGAGAAACAGTTTTCAGGTGCTAGTACATATCAATTCTTCATGAAAAGTGTTCGTGTGGATACCGTAGATCGTAGATCGCGAGAGCGGGATACGTGGTGATTAAACAAGCTTTGGACCTCCATTAATCTTCCATTAATGAATTGTTAAAGCTTCTAAATGTATTTATTCTTTATCTCCGAATTAAATCTTTTATTTTCGCATGGATCATGCGGAGAGTTTCGCTATTTTGATTTATTTTTTGCGTTTATTCCGCTGCGTTTGTGCCTCGAAACTCATTAATGACATCAGAGCTACTTGCGAAACGTTTTAATTCGGTTATGTGCTTAATAGTTTTCGATATGTAAGCATGTATGCGATCTATCATGATTTTGTATTGATACAATATGTATATGTTTTTATATATTATGAATATATGATATTCATATGATGTATAATCATGTGATGATTGTGTGTATTGATGTATGTATATGATACATGTTTGTTCTTATTATGGGAATCGTATTCGATACGAATTCTGAAACGGCTGTCGTAGATTTTCTGAAATCTGTGTCCGTTATTCGATTTTCGCAAACGATATGTGTTTTCTGACTGGAATCGGGTCACTGAGCAATACTGATATTATCAGCTCTTTGTCTGTAAGCCATTAGATGTCGTTACAGGCCCCAAAACGGTGATTTATTATTTTCTGAAAATTATTTGATTTTATAAAATTTTGAGTATATGTATGTATATATTATGAATATATGATATTCATGTGATGTATAATCATGTGATGATTGTATGTATCACTGTGTATGTATATATGATATATTGTTGTTCTTGTTATGGGGATTGTATATGATACGATTTCCGAAACACCGTCAGATTTGGTGAAATCTGATTGCCGAATCCGATTTTCGCAAACGATATATGTTTTCTGACTAGAATCAGGCCAATGAACAAAACTGATAGATTTTCTATCACCGACAAGTCTGTAAAACGTTTGACATCGTTAAGGGCCTCGAAACAGCGATGTATTGTCTTCAGAAATCTATTTTTAATTTTCTGAAATTTTGAAATTTGTTATATATGATTATATGATATATTTATATAATCTTAGATATATTATATGTGTTATGTGATAGCATGGTGGATGGTTATGGCCTAAAGACCCATAGTATAGTGGTTTTGATTTATGGTTTTGGTTTCCAAATACGACTTGCATGTCGTTTATTCATTGTAATTTAATTATCTCGAATATAACTCGAGTTCTTCTTGTAATTTTATTAGAATAATTTTATTTTTATTATTCAATGTAATTATCAATGAAGACTTCCAAGCAAGGAGGCGATCCTAAAGGAGATGATGGAGCAATGAAGAAAGAAGACATGTAATAGATAGTATTTTAAAACCACCATAGACTGACCTTGATATTTCCATTAGCTTGGAAAGATCACATAAGATGGGGCCATAACCAAACACGTTTAATTTATGCACATTACATATATGTATATGATTGCATGTGTTAGTATATATGCGTAGATATAATCGAGATGCATGCTTAATATTGATTAATCATGTATGTATCAGATACGACACTCATGCCATGTTTGCTTAAGAAAGATAAAATCTGTAACGATTCAAGATTTTAAAATTGAACAAACGATCATGAGATTCATGTGTTTATGAACACAGTATTAAATATGAATTTTCTTTTTCTGATATGGGGAGATTTTGTCAAAAGCGGATTATTAGTTTAATTCGTAAGGAAGTTAGGTTTTAAGTGAAACCGCTTGTGACTTCTCCGACGACCTGAAAATCAATCCATTGACGAATATTAAAATGAATTATTTGATCAAGGAAAAATTGAGAATCTCTTTATGATGGGATCATGATCGTTAAAATAAACAATAAAATCCCTAAATACATATTAAGTTAATCGGATGCCTTCCAATGTTTAATACTCGTCAAGATCTAGATTGAGAAGGAGTGGGCTTGCCAAAGCAATGTGCTTTTATCAATCATGGGAAGACGTGATAAGTAAGTGTACTTAGTTTGTTGAAACATTGGGTCTAACTTAACTAAATCATCACAATAGGATTGTGGGTTTAGAGGCATAGAGTTTGGTGAGATTTATTGGATAAATGTGTACAAAGGGTTGTTCCACCAAAATTTCCAAGAGTTATATTTGATATAATCGACAAATGTTGTCTACCTAAATAGTCATGTTTTGAGTGTATTATCCAACGCTATCTTAAAACATGGATGAAATATGGATCTTGGCTCACTAGAAAGATTTAAAGAAATATTTTCCGAATTAATAGTTAGGGCTATTAGTTTGATAAAAATAGTGGGAGGTATATGGTGATATACCATAATCACTTAAACATAATTAATATTAAATTTGCAATCTAGTTTATTTTATACACTTTAATATTGTAGATATCAAATGATAAACACAAACAACATCTCTATGCGAGCAGTTCTTGAGAAGGACAAGTTGATGAGAATATATTTCCTTGATTGACATAAGAGCTTGAGGATAGTCCTCGGACACTATGATGTTAGTCAAATCTCTTCCCCTTCTCTTAAAGTTGAGAATGTAACATGTGCAAATCATAGTGCTTATCGGAAGTAAATTGATGTTGTGACTGATGTTTCATGTCTCATGCTCGCAAATATATGTGCTGAGCTTAAGAAGCAACACGAGCATATAGATGCTTATGAGACGATTGAGCACAATATATATTTGAAAATAAAAGGGCACTATACACTTACAAGTAGGGAGAGTGAGACCCGGTTACACCACATGTTCTAAAGATTATAGGGTATAATGAGTACCTTTGATATTTTGGGTTTCCAGATTGGTCTGAAGACTTAGTTAGATTTGATCTTACAATCTTTGGACAAATATTATTCTTAGTTTGTTATGAACAATAAAATGGATAAGATTGGTAAAATACCCATTGAGTTGTTAAGTATGATGAGAACTGCTGAAAGCAATATGATAAATGCATGAACTACTACTATATTGATGGTAAACATAGGAAATGCAAAAGGGAAAGGAAAATGGAAAGGCAAGGAGAAGATTTGATCTAGTTCCGTTATCAAACCAAAGTCCAATCCCTAAAGCAGACTCTAAAGTCTGAATGAGGTGTTGATAAAGAAGACGATTGTCGCTTCTATGGAAAATTGGGAGACTGGAAATTAAACTGTCATGATTATTTGGAAGATCTGAAAAAGATGATCAATAAGGGTCAAGCTTCAGGTATCGGGTTGAAATTGGAGTAAAAGTAGTTGCTCTGGTTAGAGGGACTCGTTACTTAACTTTTAGCCTATAAGGAAAATTTAGAACTTGATAATTGTTATAACGTGCTTGCAATTGGCAGAGACATTATTTCAGTTTCTTGTTTGGACAAGAAAGGCTTTTTCATTTTAATTAAATAACAATAGTTGTTTATTCTATTTTAATGACGAAGCTTATAATGTTGCACAACTAATTAACAATTTATATGTTCTAAAGTGACTCAAATCAAATATTACCTTTGGCACTGTTGTTGAGGCCATATTAATGAGAAACGCATTTCCAGAATACATAAGGATGCATTCATGGATAAGTTTGATTATGAATTATACAAAAGGATGCGAATCTTGGTTTATTTGGAAAAATGACTAAAGCTCCTTTTACCGGACATGGTGAAGGGGTCATTGAACGGGTATGACTTATACATAGTGATGTATGTGGTCATATCTGTACGATGACAAAAGGTAGATTTTATTAACTTCATAAAATTTACTAATTATTTTAGTAGATACGGATATATGTATCTTTTGAAGAACTAATCCAAATCATTTGAAAAGTTCAAAGACTATAAAGATGAAGTAGAAAATATCAAAGAAAAGTTTTTTTTGATAGGAGGGATCACACCTTGTTGGATATGGTGCGATCAATCTTGAGTCAAGGAATCTTCCAATTAGTTTCTGGGGTTGCACCCTGGAAACGGTTCCACTTACACTTAACCGTGTTCCTACTAAAATGGTTCAAAAGACTCCTTATGAGATATGGACTAAAAAACGTCACAGCATGTCATTTATGAAAATTTAGGGATGTAAAGCGTTTGTGAAATGTCTAATCTCTGACAAGCTAGGACCAAAATCAGATAAATGTAATTTTGTGGGATACTCAACTGAAACAGGGGGTTATTCTTTCTATAATCCTTCCGAGAACAAAGTGTTGGTTGCTTGAACTGCTATATTCCTTGAGAGAGATGCTCTCTAAGAAAGACAGTGGGAGGATAATAGATCTCGATGAAGTTCGAGACTCACATGATAACATTGAACCAATGGAGGAACCTAAGCAGAATGTATAAGAAAACAATACTGCTCAAGAAATACAGGTTGTTCGTAGGTCTGGTAGGATTCACCATGAGCCCGAGAGATATTATGGATTTCCCTTGACTCAAGATGGTGATGTGATGCTTGTGGATGAAGATGAGCCTCTCACCTACCAAGGCGCTATGAACACTCCAGATTCTAAGAGATGGAACATTTATTTTCATGAAACGGTCAAAAAGAGTTTGACTTTATTCAGAATGAAGATGAAACTTGTGTTTACAAGAAGTTTAGTGGGAGCCATGTGGCATTCCTAGTATTATATGTTGATGATATATTACTAATAGGGAATGACATTCCTTCTCTATAGACTGTGGAGACTTGGTTGAGAAATAATTTCTCAATGAAAGACTTAGGCGATGCGACCTATATATTAGGGATCATGATCTATAGAGACAGATTAAGGAGATTGATCGGCCTAAGTTAGAGTACATACATTGACAAAGTTTTACATCGATTTCGAATGCAAAGAGGCTAAATGGATATGTCCCAATGTCTCATGGGATAATGATCTCAAAATA
Organism: Oenanthe sinensis; assembly: GCA_028671895.1. NCBI lineage: Eukaryota > Viridiplantae > Streptophyta > Magnoliopsida > Apiales > Apiaceae > Oenanthe > Oenanthe sinensis. Next base: position 5,026,887 of record JAPMAC010000198.1, read on the forward strand.
AAATTTGTCCTAAATCATTGGATGATAAGGACCGCATGAGTAAAGTTCCATATGCGTTAGCAATTGGTTTTATAATGTATGCAATGATATGTACTCGTCCTGATGTCTCGTATGCTTTAAGCATGACGAGTAAATACCGGTTTAATCCAGGTGAAGGTCACTAGACGACAGTCAATAATATTCTTAAGTACTTGAAGAGGACTAAAGATTCATTCTTGTTATATGGAGGAGATGTGAAGCTAGTTGTAAGAGGTTTCAGTGATGCTAGTTTCTAGACAAACAACGATGATTTAATGTTTCTGTCTGGCTTTGTGTTTTATCTATTTTTATTGAGATGTTGTATGTTGGAATTGTTCACAGCAGAGACAGTTGTTGATTCTACAATAGAGCCTGAGTATATTGATGCTTACGAAGCAGCCAAGAAGGCTGTTTAGGCATGTACTTAGGAGATATCACCTAATTAATGAGATTAATGATCAAGGAGATATACATATATGTAAAGTGCATACTAACAATAATATTGCAGACTCACTGACTGAAGGCTTTGTCACAGCAGAAGCACGAAAGTCACACTAGTTCCATGAGTATTGGATACTTGGGTAATTGGCTCTAGTGCAAGTGGGAGATTGTTAGTAATTGTGCTCTAGAGACAATACTTTTTATATTTTAAGGAAAATATTTATTATTAAGGATTATGTTTTATTTATTATGTTTTATTTACTGCATAATAAATTGAAAGCATAATAAATGTCCTTGGAATTTTGATACGTATTATATATCTTTAGGTATATGACTTAAAAATGAGATTATATGAATAGTATCTTATTCCTAAAATTCCCTAGTCGAGTATTATTATTTAAGGACAATAATAATGCACAAAGACTAGTATGTTTCTTGACAGATGACCACATCTCATTGGTCATAGGTATGGTGATACTAAAGTCAAGAACATAAGTGCATATATCAATGCATGGCACTGGAATGACCTGCCGTGAGATTCTACATGTTAAATAAGTGTCATAAGTAATTCTCACTGTGATAATGGTGTAATGATCCTTAGACCTGAAATCATTATATTTCTATACGAGAATTAATATACTTTGATTACATTAAAAGTTACCTTTGACCGGGTGATAATAAAAGTGGACATTGGGTATATTATGAATCCTATGAGAAATATGAATGATCTAGTTGAGATTTAATCCTCCTAATTTTAGGAGTAATATTATTGGCCTCTTGTTTGAGTGAGACTATGAAATGCACGGCCGTGCTCAAATGTTGATTTGATTTTAATAGTCTACTCGTTGATCAAGAAAATAAAGATTAAATTATGAAGAGGATGGCACGAGACATGCCTTGAGTTTAATCTATAATATCAAAATTAAAGGGATTATATTACATGGAACATTATTCACGAAAGGATTAATCGAATCACCGATTTATTATTATTACTTGGGTAGCAATGATGTATTACTAGATGCTGCTCATTGTTTACAATTTTAATTAGATATTAAAATTGTTGCCAACATAATAATAACCTACAGGGTCACACACAAAGAACGCTTGAAGGAGAAATAATTTAAATTATGAATTTAAATTAAATAAGTAATTTATTTTATTTATGATATTAATTAAGTATGACTTAATTAATTATATAAATAGAATAAATAAATTATTTAAACTAATTCCAAAATTAATAATTAATTAATTAAGTGAGACTTAATTAAACAATTTAGAATTTTGGATTAGTATTAATTATAATTGGATTATAATTAGAAAACTTATTCCTCTCTCTATATAATCTCTTTATGGGCTGATTTAATTTAAGAGACATATTTTAATAAAACCCTAGCCGTTTTGAGAAAAGAGGAAGATAGAGAGAGAGAAGCAGTTTTCAGGTGCTAGTACACATCAATCCTTCATGAAAAGTGTTCGTGTGGATACCGTAGAGCGTAGATCGCGAGAGCGGGATACGTGGTAATTAAACAAGCTTTGGACCTCCATTAATCTTCCATTAATGAACTGTTAAAGCTTCTAAAGGTATTTATTCTTTATCTCCGAATTAAATCTTTTGTTTTCGCATGGATCCTGTGGAGTGTTTCGCTATTTTGATTTATTTTTCTCGTTTATTCCGCTGCGTTTGTGCCTCGAAACCCTTCAGTATTGGCATTTAATTTATCTATTCTTTAATGCTCGAAAAGTTTATTTACACAAAATATACTAAGTCAAGAAAAAGAAAAAGCTCAGCCTGGTTGGCACTTTGATTAATGTCTAAGTTTATTTGCTCTTTTATGCTTGAAAGGTATATATTATGAAATATACTAAGGCAGGAAAATGAAAAGAACGACAACACAAACTGTTTATATAAATAAAAAGTTTTAGGATTACATAATTTAACAATTGAAAAGGAAATACAAGGAATACAAGAAGTACGATACAAAGAAAAATAAACTAAGGAAGATCCTCGATTTTCTCATCCTTGTCCTTCTTTTCCTCCTCGGTCTTCTCTTTTTCCTCATCCTTCTTTTTAGTGTTTTCCTCGCCATCAGGGGTGCAGTCAAACACCCTATCATACGCGTCCAGGGCTGCTCCAATTCTGGACGAACCACCGGAATCTGCCCTACGAGTAGAGGAAGTCAAAGCCAAAGGCTTCCCCATGGGGAAAGAGAAATCCGCAGGATCAAAAAGGCCAGGGTGCTTAGCCAGAACGACATGAAGGCACTTGTCCCAAGCATGAGCATAAGTCGTCGGGAAAACCATATCGTCATGTTTATCCATGAAGGCAAAGAATTCATCCGACTCCATATACTTAGCTATTTGGGCCTGTTTGTCTACCTTCAACTCCTGTAGCTCGCATGGGCCGCAACCAATTCCTGCTCCTTCTCGAGCAGTTTTTTCTCAAGCACGACCACCTTCGTATCAGCCTTGGCCTTGCCCTTTCTTTGGGCCTTCTCAGAAAAATGCCAAGTTTTGGCTTGATGGGCCATGGTCTCGAAATAAATGTTGACCTATTTATAACGCAACACATTCAGATCAAAATAAAACCCAAAAAATTGCCTAAGTACAAAGGAAAATATAAAACAAGAAAAGGGCAAAGGGACATACCATGGCCTCGGCTTGAGCTCCCAAAGTCTCAGCCTCCTCAATGTCCGTTTTCAGGATGGATCTTCGACTTGTCGGCTGGGGGATTGAATTTTGTGACCAATCGAGGGAGTTCAAGGTGCTGGTGAGATTACGAAGCTCTATGAACATAAGTCGTTATAACTCAACACTAGAACATGACATGTAAATAATACTACGTCTATACGGAAATCAGGAAGAAATGAAGATAATGCAGATACAGTGAATCAAGACATTACAAGAAGTTTTGAAGTCTACTACAGGTCACTGAAAGAAGTTCATTAATATGATCATGCCTCAGTGAAGAATAATATGTAAAGAGTTTCAGGATTTTAGAAGTGTTGAAGATTCAGTATAAAAGTGCTACTAGAAGTTTTCAGTGTATTAGTATTGATTGAAAAGATTCCAGTAAAAGTACAATGTTTATTGACAGTAATTGTTCAAAGCAATGAAGTTGCTGCAAACTTAACAATGCACATAAGGCTATAATACGAAAGCTTGGATCGAAGTTAGTCGTTTGTGAAATAGACCAGTTGCACTAGGCGCCAGCGATTCATGAAAGGAATCTGAGTATTATCTATAAAAAAAATTATTGAGTTGAAAAATGTACTTGTAAAGAAAATTTATTTATTAAGGTATGAAAAGTGATTTGTAAAGGCTACAACCAAATAACTCAAAGGGTGCAGGGTGTAAAGTGTCGCAACATTGGTACAAAAAGTGAAAGTTTCTGAACTACAGTCGAAGAACAGAAACATCTCAGGATATAGAGTGTAATGTGATAAGACTTTGGTATAAGAAATGGATTTGGTAAACTTCAGTCAAAGAATGAATAGAGGGTCAAAGTGGAGTGACCAAATTACACTTTGACAATGATTAATCAATTAACACCTCGGAGCGCCCCGAAGATTTACCATATATTCATTTGTTTCTTCAGGGCGCCTCCCATTCTAATTACCTAAAGCGCCACCAAGCTTTCATTTACATGGAGCGCATCCAAGCTTTCTTGTAAATGAAGCTCCTCCAAGGTACTCTATCTCAAGGCGCCACAAAAGCCATTTAATTCTACAAGTTCCCCCAAGCTCAGCCAATCAAGTTTAAGCAGCTATTTTATTGAACTCAAGTCTACACAATATACATAAAGGACAACCACTCATTTAGAAATTAGTCGTCTTCTTCAATACGAAATATTAGAGAGCAACAGCCATGCCCGGGAGCAAGAAGATATAATTTATACACACTTATACCTTGCTTCCAGTTAGATATTAGGAGCTGGTTCTTTAATGAAAAATACTCAGGGCTCCTAAATATCACTTTCTACAGACTCAGTTTTTCCTTGTACTGATTTAGATATATTTATATAGGAACTGAGCTTTATATTTTTGTATTAGTAGCGAAGAAATGATTTTGTTCTTCGGGAACCAGTTATATTTTCAACTGGGTGTATTGACCTCCGGGTATATATATAAAAGATATATTCCTCGAAACTTGTCCTATTTATTTTCTTGCTAATTTTCTAGAAACAAATTGATTTATCCGGACACACAAAAAATTAGTAAGATCCTCCTAAACACTACAAATAGCCAAACCCACTCTGAATCAATAATTTATTTATCTGCAAATATAGAAAATAATTTAAATTATTATGAGTATCGTATTCAACCCCCTTTATATGATATTTTGGGACCTAACACAAGGTACTCCCAATGACGATATTCTGCTTCTTGGCCTCCAAGCGGCTTTTTCCGGATCCTCCTCCTCAATCCAGATCCTTTTGCCCAAGTGAGAACCCGACAAAGTGGTCTCCTTGATGGGCCCTTCGAGGGCCTCACAGGCCTTGTGCATCTTGTGGGTCTCTTGATCACCCATGCCCAAATGAAAGTTAATACTTTTGGTAGCTGCAAAATAAACAAAAATAAAATATTGGACTTAGAAAAATTAAGGAAAATAATGAAATGGGCCAAGTAAAAAATATATACCGCAATCTGAAACACGAGAAAGACCCACGACCTTTAAAGAAAACTCATCGAGCAGCTTCCTGTGATGGGTCATGCCCTTATCTCGGCCCAAATCAGCTATGATTATCTTTTCTTCTAGGGTCAAATTAATCAGGACCAGGTCGCCATATTTAACCTTACAAAAAGAGGTTCAAAAAAGGGTGCCCCAATCACCTCCTTCTCACTCCAAGTACAAAAAATCCCTTCTCCATTCTTGATTTTGTTAGTGTAGGTGCCCTAGAGGCCATACAATATTCCTTTTAATAGACCTTTATGTCATTTAATTATTCAATAAAGGTATTTATTATGACTTTAATTACTGCGATATATTTGTTAACATAATAAATGTCCTTAGAATCATGATACACATTGTATAGTTTAAGTACATGACTTGAACTTGAGATTATATAATATATCATATTCTTAAAAGGTCCCTAGTCGAGTATTATTATTATAGGACAATAATAATACATAAATAGACTAGTATGTTGTTTGACTGATAACCACATCTCATTGGTTATAAGTATGGGGATACTAAAGTCAATACATAGGTACATGTAGGAGTACATGATACTGGACAGACCCATAGTGAGATTCTTCATGTTTAATAAAGTCATAAGAAAGACTCATAGTGATAATGGTGTAATGATCCTTTGACTTGAGATCATTATATTTCTCTACGAGGATTAATATACTTTGACTACATTAAAAGTTACCTTTGACCGGGTGATGATAAAAGTGGACATCGGGTATATCATGAGTCGTATGAGAAATATGAATGATAGATAAAGGATTTAACCCTCCTATAATTAGGAGAGATATTATTGACCTCTTGATTGAGTAAGACTATAAAATGTATGGCCGTGCTCAAATAATGATTTGTTTTCATAGTCTACTCATTGATCAAGTAAACCCGGATTAAATGTTGTAGAGGATGACTAAATACATGCCTCGAGTTTAATCTATAATATATGTGGTTAAATGGATTATATTACACGGAAACATTAATCACGAAAAGTTTTATCGAATCACGATTTAATTATTGTTTAATTAGGTAGCAATGATGTATTACTAGATACCGCTCATTGTTTATAATTTTATTGGAGAATAAAATTATTGCTAATTAAATAATAGCCTATAGGGTCACACACATAGATCACTTAGAGGAATAGTTAATTTAAATTATAGATTTAAATTAATTGATGATTATTTGAATTTTATTATATTAATTAAGTGAGACTTAATTAATTAAAATAATATAAATTCGAATTTGAAGAGGATTTCTGCCCATAATAATTAAGTATGACTTAATTATTAATTAAATAATAGAAACACGTTTTATTATTTAATCCTATACCTACATGGGTTAGGTTTTGCTGAATAGGTCCGTTAACCAGTCACTATAAATAGATAATGATAGGTTAAATGGATTTTACGTGTTTATGAAAACCCTAGAGGCAGCAGCAAGACAAGCAAGGCAGAGAAGAACAAATTCGAAATCATCAAAAGGAGGCTAGTACATCCATTCCGTAATCAAGATCGTGAGACGTTCTTGAAGGTGCTCGTGTGGATACCATAGAGGTGTTTTTCGAGAGGAAGACACAAGTCGTGAAAGCTAGGATCTCCGTTGAGTTCGTGAAAGTCAAGACCAGAAAAGGTAGAATTCTGTTTCACCATAATTTGTCCAATCTTATACATGATCCTGCATTAGGGTTTCGAATTTTTTTTGTTATATTTACGTTAATCCGCTGCGTTTTATGCCTCCGAACCCAACATATTTGAATCGGGTAAAGAATGATTGCTGAAAATATGGGCCACGCCCTGCCTGTGGCTGATGTAGATACAACTCAACATAGTACTTGGGTTGTTCTTGAATTGAAAAATACTCCTAAAAATGGCAACAGAATGGGGGTAATTCTTCCTAAGGCATAGAACCACGAAACAAAGAAGGGTCCGCCATGAGTTTGGGCTTAGCTGACATGGTCTGACCCTAGCCTCGACCAATAAACTAACCATAAACTAATGAAAAGGGAACCTAAGCCCACCAAGAAGGGCATCCCTAAACATACACAATCTATTGGGCCGCCAGTGGCAAGCCCAATCTCTTGGCTCAGCTAAAACCAACTTGTACCCGGGGGCAACTTGTACAATTTGGTGAATTTATCACAATGTAGTTGATTAGTTAAAATACTCTTGTACCTAAAAGCATCTAACTCTACTAATGTGGGGAATTCGTCACCCATGGTTTCTAAAAACTCAGAAATCGCAGAAAAAGTGGGATTCACAACGACTAAATTACCTCATTTTGCCACCCTGACAAGAAGCTTCTGTTGAGCCACATCCTGGTCTGCCATTGATATTCAATGGTTGAATGCTTGAAAACCAAAGAAGATGAAGATTGGTCGGAAAAGGAACGCCGAAAATTGCCTTTGCTAGAGAGCTCTAGAGTAAAATTTTGAGAGAAAAGTTCACTAAGGAAAGTGAGAAGTGAAAAATAAATTCTCACTTCACTATTTTATAGCCGAGGAAAATGGTAACTCAATCGGTTAAACTTTCTGTAACTGGTAAAAATAAGGCACAAAAAGTAAATGGGGCTGGAAGGCTTTTGTCCCAATAATCGACGTGGCCTGAAACAATTCGTCGATCTAAAATAATTCAGTTAAGAGAAATTCATACTTTTTGACAAAAAATAGTCCACAAGAACATTGGGCCTAAGTAATCCATGAACCAAGGCTCATCAATCGACTAGGAATTTCGGTCGACTAGGCCCTAAAAAAGGCCCAAAAGTGACCAGGGCCCCCATTCGAGTAGGGTACCGAACTCACCCCCAAAAATAACTAGGATTCTTGTTCGACTAGCTAGCAAAGAACCCTCATAAACGACCAAGAGTCCTCGCCGACTAGAAATCAAGAAATGGCAAACAATCGACCAGGATCCTAGTCAAATTCGACCAGGAGTCCTCATCGACCAGGAGCCAAATATTGGCCTACAACCGACCCGGATCCTGGTTGAATATGACTAGGAATTCGGGTCGACCAGGAACCAAAGAAGGAACCTTGGCCGACCAGGAACCCCTATCGACCAGGGTTCCAACTGAAGCCACAACTGACCAGGTTCCTGATTGGCCCAAGACTAGGAATTCTGGTCAAAAATAATTTAGACAAATGCCAAAAAATCATTAAAAATGATTTAAATGATAACAAATTATGGAAATTTATCTATAATTAGAGGAAAAATCCTAGTAAATAATGAAAAATACCTTGGGGTATGAATAAATTATGGAAATTTCTCTATAATTAGAGGAAAAATCCTAGAAAATAAAAAAAAATTGGGGTTACGAATAAATTATGAAACTTTCTCTATAATTAGAGGAAAATTCCTAAAAATTAAAGGAAAAAAAATCCTTGAAGACCAAATATAATTTGGCAAAACTCTAATAGCAATGGAGGCAAACTTCAAAGATAAATTAATAGACCTTAACTTCTACAAAGTGTTGCACACTTTACAGAAGTTGTGGGGAAAATGATATGGGCTAAAATAAACTCTAAAGACACAATTAATGTAACATTAATTAGACCTAGTTTAGGCCAAAAGGAAGGCCCATTTAATGAGGCCCGAAACCCTAATTATTAAATAAATTCATAATTATTTAATTAGCTAAATATATAGCTAATTAATTGGGTCCAACTAAAAGGAAACTACTCCCAAGAGTAGCCCCCAAGACATCTCTACCAACAAGGAAATATAATCTTTACGGGAAAACAATTTTCTACTTGGAAACGTCCATCAAGGAGGTGACTTGCCCACCAAAGTTCCTAACCCCAATATGATTCTAGGACTCTCAATGTCTATATAAAGGGCTTAACCCCTCATTCTTAGAACTACATCCTGACTTGATTCTCAATACGCTTGGGATAAATAGGCATCTTGCTATAACATAGATAGTTCCAATAAGTAAGTGCAGCCATTAAAGCTCGACGAACTCCGACACACCTCGCAATTAATACACTCTAGTTTTTAATCCATAACAACGTCGTATGTAAATTAAAACCGGAAAATGAAATTTATATTGGTTAAAATATACAATTAATTTTAGAAAAGGTAATTTTTTCAAAGAAGATTAGAAAAAAATATATTAAATTTAAGAAATTTTAGTATAATATATAATATATAATTACGTCATTTGTGTACTACTAAGGAAATTATATTTTAAGTATTACCATATATTTATGTAAAAAGTTTGAGTTAGTAATTGTAATATGTATTCCAATTTCAGTATATAAAATAGAGGAGTACTACCAGGTGTACCAACAAATAATGATCTTTTGAGGGTCTTCATTGACTTGTGAATTATTCAAGTTTTTGTATTTGGATCATTATAATTTAATCTTATGTCTGATACGGATTCGGTAGTTTCTTTATAGCATTGTTGGAATATGTATTGCTAGAACACAAAAGGTCGGTGGTGTTATTCCATTATAGATCGAGGTTCCGAGGTAAACATACGAAGTCACTATTATCCCACAATAAATAGAGGTTCATATTTTAAGATTTGACTCGGTTGACACATGTGATATCAAACTAAATTAGATTAAAAGTAAATTTTTGATTATAAAGTATATTTTTTTAAAAAAATAATTGAAATTCAAATAAAAATTATAATCAAAGTAAAAAATATGATAAAAATTATAAAATTAAGCTAGCGGCCTGTGACTCGCACGAGTTTTTATGCTAATATATATTAATACCAAGACCTAGAAATATATAAACAATATTTAAAATATATGTAACATATATCAATACAAACATATACAAAAAGTATAGACCACTAAGAGCTAGTTTCAACCACTCGAATGCATCATTTCCCACCATCCCTAAGTCATGTCACATGTGACATTTAATGCTCCATATCCAAATTTAATTGATCCGCCCACGTCCTTTTCGGTCTACCTCGCTTTCACTTTCCAAGAACGAAAATACTCTCAACCATTATAATCAGAATTGTTGTTCATCTACATCGAACATACCCAATTCACCACAGTCATCCCTCCATACCCCAATTAGAAATAGACTCCACACATAACAATTGTTTGAAAATATCATTGGGTACATGATCCACCAATGTTACATATATATAGACTCCAACGCAACATATATATTTCTGTCATCTTCAACTACGTTCTTGAGTATTCCTTAAAGACCATCACTCAGAATCATACATAAATATTGCTCTGACTGCATAAAATTTACCCTTCAACCTCAATGGTACATTTTTTCATACAGTACTCGTGTGGCTGCCCTCAATCTATGTCGGCCTGCCTTAATACAATGCGTAACATTTGCAATAATATCTCCGTTATCCTATAATAGAATCTATGCACTTAATATTATCAGTTTATGTCACTCTATACTTTGCAATGCAAATTAAACTATAACAATATCCGCATTGTCCATTCCGCTAAAATTAGCGCACAAATACTCGGTATTGTAGCGGCTCAAATGCAATCCTTTAGCCTCAAATGTTACTCGCTGCTGTTCTAAGTAATTTCATATTAACCTCTCTCCTCGACCCAACCACTAAGACAATGTCATCAACCAAAAGCATACATTAGGGAACATTATCCTGAATGTCACGAGTAATCATATCTAAAATAACTACAAATAGGAAATGAGTTAAAAGAGAATTTTGATGTATTGCTATATCAATCGGAAAATATTCAGTATCTCCTATTGCGTCCTAACACATGCCCCTACTCCTGTGTACAAATCTTGTATGACGCGAACATGTACCCGTGGTACCCCTTTAGCTTCTAATCATCATCTCCCAATAATCTCCAGTGATACATTGTTATAAGCCTTTTCAATATTTATAAACACCATATTAAGATCCCTACGACGCTCGCGTTATTTCTCCATGAGGCTACAAATTAGATAAATTGCCTCAATCATCGATCTTCCAGGCATGAAACCAAATTGATTCCCTAAAACTTCACCTAACCTTTTAATCTTGCATTCAATAACTCATTCCCAGATTTTTATTGTGTGACAAATTAACTTGATGCCACGGTAGTCACTACAATTTTGGGTATCATCTTTATTCATGTAAAGAGGCATCACCACCCTCTATCGTCACTCATCCGGTATCTTGGTGGTCCTAAATATAACATTAAATTTTTTTATTAATCATTATTCACCAGTCTCTCCTAATCACTACTAAACCTTAGCAAGGATTTCATCTATACCTATGGCCTTACCCTATTCCCACCATGCTCAAGGTTGCTTTCACCGGCCTCTTCCCTTCTAATACACCAACTCACACTAGAGTCATCTTCAATAATTTGGATATCTCATTGTTCGACCACGATCTCCCTCTCTTTAGCTGCGTTAAATAAGTCAAAAAAATATCTATCCCCTCTCACTTTAATATCCCCATCCCGCAGCAACACGTTGCCACCATCATCCTTAATATACCTAACCAAACCCAAATCTTATCTTCTCCTGTTACGTGTTTTCGTAACTTTAAAATTTTCATTTACCCCTGCTTGGTGTAGAAACAATTGTACATATTCTTATAGACCTTTTTTACTGTCGCTACCACTTTTTTTTTGCAACTTTAAAGATTTCTTTCTTTCTGTTCTTTTTTTCCTTCTGAACACGACATTAGTTACGTAAAACAAGTTTGCTTTAACTTCACTCTAAACTAAATATAATTATCGTGTTACCATTAAAATAATTGCACCATTTTAATAAATAATTATTATATTCATACTTAAATTAGTAGTTATTTTAATTTTTTACATGTATATAGAAAGTACACACTATTTTTTAAACTTTCACTTGTCAAACAAAAATTTAAAAACTAAAATTTTATTTAAAAATTATATATTATATTATTTATTTTATATATTTTAAAGTACATACAAAAATTAGGAAGGTAAAAGTGTCTATAAACTTGTGGATTTGGTTTATGAGTTTATTACATATTTACTTGTTTGGCTTGTAATGAAATGTTACAATGAAAATATTATATTTTATATAATAACTTGTATACACAACATATTAAATTTATAAGAAAAAATTACTTTGAAATTTACTCTTCACATAGTTAGCAAGCGGGTGAAAGATCTAAATATCCATTTTCTAAATATAAGTTACCAAAATACTTATAAGCGGAGGTAATGACCCCACTAATTACACATTTAAAATATACGTGTTTAAGTATACGCATGGTTAACATGTATAGTTTAATTTTTTAATTTTTACAATCACATACACATGTTAAAAATGCGTATTCAAGTTCGTCATATTTAAAATACGCAACCCTTAAATGCGTGCACATTAAAATAATTGTTATCATGTATACAGTTTGTATACACAAATATGCTGTTGATGTATATGTTTGGATAACCACACATAAATGTTTGGATACCACATATATATATTGTATTGCATTAGATTTTGAACTCAAACTAAAAGAAAATAATAAAATGAAATACGCATATTCATACTGCGGTTTTAATAAATCAAGATATTTTTTAATTAACTCTTGTAAATTATCGTTTCTATTAATCAATATTTTATTTACTCTAATTATATTCATAGGTAATATTCTTTTTAGTATTATCCATTTATTACAAGATTTTTGTAGACTTAGAGTATCATAAGTAACTACTTGAGTTTTAAAATGATCTAAAAATTTATTTCCTAATAATATTGGTTGTTTCATTTTATTTTCTTGATATATCACTGGTATTTTAAATATTGTCTTGTTTAGTACTATTCTCACATTTTCTGATATTGTATCCAATTCTTTCCTCTATTCATTAAACCCAGTTACTCTTATTTTATAAATATTAGATTTCTTCCATTTATGCTGTATTAGTACTCCTTTTCTGGCTAAACATAAATCTGCTCCACTATCTATAAATATTTTTTGTTTTATCAATTCTTGAGGTTTATATTCTATATAAGCTTCTATATATATAGATACCATTATTCTGAACTATTTTCACTTGATGATTCTTCTACTTTCTCATATTCTGATTTATTATTATTTTCATATTCTGATTCACTTTCAGTATCTGTTTGACTTACATAAAATTCTTCATATTTATACCATTTATTATTATCTTCCTCAATTTTCTCTAGGTTCATTATAAATTGTGATGTATTAATATATTTTACTCATTTTTCTTTCAATTTAGGGCATTTATTAGCATAATGTCCTTTTTCTTTACAATTCCAACATGTACATTCACTTAATTTTCTGTTGTTATATGGTTTTCTTCTAAATTTTTTTTTATTCTTAAACTTCTTTCTAGTGTCAAAAGTATTTTTAAATTTTTTCTTTTTATATTTATTATAGTATGGATTATAATTTTTATTGAAACTTTTTTGGTTTTCAAATCTTCTATTATAATTTTTCCTATGTTTTTTATAAGATTTTGTTTTACCCTTGTCATCACATCCAAATACTAATTTTCTTTCTGTGAAACCACATATTTCTCTTAATCCTAATTTTTTTTATCTTTCTTAACCTTTTGTTGTACTCTATATTCTTCACATTTTCTCATAAGATATCCTCTTAATACTCTTATTCTTTCTCCTAAAGTATTTTCTCTTGGTTCTAATTTATTATATTATTTAGTTATCTCGGTATTATATGGATCTTGTAAATGATCATAATATAATTATTGATATAATAAACCTTCTTTTGGTTGAAATCTAGCTTCACAAAAGAATTTTGTAAAACTTATAGTATATTCTAGTAATTTATTTATTTTACAACACTTTATATTGTTTAAATTCATTATTATTTCTATTTTTCTTTCTATCAATACTTGATCTCTAGCTACTATCCAGGGTTCTCCTAGAAATTCTCTTTTTAATATCATATCAAATATTTGTAACATAGATTTACAGTCTCATGCATTATTCATTACTTCTGTTTTTAATTGATATATTATGGATTCTATCCAGAATGCTACTTTTCCTATCAATGTTTTGGATATTAAATCATAGGTGTAATCTAAATTATTAGTATGTGGGGAACTCATTAAAGCTATATAAGTTCCAAGATTCCAATCAGTTATTCTTCTATTAATTTCTTGTTCTTCATATACATTATCTAGATCTAAGAAGTATACATTAAGGTTAACTCCTTGTGACATTGATTCTACAAATTCTTGAAATTCTGCTTGTTGTCCTATTGGGATATGTTTAGGTATTTTATTATTATTTTTTATCATTGCATCTAGATTTGGATCTATTAATTTTTCTTCTGGATAATTATTTACTTCTTCATTTATTAAGTCTTCTGTTTCCATATCAGTTCCTATTTCTCTTTCACTTACTGATTCTTCTTTTATAATTGCATTTACATTATTTATTTTTCTCAAAGTTTGAATTATTTGATTATTTTCTTCTTCTATATATGAATTTTCTTCAACTTCTGATTCTTCTATAAAATTTACTCTTTCTTCTTTTAATCTAGAATTTTTACTACTACTTGAACTTCTACTAGAACTATCTGATTTATTACTATTTGTTTCCTTTTCCTTATTCTTTATTTTTTTTATTTCTTCCTCTAGTATGTCTAATCTTGTCTTAGTTTCTTGTAGTTCTTTTTTAATTGTTTTAATTTCTCTTTTTACTTCTTTCAATTCTTATTTAGTACTTTTATATTTATCTTTATATTTTTTGTATTTTTCATACCATTCATCATTGGTATTGATTTTGAGTTTATAATTGGTTTTCTTTAATTCTCTTATTTCTTGTTTCTGTTTTTCTAATTTTAATTGTAAATATTCTATCTTCTCAATATTACCTATATCTTCTTTGGGTTTTTTTTATAGTTTCATATTTATATCTGTCCTTTTCTATTATTTCTTTTCCATGATTTTTAAGAAATGTTATTATATTATGTTCTTTTTTATCCATTAAAACTTTCTTTTTTTATGTAATGATGATAATCCTTCTAATACTTTATCTACAGATTTTAGTATATTAGGTTTCATTTTACTAATATCTATCATAATAGGTTCTTTAATTCTTTTCCAAGCATTTATAAGTATTATTTCTGGCTATAAAGTATCTTCTTCCTCTTTTATTATTTGTTTATTCTTTACCTTTTCTTCTTCTAGTTTCATTAATTTTTCTAATATTATTTTAAACGTTGGTATTTTAGATGTATTTCATAGATTTGTTAATTCTTCTCTTATTATCTGCCTTAATTGTATTTGTTCCTTTTGTATTTCATTTATTTTTGTTATTAAAATATTTATTTTCTCTTTTATTATTAATTCTTCCCATAGGGTTTGTATTTTTTCATTATTATTACTCATTTTTAGATATTCTTTTTTTCCATCCATTTCCCATATTTATCCATATTTTTCTAGTCTCATTATTCTTTATTTCTTCCAACTGTTTTATATCTTTTTCAAACTTTATTTCTTTTTCACAATATTCTAAATACTTTATTTGTGAATATATTCTTTCTTGTAAAGAATCTTTTATCTTTTGTAATTTGTGTTTCTTCTTATCTATTTTTTCTTGAATATTCATATTTTTTCTATAAATCTGACTTTGCCTTGATCTGTTATTTCAATTCCCTTATTATTAATTTTATAATTTATCATTGTTAAAAAATCACTTCCTAGTAATAATTCATTAGAACTATCATATTCTATTACTCCTATATTTATATTATATTCCAAGTCTTGTATTTTAAATCTTAAATTAATACTTTTAGTAATTATTATTTCTTTTTTATTTTCAGGATAATTATAAGTTTGGGGTTCTATTTTATTACAATTATTTTCATCAATTTTGCTTACATGTATAAAACTTTTAATAGCTCCAGTATTTATTTCAGTAATACATTTTTTTGCTATCATTCCTTCAAATATTAAGACTTTTATCTTTAATCTATCTGTATTTATATCTATTAAGTTTATTTCTCTAGGGTAAGTATAATGCCTTGGTATATTTATTGTACTTGGTAAACTATATTGTCTTATCATAGTAGGTTCTTTTCTAAAACTTAGTCTTGATCCTTCTATTCTTGGTATTAGTTTGTTAGGAATTACCAATTTTCTATTATTAAAATCTATATATATCTCTTCTGGTATTGTTATTTTTGAATTTTCGTTATGCTCTATTTGTTCTAAAATGTCTTGATATATTTTTGGTACTAAAATACTAGATTCATTTTGTTTAGTTACATGATGATTTCCTGTTAGTGCATATATCATTTTTGTTTCAATACTAATAACTTTACTTCCAGGTGACATTTGTATCCCATCTAATTTATAATATAGTGTTAAAGCTAATTCTTTATGTTCATCTTTTAGTGATATACTAAAATCTGGTTGTACTGTAAACTTTAGTTTTTGATATATTAAATTTCCTTTTATTATTGATATTAATGCATCTTGTATATTCCCTAATATCCTATCATTTAATATATATATTTGTATAGATGTATCTATATTTCTTTGAAAATATGCTTTTATTGTAAATTCTACTCCTCCAAAATATATATTTCTATATTTCTTTGCTTCTTTAGTAGATAGTTTTCTTAATTCTCTTTTTATTATTTCTTCTGTTATTAAACTTATTTTTGCTCTTCCATTTATATTAGTAGTATTTATTATATTTTCATATTTTTGTGCTATATATCTTATTTCTTTATTTCTTTTAAACCAATTCGTTTTAAATATTTTCTTATCCGTTAACTCTTCTTTCTCACCTTGTATTTTTTGATAAGTTTTTGGTTTAAAATTTAAACTTTGAGAAGTTCATTCTTCATATGTTTCCATTTGATAATATGTGTCTTTATACTCTTCTGATAATTCTTTTCCTTTATCCATAAGTATAAATTTATGCATCTTTCTTAGCTTTGTTTTTTAATTTTTCTATGTATTCATTAAGCATTCTTTTCAATTGTGTTGATTCATTATTTTGATATGGTTCTCTTATTACCATTTGCTTATATTCTTCATATTGTTTTATTTTTTCAAATTTTCTTTTAACCTTATCCTTTACTTCTGTTTTTCTTACAAAGTAAGACGAGGTATCTCTTTGATTATTCATTTTATCCAGTTATGTTGCATTCAAATAATAACTCTTTTCTACGCCAATATATGTTATTATTATATTTTCTATATAATTCTATTAATTTTCCTATTTTCTAATTATTTTTCATTTCTTCTTCTTCTGTCCAATTTTTATTTTTATTTATTATTTCTTGAGATCTTTCTATTTCTTTATCTATTTTGTTTAAAGAGGTATTAAAATATCTTAGTATTCTAAATTTTCTTCTTATTGAATTTGGATCTATTACAAATGGATTTGTCATTTTTTCTGATTTAATTTTAATATATTAATTAATTTATCTTGGTCTTCTATAACTTTATATTGTTCTTTTAAAACTTCTTTTAATTATTTCACTTTTATTTCGCATCCTAATTCTTTCATAAATTTTTCTTTTTGTAGTTTCAGATGTTCTTCTGCTAATAATCTGTATTCTTCATCTCTTTTAGCTAATAGTTCTCTAAATAATCTTATTGTTATGTCTTTATCATTTATTAGTTCCATGCTTATCCTACAACTTTCAATATGATGATTGATTTCTTTATTGTATGTAAAATACGAGTTTCTTATCCTACATCACTATGTGTTGCGAAGTTGGTGATTGTTGGCAATTTTCCTTGTTTCTGTACGTCTAAACTTATTTGCAGTGCTAGTTTGCTATGGCAATTCTTACTAATGTTAATATTGAAATGTTTTATTATTACCCTTCTTCTGTCATTAGGTAGCAGAAATTATGTAGCATAGAAGTTGTGGTAGAATACATTTATCAACATGTAAACATGTATTGAGGTGTGGCCGTCTGCACACTTTTGTAGTTCTTTCAATTAATGTATTGAAACAACACTATTGAAATTTTAAAATAATATCAAGAACTAGTTGACATTTCCAATGCTTCAAGCGAAAGAAAAACCAGATTACAACTCAAGGGGGAAAGGAAAAGAAAAAGAATACAGGATGTCTCTAGGTACCCAAAAACTGAATGACCAAAAAAATCAAAAGAAGTAAGCAACTAGAGAGATGATGGCAACAAGTGCAGCTGGTACACATAACTAGTGTTGTTAAAGGCGCAATTAGTTGCGCGATTAATGGCGCTTCGCGATTAGGCGCAAGGTGTGCGATTCAAAATTAAGCGATTTAGCGCGATTCTGAAATCGTCCAAAAGGCGCTACTAAATGTAAAAAGGCGCTGATATCAAAAAAGACGATAATACCCTTAAAAAGGGTAAAAGGAGAAAACCCTAAAGTATTTCATAAGACCCAGTCTCATCTAAACATCACAGCCTCCATCTAAACGTAAGTCTTTCTCAATATATACACACAGATATATATGTATATTTATAGATTTCTCTTCTCAATTTTCTTCTCTGTCTCTTTTAATCTCTCTTCATCTCTGTCTCTGTCTCTTCTCAATTTTCTTCTCTGTCTCTCTTAATCTCTCTTCATCTCTTCTGATTCTTCTCCGATAATGACTCGCACTCTTGATATCGGATGGAAGTATGGAACTCCAGTAGAGAATGATAAAAACAAAGTTCTATGTTCATTCTGCAAGAATATTTATAAAGGTAGAATTTATCGATTCAAGAAGCACCTTGCTGGTGGATATAGTCGAGATGCAATACCTTGTGATAAGGTACCAGCCCCTGTTAGAGATGAAATCAAAGAGTTTATGGGAAAGAAAAAGGAATTTAAGAGTACGAAAAATATGGAGTATGTAAACATTGGGGATCAAGAATCTGAAGATGCAGTGAGTACACAATTCAGTCAATTCAATTCAAGTTTTGCAAGCAATCAAAAATGACACAGTATAGGACCTATTGATTGTTTTTTATGCCTAATCCAGAAGCTACATCAAAAAAAGGAAACTGGTCACGAGTGAAGATTCAAAGAAAGTAATGGAACACTTTCGAAATCAAGCTTGTAAGATGTTCGCAAGGTGGATGCACGATGCAGGAATATCGTTCAATGCTGTTAATTATGAGAGCTTTGGTCCGACGATTGAAGCTATTGGGCAACATGGCCCAGGAATGAAACCACCTACCTACCACGAGGTTAAAGTCCATTTTCTTAATAATGAGGTTGAAGAAACAAATTAGATCGTAGAAGAGCACAAAAAAGAATGGGAGAAAGTTGGATGTTCAATTATGTGTGATGGCTGAAAAGATAAAAGAGAAAGAACACTGATTAATTTTCTGGTAAATTCTCCAAAAGGGAGCATTTTTCTTGAATCAATTGATGCTTCAGATTATTCAAAAAAGGTGAAAAGATGATTGAGCTGATAGAGAATTGTGTTAAATCTGTTGGAGAAAGTAGAGTTATACAAGTTATCACCGATTGTGCTGCAAATAATGTAAAGGCTGGAAAACTTCTAATACGAATGTATCCACATATCTATTGGACACCATGTGCAGCGCATTGTATTGATCTAATGTTAGAGGACATATTTAAGATCAGAAAACTAAAAGATACATGCTCAAGTGCCATGGCTTTGTGTGGATTCATCTATGCTAGGCCTGGAACCGTCAACATGCTCCGCTACTTCACAAAATTGAAGGAGCTGCTTAGGCCTGCCAAAACCAGATTTGCAACCTCTTGTATTATGTTAGGAAGACTTTACTTGCTTAGCACTTCATTACAGAAGATGTTTGTTTCTAATGAATGGAATGCAAGCAAGTGGTCTAAAGAGGCTGCCGGAAAAAGAGCTACAACCAGTGTACTGAAAACTTCATTCTGGAAAAAAATTAACTTTGCACTCAAGGTGTGTGGTCCTCTTATTAAAGTCTTGCGGATTGTTGATGTTGAAACGAAACCTCCGATGGGATATATTTACGGGGTATTGGAGAGGGCCAAATCTGTAATTGTTAGTTAATTTGAATCGGTAAATGATTACAAAAAAGTCTTTGAGATAATTGATAACAGGTGGGAGGTTCAACTCCACCAGCCTTTGCACGCAGCGGGTCACTTCCTCAATTCAGAATTTTTCTATGATTCACAAGATATGTCCATGGATGCAAATATCAGGAATGGCCTATATGAGTGTATCTACAGATTAGTTCTAGATATAACAATATAGGATGCAATTATTGACGAAATTTCGGTGTACAAGTATGCAGCAGAAAGATTTTCATCAGACATGGCAAAAAGAGACAGGAAACGACATGCTCCAGGTATATAATAGTTGAATAACTTCACAATCAGTTTAGAAAACAAAAGATAAGTAAACTATAGACGCACTGACATATTTTAACTTTATTTAAAATTATTTGTAGCTATCTGGTTGGATAATTTTGGAAGTTCAGCTTCAAATTTACAGAAATTTGCAATCAAAGTCTTCAGTTTGACATGTAGTGCTTCTGGTTGTAAACGTAATTGGAGTGCGTTTGAACACATTCATTCAAAGAAGAAGAATAGATTGACTCAAAAGTGACTCAATGACTTGGTATATGTCAAATATAATCGAGCATTAAAGCGCATATTTGATGCACGCGCTGTTCAGGACCCTATTGCACTAGATGTAATTGATGATTGTAACGAGTGGTTGTTGGTAAAGGGTCTTGATGATGAAGATGTGGATAATAAATATGTCCATGTTGGTGAAGACCTTAATTGGGATGATGTGTGTATTGCTTCTGGAGCAGAAGAGCCACTTTATCGCACGAGACGCTTGACAAGAAGCAGATCCACCTCTAATACAACTCACGGAGCATCTTCTTCAACTCTAATAGATGAAGATGATGAAGAGGAAGAACGAGAATTTGAGGGGCCAAAAATCGAGTTTAATGACACCGAAGCTTTTGAACTAGAGAACCTTATCGATTAAGCCTTAATTATTGATACTATTATCATGTTATTTATGTTTTTTATTATGTTTGAATGTTAAGATTATGTTAAGTACTAATTTTTTGTTAAATTTGTGATTTTTTTTGTCAAAAGGTGCGCGATTAATGGCGCCTCGCACTTCAAACTTAGGTCTTGCACTTTTTTATAATTTGCGCCTTAAACAACACTAGTACGAGCTTCACCAGCCTCATTTCCGATTCAAGTCTAACCATACAAAACTATAGGAGTACAAACTGATCATATATGTA
Source organism: Oenanthe sinensis (assembly GCA_028671895.1). NCBI lineage: Eukaryota > Viridiplantae > Streptophyta > Magnoliopsida > Apiales > Apiaceae > Oenanthe > Oenanthe sinensis. The sequence goes on from JAPMAC010000198.1 coordinate 5,048,178, forward strand.
TTTTTATTTGTAGTTTGAATCAAATAACTAGACTAGCAAGAGCAATAAAATACTTTATCAATAATATATATATTTAAAATTTGATAACTACAAAACCCTTGTAGTTTTGAAATTTTTACAAGTTAATTTGAGTTAATTGCTGAAACATCTTATTCTTTTGTCTATTATTTGTTTAAAATTTTCATATATGTTGTAGTGCTATTTCACATTGGATCCACAATTTGCTAATAAAGCCAAAGCAAGGGCTTCTATACTTGCGTGCATGCGCAACATGCGCCATATAGTTTATGATGAAAAGGATATGGCTGATGAGATAATTTGTACCATGAGAGGTACTTATAAAGATTATAGGTCTTTGTACTTAAAACCTGATGTTTGGTCTAGGTGGTCTGAGTATTGGACGAATTTTCCTTATAAGAAGAGGTCTGAAGCTAGTAAGGCTGCCCGAAAGAAGGTGAAGGTGCCTCATGTTAGGAATCTATATGTAACTTGATGATAACTTTAATTTTAGAATCATAGAAATTTTAATTGATGTAATTGATCAATTGATATGAAAGCTATAAATATTAATTGATCAAGAAATTATTTATCAGTTGAAATGTATATCTGAATTAATTGATAATATGGATTATATCATAGGTGTACTTGGCCTATTTCAATTGATAGTGTATGTCAATTGATATTATTCTCATCAATTGATACTAGAGTCGATTGAAATAGGTCACCAATTGATGTATAACTTAGACTGTCAAATTATAAATATTTAAAGATAGAAAAACTATGCAAGTGAAGGGTGATCAATTGTTATGGAAGCATTAATGAATAGAAGATCAATTGATAAGAAGCCAAGTCAAGAATTGAAGACCATCAATTGATATGAAGCCATCGATTGATATATCGATTGATAACATCTATCAATCGATAAGTCAACAATTATCAATCGATGAATATAAAGATCAATCGAAGAAGAATATCATTTGGTGGATAAAAGGAAGAATCAATTGTTATGCTTAACAGCAAATTATCAATTGATTGGGATAGCACAAGTAGACAAGTTGACAGACAAAAGCACACATATGGAAGACAGACTGTGAAAACTCAGATTGAAGTTGTCTTTCCAAGTCTGAAGACTTTTCTCAAAAAGGAAAAAGACAAAAGGAAAGATAGATCAGAAACAATCATAGATTAGATTAATTATATTTTATTCTTTCTAGGTATTGAAAACACACGTGTGGTATATAAACAAGTATAATAGCATTATTAGAAAATATACAAGTTAGACAATATCTAAGAATCAACTGTTTAGTTTGAGAGCACTTTTATAAGAACATTTGATTCATTTTATAACCTTGTAAAAGTAGCTGAGTTTTATTAACCTGGATAATTTGAGCAATATATACACTGATGGAAAAATCAATCCATCGGTAATTTTAAATATTGTTGTTCATATACTTTTCAGTTTCTGTTGTTCATTATATTTATGTTAAACACTTAACATCAAGAATAAATATTAAAACTCAAAACGTTTTAATAATTTATATTTAATTCCCTTCTATAAATTATATTGACATTGTTTTGGGAAATAACAATTGGTATTAGAGCAAAGACTTTCAACATACAAAAAGTGTAAGATCAAGAACAAGTCAATATGGGTCAAAAAGATTCAGGTGTGAAAATTCCAGTGTTGGGAAATGATGAATACTTTGCATGAAAAGTAAAAATACACCCGCATCTACTTTCTCTTGACCCTTTCTATGTTAACTGAATAGAGAAAGATCCTCATGTTTCTATGAAATTAGTCACATGTGTGAACCCAAATGGAACTCATGTTTTTTTATAAACATATTCGAAAACTCACCAGTGAGTTTACTGAAGAAGATGAAAAGGAAGAGCTCAAGGATAAAAAATCCATGAACATACTGTTTAATGGTCTAGACAAAGACATGTTTGACAATGTAATCAATTGTACTATTCCAAAAGAAGTATGAGATACACTTCAAATGCTTTGTGAAGGAACTGAGCAAGTCAGGAAAAATAAGATGCAACTCCTGATCCAAAAGTATAAATCTTTTCATTTCAAAAGTGGTGAAGACATCAATGACACCTATAGCAGATTCCAAAAGTTATTAAATGGATTAAAGCTATATGGTAGATTGGTAGGATTTATGCAACTGAAGATACAAATCTAAAATTCTTAGATCTCTTTCAAAAGAGTGAAAGGCAATGACTGTCTCCATTTGACAATCTCAGGATTTAAAGATTACACTCTTGAGATTTATGGTATTCTCAAGACATACGAGTTGGAAATTCAACAAGATGAAGAGATTGAGAAGAGTCAAATAAAAGAGAAAATTATGGCTTTGATGGTCAAAGAAAATGAAGACAAGAAGGGAATGAGTGAAAGTGGCTATGTTAAAGGTTCTTTCATGGTGGTTGGTGCCACTATTGAAGAATCATTTAAAGGAAAAAAGTAAGGGCAAGTGTGAAGAAAGTGAAGCATGCTCCCAAGATGATTTAGATGAGATTAATGAGCACCTTGCATTTCTGTCAAGAAAATTTTCAAAGCTAAAATTCAAAAGGAATCCAAATGCTCAAAGGTCTGGATCCCAGTTCAGGAATGACAATCAAAACAATTTACTTAGTATTAGTCAACTGTGTGATAATGGAAATGGTGTGTGGTTTTCAACTGGATCATGCATCATAGCCAATAAAGAATTTGGTAAAATTTTCTTAATTGGTGGAAGAAAAAGAAATGTCTATGTGATTGATTTTAACTCTGTAAAGGCAAAATCAATGACATGCCTACTTAGCAAAGCCAATACAGATGAAAGTTGGATAAAGGAGATGATAATGATGATGGAAAGCCTGATGGAGGTACATGTAACTTCAAGTCAGGAGTGATAAGGTAGAGTGTACTGTCAAGAACCCACTATCACACCTAATTTGACAGAAACTTCCAAAGATACTGTAAGGAGTGATAAGGGGGAAAGTACATTCAAGAAGAGGAGAGTCAGGGCAAAGGCTGGCAGGCTTATTGAAGAAAAAGTCTATGCATCTGGAACAGTCAAGTCTATGTCTAACAGAGCAAGTGAGAAGAATATGCCTTGTATTTCAAGATGGAGGCTTGTTACTGAGAAAGTAAAAGAAGAATACCTGGATGTTAGGAGACCAACAATCAATAACTTAGCTGAAACCAAAGCAGAATTAATTGCTAAAGTTACTGTTGAGTGGTTTGAGTACAACACTCTGAGCAAAGTAAACATCCTCTACTCAAATGGTTTAGTTGAAGAAATGAGCTATGAGTCAAAGGAGGCAAATTATTTCATGATTAGAAGGATGATGCTAGTCATCAAGGGAACATAAATAAAAACTCAAGTCTTCAGAGGTTTGTTGATTAGGAAATTTCTAGATCTCATGGACACTTTCAAACCTCATCCTTTTGATTATACTGATGCTGAAAACCCTGAGCCAGTAATTTACTCAGATGGAGTTATGTTTGCAAATGATGAAGGTGTTAAGGAATTCTGGAGTATGGATTCTTTGCAGGATATGAACACTGAACTTCTGTTGAAGCTGATGGAGTAATTAAATGAATATCCATATCCTGAGGAGCAAAAGTTCATTCCCACACTCCAAATAATCATCTCCTCAAAGAAGAAGAAGGAGTATGGAAAAAAAGTGAAGTATGAAAGAACTCAGGATTGTCTCTTAAGGAATACTAAAATAATCATATTCTACAACGCTGGTGGAGCTGCTGACACCATCTCTTTTGATAAACTAAGAACTTTGGCAGAGAAGGAGCCTGAACTTACAGAGTTGATCAAGAGACAATTATTAAAGGTAACAAATACTAAAGTAATTGATATAAAAAAAAAAGCTTTATAAATCTGTGATTTCAAGGTGAAAAAGAAGATGGAGGAAAGAGAGAAGACAAGGAAGAACAACTCTAAAGTTGATGAAGTCTTGAAAGAAATTGAAAGAGTAAAAAGGCAAATTAAAGAAGTTGAAATAGATTTTGAAGCTGTCAAGCTAAATGATAAGTACTCAAGACTTCCTACTTACATTTATCTTATTCTTACAAATCCATTGATAATCATCATTGACAGTATTGAAGTCAAGGATGAAGATTTTGGGATTCTCAACACTGCAGCTCTAAGAAGAATTTTCAGACTGATAACATGCTCACTTTTGGAAATTGAAAGGAACCTGAGTGCATCAGCAGTAAGGATCATTGAATCAAGGTCAAAGGAAGATGATGATATAGACAAACTCATAGTAGATCAAGTATACACATCTTCCAAATCCATATTTCTAACTGATGAATTTGGAGTCAAATATCTCTGCATTTCCAAAGGACCAGTGGAAGATTACTACTCCTATCAGGATTTGAAGAGCATATCATATAAATTGGTGAAACTGGTACTTGATTGTGTGCCTGAATATGCCAAATATACTGAAGAGAAGAGGGCTCTTAGATCTTTGGAATTGTTATATGAAAGGAAAAATCCTTAGAAGAAATCAAAACAAGGAAGCTCAAGTAAAATTTGAAGATCTGCTCAGACTAAAGGAGCATGTAATTTGAGAAATTGTAAAATTTGTACTTGAAATTTCTTGAATATTTTTCTGTACAAACATTTCAATTTATTAGTTTAGTTAGCACCTGCAATCTATTTTGAATTTGTCTTTATTTTACATAAAAATAAATTGGGGGAGATTTTTAAGGATTGTGGGGTTAACATTGTATTCAACTTTAGTACTTAGTCTTAATTATTAAATAAGCTAAGTAAAATGTACCGTCATATGTATATTGACAGTATGTTTAAACAGTCACTTGAAACAATATGTTTAATCATAGCACAAATAGGTGACAGTAAGTTTAATAGTTATTGTCTTGTATAAATGTAATAACCTGATCCATGAAGTAGAAGTTCACAAATTGTTCATGCATAACATGGTTTAAATCCATGACAGTGACAACAACTATCCTCTCGACAATAAATTTAGCTGAAAATGAAGATTTGAAGACAACAAGTTTTACTGACAGCAACATTGGCGGGGATAGTTGACAACAGCTTTGGAGATTGTATGTTTTAATGAATAATCAAAGCTTGACAACAAAGTATGCGGAGCCAAATTATTGTCACCATAGAGGAACTAAAAGTTGACAGTATACTTTTATTGAAGCTAAAAGTCTCTTCCTGGTAGCAGAATAGATAGGAAAATACAAGGAATGATTTTGACATATCAATCTACTCTGTCGAATCTACTACTGCAAATTGGGAGAAGACAAGCCAAAAGATAAAGAGTATTCAAGGAGTCAAAGATTTCTGCACAAATCAGAACAACTTTATCTACAAAGGGATTGAAGCCAAGGTTGAATAGGAAAAGTAATGTTTCTATTTCAAGCTTTATTCTAGGACAAAGGAAAAGTGTATTTATAAGTGAGATATGTGTTCAGTATAAATACACATATCCCACAAGCACTTTTCCTAATGCAACTGAGTTACAATTACTTTGTCTATTCTCACAAGCTTAGTAACAATAGAAAATCTAATTGTTATTGTAACTTTGTAGCTGAAATTATTTTCCAGTACAGTTGTAGTAACAAAATTAATAAACATATTAATTTTAAAGTTTAAACACTGTGTCGTGATCTACTTGTTTGTTTGCATTTAAAACTTGTTAAACATTAATCTTATTTGTTGTTATTAAGATTAGTGATTATTTAACAAGTTGCATTCAAGGAGTCAAAGATTTCTGCACAAATCAGAACAACTTTATCTACAAAGGGAATGAAGCCAAGGTTGAATAGGAAAAGTAATGTTTCTATTTCAAGCTTTATTCTAGGACAAAGGAAAAGTGTATCTATAAGTGAGATATGTGTTCAGTATAAATACACATATCCCACAAGCACTTTTCCTAATGCAACTGAGTTACAATTACTTTGTCTATTCTCACAAGCTTAGTAACAATAGCAAATCTAATTGTTATTGTAACTTTGTAGATGAAATTATTTTCCAGTACAGTTGTAGCAACAAAATTAATAAACATATTAATTTTAAAGTTTAAACACTGTGTCGTGATCTACTTGTTTGTTTGCATTTTAAACTTGTTAAACATTAATCTTATTTGTTGTTATTAAGATTAGTGATTATTTAACAAGTTACATTCAACCCCCCGGCGCAACACTCATTCTGTTTAACAACTTCATCAAATCATGCAGATTTATTGGCAATACATGAAGCAAGTAGGGAATGTATCTAGTTGCGGTCTGTTATTCAACATATCCGGAAATCATGTGCATTATCAAACATCTCAAACAGTTCTACAATTATGTTTGAAGATAATTCAGCATGCATTAAACAACTTAAGGAATGATACATCAAAGGAGATCGAACAAAGCACATCTTGCCAAAATTCTTCTATAGCCATGAGCTCCAACAAAATGGTGACATTGATGTACAATAAATTCGTTCAAGTGAAAATCTGACAGATTTATTTACAAAGTCACTACCCACATTAATATTTGAAAAGTTATGAAATGATATTAGCATGCGTAGATTAATGAACTTGCTATATCAAGATGTCAAAGTGTGAGATGTTTTATTTAGGAGGACTGTATTTATTTTTTTTCATCAAGGTTTTTATCCTATTGAGTTTTTTTTTGCAAGATTTTAACGATCCAGACAATCTTTGTAATAACTCACATCGACAATCAAGACGAATTGTTGCAAATAATGATTGTCAATGTAAATACAAAGAAATTGTCAAGCCACAGTTGTATGTTATAATTCCAATACACGAAGGCTCATTTCCTATGATGTAAATTTAAAGCTTTCCTATTGGTTCGCGGTTATAATTTGTATTATAAATAAGAGGTGCATCAGCTCATTTGGATGTACATAATCGAGGAAAGTTTATATAGTATTAGAAGTCACTTTCTCTATCACTCTCATTTCATACTACTACTAGTAGTAAAAGAATTATAACAGAGGGTCTTTATTTTTTATATGTTAAAACAATCATCCAACCAAGGGTGCACAAGTGCACACGGCTTGTCCAAATTGACTGAACCGAACATTCAACCCTCTTTTCCGCGTTATAAAACCGTAATATTGAATGGGTTAAAAAAGTTTAAATCGAATATAATGGGTTAAATATGATCGTATGAATTATATTAAAACTTTTGTATAATAAATTTTATATTTTTATATATAATATACTACTATATATTATATACTTTCATTAACAAATTTATTATTAAATTTTGTGTGTATATCTGTGTGTGTTTTATCTAATATTCTATTTTATTAAAATTTTGATATTAATCAAAATGAAATATTACTATTAAATTTATAAATTATATGCACATTATAGTAAATTACATATCATGAGTTCCGTTCAAAATTTTCCAAATTACTATCCCCGTGGTATGTCACTGATGACGGATTTAGGAATTTATGTTGAGGCACAATTAATTTATAGAAAGGAGACGTGTGATGTTGTAAATAATTATCCTCTCTCAAAAAAATTATTTTAATTTATTTAATATAAAATTTGAATAAAATTTATTTGATTTTAATTTTATTAAGAAAACTTATTTATATATTTTGTTTTTGTTGATTCAAAATATTACTTACATATTTCCACTACATTATATATCATACCATATTAGAGACATCATAACAGTTATTATTATAATTATTAATAAAAATAAATCTAAAATTATAATGATAACACTCTCAACAAATATTTCCTCCGTTCCAAAATAATTTCAAGTTTGACTTTTTTATGGTTAAATTGATTAAATTTGACTGAAAATTATATTTAATATATAATTGAACTTTTTATAAAATATATATCATTGAAAAGTATATCTATTTATTTTAAAATGTACTTTTCAATTTTTTAAAATTATAAAAAAAATCCTATAATTTTTTGAAATGATAAGAAAGTTACCTAAGATGTATTGAGATTCCTTATTCTCAATATTGAAAGAAAGTCCAAATAAACTAAAATTATTAAAACTAGAAATATATATTTAAATCAGCTTACTTTTTAATGTGATAATAAAAAAAATTTAATTTTGATTTTTCCTTGCGATGTATTTTACTATAATTGATGCAATTTTTATTATTTTGCTTTCTAATATTTTTATGTAAGATTTATTCTCATTTTGTTGAAATTCTTATTTTGAGTGGGGGTGTTTTCTCATTTAACCGTGGGGGGCGGGGGCATTAAACTAAATTTTCATGCATGTCATGGAAGTTATTTAAAGTTTTCACAATTTCATTGAAGTGGGGAAGAAGAATGGCACGAATGTGAATATGAAAGCGAAGTGCGGAGAAAATCAAATCAAATTACTTTTATCTTAGAAGTTCATTTTCTTTGAAAATATAATAGTTTTCTTTGTGGTAGAAATATGGAATAAAATAATATTTTAAATTTTTGAGGAAACGGACTGGAATCTAGCAAGTCAAATTCAACTCTTATATTTTGAAGTAAACTGCTCTGTCACACACTACTATAAATATTGGTCATTTTCTTGCAAGATCATGCACAATTTCCACATTCTACTGCAGCCCATTGACTTTAAAAGTATCCCAGTTCATTCTACTCTATGTTTCTTTGAATATATAGGAGTACCATCCAACTCCACTTTCACATAATCAAGTGATACAGCACAATAATGGCCAAGACACTAAGCTTGATCATATCACTTGTGCCTTCCATATTCATGCTCATGCTCATGCCATGCTTATCTTGTCCTGCTTATCAAAAACAATCCCTTCTCCAGTTCAAATCATCTGTAGTCACTATTTTTAATTCCTTAAATTCATCATCCGAAACATCGTTTTTCGGGTTAGAGTCATGGAACTCCAGTTCTGATTGTTGTAAATGGGATGGAGTTGTTTGTAGTTTGCGTTCTCGTGACGTAACAGCTCTAAACCTTAACTCTGTGCTTCTCATGCCTACTGATGATTCTGTTATAGTGAATTCAAGAATCCTGGACCCTCTTTTTCACATTAGATCCTTAATGCTTGTTGACGTGTCCTCGAATGGTATACAAGGAGAAATTTCAGGAAAAGGGTTGGCAAATCTTACTAAATTAGTTCATCTTGACATGAGACAGAATAGCTTCAGTGGCTCAATTCCAGTGGAACTTTTTCACTTGAGGTTCCTGCAGTTTCTTGATTTAAGTGCTAATTTACTCCAGGGTGAATTAAGTAGTGAAGTTGGCAACCTTGAAAATTTAAGGACATTAAAGTTGGATGAGAATTTTCTTCGTGGAAATATTTCTGCACAAATTGGAAATCTGAGAAAGTTGCAGCAGTTTTCTATTCGCCAGAACAAATTTTCGGGTGGGATTCCAGATTCAATTTTGAATTTGAAGCAATTGGAAGTGCTTGATCTGAGTAAAAATCAATTATTCACGCAGATTCCAAGTGAGATTGGAAGGTTGTCCAACATTTCTACTTTGGCATTGAGCAAAAACATTTTCACCGGTCTCATACCGCCTTCTATACGCAACTTGAGCAAATTAGAAACACTTCTGCTGGAAAATAACAGGCTTTCTGGGGAAATCCCCACCTGGTTATTTGACATGGAGAGTCTGAAGAATTTGTATCTTGGAGGAAACGAGATGATTTGGAATAATAATGTCAAAATTGTTCCCAAGTGCATGCTTTCTAAACTCTCTCTCAGATCATGTAAAATTGCTGGAGACATTCCGGAATGGATTTCCACTCAAAAGAATCTTGATTTTCTTGAACTGAGTGACAATCAGCTTACGGGAAGATTCCCTATTTGGCTTGCTGAGATGAAAGTTGGAAGTATTCTATTGTCGGATAACATGCTTACTGGTTCAGTCCCATCTCGCCTCTTTCAATCTCTTGATTTATCGGTTCTGGCTCTGTCAAGAAACAATTTTTCTGGAAAGTTGCCTGAAAATATAGGTGAAGCAAATGAGATCATGCTACTTATGCTTTCTGGAAACAATTTTTCGGGGCCCATTCCGAAATCCATTGCAAATATTTATCGACTCTTGCTACTGGACTTGTCAAGAAATAGATTCTCTGGCAACACATTCCCAATTTTCGATCCTGATGGCTTACTTGCTTATGTTGATCTCTCCTCTAATGAACTATCAGGTGACATTCCTGTTTCATTTTGTACAGGAACTAAACTTCTTGCATTGGGAGATAATAAGTTCTCTGGAAAGTTGCCGAGGAACCTGACAAATATGAATCAGCTTGAACATCTGGATCTCCATGACAACAACATTACTGGTGAATTCCCAGAACTTCTTTCCCAAATATCCACCCTTCAAATTCTTAATCTGCGCAACAACTCTTTACATGGCTCACTACCATCCAACTCATTCTCCAACCAGAGTAATCTTCGAATTCTTGATCTCTCAATCAACAATCTTGGTGGAAGTATCCCTTCAGAGTTGGGAAATCTTACAGGAATGATTGAAACCCCCACTTCATCTTCATCATCCGATAATATGTTCACGTTCTTAATTGAGTTCAATGACTTGCTAGTAAATTGGAAGAAGGCTGTACAAGGTCTCTCAAGTCATAACCTTGAAATCTACTCTTTGCTGGACATGTCAAATAACAAGTTTTTAGGTGATATTCCAGCTTCATTGGGATATCTCAAGGGACTAAAGCTACTTAACGTCTCCAACAACAGACTGTCAGGAAAGATACCTCAAAGCTTCGGAGACTTGGAGAGTGTAGAGACATTGGACCTATCAAACAACAATATATCTGGTTCGATTCCACAATCATTTACAAGGTTGAAACAACTCTCTTTACTGGATGTGAGCAACAACAAGCTAAGTGGGAGAATCCCACAGGGTGGACAAATGGACACAATGAATACTCTGAGCTATTTTGCTAATAACAGTGGATTATGTGGGTTGCAAATTGGAGTAAAATGTCCAGATGATCAGCTAACACCTGATGCAGAAGGTGAGGATGATGATGCTGAACAAGAGCCATGGTTCTTGTGGGCAGGAGCATTTGTTGGATTTTCACTTGGGTTCGTTACATCAGTATTAATAGCATTTGTTAGTGGCTACTTTGTTTTACCACCACCAACAAAACTGAAGTACTACTCAATTCAGTATAGGGACAGAACAAAGAAAAGTGTTATCGGTTCAGGAACTAATGTGCTTTGCTGTTAATGTTTTTAGATCACTAAGGCTTAATACATCTTTAGTTGTACTACTTATTAATGCAATTTGTAACAGTGAACAGTGAACGAGTTTCATAGCTGAAGTCTCTATACCTATTTGTACATGTGTGCATGTGTCTTTCTGTACAAACATATACTTTCTGGGTATATATGACTGGTAACACGATATCAAACTAAACTATTTAGCATACAGAATAGTTGGATCATGGATGTTTCATGGCTTATGTTGCAGGCAATGAGATGATCTGAACGTGGAGTATAAGCTACCACAAATTTAAACTAGATTAAACTTGAATGCTAGTTTCCTTAGTACTGTATCTATGCTAGAGAAAACAATATGACAGAACAGAAAGGGGGAAGGATCAAATTAACTGTGATTCATTGAAGTGGAAGAATTAAACACAAGATTAGCGGGAAACAGTATTTTCATATTCTAATGAAGGCACAGGAGTATCCGAGCCTATTCTCCCCAGAAATTATTATATATGCCAGCCAGCAGCAGCAAAGCAACAAATAAGAAGATAATTTAATGACAGATTTCAGCTTCGATGCAGCTCCAGTTATATTCCATGCAACTGAGAAGTCTCCTTTGTTACGTTTTGCATCTTCGGGGATTTTGTAACCGCAATAAAAAAAAATGGCCTAATGAAGCAGCATCAAAGAATGACACAAACACAACCCCTGCTGTCTTCATCATAGTCAATATCCCATATTTCACTGTTTACAAATACATGGTAAATGATACAAAATTAGCTTGCAAGAAAAAATAAAAAAATAATAATCATCTAACATGTTACATAGGGCTCCAGCCTCCAAGCCTGCAATATTATAATAAACACAATTTTTTCTGCAGATGTAACAATAAATAGGACCTTGACCTTCCTGTTCTCACCAAATTCTTAATAGAGTTCTAGACGGCAATGAGGGAGCTAAAATTATGTGCAATTTGCTATAATTTTTATCTTAATCATAACGTCAGAAATTATACCAGTATAAAGAGTCAGCTTGAAAATTATTCATCCTCATTTCCTTTAGAAGTATGTACGATTATCTAAAGTCTTGTTTTCCTGATGACATTGGACACAAGATACCAGGTCACTCGGTCACTACCAAGAAAACAGTTTCTCCCTGGATACATCCAATATCTTCCACAGAGATAAGAGAATACCATAATACTTGTTTTCCTTGCTACTTATTTTTATCATCAAACTAAAAAAGTAGATACCATAAATCAGCCTGAAAGATTTACAACTTGAATTGTACAGTTTACCCAGATCTCGTGTTCTGCTCCCCCAAATTGACTGAGCCCATCTATGCCAAATTGTCTGAGCCCATCTACACGTGATTTATTTTTATTTGCTAAATATCTATGTGTGATTTATGAGTTTAATTTAAAGTTTAGTAGAGGTTAGGAGGTAAGCTGCTACCTTATGCTTTAGTTACATCTTCATGTGATTATTTGGTGTTCTTTACTCTTCTAGATACACCCACACTTCTCCTAGGTTCTTCATCTTGTGAGTTGACACTTACTGTTTGAAGTTGCATGATAATGTGTTCCACACCAGCTGCAACTCCAATATATGAGAATTTCTTGGTACGACGCAAGGGAGAATCAGCTTATTATAACTCTTTGGTATCCTTGTCTAGTATATTTTCAAACTTAGTAACAAATATATATTTTTTTATCTTATTTCATTAATTATTTTTTTTATAATAAAGGTATTTGATTACTATTTCCTTGATTTGTAGTTTTGTACAATAATGTGCTTATTCAACACTCAACCTTGTTCATACTGTATCAATATTGTCAGACATAAATTTCAGGTAATGTAACCTGACTTAAAACACTGCCCAGATACTAACGTTAGGCCATGATCCAAACTTTAGAAATTTTTTAATCGAAATAAGTGATCTTCCTCAAATCTGTATAACAAACATGACAAAAAGAAACAAACTTATAATTCAGCTTCTAACTTGTCATTCTTGCAAAAATAGAAGTGACTTCTAAATTGATGTCAGAGAAGTACGAAACAGGTACTTATTATGAATGTGCAATTTGACTTTATAAAAATGAAATTAAAAAACTACTACTATTTATAAGTAATGAAAGTAACTTTAAGTGACAAGCAACTTTTTTTAAGGTAATCAAAACCGGTAATAAATCATTTAACTTCTACAAGAAGGTGAAATGAGATATTAAGCATAAATGAGTTAAACCCATCTACAGAGATCAGATTGAGTTGCATTGCATGATTGCATACAGATCCATTAACAACGGTATCTCAACCTTAGGAGACAGGATTTAACAATCTTCTTACCAAGAAACATAGTACTGTACAGGCTTTTTCCTCCTCAATGAGCTTATCGTCCGCAATTTTTCCACTGTATTAGTATACTCTAGCACTCTACAGATTAGCACCCATTTCAATGGATGCTTTTTTTTTCTTTTCCTAATATGTGATTAAAACTCTGAATTTCTTACATTAACCTCTTTCTATAACAAGTTTTTCCCGGAACTTGAGAACATAAATTACCAATACTACATTTCATTTTCAGTCCTAAATTGTCTAAGTCAACATCATACTTGCAAAAGTTAGCCACACATTAAAATAAAGTTGCAATTGCTAACAGAACGAGAAAGTCCTAGAGACAAAACCTATATAGCCAAGAAGCATAAACAAAAACATTGAATAGAGTACGCACCTCGATTCAAACTCTTGGACATCGGCAAGTTCTTTGCCTATATTATCCACCCATTGGACTTTCTTCTTTTCGACTTCACCAGGTTCCGAAGCAGCCTCCTTACTTCTAATACAGCTCTTGAGAGCATGAACTTCTGATGCTTGTTCAAACTTGTCATCATCTAAACAACTCTCATCCTTCACCTCAACCGTCTCACCACTCAACTGATCCGTGTTCTTTCTAATATTATTAGTAGCCGTACTAACAGGCTCAACTCCTAAAGGAAGGACATGTGGAGTATTATCCAATTTCAAAGGTCCAGAAGTGTAAAGATGAGCAGCAGCAGAAGGTTTGCAAAAGCAAATAAATGAAGGACAATGGATCTTGCAAAATAAAACCCTCATGAAAATGCTTTTCATTAACAACACTACTTCATTTCCACCCTTAATTCAATCCATTCACCAATCAAGAAACATAAAAATCTCAACTCTAACTTCAATTTCAACACTAAACCATTCAAGATAGTAAAATTGACAGAGGACCCATATATTAAAATTACATAAACAAAAACACAACCAAAATCAAGAATATTTTCAAGTGTATAGCAAAAAACTTGAATTCTTGGATTGAACTGTCTAAATCACAAATTCCAAATCTAAAGAGAAATGGGTTGCTGTCAAATCCAAAAAAAATCTCAAAAATATATACATACAATATATATATGTAATCAAGAAAACTCAACTTTGATGATTATACTAGGTGTTATTGAAGACATGAGACAAGACACATTTTGTAATCTTCTGAATGAGAATGAAAAAGAGAGAACAAGAGGAAATGACCACTATACCCTATATCATAACATAACATGAAAGATGATCATCAAACAAACTGTTGAAACATAATTGAGAGTAATCAGAAAATATTTATTAGTTTAAGAGTTAGATTAGAAAGAAGAAAAAGAAAGAGTAGTTTTTGATTAAGAAGATGAGATTTGATAAACAAAGAGGAAACCAACATTCTATAACATCAAAACATGCTAACTGCAAAGACCTTCTAGCTCAACTTGTACAGGTGGTGGCGGTATTGTAATAGTAACTACTAACTGCCAATCTACCATGTTAATACTCCACCTTTTAATATTACATTTTAAACTTTTGTATGTATATTAAAAAAAAAAAGATTTTTAGATTTCTTTTAACTTTATTTAAAAGAAATGGACATGAGGATGAGCTCAGGAATTCAGTTTCGATATAAACCTAATGACATATTTGTAAATATCAAAAATAATATCTGAATTTACAAATGCAATCTTTTATATTTATAAGGGTTTTTGTTAGACCCGTCAATTTATCACACGACATGAAAATTTAGTTTTATTATTTGTATTTGCATTTTGAGTACACGGAAGTACACGAACACAAATATACACGGCTCAGATTTAGCGTTGGTTTTGTGTTTACTCTTTGGGTACACGACACGAAATAAAATAAATAAATAAATAAATATTTTATATATAGATATATTATTTTTATTATAGGTATATGTATATTTATTTATATAATTATACATAATTTTATAATTTTGTATGTAAATATGATGTAAATATATATATTTAATATATATTTATAGAAAGAGGTTAACCTCACTTATTAGTTGCAGGTTAAATGACATCTATTTGAATATATCCGGCTAAAAATTGAAGATTAAATTAGCCCTATATCAAATGCATCACATATAAATACACACATATTTTATATGTTAGTTTTTATTTATTCAACATAATTCTTAAACGTTAATTTGTAAAGTTGTTTAACCTGATATATTGTTATATGAAGTTAATGTGATACCCATTATTCTCTTTATAAAAAAATATTTTTTTTTACTAATTTGACTTATAACCTTATAAATGAGTATCTGTTTTGAAGAAATTCTCGGGGTGAGTCAGGGTCGAAAACGACAGAGAATAAACCCTTACTATCCAACCGTGCTCTTATAGAAATATATTTAATAATATAATATTTAATATATTTATCTATTTTTTTATATATAACACGAAAACACGACATAAAAAGTACATTACACGAAAGTATAGTATATAAACATGAAAGTATACGAGTTCTAAATATGTCGTATTTGTATTTAACATTTTAGTACACTAATCACAGCACGAAATGAAGGAATGTCCACGTCTAGTTTTTGTTATAAACTCATGGTATTACGTAATGATTACCTCAAGGCCATGATTCTCATTGTATTATATATATATATATATATATGGATATAAGTTATTATTAAAACTAGTAAATTAAGAGTTAATATCACAATTTTGTTTAAAAAATATATTAAAAATAGATAAATAATATAAAATAAGAAACATTATAAAATAGACTACTAAAAAAAGAGACACAAAGCATCATTATTTATACAGGTACCTTATTGCCCTCTTGTGCAATCACCTTTTTTAAATACAAACTTGCTTTTCCACCAACCAACATATTATTAAATATTCCTGCTTCTTTTAGTTTAATATTTAAATAATATACTTTTTTATTCTTTAAGGGTAGAACTAGAACATGATTGTTGTTTGTGTAATTGTGCAAGAATATGGTCTATAAATTGTTAAATCAAGACATTAATATATTCGTGTTTGTTTACATTTTTGTTTTGATTTCTTAAAATTTTAAATTCAAATAATAATTTTTATGTTTTATTTGTATAGTATATAAAATTATTAACTAATAACTAATTAATTTAGTAATATTATTAGTTTATACATGTAAATATGATGAATTATGAGTAAATATTTCTATTTTTTGGTATCTAACTAATTTTTTTTAAAGCTATATATAATTGGGGGTGTTTTGTTTTCTCTTATTTTATAAGAACACATATGCTTATTTTTAGAAAAAAAATATATATATTTACATAATTTTTTAAAAATTAAATACTTATTTTTTTAAAATAAAAACAAACTGGGCCCATGTTTATGCCAATTGACAACCAGATAGCCAACCTCCTATTGTTCTTATGTTTTATATTCTGGAAATAAGACATGTTTGATTATAAAAATAAGACATGTTTGATTATATAAACTTTTATAACAACTTTCAATTCTATAAGATTATGGTACATAACATTGTCACCTGAAATTCAATTTTGTGATATGGACATGGACAATCATATTTCATAGTTGTAAATTGTGGAGTTGGACTCGAAATCATTATTTTATAAAATTAAAATAAAAAATATATTGTGGATTTATACTTTAAATAATAATGCTTGAATAGCAAAAATAAAACATGAGTATATGAAGTTATTTACTATTTGAAATTAGAAAGACAAGTACATACTGTATTTTATAATAGTCATATATATTTAATTAAAGGATATTTTTCTGATATGTCCCAAATTTAAAAACTGTTTACAAATATGTCATATTTTTAATTGTATTTTCAAATATATCTCATACACAATTTTCTTCATCTTAATAATTTTAGAAGGACATTTTTATCCTTCTAACTTAAAATAATTGAAATTTTAAAATAAATGTAATATAATTATAATATAAATGTAATATTTACATAATATTTATAAATTTCATCCTCTAAATAAAAATTTGAAACCAAATTATTTTATTGCATAATCCTAATATACATTAAAAATAAAAAGTTTAAAATAAAATTTCTCCTTACAATGTTGGTTTCACAAAAAATATATAAATAAAAATGAAAATAAAGAAAATAAATAGTGTTAAGCTCTAACCAACCCATATTATATATATATATATATTAAGATTCAAAAATTTAATCATGTCATTATTCAAATAATCAGATAATAAAAAACATGTATTTCATGTATAATAAAAAATATGAAAATAAAATAATTATATATAATCTCATTAATTATTAGTTACAAATTATATAAAGTACATTAAGTAAATCTAATGGTATATTAGTCTTAATATTTATATTTAAGTGTGTTGGTCCATGATATTGTAGAAGGGAGGTTGAATACAATATCTATATCTAATCACAAAATTTTGTATTTAAAAATATTATTTTAAATAATCACGAAATATTAATTTTAATGAAATACTGTTCAAGTAGAAAATATAATTTAAAACTTCAAAACTATTATAAAATTAATATAATGAAAAGTGTTTATAATTGATAAAATATTCTAGAACGATTTTGACATGAATTGTTCTTGTTTAACAATTATATTTCAAATCAGCACAGAAAGTCTATGAATATTACAGTGCAGACAAATTACTGAATTTGAATATTTTCAACAACGAAAATAATGAAGAGCCTTCAAGACTTTTGAAATAAGCAGGGAAATTTTTTTTAAACTCAGTAAGACTTTTGGAATTGTCGGTAAAACTTTTGAAAAAGTCTTAAATAAAATTTCGGTAAGACTTTTTAATAAAGAGCTCGGTAAGACTTTTAATAAAGTCTTATTCGATAAGACTTTTTAAAGTCTTATTCGGTAAGACTTTTTAATATAGTGCAACAAGACTTTCTTTAAATGATAAATAAAAGGTCATTTTTAACTTAATTAATTTCACCAATTTTAATTAAATAATTTATAAATTAAATCAATTAAAGATAAATTAATTTAAGTAGATAAATTAAATAAATAATTAACTTTTGATAGTAGAATTAATTTAGTTTCTTCACTGCACAACCACTGTAGATTTGACTTGAGTCTTCCTGTCTTTATTGTCTTCTGTCTGAAAATCACTTAAGTTAGGTGATAAATATTTATTAAATTAGTTGACACACAAATGTACTGTTTGATTCATTTGTGTCATACTAAAATAAATATTCTTCACATTTTAATTTTAAAAGATGTGATCTTCCGTCTTGTTCTCGCTTCTATCTTTGTCTCTAATATTTTCTTTTCTTGGAATCTTTCTCTAGTAGCCACTTGGAATCATCTGTATCTTCTGAAATCTTCTGAATACTATTTCTTTATTTTTCGTCAAGTTTGAACATATTAATAAACTTCTTCCAGTATAGAGTAGCAACCTCATTAGAACACTTGATATTAGGATTCATTATGTCTAGTTGGCTTTCTTCGTCTTGATTCCTATTATCATATTTAATATTTACTTCTCTTTCTTATCTGAATTGAGTTGTCATCTGATTATTACAAATAAGCCTAATCATAAAGTGTGCTAATAAGGTAATATGACATATTAATAAAACACATATAAAATGAGATATATTGATAAATGACTATATTAATTTGAGACATATTATATAAATTTCCTTAATTAAAATCTTTGACGGAAAATTCAATACTAGTTGTCTTAATCTCTAATTTCGGCCTCATTTATTTATGAGATTTATAATTACGCAGGAAGTCAAAGTTTCAAGGAAATAGGTCACACCTTTAAAATTTCAAGTTACATAATTATTTTTATTTAAATTATTTACATACTTTCAAGAAATTTTAACTCTAATAATAATATTAATATTAATTTTATTAATATAAATATATATATGAAATTAATTATAAATATTTATAGAAATATTAAATACAAATTAAATTATTAAAATATTCAAAATTGTAATTTAAAATATTTATATATATTATAAATTATTATAAAAACAAATAAAATTTAATTATAAACTACTGTAGATATAATAAAACTTTTAATTATAAACTATTATAAATTTGTCTTATAAAACATTTATAAATATAGAAAATTAAAAATATAAATAATTAAAATTTCAAACATTTAATTTTATTTTTGGTGGCGATAATAATCATATTGATACAAAATTAAATAAAAGCTAATTACAATTATTTTAAAATTTGTATATAAAAGACTAAAAATATAAATATTTGACATTATTGTTTAGAAAATATGTGTGTATTATAATTTACTTTAAACATAAATAAATAAAATAATACAAACCATTATAAAAATAAATAAAAAAAAATTTAATTATAAAATATTATTTACAAAATACAAGGGATGAAATATATTTATACTAACTGTGGGTGACGACCGTGCCTCACGTAACTGAGTTAGGGTTTTAGAGCATCTCCAACCATGCACACGTATTAGGTAAAAAGTCTATGTAGCATCATGATATAGATATTAGAACATCTCCAACCATGCTCATCTATTAGGTAAAAAGTCTATGTAGCATCATGATATAGATATTAGGTAAAATATTTGTCACTCCAACCATGCAACCTATTAGGTAAAATTATAGATATCCTTCATCGCATCTTCTTCTATATGTCCGTTGTATGTCTATGTCTATTGAGTCCGTAACCATCATCTAAAAATATTCACGTTATTAAAATTAAAAATTAAACCTAAACCTAGCCCTACACATACACATATATTGTATATTATATTTTTTATATATTATATTGAATATACATGTATTATAATTCTTATTTTATATTTAATATTTTTAATTTTATATAATATTATGTGTAAAAAATATTATTTTATTATTAACCAAATTTATTAATTGCTTATATAATTATTTTAACATACATTACATATTTATAAAAATATTAATAATCTAAGATAATTTAATATAATTTAATTATATATTTTATAATATATAAAATTAATATTTGTTAATTATTTTTGGAGTATTATAATATTATAACTAAATATATTTTATTTTAATTTATATTGAATAAAATTAATTAAATTTATTTTAATTGTATATTTAAAAATAATAATAAATAATATTTTAAATATAGGTAATGATTATACCTATTACCACTGGAACATAAATTCTTATATGTGCCAAATTTTTTAGATAATCACATTTTAGGTAAAAGGTTTTGTTAGTATTGGTGTCCTAGAGACAATACTTTTAATGTTTCATTGAAAACAATTAAGGATTATGTTTTATGTGATTATTTAATTAATATTTATTTTGTCTTTATTTACTGCGTCATAAATTGAAAGAATAATAAATGTTCTTGGAATATTAATACGTAATATATATATTTAAGTATGTGACTTAAAAATGAGATTATATGAATATTATTTTATTCCTAAAATTCCCTAGTCAAGTATTATTATTTAAGGACAGTAATAATGCAATAAGACTAGTATGTTTGTTGACGGATGACCACATCTCATTGGTCATAGGTATGGTGATACTAAAGTCAAGAACATAAGTGTATGTATCAATACATGACACTGGAAAGACCCGTCGTGAGATTCTACATGTTAATAAGTGTCATAAGAAATCTCACTGTGATAATGATGTAATGATCCTCTGACTTGAAATCATTATATTTCTATACGAGAATTAATATACTTTGATTATACTCAGAGTTACCTTTAACCGGATAATAATAAAGATGGACATTGGGTATGATATGAATCGTATGAGGAATATGAATGATAGATATATGATTTAACCCTCCAATTCCAGGAGTGATATTATTGGCATCTTGATTGAGTGAGACTATGAAATGCATGGCCATGCTCAAATATTGATTTATTTAAATAGTCTACTCATTGATCAAGGAAACCGAGATTAAACATTGAAGAGGATGCACTATACATGCCTCAAGTTTGATCTATAATATAAGGTTAAAGGGATTATATTATATGGAACATTATTCACAAAAGTTTTAATTGAATCACCAATTATTATTGTTACTTGGGTAACAATGATGTATTACTAGATGCCACTCATTGTTTATAATTTTATTATTAGATAATAAAATTATTTCCAACATAATAATAACCTAAAGGGTCACACACAAAGAACATCAAAATGGAGGTTTATTTAAATTATGAATTTAAATATATTATTGTTTATTTGAATTTAAATATTGAATTAATTAAGTGGGACTTGATTAATTATATTAGAATTCGGATTTAATAATAATAATAACCCAAAATCAGAATAGGTTTTGGAAACCACATGGATTAAGGTTAGGCCCAAAATCTCTATCTCCCCTATATATACATAATGATGTATAGTATTAAGGTTGTGTTTCCCAGAATAATCGATTATGAACACAAGTATATAGAATGGAATACTGTTTTGTATTATTAATGATCTCGAATACAAAACTCTCTCAAGAAAATAATGTTCTTAAGAGCTGCTAAGTTATATAACTATTGCTTAATGAATTCAACATTGAATTATAACCTATCTCTGTGTTTATATAGACACAGCTACAAATACAATTACAAAACAGATTATGATAAGAATAGCTTTAATAAGGTAATTAGACTTGCACTTGAATTCCTTCTTACTATCCAAATCAGACTCTGATTTGTCTGTTTCCTTTTCTGGTAGACTCTGAAGCTAAACTCTGTCGGTTTGTCATTCTGATTTGAGCATTCTCTGTTAGAGTAAACTCTGATTGAGTATTCTCTGATAGAGTAAACTCTGACCGACAACTTCCTTAAACTCTGATGACGTCAGCATAAACTCTGTTTAGTATTCTCTGACAATCATCAGTGTTTGCATTCCTAACAATCTCCCCCAATTTATGCTTTAAGAATTAAAACATAAATTTTACTTATGATGTCAGAAATACAAGACAAATGCATCAGAGTTTGTTTACCCTTTTTAGACTCAGATTCTTCTGTAAGAGAAGTCTTCTTTCAGAAATTTACTTAGGAGCTTTTCTTCAGCATCTTTCAATAAATCAACAAGCTTCTCCTTCAATTCTCTCATGTTCTCAGAAGAATTATCTATTTGAATTATTGCAGCCCTTAGAGCATAAATTGATGACCTCTCCATACTTTCATCTAAGGCAATGCAACAGGTCTTCATACCATCAGGATTTAAGATTAGTGTAGGAATTCCTAACACCATTTTGACCTTTGCATCCCCTTTTTTCATTGCTCTTTCTGTTCCATCTTCAAGTATATATCCAGGCTCATATTCTTCAGTGTTTATCATCAACAACCTTTCACTCTTCTTCTTCTCAGCTATTATTCTTTCAACAATCTTCCTCCACCTAGAAGTTGTTTCATTTTCACCATTGAGTAGATATAGAACATGTTCAAGTTCTTTAGATGCTTTATCAATCAGACTTTCTTCAGCAATCTTCAAAACTCTCCCATCTTCTAAAAAATAAATGAGCTTTTCCTTAGCTTGAGCACCATCAAAGATATCCTTCACCACATTCACAGAGATTAATTTATCCAAATGTTCTTGAGACAGCTCTTTTTCAGGTTTATCTTTCAGTGAATAAGGATCTCTGAAGATGTTTGCTTCACCTCTGTAGACCTTAGCATGTGTATCACCAATACCACCTTTATTTTTTCCAAGTCTGGCATTGAGAGTCAGAGTTTGAGTTTTTGTCCACAAAGGATCAGACCTTTTCTTTCTTATCAGAGATTGTTGTTGTCTTCTTCCTCATCATCAAAACTTGAACCACCTGGAAGAAAAATTGTTCCAGACATAGTGAAAGGTTTCTTTGGCTTAGCTGGAGCTTTTGGTTGAATTCTAGAAGATGATCTTGTTTGAATTTCTGAAACTGGTCTTGATTGAGCAACTGGTTTGAGAGTGTCAATAGATTTGATTTGAATAGGCTTGGATTCTGGTTTCTTTTGTTGAGCAGTAGTCTTTTTCTGAATTGGACCTTTCTTTACACTTCTTTTCTTTTTCTGAACTTGAGCACTAACAGCTCCAGATTTCTTCAATTCAGCTTCTACTGCAACTGGATCCATTCCTGGATGTTCTTCTTCAAACATTTTCTTTGCCAATTCAGCATCCTTCAAGTTTTGTTCTTCAATCTTCTGTGGCTTATCTTCATCTTCAAGTTTCTTTGCTAATTCTAAATCAGCATCTATCAGAGTTTGCTTATCAGAGTTTATCTCAGTCTTTGATGTCATCAGAGTTTGTTCAATCAGAGTTTGCTTCCCATCCTTATGACTCCCTTGATCTGCATCATTAGGTTTGTCAGTGTTTAAAATTGCATCCTCCTTGCATTTGTCTGCTGAACCCTTCTCCCCCTTTCTGACATCATGCCCTGTTTTAACAGTAAGAAGCTCGACAATTGTATGTAACATGCCTTGCATAGAACTAACAGAATTAGAAAGATGAGTCATTTTAGCTTCCAATGCATCCTGTTTAGTGGAGACAGAAAGAAGTTTGGCTGCCAGAGAATGTTGAGAAGTGGAAACAGCAGTTCCGAGAAGAACAGAATGCTTGGTGACAGATGCCTTTAGATCAGAAACTTCATGGTGAAGGCCTTTGGACATAATAGTAGAGGCTTTCAAGATTGTCTTCAATTCACCAGAAGAAATTTCTTTGTCAGCTTTATTGATTAAGTCAAGAACATGAGGCCAAGAAATCTCTCTCTCAGGAATCTTCCAAGAAGAATCCCAAATGGATTGCCTGTGAGAAGAAAGAAAATCTTCAGCAGATGACTTTGCTCGGAAACTGAAATCCCTTCTGATACCCTCTGCATCAAGATCAGCTTCAATACGTCCTTTAAGATCTTCCACCACCATGTAATCAGGATACTCCATCCCTAATCGTTCATGAGCATCATGTGCATTAATAGGCCATATCTTGGTGTTATATCTTTGAATGTAGGGAATGGATAGATCTGTGACTTCTTCATCAGCAAAAATCACATCATCAGAGTCTATGTCCATCCCATCAGAGTTTGAAACCTCAACAGAGTTTGGCACAGCATCAGAGTTGGATACAGGTAAACTCTGAGTACCTTGAGCATTTGAAATTGATTTCTCACAAAGATCATTAGAGTTTGCCTTTGGATTTGCATCAGAATTTGTCTGTTGAATGGGAGAATCTTGGTCTGCAATCATAAAATGAATGATTGGTTCTTGTGGGACCTGAGTCATATCTGCAGCTGCTTTACCACTTTGAGGTGAAGGTTCTTGTGGGCTTGACTCTGCCAGAGATTGGCCTTCAGCATCAGCAACAGCAAGATCTTCTAAATTTGTGTGGGTGCCTGCATCTAAAATTTGATTGGATGGTTCTTGTGTGGCTGGGGCCTTGACAACTTCTTCAACCCTTTGAGCTGAAGGTTCTTGTGGATTG
Organism: Oenanthe sinensis; assembly: GCA_028671895.1. NCBI lineage: Eukaryota > Viridiplantae > Streptophyta > Magnoliopsida > Apiales > Apiaceae > Oenanthe > Oenanthe sinensis. Next base: position 5,073,095 of record JAPMAC010000198.1, read on the forward strand.
TACCCCTGATCAATGCTGGCTTCATTTGCTAGAATTGTGGCTTCTGTTGAACTTTGATCAACAGGTTCTTGTGTTCCTGGCCCTTCAATAACTGCTACCTCACTTTGAGAAGTAGGTTCTTGTGTGTCTTGGTCAAAAGTGACAAACTTCTTCTTCATTCTAGAAAAATGTTTCGAACTTGGAGAAGCTGAAGATGATTTGGATTTTCGTGCTGCCATTTCATTTCTTACTTGTTCAGCCAACTCCCTTGCTCTTTCATAGGATATCTCCTTTATAATCTGCTTTGGTGACTTTGTGGGAGAATCAGATACTGGAACTGGAGCAGCTTCACTAGATTGTATGAACTCATCAGAGTTTATCAATTGCTCAGAGTTTATCACTTTAGTGTTGAAAGGTCTTTCAGAGTTTGGCCGATCAGAGATTGGAGCGTCAGAGTTTATAGCTGCATCAGAGTTTATCCCTTCAATCTTTGCAGCCTCAGAGTTTACAATCTTGACTAATCTTCTTTTCTTCTTCTTCTTCTCAGGAATTGGAAGAACTGTTTCTTTCTGAGGAGAAGTCTGAGAAACCTGTTCAACTGTCGTTCTTTTAGCAAAAACGAATCCATCATCAGAATCAGTACTTTCATCAATCAATTTTCTCTTTTTAGGAGAAAATGCTTTCACGGATTTTCCTTTCTTTTTGCTTTGGCCATGCTGTTGAGAGGTGTGTTTTTCAACTACAGTCTTTTGGGAGACTGTAGAGGTTGGCAAATGTGTTTGGGAATCAGTGTTTAGATTTCGACTTGGGTTAGAATCAGAGATTGCTAAACTCTGATTCGTAGTCACTGACAAAAACTCCCTCCCATACACAGTTGGCATTCTCTGATGTAAGAGAAGCCTGACCCATGTAGGATAAAATAGATTAGAAAGTTTACCTTCAGCCTTCTTTGCATCTTTTCTTGATAGATCAGCAAATATTCTCTTATTCATGCTAAAGCTAATTAAAGTCTGATCATCCTCAAACTTAATATCAGGTAATAAAACATTAAAAATTAATTGTAAAAATCTAGCAAAGTAGATAGTGTGTGAATCATCATTAATCTTATTAGCTAATTGTCGAATAATCAAACAGGGAAAGTTGAAATTGAGATTATGGGTCAGAGAATACCCAATCTGTTGAGACAGCTGCGGAATGGCATCAAAATTTGTGCATTTGGCAGTGAAAGCCCTTGTAATGCAGTCGAAGAAGAAACTCCATTCTCTTCTTAAATGTGGTCTTGTTAAACTTCCCAGTTTAGATAGACTACCTCCATAGCCTATTGTGTTGAAAAATTCCTTGATTTGATCATCTCCAACAAAATCATCATACTCAGCCACTTCTGGAAGATGAAGAGCTTGTCTCACCACAGCAGGAGTAATGGAATACTTGCCATTGCATTGAAATGTTATTATCGGCTCCTCATTATCATTAGCATTATTAAACTTTGCAGTTGACCAGATTTTGAGCAGATATTGAGCGGAGAAGTTCGTGGGTTCCTGAAGTGCGTACCCAATATAACTGTTCTGCAGAAAATCCTGGATCACATGAAAATCCTGAGGTGCTTCATCCTTAGATAGAAGAGAGATGTAGTTTGTTGCAGCAAAAGAATAGGTCTGAAAAGTAATACCCTTAGACGCCATTGAAATTTTGAGATTTGAAGTGTGAATAACAATTAAGGTTTGATAAGACGAGAGAGAAAGATAGAATAAACGATGTAGATGAATAATTCACAGTGAAACAAAATGAATAAACTATTCCCTCTCAATTGCATATACCCTTTAGTGGGACACGTGGCAAGAAATAATTTGAGCAGTAATGAGTAGACCAAGTATCAAAATACAGCAAGTGTGCGTGTGCTGTGTAATAATAGGAACCGTCATTCGTGAGATACACGCGCCTTATTACAAGTCCAGTCAGAGATTAATAATTATGATGTTACAAAATGAAATATGATGTCATAAATATGATCTCAGAATTTACCACTTAATCAGAGTCTACAGATCAGAGTTTATATGAGTCAGAGTTTAGTATGTACTGTCAGAGTTTACCACATACTCTGACAGAGTTTACCATAAACACTGATAACTTGTGATCAGAGATTAGATGCTTCAATGATCAGAGTTTGTTCCATTTTCATCAGAGTTTACCCCATACTCTGACCTATACTCTGAGTGTCTGAAACTTGCTAAGTTGAGCCACTTGTCACCATCCCTAATTCAGAAACCAGTCTGTTAAATGTTGCTTCAGGCAAGGCCTTAGTAAATATATCTGCTAATTGTTGATCTGTAGGAACAAAATGTATTTCAATTGTGCCTTCCTCCACATGTTCCCTTATGAAGTGATATCTGATACTGATGTGTTTTGTCAGAGAATGCTGGACTGGATTTCCTGTCATTGCAATAGCACTTTGGTTATCACAATAAATGGGAATTTTTGAAAATTTCAAGCCATAGTCTAACAATTGATTTCTCATCCATAAGATTTGTGCACAGCAGCTTCCAGCAGCTATATATTCAGCCTCTGCAGTTGATGTTGAAATGGATTTCTGCTTTTTGCTTTGCCATGACACAAGTCTTCCACCTAAAAATTGACAACTGCCACTTGTGCTTTTTCTGTCAATCTTGCATCCTGCAAAGTCAGCATCTGAATAGCCTATCAATTTGAAATCAGACTCCCTAGGATACCATAAGCCAAGATAAGCAGTGCCCTTGAGATATCTGAAAATCCTTTTCACAGCAATCAAATGAGGTGCTCTTGGATTTGCTTGAAATCTAGCACACAGACATGTGGCAAACATGATGTCTGGTCTACTTGCAGTCAAATAAAGTAGAGAACCAATCATTCCTCTGTATGCTGTAATATCAACCGGTTCTCCAGTGTCTTGATCAAGTTTTGTTGCAGTAGCCATGGGAGTTGTAGCAGATGCAGAATCTTGCATTTGAAATTTAATGAGTAGATTCTTTGTGTATTTAGACTGATTAATGAAAATACCTTCTTCAGTCTGTTTCACTTGTAAACCTAGAAAATAACTCAATTCTCCCATCATACTCATTTGATACCTGGACTGCATTAGCTTTGAAAATCTTTCACATAGTTTTTCATTAGTGGAACCAAATATAATATCATCAACATATATTTGAACCAATAATAAATCCTTACCTTGATTCTATAAAACAAGGTTTTATCAATTGTTCCTCTAGTGAAACCATTTTCAAGTAAGAATAGAGCCAGAGTTTCATACCAGGCCCTTGGTGCTTGCTTTAGTCCATATAGAGCTTTATCCAGTCTGTAGACATGATTTGGATATTTTGTATTGACAAAGCCAGGTGGTTGTTCAACATAGACTTCTTCTTCAAGTTCACCATTTAAAAATGCACTTTTAACATCCATCTGGTAGACCTTGAATTTTTTATGAGCAACATAAGCAAGAAAAATTCTGATTGCCTCAAGTCTAGCTACAGGTGCATAGGTTTCATCATAATCAATCCCCTCCTGTTGAGAATAACCTTTGGCCACCAGTCTTGCTTTGTTTCTTGTAATTATTCCATCAGAGTCTGTCTTGTTTCTGAATACCCATTTTGTGCCAACAATAGATCTGTTCTTTGGCCTTGGAACTAGGGTCCAAACTTCATTTCTTTCAAACTCATTCAATTCTTCCTGCATTGCAGTAATCCAATCTGCATCTTTCAAAGCATCTTCAACCTTCTTTGGTTCTGTTTGCGAAAGAAAACTATGAAATAAACATTCATTCTGAGTAGCTTTTCTTGTTTTTATTCCACTTTCCAGATCACCTATAATTAAATCAGGTGTGTGATCTTTGGTCCATTTCCTTGGATGTGGAAAGTTTCTTGAACTAGATGCTCCCCCGTGATCTGTGCCTTCATAGAATGATCCTTCTGTAAATGCTGATCCTTCTCCTGAAGATGTGCTTCCATCAGTGTTTGATGACTCAGAGTTTAGGTACTCAGAGTTTGAATTATCAGAGATTGAGGTCTCAGATTTTGTGGTCTCAGAGTTTGAATGATCAGAGTTTAGGGTTTCAGAGTTTGTGTTGTTCAGAGTTTGGTCAGACTCTGATATTTCAATTACTGTGTTTTGATCTCCAATGTTAGTACTTGATTGATGTTGCTCCCCCTCAACATGTGCAGAATCTTTAATTTCTATTTCAATCAATTCTGAATCAAAGTTTAAAGAATCAGAGATTACCTTACCAGAGTTTAGTTGAACAGAGTTTATTTTCTGGAGTTCATTCTCAAATCTTAGAGTTTCTTGTGCATCTTTATCATGTAACCCATCTATCTTCCCTTCATCAAAAGAGACATTAATTGATTCCATGACTGTCCTTGTCCTTAAATTGAATATTTTGAATGCCCTTGAAGAGGTTTTAGAAGTTGTTGCATATCCAATAAAAATTCCTTCATCTGCTTTAAGTTTAAACTTCTTCAATTGTTCAGGATGTGTTTTGAGAATAAAACACTTGCATCCAAAGATGTGAAAGTACTTGACATTTGGCTTTCTTCCTTTCAAAGATTCATATGGAGTCATTCCATGTTTGTTTATTAAAGAACAATTCTGAGTAATGCATGCAGTGTTCACAGCTTCTGCCCAAAAATAAGTAGGTAGCTTTGCTCCATCTAACATTGTTCTAGCAGCTTCTATTAAAGTTTTGTTCTTTCTTTCAACTACACCATTTTGTTGAGGTGTGCCAGGTGCTGAGAATTGTTGAGTAATACCTTTTGTTGAGCAGAATTCCTCCATTGTTGAGTTCTTAAACTCTGTTCCATTGTCACTCCTTAAATTCTTTACTTTGTGAGTTGATCCATTCTCAATCATTGCAATATGATCAATGATTGTTTCTGCAGTTTCATCCTTCTTGTGCAAAAAGTACACCCAAGTAAATCTAGTGAAATCATCAACTATTACCAGAGTGTATTTCTTCTTTCCAATGGACATGATATTGACTGGACCAAATAAGTCAAGATGCAATAGATGAAAAGGTTGATCAATTGAATTTTCAGTTTTGCTCTTGACAGATTTCTTCTTTTGTTTGGCCTTTTGACATGAATCACAGAGTCCATCAGGATGAAATTGAACTTTTGGAAGACCTCTAACTAGGTCCTTCTTTATCAATTCATTAATGTTTCCAAAGTTCAGGTGACACAACTTTTTGTGCCAATTCCAGCTTTCCATTGGTGATGCCTTTCCAAGTAGACAGGTTAAGGAACCATTAGAATTAATATCCAAGCTAGCTTCAAATAAATTGTTATGTCTGTGGCCAATAAGAACTATTTTTCCAATTTTCTTGCTTTTCACTTCACAATGAGTTCCATGAAATTCCATAGAATAATCTTTGTCTGTCATTTGACTCACACTTAGCAGATTATGTTTGAGTCCTTCTACCAGAGCTACTTTCTCAATGATGACATTTCCAATCACTATATTGCCATATCCCAGTGTTCTTCCTATGTTGCCATCTCCATAAGATACTGCTGGGCCAGCCTTCTCCTCAAACTCTGAAAGCAGGGATTTATTTCCAGTCATATGTGCTGAACATCCACTATCAATCACTAGAATGTTCTTCCTGTTTCCCTGCAATCAGTAAATGCAATTTAATTAGTAGTTATGGGGACCCAAACTAGTTTGGGTCCTTTCTTTGAAAACTTGTTAACTTTTGCAGCAGAAGTTCTTTTGTCAGAGTTTGTGTTAACAGAGTTTACATGATCAGGGTTAGCATTTACAGAGTTTGTACTGTCAGAGTTTACACTCCTTTTATCAGTCTTTATCACATATTTTTGCTTGACAGTATGTTTTGGAGAATTACTCATTTGAGGTTGTGGTTTGTAAGAATTGTAATACAAATTATGATAATCTTTGCATTTATAAATAGAATGCCATAAACTACCACAGTGAAAACAGGGATTTGATCTTGTTTGTTTTCTAGCCTCAAACCCAGGTTTTTCAGGTTCTTTCTTTTTCTTTTGTTTGCAGTCAATAGCAAGATGATTAGAATTACCACAAGTAAAATAGGTTTTCCTAGGAGCATCAGGGATGTTCATGTAGTTATTCTCCTTAGTAATTCATACTTTTCCATTCCTATTTCTTTTCACCTTTTTAGTTTTATTAGTGACTGCCTTCAAATTTTCTTTAAGTTGCTTCTGTGAAAGTAATCCTATATTTATCTTTTTAGAATCTGGCACACCATTGTTTTTAGAGCATTCAGGGAGAGTTTTCTTATAATCATTAGCTCTAACAAACTTCACAGGTTTAGTCAATGTTCCTTTTGTGTGTGAATTAGTGTGAAATTCTTTATCAGATTCATAACCTAGGGCAGATGTCCAATTCTTTTCAGAAAGCATTTGTTGGACCTTCTTACCAGAGTTTGTCCAAACTCTGAAGGTCTCTTTTTCCATAGCTATCTCAGTTTTCAAATATGTGACTTGTATTTCCAACTGAGTTTGCATGTGTATAGCATTCTCACAGTCTTTCTTAACGCTAAGCATGTGTACAAGTTCAGTTTCAAGAAAGTCATTCCTAGCATTCATAGTCTGTATCTCAGATTTTAATCTTTCATTCTCAAGAGATTGTGACTTAAAGCTAACATGTAGATTTCTAAGAAAAGACTTTAATTCATGAATATCTTCAGTATCAAAAGTGAAAACAGAGTTTGGTACCTTTTCAGAGTTTAAGATGGGAGACTTAGAGTTTGCCATGAGAGCATAGTTAGTTTCTTCTTCTGAGTCTGAGGAATCCATCCAATCTTTCTTTGATATGATGAGAGCTTTCCCAGATTCCTTGCTTCTGCACTCAGTAGTAAAATGTCCCATCTTGTTGCACTTGTAACACTTGACTTTTGATTTATCAAGAGTTTTTGATTTTCCATCTTTATCTTCTCTTTTTCTGAATCTGTCTTTCTTGTCTGACTCACTATGCTTCTTCTGATAGTTTCCTTGCTTCTTAATTTTTTTGTATTTCTTGAAGCTTTTGACAAACATAGCAAACATCTCCATCATGTCAGAGTCTGAAGAATTATCAGAGTTTTCATCAGAGTTTGCCTCAAACTCTAATTCACTGCTTTCTTTGATTACAACTTTTCCTTTTCTTGTTGAGGCTTTAAGGACCTTTTCTGTAGGTTCTTCAATCTGGGCCTCAACATTCAAAGCAATAGATTTTGCCTTGCTACTTTTTCTGTTTCTTCTTTGCTGTAACTCCAGATCATGAGTTTTCAATTTGCCATAAACTTCATCTAATGACATCTCATCCAAATCAGCCCTGTCTCTAATCAAGGATGTCTGCAGATCCCATTCTTCTGGAAGAGCCCTCAGAAATTTGGTGTTTGAATCTTCATTGTCATATACTTTATCCACCAAAGCCAAGTTATTCAACAGAGTTAGAAATCTGTCATAAATATCTGTGAGGGACTCATTCTGCTTAGCCTCAAAATATTCATACTCTTGGATTAGAACAGATCTTCTATTTTTCTTTATCTCCTTGGTTCCTTGACATTGAACCTCCAGTGCATCCCAGATTTCTTTGGCAGTTTTGCATGCTATTACCCTGTTGGACATTACAGAGTCAAGACTATTATGCAAAATATTTCTTACCTTTGCATCTTTCAAGACTTCCTGTTTTTCTTCATTGGTCCATTCTTTCTTGTCCTTTAAGGTGTAATACTCAGGGATTTGTCTTCCTTCCACAATCGTAGATGGCACTAGTTTGGTTGGTAGATACTGTCCTGTATGAATTCTGTCCAAATAATCAGGATCAGTTGCTTCCAAAAACATCATCATCTTCACCCTCCATGTAGGATATTCAGCCTTCTTCAATATAGGGATCCTGATGCTTTCATACTTGTTACCAGACATGATTATTTGATCTTTTTAAGTCGTAATTAACTGCCTGCTCTGATACCAATTGTTTCCCAGAATAATCGATTATGAACACAAGTATATAGAATGGAATACTATTTTGTATTATTAATGATCTCGAATACAAAACTCTCTCAAGATATCCTTCACCACATTCACAGAGATTAATTTATCCAAATGTTCTTGAGACAGCTCTTTTTCAGGTTTATCTTTCAGTGAATAAGGATCTCTGAAGATGTTTGCTTCACCTCTGTAGACCTTAGCATGTGTATCACCAATACCACCTTTATTTTTTCCAAGTCTGGCATTGAGAGTCAGAGTTTGAGTTTTTGTCCACAAAGGATCAGACCTTTTCTTTCTTATCAGAGATTGTTGTTATTCTTCTTCCTCATCATCAAAACTTGAACCACCTGGAAGAAAAATTGTTCCAGACATAGTGAAAGGTTTCTTTGGCTTAGCTGGAGCTTTTGGTTGAATTCTAGAAGATGATCTTGTTTGAATTTCTGAAACTGGTCTTGATTGAGCAACTGGTTTGAGAGTGTCAATAGATTTGATTTGAATAGGCTTGGATTCTGGTTTCTTCTGTTGAGCAGTAGTCTTTTTCTGAATTGGACCTTTCTTTACACTTCTTTTCTTTTTCTGAACTTGAGCACTAACAGCTCCAGATTTCTTCAATTCAGCTTCTACTGCAACTGGATCCATTCCTGGATGTTCTTCTTCAAACATTTTCTTTGCCAATTCAGCATCCTTCAAGTTTTGTTCTTCAATCTTCTCTGGCTTATCTTCATCTTCAAGTTTCTTTGCTAATTCTAAATCAGCATCTATCAGAGTTTGCTTATTAGAGTTTATCTTAGTCTTTGATGTCATCAGAGTTTGTTCAATCAGAGTTTGTTCAATCAGAGTTTGCTTCCCATCCTTATGACTCCCTTGATCTGCATCATTAGGTTTGTCAGTGTTTAAAATTGCATCCTCCTTGCATTTGTCTGCTGAACCCTTCTCCCCCTTTCTGACATCATGCCCTGTTTTAACAGTAAGAAGCTCGACAATTGTATGTAACATGCCCTGCATAGAACTAACAGAATTAGAAAGATGAGTCATTTTAGCTTCCAATGCATCCTGTTTAGTGGAGACAGAAAGAAGTTTGGCTGCCAGAGAATGTTGAGAAGTGGAAACAGCAGTTCCGAGAAGAACAGAATGCTTGGTGACAGATGCCTTTAGATCAGAAACTTCATGGTGAAGGCCTTTGGACATAATAGTAGAGGCTTTCAAGATTGTCTTCAATTCACCAGAAGAAATTTCTTTGTCAGCTTTATTGATTAAGTCAAGAACATGAGGCCAAGAAATCTCTCTCTCAGGAATCTTCCAAGAAGAATCCCAAATGGATTGCCTGTGAGAAGAAAGAAAATCTCCAGCAGATGACTTTGCTCGGAAACTGAAATCCCTTCTGATGCCCTCTGCATCAAGATCAGCTTCAATACGTCCTTTAAGATCTTCCACCACCATGTAATCAGGATACTCCATCCCTAATCGTTCATGAGCATCATGTGCATTAATAGGCCATCTCTTGGTGTTATATCTTTGAATGTAGGGAATGGATAGATCTGTGACTTCTTCATCAGCAAAAATCACATCATCAGAGTCTATGTCCATCCCATCAGAGTTTGAAACCTCAACAGAGTTTGGCACATCATCAGAGTTGGATACAGGTAAACTCTGAGTACCTTGAGCATTTGAAATTGATTTCTTACAAAGATCATTAGAGTTTGCCTTTGGATTTGCATCAGAATTTGTCTGTTGAATGGGAGAATCTTGGTCTGCAATCATAAAATGAATGATTGGTTCTTGTGGGACCTGAGTCATATCTGCAGCTGCTTTACCACTTTGAGGTGAAGGTTCTTGTGGGCTTGACTCTGCCAGAGATTGGCCTTCAGCATCAGCAACAGCAAGATCTTCTAAATTTGTGTGGGTGCCTGCATCTAAAATTTGATTGGATGGTTCTTGTGTGGCTGGGGCCTTGACAACTTCTTCAACCCTTTGAGCTGAAGGTTCTTGTGGATTGTACCCCTGATCAATGCTGGCTTCATTTGCTAGAATTGTGGCTTCTGTTGAACTTTGATCAACAGGTTCTTGTGTTCCTGGCCCTTCAATAACTGCTACCTCACTTTGAGAAGTAGGTTCTTGTGTGTCTTGGCCAAAAGTGACAAACTTCTTCTTCATTCTAGAAAAATGTTTCGAACTTGGAGAAGCTGAAGATGATTTGGATTTTCGTGCTGCCATTTCATTTCTTACTTGTTCAGCCAACTCCCTTGCTCTTTCATAGGATATCTCCTTTATAATCTGCTTTGGTGACTTTGTGGGAGAATCAGATACTGGAACTGGAGCAGCTTCACTAGATTGTATGAACTCATCAGAGTTTATCAATTGCTCAGAGTTTATCACTTTAGTGTTGAAAGGTCTTTCAGAGTTTGGCCGATCAGAGATTGGAGCGTCAGAGTTTATAGCTGCATCAGAGTTTATCCCTTCAATCTTTGCAGCCTCAGAGTTTGCAATCTTGACTAATCTTCTTTTCTTCTTCTTCTTCTCAGGAATTGGAAGAACTGTTTCTTTCTGAGGAGAAGTCTGAGAAACCTGTTCAACTGTCGTTCTTTTAGCAAAAACGAATCCATCATCAGAATCAGTACTTTCATCAATCAATTTTCTCTTTTTAGGAGAAAATGCTTTCACGGATTTTCCTTTCTTTTTGCTTTGGCCATGCTGTTGAGAGGTGTGTTTTCCAACTACAGGCTTTTGTGAGACTGTAGAGGTTGGCAAATGTGTTTGGGAATCAGTGTTTAGATTTTGACTTGGGTTAGAATCAGAGATTGCTAAACTCTGATTCGTAGTCACTGACAAAAACTCCCTCCCATACACAGTAGGCATTCTCTGATGTAAGAGAAACCTGACCCATGTAGGATAAAATAGATTAGAAAGTTTACCTTCAGCCTTCTTTGCATCTTTTCTTGATAGATCAGCAAATATTCTCTTATTCATGCTAAAGCTAATTAAAGTTTGATCATCCTCAAACTTAATATCAGGTAATAAAACATTAAAAATTAATTGTAAAAATCTAGCAAAGTAGATAGTGTGTGATCTTTTTAAGTCGTAATTAACTGCCTGCTCTGATACCAATTGTTTCCCAGAATAATCGATTATGAACACAAGTATATAGAATGGAATACTGTTTTGTATTATTAATGATCTCGAATACAAAACTCTCTCAAGAAAATAATGTTCTTAAGAGCTGCTAAGTTATATAACTATTGCTTAATGAATTCAACATTGAATTATAACTTATCTCTGTGTTTATATAGACACAGCTACAAATACAATTACAAAACAGATTATGATAAGAATAGCTTTAATAAGGTAATTAGACTTGCACTTGAATTCCTTCTTACTATCCAAATCAGACTCTGATTTGTCTGTTTCCTTTTCTGGTAGACTCTAAAGCTAAACTCTGTCGGTTTGTCATTCTGATTTGAGCATTCTCTGTTAGAGTAAACTCTGATTGAGTATTCTCTGATAGAGTAAACTCTGACCGACAGCTTCCTTAAACTCTGATGACGTCAGCATAAACTCTATTTAGTATTCTCTGACAATCATCAGTGTTTGCATTCCTAACAGGTTGAATCATCAGATTTTGTTTTAGAGAAAAACCCTAGCTGCTCAACATCAAGAGAGACTAGAGAGAGAGAGAGAGAGAGAGGCAATTCGGCTAGTACCGACTCTGGTGATCGTAGGACGATCGGGCATTTGTGTGGACTTCTTTGGAGAGCATATCTTTGCAACAAAGGGCTGTTGTGATTCATCTTTTCTGGACCTACATTAAACAGCATACGGAAAGATTTGTTAAGGTATAGACTTCTTCACCATAATCATCCAAAGTTATACATGGATCCTGCGATAGAGTTTCATTTTTTTTTGTTTTACGTTATATCTGTTGTATTTTCATGCCTGAAACCCTTCAGGTTTAGCTCTTTTCCCTGGAGATGCTCTTACAGCCTCTCACACACAACCTCATCTATTCTCCTCCGTTTTTAATTTGATTTTGTCCGTCATTTGACCAAGTTTTTTTCAAATCTAACTTCACCACATTTTTCTTCATCTCCTAAGGATCAATTTTCATACCATATATGCTATATTCTGGCAAATAGAATTTATAATTAAAATAAATTTATCACTTATCAGATCCGAACTTAAATCACTAAATTATATTACAGAAATTACTAAATTGTATTACATAAATCACTAATTTGTATACTCTGTGTTCGGAAGAAAGAATGAAGATTGCCGGAAAAATGAAAATCACCGGAATATAGCACATATGGTATGCAAATTGATTGTTGGGAGATGGAAAAAAATGTGGTGAAATTAGATTTGAAAGAATGTTAGCTAATTAACGAGAAAAATCAAATTAAAAATGGAGGGATTTTGTGAGATTGTGTGTGTGAGGGTGTATTTTTTTTGTGGGTGCCCCTTTTTACCATTAGATTAGATTGAATATGTATTATATATCTTATTTTCTATTTTAAGATAATTTTTATTTGATCACTTGCCTATATATATAATAGCATTTTGGGGAGAATTTTTTATATATAATTAAAGATAGAATCATTATATATACACACAAGGTACTTATATTTATATCATTATTCATTAAAAATAAGTATAAATAAATTAAAAACGAAGATATATGGGTTTTCCCTTGAAAAACTATTGAAAATCACTCATAAAAATTAAAAAATAATTTAAACTGATTTTATTATAGAATTAAATCTTCTAGAATGATTTTACAGTAGAATCAAATTTAAAATCAAAATTCTCGCTTACTTTTTAAGTATTAATTTTTTTAAAAGAATATATATGGTTAATATTTTATAATAGAATCAAATTTTCTATTTTATAAATTATGAATATGGTTAATTTTAAAATTATTTATAAGATTTTATATTAAAATAGAAGGATTCTCTCCGTAATTTTATATAAAAACGTTCTCTCTAGAATAATTAAATATATTATATATTTGTATATTATATATTTATATAATATATATATATATATATATATATATATATATAAGAAATATATATATATATATATTTATATATGAAATATATATATATATTATATTTTTATAATGTATATGTATATAATATTTATATATTATATATAATATGTAAATATTTATATAATAATATTATATTGTATATAAAATAAAAATATAAAATATCTAATATTAAACATATTTTATTAATTTATTTTCTTTAAAATAAATTATATTTTAAACGAATCGGATATCGATCTAATAACCCGTGATCGTAACAGATCGGATATGGATCAACCTATCAAAAATCGGATTCTCAGATTGAATCTGAATAAAATAAATAGATCTGAATATGAATATGAATATGAATAGAGGCCGATTCAATGCGAATCCAATCCATTTAGAGACCAACATGACGAGTCAATATTTGCTGATTTTGCGATTCCTTAACATAAGAATCGTGGCAATCTTCAATTTCGAATGGGATAATCGTTATTTACCATTAAGGCAATCCAATTGTCTCATGTGTGCTATCTTTTAACAAATGATTCTGGCACTAATAATTTATTTAATTTTAAAGTTTGAGTCGTGTGAGTTTTTAATTATGTCTCGTTCTGATGATTTGGATGAACAAATGGCCAGATTGGATACAGAAGAGGAGGAAAATGCAGAATTCATCTTGGAAGGAGAGGTGGAAGAAGAAGCTAACAGGTATGATCTATGTGTAGTAGGTAGGTTTCTTACCGAGAGAAATGTTAATGTTAGGACAATGAAGACCAAGATGGCTGATGTTTGGAGGCTTGCACTGGGAATTAATATTAAGGAGATTGAAATAAGAATCTTTTTATTTCAGTTTTATCATAAGGAAGACATGAACTGGGTGATGAAAGGAGGACCATGGTCTTTTGACAGTGCTCTGTTAGTCTTAACTGCAGTACCACAAGGGGAGGAACCGAGGAATGTATCGCTGTGGCATATTAATATTGGATTCAACTTCATGGATTGCCAAGTAGTTTTATGTTAGAAGCCATGAGAAAGCAACTAGGGAACTTCTTGGGAGAATTCGTGGAGTACGATTTGAAAAATAATACTAGCAATGGTAGAGACTGGATGAGGGTGCGAGTGAGACTGGATGTAAGGAAGCCATTGAAAAGAAGAAAAAAAATAACAAAAAAGAATGGAACTAAAGTGATAGTCTCGTGTAAATATGAAAGGCTGGGTGACTTTTATTTTACGTGTGGAATCATGACTCATACAGAGTGTTATTGCAAAAAGTTTTTAACTAGAGCAAATGATGATGAAGTAAATGGGTGGGGGAGCTGGTTGCGTGCGCCACCAGGTAGGGCTGTAGGTCCGATGAAGAACAAATGGCTCTAGGAAGACGATGACGCTGATTGGGGGGAGAGATTGAGACGAGATAATGTTACCCCGAGATCAGGGGAAGGTAATTGGAGCAAAGAAGGAAATCAGGTAATTCAAGGGAGTAATTTCAGGAAACAAATGCAGCAATACGGAGTTATATCTTTTCCAACTAATTTGGAAAATAAAATCACTGATGGTCAGGGCGGGAAAGATAATGATAAGTTGATAAATGATCCAGAAGAATAGGAGTTAATTGGGCTTCAGTTAGTGGAAAGAAATAGAATGAGGGGAGGCCCAAGATGAGTTAGAAGTAATGGATACAGTAGGTGACTTGAGGAATATTTCAAATAAAAACACTAAAAGACAGTAATTCTGAGGTTGATCTTTATGAAATGGATTGTTCAACATCATCAAACACTCAACTGGATAAGCTTGCTCAACAAGCTAGCCGAACGTCATGAATGCTATAAGTTGGAACCGCAGAGAAATGGGTAATCCTCACTGCTCGATCTCTATGGGATTTGGTGAAATCTCGTAAGCCCAATATTTTATTTTTGATTGAAACTTTGTCAACTAGTGATCGAATGAAGAATCTCTGGTTCCTGGTGAGAAAATGTGGGATATTTCAAGGGTTAACAGTTTATTTACAAGTTGTGATGCCAAGTTGATTCTGGCAACACCCATTCCTCGATATCAGGTAGTAGATCGTATAGTTTGGACGCATGTTGTGGACGGAAAGTATAGTGTGAAATCTAGGTATCGTTTTTGGCATAAACACTTCAGTGAATGTCGACAAGCTAGTTATGATAAAGGTTGGTCCAGACTCTGGAACTTGGATGTGTCACATAAAGTTCGGGTATTTATTTAGCATGTATGCAAGAATAATATTCTGGTTCGTAATGTGCTAAGGGGAAATGAGTTCATACAAATATTCTGTGTCCGTTCTGCATATTTGATGTGGAGCATCTTTTTCATACTTTTCATGATTGTACTTTTGCTAAAGAATGCTGGAGGATTCAAACTATGGTTGTTGATGATTTTATTGCTGAAACTTGCTCTGAATGGCTTTTTACAAATTTTGACTAAGGAGTCGAACGAGAAATTGGTTCAAGTAGCTACTATATTATGGGGCATGCCAGAAATATGAAAGTCTGGGAGAATAAAGTTGTAACTCCTGAGGTTGTAATGCAGTGGAGTGTGTAACAGATACAACAATGGAGAAGCATGCAACTGAAGAACAAGATGGTAAGGGGTACTGAGGGGAGAAATAACAAGATGCCAAGTGGAAGCCCCTACCCTTGAGCAAGCTTAAACTTAATGTCGACGCGTCAGTGTTCGTAGGTGCTGAGAAGTTTGCAGGAGGAATGGTGCTTCGCAATCATCTGGGGGAGTTTGTCAAGGCTCAAAACTTCATAAAAGAAGGAGAGGTTGCAACTTTTGAAGCAGAAGCCATAGGAATCCTGGAAGCGCTAAGGTGGGTTCATAAGGTGGGTGTCACCGAAGTGGAGGTGGAGTGTGATGCTTTGCTAGTAGTTCAGGCTATTCACAAAGGTGCTGATAACCTCCTGGAAGTAGAGTCTATTCTTCAAGAGTGTCATGATATTTTAGGAATCGACTAGATATCTCTCTATGTTTTGTTAAAAGATAAATCAATAAGGTCGCCCATATGTTAGCGAGGGTGTCTTGCGAGGTCAATTGTTTTAACGATTTTATGTCACCTCCATCATTTGTGTTGGAGTCTCTGATGTATGATGATTTGTTGGTTTAATACAAGTCTATATTTCAAAAAAAAAAATTATTTAATTTTAAAACCAAAGCAAACTATTCAAATTACTTATGTTGTGTGATTACTGATTATACCAATCCTAGTTTTGTTTTATTCTTTTTTATATTCCGTACTTAAACGTTAATTGTGATTATCATCTTCTGCCCCACTAAGTTGGACAGTAATTAAGGTCTAGGGGACTTAAATCGAAGGCAAATCTAGATGCTTTTTACTTTCAAATTGCTCCTTTACAAGCTCTTTTTTTTTTTCACTTTAAGAATAGACTATCATGGGTTCCTGGCCATGTCTACTTTAGTTGCATGAATCAAAAAGAACTTTCGATATCATTTGGTCTATGATATGCAAATGAAATAACTAGAAATATAATTTTGAGTAAATAATTATCTCTATATATGTGACTGTCTCTGCTACCCTAGACTTCAAACTTTCGGCAACGTATAAGCACTTGAGTTCGAAGTATGCCTCATTACTCATTATTTCTCTTGTGACATTTCCCTGATAATTAGAATTGTGGCGGAATCGGGATATCGAAAAATTTCGAAACAAAATTTCACGCTCATCTAATTGAAAATTAGAATAAAAATTAATGCCAACTCTGTAAGGGATGTCAAAATTTTAAAAGGAGATTAATATTCCTGAGGTTACTCGTATAACTTTTCCGAGATTAAAAAAAATTCTCATATAAATAAACGAGGGTATTATTGAAATTATTTTAGATAATTTTCTTGAGATAATTTCAGGAATTTTATTCTTTTTAAAAAGTTGTCGATTTTTCAAGAATTTTAATTGGGATTCTCGTCTCCCTGATTCTGCTGCTGCTGGAGCAGAAGTTGGAATTGTAAGAAGACGAAAGCCAAAGATAATAAGATGAAAAGTAAATATTTAGTGGGGTTGAAGGCAAAATTTTACCCTTCTTTTGATTACTATTTTTCCCTCTAATTGTAGAGACAACATCATGGCCTTGTGTATTCGATTGTGGAGGCACATTCTCCTCCACTCTAGCTACTCTGTCCTACAGACATCCAATTTATTTTCCTAAAGAAGTGGCATGGGATATGAGCCAATCATAACAGGCTGCCATTTGTTAGGGACCTGGTTGGACAGCTTGTTTTCAACCACTTGTAACCTCACATGCACAATAATTAGTTGCATGGTGGTGAATCCAGAAGAAAATAATATATCAACACAATGGTAATAACATTCTTGTATGATATTTAGAAAATTCCATTACCAAAGACTTCTTGATGCAACACACTTCGTGTCATTCTTAACTATGATAATCATGATTAATAAAAAAAGGTTTACTGATACAGCACATATACATGCTCATACCTGTGCTTTATTAGTGCTATTGCACTGCTAAAATCAAAAGTTTTATGGTTAAATCTCTCTAAGAATAATTGTAAGGCGTTTGTACATTTTATCCACGGTCAAAACCGGAGGTCTATGTAAGTTCTCACAAATCTTACCCTATTCGGATCCTCTTGTATACGAGTTATAAGAGCAGGATACACCAAACCAAACATGTTTGGTTTAGCTTTTTGATACAACACAAATCTATTTACTAATTGGTAATCGTCAATTCCTCCAACATGAAAACAATTATGTGATCATCGTTTTGAGAGATTTTAAGGATAATTGGTAAACTCTTAGCTGCTAAGAGATGTTTATGACCTTAGTACTTGCAGTCTAGCAGATCTACCCATCTTTCACAGTTTCTTCATATAGTGTGTTGAGTTTCCACTTGCATTCAAATTAATAAAACATTAACTCAAACATAAAGAAAACAGTTCACGAGTAGCACCAACTTTATATCGTAAAATAAAGCTGACAGGCTTGCATACAAAGAGCTAAACTTAATCCTATCAGTCCAAAGGTTGCAGGACTCAGGAGGGTATAAGGAAAGGGTTTTCAGTAGTTGATCTCCATTTCTTGAACTTGAGAAGCGGATGGATTTTCATTAGTATTATTACCTGATGTCCCTGAATGACTTCCATTCGTCAAATGTTCTGGCAGCTGATGTGCATTGTGCATATCATTCTCCAGCAGCACTTCATCAGCTGACTGTTCTATTTCTACCTGCTGCTGTGCATTGAGCATATTACTATCTAGCTGATTTAGCTTGTCCTGCAAAACAGTTTAGTTGGGACTGTCACAATATACCTAATATTGACTAATAAATTTGGAAAAGAACATGGGCGACTCATAATCTTATCTAAT
Organism: Oenanthe sinensis; assembly: GCA_028671895.1. Taxonomy (NCBI): domain Eukaryota; kingdom Viridiplantae; phylum Streptophyta; class Magnoliopsida; order Apiales; family Apiaceae; genus Oenanthe; species Oenanthe sinensis. Next base: position 5,091,432 of record JAPMAC010000198.1, read on the forward strand.
ATTTAAGTACAAGATAGATTGACATGTCACTGGTAACTCGGCCTTTTGCTGAATAAGATATCTGAAGGTGGTGAAGTGGCATACATTCGAGAAAATAAGCTTTTAACTTTTAAAACAGTACAGGACAGACTACAATATTTTTCAAATTAAAGTCACGCTATTATCCATCTCCGCATCATGTCATGAGGTTCACCCATCTCTTTCCATCTGCGATAACTTCTTCTCCATCTACTAAGAGACCATCCCACAAAACTTAAGGAGGATCCTCTCTTCTTCCTCTTGATTCAACATACACCGGGACTAAAGATCAATGACTTTGAGAAAGAAGTCAGTATGTACAGATTTGATGTTAAAAAATATCTAAATATATTCATCAATTTTCTCTCTTTCAAAAGAAAAGATTATTTCAGTACTCATATGGTCGAAGCTGAATATTTTCCTTCTCTGTCACCCTCATTGATGGTAAATATACATTTGTGTTCCTTCCTATTTTTTACTGCATAGAAGGTTAACTTGCCACTGTTGAATTAATGGTAAAAGGAAAGATGCAAGTCTTGGAGGATGAAGCAGATTGCAGTTTTTTTTAGCATAGCCGATTGGGACATAAACAGCGCATTGAAGACATACTAATTTACAAACTAGAAGGCAGGAATTTTATATCTTATGTTGGCCAGACAGGTCATACATAGATGCTTCTGATTGCCTGAAGCCATAACTTATGCAGATTCTGATTAGTTAAAAATATGAAATTTACGGCTGAAGATTTCGTTTTAGTGGTTCTTGAAAGCCAATAAAGAAGCAAAAAAAGGATGAGATTAATTGGTCAATAGATGTTTCAGGTTTAAGATTTAATGGATAAAGAAGCAATGTTCTTTGTATTATTTTTTTCAAATAAAAAATTGTGATATCAGCTGTGTGTCCCATAGCTGAGTCATAAATAGCTATATTATCAGCGTCCCTGCTATGCAAATCCAAGGTAAGAAAAGAAGAAACAAGTTGATAGACTATAGTTGAGGTAACATATATCTAAGTCGTTTATCAATCCTAAAAAAATCAAAAATCAAAAAAAGCAATTCCAAAAGCATAAGAAAATAAACTGCTCGTACATTACTGCCAATCCATCCAAAAAATCTTAAGATCACAAAATGCATTCGCCACATAATCACATGGAAATGTATGTCAGGGGATAGGTAGTATCAATCAAAAGACAGTATTTAATTTAGCGCATATATCTCCAAAGTAACAAAACAAATTAATCAGCGACTTCAAGTATCTAGGCAAGGTGGTGGAGGAATGTAAACAGCTTCTGAGTGACATTAAAAACCAAAATGTGGTTATTAGGTTTGTTAAGCCATCTGCAAATAGGGTAGCTCATTATCTAGCGAGATACTCCTGTTTAGTAGCTGATCGTAGTTGGACGGAGGGGAATGCCCATCCGGAACTTCTATCTGTTTTGTTGGATGATTTGAGAAATTAATGAAATCATCTTTTTCTGTGGCAAAAAAAGTGAGAGGCAGCACATATTTCGTAATTATTTTTCTAAATTGGTGTTTTCTAAGAAGAGAATCGAGAAGACTAAACTTTAATACACCAAATTAGGGGAATTGGAAACATCAGATTCTGATAGATGAACCCCATGTATATTTTACAAATGGGCTCTTGTCCCTCAGGTCTCAACTCTCAACAGTTTCCATGTAATGCGTAATGGTAAAATTTATCTCAAATTTCTATAATCCTTTTTCATGCAAAAGATATAGTATTTCTTTGCTCCCTATCACTAAAAACATTATGCCCCTCTTAAAGTGCAATTGTGGCTCTTCCGACTACTGAAAAACCACCAACAGAGCAGATGTCATTTTCATTTTACTAATACAATATTAGCTCCTGGCCAAGAATTATTACGGAAAGAAGTATTAGTTCAACACATAACAAGAAAACCCATTATACTACGACCACAGCTACCTTTTGTAAATAGTGCTACGAATGAATATTAGAAATGCCACAAATAAAGCAGGTCATTCCTAATACTTATGTAAATTATTCCATTTTACACACATAATCAATGCTACTAAAACTTGAAAAACAACCTGTAGATAAGCACACATGTCAACTTCGGTAACAGATATTCCATTTTGCAGCTGCAACTGGATCCACTCGTACACTCTCATCTGCAAAAGCAAAAACATCATCTATGACAGAACGACCTTTTTTTTTGCCGAGTACAAAACAACCCTCCATATACAAGATCTTTTAGGAGTTCAAGTGGTCTTAGGGTCGAGTAGAAATAAAATCCATCCAATTTATTAAATCGATGTTTTAGTTTCGCTTTACTCTAACCAATTAATATGCGACTTGTTTGTGGTATATGAGGAGCAGCAATGAATTACTTTCTGGATATATAGTTCATACTCAAATTTAACAGAGAACCCTATAAGGTAACAATCCTCAGCTTAACAACAAAAAGATGACAAAGAACACAGGCAAGTTAAAATAATTGATAACGATTGATCACGCTACCATAACAAGGACAATATTATAAGGATACCTAATAATGATATGTCAAGAGACAAAAGTTTAGCATTTTAAGACAGGCTAAACCAACACATGAAATTTTTCATATGTTTTTATAAGAAGCATATGTTAATATGGTTGACTAGCAATAAAATCATTTCAGCACATATTGCAACAGTTAGTTCTGGCAAGTTAACCAGTACCAAACATTATAAATATTATAAGAAAGTTTGATAACAAAGTTGGGAATAGGTTAAACATGAACATGATACAAATTAATATGATAAGCTCCACTGAATCACCAAGAGGATACATTTCTGGAAATGAGAATGCAAATGAATGTAAAGGGATTAGGGTTTATGTGTAATATTCATTTATTAATAACCAAGGAGATGGTTATACTGACTGTTGGGGAGGTGACAGTTAATAGCTGATGCAGGGTTCAAAGCATCACCAGGTTTGCGATTAGTGTTTAAGATTGAAAACTTAAAAAGACAAAAATATAAATGCATAACGAAAAATATTCTCTTGTTACCACGCGATGCAAACAACTCCCTTCTTAATAGAGTGTGAATCACAGGATAATTAAGTAAACATATATGAGTAAAATAGACTGATCAGGATGAAAGCACAACTCTACTGTGCCGTACTACTATACATGTAATTTACAATAATTGGTATTGCAATATTGTTTGCCAACTAATGGGTTCCTGTAGTCGAACTAAATATGAACAATACCAGTAAATGTCTCTTCAAAGTAAAAAGTTGTTCTACTCATTTGGGAACACTGAACAGAGACTCTAGGATATGTCAATTACAGATTTATCTGTGACAAAATTCTCAATGGGGTCTGTTTAGATTACTATACACTCTACTATCGAAAATTACGTAGGCATGTCCAAGTTTCTGGTACACCACGAAATTTTACTTGTGTTTTTAAGATAGAAATATTCATTCTTCCATATCTAGTCTATAGAATATAGTTTATAATCTATAGTCTATGAAATAATGTTGCTTTTCTTGATGTCTTTAGAAGTATAGCTCTTCAGTGAACCTGAGCGAAGAACTACAGAATTGCATATATCACAAAGACCTTGACTTTCCTTATCAACAGATTCCAGTCTCTTCCAAGGCACTGCAGGGACCTCTTTCATAACACTCAGCTTACCGATATTTACCCATGCCAGTTACAGAGAGATGTTACATACCACTTCATGTGATACGGTACTGTGATCATATTATCATACTCTAGCAGACCTGCCCCTAATAAAGAGTTTGATTGTCATCTCTCCCTATACTTCAAATTACATCCACTGACATATAAAAAATGGTGTGATAGAGGTATTGATCCACTCAATTATCCATTTGCATCCGTGGCCACTGTGTCCTTGGGCTGCTCCTTTCAACAATATAGCAGCACCATGCTCATCATCAGCCCCATCAATTACTCTATAAATACTTATCTGCTCATATTCTTTTTCTTATTATTTTCCCTCAGCCATTTCTCCTTCTTCCTTATATTATTAGCCTGTCGCAATGGCAGCTTGCTCAAACTCCATTACTGTCTATAGGCTTCTCAGAAATAATGCCACATGGCACGACCACAACTTGCCCTTTCATGTCAGTTAAATTTGGAGCCAATTATCAAAAATGACATAAAAGCAAACATTCTATCCTGAATGATCAAGGGGAATAAAGGAAGGTAACACAAATGAGATCGAGTCTGTTAAAATGTCCATCTCATCTACTAATAATCCATTCTTCAACAAAGCATAAAACCAAGTCACGAGTTGGTAATTAAAAACAACAAATAATAACATATAAACTGCAATAAATCACAATATAGATTATCAGCAAAGTCACATTCCAAATTAAGAAAATTTGATTGCAAGAGACTACACTACGCTTGATCACAAATACGTATAGTACCAATACAAAATTCCTTAATCCGCCCTTAAATAAGAGAATAATAGTAATATTTAAATATATGAATAGGAATTAGGAAAAAATGTTCTTACATAGGCATATTTTGTACCAGCATCAAAAGCAATCTGCCTGTCAAGAGCTAAGGAGTAACGCTTAGTGAGCTCTCCAGCAGCTTTCTGGAAAAAGAAGTTCAAAGCGTCATCATTTGATATATCTACAACAGGATTCTCAGTTCTTCTCCTTTGTGCCATCTTTTCCCCCCTCAATTGTAACTCTGCATGTCATTTAAACTTAAGTTGGTGTCCCCAATTTGCACCAAAAATATTTATAGTTGCTTAAAAAGGTAGTATATAAGTAAAGACAAAGATAAAGATATATGATTCAATTTAAGGAATTTTTCTGCAAACCTGCAGGAAGCCTGGCCCTTGTGTTCTAACAATCCTACTCGATATTCTCAAAAAAATAAATTTCGATACTAAAGTCGTGATCCTCTCTTTACAGCCAACTTTGAGGGAAGTGCTAAATATATATGCTCTGCTTTAACTTCTCCGTTCTAACACGTCGATATTTTATAATTTAGGAGAACGGATAACTTAACGCAAAATTATATACAACAAACTCAAAAGACATGCAAGTACAGACATAAGCATGCATCATGTGTGCAAGAAAATACAAATTAGCTGTTAAGATGTTTGGGTATTTAAGATGGACACGTTTCTTTATAATTATCGCAGATTTAACTAGAGATTTGCATGCAGATAACTCTTTATCTCATCAAATGATTTTTGAATGTATGTGATTATTATACGCAGGAGAAATTAAGTCACAAAGCTAAGAAGAAATCGGTGTGTGGCTAGGTGGTACAACGGAGACAAGTTTATTATTAGACGATACATATCACTGTTGGGTAGTCTACTGCATAATATAAATAAACTCTTCAGAAAAATTGATAAAATGAAATCTAAAATGCTACCAGAAAACCTAACACCTATATATGTCAAAATGCATTGATCATGTAGTTTCATAAATTATTTTTTTAAATAAAAATTTAAGTATTAAATTTTAATTTACAAAAAGAATTTAAAAAAAATTAAAAAATTATGTGATCACGTTTTCCAGAAATAAAAAAATACATCTTATTTAGAATGGAGGAGAATAACATATATCAATAAATTTTTATTTATATAAATATAATTAAGACAGGTCTATTTGTCATTATTGACATGTAAATCGGACTAGCGTAAAAACTATACCGGTGCCTTTCAACTGAATAAAAGGACTAGCGTAAAAACCATATTGATGCCCTTCAACCGAAACAAAATTGGTTGGTTGTATTAGTAATAATCATGCTCTCACCGACTCAGTTACACTCCCGGAGGCTATGATTTTTTTTAATTATATATAGTTTTTATAATTTTATTATATAGTGCTTCTAAATTGATCATAATTTTTAAATTAAAAAAATTGAGTAATAAATTAACCTTTAATTAAAATGTTTTTTTTATTGAAATCACGATTTGCACAAGTTCAGTACTTTGATTAATTTTAGTACCTGTTTGATTGACCCTTAAATATATATGTAGTCAGTTTAAATATTTTAATAAATTTAAATATTTAGGAAATGTGATTTTGGAAAATTGTTTGATTAATATTAATAAGGAAAGTAGAAAATTTAAAAAAATAAATATCTATAAAATATGAAAAATTATTTATCAAGCCCACCTTAAGTAATAAGTTAACCTTTAACTAAAAAGTTTTTTTTATAGAGAAATCATACTTCGCATATGTTCAATACTCTGATTTGTTTGTTTTGTTGACCCTCAAATACTTAGTAAGATTAAATATTTAGGAAGTGTGCTTTTATAATCTTCTTTAATTAATATTAGTAAGGGAAATATAATTTTTTTTAAAAATTGAATATCATAAAATATGAAAAATTACTTATCAACTACACCTTAGTAATAAGTTAACCTTTAAATAATTTGTTTTTATAGAAATCATGCTTTGCACAAGTTCCATACTATAATTTATTTTAGCACTAGTTTGGTTGACCATCAAATATTTAATAAATTTAAATATTAAGAAAATCTGATTTTATAAATTTATTTGATTAGCATTGATAAAGAAAATAAAAGCTTTTGAAAAAATTAAATATCCATAAAATGTGAAAAGTGTTTACAAACCCCACTTTAAGTGTTCAAACCCCACCTAAAGTAATAAGTCTTTTTAATATAATTTGATAAACCCTTACCACTTTCATTATATTAACCTTTAACTACATTTTTTATATAGAGATCGTGTTTTACACCGGCTCAATAGTCAATACATTGATTTCTTTTAGTACTTGTTTGGTTGACCCTGACATATTTAATAAATTTAAATAGGTATGTGATTTTATAAAGGGCATTTGTCAAGAATACAAGATTTGGGGTATCTATTTACAAATATACCCACCTGTCTTAATTCTTGCAAAAATACGATTATTTAAAAAAGTAGAGCATTTAATTTGTATATTTACATTTGTCAGTACCCAACCCAATTTTACTCCCCTCCACTCCATCTCTCCACTCGCTCTCTTTACTCTCTCTCTCTCTCTCTCTCTCTCTCTCTCTCTCTCTCTCTCTCCTCATTATAATACATACAAATATCTTTCTCTCCATTTTATCTAATTTTTTCGATTTGATTTGGTTGTTTGAGAGTTGATTAAGTCGTGTTTCTGGTTTTTCACTCGTATACAGGTAATTTGATTACGTATTTTTAAGTTTTTGTTGTTGTAAATACATTCAATTGCATGTTTCGTACAATGCTAACTCATAATGTGTTAGATTTTGTTCTTTAACATACGATTCAAGTCATTGATGCATTGTTTATATTTGTGTATTTATTATATGTATGTATATATCATTTGTTCATTGAATTAAACTTGTTTTTAATTAGGGTTTTATTTTGTAATGTGATTTTTTTAGGTATGGTTCGTACGAGGTTATCTCTCTCTGCCTCGAAAACATCTACATCACAATTGGGTTCAAAGTTGAATGTAAGTTCGAAGAAACTGAAAGACAAAAATATAGCATCTTCTTTAGTGAATAAGAGGAAGAAATGCAAGATAATGGTTCATGAAGGTCTTTTACCTTCTCCTAAGGTATATTTTTTTTATACCTTTGTCATTGTTAATAGTGTAAAAAATTTGTATGCTTGTTAGTTGGGTGAGTAAAATTGATGAATGTGTTTATTTTGGTTGAATTTAATAGATAAAAATGTATAAGCATGAGTGAGATTGAGGTTTATAAGAATGATTTAGACTGACTTGGAAACGAGTTGCTATAAAAACTTTTACGATTAATATGCACATGTGATATATTACTTTTTAAACACGTATATGACTGTTAGTAGTCGAAAATGGGTACTGTTCACACTTTATTCACGTAAGAGAACGTGGTCACAAGTAATACAATAATAAGTAGGATTCGTTCCCACAGAGACTCGACTTGCTTACGTTTAGTTCACTTATACACCAGAGTATGATTAAGTTTCACTGCTAAGAAAATAACAATTGGAGTTTTGATTACACTACTAATTAAAACTTAATGAATTACTTATATGAAATAAACATGGGATTTTAACTTCATAATCTATCTCATCTAGAATCTTATGCCTTTTCAACCTAGCATGTGAAAGTGATGATAACTGATCAGACCCTCTAAACTGATAAACGCCAACTTTCGTTGTACGCATACCATCCTAATGAACATCCACAATTGATAGAAGTCAAATAGTCAACCACTACGATTAGTCCCTATATGTCTATAGAGATTGAAAACATAATGGCTTAAGCACAAGTATCCATAAAATCACATAGTCAGTGCAAGACGGTTAGAATTACACCACAAATTAATACATGCTCTTAACATGCAAAAACCTATGCTAGCATGGTATGTTCTAAACCCTAGATCCACTTTCGCATTCACGAGGGTTCAACAAACAATCATAAATGTTCGCGACGCATTTACAATGAAAAAGCTTAACCATACTAGGATATCCATAACAATCACACACTTTGGCATAAAAACAATCAATATCTAGAATCGATAGAATAATCCATTAAAACCCCATGATAACGTTTAGCCCATAATTGGACTAGCCGACATCATGGGTTCAATTGAAAACATAGTAAAATAAACAATTATGCATAAACTACTGATATTAATTGCAAGAGTAAAAGAAACAACCGATAATCCACATGATGAAAATTACAAAAGAAAATAGCTTGACGGCTCACAAAGTACTTTGCCCTCTTGTACGATAAGAAAAACCTACTTGCTTACTTAATTGCTTGATAAAAATAATAATAATCCTAATGTCTTATACTAGGTTACATAAAAACAATGATCCATGGGCTTGCTGCTTCCTGGGCTTCGAAACGGACCAAACTGCAAAAATCAGCAACTGGAGTCGGCTAGAGAGCGGGGGCGCCTCAAGGAGCGCGGGCGCGCCTCATTAATAGAGCGCGGGCGCGCCTGTAGAGGGGAGGGCGCGCCTGCCCTTTCTGCCCGGAAATGATTTTCCTTGCTCGTTGCTTCTTTAGCGAGTCGTCTCACTTTCTCTTGGTCTCAACTCAAGCCTTGACCCTTCTCCCTTGAATTCCTAGCTCATGTACCACCAATTTATGCGAATATTCATCAATTCTGCTTCGCCTAGGAATCTGCACACCAAAAACATAAAACACATCAAAAGACACTAAATACTTGGGCACTAACGATCAATTTAAGCCAAATTGGAACGTATATAGTGGACAAAAAGTCCACTAACACACCCCCAAACTTAAACCGATGCTTGTCCCCAAGCATAAACAGACTCTGAACAATCTAAGGCAATGCAATGCATGAATGCAACTACTATGAAAATGCAAGGACCCCCTCGAACTAACCAAAACTAATCGATAAGCCAAGCCTCAAAGAGATGCAATACATCCAAACAGAGCTCGACCAAGCCCCCGTATACCATTACTACATGAACAGAAACGTGGGTGTGTGCGATGCTCATCAAATATACTCTGACACTAGATCAAAATCATACCTATTTTTCGCCAAGACAATCACATGTTTATAAACAGAATGAGCGGTAAACACTCCATAACATGCAAACACCTCCGTCATTCATTTGAGTTAGACAGGGAATCATACTTTATTGCTAATCCACCGCTACGACACATAACACAATACATAGGCTTATTTAACCGTGCAATGGATGAGACCCCTAAAGGCTTATACAATAATACCCATGTAGCGAGCGTTAGGTTAGTGGATCCGAGACTATAAAAAGCCTTAGGCCACTAGGCACAAAGTCCCCTCGAACTTAATTGCCCGAGTATTAAAGAGCTCACCCTGGTTAATTTTGCCTCGAAATATTCACATGACTCTTTTTTTTTTTTTTTTTACAGAATCTGGAATGAGAATTCTCAATTCCAACCCTAGACTACTCATAAAAATATGAGCCGGCTACTAGCCATTTGACGCCTAGCCATTCTTGACAATTACTAACAATTAGCATGAATCTCTATTTTCCCCCAAACTTATACTTTGGCATTCTTACATTATCAAGGGAATAACAAACATTCTAGATATAAACATGCGATTAAATCTAAAACAATTAAACAGGCATGACTCAACCTAGCCCAAAAGCAACCGATGAGACTGTGTAAAGAAAGTGCTTCTGAAACATGCAATTCAATTTCATAGGGACTGTAAATCATCCCTCCGTTCATCAATACCACACTCAATTTGACATTGACTCAACAATCAGAATTAGCTCGTCCTAAGGGATCATGAAATATGCATGCTATGAAATGCAACTAAGATGGATTCACATGGTAAACGAACGAAAAATAACAAACAAAAAATGCTCTATATGGACAATTAAAACACAATGCATGACAAATACTACCACTACATGCCCTATATGCATCTAACTACAATCTCCATTTCCCACCCCCAAACTTAAAATATTCAATGTCCCCATTGAAGGCAAGAAACAAAGAAAGTGTGTAGATATACCTCAATCTTCAGCAGAGTCACCCTCCTCGGGTGAATCCGGTGGTGGCCAATCTACCTGTACACCAGTAGCCAGAAAGGCTGCACCGAGAGCCTGAGTCAGGTCAGCAGCAAACCGGCTCTGTCTATCATCAACTGCGTCCAACTGCCGTGCCAACCTCCTAAAATGAGCCTCACCCATACCAGTACTAGCCACAGCTCGCGGTGCCCTAGAAGATCCAGCCCTAGCCTCCCTCTGCTGTCTAGGTGGCACGTCACCACCCACAATATACCCTAAGCCTCTGGGATGCGGTACACCACCGTCCCATTCAGGCAGCCGAGCTATCGCCGCCGTGTCAATGGCACTCGCAGGAAGTTGCAACTGTTCCTCCGCCGGCCAGTGAATACCCACATCAACACACAGACGAACAACCACTGAGCCATACGGAATCGCTCCAGTGGTACTGCCTTGCAAAAATCGGATCATGTGCCTGTGGATTAGGGAGCCTAGGTCGATGTATCTCCCGCTGAGAATCCCCCACAACAAAATAGCCCGATCCACGGTCACCTCATGAGTGTGCGACGACGGCACAATGTTAGCACACAGAAACAGGTTCCAGGCCTTAGCATACGGGTTCAATGCCATGGCGGAGAAGGTAACCGGCTCAGTAGAGCCCCTCCTGCGCTTCCAAGTAGTGCCTGGAACTGTCATATCCCGCAGAATGGCCTCAAGGTCAACCTCCCCACGGTTCTTCAACCCAAAATCTTCCACACCCGCCTGCGGTGCTGGCAAATCCAATACCTTGGTGATAGCGGCAGGAGTATAATCCACTACATACCCTCGAAATGCAGAAAACCCATTCTTCTCTTGCTTGGCATTAGCATAGAACTCCCTAACGATACTTAATGGTATCCTGTTTTGGTCATTTGATGAAGATGCCTAATTTCAAACTTCAGAATCAACTCATTCATAATTTGTTAGTTAGGCAATTATAACAGCCAAACACTGATGAGATTTGGATTGGTGTTACTGGTATGAAGTTGAAGTTTGGTATAGAAGAGTTTGCTACGTTAACATGATTAAGGTGTTCTGGTAATGTTGACAAGAAAAGTTGTTCAACATTGGAGAATAGTTTCATAAGGAGTTGTTTTGAAAGTATTAAACCAATATTTAGGAGCTCTGTTAAAAGTAATATTCTTGCTAAAAATTAGAAGAATGATAGAGATGCTGTGAAGATGGCGCAATTGTACTTGCTTCATCACTTTCTTTTGACCTCTACAACAGATACTTAGATCCCTAAAGGGGATCTTGATATCTTGAATTCTGATAAGTTTGATGAGTTTCCTTGGGGGAAGGAGGTCTTTAAAATGACTTTGAAAATGCTAAAAAATAGTGCAAATACAAGCTCAAAAGACTATTACTATCGGCTTTCTAGGTTCCCTTATGCCTTGCAAGTGTGGTTTTATGTGTGTTGTCCATATCATAATGGAAAGTATTGTACGAATATAGTTGCTGACATCCCGCATTGCCTTAATTGGACTAATGAGTATACGGGGAAATTTGATGAATTCTACATTATGTTGTCCCTTGGCTCTGAAGAGGTATATTTGTTCATTTAATTTTATCTATTTCCTTTATATTTTTATATGACATGTAGTTATATTTCTGTTTGGATTTGCAGTTGCAAGTAAAAGAAATGTCTCCAACTGCAAGAGAGATTAAAGTGTTGCAGTTGAAGGATCTTGTTTATAGAAGTAAAAATGTCAATGATGCCTCAAATGAAGCTACTATAAATGTTTCTGATGATGATTTTGTCGATTATGTTGAGAGACGCAGAGTTTCTATTTCTAGGGCGTCAGATCGGTCTGTGAAGAAAATGGAAAAGTAATTGAAGAAGCTGAAATCTACTCAGATTAAAATGTTTTCTGAAATTGGCAAATTAAGAAGACTTGTGAATGAACAACGAGTTTACATTGATGTTCAACTTGAAAAGTTTTGTGATCTATTTCCGAGTAAGGTATATATTTTTATCTCATTTAGTTTTTAAATTTTATTTTGGGTTTAGTTTGTTGACATTCAATGTTTTGCGGATTGTGGTTAATAGTGATGATAGTGATAAAGAATTCCCTGATGAAAATAATGAAAGTTTCATAGTTTAAAGTTTAATACCTGAAGTAAATAGTCCGAATGAGGTTAGTAATTGTCATAGTTTAAAGAATTCCCTGATTAAATAGTGTAAATAATTTTTGACGTTAATTTTTTATGCAAAATTAGGTTGACAATCTTGATGCTATTCGGACAACTGTTGGAGGGTTTAATGTTACTTCGACTAAGAAGATTGCAGAGGTTTAAAAGGTTTTGAATGGTAAAACTGAAATGCCATCTGCTCATGAAAGGATGGATATGCCCAGTGTAAACGATGGTGGAGGATCTATTTTTCCTGATGAGTTATCCCAAAATATGTTGATGGAGCTAGAAATTGTGATTGAAAAGTTTGATAATAGGCCAGGTGGTGCAAAAGAGGCAGATCATGCAGTGCTTGGAGAATCAAACAAAAAGAGCGATGAAGATGTTGAGGAAGCGAGACCTGCCGATTAAGTTGTGCAAGAATTTCAGAAGAATGATGCAGGTGAAGTTGCAAATGATGTTGTAGAGAATGCTACTACAGCCACAAGTACATTTATTAAGCTTGCAAATGAAGTTGGTCCAACTATTGTAGATTTGGCTAGAGAAGTACCTTCCGTTGATGTTGAGAACGTAGAAAATGTAATTCTTCAAGTTACATGAGAGGTTTCAAATAATGCCAACTACAATGAGACAATGGAAGATTTGGCAACTATTTTCCAGAAAAGAAATGATGATGATATGAAAGATGTCGGAGTTGTAACTTTTTCGTAATTTTACTTTTATGTTTTTAAATTATATATTCTCCTCCTTTCTTATGTATGATTTTTTTTCATTCTATTGATGATTTAACTATTTTAATGTTCTTATTTATATTGTTTTTTTGTAACATACTTCTAAAGTTGCTTTGTTACGGAACCCTGGTTTTACCACTTCTGTGCCATGAAGAGCCATTAAGCTTCCAACTTATTTGAAATCTCCATTTTTGCAACATTATGGCTCTAACTCACTTCAAAGTGACGATGCTCCTAAAATTTTAAAAGTTGATAGAATTTGTCCATTGGATGACAATATTGGGAAATTGCCAGGTTTGGAATTGAGCGCAGTGTACTATGAGTGGCTGGACACTGGACACTGGACTCCTCGCGAAGAATAGGTATACAATGTTTTCATATTTCTGTTCGGAACTTCTCTATGTATTTAGTACTTATGTTTTTTCATTTGTTTGTTTTTAAGGAAAAACTTTATTCTGAACAAGATAATGAGATTAGTCCTCCATTGAATTGGGAGGAAAGTATATATGTCAGAAAATTTGGTTTCATGCCATTGAGTGTAGTAGTTTTAATCTTGCAAACTCTATAAGTGTTACTGTATTTTTTTATTTTATTTAGTCTGCACTGTCATAATCTATTTGATTTAATGGTTGTTGTAATGTTATAATTTGTAGCATATGATGTATTTTTCTATTACTTGAGGAAGAAATGGAAGGGAAATGAAAATTTTACAAAGAGATTTACTACTACAGAGTCTAATTTTAAGAAAATGATCTTGTCATTGTATGCGGATATGCCTGATTGTAACAATATTGATGAGTCTAAAGTCAGGTCAAGGAAGGATGTTTTAGATGTTATTAATGGATCTTCACTGCCTTATGGTACTCCATGGTCATTGGTAGAGTATGTTTTCATTCTACTATGGTTGGCTAAGGAGAATTATTGGATTCTTGTTATTCTCAATCTTGCTAATAGGCAGATTTATGTTTATAATACATTGAAGAATAATGCACCTGAAGGTGTTTTGACGGAAATTGTGCTTCTTTTCTCTAAGCTGATACCTCACTTTTTGGTATTATCATGTGTACTTAAAATATATCAATGTACTTGTAGATAAAAGTTTGTTTCTTTTGTGAAGACTGTATGTAAATAATGAGTCAAGAATAAATAATGATAGAAGATTCAAGTCTGAATCAGACATTAAAACAATGAAGACTTCATCAAATAAGAATTGCAGTGAAAAATAATTTAAGGCAAGTATGCGATTGAGAAGTCATCCTGATAGAGAAGTCAGTACTGTGAAGCAGGTAGAGATGTCTCAAAAACTCAAGTAACTTAGAAATAAATTGAGAAGTGAGAAGTGATCGAGAAGTCATAGAATTGATAGTTACTCGAGAAGTTTGAAAATAGAACCATTCGAGAAGTCCAGTTGAACAAATCGAGAAGTAAGCCAAAGCAATCAATCGAGAAGTGTTAAGGGAAGAACCAATCGAGAAGTCTGTGTTTCAATTATCCATCGAGAAGTCTAGTCTATTCGAGAATTCATCAAATGAAGTATGCAATCGAGTAGTCTAGTCATTCGAGAAGTAAGTCATTCAAGAACTAATCGAGAAGTCTCATGAGTACCTAATCGAGAAGTCAATCACCATGATATCTCGAAGCATATTCAAGTGAGTATTAGATTGTTTCAAAGAGCTAAATTCAAAGAGATTGGCAAAAGAACAAGACAAGAATTTTGAAGCTCTGTCTTGATCAGGATTAGTCAAACCTGTTAAGATAGAGACAAGACTGCAATGCAGCTTAGAAGAAGAACAAGACAAAGGCAGTAGTGATATGGCAGAAAGAAATAGAATTGTCATTTGTTAGACTTAGATAGAAATGGATTGTGTGTTATGTAAAGTTTATCTTGTTTGTTTCTATTTATAGTCTTAGTCTGCAAAACCATGTGCAAACAAGACATGTTATCTATATAGAAGAATGCACTTCTTTGTAGAATAGTATCTTTGAATATTATCAAGTGTATTCATACCATGTATCTTCCAAGAACAAGAAGTTAAGATTCGTATCAAGAATCTCATATTGTAGCAGATTCATTATAATACAACATTAGATTGAAAGTTAATTGTGTGTGTTTATTTCTATTCCGTATTTCTCAAAGTAAACACTACTCAGTTATTCAAGTTATAACTTTTAATAATCAGTTCATCACAAACAGTTTTAAGAAAGAAAAGTTTTAAGTTTGAAATTATACATTCACCCCTCTCTGTACAACTTATTTGATTCTCATCTCTAACAAGTGGTATCAGAGCGCATGTTGTTGACATATAAACAGTAAAAAGATCAAGACGAATTCATAAAAGCTAAACAGTATCAAGATTCCTCCATTTGACAGGGAACATTACATTCTTTGGAAAAATAAAATGTTAATGTTCATAAAGACATCAAATCCCATGTACCCTGAGATTCTGAAAAATGGACCCTTCATGCCTATAACACTAGTGCCTGAAACCACTAGTGGCTCAGAGGTGATTTCAGCAACTTGGGTACCAAGGGATCCATCACTATACACAGATTCAGAAAAAGAAAAAATGGCTCTTGACAACAGTGTCATGCTCCTACTAGCTGACTCCTTGGATATGGTCATGTATAACAATGTTGTTAACTGTACCATTGCAAACACATTTGGGAGATAATAGAGCTGCTATATGAAGGAACTATGGAAGTAAGGGAAAACTAAAGGCAATTGTTAGTCTCACAATATGAAGCCTTCATGTCAAAATCAAATGGAAGCATAACTGAAGTTTTTGAAATATTCAACAAGCTAATCAATGAACTGCAGTTGCATGGAAAAGCTTATGAGACAAAGGAAAAGAATCTAAAATTCTTGGTAACTCTTCCAGAGCACCTAGAACATAAAATCTCTTCCATAAGAGAAGGAAGGGATTTGACTAAATTACCATAGAAAACCCTATATGGAATCTTAAAGACTTATGAGTTAGAGTACTTTCAGAAAAGAGCCATTCTAAGGAATAAAAGGAAAATGGCAAATGTTTCAAATGCCTTGGTTACAAGAGAGCCTGCAAGAACTGAGAAGAATGTCTCAAGACACAAGCTGAAGATCGAGAAAGTTGAAGAACTTGAGGAAAATGAAAATGATGCTGCGAAGAGTGAAACTGGTGAGGATGAGTTCTACACAATTGAGGAGCTAGAGGAAATGGAAAACAAAACTATGGCTTCATGGCCAAAAGATTTGGTAATATGAGATTCAAGAAAAATAAAAGTTTCAAACCAAGACCAAACTTTAACTCCTCTAGCAAGGAAAAAGCTCCAAGAACCAATTCAAATAGAAATGGAGGCTATAAGATTTGTGTAGTTGATAGATCTAAGAATAGTTGCTATAACTATAATAAGTTTGAACACTTTGCAACAGAGTGCAGAACACCAAAGACAGTAAAGAAAGATAAGGACTATCTAGAGTTGGAAGCCAAGTATGTAGCACTTCTAAAGAAACAGACAGGAAGGGCATACATAGCTGAGGGAAAATGTTGGGATGATACAGATGAAGATGAAGAAGAAGAATTTGGCGATTTGGCTCTAATGGCTAGTTCACATGATATAGCTTCATCTTCCAACAGTTAGGTACCCTCATTAATCTCAAATTGATATGACCAACTTTCAATACAAAAAGATTGTAGAAGAATTAAGAATAGAAATGTTTAATATTCATACTAGCATGATTGCTGCTTATGAAAAAAATTGATAGACTGTTAAAATCCAATGATGAACTGAAAGTTAAAAATGAACAATTAGAGTTATTCTTGGTTGATAATTAATCCATGAAATAAGAAAATGAATACTTAAGAAACAAAGTCACTTGCCTAGAACAGATTGAAAAAAATTTGAGAGATCAAATCTCTGAGAATGAATTGAAGATAAAAACCTATCACAACTCATCTATAACACTACAAGAATTTCATGAGAAATACCAAGAAAGTTCTAAGGTTGGAGTTGGGTTTGACTATGACACTCTTAAGAAGAAAAAGTCTATGTCAACAAAAGGTAAGAAAATTGAGTTTGTTAAAAATCCTCATATTTTGAAAAATGTTTAGGCTCTAATTTTTAAGAAAGCAACTATTGAAATTGATGAAGTTAGTATGGTCATCAAACAACAGTTGAATGATGATGATGAGGTAACAGCTAAAAGTGATGTGCTTTCTGTTGAAATAGAAGAGCCAGTAGTCAAGGCCAAGTCCATCTCTGTTAAAATAGAATCAAAACAAAATGTCCAGAAAAATGACACCATGCATATTAAGAAGAAAAAGTCAAATAAAAATGGCAAGGTAGACATTAACAAACACATTAACTATGCACTTATTCACAATGCTCCTACGAAGATTTATAAAAACCGTGGATCAACAAATCATCTTACACATGTGTGCAATAAACATGTTGTTTATAATGGTGATTTTGCCTGTGCCTATGTGAAACCCTTGATGCATGATAATCATAAATTCTGTGACAAATTTGATTGTATGCCATGTAACTTGAATGGTATGAATACTTGTTTTAGACTAAAAAAATAGTTTATTGAAGGATGCATCAGTCAAAACCTAGACAACAAAGCTGATAGACCTAAGTCTACTAGTCTAGTTAAAAGTAGAAAATATTCTATTTCACCTAGAAATGCATCTAGTTCTGGTAGCACCAATCAGGCTAGAAATCAAAATCAGAAAAATAAAAGTATACATGACAAAGTGAATAGGACTGTAAACAAGAAAATGACATTCATGTGACTAAGCAAAGAGGACCCAACCTAGTTTGGGTACAAAAAAAAACTTGATATTGTTCTATTTGTAGGGCACAAATAAGAATAAAAAATTTATGTGGATGTTGGACAGTAGATGCTCAAGACACATGACTGGTGACAAAGCCCTGCTGTCACAATTCAAAGAAAAGGTTGGGCCAATGGTAACTTTTGGAGATAACAACATTGGTTACACCATGTGATATGGAAAGTTGACTCATGGAAATGTTGTCATTGAAGATGTATCTTTGGTTAATGGTTTGAAGCATAATTTATTGAGCATCACTCAATTCTGCAAAAAAGATTTGAAAGTGGAGTTTGATAAAGAATTATGCCTCATATCACACAGAAAGAACAAAGAATTTTCTTTATAAGGAGTAAGGAAAGGAAACTTATTTGTAGCAGATTTGGACTCTGCAAACAAGGAAATAATTTGTTATTTCTACACCAAGGCCTCCGAAAGAGAAAGTTGGCTTTGGCACAAAAGGTTATCTCACCTAAAGTTCAAGAATCTTAATTCTCTAGTCAAAAGAGAATTAGTGAAAGATTTGCCTTCACTTGAGTTCTTCATAGAAGGATTGTGTGAGGCATGTCAAAAGGGAAAAATGAAAAGGTCAAGTAACAAAACTAAAGAATCCACTTCAATCACAAAACCACTACAATTGATTCACATGGACCTTTTTGGACTAGTAAATGTCATGTCAATGTCCAAGAAAAGATATGCTCTTGTCAGGGTTGATGATTTCTCCAAATACAATTGGGTGGAATTCTTGCATTCAAAAGATGAAATTCTTGAGTTCATTATTGAAAATTTGAGAAGATTGGACAAAGGCCCAACATCTGTTGTAGCCATAAGGAGTGATAATGGGACATAATTCAAAAATGTCATATTAAGTGAATTCTGCAAGGAAAATGGAATCACTCACCAATTCTCAGCTCCAAGAACTCCATAACAAAATGTAGTTGAAAGAAAGAACATGACACTTACTGAAGCAGTAAGAACCATGTTAGCAGAAGCAAGCTTACCAACTAATTTTTGGGCTTAAAACTATCAGGACTGCATGTTTCACTCAAAATAGGACACTCATCACAAAACCTGTTGGAAAGACCCCTTACCATATCATGACAAACAGAAGACCATCTGTCAAGTATATGCATGTGTTTGGAGCAAAATGCTTTGTTCTCAAAGATGATGATGACCATCTTGGAAAGTTTGAAGCCAAATAATATGAAGGAATCTTTGTAGGATAATCTTTGGACAAAATTGTCTACAGAGTATATGTGATTGATCTACAAAAAGTAGTGGCAAGCACAAATGTGACTTTTAATGACTTCAAGTTTCTAGCCATGAGCCTTGATGGAGAAAACTGTGACACTCTAAGATTTGAGAATGAAATGAAAATAGATGCATCTGAAAATGAAAAGGATGAAAATGCACATGAATGCTCTCATGTGGAAATTTCACATGGAATAAATGAAGAGAGAAATACTAAAGATTTCAGTCACATTCAACATGAGAATTCTCCTCACAACCCTAGCATTCACTCTGGGGGGCTTCTCAAGGATCAACAACAAATGCAAATAATTTGAATCTGGAAGAAACAAGTTGAAATGAAAAAGGTGTAGCTCATGAGACAAAATGGAATAGAGCTCACACTGCAAATCAAATAATTGGAAATCCTAATGAAGGTGTGAGGACAAGAAGGAAAACCATAAATGAATGCTTGTATGCTTGTATGCTTGTTTTCTGTCTCAAAATGAACCTAAAAAGATTGAAAAAGCATTGTTGGATCCAGACTGGATTGTGGCCATGCAGAAAGAGCTAAATCAATTTGAGAGGAATAATGTTTCGGAATTAGTGTCACCTCCAAAAGACAGATCAATTATTGGCACCAAATTGGTCTATAGAAACAAAATGGATGAACATTAAGATCAAGTAGAGTTTGTGTTCATTGGTTTATACAATGTGAAATTGGGAAAATACATAGTATGTGCTTTGGGGGATTAATGTGTGTGAAAGACTGATCACCTTTTATATGATCTAAATTCATACTGAGTGCTTTAATAAAAAGTGAACACCATGCTCTATTAGTTTATCAAGTTTAGCCACTTGTTAGCCTATTCTTTGATATCCTACCCTTACCTAAGCCATGTTACAACCCTTAATAAAGACCTTTTGATTTGTGCATGCATATATATAAGGTAGTGGAGATTTGGTGGACAACCAAGCCTATGGTAGTGCATGACTTCTTGATTGAACATGAGGGAAATACTTACACCTAAACACTTGTGTGAATTGAGAGTAATGTGAAATTCTACCCATAGCATGCGTACTTATTAAATGCGGCTTTGATGTTTATTTCTTGATAGTTTTGTCTTGAAAACAATGTGTGCATACTTGGATTATTTTGTGAAAATGGATTACTTTTAGGTATTCTCATGTTGTTATGTAATTGAAGTGTACAATGTGTGGAGTACTAGGACTTGTTGCATGCTTCAGACTTGATGATCGAAAATATTTAATTTTGTGGGTATATAACAAATGTACAAAGTCAAAACCAAATTTGCAAATGTCATTGGTGTTAACTAACAACCTAAAACTATTTCTTTCTGTTTAACTTAAAATAATTGCTCAATACAAAAGTACTACCACCTTATTTTTTTATTCGTTTCTCAGTCCGCTGATTGCGGTTACGCATAAAGCATGTTATAAATGGTGAGTGTTTTTTTATTTTATATTTAATATTTGACTTTTGATTCCTATTTTCAACGCATTTTGTGTTTTATTATTTCAAATATATTAAAATTTCTTGAATATTCAAACCGTATACTCCCCACTAAAATTACAAGTACTTTGATCTATTACTCAAGACAAAACTCGTCCTACTGGAGCTACCTAGCAGTTTAACGACTCCTTGCATATACTCAATACAATCGTGCCATCTATGAAAGTAGTGTTAGTTAGGAGTATTAAATTTATTTCATTGCACGAGGACGTGCAAAATGTTAAGTATTAGGATATTTGATAGAGTATATATTTATATATATTTTAGATAATTTTTATTCTCATATTAGTTCTATTTTGTATTTAATTGGCTACTTATTTAATAGATTTTAATTTTTTATTGTAGTAAGAAAGGAATTTTAAATTAGAAAGGATTTGAGATTAATTAGGAGGAAATTCGTACTTATTGGGCTGCACGCACAATATATATTGTTTGGGCCGTACCTCGACTTCTAGAAGTCAGAATTTGTTGATTCAGCAGCCCACACGAAGATAACGAGATTCTCCATGAATCTAGAGTGTCCCAGATATCAAAACCCAATTAGAACAGCCCAGAAATAGAGTAGAAAAGTCAACTATGAATTTTGACTTTAAAAACCTATTCAGTTTTGGAAATTCACTTTTGTATTCCTAAAAGTATTAAAATACTTTTGTATTAGGTTTCACATATTACCTATCATATATATCTATAGCCACCAAGGAGTGAAGAAGAAGAAGTTTTTGTGTGAAGATTTTAACATCGGTAACATTTGGATTTTTCTTCAACTGTTCTTATCATTACTATGGTTGGCTAAAACTCTATTGTTGAAGGGCTGATTTGAAACCCTAAACCAATGAAAATTATGCAATTTTAATATTCTGAGATATGTTTTGATTATACTTATATGTTCATCAATGCTTATAGATATTCTTGAATTAACTATGGTATGTGGTCATCTAAATATGTTATGTAATTGATATATCTATAAAGTCAATTAATCTTTCTATGTGGTCATGAGATTAATGTATTAGTATGTAATTAATATAATCTTTTTATGTGGTCATGAGATTGTTTAGATAGCAGAACTTGTTTCTATGTGGTCATGGCAAGGTCTCTAGAAGTATCTTTTAAAACATATCAAAAGAATTTAGAATTGTGCCATAGGTTTGGTGGTGGATTTTCATTTTTTCCAACATGTTTCTTTAATTGCTTATATCCAAACTTTACTTGCTTCATAGTTAGGTTAATTAGAATAAAATTACAAAACAACTCGTCTTTTGATCTTAATAGAATAAAAAAAAAGTGAACCCTTAATCCTTGGCCTAGAACGATACCCTATTTACTCTATATTACAAATGACACAAAAAGGGTTTAAATTGGATCACACCAGGGTTGAATGTGGAAATTGCAGGAATAACAAGGCTATATTACAAAACTGATGGGGGCAACGGGGATGGACACAAGGATTTAGAGTTGTCATTATTTGACTTCATAACCTTAGTTAATGCTACCAATGGCTTCTCTACAGATTCTAAGCTCGGAGAAGGTGGATTTGGAACTGTTTATAAGGTAATCACAAATTTGGTGCATATGTAGGACAAATGTTTAGGCCACTTGGCCTACTTACAAGTATAAAAACCACTAGACTAATATAATTACTACTTTTACGCTTGCAATAGATATAGAATTTGCATGATTAGAATATTGTTGTTGATTCTTTATAAGAGTTATTTACTGTAGAATGTATGTCATTTGATTTCATGGCTAAGCATGACCCTGTCACTTTGATACTTTTCAGGGTGTGCTCGATGAGAGAAAGGAAACAGCCATGAAGAGGATATCAAAGGACTCAACTCAAGGATTGAGGGAGTTTAAAAATAAAGTTTCATGCATTGCTCAACTTCAATACCGAAACCTTGTGAAGCCTCTTAGCTATTCTGTGCAGGAAGGAGAAAGAATGTTGGTGTATGAATACATGCCTAATAAAAGTTTAGACTAGTTTATATTTGGTACATTTATCCTCTTCAATAATTGTATCTTTTTTCGTTTCTGAATCAGATACTCAAGTAACTAGTATGATTGACACATTTGTTTCATTAATGAGTAAAGTAACTTGAGGACTGTTTCAATAGATAAAAAACAAAGCAAAGCACTTGACTGGACTATGCGCTATAACATCCTAAACGGCATTGCAAGGGGACTTCTTATCTCCATCAGGATTCTAGATTACGGATCATTCATAAGGATATTAAAGCCAGCAATGTTCTGCTCGATAATGAGATGTGCCCAAAGATCTCAGACTTTGGTGCAAGGATCTATGGGGAAACTGAAACCGGAGCCAATACAAATAAAGTGGTTGGAACATAGTAAGAATTTCTAAAAATCTTTTTAAAAAATAGTGCTTCTGAATTGTTTTTTGTTATTCTATATATTTTTGCAGTGGTTACATGTCCCCTGAGTATGCAATCGATGGCAAATTTTCAGTGAAATCTGATGTCTATAGTTTTGGGGTATTGCTATTATAGGTAGTTAGTGGGAAGAGAAACAAAAATTTAGGTATGGAGAATCTATACAAATGGAAAAGTGTTGGACATAGTAGATGAGGTTATTGCGAAGTCAAGCCATGAACATCAACCTGAAGTGTTTCGAGCTATCAATGTAGGGTTGTTATGCGTGCAACAATATCCAGCAAATCCGCCAACCATGGAAACTGTGTTACTAATCTTGACTAGTGAAATCCCCCTGCCTCAGCCTAAAGAACCTGGATTCTTCACTGAGAGGAAACTGTATGAAGAAGAATTTGTGTTGTCTTCGTCCAACTATTTAAGTGTCACAACTATGGTTCCCAGATAAATATATTATCGAAAGTTTTAATTCATTAAAAACCCATACATCGGTAATGTAATGACCGGTGTTTGGATATATAACTTTTTAGTAAGTAATATAACTTTATAAAAGGAGTGGAAATTACTCTCTTTCCTGTCATCGGTAATGTCAATATATAAATTCAAGCTGATTTAAATGAAAATAGGGTTGAAATATACAAAAAAAATAAACTTGAAAATTATGTAGGTACAAAATTGTTGTTCGAGGGTTCATGTGTTCGTTTCATCAAATTTTAAGGACCAAGCTGTTAAAATAACCAAATATACAAGGAAGGGCAAGCAAGGAAACTAGTTTGTTGACAGGTGCCACTCGATCTCCTTTTGGCAAGAATTCAAGAAATTTAAGAAACATGCATTATATACCTACAGTGAAAATCAAGCTAACCTTTGAAAGCTCCGACTAATATCCAAAATTACAAAGTGTCTTCGTGATCCTTGTGAAGTTGTCCGAAGGCAAACCTTAAAACTACTCTCCAGATTATTATAGGTTTGCATTTTTGTGCATGCCAAGGGTAATCTACAATTTTATTTTTTTAAGATCATATAAGAAAAAAAAATTATTACACTTTTCTATCATCCAGAAGGATTATGTGAAGTGGAGAGAATTAAGCACCTAGCAGATTTTTTATTCGGGAATATCTTAAAAGGTCACTGTTTTCTCCTGTCCTATTTATCATATAATCAAAATAATATAGGTATAAAAGTACTAACTTCCATTTATAATGTATTTGCAGCCAAGGCTCCACTTTTAGCCTATAACAGCTTTGTGGAAGCCATATATGTTCTAAATGACTGCAATGCCCACACTGGACATGGCAGTTCTCCAAGCTCTAAAAGTCAAATAAGACATTTTTCCATTAGGTAAGCATGTTTAGGTGCTCTAAATTTTTTATTGTATCGATCTAACAGTAGACATTATTTTATTAGACAACTATGTTAAGTGAAATTATGTTATAATGAGCTGGTAATTTGGTTCTACAAAATCTTACAGTGGAAATGATGAGAAGTCGAGGTCTCAGAGAATGCACATATATACTACATTGCTGAAACAAATGTCTCCTAAGCATCTATTAGCTACATTTGTAAATTAAAGTATATGCAGAGATTCTTGATGCAGCTACAGATGGTATGCTAAAACTAGAAGATGCTACATGATTGTCAGTTCTGCAGGTCTCTCTCTCTCTCTCAGACACACACACACACGGTATCGAATAACTATTTTATAGTTTCTGCATAATTGGCAAATGGTTTTTGCAACTAATAACCAAGATAACTTTGTTTTTCACTTGATAAGTTTCTTTTTAATCCATATAATCTAGCACAATCGCCATGGATATAGCAATAAGTTGCAGAGAGTTGTAAAGAAAAGTACCGTGAAGAAGAAGATAGAGAGAACAATAGTAGAAATGTATTTCACAATAGAGATAAAGTTCACACACCAAAACATAGTACAAATCAGCTATTTATACTAGTAATAGACACACTTAATTTGTGATTGTCATCTAACAAACTTAAGCTGACGTGGCACTATGACTAACAACTGTCAATGTGCAGGTGCAGGTGATAAACCAATATCCCTCCTCAAGTTGGAGGATGGAGACGGAACAAGAGACATCCCCAACTTGCAAAGTAGATTATGAAACTGAGAAGATGGAGCAACCTTGGTGAACACATCAGCTAGCTGAGACTTAGTAGGGAGATAAATCAACTGAATCAACCCTTCCAACACTTTGTTGCGAGTGAAGTGACAATCAAGTTTAATGTGTTTAGTACGTTCATGGAAAACAGGATTCTTGGCAATATACAAAGCTGATTGATTATCATAATGCATGACAACAGGCTTGAGGTTGCAAACATTAAGTTCTTCCAACAAACGAACAACCCAAGTAACCTCAGCAGTTGCAGAAGCCATGGCACGATACTCTGCCTCTGCAGAAGATTGAGAAACAGTGCTCTGTTTCTTGGATTTCCAGGTGATAGGGGATTGTCTAAATAGCAAAATATAACCAGTAATAGAACACCTGAAGTCAACACATGAAGCCCTATCGGCATCAGAAAAAGCTTGCAGGCGAAGCTGATCAAAAGCACGCAAGAGAATACCCTGAGTGATAGTAGATGCCACATATCGCAATGTGTGATGAAGAGCATCAAAATGAGGAGTCCTAGGAGCATTCATGAATTGGCTGAGTGCTTGAAGAGTGTAAGATAAATTAGGTCTGGTGTTGGTAAGATAGTTAAGCTTACCAACCAAAGATCTATTGACCTCGGGGTTAGATAATATTTCACCATCAGACTTGCAAAGTTTGAGATGAAGAGGCAATGGAGTACAAGCTTTAGAATGAACATCAAGCCCAGAGTCAATTAAAAGTTCCCTGGAAAATTTCTGTTGGGAAAGAACAATACCATCAGGACTGTAAGTCACCTCAATATCAAGGAAAAAATGAAGTAAACCAAGATCTTTGATGCCAAACTTTGTGTCCAAATGAACCTTAAGTGTTTCAATAGTAGCACTATCATCTCATGTGAGAATAACATCATCCACATAAACAGCAGCAATGCATATCATACCCATGTGTCATTTAACAAACAAACTGTAGTCATTCTTAGATTTCACAAATCTTTGATAAAGGATCTCCTCAACCAACTTGGCATGCCATTCCCTATAGGCTTTCTTCAAGCCATATATAGATTTTTGAAGTAGACAAACAAGATTTAAAGGATTGGGAATACATTCAGGAACTTTCGTATAGACTACCTCCTTCAAATTACCATGTAAAAAAGCATTGTTAATATCAAGTTGATGTAACAACCACTTTTTACTGGCTGTTAAGGCAATAAGTGTTTGAACAGTACTCATTTTAACAACGGGAGAGAAGGTCTCCTCATAGTACCCACCATACTTCTGGTTAAAGCCTTTTGTAACTAACCGAGCTTTACAACGTTCCAAACTAAGAAGGTGGTTTATGAACCCTGGTAGATTTCCTTACTGGTTCAGGGAAAACAGGAGGATGAATGCCAGTACTCATATCATGTACCAAAGAACCAACAACACTAGAAGGTGGAGTAGCACTAGAAGGTGGAGTAGAAGAAAATGGAGGAGTATGACATTGAGTACTATCACTAGAGTCATCTGCAGATGCAGAAACAGACTCTATAACATCAGAATAACAAGGAGAATTGAGAGCAGGTACATTAATGTCTGCAGGAAACAAAGTTGGTTGAGTGTGGGTATGAAATGGAAAATGGGATTCATGAAAGGTAACATCCCTTGAAACAAACAGATGTTGATTAGCATAATCCAACACCTTATATCCTTTTTGAGTACTTACAGAATATCCCATAAATACACAAGCAATTGCTTTGAGGTCAAACTTCCCCTATGTTCAAGAGTAGTGGAAGTAAAACATAAACAACCAAAAACCTTTAAATGATCAAGAGAAGGCTTTAAACCATGCAATTTGAAATATGGAGTATCATTTTTAATACTTTGAAGTGGGGTTCTGTTAATAAAGTAAGTGTCATATAAAATACACTCACTCCAAAACTTGGCAGGGACTTTAGATTTAAAAAAACAAGGCTCTGGCAGATTCAAGTAAATGCCTATGTTTCCTCTCCACAACACCATTCTGTTGTGGAGTATGACTACAACTGGTTTGATGAAGAATACCTCTTTGTTGATAAACTTCTTTCATAAAACCTTGCCCCAATTCAGGTGCATTATCTGACCTCACAACAGCAACTTTAGTCTTGTATTGAGTTTCAACATGATTAAAGAAATCCACCAAAACTTTGACACAATCAGTTCTATTTTTAATGAGATGAACCCAAGTAAATATGCTAAAATCATCAACAATAGTAATGAATTGATTGCAACCAACATGAGATTTAACCTTGCAAGGTCCATATACATCAACATGTATCATTTGAAAAGGACTTAAAGTCATTATACTACTGTGAGGAAAAAAACTTCTAGTGTGTTTAGCTAATGGACATATCTGACAAACAAGCTCATGTGAAGGATTCTTTAATCCTGATAAATCTGGAAACAACTTCATCTTGCTGAATGGCACATGTCCAAGCCTCAAGTGCCAAATGCTGAGATCTTCCCTTGTGCCGAGGAAGCTGGTCTTGCAAACTAAATCCAGATGTCCTGAAGTACTATAGAGTCCCCCTTTCAATCTACCAAGAAGAGTTTGATTCCCTTTCTGCAAAAGGTCCTGCAACACATAAGTGTTATCATTGAAAATTACTTTGCACTTCATGTCTTTGCACAACTTCTGAACTGAAAGCAAATTATAGTGGAAATTAGGAACATGAAGAACATCATGTCTGATCATATTCTCATTCAACTGCACAGAACCGGTATGCATTATTCAAACTTGCCTTCCATTAGGGACCATAATAAACTCAATAACACCAGTTGCAGGTTTATAGGTGAGAAATAAACTCAAATATGAGCATATGTTGTCAGTGGCACCACTGTTAATTAACTAATCAGATGTAGAAATAGTATTAGCCAATAAGCAGACCTTACCAGCCAATTAGGCATGTTCAGAACTATTTTGAGACTGAGAACCATTAGTTTGTGAATGTGTTGAACATTTCCATCAATTGTTGATAATGAGCTAAAGAGATGGGACTGGAATTCTCAGATTTAGGCTTAACCTGATCAGTATGAGATACAACAACAATTTTTCTCTCTTCGAAACCTTTGAAATTTGGAGGATAGCCATGGATTTTAAAGCATATGTCAATACTATGTCCGGAGATTTTCCAATGAGTGAAAAAGTAATTGGCTCCTTTCTTAACTCTACTAGAATTTGCATTCCCTCTATAATAATTATTGCCAGGACTCTGTTTTTGACTTTGAAAATTTGTGTTTCCAGCTCTTACATTTCTCTTAAAAGAGTTATCAAATTTTCTATTATCAGTCACAAATTCCAGAGATTCAGTTTGAGAAGTGACGTGAGAAAGCTCTTGATGCCTCTTTTCTTGTGAGAACATCCTGAAGGCATTAGACAAACTTGGCAATGGCTGCTGCATTAATATATTCGCCCTAACAGTGGCATATCTTTCATTGAGCTTCATCATGAACTGAATCAGACGATGATCATGCTGCATCTGAATGACTTTTTGAGTAACATTACATGTGCACTTGTTGCAGGTACAACAAGGAAGTGGACTAGCATCATTCATCGCATCCCACACAGTCTTTATCTCAGTGAAAAACTCTGAAAGGCTCTTAGATCCTTGATTTAGATCCGATAACTGCTGCTCAAGTGAAAATACTTGAGTCATAGAAGCATAACTAAACCTCTCCTCCAAATCAAGCCAAATTTCTCTTATAGTTTTGAAGAACAACACACTCTTCGATATTGCATCATCCAGATTACACAACTACCATGAACACACCAATTCGTTACACCTTTCCCAAGCTTTGTACTCATTAGATCCAGAATCAGGTTTAACCACAGTTTCATCAACAAACCCTAGTTTGTCCTTAGCTGATAAACTAAGCATTATTGATCTTTTCCAATTGCTAAAACCATTGCCATTAAATTTGACTGATACTAACTGTGTCGTGTTAGCATCTGAAGGGTGTATATAGTACACACTTGTTACATCTTGATTCGACGGCACAACATTCCTATTCCAAACATTACCAACACTAGGAGCAAAACTATCAACCATTTCAATACAGATATGATTCAACTGTGTAAATCGAGACAATCAACGCAGATCGTAAACAACGCAATCAAACTACAGGTTACAGATGAAGATCCACGACAAATCCAATTGATACAGTATGAACAAACAATCATAAAAGATCAAATCGATACTCTACTTCATGAAATAATATCGTAGCTCATACTTCATAGTTGTATAAACATAGAGATTACGATTTTATCGTGATTTAACTTGAAGTTGTTGTATCTTTGTTTAGATATCGTATAGAATGTGTGAATCAATCTCGCTGCTTGTAAAAGATGCAACCCGGCTCTGATACCATGTTAATCCATAGAATCTAGCACGATCGCCATGGATATAACAATAAGTTGCAGAGAGTTTTAAAGAAAAGTAACGTAAAGAAGAAGATAGAACGTGAAGAAGAAGATAAAACGTGAAGAAGAAGATAGAGAGAACAATAGTAGAAATGTATTTCACAATAGAGATAAAGTTCACAATCAAAACACAGTACATATCAGCTATTTATATTAGTAATAGACACACTTAATTTGCAACCGTCATCTAACAAACTTAAGCTGACGTGGCACTATGACTAACAACTGTCAATGTGCAGGTGCATGTGATAAACTAATAGTTTTGATCTTTTTATATTCTGTTAGCTTGGTGTCAGTTGGTGACTAGAAAATTTGCAGGGGTTGCTATTTATTGCTTAATTGGTCCTACACAGCAAGAATAGCCCACTCATTGGTCCGCTCATGGAATGCCTCCGAGCCCTTGTCAAGGACTACAAGAATGAGATTGATGAGATGTTTGTTTCTGATAAGCAGCTCCAGAAAGAGCTTACTTACGATATGCAGAAGTACGAGGCAGGGAAAGCTAAATTAACTGTTGCCCATGATGTTGCTACCATGCAAGAATCAGATGTGCCCGGGTCATTTGTTGTATTATAATTTTTAAGTGTTTACTAAAATATGACTTTTCTTTTCTCTTGTATATTTCTAATATATATTATTGGCTAAAAGATTATCGATATTTTTAAAAGAATGAACGAAAAATAAAGTAATTTGAGAAGACCTTAAAATATTTTATTTATTATTCGGTCCAAGTGGATGTTTATTTGGTAGATATTATTTATTATTTTCCTTCCAAAAACTCCTAATAATATCAGTAATAAAATTTTAAAATAAAATTTTAATTAAAAAAGAATTTTGATAAAAAAATTAGAGTTCTTTTCTAATATGTCCCAAACTTAAAAGTTGTTTACATATATGTCCTATTTTTATTTTCAAATATGTCTCATACACAATTTTCTTCATCTTAATAATTTTAGAAGGACACTTTTATCCTTCTAGCTTAAATCAATTGAAATTCTAAAATAAATGTAATATAATTATAATATATATGTAATATTTATAAATTAAATCCTCTAAATCTAAATTTGAGACTAAATTATTTTATTGCAAAATTTTAATATATGTTAAACATATAAAGTTTAAAATAAAATTTGTCTTTAAAATTTTTGTTTCATAAAAAATTATTAAAAAATTAAAATAAAAAAATAGTATTAAGATCTAAACAACCCATATTTCACACATATATATAATAAGTTTCGAGAATTTAATCATATCATTATTCAAATAACTAGATAATAAAAAACATGTATTACAAAACTCATCTTCAAAAAAATTAAATTACTATAAGATTAAAACTTGTGAAAATAAAATAATTATATATTTACTCATTATTATTAATTACAAGTTATATAAAGTACGTTAAGTTAATCTAAGGATATATTAGTCTTAATATTCATATTTAAGTGTGATAATAAGGTAATATGACATATTTATAAAACGGATATAAAAAGGGACATATTGATAAATGATCACATTAATTTGGGAATATTATATAAATTCAGGAAAAATCTCCTTATCCAAACCATCTAATTGAGGGCTTTAATGATTGCCTTCAAGGTGCTGATCTTCATGATCTTGATATAACATATCACCAGTTTACATGGGAAAAAGGAAGAAACACCGATCATTGGACTGAAATCAGATTGGATAGGGTGTTAGCTAATACTCAATGGTTAAGTCTTTTTGCTATGGCGACAGTTTACAATATAGAGGGCTCCCCATCTGACCATAGCCCTTTATTACTGTGCCCGGAAATGCACATCAGAGGCAATAAAAGACGTCAATTTCGTTTTGAAAATGCTTGGTTAACTGAACCAATGTGCTTTCAAATTATTAAAGATTGTTGGGAAGTGGAAGGGAACAGTACTGTGATCCAGAAAATGAAGAGATGTGCAGAAATTTTGGACGTGTGGGGGAGAGAAATTACAGGTTGTTTTAGTAAACGCATTAAGGAGTGTAAAACCAAACTAAAGCTGTTGCGGGGAAAACATGATGTCCAGTATGTAGCAGATTATGAAACCATAAGAAAATAACTATTTTTAGTGTTGGATCAAAAAGAAATTTTCTGGCGACAAAGATCAAAACAACTTTGGTTACAAGTAGGTGAGAAGAATACTAAATACTTTCATGCATCTTGTAACAAAAGGAAGCGTAATAATCAAACCCATAAATTGAAAAATGAGAATGGGGAATGGGTTGAATGGAATAGTGGACTGCAAGAGTTGATAAAAGAGTATTTCCAGCAGTTGTTTACTGAAGAACAAGCTCAAGGAGAAGTGGTTTTGAATTGTATATCAAGGTCTGTCTCGGAGCATCAAAATAGAGAATTACTAGGTGTTGTGACGGAAAAGGAAGTCAAAGATGTTGTATTTCACATGCATCCTGATAAAGCGCCAGGACCCGATGGCATGACCCCGGCCTTTTTTCAAAAAAATCGAAGTGTGGTAGGAAGTGAAGTGGTGTAGATGATAAGAAACTTTTTTACAAACCGACTTAAGAAAGTGCTGGACTCTGTAATTTCGGATACACATAGTGCATTCTTACCAGGTAGACTAATTATTGATAACATCATGATAACCTTTGAAGTCATGCACTATCTGAAAAGGAAGAAGCTTGGCAAAAATGGATATATGGCTCTCAAGTTGGATATGTCTAAAGTGTACGATCGTATAGAATGGAAATTTCTGCGTAAAATGCTCCTCAGAATGGGTTTTGATAGCTGGTGGACTCACTTAATATTACAATGTGTGTCAACTGTTGATTACACCATTGTACATGGAGAATTTGAAATGGGTCCTATTAAGCCTAGTCGAGGGCTAAGACAAGGAGATCCCTTATCTCCCTATCTCTTCATTATATGTGTTGAAGGATTAACAGCTCTGATTAGACAGTATGAAGCTAAGAAGTGGTTGCAAGGGATCAGAATTTGCAGAAAAGCTCCAATAATTAGTCATATGTTGTTTGCCGATGATAGCTATCTTTACTGTAAAGCAGAAACGAGGGAAGCTCTTAAAGTAATGGAGTTGTTGTCTTCTTATGAAAAAGCTTCAGGGCAACGAATTAATAGAGGTAAGTCCACGGTATTCTTCAGTGCAAATGTTATTCAGTATAACAAGGAGTTGATTTGTCAGGAACTACAAATTCAAAAGGCTAATGATACCTCTAAATATCTGGGACTACCTAACATTTTAGGTAGGAAAAAGTCTGTGATATTTGGATACTTAAAAGACAAAGTCAAAGCCAATATTCAGAATTGGAATGCGAAGAATATCTCCAGACTGGCAAAAGAAATTATAATCAAGAAGGTAGCCCAAACTTTGCCCACATACGCCATGAATGTATTTCTTCTTCCTATAGAATTAACTCGAGATATGGAGAAAGCTATGTCTAAATTCTTTTGGATCTCACAAAAACAACTCCAAGATTACTTGGATGGCTTGGGAAAGAATGTTAAAACACAAACATGCAGATGGCTTAGGATTTAAATGTTTGCGGGATGTCAATCTATCTATGTTGGGAAAACAGTGCTGGCGTCTTATCACTAATCCGGAAAGTCTGGTTGCTCGAATTTATAAAGCCAAGTACTAAAACTGATACTGAGTTTATGGAAGCTAAATTGAGAAGTATCCCTAACTTTATCTGGCGTAGTATTACCGAAGTAAGGAGGGTAATATCTTCAGGGTCAAACTGGAGAATTGGTACAGATAAGGAAACAAACATCATGGGTCAACCGTTGCTGAATAATTTGGAGAATCCGTACATCTCTACTAATTCACCATCGTTGACAAATCAAATTGTTGCTTCTTTATTTCGTACTGGTACTAAGGAATGGGACATGGAGGTGATTAATGACATATTTGAAGCCAGAGACCAGCATTGCATTGTAAACACAAGGGTGGAACAGGAGTTGGAAAGAGATGTTTTATGCTGAAAACTAGAACACTCAGGTCAGTATTCAGTGAAAAGTGCGTACAAGTTACTTCAAGAACAGAAAGGAGCGTGGAATGCGGCTAATAATAGTGGATTCTAGAAGAAACTGTGGAATATTAAAGCCCCTCTAAAGGCTTTAAACTTAGCTTGATGAGCTGTTTCTTATTGCTTGCCAACTAAGACTCTTTTACAGAATAAGCACGTTCAAATTGATAATATTTGTCCTGTTTGTAATGAGGAGGTAGAAACAATTTTTCATAGTTTGGTGCAATGTAAGGTAACAGCTTTGTGTTGGCAAATCCATAATCCACACATCATCACGGATGTGACTATGGAATTTCCAGAGTGGCTAGAAAGGAATTTATCAGGGCAATCAAATCAAACCAATGCAAAAATCATCACTTTGTGTTGGTCTATCTGGAGATCCAGGAATGATATAGTGTGGCGTAACAAACGTTGGACTTCAATGAGAATTGTTGCTAAAGCATGAGAGTATCTTTCACAATGGACAGTAGCTCAGGGTAGACGTCTTGGAGCACCTCTTCAACTTCTTGTGACAGGAGATTGTTCTATTTACTCGGCAAAGCCATAACATAATGAAGTAAAGATCACAGTGGATGCAACAATCTTTGAGGACAAGGGAGCTTCAAGTATAGGGCTCATTGCTCGTAATCATGAAGGTCACCTTTTATTGGCAAAAACTAGATGTTTTGCTGAGGTAATGAATCCGACTTTAGCTTAAGTAATGGCAGTTAAAGAAACGTTGATGAAATGACGGGACATGTAGTCATTATCGAATCGGATTGCTTAGCGGTGCTTGAGCTGATCAGAAGTGTAACTCCTATGTGTTCCAGACTTAGTAAGGTGATTGAGAAATGCAGAAGTTTAGTCCATGAATTTAACAATGTAAGGTTGTATTTTATTAAGCGGTCTGCGAATATGTCGGCACATGAACTTGCTCATGTGTCTTGTGTACCCTGATCGTGTGTTTGATTGGAGGTCTGTTTCAATCAATGTTAAGTCTTGTATTTCGAATGAGTTATTGGAGTAATGAATTTGCATTTTATCAAAAAAAAAAAAAGTAATACTGTACTTGTAAATTTCCAAATTTAATTTAAGATATAGAATTATTTACTTTTTTACACAACCCACCTTCTCAAGTTCTCAGCAATCACAACATATAGATACAAAATTCTGCGTATATAAAACATAAGAGTAGACCTTACAAGTACTTGACCCGACACAAAGTGGTCTGATTAGGGATCTTCAGATTCTCATGATTCTATAAAGACCAAGTGGCCAGAGCTTCTCTACATACAATCTTGTTTGGTTAGTGTTTTTTTTAATGTTGGTTTTGTGTCTATATGTTTTTTTAATCGTAAATCTACTCTATTAAGCCTTTCTTGTTGTTCTTGAATCTTGATTGATGTTGGGTTTTTCATATTTTGATTAAAGATTGAAACTTTAAGATTTTAGGGTTTGTGCTGAAAAAACCCACTTGAAATTGAAGTGGGGTTTGTTTACCTGTCATGGAAAGTAATAAAGATGAAGCTTTGAGATGTATTGGCATTGCTAAAGAGGCAATTGCTTCCGGGAATAAGAACCGGGCTCTTAAATTTATTGGGATTGCTAGAAGGTTGAATCAGAATTTGTCTGTGGATGATCTTTTGTCTGCGTGTGAAAATCTTGATTCGTCGGTGCCTAGGTCATCAAATGGTGAAATTCATGTAGGGAAAGCGAAGGTTGAGCCTGTTCAGGCAAAGGTTGAGGAGTGTAATTATAAGCAGGAGAATGTGCAGCTGATTAGGCAGATAAAGAGGAGTAAGGACTATTATTCGATTCTTGGTGTAGAGAAGAGTTGTTCTGTAGATGAGATTAGGAAGGCGTATAGGAAGTTGTCGTTGAAAGTTCATCCGGATAAGAATAAGGCGCCGGATTCTGAGGAGGCTTTTAAGATAGTTTGTAAGGCGTTTCAGTGTTTGAGCAATGATGAATCGAGGAGACAGTATGATCAAGTTGGGTTGGTTGAGGGATTTGAGTCGAATCTTCATTATAATGCTAGGCGAAGAAGGAGAAGAAGTGATATGTTTGATGAACATTTTGATCCTGATGATATTTTCAGGTCATTTTTTGGTCAGCATGATGCATATCACAACTCCAATGTTTACAGAACTAGGCATACAACCCCACAGCCAAGACAAGATCAGGGTGAAACTGGACCGAATTTGATAATTCTTCTGCAGCTATTACCATTCCTGCTCATCATCGTACTTGCTTATCTTCCATTTTCCGAGCCTAATTATTCTTTGCAGAGAAACTATTCTTATCAGTTTCCAAAGTCAACTGAAAGATATGGAGTAGAATTCTTTGTCAATTCAGCTGACTTTGATGACAACTTTCCAGTAGGAAGTGTTGAGCGTGCCAACATAGAGAGCAATGTTATCAAAGACTACAAAAATATGCTTGGGCGTTATTGTCATATAGAACTCCAGCGACGACAATGGAGCAGAAATCTGCCTACTCCTCACTGTGACAAGCTACAAACTTTTGCAGCTTAGAGGTTAGTTTACATTTTTTCCTTTACCCTTGTGTGGTTCATATTTCTTTTGTTACTTTCTATAAATTTGTAGTACTATCATAAACCTCTAATTCTGCAGCAATATGTTGGTAGTTTATATAAGGGTTATAGGGTGATGATGCGACCCTATGTTATTCATGGTCTTTTCACTCAATTCCTGATGTAAAGGACTAGGTTGAGGAAAGAAGAAAAGGGTAAATTAGAGTCAATCCCAAATATCAAAATCTTTATTGGCTACATACACACATCGCGGTTCCCGCTCGACTGACTCCAATGAAAAAGAATATCACGTCATTAACTGCTGCATGTTAGATATTAATCACTTTTGACATGGAGTGACACATGGTGCTCTCAACTTTTTCCCATGCTTTCTTTCTCTACCTATCACCCTTTTTTCGCTTTAAAACAATCAAAATCTCCCACCAAAATGTTAATTTTTAAGCTTCCTTATCTGATGGGCACTACTTTTTCTTCAGTTTTTACATCAGAGCTAGTGTGACAGTTATATGTGAGAATTAATATTTCTAATCCTATTTAATATCATGTGTGATTACAATATTATGTTTTTAATAAATGGGTTAATTTCAATATTTTATTATTTGCATTTTAATGTTTTATATGTTTAATTTATATTTGTTCTTTCAATAATATTTTTATTTCTATTTAATATCATGTATGATTATATTATTACCATTCCTTATTTTTATCTTTTAATACTAAACTTTAGTTTTGTTTTTTTTATTTATCTTTATTTTTATCCTTTCAATAATATTTTTATTTTTATTTAATATCATGTATGATTATA
Organism: Oenanthe sinensis; assembly: GCA_028671895.1. Classification (NCBI taxonomy): domain Eukaryota; kingdom Viridiplantae; phylum Streptophyta; class Magnoliopsida; order Apiales; family Apiaceae; genus Oenanthe; species Oenanthe sinensis. The sequence goes on from JAPMAC010000198.1 coordinate 5,128,664, forward strand.
TTATTACCGTTCCTTGTTGTATCTGTTAATACTTCTTTTAGCTTGTGAGACTCTGAGATTTTCAACTTTCCACTGAAGAGGGAGGGAGGGAGAGAGAGATATGATAAATATTATATTGCCTGTCAATGTTTTTGGTCACTAGAGTGAGTCGAGTGAGATCCCGACGTAGCTGCCGAAAAGTTTAATAGCCGTAATTGACTTTAATGACCACTTTGATGTTTAGCCGTAATTGATAATACAGCTGATATTGATGTAAATGATAGCATGATATAAATTCTGCATTGAATTATATCCATCTGATTGTGGCATCATTTACAAGCCTTTTACTGAACTTGTGTATAATACGTTTACAACCCAGATACTAATCTTGTGATATACAAGGCCGTTAATTTATTAGATTGCATAAGAAGAAAATACACTATTAGGTCTCTCTGCCATATTTTGAACTTTTGATACAGTTAGACTTGTGATGTCTAGACATAATTCTGTTCCATTAGATTTGTTATCTGGTCTTCGTCTTAGTGTAGGGTATATAGTCATCTCTCTCCTCCTGGGACCAGCTTTACATGTAATCTAGTCAAAATGAAATTCTTCAGCATGCATGAGCCCCTCTGTTTCCTCTGAGATAATAAAGTATCTCTCTCTGTGCAATTGAAATTGTTAAATGACTTAGTTTACTATTAGCTAGGGCTCTTTGTTACAAGAAAACAGTTGTGGAACAATGACATTACTTCATCATTCTATAGGTACTTGTCATTTCATGTTGTGTTGTGGCCTGTGGGTGATTCTTCAATATTGGCTTAAAAAGGGTTAAATGGCTATTTGGAAACTAAACTCACACCCAACTTGCAATTTTATCATGTAATTTCAGTTTGATGATGACATTACAAGTTGGGTGGTTGTTTCGCTATGTGGGGAACTTTATATACACATAAGCAAGTACCAATGTCAGTTTTCCTTCCAATTTCAAAATTTTTAAACGTTTAAAACCTAATTGAAAGCTTAGTATTGGTTTAATGAGTCGACTGCAAGTTTTTCCATTTTGATGATGAAATTGCAAGATGGGCTTCAATTTGGTGACCAAATAGCTATTTAACCCGGCTTAAAAATACAAAATAATACCAGGTCATATACCCAGAATTTAAATTGTAGCTTTGATTATTGGTTATTGTCTCTTTTACTTTTACCTGAATAAGCAGAACTTAATTGTTCAAAATTACTCTGCAAGTAAAATAAGAGGAGAAACAATAATATGACGTTCCACCCCCAATATAAAGGTTAAACTAAATACTCGTCTGTTTTGCAGAATGTTGCCTTCCTTTGATTTGGATATCTATGTTGATTAACAAAAAGCTTGTTATTTATGGATGTTGGTCATTTGGATATGCCTTTTCTTTTCTTGACTTGGCTACTGCTTCCTTACACATATATTGTTGTATTTCTGATATCCAACAGGTTGCAGGTACAATCTCCATACTTTCAGGTGGCATTGCTTCGCCTATTCAACACGTTGTCTCAGAGTATTATAAGCTCCATGCTTTGTTAAATTAAGAACGGGTAGTAAGAACATTGGACAACTTTCAAAACTGTCCCAGATAGCGCTTTAATTATCATTTTTCATACTGTATATTTTTGCATTTCTTAGGCGGTACATTGCTACTTTAGCAAGCTACTGAAATTCAAACAAACTGCATCTTATCATCATATACTTGAAGGTGATTGTCGGCCCTCCCAATTATATGGCTACATATGTTACATCCAAAGTTGTTCTGTAACATATTTTTTTAATTGTTTTTGCCGTCTAATTTTCTGTGGTAATGGTCAATGTTTAAATTCAAATCTCTAAAGAGACTTGAATCAAATGACCTTGCACTGGATCACTAGAACAACTGAAGCAATGGAATTTCGAGAGGCCAACAGTGATAGCTCAACTCCTCGCCAAATTTCAAAGGTATAAAAAATGTAAATGCAAGAGTACAAACATGGATGTTTAATTAAAGCGAAAATTTACCATATTTTTATCATGGGTAGATGTTGTATTAGAGAAAAGAGGGTTTAGACTGATAACTGATAACTGCTATATGCCATACGAGTTCATGAATGGTCGCCAGATAATGCGATGACATATGCATGCTAGTTTTTTAGGTAATAATAAAAGGTGACAACGAAAATTGTGTGTAGAACTGACCCCGTATAGTGGCCACACAATAATCGACATACTACCTAATGATGTCTCGTGGTTCGCACTTTTCTTTGAAAAATGTAAGAAGATCGAGGAAGATTCGATGACGTTTACAAGAGAACTTTCGATTTCAAATGAAAATATTAAGAGCATATATAAATCGAGGAAGAGAAGCAAATTGCAGAAGGAATACTAACAAGTGAGACTAGAAATAAAAGTTAAAAACAGCAAATTGCAGAAGGAATACTAACAAGTGAGATTAGAAATAAAGGTTAAAAACATATTCAGAGTACATGACGTAACATGGGATTTATCGGGGGTGTATATAATTATACTTTTAGATTTAAGAATCCAGCAAGAATTTAAAACATCTTCACAGTAGTACATGGGGCCAGTGGCTATTAGATTTTTCTATCAGTTTCTTAGCTAGTCTTATTTTTATTATCATAATGCATATGTTTTTTTGTTATTATTAATGATACTGAATTTTGAATCGAATATTTTTATGGAAACAATGTATTTACTTCTAGGAAAAAATATAAAATGTTAATATATACACATTCACGTTGAACCTTATTTTACCAGCAAAATATATTATTATTAATTTTATATAGCATATGCAAATATGATCTACTATTACTCGATCTGTACCTATAGTGAAATGACTGGTGTATGTATGGTTTATATAAATGTAATCTTTTTGGAGTGTATGCATGTAATTACCAATAGAGCCGGCCAAAAGCTTGAACTCGTACCAGCCTCCTGGGAATCGGGCCAGTTCAAAAACCGGCACGAACAGCTTAAAAAACGAGCCGTGCACGAGTTGGTTTGGAGTGAACCGAAACCGGCACGGACCGGCTCGCCCAACCCGCCTCAGTTCGGCACGTTTAATTTTTTATTTAATTAATTTTATATTTATTTTAGCCTTTAACTAATAATTTTAATTTAATTAAACATTATATTTGAGAATATTTTTATATAATTTCACATTTATTTATTTGCATTTGTATTTAAAAATACTAAAATTTGATATAGCAAAAATACACACAATAATTTCACGTTTAATATAATTATATATCGATTTTGGTCTAATAATTAATTTTCATCTTTCATATACAGAATGTTGTTTATTTTGGTCTAATATTTTTTTAATATGTTTAATATGTACAAGCAGTTTGTTCCGTTTTTTAGAGAGGAGTCCTCTCAAATAATTTATAAAATATATTTTAATTAATAAAATTTATAGAGGTTCCGTCATCTTTTATTTCAAAAATATTCGTATGAAATAAGTATTTTTTAATGAAATAAAAAATATTCCAAAAATATTCGTATGAAATAAATATTTATTCGTATGAAATAAGTATTTAAAAAATGAAATTTAAATTAAAAAAATAATAAAATAATAAACTCGTCAAACCCGCGAGCAGCACGTGAGTCAACCATATTACGAACTGGCCCGACTCGACACGACCAGGGAATTTTCACGTACCGTCTACGAGCTAGGAGCTGGCCAAACCGGCTCGCGATCGAACCGGCCCGGCACGCCCGTGTCGCCAGCTCTAATTACCAAGAAGATGGATGCAAAAAGTAAACACACAAACTTGTTGGCATCAGTCCCATAATAATAGTTTTTTTTGAGAAAAATTTGTGTCCCATAATAGTTGTTCATTTCTACTTTCAATGGAAAAAATTCAAATTTATCCTGTTTTTTGTCATTTCCAATATAAAACTTATTCCATCTGTTTGGTTTTATTTGATGTTTGAGTTTTTGACACACATCTTTAGGAGTTTGTTAAATTTTCTATTTTTAAAATTTTCTTTTTTTGAATAAGAATATTAAACTAAAACTTTTATTCACAAAAAATAATTTAAAAATAATAATTTTAACTATGTAATCAAATCTCTTAAAAGAGTGTGCTAAAAAGTCAAACGTCTAATATTACCAAACAGATTAGTACTCCCTCCGTCCCAAAATAAGTGTCATTTTGACTTTTTTACGTAGTTTAAGACGTAAAGAAGAGATACTTACATATATCAGTTTTTGAATTTTCTTTTTTCTAATAAAAATTTAAGTATTAAAAAAAAGAAAATTGAAAAAATAATGTGTGCAAATAGGTTTTTTTTTAATCTTAAATTAGGTGTACAAAGTCAAAGCGACACTTATTTTGAGACGGCAGAAATATAAAATAATCATAATAAATATGATACGCACGAAAAATTATTGTACAATTAATATTTCTTAATATGCGTTATTTTTTCAAAAAAGACTATTAATACCGCAGGAGGAGTACATATAAGTTTTTCACCCACATGCACAGAGGCAGAGCATAAATGATAAAACAAGTAAACATTAGCATACTCGCATTTAGTCCAAATTAGTAAATCAAATATTACACCGACACTTCAACTTCGATTATCCCTCTCTCGTATTAGTGTTCATACCTATGTATGTTTATACGTAACTACATATATCCAAAACCACATATAGATACCTATATGTAGTCACACAAATTAATCATCAACTTCACACTGCATTAATTATCCATCTGGAATGGTGGTTATGAATTCCTAGTTTGCATATATATGAAATCACTAATAAATCTACTAATCTATATGTAAATTTACACTTACAAATTCTCTTATAAATCGATATAAAAATGCGCATATATATAGACAGATTCTTAAATGAGAACCAATTTTAAAACGAGAACTTAGATCTAATCTCAACCTCTTATTTTATAATTTTTTTTTAATCTATATATTCCTTTTCTATCCTTACATCCATGTTTCTCTTCCTCAATCATTGTATCCTCTCTCTCTCGTCTGAACTTTTATGCAACACCTTCGCTTCGGTCACTAACATCTTAGTACCATACATCTGATTATCATGATATATAATGTTGTATGTATATAATAGATCCGAATTTGACTCCTCTTGATATTTATAGCATCTTCATCATCGATTCTACAACATCTTAGTCTTCTGATTTTATAGTCGGATATTTCAACAATGTTGTTAATTTTCTTCTAACATTTTTTCGATCTAGTGATGTTGAAGACTCCACTTACTCAGATCTGACACTATTGTACGATTTTAGCTTTAGAAATTTTGGTAATTTTATTAGAAATTTGGTGATTTGCGTGTAAATTCTTTCTTTTGCTTGGCATGCTTGTATTGAAGTTATGAAATTGATCTACTACTAGATTCATTAGAATTGGTGATAGATCTGAAAAATATTGAAGAAAATATTCCAGAAAATTTGGTGATTCGTGAATGAAATTTGGTGATTCGACTATGTTTTCTTATAATTTGAGTTTGAATTTGGTGATTCAGGAAATGGTGATGTACTAATTTAAATTTTTATGAGTTTAATTTGAATTTAGTGATTATTTAGGTGGTGTGATGGTGGTAGTATAGTGTGGTGTAGTAGATATAGTGTTAACATTGATGGTGCGGTGGTGGTGTTGATGGTGTTGTATGGTGGAGGGATCGATGATGTTGTGTTAGTGATGGGGTGGAAGTGGTATAAAATTATATATAATTATAATATGTATATATTTATGTATGTTTGAATTTTAGTGATTTGTATTTAAATTTAGTGATTCTGTTTTGGGTTTTTAGTTCTTATTATAAGAAGTTCTCATTAGAGTAACTCCCTATATAGGCAGATGCTTAAATGAGAACCAATTTTAAAACGAGAACTTAGATCTAATCTCAACCTCTTATTTTATAATATTTCTTTTAATCTACATATTCCTTTTCTATCCCTACATCCGTGTTTCTCTTCCTCAATCATTGTATCATCTCTCTCTCGTCTGAATTTTTATGCAACACCTTCGCTTCGGCGACTAACATCTTAGTACCATACATCTGATTATCATGATATATAATGTTGTATGTATATAAAAGATCCGAATTTGTCTGCTCTTGATATTTATAGCATCTTCATCATCGATTCTACAACATCTTAGTCTTCTGATTTTATAGTTGGATATTTCAACAGTGTTGTTAATTTTCTTCTAACATTTTTTCGATCTAGTGATGTTGAAGACTCCACTTACTCAGATCTGACACTATTGTACGATTTTAGCTTTAGAAATTTTGGTAATTTTATTAGAAATTTGGTGATTTGCGTGTAAATTCTTTCTTTTGCTTGGCATGCTTGTATTGAAGCTATGAAATTGATCTACTACTAGATTCATTAGAATTGGTGATAGATCTGAAAAATATTGAAAAAAATATTCCAGAAAACTTGGTGATTCATGAATGAAATTTGGTGATTCGACTATGTTTTCTTATAATTTGAGTTTGAATTTGGTGATTCAGTAAATGGTGATGTACTAATTTAAATTTTTATGAGTTTAATTTGAATTTGGTAATTATTTAGGTGGTGTGATGGTGGTAGTATAGTGTGGTGTAGTAGAGATGATGTTAACGTTGATGGTGTCGTGGTGGTGTTGATGGTGCTGTATGGTGGAGGGATCGATGATGTTGTGTTAGTGAAGGGGTGAAAGTGGTATAAAATTATATATAATTATAATATATATATATATATATATATATATATATATATATATTTATGTATGTTTAAATTTTAGTGATTTGTATTTAAATTTAGTGATTCTGTTTTGGGTTTTTAGTTCTTATTATAAGAAGTTTTCATTAGAGTAGCTCCCTATATATATATATTTAACAGTAATTCATAATATAAGATTATGATAGATTTAATAAATTTTAAAATTTTAATTCTTTTAATTATTAATATATATTATAATTAATATATATTACAAATATTTAAATAAAGTACAAGTATTATCTCAAATTAATTATTTTAAACATCAATTAAAATATTTTAAAACCACAATTCGTCAATTACTTATTAATAAACAATTGTACATAATTAATTATTTAAAAAATATTTATTATTGAGAGTTAATATTTATTATTATTATTTGAATAAAATACGATAGTTGCTCCAATTGAATTATTTATTCAATATTTAAAAGCAAAAATTAAAAATTCATGAATTTCACTACTTAATTATAAATTTATAAATAAAGTGTTTTATATAAATTTGTCATTATTAAATAATTAATTTTTATACAATATATAACATAAATATTATGTTAGAAAATAAACACTGATGCTGTCAGAGAATGCTCAAGAACAGAGTTTATGATTGCTGCGTCATCAGAGAATAGGAAGCTGTCGGTCAGAGTTTACTCTATCAGAGAATAGTCTTGATTGAGATTTTGAAATATTTTGGAACATAGATGAGAAATATCTTTAGGGTTGATAAAGAGTCTGACTTTTTAGATAATAAGTATAACCAAGTGTAAGGAGTGATGTCATCCACAAGTGTTAGAAAATACCTACAATTATCATTTATGCATTCTTTATAGGGTCCCCAAATATCTATGTGAACCAGGTCAAAGGTTTTGGTATCATGTGATTCACTATTTTGAAATAGAAGTTTAGTAAATCGAGCAAGTGGAGATGTGAGGCACACTGTAGAGTACGATTTGCTTATAGTAGGTAGGCTAGGAATTTTCTTTATTTTAGTAGGGCGTGGCCTAGTCTATGGTGCTAGAGATCAAGACTTGTGCAATTTGTAGTCACATGTGAGGTGGAATTCACAATATTATTTGTGCTTGATGGTTGGTGGGTAAAGGTGGCCACTTGTGCGGGTTAGGACCGCACAATTAGACTCGACTCGTGAAATTATTCGGTAAATTATGCTTGAACTGAGCCGGGTAAAAACCCGCACACCCCATTTTATTTATAGGGCCAGTTACGGGTTCAAAAACTAAAAACTGCAACCTGAACCGGCCCGGCCCATTGGATAAACAGGACTAGCTCGAGCCCGCACGGACCGGCACGGACCGCACAAGCCCGCTCACTAGTGTTACAATTTGTATGCCAAGTTATCAACAACCACAATTTGTATACCATGCCACAATTTGTATACCAAGCCCGCTCATTACATGGTGGTTGAAACTCTCAAGGGAGAATTTGAAGCTACTCTGGATGAAGAAGGTGTAAAGAGAGATTTCACTTCAAAGGCAGAACCATCTCAGGAAGATGTGTTAAACTCTCACAGACAATCCATCTGGGATTTGTCATGGAAATATCCTCAACAAGAAATTTCATGGCCTCATGTTCATGAATTAATTGATAAGGCTGATGATGAATTAAATTCTAGAGAGATGAAGACAATTTTGAAAGCTACTACTGTATTATCCAAGGGTCTTCATCATGAAGTTTGCGAATTAAAGGAATCTGTTAGCAAAACCAGTGCCTCTGTTCAGACTGCTGTAACCACTTCTCAACATGCATTCTTTGGAAGTCAAAGTTGACAATCTTACTAATGATGTCACTTCTATGCAAGGTATGCTACATACTATTGTTGACATCTTAATAATTAGAAGATCCAATGATGTCAGAAAGGGGGAGAAAGTTCCTCAAGAAAAATGCAAGGAAGATAGAGTGATAAAATCTGATGATAAACATGATGATGATCAAGGGAGTCATAAGGATGGAAAACAAACTCTGATGACTGGACAAACTCTGATTCCATCAAGTTCAGGAGTAAACTCTGATAAAAATCAAACTTTGATGGATTCTGACATAGAGTTAGCTAAAAAGCTTAAAGGAGAAGAGAAGCATGAGAAGATAGAAGAACAAAACTTGAAAGATGCAGAACTAGCAAGAAAGTTATTTGAAGAAAAAAAATCCAGGAATGGAACCAGTTGCTGTAGAAGAAGAATTAAAGAAATCTAGTACTGACAATGCTCAAGTCCAGAAGAAGAAGAGAAAGTATGTGAAAAAGACTCTAGCTCAAAAGAGGACAATTGTTCAAGTAAGGAAAATTGTTACTGAACCTACTCAAGACAAATCTGTCCAAGCCAAACCTATTGAAACTCCTAAGCATATTGAAGTTCAAGCAAAACCTGTTGAAGCACAAGCAAAGTCAATCATTCAAATAAGATCAACTTCTACAAAGAAAGCCCCAGCAAAATCAAAAATTCATCTTACTATGCAAGGAACATCATTTCTCCCAGGAGGAACAAATTTTGATGAAGAAGGAGAAGAAGAACAATCTCTATACAGGAAGAAGAAGTCTGATCCTCTATGGACTAAAACTGAAACTTTAACTCTCAATGCCAGACTTGGTAAAAACAAGGGTGGTATTGGTGATTCTCAAGCCAAAGTCTACAGGGGTGAAACAAATATTTTCAGAGATTCCTTCTCATTGAAAGACAAACCTGAGGAAGATTTGACTCAAGAACATCTTGACAAACTAATATCTGTCAACATAGTGAAGGACATTTTTGATGGAGCTCAAGCCAAGGAGAAGATACTATATTTCTTAGAAGATGGGAGAGTTTTGAAGTTTGCTGAAGAAGATCTGATCCAAAAAGCATCTAAATAACTTGAACATGTTCTTTATCTACTCAATGATGAAAATGAAGCTACTTCCAGGTGGGTGAAGATTCTAGAAGGAGTTATCAATGAAAAGAAAAAGAATGAAAGACTGCTCATGATAAACTCTGAGGAGTTCAAACCAGGATTCTTGCTTGAAGATGATTCTGAAAAAGCTATGGAAAAAGGAGATGCAAATATCAAGATGGTGTTAGGGATTCATACACTCATATTAAATCCTGATGGAAAGAAGGCATGTTACTTTCCTTTAGATGACAGGATGAAGAGATCATCAATATACAATTTGAGAGCTGCTATATTCCAAATTGATGACTCTTCTAATCAAATGAAAGAACTCAAGGAAAAGTTAGTTGAATTGCTGAAGAATGTTGAGAAGAAGCTGTTGGATAATTTTCTAAAGGAAGACTTTTCATACAGAAGGATCTAAGTCAAGGGAGAAGGATTCAAACTCTGATGCATTTGTCAATATTTCTGACATCATAAGTGAAATTTATATTTTACTTAATAAAGCATAAATTGGGGGAGATTGTTAGAAAATAAACACTGATGATGTCAGAGAATGCTCAAGAACAGAGTTTATGATTGCTGACATCATCAGAGAATAGGAAGTTATCGGTCAGAGTTTACTCTATCAGAGAATATTCAATCAGAGTTTACTCTAACAGAGAATGCTCTATCAGAGATTATCAACCGACAGAATTTAGCTTCAGAGTTTACCAGAAAAGGAAACAGACAAATCAAAGTCTGATTTGTATAGTAAAGAAGAAATTCAAATATAAATCTAATTCCCTTATGAAAGCTATTCTTATCCTAATCTATTTTGTAATTGTATTTATAATTGTGTCTATATAAACACAGAGATAGGTTAACATTAAGAAGTCGAATTCATCCAAGCAATATCTTTTTATAACCTAGCAGCTCTTAAGAACATTGTTTTTCTTAAGAGAGTTCTATATTCAAGTTCATTATTAATACAAAACAGTATTTTTGTTATATACTTGTGTTCTTGATCGATTTATTGGTACTATTACATTCAACCCCCTTATGTAATAGGAGATTTATCTGGGGCAATAATTGGTATAAGAGTAGACAGTTAAAACTACAACTCAAAGATCATATAAACATGTCTGGAAATAAGTATGAAAGCATCAGAATTCCAATATTGAAAAAGGCTGAATACCCTACATGGAGGGTGGAGATGATGATGTTCCTGGAAGCAACTGATCCTGATTATTTAGACAGAATCCATACAGGTCAGTATCTACCAATCAAACTAGTGTCATCAACAATTGTGGAAGGAAGACAGGTTCTTGAATACTACACCTTGAAGGACAAGGAGTGGACCAATGAAGAAAAGCTAGAATTCCTCAAAGATGCTAATGTAAGGAATATTCTGCATAACAGTCTTGATTCTGTAATGTCCAACAGGGTAATTGCATGCAAAACAACAAAAGAAATCTGGGATGCACTAGAGGTTCAATGCCAAGGAACCAAGGAGATAAAGAAGAATAGAAAATATGTATTAATTCAAGAGTATGAATACTTTGAGGCAAAGTAGAATGAGTCCCTCACAGATATCAAAGACAGATTTCTAACTCTGTTGAATAACTTGGCTTTGGTGGATAAGGTGTATGACAATGAAGATTCTAACACCAAGTTTTTAAGAGCTCTTCCTGAAGAATGGGATCTACAAACATCTTCAATAAGAGATAGGGATCATCTAGATGAGATGTCTCTTGACGAAGTCTGTGGAAGATTGAAGACTCGTGATTTAGAATTACAGCAAAGGAGAAATAGAAAGAATAGCAAGGCAAAGTCTGTTGCCTTGAATGTTGAGACTAAAATTGAAGGACCAAGAGAAAAAGTCTTAAAAGCCTCAACAAAGAAAGGAAAATTTGTAATGATCTAGGAAAGCAGTGAATCAGAGTTTGAAGAAAACTCTGATGCAAACTCTGATGACTCCACAGACTCTGACATGATGGATATGGTTTTTATGATTGTTAAAGGCTTCAAGAAGATGAAGTACAGAAAATTTAGGAAGCAAGGGAACTTCAAAAGAAGCATGGAGAATCAGAGAAGAAAGATAGATTCAGGAAAAGAGAAGATAGAGATGACAAATCAAAAACTCTTGATAAATCAAAGGTCAAGTGTTACAAGTGTAATAAGATGGGGAACTTTGCTACTGAGTGCAGAAGTAAGGAATCTGGAAAAGCACTCATCACATCAAAGAAAGATTGGATGGATTCCTCAGATTCTGAAGAGGAAATAAATTATGCTCTCATGGCAAACTGTGATGCTCCCATCCTAAACTCTGATAAAGTACCAAACTCTGTCTTTAATTTTGATACTGAAAATATCTGTGAATTAAAGTCTTTCCTTAGATCACTGCATGTTAGTTTTAAATCACAGTCTCTTGAGAATGAAAGATTAAAATCTGAGATACAAACTCTGACTGCTAGGAATAACTCTTTTGAATATGAAAATTCTAACATGCTTAGCATTAAAAAAGACTGTGAAAATGCCATACATATGCAAACTCAATTAAAAATTCAAGTTGAATATTTGAAATCTGAAATAGCTATGGAAAATGAGACTTTCAGAGTTTGGACAAACTCTAGCAAGAAAGTCCAACAAATGTTTTCTGAAAAGAATTGGACATCTGCCTTAGGTTATGAATCTGATAAAGAAACACACACTAAAGCACACATAAAAGGAATATTGAGTGAACCTATGAAATTTGTTAGAGCTAGTAATGACAAGAAAACTATATCTGGTGAATGCTCTAATAATAACAAAGGTAAAAAGAATAGTGTGTCAGAGAATAAACCTGTCAATACAGGATTACTTTCACAGAAGTAACTTAAAGAAAAGTTGAAGGCAGTCACTAATAAAATTGAACTTAAAAAGGTGTAAAGAAATAGGAATGGCAAAATAGGAATTACTAAGGAGAATAACTACATGAATATCCCTGATGCTCCTAGGAAAACCTGTTTTACTTGTAGTAATTCAAATCACCTTGTCATTGACTGCAAATAAAACAAAAAGAAAGAATCTGAGAGACCTAGTTCAAAGGTTAGAAAATAAACTAGATATAGACCACAAAATCCCTATTTTCACTATGGTAGCTTATGGCATTCAATTTACACATGTAATGAATAACATAGTTTGTATTTTAATTATTATGAACTATTGCCTCAATTGAATGAAACTCCTGCCCTTTCTAATCATGATGCAAATAAACATATGTGATAAAATATGATAATAGAAAGATAAACTCTGACAGTATAAACTCTGAAAATGAAAACTCTGTTGATACAAACTCTGTTAACATAAAATCTGATAAAAATACTTCTGCTACAAGAATTAACAAGTTTCAAAAGAAAGGACCTAAACTTGTTTGAGTTCCCAAATCTACTAATTAATTTGCATTAAATTCATTGCAGGGAAACATGAAAAACATCATAGGGATTGATAGTGGATGTTCTGCACATATGACTAGAAATAAATCCCTGCTTTCAGAGTTTGAGGAGAAGGCTGGCCCAGCGGTATCTTATGGAGATGGCAACATAAGAAGAACACTGGGATATGGCAATATTGTTATTGTAAATGTCATCACTGAAAATGTAGCTCTGGTTGAAGGACTCAAACATAATCTGTTAAGTGTGAGTCAAATGACAGACAGAGGTTATTCTGTGAAATTTCATGGTACTCATTGTGAAGTGAAAAGCAAAAAGAATGGAAAAGTGGTTCTTATTGGTCACAGACATAACAACTTATTTGAAGCTATCTTGGATATAAACTCTGATGGTCCATTAACTTGTTTACTTGGAAAGGTATCATCTTTGGAAAGCTGGAATTGGCACAAAAAGCTGTGTCACTTGAACTTTGGAAACATAAATGAATTAGTGAAAAAGGACCTAGTTAGAGGTCTTCCAAAAGTTCAATTTCATCCTGATGGACTCTGTGATTCATGTCAAAAGGCCAAACAAAGGAAGACATCTTTTAAGTGCAAAACTGAAAATTCTATTGATCAACCTTTTCATCTATTGCATCTTGATTTATTTGGTCCAGTCAACATTATGTCCATTGGAAAGAAGAAATATACTCTGGTGATTCTAAATGATTTCACAAGATTTACATGGGTGTATTTTTTATATAAAAAAGATGAAACTTCTGATATAATTTTTGATCATATTGCTATGATTGAAAATGGACCAACACACAAGGTAAAGAATCTAAGGAGTGATAATGGAACAAAGTTTAAGAATTCTGCAATGGAGGAGTTCTGCTCAACAAAAGAAATTATTCAACAATTTTCAGCACCTGGTACACCTCAATAGAATGGTGTAGTTGAAAGGAAGAACATGACTCTCATTGAAGCTGTTAGAACAATGCTAGAAAGAGAAAAGCTACTTACTTATTTTTGGGCAGAGGCTGTGAATACTGCATGCATTACTCAGAATTGCACTTTGATAAATAAACATTGAATGAATCCATATGAATCAATGAAGGGAAGGAATACAAATGTAAAATACTTTCACATATTTGGAAGCAAGTGTTTTATTCTCAAAACACATCCTGAACAGTTGAATAAATTTGAACTCAAAGCAGTTGAAGGTATTTTTGTTGGATATGCAACAACTTCTAAAACTTCTTCAAGGGCATTCAAAGTGTTTAATCTAAGGACTAGGGCAGTCATGGAATCCATTAATGGTTCTTTTGATGAATGAAGAATAACAGGGTTACATGATAAAGATGCTCAGGAATCTCTGAGTTTTGGAAATGAATTGCAGAACACAAACTCTGATGACAAACTCTGATGAGTTAAACTCTGATGGGACAAACACTGATGAGGTAAACTCTGATGAGATAAACACTGATTCTTTAAACTCTGATCCAGACATAATTGAAATAGAAGTTGAAGATTCTGCACATGTTGAGGGGGAGCAACATTCTTCTACTACAGAAATTGCAGAACCAACATCAATTATTGAAATTTCATAGTCTGATCAAACTCTGACAAACACAAACTCTAAAACCCTAAACTCTGATCAATCAAACTCTGAGACCACAAACACTGATCACTCAAACTCTGATAATTCAAACTCTAAGTACATAAACTCTGATTCATCAAAAACTGATGAAAACACAACTTGAGGGAAAGGATCAACATTTATAGAGGAATCATACTATGAAGGCACAAATCATGGGGGATCATCTAGTTCAAGAAAATTTTCACATCCAAGGAAATGGACCAAAGATTACACACCTGATTTGAATATTAGTGATCTAGAAAGTGGAATAAAAACAAGAAAAGCTACTCAAAATGAATGTCTATTTCATAGTTTTCTTTCTCAAACAGAACCAAAGAAGGTTGAAGATGCTTTAAAGGATGCAGATTGGGTTACTGCAATGCAAGAAGAATTAAATGAGTTTGAAAGGAATGAGGTTTGGACCCTTGTTCCAAGGCCAAAGAATAGATCAATTATTGGCACAAAGTAGGTATATAGAAACAAGACAGACTCTGATGGAATTATTACAAGGAATAAAGCAAGACTAGTTGCCAAATGTTATTCTCAACAGGAATGTATTGACTTTGATAAAACCTTTGCACCTGTAGCTAGACTTGAAGCAATCAGAATCTTTCTTGCTTATGCTGCACACAAGAAATTCAAGGTCTACCAGATGGATGTTAAAAGTGCATTTTTAAATGGAGAACTTGAAGAAGAGATATATGTTGAACACCACCTGGCTTGATCAATCCAAAATATCCAAATCATGTCTACAGATTGGATAAAGCCTTATATGGACTCAAGAAAGCACCAAGAGCCTGGTGTGAAATTCTAGCTCTATTTCTACTTAAAAATGGTTTCACAAGAGGTACAATTGATAAAACCTTGTTTTATAGAACTCAAGATAAGGATTTATTATTGGTTCAAATATATGTTGATGATATTATATCTGGTTCAACTAATGAGAAACTCTGTGAAAAATTTTCAAAGCTAATGAAGTCCATGTATCAAATAAGCATGATGGGAGAATTGAGTTATTTTCTAGGGTTGCAAGTAAAACAGACTGATGTAGGTATTTTCATAAATCAGTCCAAATACACAAAGAATCTACTCACTAAGTTTCAAATGCAAGACTCTGCATCTGTTACAACTCCTATGGCTACTGTAACAAGCTTGATCTAGACACTGGAGAGCCTATAGATATTACAGCATACATAACAATGATTGGATCACTTCTCTATTTGACTGCAAGTAGACCGGATATCATGTTTGCCGCCTGTCTATGTGCTAGATTTTAGGCAAATCCAAGAGAACCTCATTTGATTGTTGTTAAAAGAATTTTCAGATATCTCAAGGGCACTATGTTATTCATCTAGAACAATGTCAATATTTTTAGAAGGGGGGGTTGAATACAAATATTAAAACTTTTTGCTTGTTTTAATATTTGTTCTTGATGTTTGAGAATTAGTGAGAACATGTTCGAACAATTTAAGACTGAAAATTAAACTGAACAAAGAGATTTAAAATTACTGATGGATTGGTTTTTCCATCAGTGTATATTTTTGCTCAATGTTCATAGGTTAAAAGAAACCTAGCTGCGTTTTTACAAGATTAGAAAACAAATCAACTGTTCTTACAAATGTGCTCTCAAGCTAGAACAGTTGATTAAGAAATATTGTCTAACTTGTCTGTTTTCTAATAATGCTGTTACACTTGTTTATATACCACAAGTGTGCTTTTACAATTCCTATTCTAGGATTGTTTCTACCTGTCTTTCTTTTACCTTTTTCTATCTTTGAAAAGGTTTGAAAAGACAGCTTCTGATTGAGTCTTCACAGCCACTCTAGACTGTCTTCCATAGGTGTGCTTATTTATGCCTACTTTACCATTCCTATTCTTTTTCTTTTTCTCAGACTTAGATTGAGAAATTTCCACATGTGCTATCTTTTCTAATTTTTCTTTTAATTGTTTCTTGGATAAGCTACCTATGTTGATTTTCTCAGTCTCAGCCTCAACTTGATTTTTGGTTTCCTTAACAAACTTAATAGGAGTGCTAAATTTGTTCTTCTTATTAGCCATTGATGATTTACTTGTCGATGGATGCTTATCAATTGATTCAGCATCAATCGATTGATAATCCTTATCAGTTGATGAAGGATTAGCAGTCGATTGATCTTTATCCATTGAAGTATCAGCCAATGACTTGCCTATTGATTTGGGGAGTTCTCCTAGAGTATCTACACCCTGAACATCAATAATTTGTTTGGCAGTTTTAGCAGACCTATTCCATTTGCTAATGGTTTTAATTTCTTCAGTCAATTGTTCTTTCAACAATTCTTCTCTTTTCAAACTGTTTACTAGTTCATTCCTAGCATCCTTTCTCTCCTGCTTAAATCTATCTAAACAGACAAGTTCATTTTTAAGAAAAATATTCCTCTCAGTTAAGGCATCAATGGTGTTCTTTAACTTGAGGTTTTCTTTGTTTAGAGATTTTAGAGTGACATACAAATTGTACAATTCATTAATAGTACTATTGCATTCATCAGCTGAAAGCTCAGAAAAGTTTGTAGTTAGTACCTGATTTGATGATGAACTAGCTTCTTCATCTTCATATTTGGCCATTAATGCTAGATTGATGAATTCTTCAGAATCACTGTCCTCAGCAGCCCAGTCCTTCTCTTCAGTAATAAAAGCCTTTTCTTTCTGTTTTAAAAGGTCAAAGTATTTCTTTTTATAATCAATACCCTCATATGACTTTGCCTTTTTTTGTTTTGGCTTCCTGCACTCATTTGAGAAATGACCAGCCAATCCACAATTAAAACATTTGAATTTAGATCTATCAACCAAATTTTTGTTTTGATTGTTACTTCTAAACTGGTATCCAGGCCTTTGAGCATATGGATTCCTCTTGAATTTTAGCTTTGAAAATTTCCTTGACAGAAATGCAAGGTGCTCATCAATCTCATCCAAATCATCATGAGAGCATGTTTCATCTTCTTCACACTTGTTCTTTCCTTTTCTCTTAAATGATTCTTCGACAGCATCACCAGCCATCATGACAGACTCTTCTACACAGCCATTTTCCTTCTTCTCTTCATTTCCCTTGACTACCAAAGCCACAGTTTTCTCCTTTCTTTGATTCTTTTCAATCTCTTCATCTTGTTGGATTTCCAACTCATATGTCTTGAGAATACCATAAAGTTTCTCAAGTGTATAATCCTTGAAGTTCTGAGATTGTCTAATGGAAACAGTCATTAGTTTCCATTCCTTTGGAAGAGATCTAAGAAATTTTAGATTTGTATCCTCAGTTGCATAAACCCTACCATATAGCTTCAGTCCATTTAATAACTTCTGAAATCTGCTATAGGTGTCATTGATAGATTCTCCATTCTTGAAATGAAATGATTCATATTTTTGAATCAAGAGTTGCATCTTGTTTTTCCTCACTTGTTCAGTTCCTTCACACAGAGTTTACAGAGTATCCCATACTTCTTTTGATAAAGTACAGTTTATAACATTGTCAAACATATCTTTATCTAGGCCATTGAACAGAATGTTCATGGCCTTCTTGTCTTTGAGTACTTCTTTTTCATCCTCTTCTGTGAACTCATAGATAAGTTTTGGAACATGTCTGTCAAGTGCAGGAGTTCCATCAGGGTTTACACCTGTGACTAGCTTCATGGGAACATGAGGACCTTTCTCTATGCAGTGAACATAAGAAGGGTCGAGAGAAAGAAGATGCAGATGCATTTTGACCTTCCATGGAAAATATTCATCTTTTTCTAAAACTGGAATTTTCACACCTGAATCTTTTTGGCCCATATTGACTGTTCTTGATCTTTAAACTTTCTGTATATTGAAAGCCTGCTCTGATACCAATTGTTATTCCTCTAGAACAATGTCAATATTTGTAGAAGGGGGGGTTGAATACAAATATTAAAACTTTTTGCTTGTTCTAATATTTGTTCTTGATGTTTGAGAATTAGTGAGAATATGTTCGAACAATTTAAGACTGAAAATTAAACTGAACAAAGAGATTTAAAATTACTGACGGATTGGTTTTTCCATCAGTGTATATTTTTGCTCAATGTTCCTAGGTTAAAAGAAACCTAGCTGCGTTTTTACAAGATTAGAAAACAAATCAACTGTTCTTACAAATGTGCTCTCAAGCTGGAACAGTTGATTAAGAAATATTGTCTAACTTGTCTATTTTCTAACAATGTTACTACACTTGTTTATATACCACAAATGTGTTTTTACAATTCCTATTCTAGGATTGTTTCTACCTACCTTTCTTTTACCTTTTTCTATCTTTGAAAAGGTTTGAAAAGATAGCTTCTGATTGAGTCTTCACAGCCACTCTAGACTGTTTTCCATAGGTGTGCTTTTGTTCTCTGGATCTTCAACAGATATTCTTTCTGTGTTGTCACACTCAATTGATAATTTGCTGTTTAAGCATATCAATTGATCCATCCTTTAATCCATCAACTGATGTTCTTCTTCGATTGATCTTTATATCCATCGATTGATAAAAGATGGCTTATCGATTGATAGATGTTATCAATCGATATACCAATCGATGGGTCTTCACATCTGTTGATGGTCTTCAATAAATGGTTTCCTGATTAATTGATATTTATAACTTTCATATCAATTGATCAGTTACATCAAATAAAATTTCTATGATTCTAAGATTAATGTTATCATCAAATCACATGTAGATTCCTAACACACTATCAATCTTGGCTTATGGTATCCTAGAGAGTCTGACTTTAAATTAATAGACTATTCAGATGCTGATTTTGCAGGATGTAAAATTGACAGAAAAAGTACAAGTGGCAGTTGTCAATTTCTAGGTGGAAGAATTATCTCATGACAAAGCAAGAAGTATAAATCAATTTCAACACCTACAGCAGAGGCTAAATATATAGCTACAGGAAGCTGTTGTGCACAGACACTACAAGAAATTTTGCATCAGACAACGGTTTTTATCCGTCGTCTGACGCCCTGATTTTCCGTTGTCTATCTCAATGCCGTCTGTTACGCGTATCAGACAACACCAGCATAACCGTTGTCTGTATTGCAGACAGATAACAGATGTGGTTTCAAAACTGTTGTATGAAAGCTGGTATAGACAATAGTTTCAGAAGCAACTATTGTCCGATATCACGTCACTCAATAGTTTCTGGGAGTCGAACTGTTGTCTAATTTCACCAAAGTCCATGGTTTATAAAATATAATCTATTGTTTTTTTATGGTATAGACATTGGTCGTTTTATAATAGAAGTGTTGTGTGAAATGTAGTTAGACAGCAGCTTAGTTTGATTAATATGTTGTATGTGTTACAAGTACACCACACTTTCTATTATAACGACATGTTATCTGAATGTATAAGACATTACGTTTTATTTTTGCAAAAGCATTGTGTAAATGTGTAATCTACAATGTTTTCATTTCATTTTTATGTTGTATGTGTTTTAAGTACACCACATTTGTTGTGCTTACTACATGTCGTCTGAATGTATAAGACACTACGTTTTTAGTTTTGCAAAAGCATTGTGTAAGTGTTTAACCTACAACGTTTTTATTTCGTTATTGTGTTGTATGTGGTTTAAGTACACCACACTTTTGTGCTTACTACATGTTGTATGAATTTGTAAGACACTACATTTTCGTTTTGCTAAAAACATTGTTATGTTTTCTAATAGACAATTGATGCATTTGTTTTGACGTTGTGTGACTTTTCTTTATACAACAGTCTAGTTGTTAAAGCATGGTTTGGTTATAAAGCACACGATGGTTTTGTTATAAACCTTGTGTATTAAAAACCATTGTCTGTTAGATAGAATAACAAGTATTCCAAACAATGTTCTAATTGGCTAAAAGGAAAGTAGACAACGGTTTTTGTATATACAATCAAAAGCATTATAGCGTAAAATAAATAAGCCAAAATCAAAAATCATCAAATAACCAATTCATCATTCAGACGCAACCAATAGTCTGCAAAAGACCAACCATTACAACTAACATTCACAAATCATTTTACCATTCACTTCACTAATACTACCGACCAAATCCAACCACAAGATTAAATATTTTCAGGTGAACATACCAACAAAAGAGATGGACTAAAGTATTCACTTAAAGCTTTAAAGCTATATTTACCATAAACTACACAGTGAAGCTCCCAAAAGTTTAAGATATGTTCAACCCAAAATACCCAACTATGCGATTAAGTTTAAGAGGCGTGGTTCTTCATGAAATACTTGGCGAAATCAGTCCTTACTTCATTGAGGTCAGGCAGGCCATAACAGTTCTGGTTGTTTCTGCATAGCCACTATAAAATGAAACCATAGACCAAGTCACAAACAGGCTTCACCATGAAGTAGTAGGATTAAGAAAAAATTCAGAAATCTGGAATCATACCTTTACAGGAAATTCGCGTTCCTTGTCTAGACATATTTCTTTCATATAGCGCATCACAAATAGACCACAATCTTTACTCCCCATTTGGAGAGGAACTCCCTGAAGAAACATTAAATAAAATTATATATACGGCCAAACTATGTTTTGTAAAAGAGAAACATATAAGTTATGCACTAAGAATTTACAAGGATAATTTATATACAGGCTCCTTAAACTATATCATGACATTACATGCAACAAAGATGACATTAAGCACATATATATAGGCATAAAAAGAAGTACTAACGCATGATTATATGGGAGCAGAAATAATTGGTTTGGCTTAGAGTTCTTGAATCTGTTAGATAGGGCTTGGATTTTGTCCTCCATTGACTTGCCTTTCTTCCTCTGCCTCGGAAGTTTAAAGTATGTAGACTGCTTGACATAAGCCCCTTGCCCACGTACTCGTCCTCCATGCTCAGGTTTACCGAGCACCTTGGTCAAGACATCATCGGAGCCTTCTACCGTCACTTCCCCTTGTTTAACTCTTTCTTTCATTTTCTCCTAAAATATTGACAGCAAATGGAAGTAGTTAAGAAACAAAAGCACTGTTAGTATTATTTAAAAAATAAATGGTATGATAAAGTTAAAGTTACATAAATGAAAAACTTACAATCTCATCAACAATTTGTTTAATTTTTTCAGACTTATAGTTCCCATCTTTATCCTTGCGTGCAAGGAGCCACGAATCTGATCTATCTATCTCCATTTCAGGATCACCTTGAGACTGTATGTGTAAACATGTTTGAAAAATCATACAGTGTCATTAAAACAAATAAACATATTTATTATACATGTTTTGTCTAATATGAGTCACGATTACTAACCATTTCATGCTCCAGGTTGGAATAACCCTTTCCAGTCATGTAGTGATCAATATTCACTCATTTTCCTCCTTTTTTGCTGTATGTTGTGGATGCCCTTGAAGAACAAAGAAAAAATATTAGAAACAATGTTGTACTACTAATTAGGCAAATACCACAAGCCTTGAGAATTAGGCAAATATTGCTAGCGGTGACTCCTTTTCCCAAACCACGCACAACTCCACCAGTCCCTGCTCATAAAACAACACAAACCTAAAGCATACTCTCACTAATAGCTAAATCATACAATTCATACAATAGCTAAACTATGAGAAACTGGGGAGAGTCGACAAACAGGGGAAAGTCGACAAGCAGGCACTTACAAGATAAAAGGGTTTTGATCAAATTAGCCCTAACAAATAACCCCCGAACTGAAACTAAATCATACCATTCATACAATAGCTTACCCACGTACTAAACCACGATGCGAGAAGCCAATCTGAGATGAATAAATGGATTAACAGCACATACAGGATATGAGCTAATCGATTGACCTAGGATATGAGCTAATCAATTGAAGCTAAATTATAAACAAATAGAAGCTAAACTATGAGAAACATGGGAGAGTCCAACAAGGGAGATTTTAGTGGGGAGGGGGGATTTTAGTTAAAGGGGGAAAATTTGGTTTAGGGGGAAAAGTTGAATATTTTGGTAAAAGAAAGGGGGAAAGAAGTGTGTAGGGATGAGAAAGGGGGATTTACTTAATTTTATATTTATTAAATTTAATTTACATTTTATGAAATTAAGATGTGTTTATATTTGGTATAATTTTATTAATAGTTTTGTAATTATGTTATTTAATATAAGTATATAAACTTTTATTATTTATTTTATAAATATGATATTTAATTTAATTTTTAAAAATTATAGTTTTATTATAATCACTAAAATCGAAAGATCTTAACATCGTACTGTTGGATAATCGAAAAAAATATTTTTATTTTTAATTTTTCTTGTAAGATTGAAGGGGGTGATAGAAGAGGGAAATGAAATTAGTTAAGCCGAAAATATTTGGGTGGGAGGAATAAAATTGGGTTAAAAACAAATAATGATATTTCTTTATAAATTTACAATAATTATAAATATATTTGTTTAATTATAATAATTTATAATAACTATAAATCTACATAATTATTACTAGTCAACTATATACATTTTTTTAAATCCATAATATAAATTTGTTACAAAAATTAAAATTTATAAAAAAAACTACGAAAAAGACAACGGTTTTTATATTTAAAAACTGTTGTCTTCATACAACACATACAACACAATTGCTAAAAAAACTGTTGTCTGTTTAACAGTAAAGGACAAAAATTACCTTTTTATAATAAAACGAAAAATGTTTCTAGAAGATTTTTTAATACTTTTATTAAAAAAAGCACACAAAATAAATTTAAAAATTTTATTTTTTTTTACACATCACAAACATCAAAATATCTTAACATCCGTACGGTTGGATCATCGAAAAAATTAATTTTAATTTAATAAGAAAGAAATTATAGATTTATCATAAACTCAATATCTACTTCTTAACTCGTTCATATAAAATGTATACTCATATTGTTCGAATTACAAAACTATTACTTATTATTAACAAACTATATACATTTATATGTATCCATATTATAAAATTATTAAATTTTAATTTATTTTGTCTTTGTAAAATGAGTTAATATTTTAAATTTTAATTTTTTATAAAAACTTAAACTTGTATTCATAATTTTAATTATAACAATGTGCATACATAATTATTTCGCTCTTGTAACGTATCATATAATTTTAATGTAATATATTATTTGTAATTAGTAAAATGAGAATTTTAATTTATTTTGTTTTTATAAAATGAGTAATTATTTTTAATTTTAATTATTTTTTAATAAAATAGGTAACTATAATAATAATAAATATAATTATAATTATAATTATTTTTTAATTATTCATGACTTCTCGACTGAGAGACTTCTCGACTGAGAAACTTCTCGTCTGAGTAGACTTCTCGATTGGGCTAGACTTCTCGGTCAAGTCATTTGTGACTTCTCTATCAGTAAAAACTTGCTGTCAGGAATGCTACTGTCGTAAAAGTTGCTGTCAGGAATGTTGCTATCACAGAAATGTTGCTATCAGAAAACTTGCTGTCAGGAATGTTGTTGTCATAAACACTTGCTGGCATATTTATCAGTTGATGACTTATTTATCAGTTGATGACTTATTATCAGTTGATGACTTATTTGTCAGTTGATGACTTATTTATCAGTTGATGACTTATTTATCAGTTGATGACTTATTATCAGTTGATGACTTATTTATCAGTTGATGATTTATTATCAGTTGATGACTTATTTATCAGTTGATGATTTATTATCAGTTGATGACTTATTTATCAGTTGATGACCTTGTCATCCACCTGCCACTGTAATATTATGTATTGTGACTTATCTATAAGTTGATTTGTCTTGTGTTAACTCTCCCAGTTTCTACAGCTACTACAGAGCGATCATTCTCAGCTATGAAAATAGTTAAGACCATTCTTTGAAATAAAATGGAAGAGGAATATTTAAGAGATACTATGATTCTCAACATTGAAAGGGAGTATGCAGAAGATATTGATCCAGAGTATGTCAGTCCGTCTTGACATGGCCGAAATGGGAATAAGAACAGAACTAAGACCAAAAACTCCTGGGAAAAAAGAGAAGTTACCATTGGCATCTTGGAATTTAACTCATTCTGGGAAAAAAGCTGTTTGCTCATCCTTTCTTGGCATGAAGTTGCCTGATGGTTTTTGTTCAAATATTCGAAGTCTAGTTTCAATGGAAACGCTTCGACTTACAGGAATGAAATCTCATGACTGTCATATGATTCTGCATCACTTGCTCCCAATTGCGATTCGATCGTCACTGCAAAAACAGGTCAGGAACACTATTATCAGGTTCTGCCTCTTCTTTAAGGCAATTTGCAGTAAAGTCATTGAGGTTGATAAGTTGGAGAAAATGCAGTCGCAACTGGTAGAAACTTTGTGCCAGCTTGAAAAATATTTCCCCCCTTCCTTGTTTGATTTAATGTTTCATATCTCGGTTCATCTTGTAAGAGAAGTTGAGCTTTGTGGACCAATTTTCCTTAGGTGGATGTATCCTTTTGAGAGATACATGAAGACATTTAAGGGATATATAAGGAATCGGGCTCGTGCAGAAGGTTGTATTGCTGAGTCCTATATTGCGGAAGAGGCGGTTGAATGTTTGGTGGACCATGAAGAAGCAACTATTGGGGTACCTAAAAATGGTAGACATACCAAGGATGGCATTTGCAGGCCATTATCCGGTGCAACTGTGATAACCCCGAGCAGCACTGATTTGCACGTAGCACATTTATGTGTTCTACAAAATACTACTGTTGTTAGGCCATATTTTGAGTAAGTAAAATTACTTTCATTACATTTACCATTTTCTGCACTCTTTTAACTAGAAAAATCCACTCCATATTTTATGTCTTTATTTCATTATTTATGTAGTCTCTTTTACTTAAATGCAGTGAACACATGGTATTTTTAATGACCAAATATCCGGAACATGAAAATGATGAAAAGTGGCTGAAGAACAAACAAAATGAGAAATTCCCAAAATGGTTTAAAGAAAAGGTATTATGTGTGTTTAGTAATAGTTTTCTGCATGTTTTACAAACTACTGCTCATATTAATCATTTTGTAACTTGTATTTTTTTTTTAAAGATTGCTTCAGATTTGGTTGATGAAAAAGAGATATCGCAGGAGATAAGATGGATCGCAGATGAGCCTAACAAGGTTGTGCCTACGTTCAGCGGCTATAAAATGGACGGAGTTACCTTTGCTACCAAGGATCGTGATGATACGCGTCAAGTTCAATGTAGTGGTGTGTGCGTTGAAGCTGATACAATGATAGTGCAGGGTAACTATCAAAATATTGAGCACACATCACATACATATTATGGAGTTATAACAAGTATATGGGAGTTGGACTATAACTACTTTAGGGTCCCTATTTTTCGGTGCAAGTGGGTAGATATAAACAAAGGGGTCAAGGAAGATGACTTGGGTTATATATTGGTTAATTTGAATAGGCTGGGGTTTTCAAACGATCCTCTTGATAAATTATGGTCCGTGGTGTTGAAACTACCCGAGAAAAAGTACTATGAAGATAATATTGATGAAAATGAGGGATCCGTGGAAGTAGAACTTGAGAATGACTGTTTTGTGCCCAATTTACCCGATGCTGATTTACTTGAGGAAGAGGAGCATAGCTACATGCGAGATGTAGATGAAACAATTCAACTTTCTTGATGTAATTTAATTTAATTTGTGTACTTTTAATTACATAAACTTTGTAATATGATAAATGTGTTTGCTAGTTTGAACATAACAGTTCTTGATTGATGTTATGTTGCCTGATGTTTGTTATTGTAAAATCAGACAACGGTTTTTAACTACCAAACGCTTGTGTGAGAGCTAAAGAACTTAGAGTACAAAACCATTGTGTGTTGCATGCAATTCAGACAACAGTATTCACAAACCATTATCTGATTACATTTTATGCAACGTCTATCAAAACACTTGTCTGATTTTAACAACGTTTTTTTTATTCAGATTGAAAGCATTGTCTGAAGAAACTTCAGACAATGCTTTCAAAAAGCGTTGTTAAAATCAGACAATAGTATTTAGTCACCGTTGTGTGACTACTTTTGAAGCAATATATGAGCAAAACAGTTGTCTAAGTTTTACAACGGTTTTGAGGACCATTGTAAGACAAACTGTTATACAACACTACTTTTAAAAACCGTTGTAAAACGGATGTCTATTTTGCTCTTCTAGACAACACTTTTTAAAACTGTCGTTAAATTCAAGATCAGACAATACACCGAAAAGCTTGAAAAAACAACCGTTGTGTGAAAATTTCAGCCAACACTTTTTCGTCGAAGTGTTGTCTGATGTGTGTCGTCTGATTCAAAATTTCTTGTAGTGAGATTTTATGGATGAGAAATCAATTACTAGACTCTGTTTTGAACTTTTCAAAAATTCTTATTTATTGTGATAACCAAAGTGCTATTGCAATGACAGGAAATTCAGTTCAACATTCTCTTACAAAGCACAACAGTATTAATTTTCTTCTAACATTTTTCTTCTAATACTGTTATATACTGATGTGCTCTGAAGGAGCTTTTTAAGAACATTGTTTTTCTTGAGAGAATTTTGTATTCAAGTTCATTATTAATACAAAACAGTATTTCTGTTATATACTTGTGTTTTTGATCGATTTATTGGTACTGTTACATTCAACCCCCTTATGTAATAGGAGATTTATCTGGGCAACATATTATAATTTTTTATAAATAAAAATATTAGTTATTTCACTTTTAATTCTAAAATAACGCAATTTCACTTGTCGGTTTTTTCTTTTGGGCTGGGTACCAGTAGCAATTAGGAATCTGGTAAGTGCAAAACAAATTAGTTTTCTGTGTGTATAAAATTCAATTTTGTGCGTTGGGCAAGTGAATACACATACAATTATGATATTTTGAGCCTAGTGCCTATATACTTATATATGTTGCTGCCAGATTATTGTCATTGCCGGATAATAACTTTCTTACTTATTTAGTACAAAACTAATTCTGCGTGCTTGGGGAAATTAATTAATACAGAGGGTTTTGTGTGTTGAACCCTTTAATCAACTATAGTTCCTGTAATTAGTGTGTAATTTATGCGTTGAACCCTTTGAGGTTTGTCTTTCTGCAACTGAAGACTTTAATCTAGCAACAAGAATCTTGTATGAATTTGGGTTGGATATTCTAGCTATTAAATAAGCTATAGGATGCACTTGCACTATATTACACATTTTGTAATTAACTGATTCGATAAGCATATCTTTATTACATTGATGCCTGAGGTGTACTGAAATTTATCAGATTCCGAACACAGAAAGAAGAAGGCAGTTCACAAGACCATCACCCCTGATGATAAATAGGAGTGAATATCTCCATGGATGATGTAGTTATCCAGTTTGTGAATCCAAAGGTTTTTGATTACGTAAGTGCCATGTATTTTAGTGTGTTTAGTTTTTCTTCTGTGCCACCTAGTTAATAATTTTTTTATATTTTATTTCAGTTCAAGCTTCCATTGCTGCAAACAGTTGGGGGTTGATGTTCTCCACAAACTAAAAGTATAATTCTGTTATCTCAAATTGTTGTCTTTGTATGTCCACCTTATATCATCGTTTATGCATGAATTTACTCATAAAAGTTAGTTTGGTTATCTTATAATGAAGATCTGTATGACTAATGAACGATTATCTAGTACTGGTTCATCAGATATGTTCTCTTAAACATTTTCCAGCTTCACTTTCCGGATACTCATATTAATAACTTAATTTTTTGTTTTCAGAATTACAAGATATACTTGCAGGAATTATTAACCAATTGGGTATGTGTTGCTATTTGATACTGTGTTCACCTGGTCTCCAGCTGTGTTTATTTTCCTGGAAAATTACATATACATTTTAAGTTTAATATGTATGTATTATTTATTTTACCGCCAGATAACGTGGATAAATTGAGGAAGCTCGCTGAACAGTTCCAGAAGCAGAATGCAGGTGCAGAAGCTGGTGCAGTTGTCACTCAAGCTGTGTCTGGTGAAACTTTTGAAGCTGTAGCAGAGGAATCTCCAGCCAGGCTTTGTAGAGTTTATAATGAGTTTTGTTATTATGTTATAGTGGGAATATTTGACTTCTATGTAGTGATCTAGCAGTTTAAGTTTTGCAGAAGTTGATGATATTTGCAATTTATTTTAATAAAAGTGAAGTAATTTGAGTTGTTACTCTAGCTTGTGTTCAGATTTGGAATGGGCATTGTCAAATTTAATTAGTATTTATGAATTTTAATTTTTGGGAATATTACAAATAAATAAAATGGCAAGAAAATAATTAAATAATATATATATTTTTAAATGTGCAATTTTATAGCGTTTGAATAATAGTTATGAAAGTAAACATTTTAGATAGTACTTAAAAAACATTTGCCTTATATAACATTTTTCAAAGGACTTCCATAGCATTTATAGAAGTGCTATTTAAGTAATGGTGTACTTGGATACCACTTACTTACCTAGCACTTTTAAAAACATTATGTAAGTAACATTTTAGATAGTACTTAAAAAAGCGTTATATAAGTGAATTGAACTTGCATAACACTGGTTTACATAGCGTTTAAAAACGTTATGCAGCCTTAAAAATGAATGCTATGCAAGTTAAAATATGTAGTAGATAAACAGTTAATAGGAAGATATGATGGTCATTTAATACGTAGGAAATTTTTAATCAATTACTACTGCTAATAAGAGGATGTTCATTTAATTTGTGTACTGACTACGAATCATAAACTTTTTTTCTTGCAAATGTTTCTAAAAAAGTTCTCATTGATGAACACCGGATTCAATTGGTACCTGTACTTGGTAACTCTGGTAGTGGCTTATGTGCATGTTATTTCCACTTGTAAAAGTGAAATAATAACAGCAACTCTGGTAGTGGCTTATGTGCATGTTATTTCCACTTGTAAAAGTGCAATAATAACAGCAAAGCCAAGAACCAATGCTACATTGTCAAATTGTCAACTAGTATATGACAAGTACCATACAACTACATATTCGTCACATGATATGGACTATATCATTGGCTTCACTATCAGCACATAAATCTACATTTTTAATATATATCCTGCACAATAAGATATACTATTTATTAGCTTAGTGATTGAGTGTATATAGTTCAGTCTTTCCATTGATTATTAGCTTCCATCTTAGCTTTCTCGATTCCATTATTTCGGAACAGAAGGGACCAAATTAAAATTTAAAAAAAATCATTTCAAGATTATAGCTATTAGCTAGCTAGTGTGGTCCTTGCATATTGCAGCCAGCAGCCAGCAGCCAGCAGCCAGATTGATGATAAATTTGTCTGGTTGAAATTAGAGTGATACTCGAAGTTCCTGCTACACAAAATTGAATTCGAGTCCAGTACATATACGTGCCGAACTCGATCATTCGTTATCCATATAAACTTTTATATAATCAAACAGTTCAAGTTCGAGCAGAATATAACTACAAATCGAGCCCTAAAGTCAGTCTCAAGGTACCATGTGCAGCGAGATCTGTACATTTCAAGTAGAACGTAATAATAATGCATGGGATCAATCGCCTGCAGCCATTATTTAATTATTATTCTTATACATGGAACAATGTAAAGACTTTGCTTCACGTCCAAGGTTCATAATCACATTAAATGTATCTTGAGTTCTTGACTACCAACTTGGCAGTAATACTAAACTTCTTGAGTGACCATTACTTAATAATATTTTATCATATTAGATACTCCCTCCGTCCCGTTGAGTTGTTATCATTTCAAAATGGGTTGTCTGGCACGCATTTTAAGGTGAATTTTAAGGATAGTTCCATAATTTATTTTTGAAATTTTCCTTTTTTGTATAAAAATAGAACAATCCTATTTTTATACAAAAAAAGAAATTTTTAAAAATAAGTTATGGAACTATCCTTAAAATCCACCTTAAAATGTGTGCCAGAAAGTGAAAAAAAAGTGATAACAATTGGATGGGACGGAGGGAGTAATAAATAATAATATCATGGGGGGTTGATGTCAATTTTTTGACATGAAAATTAAAGCAATCAGAGACGTATAATTAAGATGATAAGAGTGGTTTATCACTGTATAAAAAGTACTATATATATAGTACTACTACATAATGTTATGGAATGATTATTAATTATTTGTAAAAGAAGAGTAGTCATCATGATCGAGATGACTTTGAGTATTAGCAAGAAATGAAATGATGATTTGATTGAAAAATTAGCAATAAACCCGCGAAGTTTCATGGAAGTCCTCATTAATATTCTCCTAAATCTCCATGCGAGTATTTGAAGTCCAAAAATTTAAAATATTTATTTTTATAAATGTAATATTGACATACTTAACAATGAAAAGCTCTCGTGAAGCTAATTAATATATACGTTCTATAACTAGCTAGCTATAGCTACATTATTCTGCAAAAAATTAACATTGATTAGGACCTTTCTTTAATAATAGAAAACAATAATTCGACTTAATAATTTTACGATTCAACACCAATAAATGAACGAAGGCGCGTCTCCAAAAAATAACAACCCTACCAGGGCCACCCACCATCTCTTCTCATTCACTCAATATCCATCACACCTTACACTACCAAAAATAAAAAGTTACAAAGTGGACCAAAACAAAAAAACCACCACTCACCTTCGACTAAAAATGTACTACCCTAGAGGAAACCACCACATGGGCGTCGAGGACCGTCGTGCCTCCGCCCCCTACGGTATCTTGTTCGTAGTTGTGGTAGCATTATTAGTAATTGTTCCATCGATTCTTGGCGAGCAAGGCGAGGCCTTAACGGAGGCTTTACCTGAGCTCTTGAGTCCAGTAGGTCTTCTACTACTGCCTATTATACTACTACTTACTACACAGTTTCTCTCATCTGAAAGTGGTTCTGGTAGGGAGCTACTCTAATAAGAACTAAAAACTCAAAACAGAATCACTAAATTTAAATACAAATCACTAAAATTTAAATATACATAAATATATACATATTATAATTATATATAATTTTATAACATTTCCACCCCATCACTAACACAACATCATCGATCCCTCTACCATACAGCACCATCAACACCACTACCGCACTATCAACGTTAACACCATCTCTACTACACCACACTATACTACCACCATCACACCACTTAAATAATTACCAAATTCAAATTAAACTCATAAAAATTTAAATTAGTACATCACCATTTACTAAATCACCAAATTCAAACTCAAATTATAAGAAAACATAGTCGAGTCACCAAATTTTCTGGAATATTTTTTTCAATATTTTTCAGATCTATCACCAATTCTAATGAATTTAGTAGTAGATCAATTTCATAACTTCAATACAAGCATGCCAAGCAAAAGAAAGAATTTACACACAAATCACCAAATTTCTAATAAAATTACCAAAATTTCTAAAGCTAAAATAGTACAATAGTGTCAGATCTGAGTAAGTGGAGTCTTCAACATCACTAGATTGAAAAAATGTTAGAAGAAAATTAACAATACTGTTGAAATATCCGACTATAAAATCAGAAGACTAAGATGTTGTAGAATCGATAATGAAGATGCTATAAATATCAAGAGGAGTCAAATTCGGATCTACTATATACATACAACTTTATATATCATGATAATCAGATGTATGGTACCAAGATGTTAGTGGCCGAAGCGAAGGTGTTGCATAAAAGTTCAGACGAGAGAGAGAGATGATACAGTGATTGAGGAAGTGAAACACGGATGTAGGGATAGAAAAAGAATATATAGATTAAAAGAAATATTATAAAATAAGAGGTTGAGATTAGATCTAAGTTCTCGTTTTAAAATTGGTTCTCATTTGAGTATCTGCATATATATATATATATATATATATATATATATATATATATATATATATATATATATATATATATATATATATATATATATATATATATATATATATATCACAACCACATTAAATAGATTGGAAAATTTTTGGATGATACTCGATACCAAGAGTAGCTCTAAGCCCGAAAAATTATCTAATACGAGGGAGACTGCTCCGTTCGCAAGCGATTATTTAATGTGACATTTTTTTATATAAGTGTTATAATAGTTTTTTGAATTAAAAATAAAATTTTTACTTAAAATACTTTCATTTATTTAACACTTTATAAAATATTATATAACTAAATAATTTAACATAAAAAATAAAAAATATTACTTAAAATACGTTCACTTATATAGCACTTTATAAACACTATGTAAGTAAATAATTTAAAATAAAAATTAAAAAATATTACTAAAAATACGTTAACTTGTATAGCACTTTATAAAACATTATGTAAGTAAATAATCTAAAATAAAAAAATAAAAAATATTACTTAAAATACGTTCACTTATATAGCACTTCATAAAATGCTATGTAAATAGATATTTTAAAATTAAAAAATAAAAAATATTACTTAAAATACATTAGTTTGTATAGCATTTCGTTAAGGGCTCGTTCGGCTCGTCTCGTTAAAAACTCGAGTTCGAACTCGAACACAAAAATGTATTCGTTAAGAAAAGGAGTTCGAGCCGAGTTTTTAGTATGTTCGGCTCAACTCGGCTCGTTAAAACTAGAAAAAATAGAATATATACTGAATATTTTTATAATATTCCTAGCATTTTAAGTTTAAAATTATAATTTAAATATTTAATATGTGAATCATTTAGGATAATAAAATAAATTTTAATATTGAGTTAATCGATAATTAGTTGAGTCAAGTGGGTTTGAAATTTTTTTTATGTAAAACTTAACTGTTCGTGAGCTGTTCGTTAAGGGCTCGGCTCGGCTCTGATCGATAATAGCTCGAGTACGGCTCAATTTGTTAACGAACTCGAGTTCGAACACGTTTTTTGTACGACAAGGAAGTTCGGCTTAGCTTGGTTTATCAGAAAAAAATTAAACTCGACTCATTTAAGACAAAGCTCGATTCTGTTCGTAAACAGAAAAGGTACCTAATGTTTTGAAAAAAAGGGAGGGGGTCCTTAAGAAAGTCCCCAAGAGGGCTTTCATTCATTTATTTCTCGCGGGGTTGGCTTACAACATTTATGTCATACACCGATACTTTTAAATTTTGTTCAACTACCATTTTTCTTTTATGATTAAAATTCTTAATGCATTTTGATTAGTCAGAGCCCAACAATCAATTAAATTCTATTTAATGAAAAAGACTTGTGTACTATAGTTTAGGTTGAAATAAATGATTATATAAATACTCTCAGCTCTGAAATCTTCTTCGTGACTATATGAACGAAATTTGAGATTTCCGATAAGTAGCTTATAAATTATAAGAATATTTAAATGAATTAATTTTTTGTTGGAATAATTTCTGTCTAATACAGTAATTCCTACATTATTGTCTCATTATTATATAAATTTTGATTTTTTTTTATTTTCTAAATATTGTACTTCCATAAATATTTATTTTGTAAGAATTTAGTAATTTAAAGTAGAGGTGTATAAAAAATCCTCTCAATCGAATCGATCGCTCAAACCACCGGCAAACGAATCATTTTTTGTAGATAATCACAAAACGCGGATGATTACGGATTTAATTTTTTATGACTGCTTGTTTGCGGTTCGGTTGTGATTTTAAATTTTGAAAAATCGCAAAAACCAAACCGCAAAACATATATATACTTAAATCTAAAATTAATATAATAAATATATTTATAGAGATCTATAAATTAATAAATTATATATACATTTACATATATTTTAGTTATTTAAAATATAAAATTTACTTCAAAATAAGGTTATCCTTTAATCGCAATCAGCATAAGCGCCAAATTCCAGTAAGCATCATTTCCAAATACTGTTGTATTACATCATAATATTGTAGTATTATGTCCCCACATGGACCGCTTTTGAAATGTTACATCACAAATTAACAATAATTGTTCACATGGCATGTGCATAACTTGAGAGAAGGTTGGGAGTACTTTATTTATAATATAAGTATGTCTATTAATTAAAATATACTTCCTCCGTCCCGGTCAAATGTTTATATTTGGTCCGGGCACGGAGACCAAGGATAGTAGGTGTAATAGTGATTTTATTGTTAAAATAAATAAAATAGTAAGTGTAATAGTGTAAAGTGTTGAAAAAGTGGAGTGAAGTGGTGGATGTAATGATGTATTTTATTGTTAAAAGTTACTATTTTTAGTAATGTAAAAAATTGGATGGGACGTCTCAAAAAGGAAAGTGTAAAGAATTGGTTGGGACAGCGGGAGTAATATCTATATAATAAATTAATTCATAATCTACAAGTACAAATACTGTTTTAAAATTTTTATTTTTAAATATTTGCTAAATTTTAATTATATTGCAGTGTACTACATGTATTGTTAAATTCTTTAAATATTTATAATTTATAAGTTTAAAAAATTGTATTAGATACATTCTTATATTTATAAAGGCTCTCTTTATTGGGAGATCTTCTTTACAAGTAGAGAGAGTATGAGAAAATATTTTAGCTGAATTATCAACGTGTGCACAGGTGACATTCATATGTCACACTTTTTAGAGAGTATCTAAAATCAATACACTCCAAGTTTCTTTCGCTTAGCAAAAAATTATAAATAATTATATTCAATCTTCTATATTTATCAAACCAATAAACATTTTATGTATAATTTTACCGTATTATTATTATAAATCATAACATTGGAGTGAATTATCACAATAATTGTTCACATTGCATGTTATTTATCCAATTCGGGTAGATTATCCAATTTTTCTTTAATAGTTATCCAATTCTGATTTAAATTATTGATCCAAATTTAGATCAACACTATTCACTATTCAATCTTTTTTCATATTAAAATAATGATTTTATTATTTATGTGTATTTAGTTTAGAGATTAAAATTGATTTATAATATTTTAATTATTTGATTAATAGTAATGTTACACAGTAAATAAACTATTATAGAAGCTAGTTGAATATAATAGTACCAAACAATCGATTTTAGAACACAAGTATGTAAAAGATGAAATGTTTGTATTAACTTTAACAAACTTAATATAAAACTCTCTTAAGAAACCAGATGTTCTTAAAAACTGCTAGGTTATGAGAATATTGTAAACATGAATGATATATCAATGTAAACCTAATCATGTGTTTATATAGTACATAGCTACATATCTAATTACAGCAAAGATAACGATTAATAAAAACAGATATACGATTTCCATCATTATCTTCCTAAAAGATAGCTTCAAATGAGGTAATTGTATTCCACACAATCACTTCCTTTTCTCTCTTCAATCATCTCCTGATTTATCAATTTCCAACAGTCAAACACTAATAGACTAAACTATGTCGATCACTTCTGGTCTCTAATGACCACAGCTAAACTCTGATCAGCTTCAGTAAACTCTGATTCTGCATTCTCTAATCTCATAAGTTCGGCATATCTAACAATCTCCCCCAATTTATGCTTTATGCAGTAAAACAT
Organism: Oenanthe sinensis; assembly: GCA_028671895.1. Classification (NCBI taxonomy): domain Eukaryota; kingdom Viridiplantae; phylum Streptophyta; class Magnoliopsida; order Apiales; family Apiaceae; genus Oenanthe; species Oenanthe sinensis. The sequence goes on from JAPMAC010000198.1 coordinate 5,164,776, forward strand.
AAATTTGAACTTATGATGTCAGAAACTTCTAAGACAAATGTATCAGAGTTTATCCAGACTACCTTCTCATATTCTTCTGTAAAAAAAAACTCTAGCTAGAAATTCATCAAGTAATTTCTTCTCAGCTGCATTTAACAATTCCACCATTTTGGACTTTAATTCCTTCATCTAATTAGTAGAGTCATCAATCTGAGTTACTGTAGCTCTTAGATTGTATATTGATGCTCTCTCCATTCTGTTATCTAAATCTATGCAACATGTTCTCTGTCCACCAGATTTAACATTAAGGTTGGAACATTAAGTAGCATCTGGACTTTTACATCTCCCTTTATCATATCCCTTTTGGTGTCATCTTCAAGCATATACTTTGGCTTATATACATCAGAGTCTATCAACATCATTTTCTTATTTTTCCTTTTTCCAGCAATTGCTCCTTCTAGAGTCTTCACCCACTTAGCTGTGATCTCATTCTCATCATTTAACAGATAAAGAACATACTCAAGTTCTTTTGATGATTTATGAGTCAAATATTCTTCAGCTAATTTTCTTTTGGAACATCACCATCAAAAGTGTCTTTTACAAGATGAACAACAATCAGCTTGTCCAAATGATCTTGTGATAGCTCCTCTTCAGGTTTGTTTTTCAAAGAATAAGGATCTCTGAAAAAATTTACTTCTCCTCTATGGACTTTGGCTTTTGGATCACCAATACCTCCCTTGTTCTTACCAAGTCTGGCATTGAGAGTCGGAGTTTCAGATTTTGTCCACAAGAGATCATGATTCTTTTTTCTACACAGAGTTTGTTGTTCTTCCTCCTCATCTTCAAAACTAGTCCCTCTTGGAAGAAATGCAGTTCCCTGCATAATAAGTGGATTTTTTGGTTTTGATAAAGTTTTCTGTTGAACAGTCTGAGATGATTGAGATGATTGAGTCGTTGCAATATCTGCACTCATCCCTCTGTTAGACCTTGTAACAGGCTTGGAAGTTTGTTGAGGTTTGATAGGTGCAGATGAAACATGTTTTATAGTCTTTTTCTGAATTAGAGTTTTCTTTGAACCTTGTCTTCCTTTCTTCTTTGACTGGACTTGAGCATTATCAGTACCAACAATCATCTTCTTCATTTCCTGTTCTGCAGTAGCTGGATCAATACCTGGATTTTCTTCTTCATGTAGTTTCAGTGCCAGTTCTGTATCATTGTCAGTCTCTTCTGGATTTTCTTTTTCAGCCAACTGTCTTGAAAACTCTTCATCTTTATTGAATTGCTCCAATTGAGCAACATGATCTATATCAGTCAAAGTTTGCTGATTTTCTTGAACTTTTCCAGATCCTGAGGGAATCAGAATTTGATCAGTCGGAGTTTGAATTTGTATTCTCTTTCCATCCTTATGACTCCATTGGCTTTTATCAGCTAAATCACTATCATCACCATTACCTTCTGGTTTATCAGAGTTTAAAACATCATCCACTTTACATTTATCTATAACTACTTTCTCCCCATTTTTTACATCAAAAGAAATTGTCAGTATGTCTGCAATGGTATGCAACATAGTTTGCAGAGAAGTCATAATGGAAATTTTATCAACTTTAGATTCCAAGGCTTCTTGCTTATTGGAGACAGCCTGAATCTTTTTCTCCATGACTTGTTGATATTTCTGAATAGCACTTTGAACAGAAGCACTCTGTTTGTCAACATTGTTGCTAAGATTAGAAACTTCACTATGAAGACCTTTAGTCAACAAAATAGTAGCTTTTAAGACAATCTTCATTTCATCAGAGTTTAGCTCAGAATCAGCTTTGTTAATCAAGTCATGAACATGATGCCAAGAAACATCCTCATGAGAGAATTTCCGAGACATATCCCATATGGTTTGTCGTTGAGAGCTAAGAATTGCTTCAGTTGAAGTCTCTCCCATACCACTATTTCTGAAAAAACATTCCTGAGTAAGAGCAAGTTCAATTTTAGCCTTTAGTTGATCAACCACACAATATTTCAGATAGTCCATCTTCAATCTATCAAGTGCATCTGATCATTTTTAGGCCAATATTTGGAGCTATATATCTGAATGTAAGGAAAAGAGAGATTAGTGACTACTTCATCCTAAAAAATAGGACTAGAATCCCCAGAGTTTGCATCTTCTTCATCTGCAACTTCATCAACACCAGGCACTGCAGAGTGAATATTTTGCAGAACATGATGAACAACAAAGCCTGTTTTTAGAATACTCTGAGTACCTGCATTAGGAACAGAACAACCTAAGACACTCTTTTCTTTTAAAGTAATCTCATTACTTCTCCCATCACACATCTCATGACTTTTAAGAGTCAGAGTTTTCTCACTATAAGTAACTAACTTCTTTCTCATATCTAACTCTCCTTTTGCCAGAACCAGTGTCTGCCTCTCTATATTAATTCTATTTTCCACACATTTTACCCCAGTCTCACAAAAAAGGCTCAAATCACTGTGACCTACAGAAATAAGAGATGGTTGAGAAGATAGGTATGTGGTTACATGAATAGGAGGTACCCTTTTACGACTATATATGGTCATCCCAGCAATAAAAGAGGGAAATATAAAGTCTGAACTTATACTATCAGAGTATGCAAATTCTGAAGAAAAGTCAGAGTTTATACCTTGTGATTTTGTAGAGTTTGATGGAGTGTCCATTGGCTTTGTAGATAATGGTTGAACCAGAATAGCATCAGGGATTGCTAAATGATGAACATCAGAGTTTGATTTCTCAGTATTTGCAGCATGTGATTAAGAGTCTAACTGCACTTTCTTGTGTTGGTCTTCAATCACAGATTGAGTGATTGGTTCTTATGGGACCAGAGTCTGTACATTAGCTGCTTCACCACTTTGAGGTAAAGGTTCTTGTGTATTAGACTCTGCCAGAGTTTGGCCTTCAGCATCAGCAATAACAGGATCTTCAGTCAGAGTGTGAGTGCTTGCATCCAAACTTTGATTGGATGGTTCTTGTGTGGCTGGGGCCTTAACAACTTCTTCAACCCTTTGAGTTGAAGGTTCTTGTGGGTTGTACCCCTGATCCAAATTGGCTTCATCTACTGGTACAATGGCTTTTGTTGAACTTTGATCAATAGGTTCTTGTGTGTCTCGCCTGTTAGAGAATGTTGCTTCACATTGAGAAGTAGGTTCTTGTGTGTCTAAGCCAAAGGAAACCATCTTCTTTTTCCTTCTTGAGAAAATTTTGGTAGTTTCAGAGTTTGGAGACTGTAGAGATTGTTGAGCAGCCATTTCTTTCTTTACTTTTTTAGCTAATTCTCTCACTCTCTCATAGGAGATTTCCTTGATTATAGGCTAAGGAGTCTTGACAGGAGAATCAGAGATTATTACAGGAACATGAGAAAATGCTGGATCAGCTTGAATATTAGGATTTTCATCATCATTTTTATCCCAACATTTCTCATTAACAATTTCACTATCAGTCCCTGTTCCCTTTTTATCTTTACTTGGTACCTCATTTGAAGTATCCTCCAAGGTGATTACAGGACTGGTAAAAGGATTAAGATGATGTGATTTACCATCAATTTCAACCAATTAATCATTTTCTTCTCGATTGGCATTTTCATCATCACCATCTACCTCAATTCTACCGATGTTACTATTTATTTGGTCAGACAATGCAGAATTGTCAGACTTTATAACAGCATCAGAGTGTAGTGGATCAAAGTTTAGAGCTTCAGTTGAAAAGAAATATTGTCAGATTTTGCCTTTAACAAGTCTCCTCTTCTTCTTAACAGGCTCTGATATTGGATTGACATGGAATGGCTTCATAAATGAAGCAAGAGCAACATCTGAGGCAAGTTTGACAGATTTCTTGATAGTAAATACCATGACTTCAGCACTATTATTAGAGTCTGTTTGCTCATTAATTAATTTTCTTTTTCTGGGAGGAGAATGTGACACTGATTTGCCCTTCCTTTTGAGGCATGAGCCCTGTGTCTGAGAGGTGTATTTTGCAACTGAAGTTTTTTGGGAGATAACAGAGGTTGACAGAGTTTGTGTATTAGTGTTTGGAGGGTGACTTGGGCTAGAACTAGAATGGGTTAAACTATGATTCTCAGTCACAGAAAGAAAATCCACTCCGTATATGGTAGGCATTCTCTGATTCAGAAGAAGCCTAACCCATACAGGATAAAACAATTGAGGCAATATGCCTTCATTTTCTTTCTTGACATCTTTCCTTGTCAAGTCAGAAAATAATCTCTTATTCATTGTAAAAACAAGAAGAGCTTGATCATCCTTAAAACCAACATTAGGCAACATATAACTAAAAATTAATTTCAAAAACCTAGCATAATAAATAGTAGGTCTATCGTCTTTAGCTTTAAGTTTAGTTTCTATCAGCCTAATCAATGCACAAGGAAAATTAAAAGAGAGATTATGGGTCAGAAAATACCCAATTTGCTGAGAAATTTGGGGGATGGCATCAAAGTTAGTGCATTTGGCAATGAACACCCTAGTGATGCAGTTAAAGAAGAAGCTCCATTCTTTACGGAGATGGGACCTAGTTAGACTGCCCAGTTTAGACCGGTTACCCACGTTGCCAATATCTTTAAAGAGAGCCCTGATGATGAAATCATCAACTAGATCATCATATATATCTAGCCACTGCAGGAATGCGTAAAGCCTGATGCACCACCTCATGAGTTATAGAATGTCGCCCATTGCAGTTGAATGTGATGATAGGCTCCTCATCATCACCAGCATCATTGAATTTTTCACTCGACCAAATCTTTGTCAGTGTTTGAGCAGAAATCTCTTTGGGTTCTTGAAGAGCATACCCAATACTGCTTTGATTGAGAAAATCTTGAACTATATGAAATACCTCAGGTGCTTCTGATTTATTCAAGAGAGCAGTGTAGTTAGTGGTTGAAAACATAAAATTCTCAAAGATTATTCCCTTGTTGGGACCCATTAATACAGATTAATGAAGCTTTAGAGATTAGGGTTTTGTACGACGAGATAGAGAAAAAAAGAAGAAGCAGATGAGAATATTAATTCAAAGTAAGAATACGAATGAATTAACACTTCCCTCCCAATTAGTCTTTTAACTCTTAGTGGGACACGTGGCAACGTCTAACGGGATGAGTAATGAGTAGTGCAATTCTCAAAATACAGTATATATGTGTGTATCTGTGTATAAAAATGAAACATTTTTCGTGAAAAACACGGGCAGTCAGTGTTACTCCAATTAGTGATTAACAAATATGATGTCATAAAATTAAATATGATGTCATAAATAAAATAATTAAGAATAATTGTTTATTTGAAAAATAAATAACAATAATAAAGAGTTTGACTTGTTGAATGAGATCAGAGATTATACTCTCCATAGATTAGAGTTTACTTCATTCTCTAATAGAGTTTACCACATACTCTAACAGAATTTACCATAAACACTAATGGTTAAGGACATCAGAGTTTGCAGAACCTAAGTCACTTCCAAGAGTTTAATCACTGATGAATATCTGCTACATGTTGTTTGGTGTTGAGCCACTTATCACCATTTACAGTTCAGAAACCAATCTTGTAAAAGTTGCTTCACACAGAGGCTTTGTGAATATGTCTGCTAATTGTTGATCTGTTGGAATAAAATGCATTTCAATTGTCCCTTCCATGACACGTTACCTTATGAAATGATATCTGATGCTGATATGTTTTGTCAGAGAATGTTGAACTGGATTTCCTGTCATTGCATTAGCACTTTGATTATCACAATAAATAGGATTTTTTGTGAAGTTCAACCCATAATCTAACAGCTGATTTCTCATCCATAAGATTTGAGCACCACAGCTTCCTGCTGCTATATATTATGTCTCTGATGTAAATGTTGAGAGTGATTTCTGCTTCTTGCTAAACTATGAGACAATTCTTTCACTTAGAAATTGAAAACTTTCACTTGTACTTTTCCTGTCTATTTTGCATCCTACAAAATCATCATATGAATAGCCTATAAGTTTAAAGTTAGACTCTCTAGGATATCATAATCCAAGATTGATGGTTCCTTTAAGATATCTAAAAATTTTCTTAACAGCAATCAAATGTGGTTCCCTTGGATTTGACTGAAATCTAGCACATAGAAAAGTTGCAAACATAATATCTGGTCTACTGACAGTTATGTATAGAAGTGATCCAATCATACCTCTATATGTTGTCATATCTACAGGCTCACCAGTATCTTGATCCAGCTTGGTTGCAGTACCATAGGAGTTGTAACAGATGCAGAGACTTGAATTTAAAACTTTGTGAGTAAGTTTCTTATATATTTTGACTGACTTATGAAAATGCTTTCATCAGTCTGCTTCACTTGCAACCCCAAGAAATAACTTATCTCTCCCATCATACTCATTTGATACCTGGACTGCATTAGCTTTGAAAATCTTTCACAGAGTTTCTCATTAGTAGATCCAAATATAATATCATCAACATATATTTGAACCAGTAATAAGTCCTTACCTTTATTTCTATAATACAAGGTTTTATCAATGGTACCTCTTGTGAAACCACTTTCAAGTAGAAATTGAGCCAATGTTTTATACCAGGCTCTTGGAGCTTGCTTAAGTCCATACAAAGCTTTATCCAACCTGTAGAAATGATTTGGATATTTGGGATTCACAAATCCAGAAGGTTGTTCAACATATACCTCCTCCTCAAGCTCACCATTTAGAAATGCACTTTTAACATCCATCTGGTATAGTTTGAACTTCTTGTGTGCAGCATAAATAAGAAAGATTCTAATTCCTTCAAGTCTAGTCACAGGTGCAAAGGTTTCATCATAGTCAATACCTTCTTTTTTAGAATAGCCTTTGGCAACTAGTCTTGCTTTTTTCCTTGTTATGATTCCATCAGAGTATGTCTTGTTCCTGAACACCCATTTTGTGCCAACAATGGATCTATTCTTTGGTCTTGAAACAAGAGTACAATCCATATTTCTTTCAAACTCATTCAATTCTTTCTGATTGTAGTAACCCAGTCTGCATTCTTCAGAGCATCTTTAACTTTCTTTGGTTCTGTTTGAGAAAGAAAACTATGAAAGAGACATTCATTCTGAATAGATTTCCTTGTTTAGACTCCAATGTCTAGATCACCATTTATCAAGTCAGGTGTATAATCTTTGGTCCATTTCCTTGGATAAGGAAGATTTCTTGATCTAGATGCTTCATCATGATCTGTGCATCATAGTATGATTCCTCAATGAATGCTGATGCTCCCCCTGAAGTTGTGCTAACCCCAGAGTTTGATTGATTAGAGTTTGACCCTTCAGAGTTTGTCTATGTCAAGGATTGGTTAGAATCTGATATTTCAATGATTGATGTTGCTTCTGTATTTTCAGTAGAAGATTGATGTTGCTCCCCCTCAACATGTGTAGAATCTTCTATTTCTATGTCATTTTCATCAGAGTTTAGAGAGTCCAAGTTTGGATCACCAGAGTCTATGTCCTGTTGACCTTTGAGCAATTCATTTTCAAAACTCAGAGATTCTTGACCTTCTTCATCATGCAACCCTGTTATATTTGTTTCATCAAAAGAGACATGTATAGATTCCATGACTACCTTGGTTTTCAGGTTAAACACGTTGAATGCCTTTGCTAAAGTTTTGAAGGTTGTGGAATAACCAATAAAAATGCCTTCATCTGCTTTTAGTTCAAACTTTTTCAACTACTCGGGATGTGTTTTAAGAATAAAACACTTGCTTCCAAATATGTGAAAATATTTCACATTTGATTTCCTTCCCTTCATCATTTCATAGGGAGTCACTCCATGCTTGTTTATCAAGGTACAGTTCTGAGTTATGCATGCAGTGTTTACAGCTTTTGTCCAGAAATAGGTAGAAAGTTTTGCTCCTTCCAACATAGTCCTTGCAGCTTCAATTAGTGTTCTGTTCTTTCTCTCAACTACACCATTTTGTTGGGGTGTACCAGGTGTTGAGAATTGTTGAGTAGTTCCTTTTGTTGAACATAATTCCTCCATTGCAGAGTTCTTAAACTCTGTTCCATTATCACTCCTTGGAATCTTTACCTTGAGTGGTGATCCATTTTCAATTATAGTGATATGATCAAAAATGACCTCAGTTGTTTCATCCTTTTTATGTAAGAAGTACACCCAGGTAACTCTTGTGTAGTCATCCACTATCACTGGAGTATATTTTTTCTTTCCAATAGACATTATGTTGACAGGGCCAAACAGATCAAGATGCAATAGTTGAAAAGGTTCTTCAATAGAATTTTTAGTCTTGCTCTTGAAAGATGTCTTCTTTTGTTTTGCCTTTTGATAAGATTCACAAATTCCATCAGGATGAAATTGAACTTTTGAACTTTCCAAAGTTCAAGTGACACAGCTTTTCGTGCCAATTCCAGCTTTCCAAACATGATGTTTTTCCAAGTAAGCAAGTTAAGGGACCATCAGAGTTTACCTCCAGGCTAGCTTCAAATAGGTTATTATGTCTGTGACCAATGAGAAACACTTTGCCAGCCTTTTTACTTTTGACTTCACAATGTGTTTCATGAAACTCTACAGAATAACCTATGTTTGTCATTTGACTCACACTTAACAGATTATGCTTGAGTCCTTCAACTAGAGCTACATTTTCAATGATAACATTTCCAATGATAACATTTACAATCACAATATTACCATATCAGAGTGTTCTTCCTATGTTGTCATCACCATAAGATACTGTTGGGCTAGCTTTCTCCTCAAACTCTGAAAACAAGGATTTGTTTCCAGTCATGTGTATAGAACATCCATTATCAATTACTAGGATATTTTTCCTGTTTCCCTGCATTCATATATGTAACTTAATTAGAGGCTTTGAGGACCCAAATAAGTTTGGATCCTTTCTTTTTAAAATTTTTAACTTTTGCAGCAAAAGTAACTTTATCATAATTTATGTTAACATAGTTTGTATTTTCAGAGTTTGTTCTTCTTCTATCAGCTTTTACAACATACTTTTGTTTAGCAAATAATTAGAAGAAATAAGAGTTTTATTCAAATGAGGCCAAAGTTCATAGTAATTGAAATACAGCCTATGATATTATTTACATATGTAAATAGAATGTCATAAACTACCACAGTGAAAATAAGGATTTTGTGGTCTATATCTAGTCTGTTTCCTATCTCCTGATCTAGGTCTTTCAGGTTCCTTCTTTTTATTATGCCTGCAGTCAATATCAAGATGATTAGAATTTCCACATGTGAAACATGTTTTTCTAGGAGCATCATGGATATTCTTATAGTCATTCTTCTTAGAAATTCCTACTTTGCCATTTCTATTCCTCTTGACCTTTTTAGGCTTATTTTTGTTAGTGACACACTTCAAATTTTCCTTGAATTGTCTTTGAGAGAGCAACCCAATATTGACTGGTTTATTCTCAGGCACACTATTTCTTTATTTTGATTATTATTGGAATACTTATCAGAAGTATCCTTTTTCATTACTGGCCTTAACAAAGTTAACAAGTTTACTCAAATTTTCTTTTATTCCTGTGTGTGTCTTCTCATTCTTAGCATTTTTCTCCTCGTCAGGTTCATAACCTAGAGCAGGTATCCAATTCTTGTCCTTGTCAGATTCATAACCTAGAGCATAATTTCTTGGACCTTCTTGCCAGAGTTTGTCCAAACTCTGAAAGTCTCCTTTTCTTTGGCTATCTCAGCTTTTAAATAAATTACCTGTATTTCTAGCTGAGTTTGCATGTGAATAGCATTCTCACGGTCTTTCTTAGTACTTAGCATGTGAACAAGTTCAAATTCAAGAAAATCTTTTTTGGCAGACAAAGTTTGAATTTCTAATTTTAGTCTTTCATTTTCAATAGATTGAGTTTTAAAGCTAAAATGCAAGGTTCTCAGAAAAGATTTCATTTCATATAAATTTTCAGTATTTATATTGAAAGTAGAATCTGGTACCTTGTCAGAGTTTGCAGTAGGAGTCTTAGTGTTTGTCATGAGAGTATAATTCACTTCCTCGTTAGAGTCTGAGGAATCCATACAGTCCTTGTTGTATGATATGAGCGCATTTCCAATTTCTTTGCTTCTGCACTCAGTTGCATAGTGCTCCATCTTGTTACACTTGTAATACTTGACCTTTGATTTATCAAGTGTTTTGGACTTCCCTTCTCTTTCTTCTTTTCTTCTGAATCTTTCTTCATTTTCAAAATCACCAAATCTCTTCTGAAACTTACCCTGATTTCTGAACTTCGTGTACTTCATCTTTTTGAAGCCTTTGACAATCATGACAACCATTTCCATCATATCAGAGTATGTAAATTCATCATCAGAGTTTGCTTCAGACTCTAACTCACTACTTCCCTTTACCAATAAAACTTTTCCCTTTCCTTTGGATACACTAGCAGACTGTTCCTTTACTTTAACAGCCTTTGTCTTTATGTTTAATGCAACGGACTTTGATTTGTTGCTCTTCCTGTTTTTCTTTGTTGTAACTCCAAGTCATGAGTTTTCATCTTTCCATAAACCTCATATAGGGACATTTCATCCAAATTTGTCCTATTTCTTATTAGAGATGTTTGTAAGTCCCATTTTTCAGGTAGAGCCCTTAAAAACTTGGTGTTTGAATCCCCATTATCATACACCTTATCAATCAAAGCTAAATCATTCAACAGAGTAAGGAATCTGCAATATGTATCAGTAAGAGACTCATTCTGTTTAGCCTCAAATTATTCATATTCTTGAATAAGAACAGATCTCCTGTTCTTTTTTATCTCTTTGGTTCCTTGACATTGAACCTCTAGTGCATCCCATATTTCCTTTGCAGTCTTGCAAGAAATCACTCTATTAGACATCAAAGAGTCTAAACTGTTATGCAAGATATTTCTCACCTTTGCATCCTTGAGAACTTCCATTTTCTCCTCATTAGCCCACTCTTTTTTGTCCTTCATAGTATAGTACTCAGGAACTTGCCTTCCTTCAACTATGGTTGGTGGAACTAGTTTTGTTAATACTCAGGAACTGGCCTTCATTGATCCTATCTAGATAGTCAGGATCTGTAGCTTCCAAGAACATCAACATATTTACCCTCCATGTAGGGTATTCAGCCTTCTTCTAGATTGGAATCCTTATGTTTTCATACTTGTTTCTAGACATTGTTTTTCAAATCTTTAAGGTTAAAACAAACCGCCTGCTCTGATACCAATTGTTATCCAGTAAATAAACTATTATAGAATGTGGGGTTGAATATAATAGTACTAAAAAATCGACTTTAGAACACATGTATGTAAAAGATGAACTGTTTGTATTAACTTTAACAAAATTAATACATAACTCTCTTAAGAAACCAGATGTTCTTAAGAGCTGCTAGGTCATGAGAATAATGTAAACGTGAACGATACATCAATATAAACATAATCTTGTGTTTATATAGTACAAAGTTACATATCTAATTACAACAAAAATAATGATTAATAAAAACAGATATACGATTTCATAAGTTAAACTTTGATAGACTAAAATTCTGATAGTCAACAGTCAAACTCTGATAGACTAAACTCTGTCGGTCACTTCTAGTCTCTGATGACATCAGTTAAACTTTGATCAGATTCAGTAAACTCTAATTCAGCATTCTCTGATCTCATAAGTTCTTCATATCTAACAAGTAATATATAATTAATAATATATTAATAATATTTATTTTTATAAAAATTAAACTTATAATAATAAGAAATGCATATATCAACAATATTTTACTTGTTAATTAAATAAAATTTTGTTTTTTTCGTTAATTAAGTGTACAATTTTAATATTTATATATATATAAGTAATTATATCTAACTTTAGTTAATTTATTAAATGTTTAAATATAATATAAATAATTAATAATAGTTAAACATTAAATTTATAATAAAATTACTTAATATAATATAATATAATATACTTCATCTGTTTGGTAATATTTGACTTTTGACTTTTTGTCACACTCTTTTAAGAGTTTTGACTATATAGTTAGAATTATTATATTTAAAATTTTCTTTTTGTAAATAAAAGTTTTAGTTTAATATTTTAAATTAAAAATAAAAAATTTTAAAAATAAAAAATTTAACTGTGTATTTAAAGGTTCTAAAGATGTGTACCAAAAAGTCAAATGTCAAATAAAACCAAACTGAGGGAGTAATATATAAATAATAATTTGGATCGTACTGGAGTTAGACAATTCCACTCCTGGCGTAAAGACTGCCTTTCTGCTTGTGAACGGGATCCGTTTCATTTCTAGAACAGCAGGGCAATTTGTTTTCGAAAATGGACGGCTTCATTCATGTTTTCAAAAATGGCACAGCTAAATGCCTGTCATGACGGTCATCGAAGGTAGAAACTGGGGTGACAATATAATCATAACCACCATTTTATCTGGCGGTCACTATATTATTTAAGAGACATTATAACTGCCACATTATGTGGCGGTCATACTTTAGTTTGTTCAAGTAATGACCGCCACTTTGTGTGGCGGAGGCATGCAAGTAAAACGACATCGTTTAGTTACTCTGTTTACTTAAAAACCTAGACAACACGCACAGACACACAGCTTGGGGTATGTTTATTCGAAGACCGCCGAAGGAGCTGGCGGCTACTCTGCTTGTAGAACCAATATTGCTATATACTCAAGTAGCTATTCTTATAAAGGTGATCGGCCTCCTCAACTGTGTATCGATCGAAAGGCAGGGTTCGGGTGGAGGTGGTGGTATAGCGACACAACGTCTGCACGAACTACCCCAATCTGAACAACCATAACCCGGCCGGTATCATCTAGTTCCTATTTCTTCCTAATTCGATTTGTATATGTTTCATATATTCATTTCTGTTTGATAATAATGCTCAAGATATATGTATATTGAAGGCAATCATATAATTTGTGTTGTTTAATAATTTTTTTTAGTTTGAACATAATTTAATATTTAAACATGTTAGTTTAAACCATCGTTGCAGCTTGATGGAATTAATTAAGTGTTTGTTAAGGGACGATAAGTAATTATCTGTACTTATATATTTTTGGTAACATTGATTGTGTGTTCTCTATAGTTATTTTTATATTTTTGGAGTATGTTTTTGTTCCCATGGTTTCATATTATTTTTGAACCATTTTTTTTGTTAATATAAAATGCGCATCTGGTTGTTAATTTTTTTTGAAAGAAAATTTATTTCAAAATGAGCATTATTTGTTTATATTCTTTAGCTAGGTAAATACTATATATCTGAGATGCTATATATAGAAAGTATAATAGAAACTAAAATCATAATTTAATTTCAATTTAGGTGATAAATGCATTGATAGAAGTTTTATGATTCTTACTGAAATATATATTAGACTTGAACTAATTAAATAAAATAAATTTAGGACTTGAACAAATTAAATACAATATAATGTTATAAAAAAATATATTAAATTAGTAGATATTTGTATATAGTATTTATTAATATAATTAAATTAAATATCTTAATATGGATTTGGTAACCGCCATGTCTCATCGCCATTAATAAAATGACAAGTATTTTTGTTAAAAGAAGATTAAATTATAAAATATATTATTATAGAAATATTAATATTATAATATTATAAATATGATAATAATATTAAATTTCTTAATAAAATGATAAGTATTTTTATTAAAAGAGGATTATATTATAAATTATATTATTATAGAAATACTAATATTACAATATTATAAATATGATAATAATATTAAATTTTTTAATAAAATGACAAGTATTTTTATTAAAAGAGGATTATACTATAGAATATATTATTATAGAAATGTTAATATTAAAAGAGGATTATACCATTTAAAAGGTATATGACTAGGCCTATTTGTAATAATTAGATGACAACTCAACTCAGATAAGAAATAGTAGTAAATAATAAGTCTCAAACAGGAATCAAGACAAAGACAGTCAACTAGTCACAAGGAATCCTAGTATCAGAAGTACTCAGTTGAAGCTACTACTCAACACTGGAAGAAGTTCATTTATTTGTTCAAGCGTCAGTAAAATAAATTGATAATAATCAAGTAGTAATTCAAAATAATTCAGAAGATACAGAAGATTTTAAAGTGGCTATTACATGAAGATTCCAGAAGAAAAAGAACAGAAGAGGGAAGACAGAAAAGCAGAAGGCCACAACTTTAAATGTTAAGAATGAAGAATATTTATTAGTATGACATAAATGAACCAGACAGTACATTTGTGTGTCAACAATAAAATATTCATTCTTCATTTTAGCTCTAGTGATTTCAAGATAGAAGTCAAAGAAGAGACGAGAAGACTGTGAAGCTGACTCCAGAGTTATACAAGTCAGATAGTATTTTAATTCTACTATCAAAAGAAATTTAATTATTTAATTTATTTAATTAAATTAATTCAAGATGAATTTAATTTAATTTATAAATTATTTAATTAAATAAAATAGAATTAATTTACTATAAAAGATTAAATTAATATTACTTTTAATATAATTCAAATTACCTTTTGAAAAGGTAATACCGAATTCTTCTAAAAAGGTAATACCGAAATTGCTAATTAAAATGGTAATTCTGAGCTATTTCAAAAGGTAATACCCAGTCTTTTTAAAAAAGTAATACCGAGTCATATTAAAAGGTAATACCGAGATTTTCAAAAGTAATGCCCAGCAATTTTAAATGTAATACTAGGCTTATTTGTCAGATTAAAAGGTAATGCTGAAAAGTAATGCTAAGCTTTTCTAACCTCTATAAATATGAGGATATCACTTCTCATTTCTGTTGTTATTCAAACATTCAAATTCGGAAATTTGTATGCATTGTAATATTCACAGATTTTTGTGCTTAATTTGGAATATAATTGTTAAACCCGAACAATTCATGTCGAAATCGTTCTAAAACATTTAATCAATTATATTCACTTTGATCATATTAATTTTATAATACTTTTCAAGTTAAAATTTATATCTTATACTTGAACTGTATTTCATCTTAATTAATATTTCGTAATTATTTAAAATAATATTTTACAATACGAAATTCCGCGAGAAATTCAGATATATTATTCAACCCCCCTTCTACTATATCAGGGACCAACAATTGGTATCAGAGCTGGTTGATATCTTTTTATCAGATCCAAACCAAATATTCCGCAACTCATAAACAAATCAAAAATTATTCTTAATTCGAAATAATTTTTTATTCAAAATAATTTTTTCACTAAAAATTATTTTTGATCAAAAATTGTTTTTAGTCAAAAATTAAAATATTTTTTGAAACACTTAATTTTTAAATCTTATTAAGATGAGTATCCAGAAAGTGACTAGTATCAAAATTCCATAGTTTGACAGAGAATACTACAATTTGTGGAAACATAAAATGCTACTGTTTATCGGGATTGCAAATCCCAAGTACGCATTAGTCATGGCCAAAGGTGTTGAGCCCCCTATATCAGTTATTCTCGAACATACGGTAGATGGGGTCGTAATCCCCCACAGACAGTTTCTGAAAAGTCCGGCAGACTATACAGATGAAGAAGCAGAAGCTGTGTCCCTTGATAATAACCAGAAGCTTATATTAATTGAATCCCTGGACTACGTAATGTACAATCAAGTAGTCAATTGTAAAAATGCAAAACAGATCTGGGAAACAATTGAAATTATCAATGAGGGAACTGAAGAAGTAAAGGAGAATAGACTGGAGATCCTGACCTCCACATATGAGCAGTTTAGATCCAACCCTGGAGAGGGTATCTCTGAGGTGTTTCAGAGACTAAACAAACTGATAAACGAGCTCAATATGAATGGAAAGTTTTATCAGAACAAGGAGGTAAACATGAAGTTTCATGAAGTTTTTGCTGACCTTACCAGAACATCTGGAACACAGGATTGCAGCCATCCGGGAATCTAGGGACATGAAAGAGGTAACCCTAGAAAGGCTCTACGGAGTTTTAAAAACTTATGAGCTGGAACAGATCCAAACCAGAGAGATGTAAGGGAGAGGTAAGGTACTGAGTTCCTCCAAGGCTTTAATGGTAGAAGCACCAGAGAAAGTAGAAGTGAAGGCTGTTGCACCTTCTAACAGTTCAACAGAGTATGTGGTTCCAGAATTTGGACATACTTCTGACAAACAAGAAGATGGTGAGTTCTACTCACTGGAAGAACTAGATCAGCTGGAAGATGAATCTCTAGCTATGGTTGCCAGGAAGTTTGGCAACATGAGATTCCGAAGAAACTCCTCATTCAGAGTTAAGCCTAATTTTGGAAGATTCCAAAAAGGAGGTTCTTCGACAGCAGTATCAAAAAGCGGCTACAAGATCAGCTTAGTTGATAGAAGCAAGTTTCGTTGCTTCAACTGTAATGAGCTAGGCCACTTCGCAACTGAGTGCAAGAAGCCTAAGCAAGGGAAAAAGAGAGAGTCTTACGAAGAGCTCAAAGAGAAGTATGATGCACTTGTGAAAAAGCATCGAGGAAAGTCCTATCTCGCAGAGGGTAGAAGCTGGGATGACTCAGATAATGATGATGAGGAAGAGCTAGGAAATCTTGCTCTTATGGCTTCATTCGAGGAATCACTATCTCCCACCCGTCAAGGAGGAATAGAGGTAAATCCTTCGTGCCCTAAGATGTTTGCTCTGCTAGGAAAAGAACTAGATGGCGAAAGAGATAAAGTTAAAAAACTCAGACTCAAAGTCAAAGAGTTAATTGATGAGACTGAAGTTCTTAAACAGTTAAAAAGAAATCATGACAAGTTAACTGTTAAGTTGACTGAAGACTTAGATGTTCAAGTCAGTAAAGTCAGTTGTCATGTTGTAGTAGAAACTAATCTCAGAAACCAGATAGAAGAAGAAAAGAAGAAGTGTCTTGCATATAAGAATTCCTCATATATTGTAAAGAACCTAGTTGACCAACAAGAAATAAGTCGTAAAGTTGGAATAGGCTTCGAGAACAATAAATCTGTAGGAAAGCCAAGCAACATAACCCCCTTCAGAAAAAGTGCTGTAGAAAGGGGTATCCCACATGTTGTTAAAGACACACCTAAACCTCTCTTCATAACACCGATAGCTGAACCTATCCTTGAGAGTTCTATACTGATTGCATATGAGATGCAGGTAGAGGATCTTGTGGAAGAAAAGAAGAGAGGAAAACAGGTTAAGGACATAAAAGGAGTTAATGTCCAGAAAGAGAAATGTGCACCGGAGACACTAGTGAAAGATGAGGAAACTACTAAGTCGCCCAATCCTGGTATAGGTGCAAAAGACTTAAAGAATAAAATGAACAGACCCAACACGTTTGTTAATAGTAGGAACAGTAACAATAAATTTCATTCTACTGAAAACTTCAAATCTGCTGATAAAATTGAAGTAGAATCTGTTAAGCCCCCTACTGTATTGAATAACATGCCTACTATTGATGTTATCCATAAACCTTGTGGTATAATGAATTGTATGTTATGTGTTTTAATGCTATGACTGCTTACTTTGAACGCATGATAGCCAAGAAAGATAACTTGACACCTAGACAACACATCAATAGTAAATTTGCTAAATCCAAGACTGCGACTCCTTCACCTGAGAAGAAGGAATCATATATTCCTAAGTCTAAACAGAAAGTTGTTAAGACTGTTTTTAGGAAGGTAGGAACAGTCAAGGAAGATAATGATGTTATTCGAAAAGGATCTGTTGTCAAAGTAGACAAAGGTCAATTCTTTAAGTATGTCGGGCCCAATCAATTTGGGACTCCGAAGACGAATTAATCTGTTTGATAATTGCAGGGATTTAAACAGGTAAACCGAGTTATATGGATCCTGGACAGCGGATCTTCAAGGCATATGACCGGAGATAGAGCCCTGCTATCAGACGTGGTTGAAAGAGCTGACCCAATCGTCACCTTTGGAGATAACAACAAAGGAATGAATACGGGATATGGCAAGTTAAATACTGGAAATGTTATCATTGAAAACGTCTCTTTAGTAGAAGGACTTAAGCACAATCTACTCAGTGTCAGTCAATTTTGTGATAAAGGGTACAAAGTAAACTTTATCAAGGAGAAATGCTTAATAGCTCATTTTAAAGATAACAAACTGGCCTTACATGGAGTAAGGAAAGGAAACTTGTACGTAGCCGATCTCAACTCCGGAACTGAAGATGAAGCTAACTATTTCTACTCAAAGGCTTCATCAAAAGAAAGCTGGCTATGGCACAAGAAACTCTCACATCTAAACTTCAAAACAATGAACTCCTTAGTCAAGAGGGATTTGGTGAGAGGACTGCCTCCGACGGAATTTACACAAGAAGGCTTGTGTGAGGCATGTCAGAAAGGGAAGTCAAAGAAAGCAACTCACAGAGGCACAAACACTACAAACATTACTGAACCACTTCAACTTCTACACATGGATTTATTTGGTCTAGTAAATATTTTGTCTATGTCAAGAAAGAAACACGCCTTAGTGATTGTGGATGACTTCACAAAATATACGTGGGTTTTATTCTTGAACTCTAAGAATGAAACTCCACACTTGGTGATTGATCATATAAAGCTAATTGAGTTAGATTCAAAGTTACCTATCCGTGCAATCAGATCAGATAATGGAACAGAATTCAAAAATAAAGTTCTGAATAACTTCTGCTCAGACTAGGGGATAACAAGGCAATATTCAGCGCCAAGAACTCCTCAATAAAATGGAGTTATAGAAAGGAAAAATAGAACCCTGATTGAAGCTGCAAGGACAATGCTAAATGAATCAAGGTTACCCATCTACTTCTGGGCTGAAGCAGTTAATACAACTTGTTATACTCAGAATCGAACTCTGATCAACAAAGATCATATGAAAACTCCCTATGAATTAATGGTTGCGAAGAAACCAACTCTCAAGTACTTTCATGTATTTGGAGCCAAATGTTTTGTGCTAAAGGATGGAGATGAACATCGTGGCAAGTTTGAGGCCAAGGCACATGAAGCTATTTTTGTCGGATATTCAAGAAGAGCATATAGGGTGTACATAATTGATCAACACCAAGTAAAAGAAAGTGTCAATGTAACTTTTGATGACACTAAACTCCCAAGTATCCAAAATGAAGATTCTTCTGAGTCATTAAAATTCGATAATTTTCCAGACTCACATTCTAATGACGAAGAAGAACCTGAGGTTGCAATAGGAAATAATGATGATCCAGGTAATAGTGGTGGAAACAATGGTAACACTGGAGATACTACTAATACCAGTGGTGGATCAACAAGTCATCCTGGCAGCAACTCAGGGGGAGATGAAGGATCAACTGGCAGAACACAACATCACAATGAATTTCAAGGTGAATCATTCAGATCAAACCTACCCAGAGAAAGGATATGGAGCAGAGATCATCCTTTTGAATTGATCATAGGTGATCCAGATGTTGGATTTAGAACCAGAAGTGCAACTTCAAATGAATGTTTATTCTCAGTTTTTCTATCTCAAGAAGAACCAAAGAAGATTGAAGATGCATTAATTGATCCAGATTGGGTTCTTGCCATGCAAGAAGAGCTCAATCAGTTCGAGAGACAAGAAGTCTGGACACTGGTACCTAGGCCTAAAGATAGATCTGTTATTGGCACGAAATGGGTATATAGGAACAAGTTAGACGGTGATGGCATTGTTACAAGGAACAAAGCCAGATTGGTTACAAAGGGTTACTCTAAGGAAGAAGGAATTGATTATGACGAGACCTATGCACCAGTTGCGAGACTTGAAGCCATCAGGATATTTCTGGCATTCGCAACACATTCCAATTTTAAAGTCTATCAAATGGACGTGAAGAGTGCATTTCTGAATGGAGAACTAGAAGAAGAAGTATATGTGGAATAGACCCTTGGCTTTGAAAATCCAGAGTTTGCTGATTTTGTGTATTTTCTATTCAAAGCTCTCTATGGGCTCAAGCAAGCACCGAGGACATGGTATGACACTCTCACTGTGTTTTTACTTGAAAATGGTTTCACTAGAGGTGTCATAGATAAAACTCTCGTTTATAAATTGCATGAAAAAGATATGATATTTGTCCAAGTTTATGTTGACGATATTATATTTGGTTCTACTAACGAAAACTTGTACAAAAGATTTGCTAAGTTAATGCAGAGCAGGTATGAAATGAGCATGATGGGTGAACTGTCTTTTTTCCTTGGATTGAAAGTAAAGAAAAAGGAAGATGGGATTTTTATTTGCCAATCAAAGTACGTAAGGGATCTTCTGAGAAAATACAGTCTAGAAGATTCTTCACCGGCAAAAACACCAATGCCAACAGCCACCAAGCTTGACAAAGATTAAACTGGTAAGAAAGTTGACATCACAAGCTACAGAGGTATGATAGGCTCATTACTGTATCTAACTGCTAGTAGACCCGACATAATGTTTGTAACATGCTTATGTGCAAGGTTTCAATCTGACCCAAGGGAATCTCATCTTATAGCCGTTAAACGGATTTTTAGATATCTGAAGGGTACACCAAATCTTGAAATTTGGTACCCTAAAGATATAGGTTTTGAACTAATAGGCTATACAGATTCAGATTATGCAAGGTGCAGGATGGACAGGAAAAGTACGTCTAGAAACTGTTAGTTTCTAGGAAGATGATTGAACTCCTGATATAGCAAGAAACAACACTCAGTGTCCACCTCGACAGCCGAAGCAGAATATATTACGGCAGGTAGCTGTTGTGCACAGATCTTGTGGATAAGGAATTAGCTAAATGACAATGGACTTGCGTTGAACAAAATTCCAATTTTCTGCGACAACATAAGTGCTATAGCTATTTCCAACAATCCTGTACAACATTCGCGAACCAAGCACATTGACATAAGGTATCACTTTATCCGAGAGCATGTCATGAATGGAACTGTGGTGTTACATTTTATACCCACAGAAGATCAACTAGCCGACATCTTCACGAAACTATTTGATGAATCCACTTTCTCTAAGTTGGTTAGTGAACTAGGGATGTTAAATAATGGCTAACTTTTGGTTGCTAGGAATTAATTTAAGCTCATAAATATTAAATGTTAATATTTAAAAAATTTATGAGACTTGAATTAATAAAATCCTAGGGCTTATGAATTTTTGGAAAATTATCATAAGACAAAATTAATATTCTTAAAATATAATTATTTCAATTATAGTATAAGTAATTTTGTTTAATTTATGTTTTTTTTATTATTTTTATTTTACAAATTATTATTGCACATTTATATAAATAAGTATGTTATTAATTAACCAATTAATTTACTCATTAAATTAATTCAAACTTGATTTAATTTAATTCCTAAATTAATTAGAACAATTAATAATGTAAATGTTTACTATATGTCTTTAATAATTTATAAGCTTGTAAATATTTATTATTATTTTTAATTAAATCTAAAAATCGAATAAATTTTTAATATTTTATTTCAAATTTAGAATTAATTAATTCATATATATATGTTTTTTCATTACTTTTTAAGCTCGGCATTACTTTTTAGTTTTAAGCTCGACATTACTTTTTATATAAAAGCTCGGCATTACTTTTTAAAAGTAATACCGAGTCATAATAAAAAAAGTAATACCAAGAATTCATTTTTTAAAAAAAGTAATACCGAGAACTTTTAACAAAAAGTAATATCGAGATTTTTTTAAAAAGGTAATACTGAGTTTTAATTTTAATTACCAGTTCATATATATATACACACACTCTTATATATATACACACACGATCAGTCTTCAACATTACTTTTTTCAAAACCCTCGATTTTTAGTATTTTCAACTGCTAATCAGTTGCTTATCCCTCCTTTCAAGCTTGATTGCTTGCTAGTTTGTGTAAATTGACCCGTTTCAAGCAAAACCCTGCCCGTTTTTCTTCAAAACCGAGTTGACTCGGTGTTTAATTTTCAAGGACTGATTTGGTGTTGTTTGGTGGTGAAATCGATTTGGGGATTATTTGCAATTAGGGCTTTGATTTGTGTATGTGTTTTTCGATTAATTGGGTGTTAGTCGGATTTTAGTGATGTGTTTGGGCAATATTCGAATAATAAGTTGATTTAATTAATTTAAAAAAATTAAATAAATAAAAAAATAATATGGCTGATAATTGTGAAATAGTCAAGACTAATTTTGTAGGTTATTTTAACCCAGTAAATTGTTCAATCGAGTGGTTTCGACCGTGGATCGTATTTTTAAATGAACACTCACTTATTAGTACAGCCATTACCCTTGATACCCCTCTAGTAGTTGATGCACTAAGGGCTTTGTACTCGACTGCTACGAACAGAACAGCTGGAGAAAGGGTACAATTTTCCTTCACCATTGGAGAGCATTAGTACATGGTGACCGAAGATGATGTAAATAGAATTTTAGGGTTTCCAACTGAAGATTTTGTTGACCCTCCAACTGCTCCAGAGTTAATTAATTTTTTCCAAGCCATTTTATATCAAGGGGAAATTAATCTGGTAAAGATGAACAAATCTAAGCTGGTTAGTGAATGGACCTACTTCTTTGATACACTGGCCAAGGTATTTTCCCCCACGACGAAAGGGAACTTCAACAATCTCTCCTCTCTTCTACAAATCATTGGGTATTCTATGGCCCACAATATGAGGATAAATTTTGGAAAAATTGTGTTAGCTGAAATTATCAAGAAGATGGGGACACCAGAGAGCAGGGAATAAATTGTACTATGCTATTATCCAAGATTCTTAATGCTATTCATAAATGATCTTGTTTCAGATGAGGATAAGGCTCTGTTCCAGAACAGCAGAATAAAGATTTCTCCCACCTCTCAGAAAAATCTTTTCACAATGTTAGGAAATAAGGCTAAGTTCCCTAACATACCAATGTGAGGACTCAATATATGGGTGAGATCCTAGATCAGATTGCCAATCCAGAACAGGCTCAACAGATACAGCCAGAGCCAGAGCAGGAAGAGCAAATGCAAGTGGTTGCGCAGCTATTGATTGAAGCTGTTAATCAAGCACAACAGGAACTAAATGAACAACAGGTATTATCTCATAGTCTGGGTTCTAGTTTCCTTCCTATAAATATATGTAGTACACTAGTAGATTTATCTGTGGCAGACTATGATTGTGTTCTTACACTCCAGGATTTCGGCTATGAACCTGAAAACACACAGGTTCTGTCCCAAGCTGAAGTAGAGCCTCAAACAGTTTCTCCTTCATCCTCCTCTTTGGTTCAAGTCAGAAAAAGGAGAAAACCTGTCAGAATTATTAGGGGTCTTGGTGCTAATGTGAATGAACCCGCAGCTCTGTCTCCTCCTTCTAAAAAATCTAGGTTTGAACCTGAGACAACTGCAGCCTCAACCTATTCCGATCAATGGGATATGGATTTTGACATGGCCATCCAAGATTCTCTAGATACACTTGCTCAACCAGGTGATCTAATTCATTGCTCGGCTACAACATCAGTTAGTGATGACAACACACTGCTAGCAATCACACTAGCAGGACCTTCACTTGAAGAAACACAAACACAGGAGGGCACATTTGTTGAAGAAAATGTTTTTAATGAAAACTCGTCGGATGCCACCTATGTTGTGGACCATGACATTTTCGATGCAGTGCAGCATCAAATACCCTCCGAGGTACTAAGGAGCACCACAGACTCTCAAGAGCCTGTCATTACATTGTCTAAGGTGGTGACTCCGCTGAATTTCTTTCATCCAGTTCTCTTTCGAGAAGGTCTCGAATCCACTGGTGGGTTTGAGAGGCAACCACTCTTTAGAGGGAGTTGGGGCTCCATTCACGGAGCAGCTACGTCAGTAGCGGAGCCTATGCAAGATAATCTTATTGAGGACGCGCCTTCACAGGCTTCAGAAGAGCATTTTGACTCTTCAAAAGCTATTGTTTTATTTACAGGTACAACATATGTATCTGGAAAGGAGCTAAACACTAGTGATGTGAGGCAAACACAAAGTGAAACACATGCACCGAGTGATAGTGAGTTAAACAGGAGTGCAGGTGAGATGAGTGCACACACACACAGTGAACTATTATCCAAAATAGAAGCTCTCCAGAAGGAAATGAAGATTGTTTAGGCTGAGTTGGTAAAAGTTAAAGCACAAGCAGAAGATAAGTCTACATCTGCCTCTGTAACACAACAGCTGACAATTGTACGAAACGATGTTGAAAATGTCAAGTCATCCATACATCTAAAAACACAAAATATCCAGGATGTGCAGAGTCTCATTGTGGATGATATGAAAGAAGTAAAATCATTAGAGCATAAAATTGTAGAAGTTGAGGAACGTTTGTCCCTGAGAATCAGTGAAAATGAAGAGATCTCAGCCAAGCGATTCAGCAAGCTGGATGATAGTATGACACACTTAAATGAAGGAATGAAGCAGGTCTATCTAACCGTGCAAAAACTGGTTGCATCCTTTGAAGCATCCAAAACTCAAGAGGATCCCTCAACTAAGGGGGAGAAAGGAAATAAGAAAGTAGTAGCTAAAGGTGAAGGGGCTACTGAAAAAGATAAAGGGAAAGCTAAGCTGTATTCTGAAGAACAATTTCAATCGTTTGATCCAGAACCAAAAGAACAGTATTATGCTCAAGAGCAATTCATTGATGACAGTGCTCATGATGAATCATACAACCCTGACCACTGTAGAGCTGATGAAGAAGCTGCTTTTGATGAGGAATTTCTGTTTCCAAAAGAGAAGGAAATTGATCCTGCCTATGAAGAGGCCATAAAGAAATTGAAAGAGGACATCAAAGTAAGCAATACTAGAACAGAAAATTTGAAAGATCTGGTCAAAGAAAAAACTAAGACAGAAAGGAAAGAAAGCCAAGAAAAGCAAAATTTGTGGGCTATAGCTGTCAGAAAGAAGAAAGAAGATGTGCGATTGAAAATAGGGAAGAAATGGGATACTGCCAGAGAAATCATGGACAAACTTCAGAAAGGACCGTTTGAAGATTACAAGTTACAATTTCTAATTGAACGCCTGCAAGACTCAAATGACTGTCTGGATAACTTCATGAAAGCAATCAAAGAAGAAGTTGACTACATCACTGTGATTGTGGATAACACAGGGTCTCTATGGAATTCTTTCATCAAAGATCTCTATCTGTAATCTGGACGTTAATGAACAAAGTCAAAAGAAGTTCAGAAGAAAATGAAATTTTGAGAGATAGACTTCGAGACATTGCAAGAGCTGTCAGTCCACAAATCTTAAACGACCCTCATGAGGTAAGGTTCTACAACAACAGGCTTTATCAGATTATGAAGCTGGATGAGGAGTCACTAAAGGGTTGCACAGTGAAATACATATTTGAAGTTGAAACTATGTTAAGATCCAAGGGATTCAGGTCCCAGGCTAAGTTGGATGCAGCTCAAAAGATCAGAGACTACTGCCTATCAAAAAATATTCAATCATACATCAGGCAGATGCATAGGATTGATTCAACTCAGCCCTATGATGTGGAAGAAGAAGTCAAGAGTCAAACTGATCTAGAAGTGGAGTGGGAATTACAACGAGCTGTTAATAGAAGGAAGTATGGAGAATCCACTCAGACAGAAGTCGAAGAGGTACCAAGGACACCTGTGCATAGAAGTTCTAATTTAGAAGAAGGTGAAGTTGATACTGCTGAAGACTGAAGTCCTAGATAAGTTAAGATAGAAACAATGTTATATTTGTTCAGTGCTAGAGGAACAACTATCTTGTACTTATCTTTTATGTATGAATCTGGAAAATTGTTAAATATAAAACCAGAACTTTTGTTTATTATTTGAAGTGCTTACATGTCGTATTTACTTTCTTAGTTGTTAGTTGAGTTATCCTCTAGAAATTTGTGTGATAAATGTTTAACAACAAATAGGGGGAGATTGAAAGGCATATGACTAGGCCTATTTGTAATAATTAGATGACAACTCAACTCAGATAAGAAATAGTAGTAAATAATAAGTCTCAAACATGAATCAAGACAAAGACAGTCAACTAGTCACAAAGAATCCTAGTATCAGAAGTACTCAGTTGAAGCTACTACTCAACAGTGGAAGAAGTTCATTTATTTGTTCAAGCGTCAGTAAAATAAATTGATAATAATCAAGTAGTAATTCAAAATAATTCAGAAGATACAGAAGATTTTAAAGTGGCTATTACATGAAGATTCTAGAAGAAAAAGAACAGAAGAGGGAAGACAGAAAAGCAGAAGGCCACAACTTTAAATGTTAAGAATGGAGAATATTTATTAGTATGACACAAATGAACCAGATAGTACATTTGTGTGTCAACAATAAAATATTCATTCTTCATTTTAGCTCTAGTGATTTCAAGATAGAAGTCAAAGAAGAGACGAGAAGACTGTGAAGCTGACTCCAGAATTATATAAGTCAGATAGTATTTTAATTCTACTATCAAAAGGAATTTAATTATTTAATTTATTTAATTAAATTAATTCAAGATGAATTTAATTTAATTTATAAATTATTTAATTAAATAAATTAGAATTAATTTACTATAAAAGATTAAGTTAATATTATTTTTAATATAATTCAAATTACCTTTTGAAAAGGTAATACCGAATTCTTCTAAAAAGGTAATACCGAAATTGCTAATTAAAAAGGTAATTCTGAGCTATTTCAAAAGTTAATACCGAGTCTTTTTAAAAAGGTAATACCGAGTCATATTAAAAGTTAATACCGAGATTTTCAAAAGTAATGCCCACCAATTTTAAATGTAATACTAGGCTTATTTGTCAGATTAAAAGGTAATGCTGAAAAGTAATGATAAGCTTTTCTAACCTCTATAAATAGGAGGAGATCACTTCTCATTTTTGTTGTTGTTCAAATTTTCAAACTCGGAAATTTGTATGCATTGTAATATTCACAGATTTATGTGCTTATTTTGGAATATAATTGTTAAACCAGAACAATTCATGTCGAAATCGTTCCAGAACATTTAATCAATTATATTCACTTTGATCATAT
Organism: Oenanthe sinensis; assembly: GCA_028671895.1. Lineage (NCBI taxonomy): Eukaryota > Viridiplantae > Streptophyta > Magnoliopsida > Apiales > Apiaceae > Oenanthe > Oenanthe sinensis. The sequence continues at coordinate 5,191,694 of JAPMAC010000198.1, forward strand.
TAATTTTGTAATATTTTTCAAGTTAAAATTTATATCTTATACTTGAACCGTATTTCATCTTAATTAATATTTCGTGATTATTTAAAATAATATTTTACAATACGAAATTCCGCGAGAAATTCAGATATAGTATTCAACCCCCCTTCTACTATATCAGGGACTAACACTATTTATAATATAAATAAATATATTTATTTAAATAGGATTTTATAATATATAATAATATTAAATTTGTTAATAAAATGGAAAGTATTTTTATTAAAAGAGGATTATACTATAAAATATATTAATTAAATATTAATATTATAATATTATAATTATGATAATAATAATAAATTTCTTAAAAAAAGAGAATTATATTATAAAATATAAAATAAAAATGTTATTATAATATATAAAATATTATAAAATTAAAAATTTGATAATAATATAAAATGAAAATTATATTATTATGAAAGTCTAAATTCAAAAAGTGAATATTATTATTATAAGATGATTATAATAAAAAAAAGAATAACATATACATATAATTTTTTATTTAGATTGAGTTGATAATTATTAATTTAACAATAACTTTAATATTAATAATTATTTGATTTAAATTAAATGCAGAAAATATATGGATTCATTTAATTACCACTCTGGTCCTGTAGACGAGTCTTTACTTACCCAGCAGTCCGAGCATCGATCACAGTTGTTGTGGGATGGACAGGTAATTTATTTATTTATATATATATATATATATTTAAATATATATGTATATTAAATTCTATATATATATATATATATATATATATATATTAACTGTAGGATCTTGTTGATTTGCGTTTGAGGGTGAACTTTAATTAGTACTGAGATACCGTGAGAGAGTACCCACCGCCACCAGAAATACATGCAGTTATTTCGTCATCTGGTTTTGAGGGAGTATATCAGATAGGGGCATTTAGACATGATAGGGGCTTGATCACAGCCTTTGTGGAGAGATGGTGGCATGAGACTCATACATTTCATTTCCGTTTTGGAGAGACTACCATCACTCTTGAGGATGTTTATCATATCTTAGGGCTTCCTACTTGTGGAGCTCCTGTGATTCACATATTTGTAGATCATAGTATAGCTGAGCAGTGCCGCATGTATGGTGAGGTATTGGGTGCGTACCCCACGGCAGAAGAATTGAATAGAAACGGCTTGAAGATCAGATGGTTGGTTGATCACTTTGCTAGTTGTGAGCGACTTGATATGGATTCCGATGATTATGAGAGGGAGTTGTTATTCCACACACGGGATCACATGTTTCTCATTATCGGATCTGTATTTCCTCACTTTTAAGAGAATTGGATCCCGTTCCAGCTCCTTCACTATGTACGAGATCATACACAGATTCACACTTATAGTTGGGGCAGTGCAGCACTTGCATATTTATACAGGGGGATGTGTTCTGCTTCTATTGGTGACAAATCAGACATATACGGGTGTATGACACTGTTGCAGGTACTTAGAATAAACTTTATTTTAATATTTCCTCGGTTGCAGCATTCATGCACTTATATTATTGTGTCATGCATTTAGGTATGGATTTGGGAGCGTTTTCCATCCCTAGCCCCTTCACCCCGGGAGGATGTCTATATGGATTATCCCCTTAGCATGAGATATTATTTAACCCTAATGCAGTTATTAACTATATTTGTTGTAGTCGGTCTTTTATTTAATGTCTTATATGTGGTGTAAATATATTTCAGGTGGAAGGTACGGTTGAGCATGATTAGCGTGCCTCGTTCACAAGCGCGTATTGTCCGTTATGAGCTGGATTGCATTGGTACGGATGATTATATATTGTGGAATCCGTATAGAGGTATTAGTTGTCGGCTTCTCCCATCTGTTGTTGGGCGGAGACGGTGGTCATCAAGGTGTCCACTGATATGCAACGAGATTGTGGAGTGGTGCTACACGGACAGGGTGACTAAGCAGTTTGGTTTCCAGCAGGACATACCCCGGATATCGCTAGAGGGAAACCATCAGAGACTACATAGCACTGTGAATGCGAGAGTAGATTGGTTATTCATCCATGGTGATTATATTCAGCTTTGGGAGTCACGGCTTAGTCAGTCACTCAGCCCCGACGGTGATTATATTCAGCTTTGGGAGTCACGGCATAGTCAGTCACTCAGCCCCGACCATTACCGTGCGATTAAGGAGGGTGTACCTGGAGTGACACCAGATTATCAGACTTGGTATGATAGTGTGACCCGACGATTCATATTACCACCTAGGCACTGGTCCGAGCAGCAGGGATTTCAGGGTTCATATCATTATTCGCAGTACTATGTAATTTGTTCATAGTTTATAGTAAAATTTCTTCTTTATTGTCTTTGTACAAATTAATCCCTTAATGTTATTGACTTGTGAAATTTTATATAGGTTGAGGGGATTTCACAAGCCTATCATGCCATTGACCCTAGTGATCCGCATGTGGATGAGGCACGTAGTATTTTGAGCGAGCGCATGACATCTACTAGTTATGGTAGATACCGGCACATGCTACCTCCACAGGCGCCAGTAGTGGATAGAGGTCGTCGTGGTACCCGACGCCACACTGCTACAGGTAGACCTAGGGGTAGACCGAAGGATGTCCATGTTTATCCTGAGCCTGGGACGTATTATGATCATGTCTCGAGAGGACCCGAGTCTTCAGATGTCCCTAGATCTCCACAGGCATCACCCTCGCACTTGGTAGGTGGATGGGGAGCTTGGACAGGGGTCCCTTCATATCACCAGTCACAGATGGGTGGTGATGGCGGTTGGAGAGGTACGATAGAGGGCACATCATCAAGTTTCGGTTGGGATGCTTTGATACAGACACATGACCCTGTGCAGACTCAGACGGTTGGAGGTGATTGGGATTCTTGGATACAGGACAGTTCTGGTGGTTTTAGGGGTTGGGGTTCACAGACACGTGACCATGACCAGTCTCAGGGGGAGAGAGGTACTTACAGTTCACCTATTTAGTCACAGATGGGTGGTAGCGGATGGGATGTTGGTAGTAGCCAGTTAGAGTCTCATGTACCACATCCCGCTTCTTCACATGGTTACCACACGCCTGTTCGTGGTTTTGTAGATTTTACATCTCAGAGTAATGCATTCTCATCTCCAGAGTCCGGTGGTAGAAGAACACATGACGATGAAGTGCAACAGAGGCAATAACCAGGTAGACGTGTTAAAGGTCGAGGTAGGAGATGTTTTACAGGCAGTCACATATTGTAAGTTTGCCTTATTGTTCCATTTACTGTTATCTTTGATGTCCCTAAAACATTAGTTGTGTACTGAATGACGTTTACGTAAATTGTATTTGAAGCAAATGTTGTTTTTCTTCCATTTTTAGGGACTAATAATTAAAACTTATGGACTTTATCTTTTTCATTTCACAACATGTTACTAAAGTAGACACTTCAAATTAGTAGTAACAACGAGAAATTTTATAATTCGAAATGTTGACAACCACTTTTAAACCCCCTAAATATGGCTTAAAAAATACCAACAATATGAAAAAGTTGATTTTTTCTGTTTTTTAGGGATTAGTCATTGCAACTTGTGGATTTAATTTTATCCATTACACAACATAGTACTAAAGTAGGCACTTGAAATTAGTAGTACCAAGGAGAAATTTTAAAAATTGAAATTTTGACAACCACTTTTAAACCCCCTATAAATGGCTTGAAAAACACCAAAATTATGAAAAACTTGATTTTATTCCTTTTTAGGGATTAATAATTGTAACTTGTGGACTTAATTTTATACATTTCACAACATACTACTAAAGTAGGCACTTCAAATTAGTAGTAAGAACGAGAAATTTTATAATTAGAATTGTTGACAACCACTTTTAAATCCCCTAAATATGGCTTCAAAAACACCCAAATTATGAAAAAGTTGATATTTTTCCCATTTTTTAAGGATTAATCATTGCAACTTTTACCTAAATAATATGAAAACTGACTTAATGATTAATGCTTGAAAAGTTACATAAACATAAACATAAACATTGGAAATTCATGAAAGGTACATAGAATACATGAAAGCTACAGAAGACAATCAACATAAACATTACACAAATAAAATTAAAATGAAAAAGTCAGGATATGTTTTGCATATTCATAATTCATTAGTCCGAACTGTCATCTTCATCTTCACCATTTGGATGAGATGCCCACCAGTCAACAAACTCGCGTTCCTCAATTTCCTTGTATTTGACGCGATAGTCTTGATGGATTTTGTGCAGCACATCTCTATCAACATTCACCTTCCACTTTGCATTAAGACTCTCATCCATTATAGGACCCGCGTCAGCAGGGAAGTGCCAATATTCTAACTGGGTTGGTACCCAGTTTTTACCAATCCTTTCTCGCCTTGCTTTCATGACTCGGGCCTCTTTTTTTTCCAAACTCCTCGTTTGATAGTCCTGTATTCTTCTCTCCCTTTCAGCTTCAGAGATCCTCCCAACCGACTCCCCAATACTTTTCAGGCTTGTAACCCCAGTTAGACTCAGAAATTTCTTCAACATAACTTTCTTACCCCCTTTTTCACTCACATCTCCTGGATTCATCGGTTTCTTTCCCTTATCCATTTGATGCATCTTACCTACAATATATTATGAAAATGATTAGTAAGAAAGTGTACAAGTATATTCATACTCTGAAAGTTATAGAATTTATAGGGTACCATTAGCGCACGTATCCTTTTACTCCCTTCTTACCTTGACTAAGATCTTCAGGATTCATTGGTTTCTTCCCCCTATCCATTTGATTTTGCTATAATTATAAAAGTACATTTACATGAATTCAGATATGATTATTTATAGAGAAATAAGAAACATAACTTCGGTTTGCATGTGATAACATACATGAATTACTTTGCAATGTTAGTAATTGACAAGACATGTCGATTTTTTCAACTTTGCAGAACTTTACTTTTACTTTACAGCTATATGACAAGACCTATAGACTTTTACAACATTGTAGAACGTTACTTTAACTTTACACAGTTAACATTGCAAAACATTATTTTATGTTTGCTGATAGAGCTCGTATTTGGTTACTTGTTGAAATGACATTATTTGCCATCAACTTGTATTATCTATTCTTTTCCAAGTACCTTTTATAATCCCTATAAATTCATTACAACTTTCTTCTCAATCAATACACATAAAATGAATTCATCTAGAGCTGGTAAATGGTTGATTGTAGAAAGGGATGACGATTATCAGAGTCTTAGAGAAAGTGATCCAGTGTAATACTTTGCAGGCGTTCGTCGGGAATGGGCACATCGCCGTTTAGAATCAGTCCGTTTGGTTCGGGATTTAGTCAAAGTTGGTGCTAGGGTGCCTACTCATGAATCAATAGACATGTATCTAGACCACTTGATTGGTCTTACTTGGGTTGCATTTAAACAAAGGTTGGTCTTAGCTGTATCACAAATAAGAGAGGAAAACAACCTAATGCAGTTAGCTCGAGATTCAGTTCGTGCAAATGGGAGAGAGCTCACGGTTGAGCATGAACATTGTCTTCTACAAAATCAAAATTATACGTTTGATGATTACGTGTCTGAGACAAAAACAGAAACAAAATACGATTCAGAAGATGACGAATAAGTTCTATTTTATAACATTTTAATTTATGTTATATTTTGTTGTTTAATGTTGTTGAATGTTATTTAATTTACCTAAATGGTAAATTTATGAGAGTTTTTATTTCTATGTATTGCTAAATTGATGTTTGTTTTAATGAAATGACGTGTCTGAATTATTTGTTTTTTGTCATGGAAGTTAAAGAATAAACTCAACATAAACATTACATAATCATAATTAAGATCATAATAATTAGAGTTACATAAAAATAAGAAAACAACTTCTTAAAAATCACTATGGTCAACAACTTTTGTTAAATCTTCATCAGAACTTTCCTCTGCATCTTCATTAAATTTATAAGGTTCAACAAGTTCTTTCATCTTCTCTCATTCATCTTTCATCTGTTGGTCAAGATCCATTTCTTTTGATTGTGCAATTTCAATTTTATTGAGTGCTTTTTGCTCCTCACTTTTCATTAACGAGTATGAGATATTCCCTGCCTTGTATCATTTATGGATCTCCTTCATTTTCTTGCAATATACGTCTAGGGCTTGGGAGTATACAGAATTTCCCTCTCCTTTCTTCTTCATGGGTAATTTGCCACCAAATTTATTGAAATTAAGTTGATATACTTGGGAAGGGTCAAGATCCGCAACACTTTTTCCCTTATCCATTGCTTGCAACCTAACATGTAAACACTGTAATGGTTAATATAATTTTATAGATATATGATATGACCAAACAACTATAACTATAGCTGTGCAGAGATTCCTTTTTTCCAGCCTTGTAGTCTTATGTCAATTTTTGACAGTGTATACTGTAGTTGACATGATTAGTCAGTTACTATGTTAGAAGATATCATATAAATAGATAGCATTAGGGGGATCAATTAATACATCTTCCTCTCTCTCAATATACACATAGTAAGAATAAGTTATACTCCAGGAGATATCTTCAAAGCTATGGGTAGGAAATGGTGGTGTGACAATGATTTTGACTACTCAATTGATCCAAATTTGCGTTACTCAACTCATGCAATAATCAAAATGCAAAATGAGTGGGAATGGAGGTCAGAATGTTGCACAAGTTGTATAGAGCAATGCAACAAGCATGGATTAAGAATCCCAAAACAACGTGCTAAAAACATGTTGCGCGACACACCTCGGCAACTAGAAACAACATTGTTCCATGCTAGAGAAGAGGAGAATCGCATGCGATTACGTATACTCCGCAATGATTTAGTTGAAGCAGCTAGAAATTACGCTGAAGATGGTGACACAATACAAGCCAGGCAGTATCACAATCTCAGTGTAAGTTCAGACTACGAATCTGACACAATGATGTCTGATGATGATGATTAAAATAATTTTTCGGTTGTATGGATGTATCTTTTATTTCTCTTTATTGGTATCTTATTTTGTAATTGCATTGTTTTCCTATATTATGTTCTATGGATCTTAATAAAAGTAAATGTGAGTTTTAAATCCTTTTTATTACATTTTGATTTTGTAAATAATAGTCAAGTACGCTACCTTACGTGTCTATTTTACAAGTCCAACAATTTCTAATCCATAATTTAACTTTATTATTAGATAATGAAGAAACACACAAAAACAAACATACAAACAATACATAAGAAACATAACAAACTAAAAAAACATCTTATAATCCCCTTTTATGGCAAACTAAGATCAACGACTTGTGTCAAATCATCATATCCATCTTCCTCTTCCTCTTCATCTTTAGTCTCAACAACTTTCATTTGAAGCCCTTTACCGAACGCCTTGTCATCAGCCCTCTTCATTACATGCTTAAATGAAGCATCGAGTTTGGCCTAACCAGTCTTTATTTCATCCTTAGAGATTTTCCCAGCACGATAAGATTGGTAATAATACCTTTTTTTATAAGACAACTGTAATTGGATCATTTCCATTTTATTGTACTTCTTTTTATCAACCCCTGCTAGAAAACTCTTCTAGGATGGGTATTTCTATTTTTCGTAATGTACCCCTTCCATGATGGGATTCCCCTTCTTCTTTAAATCTTCCACAACGTTTATCAACCAATACTTTCCTCATTCCTTTCTTTCAAACTCGAACTTCTCTTCCCGCTCCACTACCTTCAATAAAATATCCAAAAAAATTTCATGGTCATAAACATGGGGATCACGACTTGGTACACAGAAGGCTACTTTCTTCCCCTTTTTTAGAGCAACCATTTCACGCACATCTTCAGGATTCATTGGTTTCTTCCCTCGATCCATTTGATGCAACTTACCTACAACAACTTATAATAAATATTTGGGTAAGGAAATCGTTAAAAGAATGCACATTTATAGGGAAACAACTATCAATATTGATGACCTTGCACAACTTTTACTTTTACTTTACAGAACTTTAAGTTTTACTTTGCACAACTTTTACTTTTACTTTTACTTTTACTTTTACTTTTAATTATACTTTGCACAGCTTTTACTTTTACTTTTACATTGCACAATTATTCGTAATCTTTATCTTTAAAATTATATTTCAAAGGAATATATAGCATATTCTGAAGATAACTAATAATTAAATGATGAATTGCAACAACAATTCACAAATCTATTTTGGAATAATCCAAAATTCATGACAGTCATACATATAATAAAAACCGAAATTAGGCATACAATACAAATATTATTGTGAACATCACACACTAATCAACACGTTGTGGACATCTTAAACTGCGCCTTGTATGTCCTTCTTGACCACACCGACTACACTTCTTCCCTGTCCTAGGCGCATCCATCTCTGTTCGGATTCGAACTGATTCTCCCATATCACCGCATTTTTTCTTAACCTTCATTAGCCTCTCATCGGGTACTAATGTGTCATACTGCTGCCAACGCCTCGGTAATACATAATTCCAATACTCAGTTGGTTGTAGAGGCAATATCAACGGTTCCCACAACTTCTGCAACTTCATGGTATAATGGTAAGGCTCTATCCATTGCCTCCAATTAATGTTCTGTTGCATACATCCAGCCACGGCATGTGAACAAGGCATGTGGTGGCACTCCCATTTTCCACAAGTGCAAGTAAATGTACGTATATCAACATTCTACTTGTGACCACCCTTTCACATTGATTTCAACCGATATCGGTGTGTCATCACCGAAAATATGTCGCGTTGTCGACTAAAGGTGTCCACCTTATGTGCAATTGCCTTCTTCTCAATTTTGACCAACATGGCATTACTCCTAGCATATAACTCCTCACCTTTTTGCATGTTATCCTCAACATTGTTCCGCCGGTTGTTCACTATCTTCATAATTTTATAGAAGATGTATTCCATCATCGCCGTTACCGGTAGAAATTGGGCCATTCTAATGTTCCCATTAAAACCTTTCATAATATTTGTTGTAGTTTGGCCGAAACGTGCGCCACCAGTGTCATGCGATAGGGTCCACAATTCTGGTGGAATGTTGTGTAGGTATTGTAAGGCAGGATGTGAGATCTCACCGATTAATTTCATGTAGGCTTCGTGTTTCCTTACCTGCCTGGTTACTGTTCGCACTTTATTCACGCAAGAGAACGTGGTCACAAGTAATACAGAAATAAGTAGGATTCGTTCCCACAGAGACTCAACTTGCTTACGTTTAGTTCACTTATACACCAGAGTATGATTAACTACCACTGCTAGGAAAATAACAATTGGAGTTTGATTAAACTAATGATTAAAACTTAAAGAATTACTTATATTAAATAAACATGGGATTTTAACTTCATTAACTATCTCATCTAGAATCTTATGTCTTTTCAACCTAGCATGTGAAAGTGACAATAACTGATCAGACCCTCTAAACTGATAAACGCCAACTTTCGTTGCACGCATACCATCCTAATGAACATCCACAAAAGATAGAAGTCAAATAGTCAACCACTATACTTAGTCCCTATATGTCTATAGAGATTGAAAACATAATGGCTTAAGCACAAGGATCCATAAAATCACATAGTCAGTGCAAGACGGTTAGAATTACACCACAAATTAATACTTGCTCTTAACACGCAAAAACCTATGCTAGCATGGCATGTTCTAAACCCTAGATCCACTTTCGCATTCACGAGGATTTAACAAACAATCATAAATGTTCGCGACGCATTTACAACGAATAAGCTTAACCATACTAGGATATCCATAACAATCACATACTTGGCATAAAAAAAACAATCAATATCTAGACTTGATAGAAAACTCCATTAAAATCTCATGACAACGATTAGCCCATAATTGGACTAGCCGACATCATGGGTTCATATGAAAACATAGTAGATAAACAATTAAACATAAAAGACTGATATTAATTGCAAGAGTAAAAGAAACAACCGATAATCCACGTGATGAAAATTACAAAAGAAAAATAGCTTGACGGCTCACAAAGTACTCCGCCTCTTGTACGATAATAAAAACCCTACTTGCTTACTTAATTTTCTAGATAATGACAATAATAATAATCCTTATGTTTTATACTAGGTTACATAATAACAAAAATATTCATGGGCCTGCTTCTAACTGGGCCTTAAAAGCTAAACAACTGCAAAATAGAAATTCTGAATTCGACAGGGCGCGGGCGCGCTTGAGGAAGGACGGGCGCCCTTGAGCTTTCCTTGCTGCAGCGCGGGCGCGCTTGGAGGAGCGTGGGCGCCCCTGAAGCTTCTGTCCAGCAACTGCTTTTCGTGTGCGTATGCTCTTTCAACGACTCGTCTTGCCCTCTCTTGATCTCAACTCAAGTCCTGATCTTCCTCCTTTGAAATCCCAGCTCATATTCCACCAAATTATGCAATTATTCAACAACTCTGCTACGAACGGCAATCTGCACACCAAAGACACAAAACACATCAAAAGACACTACATACTTGGGCACAAGCGATCAATTTAAGTCAAATTGGAACGTATATAGTGGACCAAAAAGTCCACTAACACACCCCCAAACTTAAACCGATGCTTGTCCCCAAGCATAAACAGACTCTAAACAATCTAAGGCAATGCAATGCATGAATGCAACTACTATGAAAATGCAAGGACCCCCTCGAACTCACCAAAACCAATCGATAAGCCAAGCCTCAAAGAGATGCAATACATCCAAACAGAGCTCGACCAAGTCCCCTTATACTGATACTACATGAACAGAACGTGCGTGTGTGCGATGCTCATCAAATATACTCTGACACTAGATCAAAATCATATCTATTTTTCGCCAAGACAATCACCTGCTTATAAACAGAATGAGTGGTAAACACTCCATAACATACAAACACCGCCGTCATTCATTTGAGTTAGACAGGGAATCACACTTTATTGCTAAACCACCACTACGACACATAACACAATACATAGGCTTATTTAACCGTGCAATGGATGAGACCCCTAAAGGCTTATACAATAATACCCATGTAGCGAGCGTTAGGTTAGTGGATCCCAGACTATAAAAAGCCTTAGGTCACTAGGCACAAAGTCCCCTCGAACTTAATTGCCCGAGTATTAAAGAGCCCACCCTGGTTAATTTTGCCTCGAATTATTCACATGACTCTTTAAAGAGCCCACCCTGGTTAATTTTGCCTCGAATTATTCATATGACTCTTTTTTTTCTTTTTCTTTTTTTTTTCTTTTTTTTTCGTTTTTTTTTACGAGAATAAAAATTACCATTCAAGCCGTAGGTTGCCTCCCACGAGCGCTGTCGTTAACGTCATTTAGCCGGACGTTACTTCAGGTCCTCAATCCGAGGTTGACAGAATCGCGACTTCAACTTCGCGATTTACTTGTTCTCCCAAATACGGCTTCAATCTCTGACCATTGACTTTAAACGCTTGATCTGGGGTCTTTTCATAAATCTCCACAGCTCCGTGTGGATACACAGTCTTCACAACAAAGGGTCCTGACCACCTTGACTTGAGTTTTCCTGGAAACAATCGCAGACGAGAGTTAAATAATAAAACTAATTGACCAGGAACCAATACCTTTGTTGTCAACCGTCGATCATGCCATCTTTTCACTTTTTCCTTGTAGAGCTTGTTATTCTCATAAGCTTGTAGACGAAATTCATCCATTTCATTGATTTGCACCATCCGCTTTTCCCCTGCGGCTTGATAATCAAAATTCAGTTTCTGCAATGCCCAATAAGCCTTGTGTTCCAGTTCTGCTGGTAGATGACAAGCTTTTCCATAGACAAGTTGATATGGTGACATCCCCAAAGGTGTTTTGAACGCAGTTCGGTAAGCCCACACAGCTTCATCCAGTTTTAAAGACCAATCTTTACGCGAAGGACTTACCACTTTTTCCAGAATGCGTTTGATCTCACGGTTTGATACTTCAGCTTGGCCATTGGTTTGAGGGTGGTATGCTGTCGCCACCCGATGGTTGATGTTGAATCTTGCCATCAGATTAGTGAACTTTCGATTGCAAAAGTGAGAACCCTCATCGCTGATAATGACCCTTGGAGTCCCAAATCTGGTGAAAATGTTCTTGTGAAGGAAGTTGAGCACTACATTGGCATCATTAGTTGGAAGTGCCTTGACCTCAACCCATTTGGAGACGTAATCCACAGCTAGTAAGATGTATTGGTTATTGCAAGATGAAATGAATGGGCCCATGAAGTCGATCCCCCACACATCAAAAATTTCTACCTCTAGCATTACATTAAGGGGCATCTCATCCCTTTTTGAAATGTTGCCTACTCGCTGACAACGATCACATCTGGTTACAAACTGATGAGCATCCTTGAATAGTGATGGCCAATAAAATCCTGCCTGCAGAATACAAGTAGCTGTCTTTTCACCTCCATAATGGCCTTCATAAGCTGTGGCATGGTAATCCCTCAGAATAGCTTCAGTCTCACTATATGGTACACACCTTCTGATAATCTGATCAGCCCCTTGTTTAAACAGATATGGTTCATCCCAACGGAACCACTTGACGTCGTGCATGAATTTTTTTCTTTGAGCCGGCGACAACTCAGGTGGAACAATTTGACTTACCAGATAATTCACAATATCAGCATACCATGGTTCTTCTTCTTGTATTCCAAACAGATGTTCATCTGGAAAGGATTCATTGATGATGGTACTGTCTTGAGATGATTTACCAAGATCTTCCAATCGTGAAAGGTGATCAGCTACTTGATTTTCTGTCCCTTTTCTATCTTTGATCTCCACGTCGAATTCTTGAAGTAGGAGAATCCATCGAATCAGGCGGGGTTTAGAATCCTTCTTGGAGAGCAGATACCTAATCGCTGCGTGGTCAGTATACACCGTAACTTTCGTACCAAGCAAGTATGATCTGAATTTTTCAAAGCCATATACAATGGCTAACAGCTCCTTCTCTGTGGTTGTGTAATTCACTTGCGCATCATTGAGTGTCTTGCTTGCATAGTAGATAACATGAAAAATCTTGTCTTTCTTTTGACCAAGAACAGCCCCTAATGCAAAATCGCTAGCATCACACATCATAGCAAAAGGTTCGTTCCAATCTGGGGCGATGATCACAGGTGCTGAAATCAACTTCCTCTTCAATGTCTCAAAAGCTGTCATACAATCATCATCGAATTTGAAAGGAATATCCTTCTCCAATAGCTTACACAAAGGTTTGGAAATTTTGGAGAAGTCCTTGATGAATCTTCTGTAGAAACCTGCATGACCGAGGAAACTACGAATTCCTCTCACTGAATTGGGCGGTGGAAGATTTTCAATTGTCTTTATTTTTGCTTTATCCACTTCCAGGCCACGACGTGACACCTTGTGTCCAAGAATAGTTCCCTCTTGTACCATGAAATGGCATTTCTCCCAGTTGAGAACCAGATTAGTCTCCACGCATCTTTTCAGAACCATGCTAAGATTGTGTAGACATTCGTCAAAAGAATACCCAAATACTGAAAAATCATCCATGAATACTTCCACTGTCTTACCAATCATGTCTGAAAAAATTGCCATCATGCACCTCTGAAAAGTGCCAGGTGCACCACATAACCCAAAAGAAACCCTTCGAAAAGCGAAGGTACCAAACGGACATGTAAATGTTGTCTTCTCCTGATCCTCTGGAGCAATGCAAATCTGATTGTAACCCGAATATCCATCCAGAAGGCAATAGTACTCATGGCCGGCCAGTCGGTCTAGCATTTGATCAATGAAAGGAAGAGGGAAGTGATCCTTCCTAGTAGCTTTGTTCAGCTTCCTGTAATCCATGCAGATTCTCCAGCCAGTTACTGTCCGCGTAGGAATGAGCTCGTTCTTTTCGTTAGTTACCACCGTCATGCCTCCTTTCTTTGGCACACATTGAACTGGACTCACCCAAGCACTGTCAGAAATAGGATAGATAATTCCTGCATCCAACCACTTAATAATTTCCTTCTTCACTACTTCCTTCATGAGTGGATTAAGCCTTCTAGGATGTTCCACTGTTGGCTTACTTCCTTCTTCCAGCGGAATTTTATGCTGGCAATAGGCAGGGCTGATTCCTTTAATGTCTGCAATAGTCCAACCAATGGCTGATTTGAATTCCCTGAGAACCCTTAACAGCTTTTCTTCTTCAGGACCTGTAAGGTTAGCAGCAATAATCACAGGTAAAGTAGATGATTCCCCAAGAGAAGCATACCTTAAGTGATCAGGCAATGGTTTGAGCTCTAGCTTTGGTGCTTCCTCGATAGATGGTTTCAACCGCTGATGTGATTCTCTCAATTCAGATAAACCCAACGATTCTGGTTTTTCAAACTTTTGTTGCCAAGGCGAAGCATTCAGAGATTGTACATGTTCTTCAACCTCATCCTCTTCAATTGTAAAGTTCCCACTTAAAGCCTTTTCCAGTGTATCATTCATAAGCATGTGTTCAATTTTTACTTGCACAGCAGATTCCACTACATTTACTTTAAAGCATTGATCTTCTTCTGTTGGAAATTGCATTGCTTTGAACACATTGAATGTGACATTCTGATCGTGCACTCTTATGGTGAGTTCTCCCTTCTGTCTGTACGTCAATCAATGTCTTTCCCGTTGCCAAGAATGGTCTACCAAGAATGATAGGGATTTTCTTGTCTTCTTCAAAATCAAGGATGACAAAATCTGCTGGAAAGATTAGTTTGTCGACTTTTACCAAAACATCTTCGACAATTCCTCGTGGATAAGTGATTGAACGATCCGCCAACTGCAGTGACATGTTAGTCGGCTTTGGCTCAGGAAGACCAAGTTGTAAGAATATAGAGTATGGCATGAGGTTGATGCTCGCTCCCAAATCGCACAAACATTTGTCGAACGACAAATTCCCAATTATGCATGGTATAGTGAAACTACCAGGATCCTTCAACTTTGGTGGTAACTTCTGCTGCAATACTGCACTACACTCTTCCGTCAAGGCAACAGTGTTTAACTCTTCTAGCTTCAGTTTCCTAGATAGAATGCCTTTCATGAATTTGGCGTAGCTTGGCATTTGCTCCAGCGCTTCAGCAAAAGGTAAGTTGATGTGTAGTTTCTTAAAAACTTCCAAGAATTTAGCAAACTGTTTATCCGATTTCTGCTTCTGAAGCCTTTTAGGAAATGGTGGAGGAGGAAAGACTTCCTTGTGATCACTGTCTTTCTCTGAACTACTTTTCTCCTCCGAATCATTCATTTTTTTCTTAATCGGCTCCTCCTGCGTATCTTTTTCTGCAGAAAATCCCCCTCCAGCAGTAAGGTGAGGCGCGCCCGCGCCTGAGGAAGCGCGCCCGCCCTGCACCTCTTGCCCAGAATGCTGACGTTCTTCGTTTTGTGGAATTTCGACCTCCTGATTATTCGTAATCCTTCCAGAACACAATGTAATAGCGTGTATTTGTTCCTTGCTTTCTTTCTTGCCTGGGTTAGCCTCTGTGTCACTTGGTAATTGTCCTTGAGGTCTGTTTAGAAGAGCATTGGCTAGTTGACCAATTTGATTTTCCAATGTTTTCAGTGTCACAGCTTGACTCTTATACATCATTCTCAGTTCCTCCATCTCTGACTTTTCGTTTGAATGCCCTTGTCCTCCTTGAGGTTGATGATGGAAACCAGGAGGGTTGTATGATTGTCTTGGTGCATAAGATTGTTGAGGAACAGAATTGTTGAAAGGCCTTGTAAATTGTTGACCCTGCGATGGTTGTGGCATGGCATTCTGATTGTTGCTCCAACTGAAGTTAGGATGATTCCTGTTGTTGGGGTGATATGTATTAGGTGCCGGTTGTGTAGGCTTCTGAAAGTTGCTGACAAAATACGCTGAATCGCTAGAAATAACACACTGAGTTGTATCATGAGCACCTGCACATAGATCACAAACCATAGCGACTTGCTGAATTCCTGCCTTGGATAATGCGTCCACCTTTATAGATAACGCCTGTAGTTGAGCTGTTATAGCCGTGGCAGCGTCCACTTCAAAAACACCTGCAGTTTTACTCTGCGGCAATCGCTGAGTAGGATTCTGATATTCGTTGGCAGCCATCATTTCAATCAAGTCATAAGCTTCTTCATAGCTCTTGGCCCAAAGGGCTCCTCCAGATGCTGCATCAAGCATAGGTCGTGAATGATTCAATCCATTATAGAAACCGTTAATGACCATCCAATCTGGCATCCCATGATGGGGACACTTTCGAAGCATCTCTTTATACCTTTCCCAAGCTTCACACAACGTTTCTCCAGAATGTTGATTGAACTGTGTAAGAGCATTCCTCATGGCTGCCGTCTTAGCCATAGGAAAGAATTTAGTCAGCAACTTTTGTGCGAGATCCTCCCAAGTAGTTATAGAACCTGCTGGCAGCGAATGCAACCAGCTCTTTGCCTTGTCTCGTAGAGAGAATGGAAACAACCTCAGTTTTATAGCATCTTCAGAAACCCCGTTGGTTTTGAAGGTATCACAGATCTCGATGAAGTCTCTGATATGCATATTAGGGTCCTCAGCAGGTGAACCCCCAAACTGCACAGAATTCTGAACCATTTGAATTGTGCCCGGCTTGATTTCGAAGTTATTAGCTGCAATAGCCGGCCTAACAATGCTTGACTGAATGTCATTGATCTTCGGATGAGAGTAATCCTTAAGAGCTTTCACTGGATCCCCCATTACTATTTATGGTTCAATTTCTGGAACTGCAATTCCCTCTTCTTCGTCTAAGTGTTCTTCCAGTTTTTCCTTACTCGATTGAGAACGAGTACGCATACACGATCAATTACCTGAATTCACGTAACAAACAAGAACGATTAGTAACAAATCTCAGTCAGTGATATCTAACGACCACTAATGATAAGCACATTAACTAAACAAAACAATGAACCGAGTCCCCGGCAGCGGCGCCAAAAACTTGTTCGCACTTTATTCACGCAAGAGAATGTGGTCACAAGTAATACAGAAATAAGTAGGATTCGTTCCCACAGAGACTCAACTTGCTTACGTTTAGTTCACTTATACACCAGAGTATGATTAACTACCACTACTAAGAAAATAACAATTGGAGTTTGATTAAACTAATGATTAAAACTTAAAGAATTACTTATATTAAATAAACATGGGATTTTAACTTCATTAACTATCTCATCTAGAATCTTATGTCTTTTCAACCTAGCATGTGAAAGTGACGATAACTGATCAGACCCTCTAAACTGATAAACGCCAACTTTCGTTGCACGCATACCATCCTAATGAACATCCACAAAAGATAGAAGTCAAATAGTCAACCACTATACTTAGTCCCTATATGTCTATAGAGATTGAAAACATAATGGCTTAAGCACAAGGATCCATAAAATCACATAGTCAGTGCAAGACGGTTAGAATTACACCACAAATTAATACCTGCTCTTAACACGCAAAAACCTATGCTAGCATGGCATGTTCTAAACCCTAGATCCACTTTCGCATTCACGAGGATTTAACAAACAATCATAAATGTTCGTGACGCATTTACAACGAATAAGCTTAACCATACTAGGATATCCATAACAATCACATACTTGGCATAAAAAAACCAATCAATATCTAGACTTGATAGAAAACTCCATTAAATTCCCATGACAACGATTAGCCCATAATTGGACTAGCCGACATCATGGGTTCATATGAAAACATAGTAGATAAACAATTAAACATAAAAGACTGATATTAATTGCAAGAGTAAAAGAAACAACCGATAATCCACGTGATGAAAATTACAAAAGAAAAATAGCTTGACGGCTCACAAAGTACTCCGCCTCTTGTACGATAATAAAAACCCTACTTGCTTACTTAATTTTCTAGATAATGACAATAATAATAATCCTTATGTTTTATACTAGGTTACATAATAACAAAAATATTCATGGGCCTGCTTCTAACTGGGCCTTAAAAGCTAAACAACTGCAAAATAGAAATTCTGAATTCGACAGGGCGCGGGCGCGCTTGAGGAAGGGCGGGCGCCCTTGAGCTTTCCTTGCTGCAGCGCGGGCGCGCTTGGAGGAGCGTGGGCGCCCCTGAAGCTTCTGTCCAGCAACTGCTTTTCGTGTGTGTATGCTCTTTCAACGACTCGTCTTGCCCTCTCTTGATCTCAACTCAAGTCCTGATCTTCCTCCTTTGAAATCCCAGCTCATATTCCACCAAATTATGCAATTATTCAACAACTCTGCTACGAACGGCAATCTGCACACCAAAGACACAAAACACATCAAAAGACACTACATACTTGGGCACAAGCGATCAATTTAAGTCAAATTGGAACGTATATAGTGGACCAAAAAGTCCACTAACAGTTACATCAGCTAACCAAATCAAATGTTTTAGCTCTCCCCCGGGGTGGTGTGAGGAAAAATTACTTCGCACATGGAACAAGCAAAATCTATGCACGCCCAGAGGTGGTATAAATCCATTCCTTGTGTCCCTCATCGCTGCAAGAATACCCGATGCCCGGTCCGAAATTATGAAAACACCATGTCTTTCCCTACATACGTGTTTACGCAATAGTCTTAAAAACTATGACCAGTTCTCGGTTGACTCCTCATCCACCAACGCATAACATACAGGATATTGGTGGTTGTTTGAATCCACACCCATAGCAATAAGTAACTTGCCGTTATACCTTCCCTTCAAGAATGTACCATCAATTGAAAGTACAGGGCGGGCATGCTCCCAACCATCCATCATTGCTTTCAAACACCAGAAAATACGCTTGCATACCAATAATTCGGATTGGGTTTCATGACTAACAGCATCAATCACAGCAACACTTCCTGGATTTGCATGTACCATTGTTGTAAAAAACATAGGTAGATCATCATAAGTTGTACTCCATTTTCCATATACATCCTCCACTATAGACTACTTCCTTCTCCATGCTCTTAGATAATTCACACGATGATTATATTCATCATTCACCATTGTAATAATAGTCATGATGGGTATATTAGGCCTCTCAATCACCTGTTACAAATTTCAGAAATATTTACATCAACTAAAATACTAAATCAATCAGTAAAAATTTAATTTAACAAATCTATTCACTTACATGAGGTTTAATAAGCCTAGCAATTAATTTTGCAGATATCTTCTTGTGATCCTGTATGGGCTCATTATTCAAACATGTGTGATTACCCCTCATCTTTGTGATTTCAAACATACCGTATTTCACCTTTTTAGCAGCTCTTAATCTCCATGAACAGTAACCGTAAACACACTTTATAATGAACTGAGTTTGATTACTCTTATACACTTGGTAGTTCCGGTCACTCTTGATATGAACCCCCCTTACCGCTACTATAAGGGTTTTCTTATCACGAAACATACAACCAACTGATAATTCAGAATGTTATGGATCGAAACCACTAGACATGCCATACTCATCTCGTACCACAATCGGATTGTACTCTTCATTTTCAAACCAAGGTGCACCAGCTATATGATGGGCTTGATGTATAGGCGTCGGGACTTCTTCTAATTCATCCCCGTCATCCATAGAGTTATCGTTGTCATCCTCGTACTCATCACAATCCTCACTGCTTGAATTATGTGCATCAAATTCTTCATTTTCATGGATGAGGGCCAAGTCTCTGTCAGCACTGAGTGTAGTTATATACCGTGGGGGAGACACATAAGCATCAACATTTTCATGGGGGAATCGATTCTCAAAGCCCTTACTTGTGGAACCACCAGCATTTATTAGGCTGCTTGAACCGCCAACATACGTTTCGGTGTTACCTCCTCCACCAAAATAGTAGTCCGACCAACCCAGAGTGTCGTACTCAGGAAACTGTCTCGAACCATAATCAGGAAATTTGCTCGAACCATACATTGTTTCACATGTTGCATGCGTCGGTTGTGAGTACCAACCCTGGTCAGACATATGAACCTCATCCGGAATAATCTTTTCAGCCTCTACATACAAGGAAACATCACTCATTCCCATCTGCATCTGCCTAGGCACACTGAGCATCCTCTGTACATCATCATCACATGTCATATCAGCTATATAGTATCCCGACATCAAATTACCTACACCTAACTGGGGAGATTTAAAACTCATCTTCAAATTCCAAGATGAACTGTTAATATTCATTAATCCATACACCACTTCCTTCAACTCTTCATATGAAGTTCCCCATTTAATATATTGCATTCTTTTAGGGTCTCTAGTACTATATCTTATATCATCATCTCGTCTCATAATTTCTCCACCCCAAAAGAAATTCACGTTAACGTAATCTTCCATTTTTCCTATTTTCAACACAAAAAATACATATTTTCATAATTTAACATGTGTTACTTAACAATAACACATACAAATTTAAACTAACATATGTATCAATACATAATATGATAAATAATTATGATAAAAATTATTATTTATTAATTATAAACTAACATGCAATTACAAAAATTGTACAAAATTAAACTCAAATTTGAAGCCAAATTATATAAATTTATCATAATCAAAATGGCGTTAACATATTTTTACATAACATTAATTCTAAACTAACATGCTTAAATATATAATATAAACTGACATATAATCACAACATATTAAATTTATAATTGTAATATTATTTTGAAATTATAAAATCATACCTAAGTAGAGGTAACGAAATCTATAAAGCAAGCCACGAAACAAATAAGCAATCTGAAGAAGCATCTCAAAGAAGCAGCAGCAAAGCAGCTCGAACAAGCAGCAGCAGAGGAGAGTAGCAGAGTGAATGTGAAAAGTGGAAGAGGAGAGTACAACGAATGAAGGTAAATATATGATAATATACGAAAAAAATACAGATATTTAGGTAAAAGCAGATTTTCAAATAAGATAAAAGCATATATTCATATTTTCAGATAAGATAACAGATAAGAACTGCATAACATAACTTATTTCTAAACGTAAATATTTTAAAATATAAAATAATTTTTAAAAATATGTGATGACCGCCGTGACGTTTGTCGTTTTTATCTGTTTCAATATATGTTATGACCACCACACCAAAGGGCGGTCAACACATATTTCCTTTATTTCATAACCGCCATTTAGCATGGCGGTCATCACATATTTTCTTTGCTTAATAACCGCCATGTAGCATGGCGGTCTTCATTGAAAATGAAACAACTGTTAGCTTTTGATGACCACCAATATAAACTATTAAATGTGCTAATTTTGAAACCATGAATGTAAATGTTCCATTTTTACAAACCAGCTCACTAGCTGTCCTACAAAAGAAATGGAGCCTTGTGAACGGGTCTAGTTGATAGTAAACCCTCCGTCAGTTCTACCGACACTTCAATCCAACTTTTTCAACATTTTTCCAGACCACTTGTTTTTGTGTTGACTATTCAAATTAACAAACAACCAAATTACTTGTACAATCTCTCAAACTTTAAATTATTGTAGTAGACTCGTAGTGTTTTTAAAACTATATATACCGAGAAAACATATAAATTATGAATGTTTACACTTATTTATTATAATGAAAAATAGACTACAAGTGTGTTTTAAAAGAGCTAAATTCTTGTAAATAGTAAATATAATTTATAATTTCATTTTGAAGAGCCTTTTTTTAACTGGTACATGATATATTAATTTTGATCTTTTATTCATATGAAAGAAATTATAACATTATAGCCGGAATGATTTAATTTATAAATATTTTTCTTCATTTTATTTTATAGTTGAAATTAAATATCTTTGAGTTCGATTATTCTATATAATTATATATATATACGTGAGGAACTTATAGTTTGAGTTATATATATATATATATATATATATATATATATATATATATAACTGTGTAGTCAAAGGTTCTAAAGATGTGTGTCAAAAAGTCAAACGTCAAATAAAATCAAACAGTGAGAATAATATATAAATAATAATTTGGATCGTAACGGAGTTGGACAATTCCACTCCTGGCGTAAAGACTGCCTTTCTGCCTTGTGAACGGGTCTAGTTGATCGTAAAACCTCCGTCAGTTCTACCGACACTTCAATCTAACTTTTTCAACATTTTTTCCGGACCACTTGTTTTTGTGTTGACTATTCAAATTAACAAACAACCAAATTACTTGTACAATCTCTCAAACTTCAAATTATTGTAGTAGACTGGTAGTGTTTTTAAAACTATATATACCGAGAAAACATATAAATTATGAATGTTTACACTTATTTATTATAATGAAAAATAGAATACAAGTGTGTTTTAAAAGAGCTAAATTCTTGTAAATAGTAAATATAATATATAATTTCATTTTGAAGAGCCTTTCTTTAACTGGTACAGGATATATTAATTTTGATCTTTTATTCATATGAAAGAAATTATAACATTATAGCCGGAATGATTTAATTTATAAATATTTTTCTTCATTTTATTTTATAGTTGAAATTAAATATCTTTGAGCTCTATTATTCTATATAATTATATATATACGTGAGGAGCTTATAGTTTGAGTTGTAATTTCTTTCACTTGTAATCGTTTGGTTGTAATCAAGTTGTGGCTGGATTGCTAGCCTTGTGAAACAGGGTTCAAGGGAATTAGAGGTTAGAGAAGTCTGTACTAGGGTAGTATAGTGATTACAGGGCAGATTAGTTCAGTGGAATAGGGGTTTCAGCAAGCTAGGATCAACAGCAGGGGATGATGGAAGGAATATTATTGTAATCTGTAATCGTGGTTTGGTTTGATTAATAATATTCTCTCCTACCAGTTGGTAGGGACCATATTGGATTAAGGATCCAACCTTGCTAAAAGATTTGATGTTATTTACATTTTTTGTACTGTATTGCATATAATAACTAGCTAACAGTGTCTGTTAATCCAACTTAGCTAGCTGACATGTTTAATAACTCGGTAATATTTAAAATTGGTCATTGTTAGCCTTAACACCTATTCACCCCTCTAGGTGTGCATTTTTACCATGTACGGTTTTAAAAGTTAAAAACCGTAATCAAATCAATAATCAACGATGCGATTTTCAATGATGCAGTTTTCACTATTTTCGGTTCAGTTTCGATTTGCGATTCGGTTCGTGCTCATGAACGGTGGTTGATGTAAACCCTCTTTCACTTCTGCGGACACTTCAATCCAACATTTTCAACATTCTTTCCGAACCGGTTGTTTCTGTGTTCACTGTTCAAATTAATAAACAACCAAATTACTTGTACAATCTCTCAAACTTCAAATTATTGTAGTAGACTAGTAGTGTTTTTAAAACTATATATACCGAGAAAACATATAAATTATGAATGTTTACACTTATTTATTATAATGAAAAATAGAATACAAATGTGTTTTAAAAGAGTTAAATTCTTGTAAATAGTAAATATAATTTATAATTTCATTTTGAAAAGCCTTTCTTTAACTGGTACAGGATATATTAATTTTGATCTTTTATTCATATGAAAGAAATTATAACATTATAGCCGGAATGATTTAATTTATAAATATTTTTCTTCATTTTATTTTATAGTTGAAATTAAATCGATAAAAATTAAATTAAAATTGAACCAATAATAATTATGATTTAAATTTTATTTAAAAATCAAATAGTCTAAATGGTTAGAACTTATCTTTTATGGTCTCAATTTCAATTCCCATTCATTTAAAAGTTTATTAAAATAAATATTTACTTTATAAAAATATAAATCTATTTATTAAAAAAGAAAAAATGAAGCCCAAACCCCTGGTTGGAACATGGGTAGGATATGGGAAGGAAAAGGGAGTCTAGTGGTTGTTTTCTTGTTTTCTTATTAAAGAAAAAAACGAAACCCTTAAAAAAAAGAAATCGAAACCCAAGCTCAAGATTGAAACATGGGTGGGGAGGAAGGAAAGAGGAGTTTAATGGTGTGTTTAGTTGAGCTTAATAAAATTCAAAAAAATAAAGTGAAATTTAAATATGTTTATTTCTGTTTAGAAAAAAATATGTTTATTTCTGTTTCATTTCATATAAATTTTTTATGTATGAATGTTTAGAAAAAAATATGTTTATTTCTGTTTCATTTCTAATAATATAAATTAAATCTTAAATTCTCAATTTGAGAAAATATATTTTATTTTATATTTTTTTCTTTACATTTCTTATCATAATAAATTCAAATTTTCTTATTTAAATATCTCCTTAAATTAATATTATTTATTTTTAATTTCAATTATTTTATTTTATTAATTTTTTTCTCATCCACTAAATACAACATAAGTGATTGTTTCGTTGCCTTCCTCATCTGCATGGCGACACTTTCACTCAACATTTTTAACATTCTAAGCATGTTTTTTTACTAGGTTTGTCATGGGATTATAATCGCCCTATCATGAGATTCACAGATGCTTATATAAAATTGATTTTTTGGATTAGTTTATATATATTTATAATTTATATATAAATAATTTAAAATTTTAGGATATTTATGTATGTATTGAGAGATTTAAGACGGATATCTTGTTTGTTTGTTTATATCCAAAGATCACCTCTAATTATAATCTGAGTATTAAAATTTAATAATTTTAAAAAATGACTATGTAACGTATAGGAAATACGAATTCCTGGTCATTTCCATATATTAATTTTTAAAGAATAATAATAAAAATTAACAGAGTTGGTTTAACTTATTTGGGTAAAAACATAATAATTTTTTAATATATATTTAATGTAAAATGGTACTCTATTTCTTATTCCGAAGATATGTACCATGTGAATTCTACAACAATACGAGGATCTCTGATGAGGGTGTCAAAAAGAGTGTCAAAGTGACATATGACATGATGTGGCATAACACTCTTGTTGGCACTCCATTGGAGTGAGAGGGGTGCCCACCAAGGTTGTCAACTTTTGGTACCCTTCGAAATAGTAAAAATGTTTTCTATCACATTAAAGTCATAAACATTCATACCTAGTATTAATTATACATGTATCAAAAATTGACAATTTTAAATGCCAACCATTGGAGTAAAATTTTCTAGAAAGAGTGCCAAAATATTATTGAAGAAAAAGAAGATAATTTATTAATCTTTTGATGATTTGTCAATATTGATAACTTTAATTAGCACCCCAATTGGAGATGCTCTAAGAGAGTGTATCCCATTCCCAGCCCCAGCTACTAGCTTTTTATAGTTTTAAGAGTAATTAGCATTTTGCACCCTTTATTTTTGGACTTTTTTTAATTTGGTCTCAAACTATATTTCTTGGCATATTACACATCTAGGATTCAAATTCATTTCACTTTACACCCTTTTGACCAAATTAGAAAGGGTAAAATATGAAATGATTTATTCAAGTATGGTTTATGAAAAAATGCACCTCGTAATTTTAAAATTTTGACAAAGGGCACCTTAACTTAATATTTCACTTTTTTAAATAAATGTTAATATTTTAAAAATAACCAATTGTAAGTTATCTTAGTTAATATATTTTTTAGTCATACTTGTTAAAAGATATACTATGTTAGAAATATATTCATTTGATGATTTACAAAATACTAGAACAAAGTCTAGCATAGTGTTATCTGTAATTCAATAAGTCTTTCTAGTCTTTGAGATATTAAACAATCAGAGTCTAGTTAGTCCCTAGACAGGTATCAAGGTTGTTTACATTTAGAAGATTTTCAGAAGAAATAAAACCAGGGTCTGGATGACAATCAGAGTCTGGGAGTTGATCAAAGTCTATAGACTATCAGAGTCTATAGTCTGTCAGACACTGAAGATCATCAGAGTCTGAAGTCTTTTAGAGTCTATAAAGCTGAAGCTAAATTTGGAAGGTGATCATAGTAAAGGGAAGTCTTCAAATATAAAGGAAAATATAGTGCATATATGCTATGAGAAGGAAGGAAGGAGAGTTACAGAAGGAAACTATCAACTAATAATTAAGAATTCTATACCTATTTTGATTGTATTTTCTTTAATTTATTAGTTGATAGGCAGCTCTCTATATAAACACTCTATGTAACCTAATTTATTTGTCGAAGTTTAGAGAGCATAGAGATAGAGAGAGTTGCTGTGAAAAACATAAAGTAGTTTCTGGAGTTTGTGTACACCCTAGGAGAGTATGTATTTGTTCATCAATACTACAAACTGTTAGACCAAATCAAGCCTAGCCTATGTAATTATTTGTCTTGTTGTAACATATTTAGTACTTCTGTAATATGGTAGTGACTAAGACATTTCTATGTATTATTGCAGATAGAAGTTTGATCAGATTGTAATTTCAGTTTTAAATAAAGTCTGTTAGAAGATTCAAGCTGAATCATGCAACAAGGCAAAGAAGACCTATTAAAGAAATAAGGAATACAGTCTGAGAATTCGACTAAGGCAATTGCTCATTCGAGAAGTCACAAATTCGAGAAGTCAGAAATATGCAACTGGTCGAGAAGTCTCAAAACATATTCATTGGCTCAGTATTCGATCGAGAAGTCATTCATTCGAGAATTCAAGATATTGAAGTCAATCGAGTAGTGTGAAATGTCATACATTCGAGAAGTCCAAAAATCAATTCGAGAAGTTAGCAAAAGGAGCATTCGAGAAGTGGTAAAGCTGAATCAATCGAGAAGTCTCAGATTCAAGTGTTCATTCGAGAAGTCTAGTCTAATCGAGAAGCCATCAAATATAGTATGCATTCCAGAAGTCAATCATTCGAGAAATAATCGAGAAGTCACAACTAGTACTCAATCGAGAAGTCAATCATTATGACTTCTCGAATCAATTCTAACAGAGTACTCGACTGTTCCAAGGAGCTATTTTCAAGGAGAATTGCAGAAGAATAAGACAGATAATTTGCAGCTCTGTCTTTGCAGGACGAGTCAAGCCTGTGAAGATAGAGACAAGTCTACAATGAAGCTGGGAAGATAGTCAAGACAAATGACAAAAGATATAAGGTTGTACGTAGCAGACTATCACAACAGTGTTAGCTAGAAATAGATATTAGTCAAATGTAAAGTATGTCTTGTCTATTTCTAGTTTTAGCTAAACTGTTTTATGTGAGCATGTGCACATGACATGTTGTCTATATATTTTATGCACAACCACATTTGACAGTATCTTTGAATCTTTACATAGAGTATTAACACTTTGTAATCTTCCTAGAATAAGAAGCTAAAATTCAAGTTGAATTTCAAATTGCAGCAAAGATTCATTCTAATACAATTAGATTGAAAGTTACATCTTGTGTTTATTTTACTTATTGTTATATGATTTGATAAACACTTGACTTGTATAAGATTTAATCTTTCAAACAGTTCATCAAAGTTTTCTTTAAATCTTAAGAGTGCAAAAAGGTTGAAATATACATTCACCCCCCTGTAAACTTCTGGACTCCTAATTCCTAACAAGTGGAATCAGAGCTTAGGCTGTAAACATACAAACAGACTAAAAGATCAAGATGAGTTCTCAGAAGCTAAGCAGTATAAAGATTCCTTCTTTTGACAGAGAAAACTACAACCTATGGAAGAGGAAAATGCTGATGTTCATAAAGGCTACAAACTCCATGTACCCAGAAATATTGAAGAATGGTCCGTTCATGCCAGTAACATTAGTTCCTGAAACTACTAGTGGTTCTGAAGTTATTCCTGCAACATGGATACCTAAGGACCCATCTCAGTACACAGATATAGAAAAGGAGAAGGTGTCTCTTGACAATAGTCTAATGCTCATACTAATTGAGTCACTGGACATTGTTATGTACAATAATATTTTAAATTGCGCTTCTGCCAAACACATATGGGAGACTATAGAAATTCTGTATGAAGGAACTCAAGAGGTAAGGGAAAATCAAAGGCAACTCCTTGTTTCTCAGTATGAGGCCTTTATGTCAAAACCAAATGAAGGCATAACTGAAGTATTTGAGAGGTTCAACAAACTAATCAATGATCTTCAACTTCATGGGAAGTACTATGAAACAAATGAGAAAAGTATGAAATTTTTGTTGACTCACCTAGAGCACCTGGAACACAAAATCTCTGCAATAAGAGTGGGAAGAGATTTAACAAAGCTTCTACTTGAGACTCTCTATGGAATACTAAAGACATATGAGCTAAAATTTTACCAAAAGAAGGCCATTCTAGCAAATAGAGGGAAAATGGTAAATGTCTCAAATGCCTTGGTTGCAAAGGAACCTTCAACAACTGAGAAGACTGGTACAAGCAAAAAGGTAAATGTGAGATACAGTCTTATGGATTAGGTTTTGATTATTTTGTCTTAAAGATAAGTGTAAATTAAATTAGCATTAGGAAGTTACTAATTAATATAGTAATCCTCCCTTAGGTTATTCGAAGTGACAGTCAACGAGAAGAAAGTCAAATTGGGTCAAACTGCTTTTATAAACAAAACTAAATGATTTTCTCTCTACATATATTTAGATAAGATTTATCAAAATAATGATAAAATCAAATCTAATTTATATATGTTATATTTTGAGGCATAGACTGAAGATGAACAGATATAGTATTTTAACACTGCTTTTACGAGTCAGAAAATGTGTTATCCATTCAAAAGAGTGTTTGTTTTTAAAGGTTTTAAAGGGAATATATTTTCAATATATTTTCTAAATATATTTGTTCAATTTAACTTCAACAAAGTTCTGCCTAGATATAAAATACAGATTTTATCCCGGAAGCCTAAAATTGTCCTATTTCTTTGGATAATTTGTATTTTAATTCAAATTAAATATTTCTTGAACTTCATAGTCATTATTATTTTAGGAATATTATATTTAAATATGTTTTGATTCAAAACTTTAGTCCAAACGTTGACAAGTTCCGACAAATGGCTATCGAGTATTGTTTCGAGCTATAGGGACAACGACACGATCTTTTTCTCAAAGTAGTATCTACACATGTCCAAATGACTTGAAACTTGGGGAATGTTATTAGAATCTTGAAAAATAATTTTTTGAGTTTTTTTTATAATTTTTGGGTGACTTTTATTTTTGGCCTGTATTCCCAATTACGTTATTGGTTGTTCGGTCAATTAAAAGTTAATGAAGGTCAACTTCAAATTGAGTAGAATTTTGACCATGACCTATTGGGATTATTCTCAGATGGTTTCCAAATTTTCATAATTTTTGGAGCATATTTTGAAAAACGTCATATTTCCAACGTATCATTCGGTTTCATGTTTATTAGCTTAAATATTTTACTGAATATGGTACACGTTTTTTGAAGCACCTATGTGGCCTCTTTCAGCTGATTTAACTTTAATTTGAATTGTTGTGGCTCTCCTTGCTCCATGTAAACCCTTGTCCCCTTGTCCCCTTTTTAAATTAAATAAAAAATACCCTATTTTTGGCCTATAAATAAAGCCCTCCCCCCACACCATTTCTCAAGCCATTTAGTGCCAATTATATGCTGCATATTTCTCCTCCAAGAATCTCTCAAGATCAGTACCTTTTCATCTCTAAGAGTTCTTGCCCTTTAAGCTTAGTTCTTTCATAGATCTTACCTCTTTCAAGCTTAAAAACCCATATACTTGCACTAATCACACACCAACCATACAAGTCCCTTTAGGCTACCCAAAGACCATACATCTACTGCCCTTAGACTTTTTTAGTTGCCCCCAAAGTTATACCAAAAGATCATATTCCGGCGATTTTTCGGTGACTTTTTTCGGCCACTACTTTTTGTGTGTTTTGGCTTCTAAACTAGCTTTTTCTCTTGATTTCTCTCTAGATCTCAAGGGTTACAAGTTGGTTCTATTATTATATGTTATTATACATATTCGGCATATTATATAATATATATATATATACTTGCTTGTTTTGATTTTTAGATATATTATATAGCTAGCCTTGTCTACGATTTATATATACACGAGCTTTAATAGTTTGTCATCTTTAGTATATATAAGTTGTGTTGGTATTTAGGGGAGCTTTCTTTTCATCTCTTGTTCACCTAAATTAGTTGTTCATATCCTTGGTTTATCTTTCCGGGATTAATAACAACTCCAAGTTACTTAAGTTTCGAGTCGAGACCAATTTGTTTAAGTCGAGGTACGACATAAACAAAAGGACTCCTTGTTGAACTTTTGTACTCAAAGCTAGCTCTTATTCCGAGTTAGAACCGATTTGTGTAAGTCTCTTTAGAGATATAAACAAGAGGTTCCTTGTTGAATATTTGTAAGCTATCTCATTTTATTTCCGAGTTGAGATAATATTCGTATAAGTCTATATTATAAGACATAAACGAACATCTCCTTGTTTGAAATAAAAAGAGGCATAAACTAACTTATATTCCGAGAGTAGAATATTCGTATAAATCTCATCTATTATTTAGAGATATAAACGAAGCTCTCTCGTAGAATATTTGTAAAGTTTAAACTCACTTTAATTCCGAGTCAAGAATTTTTGTATAAGTCTATATATTAAGACAAAAACAAAAGTACTCATTGTTTGAATTATTAAGTGAAAGAAGCCAACCTAGATTCCGAGTTAGATACTATTCGTATAAGTCGAGGTACGACATAAACGAAACATCCTCGAATCTTAGTGGTTTATTTCGAGTTTATTTTAAAGGTCAATTTAATTGTTGCTCTAGGCCTTGTAAACAACTTGATTCTTAAAACGAGCTTGACATAAGTCAAGTCAATATATTTGGTCATTAGTTTAGATCATATACCTCGGCCTTATATATCGAACAAAAATAAATAAAGTAGTTAGAAAACGTACTTGATCTTATTCAAGTCAAATATATTTGGTCTATATCTTGGCCTTATATATCCCTATATATATTATATATATTTACTTTAAGTGCTTACATTGCATTCATACGCTTTACATAACGCAATTTACTTTAGCATACGCACTTACTTTTTTGCATACACATACACACACTACGTGTGGTTCGTCCTTCTAATGAAGCGACTTACCCAGACTGACATTTATATATTCTGTTGTTTCAGCTATATTATATATATTTGTTTGTTTGTTCCCGATCTAGTACAGTAATATACTAGTCCAAAAATCTTTTTTTCTCAAACAGGGTTATTAAGTTGCAGTAAAGGTTGTCTAGACTTTGTTAGTGAGGTGAAGTGAAGTGAGGTGATCCTTGTTCTAAGACCCAAATCCTAGGCACGTCGACGGGAAGTTGGGTGTCTTTGCACCGTGAGGAAGAGGAAAGACCCAAGACCTAAGACCTAAGATCAAAGACCTACAGAGGGTTAGAGGAACATAGTTTATGCAGGGTTGTAATTTTTCTTACTTGTATTTGAGGAGGTAATGGGGAGTTACGCTCCAAGATAAACTTGTAAGGGTTCTATTTAGATTGTGAGGGGGTAGCGGGGAGTTGCGCTCCAAGATAAATCTAGTAGGTTTGCTATTGTATTTTGAGGGGTTAACGGGGAGTTAATGTCCAAGATAAATACATAGTGGTTGTAAAGGCTTCTCCACCGCTATAAGGAGTGCATTTTTTTATAGTGGGAAAATCTTGAGTTCAGGGAGGGACTCGGGGACTAGACTAGGGGTGAGCGGATCCGTTAGGGGATTGCGCCATCACAAACCAGGATAAAAATCTTGTGTGTTGTGCTCTATTTTTTTACTCTCTTTTAATTTCCGCAGTTGATTTACTAGTTGACTAGTAACATTTTTAAAAAGAGAAGAGAAAATTTTAAAACGCTAAGCTCTAATTTTAAACCGGTATTAAGCTATTCAACCCCCCCTTATAGCTAATACCCATCTTTACGGACCTAACAGTTGGTATCAGGGCACTACTTTTAACTGTGTTCCGTGGCCTTTTTCAGTGCCTACGAACACGACAAAAAGTAGATCTTTTATGGCGTATTTGAGTACCATTGGTTGTGATGAAGGTCTCTCGAGTTCGAGACCTCCTTTATTCGATGGCACCAACTTTGCTACTTGGAAAACAAGATTTAGAATTTATGTTAAATCCCAAGATGTCAAAGTGTGGATGGCTATCGAGGACGGTATTGTTGTTCTGACAAAAGTAGTTGACGATATTGTCATCCAAAAGAAAGTCAGTGAATACACCCGTGAAGAAGAAGAGTTAATGAACATAGCCGCGAAAGCGGAAATGGTCTTAACTAGTGCACTTGCAGAAAAAGAATACAAACGTGTTAATAACTGCAAGTTAGCACAAGAAATTTGGAACATATTGGTTATTACCTACGAGGGAACAATGGATATTAAAGACTCTCGAATGGATATTTTAATCCAAGAATACGAGAACTTTAAACTCCTCGAGGGTGAAATCATCATCGATATGGAAACGAGATTTACTCGGATTATTGATGAACTTGCACAACTCGGAAAAGCTTATTCAGTTAATGAGAAAAATAGAAGGGTGTTAAAAGCTTTACCTCCGAGTTGGAAAGTTAAAGTTACCACTATAAAAGAAATGCATATACCATCGATAGTTTATTCGGCAACCTTCGTGCATACGAAGAAGACAATGCTCCGGATAAGCCTCTTCCTAAAATTGAAGAGAAGAGGAAAAGTATGGCTCTAAAAGCAATACTTATCGATGAAGATGAAAACGACGATGACTTAAACTAAGAGTTAGAGAATCTCGACGAGCAAGAAATTGCTTTATTAACGAGACAACTTCGTTGTGTTTTACAATGCAAAGCTCAAAGATACGGGAAAAGCTTTCTTAAATCCGGTAACCAACAACGAGTTTTCAACTCTAAGGGTAGGCCGAATTATAAAAACAATTTTCCTAGCACGAGCTATGCCAAAGACAAAGGTGTGCAATAACAAGCAAATAATGTTTACAGCAATAACTCAAAATTTACGAGTAATCATACACCTAAGCCTAAAGAGGCAAATCCTGAAGAAAATGAGAATGTGTGTTTCGAATGTAAACTACCTGGTCATTTTAAAAGGGAATGTCCAAATTTGTCTAAAGGACAAATCCTTGTTGCTGAAAGTGGATGGAATTTAAGCGAGGATGAGGAAACTCCGTAGAAGAATGAAGAAACTGTTAACCTTTGCTTAATGGCAATTGGAGACGAAACTGCTCCTACGGAAGCCTTCACTTCTCTACAAGATGTAATATCTAAACCAATTTCAATTTCGCCTTATAGTAGTAATGCTATTAAATTGTCTAAGATTGATCATTATGACATGGATATTTCTGAGCTTAGAAATCTGGTTAAAGATTTGAAAATTGGTTATTATGAATTGAATCGAAGCTATACCAAGACCAAATCCGAAAAAGACAAATATGAGGATTTGTGTCTCCAACTTCAAATAGAGGTCACTAGTTTGACCGACGTACATGTTAAAGACATGGAGTACGTTACTAACATTTTCTCTCTAAATGAAAGCTTGAAAATTGAGACAAACGAAGAGGATGATCAAATTCGTACTCTAGTAGTTGAAAATGTGTCTATGATTCGACAAGCTGAAGAGATTGAGAATGACAAGATTCATTTAGACGAATGCAATTGTGAACTCTAAGATGAGCTTTTAAACTTGAAAATTCAAAATGAATCACTGATTCACGAGAATTCTTCAAAATGCAATCGTATAAATGACCTCGAACAATCTCTTACGGGAGATCGAGAGGAAGAGCTTCATGAAGCCTTAAAAGAATAAAAAATTGACTACCAACTTCAATTAATGAGTAAAAACATCAATTATGCCAAAATTAAAAATAAGGCAGATGTTGAACTCGAAAGTCGTCAAAGACTTGTATCGGAATTAGAAACGATGAAGTTGGAAAGTCAAAGGCTTAAAGATGAAAACAAAAAGCTCTTATCTCAAGTCATGGATAAAAAGAGTTTCTTGATCAACAAGATTAATACCTTGGTCAAAGATAAGGAAAATCTCGAAGCCACTTTGAAACAATTCACTAAGGGCAGTGCCATCTTAGAAAGAATGGTATTTGGCACCCGGGAATCAATTAATCGTGAAGGATTGGGTTACGAACATAATGGTCCTCCTAAAAAGGAAGAACATAAATCTAGACCTTCGATTAATACTACACCTAAGTCACCTACACCTAAGTGTACGTATTGAAATGTAAGTGGATATACTCGTTTATATTGCAAAGCTATAGAAGGTGAACTTAAGGGGAAGTACAAATGGGTTCCTAAAGGATCAACCTCTAAAAATAGAAATGATAAGAAATTATCACAAAAGAGGAATGACCCTAAAGCGAATGTTCAAAGTCAACCAAAGTTCTGGTATCATCAAGAACCAATAGTCTATGGATCAAGGAACATGAAAAATGTTCATCCTAACTCTAGTTTAACTAGAAAGGATAATATTTCTCAAAATAGCTCTAAGACTCAAAATCCTAACTACAATGGGTAATCTCGTAACTTAAATGCTAATGTGCCTAGAAATGTGAATTATCATGCTAGATCGAGTCATCTTGCTAATGAGAGTCGTAATGCATATCCTAGTACTTCGAATACTCATGTTAGAATTAATAATGCGAATGACAATGCCAATGCTAATTCTAGAAATTCGAGTATTACCATATTCCCACATAGTAAGACTCATAATCATGTTAACTATAACAAATATACTCCTAGAAAAATCCATATCATATCTTTGCTAAGAATGAAGCATCTAGAAGGTTATATGATGATGTGCAATATTATCCCATGCCTAGATTTATTAATGTTATTTCACATATGCCTTATGATGTACTAACCCAAGGACCCTTAAGACAAAGGGGTACCAAAAGGTTTAACTGATTTGTTATGCAGGTATGCCTTACTGCTAAGAAAGATGTGTGGTATCTTGATAGTGGGTGTTTCTGACATATGACCGGTAATAAGTCATTGTTGAACAAAATTAGAAAGGTAGCCGCAGGAAGTGTAACCTTTGGAGATAGCAGTAAGGATGACATCATTGGCATTGGGGATATTGGAAATGAACGATTCAAAATAACAAACGTACAATTAGTCACGGGACTAAAATACAATTTGTTATCCATAAGTCAACTATGTGATAATGGTTGCAAAGTCATTTTTCGTTCATCACATTGTTCTATTTACAATGTAGATGGAAGACTGGCTCTAAATTGTCCACGTGATAAAAATGTATATACGTGTGACACTACATAATATGAGAATGTGTGTTTGGTTTCCATTAATGAGGATCCATGGTTATGGCATCGTAGGTTGGGACATGTTAACATGAAACTCATTAAAACTATATGTTCGAAAGAACATGTACGTGGATTACCGAAACTCAATTTCGTTAAAGATCATATGTGTAAAGTTTATGAAATTGGCAAATAAATTCGAGCATCTCATAAAGCTAAATTCATGGTGTCTACTTTTAGACCACTTGAGCTATTACATATGGATCTTATCGGACCAGTCCCAGTACAAAGTCTTGGAGGAAGTCAATACACCCTTGTGGTAGTTGATGACTACTCTCGATTTACATGGACTGAGTTTCTAAAATAAAAGAGTGATGCATTTGAATCATTTGCCGCTCTTTGCAAACTCATACAAAATCAACAAATGAATCGATCATCTATATAAGGACTGATCATGGGAAGGAATTCGAGAATTCAAAATTTGTTGAGTTTTGTGAAGCGTATGGTATTACTCACAACTTTTCTGCACCTTATACACCTCAATCAAATGGGGTAGTTGAAAGGAAGAACAGAATGTTACAAGAAATGTCAAACACTATGCTTAACGAATATCGTCGACCAAAATATTTTTGGGCCGAAGCTATGTCCACTGCTTGCCATGTTCTTAATAGAGTATTACTACAACCTATCAAAATGAAAAATCCATATGAGCTCTATTTTAGTAAAACTCCTAAGCTTAATTACTTCAAGGGTTTTGGAAGTAAATGCTATATCATGAACGCTAAGGATTATCTAACAAAATTTGACCCAAAATCTGGAGAAGGCATCTTTCTAGGATATTCTGTTAACAGCAAAGCTTATAGAGTATTTAATCTTAACACTTTGGTTGTGGAAGAATCAATGAATGTTGCATTCGATGAATCTAAACCAAACTCAAAGTTTAAGGATTTGATAGAGGAGGAACCAGATTCAAACGGTCATATTCCAAGTAATGTTGAAAATGTTATTTGACAAATTGGAAATATGAATCTTGGACCTACAATCCCAAAGAATCCTCTTGAAAAAGATAAGGACGAACTTGAATTGCCTATAGAAATACCAATGCTTAAAAATCATCCGATAAACTATGTCTTAGGGGATTTAACTAAAGGTGTTCAAACTCGTGCTCAAGTTCAAAATATTGTGAGTCATATGGCCTTTCTATCACAAATAGAACCCAAAACCACAAATGAGGCTTTATTGGATGAGGATTGGATTTTTGCCATGCAAAAAGAATTAAACCAATTCTCTCGTAATAAAGTTTGGGAACTAGTTCTACAACCCCCTGATACTTCCATTATTGGAACAAAGTGGGTCTTTCATAACAAGTTAGACGAAAGTGGAACAGTGGTAAGAAATAAAGCACGATTGGTTGTTCAAGGCTATACGCAAATGGAAGGAATAGATTTTGATAAAACCTATGCTCTCGTGGCTCGAATTGAATCGATTCGAATGTTCTTAGCCTTCGCGTGTCATAGAGGTTTCAAGGTCTATCAAATGGATGTTAAATCTACTTTCCTTAATGGTGTCTTAGAAAGAGGAAGTATATGTAAGACAACCACTTGGATTTGAAGATCATTTACATCCTGAGTATGTGTACAAATTGTACAAAGCCTTATACGGGTTAAAGCAAGCTCCTAGAGCTTGGAATGAGAGGTTAAGCAAATTCCTTATCGAAAATGGTTTCAAAATAGGAATTGTGGATACCACTCTCTTTACGAAGTATGAAAATGATGACATCTTGCTCGTTCAAATTTATGTAGATGATATTATATTTGGTTCTACCAAGGAATCTCTATGTAAGAAATTCTCAGATATTACGAGTAAAGAATTTGAAATGAGCATGATGGGAGAATTAAATTTCTTTTTAGGACTGCAAATTAAGCAATCCGATGAAGGCATTCATATTTCACAATCGAAATATTGCAAAGAAATGCTCAAGAAATTTGAGATGGAAAACTGTAAAACCATCAGTACCCCTATGTCACCTACTTTAAAGATGACTGAAGATCCTAGTGGTATTTCTGTGGATATAAAGAAATATCGAGGGATGATTGGCAGTCTTCTTTATATTACTGCAAGTAGGCCTGACATACAGTTTAGCGTATGTAAGTGTGCTCGCTTTCAAGTCAACCCTAAGGAATCTCACGTGACTGCTGTAAAGCGGATATTTAGATACCTTAAGGAAACTACTGATATTGGCCTATGGTATCCAAAAGGACAACCATTTGACTTAGTGTACTTTTCTGATTCGGATTATGCCGGACACCTAATTGACAGAAAAAGCACAAGTGGTACTTGTCAGTTTCTTGGTGGATGTTTGGTCTCTTGGTTTTCTAAGAAACAAAACTCTGTATCCATATCCACTACAGAAGCTGAATATATAGCAGTTGCAAAATGTTGTGCTCAAATTCTCTGGATGAAGCAAACTCTAGCTGATTATACTGTAAAATTTGATGCAGTGTCAATTCAGTGTGATAATATAAGTGCAATAAATTTAAGTAAAAATTCGGTGTTGCACTCATTATCAAAACACATAGATATTCGACATCATTTTCTAAGAGATCATGTCTCTAAATGCAATATTAAGATGGTATATATTGATACTGAACAAAATATTGTGGATATCTTTACAAAACCTTTGAGCTCCGAAAGATTCAATAAACTCCGTCTGGAGTTAGGAATGCTAGTGTGCCCAAAGTAAAGACACTGAGTGTCTCTAATTTTGTTGAATTAATTTTCGGTGAAATTTGTTCCACTTGTGGTTAAGGTTATTATTTGACCGGATTTCGAGGTGATATTCAAATTTGTCAATAATGGCGTTGATTATAAGTTCTTCAAGCTTTATTGTGAAATTAAACTCAATAAAATAATATTGGTTAAAACAACTATTGATTGGCCTTGGAATACTTCGTATTTCAAAACTTGGGAAAATAGTGAGTGTTAATCAATATGTCCCGAGAAATATTTTTTATTTAATAGAAATTTAAAAATAAATTTCTCTATTTATAAAAATATCCTTCTTGATGATTAATTATTTTATAACAATTAATTATATTTCTTGATATAATTAAAATTGTAAAATAATTTTATATTAGACACATTATTTTATGCAAATTAATTATAAAATTTTGTAATTAAAAGTATAAAATTTATGCAAAATTGAAATTGTTATAATATAATTTTTATTATATTCAATATAATTTTAATTAATTTAACTCTTGATTAATCTCAACTGTTGGATCAATTGGGGGTTAAATCCAGGCCTTACATTTTATAAATATAAATAGAAAATATTTTTACTTCATTTTAATCATCAGCCGTACGGTTCTTCATCACCAAAATCCGATTTCTTTGAAACCCTAATTTCCTAATCTCAAATTCAGCATCATTGATGAATTCATCAATGAAGTCAGTCATAAATTTGTGTTCTTGGTGCTACAAGCTTTCGATTCATACCAGTGTTGTATCCAAATCGAGCCAGAGTTTATTAGGCTCTCAAACCCTAAGTCGTTGATTATCAATTTTTCAAAGATGTAGTCAAACCTTTTATGAGTATAAGTTCTTCATTCTCTTGGCGTTCTCGTCACACTAATTTGATGGTCTATTATATACAAAATTGCAATCTAATGGAAACCCTAATTAGTTGTTGCCAAGAGATGAAAAGTTTAATATGTTTGATGACACCTTGAGGCTGTTGTGGGCTTTAACGACGAAGCTTGTGTAAAAATATCAACAGAGATTTCATCCTTCTTTCTCAAAACTCTAGTTTATCACTGTTAAGATAAGATTAAGTGTGTATTCGAACGACCCTTGATGCATACTAATGAAATTCGAATGAGACTTGCAGGTACTCTTGCTAGAGGAAGCCCAATAGGATAAAAACGCTTGGTGACTCAGTAAGCTATAATCGAGTCAGCAAGGTTGAAGATTGGTACATCATATCTGTGAGGATATTTGTATATTGAGTATGAATCTTTTAATTGATTAAGTTGTGTGAATACACTCCATAACTATGGTATGATTTTGAAACCTAATTTTCAACTCATGATGATGTGCTTAGCTGCTATTGTGTGCAATTGGTGCTTGAATGGAACTGATTGTTCTGGCTTAGTTTACAGATAGAATAGTTACATTTCATCTGCTATATACATGATTAATTGAGAGTGTTGAAGATGTTAGTTTTGTCTCTTGATTAGCTCATACTGTTGATCTATTAGTTGAGGTGTTTTTCTCTTGGTTAACATATGTCAATGGAGTTATTATGCATTCTTCTTGTCATTTTGTTAGGACACTATGAGCACATACATGCCCTGAGATCATGGACTTCCTGGACTGTCATAAGAGCATTCCTTGATCTGTTCCCAGATCAAACGGCCACAAATAGCATCATTTGCATTTTTATTATATAATTGATTAATCTGCTATAAGTTTTTAGCATAATTCTGGGAGTGGTGAAATGTAAAATGCTTTTCTTAAATTGCAAAATTGATTTCCTGCATCTTGTAGAATTTCTCTAAGCTATCTGTGTAAACTAGATAGAAATTATGATTAATTGGGGAAGTCTTGCCATAATTGTGACTATATGTATTGTTGCTAATATTACTTTTGATAAAGAAAACAGTCCAATTACCTGTTTTATTGGATTTTAATGTGCATCTCTATAATTTGCAACCTACTCTCCTTTATGTCCTTCATTAAGTTGTACTTGTGCTAAAGTTGGTGCATGCCTGCATTATTTGTGAAATTGGTTCCATGAATTAAGTAAACCTATCTCTGTGTATTCCATGAAGTTTATACTTATTTGAATTAATTCTGAGTCTAGTCTATTAATCATTAACTGTTGATAATCCTGATTACCATTAGTTTTTGACTCATTTGTACTCAACTGATCACATTTTTAGCCCTATAATTCAAATGTCACAATTTCATGAATTCTCTTGCCTATGTGTCTTGATGCTACCTATTTTCTGTCAAGTTAGTACAGTCAAATAACTTGGTTGCTTCAGTGAACTGTATAGGATATTTTTTTAATTAATTTTGACCTGCAAAATTCTTGCTTTTTGCTTAGAAATAAATAATCTGCTACAAAGATATTGCTTATCTGTCTTCTTGGTTACATGTACTTGATTATCTTATTTGCTGAGTATGAACTACTTGCCACTATTTGATGGGCACACAGGAACTTGCATTAAATCTGATCTGTGATGAATAGTATGTAACATAAATTGATTTTGTTAAAGTGAGAATTATGTGTAAGGCAAAATTGAGACCTGTTGTGGTGACTCCTTACAATAGATGAAATATGCATGTTATTAAAATAAATCCACCTTGTCCATTTCTTGTACCACATGTGTATCTAGATTTCAAGTTACTAAAGGACTTGTTTAACTAATGCCATGGTTTGTATTGCTATAGGATAAATATATTCATGCTTCTCTTGCTAATTAAATGATATTTCTTGAGGAATAGAGACATATATTTTTTTCATGCTTGATCTGCAGAATTAAATGCCATCAGTTGTTTTGATTATTTTAACTGCAGCATATTGTAAAAATATGACACATTTTTAATTGCTTTATGTTTGTAGTAGTTGATAAGGAGTCCTGATTCTCATTAAATGAGCATGTTGTATGAATTGCAGTCTGTTGTCCTTCTTGATTTAACTGTCACTGTTTGATGTACTTTAGAGTGACTGTTTGATTGTTGTCTAGTACTTGCCTGCAGATTGGATATCTTTTTATGCTTTATGTCAAATTTCCTAGCAGTTTGGTAGAGTCTAAACTATATATTATATTATTTGTGCAGAAACTGTGACTCTATAACTGAAACTTGCCTAGTTTACCTACTGCATCCTGCTGAACCATGTTTCATTTGCCACACACTTGTCTGTTCATTATTAAGCCATGCAGTCTCATTGTGTAATATCAGATATATGCAATATATGTATACATATGGGTGTTTGTGAGTACATGAATTCATTTGTATATTTGCCTGCACCTTAACTGATTCTACATGCATATATACCCCTTATTCCTTGTTTATGTACTGCATTCTTAAACACTTGTGTCTTCTTTCTCTTAAATACTTGTATGCACTTATTCTTTGCCTTAAATTTCTTCTGTGTGCATTCAATGGAGTCTGCCAGTAATCTCATAAACACTACTGTTGGTCCCTGATATTGTAGAAGGGGGGTTGAATACAATATCTAAAATTACTCGCGAATTCGGATTAAGAATATAAAGTTAATTTTAATCCTGAAATATTAATAGGTGAAATACTGTTCAAGTAGAATATTTGATTTTAACTTGAAAACTATTACATAATTAATATAGTGAATAGTGTTTATATCTGATAAATTGTCTAGAATGATTTTGACATGACTTGTTCGGGTTTAACAATTTATATTCCAAACTAAGCACATAAATATGTGAATATTACAATGCATACAAATTTCTGAATTTGAATGTTTGAACGACCCTGAAATATGAAGCCAACACCTCATATTTATAGAGGTTGTAAAGCTTGTATGACTCTTTCATTATGACTCTTGAAAGACAAGAAATAACCCTTGTATGACTCTTGAAAAGGCTGGGCATGACTTATTTATGTCGGTATGACTCTTCAAAATTCGGTATGACTTATCTTAAAGTCATATTCGAATTTTCTTTTAATTAAATAAATCAGCATGACTTATTTAATAATCAGAAAATCGGTATGACTTATCTTAAAGAACTCGGTATGACTTATTCAAACAATAAGTCGGTATGACTTATTTTTTAAGTCAAAACTCGGTATGACTTATTATTATAAGTCATAATTTGGTATGACTTATATTATAAGTAATATTAAGTCATTTTCTTTTGTAATAAATTAATTCTACTTAATTTAATTAGTTAATTTATTAATTAAATTAAATTCAACTTGAATTAATTTAATTAGATAAAT
The DNA here is from genome assembly GCA_028671895.1 of Oenanthe sinensis. Taxonomy (NCBI): domain Eukaryota; kingdom Viridiplantae; phylum Streptophyta; class Magnoliopsida; order Apiales; family Apiaceae; genus Oenanthe; species Oenanthe sinensis. Next base: position 5,233,750 of record JAPMAC010000198.1, read on the forward strand.
TAAATAATAAATTAATTGTCGTTAGTAGAATTAAAATACTATTTTATCACCCTTGAAGTCTTCCCGTCTTTGCTTCGTTTTCAGTCATAAAACCACTTGAGCTAACTGAAGAATAAATATTATTATTGTTGACACACAAATGTACTATCTGGTTCATTTGTGTCATACTAATAAATATTCTTCAATTATTAACTTTTTAAGCTGTGGCCTGCTGTCCTTTCTTAGATTTACTGTCTTTCCTATTTTTCTGGAATCTTTCCGTAGTAGGCACTTTGAAATCTTCTGAATCTTCTGAATTCTTATGAACTACTACTATTTATTCTTCACTGACGCTTGAACATATTAATGAACTTCTTCAGTGTTAAGTACCAGGTTCAACTGAGTACTTCTGATTCTTTTGATTCTCTGTGACTAGTTGACTGTCTTCGTCTTGATTCCTATTTGATATTTATTATTTACCACTGTTTCTAGATTGAGTTGAGTTGTCATTTAATTATTACAAATATGCCTAGTCATATGCCTTTCAATCTCCCCCTATTTGTTGTTAAACATTTAACACACAAATTCCTAGAGGATAACTCAACTAACAACTAAGAAAGTAAATACGACATGTAAGAACTTGTAAATAATAAATAAAAGTTCTGGTTTTATATTTAACAATTTTCCAGATTCATACATAAAAGATAAGTACAAGATAGTTGTTCCTCTAGTACTGAACAAATATAACATAGTTTCTATCTTGACCTATCTAAGACTTCAGTCTTCAGTGGTATCCAATTCACCTTCTTCTAGATTAGAACTCTTGTGCACAGGTGTTATGGGTACCTCTTCAGCTTCAGTCGGAGTTGCGGTTGACACTCCATACAATCTTTTCTGTTCAGTCTTTGCTAGCTGAAACATGACTTCCTCTTCAATAGGATCTACTGTTTCTTGTTGTACATCATATGGCTGTGTGAAATCTATCTTGGGCATTTGCCTGATGTAGGATTTGATGTTTCTGGATAAACAGTAGTTCCTGATTTTCTGTGCAGCATCTAGCTTGGCTTGGGTTCTGAATCCTTTTGATCTCAACATCCTTTCAACTTGGATCATATACCTCACCGTGTAGCCCTTTATTGACTCCTCATCTAGCTTCATGATTTGATATAACTTGTTTGAGAAAAATCTCACTTTATGAGGATCATATAAGATCTGAGGACTAGCAACTGTTGCTATTTCTCTAAGTCTGTCCCTGAGTAGTTCATTTTCTTCTGAGCTTCTCTTTACTTTGTTTAACAAAACCCATATCAGTGATAGTGATCTCTTTCGGAAGAATTCCAAAGATACTCTGATTGTTCCATTCCTGTGAGTGTAGACTAGTAGTTGCCAGTCTTCAAGAATGTGATCCACTAGGACAGTGATATAATCAACTTCTTCCTTTAATGCCTTCATGAAGTTATCCAGATTATTATTTAAATCTTCAAGACCTTTGATAACTGAAAGCATTTGTCTGTCTTCAAAGGGACCTTGTTGAATTTTATCTAGGACTTTCCTTGCTGCATCCCATCTGTCCCCTATCTTCATCTCAATATCTTGCTTTTTCTTCTTTACTGCTAAGGCCCAAAGCTTCTGTTTTTCTAAGCTTGCCTCTCTTTCAGCTTGGGTTCTTTCCTTGACTAGAGCTTTTAAATTTATAGTTTTGGCATGGCTTGCCTTGATGTCTTCTTTCAGCTTCCTTATTGCCTCTTCATAGGTAGGATCATGCTCTTTTTCTTTTGAAAATAGAAATTCATCATCAAAGACAGCTTCGTCTTCAGCTCTGCAGTAGTCAGGATTGAAACCTTGATTTTTAATACTTACCTCATCAATGAGTTGCTCTTGTTGATAGTATTGTTCCTCTGGAATATACATATGAAATTGATCTTCCTCATAGTACAGTTTTTCTTTTCCTTTACTAGTAGCTCCTTCTTCTTCAGCTACAGCCTTTCCTCTTGCCCCTTCTTCTTTAGCTATTTCTTTCTCCCCCTTTGTTGAGGGATCCTCTACAGGTTTTGAAGCATCTAAAGATTTACTGAGATTTGCAATGGCCAAGAAGACCTGCTTCATACCTTCATTGAGATGTTCCATTCCATCATCTAACTTGCTGAATCTTGCTGAGGAGATTTCTTCATTTATATGAATTCTTTCGGTTAAATTTCTTTCCACATCATCAATTCTTTCATTTAAATTAGAAATCTCTTTCATGTCATCAGCAATCAACTTCTGAACATTCTGGATGTTTTGAGTTTTGATTATTACATTTGTCTTGACATTATCAACATCCTTTCTTATGATTGACAGCTGTTCAGTTACAGAGGTAGACTTGATTTCTGCTTGTTCTTTCCATTTGTTTATTTCAGTTTGAACAATCTGCATCTGTTTCTGGAGAGCTTCCATTTTTAACATGAGTTCACTGTGTGTGTGTGCACTCACCTCGCTTGCACTCTTGTTTGGACTATCACTACGTACATGTGTATCGCTCAGTGTTTGCCTCACATCACTCGTGTTTAGCTCCTTATCTTCTCCAGATCCTGATGTTGTACCTGTATACACCACTAAAGAAGTTGAAGAGTCAAAATGCTCTTCTGAAGCCTGTGAAGGCATGTCCTCAACAAGTTTTACTTGAAGTGGCTCCGCTACTAACGTAGCTGCTCCGTGAATGGAGCCCCATCTCCCTCTAAAGAGTGGTTGCCTCTCAAACCCACTAGTGGATTCGAGACTTTCTCGTAAGAGAACTGGATGAAAGAAATCCAGCGGGGTCACCACCTTAGACAATGTATTGAGTGGCTCTTGAGAGTCTGTGATGCCCCTTAGTTCCTCTGAGGGTAACTGATGCTGCACTGCATCTACAATGTCATGGTCCACAACATAGGTGGCATCCGACGAGTTTTTATCAAAAACATTTTCTTCAACAAATGTGACCTCATGTGATTGTGTTTCTGCAAGTGGAGGTCCTGCTAGTGTGAGAGCTAGCAGTGTGCGAGAATCTGAATCTGAATCGGATGCCATGGCTGTTCGGCGAATAGAATCACCCGTTTGATCGAGTGTATCTAGAGATTCTTGGATAGCCGTTTCAAAATCCATATCCCACTGTGAGGAAAAGGATGAGTCTGCAGTTGTCTCAGGTTCTGATCTCGATCTTTTTGTAGGTGGAGACAGAGCTGCGGGTTCACTTGCACTTACACTTCTCCCCCTAACTTTTCTAACAAGTTTCTTCCTTTTTCAAATATGATTGATTGAGGAAGGTGAAGGAGAAACTGTTTGGGACTCTAACTCATCATGGGTTTGAACCTGTGTGTTTTCAGGTTCATAGCCAATGTCCTGAAGTGTAAAACCATAAACATAGTCCGCCACAGATAAATCTAAAAGTGCAGTTGCTATACTTATAGGTAGGAAATTAGAAGATAGGGTTTGAGATATTACCTGATATTCCTGAGCTTCTTGTTCTGCATGTTGTGCAGCTTCAAGTAGTAGCTGCACTGTATGATCAGTTTCCATTGGCACTTCCTCCGGTTCTTATTCTGGTACTTGCTGAGCCTATTCTGGGTTGGCAATTTGATCCAAGATCTGACCCATGTAGTTTGGTCTCACCACTGGCACATTTTCAAATCTGGGATTGTTGTTGAGCCTTGAAAATATTTGTCTCTGAGAAGTTAGAGATACTTCTACCAGACTATTCTGAAACAACTCTTTATATTCATCCAACAACAGATCATTCATGAATAGCATCAGGAACCTCGGATAATAGACTTGCACATTTAGTTCCCTGCTTTCTGGCGTTCCCATCTTCCTTATTATTTCTCTCAGAATTAACTTTCCAAAATTAATTCTCCGGTTATGGGCCACAGAATACCCAATAATTTGAAGTAGAGAAGAAATATTATTGAAGTTGTTCTTTATATTTGGAGCAAACACTTGAGCTAGTGTGTGAAAGAAGTAGTCCCACTCACTTACCAATTTGGCTTTTGTTAGCCTCACCAAATTAATTTCACCCTGATATTGAATGGCATTGAAAAATTCAAGTATCTCTGGAATAGTTGGAGGATCAACAAAATCTCTGTCTGGGAACCCTAGAATCCTGTTCACATCATCTTCAGTCACCATGTATTCACGTTCTCCAACGGTGAAAGAAAATTGTACTCTGTCTCCGATAGTTCTGTTCCTTGCTGTTGAGTACAATGCCCTAAGTACTAACACTTGTAACGGGGTGTCCAGAGAGATAGTTGTTCTAATTAGCGAGTGCTCATTTAAAAATATGATCCATGGCCTAAACCTCTCAACTGGGCAGTCCACTGGATTAAAAAATCCAACAAAATTGGTCTTGACAATTTCGCAATAACCAGCCATTTTTCAATAATTTTTAATAAAGGTAAATGTGAGATACAGTCTTATGGATTAGGTTTTGATTATTTTGTCTTAATGAAAAGTGTAAATTAAATTAGCATTAGGAAGTTACTAATTAATATAGTAATCCTCCCTTAGGTTATTCGAAATGACAGTCAACGAGAAGAAAGTCAAATTGGGTCAAACTGCTTTTATAAACAAAACTAAATGATTTTCTCTCTACATATATTTAGATAAGATTTATCAAAATAATGATAAAATCAAATCTAATTTATATATTTTATATTTTGAGGCATAGACTGAAGATGAACAGATATAGTATTTTAACACTACTTTTACGAGTCAGAAAATGTGTTATCCATTCAAAAGAGTGTTTGTTTTTAAAGGTTTTCAAGGAAATATATTTTCAATATATTTTCTAAATATATTTGTTCAATTTATCTTCAACAAAGTTCTGCCTAGATATAAAACACGGATTTTATCCCGGAAACCTTGAATTGTCCTATTTTTTTGGATAATTTGTATTTTAATTCAAATTAAATATTCCTTGAACTTCATAGTTATTATTATTTTAGGAATATTATATTTAAATATGTTTTGAGTCAAAACTTTAGTCCAAACATTGACAAGTTCCGATAAATGGCTATCGAATATTGTTTCGGGCTATAGGGACAACGAAACGATTTTTTTCTCAAAGTAGTATCTACACATGTCCAAATTACTTGAAACTTGGATAATGTCATTAGAATGTTGAAAAATAATTTTAGGAGGTTTTTTTATAATTTTTGGGTGACTTTTATTTTTGGCCTGTATTCCCGATTACGTTATTGGTTGTTCAGTCAATGAAGGTCAACTTCAAATTGAGTAGAATTTTGACCATGACCTATTGGGATTATTCCCAGATGGTTTCGAAATTTTCATAATTTTTGGAGCATATTTTGAAAAACGTCATATTTCCAACGTATCATTCGGTTTCATGTTTATTAGCTTAAATATTTTACTGAATAAGGTACACACGTTTTTCCAAGCACCTATGTGGCCTCTTTCAGCTGATTTAACTTTAATTTGAATTGTTGTGGCTCTCCTTGCTCCATGTAAACCCTTGTCCCCTTGTCCCCTTTTTAAATTAAATCAAAAATACCCTATTTTTGGCGTATAAATAAAGCCCTCCTCCCACACCATTTCTCAAGCCATTTAGTGCCAATTATATGCTGCATATTTCTCCTCCAAGAAGCTCTCAAGATCAGTAGCTTTTCATCTCTAAGAGTTCTTGTCCTTTAAGCTTAGTTCTTTCATAGATCTTACCCCTTTCAAGCTTAAAAACCCATATACTTGCACTAATCACACACCAACCATACAAGTCCCTTTAGGCTACCCAAAGACCATACATCTACTGCCCTTAGACTTGTTTAGTTGCACCCAAAGTTATACCAAAAGATCATATTCCGGCGATTTTCCGGCAACTACTTTTTGTGTGTTTTGGCTTCTAAACTAGCTTTTTCTCTTGATTTCTCTCTAGATCTCAAGGGTTACAAGTTGGTTCTATTATTATATGTTATTATACATATTCGGCAGATTATATAATATATATATACTTGCTTGTTTTGATTTTTAGATATATTATATAGCTAGCATTGTCTACGATTTATATATACACGAGCTTTAATAGTTTGTCATCTTTAGTATATATAAGTTGTGTTGGTATTTAAGGGAGCTTTCTTTCCAACTCTTGCTCACCTAAATTAGTTGTTCATATCCTTGGTTTACCTTTCCGGGATTAATAACAACTCCAAGTTACTTAAGTTTCGAGTCGAGACCAATTTGTATAAGTCGAGGTACGACATAAACAAAAGGACTCCTTGTTGAACTTTTGTACTCAAAGCTAGCTCTTATTCCGAGTTAGAACCGATTTGTGTAAGTCTCTTTAGAGATATAAACAAGAGGTTCCTTGTTGAATATTTGTAAGCTATCTCATTTTATTTTCGAGTTGAGATAATATTCGTATAAGTCTATATTATAAGACATAAACGAACATCTCCTTGTTTAAAATAAAAAGAGGCATAAACTAACTTATATTCCAAGATTAGAATATTCGTATAAATCTCATCCATTATTTAGAGATATAAACGAAGCTCTCTCGTAGAATATTTGTAAAGTTTAAACTCACTTTAATTCTGAGTCGAGAATTTTTGTATAAGTCTATATATTAAGACATAAACAAAAGTGCTCCTTGTTTGAATTATTAAGTGAAAGAAGCCAACCTAGATTTTGAGTTAGATACTATTCGTATAAGTCGAGGTACGACATAAACGAAACATCCTAGTTGAATCTTAGTAGTTTATTTCGAGTTTGTTTTAAAGGTCAATTTAATTGTTGCTCTAGGCCTTATAAACAACTTGATTCCTAAAACGAGCTTGACATAAGTCAAGTCAATATATTTGGCCATTAGTTTAGATCATATACCCCGGCCTTATATATCGAGCAAAAATAAATGAAGTAGTTAGAAAACGTACTTGATCTTATTCAAGTCAAATATATTTGGTCTATATCTTGGCCTTATATATCCCTATATATTATATATATATATTTACTTTGAGGTATGGAGGTTTTTATGGAAATGTTCCAAGAGGAGATTCAGGAAAGTCATCCATTCTCCATTTAAAGATAGATACCATGGAGAAGGTGTTCAAAGAAATGATCAACAATAACACAACCATCTTGGATAATCAAAGAAGAATCAACAACATGGTTGAAGTTCTCTACAAGAACAGGTATGCATATAGGCTGCATGAAGACGTGCCTCTACATACTTTGTCACATCTTCAAGTGGACATCTACTACCAATCCAAAGCAAAGGATGGAGCTGCCAAGGCCTCCACAATTGATGAATTAAATGCTAGAGTTGACTCCCTTTCCATTACTGTTGCTATAGTTGTGTCAAATGTACAGAATCTCCAAAAGGACTTTGTCAATTCTTCTACCACTCAAGGCACTACACTTGCAAGTATATATGCTCAACTTACTTCTCTGCAGAATCTTATCTCCAACTTGGGACAAACAAGTCAAGCTCCTCCAGACCCAGTTCCAACTCAAATGAAGCCAAGTCATTCTACCTTTCTCCCAAAACAAGATATCAAACCTAAGGGGGAGAAGGAAAGGAGAGAAGAAATAGAGATTGAAAGACAAAAGGCAGTTATGAGAAAACTCAAAAGTGAAATTCTAAAGCCTAATGCTGACAAAGACTTCTTGGACTTCTGCATAATATCAAAAAGCAAGTCAAGGGAAACCATTGGAGCTACAAGAAGATACTTGACAATGCTATTGTTGCAGTAAGGGGAGTTAAATTTGAGCAAAATGGAAAGATGTTTAAGGAGCCATTGATGCAGATGGAGTCTGATTATTTCAAAGTCTCAGTTGCATTATTCCAAAGACTTTCTTACACTGAGCTGAAGTGTCTACACAAAGTAGTGTAATTAGTAACTCAGAAGGATGAAGAGTTGAAGAATCAAATATTGGGTCCTCTCCTACCTAATGCTCTTCCTGAGACATACTGCAGCCCAGATGGAGTGATGTACATTGCAAGAGGAGAAAGACTGGCACACTTCAAAATTCCTCATCATCTCAATTCAGGAAACAGAAGTCAAATCATAAACCTGATTGAGTTGATTGAAAAGAAAAAGGTTAAACAAGTGGAAGATAATGTGATTGTGGAAAAGATGAAGAAGTTTATTAGTGACCAAGTGTCTGACTTTGCAAGTGAGGAGCTCAAGAAACAGAAAAAGGATGATGAGGACAAGGATCAGGACAAGAATGACAAGAAGCCTGAGTCCAGGAGTGATAAGGTTGGAAAGAAAGAAAATAAGAAAAAGGAAAATGTTGACAAGAAGGAAAGATAAGATTCTGAAAAAGAGAAGAAGTACCAAAGAAAGAAGCCATCAATCAAAGCAGTAAGTTATTGGTGTTCACTCTAGTACACCTACCAAACTTCAGGGTACTAGTGTGGTCCCAACAGTTTCTGAAACTGCTATTGCCCTCAAATCCAATTCTCCAAGAAGAATGTTTGTCAAGATTACTGCTCATGGAGTGATAAGGAAGGAAGTTGAGAAGGACAAAATCAAGAAATTGAAGTCATGTCAACAGGTGAAGGTCAATACTGCTACAACAACTAAGTTCAAGAAATCTACTAGCTCATTGCTAGTTAGATGTCCTAAATGGAGAAAGCAGATCATTGTTCCTGATAAGGGTCTTCAAGTTAAGCCTATCCAAGAAATTGTAGAGATTGACAAAGGAATGATCAAACAATGGAAAGCAAACAGAATTGTAAAAGTAGAAATCAGGGACAAAAGGATGTTTGTCACTACTGTTGATGGAGAAGAAAGAGTTTTTCATCATGACAACTCAAATGCTACCACTCATGACATTAGAAGAGTGATCAGTCTGTTTGACAAGAGAAATATGATTGATAAACTAAGAATGATGGAGATGGCTGAATACTTGGCTAAGAAATATCAGAAGAAAATTGATAAAGTCAAGTATTTGGAGGAAATGATTGTCAAGAAAAAGAAAGAAGAGGAAAGAATAGAAAAGTTTTCTGAAGAATTAGGAAGATATAGAAAGTGCAGAGTATTCAAGGATCCTGATAGAATTGAATTCAAGCTGAGAAATGGAGCAACAATCAAAATCAGACTCAAGTTTATTCAAGACTATCCTATGCACACCCTCAAAATTGTTGCTGACATGTTGAAAGATGCAATACTGATTGAATAAGTCATGGCCAGACAACAGATTCTAGAGGCAATTGAAGAAAACAAGGCAAGGGAAGAGAAAGAAAGAAAGAAAGATATGATCAGGCAAATCATCATCAACAACAAAATAGGTAGGCTTGATATCTTGTATTAATTTGTAAAATTTAACATTTTCCGAATTGGGGGAGATTGTTGGACCAAATCAAGCCTAGCCTATGTAATTATTTGTCTTGCTATAACATATTTAGTACTTCTGTAATAGGGTAGTGACTTAGATATTTCTATGTATTATTGAAGATAGAAGTTTGTTCAGATTGTAATTTCAGTTGTAAATAAAGTCAAGAATAAAGTCTGTTAGAAGATTCAAGCTGAATCATGCAACAAGACAAAGAAGACCTATTGAAGAAATAAGGAATACAGTCTGAGAATTCGACTAAGGCAATTGCTCATTCGAGAAGTCACCAATTCGAGAAGTCAAAAATATGCAACTGGTCGAGAAGTCTCAAAACACACTCATTGGCTCAGTATTCGATCGAAAAGTCATTTATTCGAGAAGTCAAGATATTGAAGTCAATCGAGTAGTGTGAAATATCATACATTCTAGAAGTCCAGAAATTAATTTGAGAAGTTAGCAAAAGGAGCATTCGAGAAGTGGTAAAGCTGAATCAATCGAGAAGTCTCAGATTCAAGTGTTCATTCGAGAAGTCTAGTCTAATCGAGAAGCCATCAAATATAGTATGCAATCGAGAAGTCTAAACATTCGAGAAGTCAATCATTCGAGAACTAATCGAGAAGTCACAACTAGTACTCAATCGAGAAGTCAATCACTATGACTTCTCGAATCAATTCCAACAGAGTACTCAACTGTTCCAATGAGCTATTTTCAAGGAGAATTGCAGAAGAACAAGACATATAATTTGCAGCTCTGTCTTTGTAGGACGAGTCAAGCCTGTGAAGATAGAGACAAGTCTACAATGAAGCTGGGAAGATAGTCAAGACAAATGACAGAAGATATAAGACTGTACGTAGCAGACTGTCACAACAGTGTTAGCTAGAAATAGATATTAGTCAAATGTAAAGTATGTCTTGTCTATTTCTAGTTTTAGCTAAACTGTCTTATGTGAGCATGTGCACATGACATGTTGTCTATATATTTTATGCACAGTCACATTTGACAGTATCTTTGAATCTTTACATAGAGTATTAACACTTTGTAATCTTCCTAAAACAAGAAGCTAAAATTCAAGTTGAATTTCAAATTGTAGCAAAGATTCATTCTAATACAATTAGATTGAAAGTTACATCTTGTATTTATTTTACTTACTGTTATATTATTTGATAAACACTTGACTTGTTTAAGACTCAATCTTTCAAACAGTTCATCAAAGTTTTCTTTAAATCTTAAGAGTGCAAAAAGGTTGAAGTATACATTCACCCCCGTCTGTAAACTTCTGGACTTCTAATTCATAATACAAACATTATTTTCTTCATACTTTGTGTTTAATCTTTGTTATTTATACGAAGCTTGAATCTATTGAGTTTGATTTTAAACCAAGCAAAAAAACAACATAAGTATTTAACCCCCTTCTACTTGTGTAAGTGGGAAAACATACTCCATCTATCTTAAATTACTTCTCCTTTTGAATTTTGCACATATTTATATTTTAAGGTGTATTCAACATATAGTTGAATTAATTTTTCAACATTCTTTCCGGACCAGTTGTTTTTGCGTTGACTATTCAAATTAACAAACAAACAAATTTTTCAAAAAAAACAACCACCAAATTACTACTTGTACATTCCCTCAAATTTCAAATTACTGTTGAATGTAGTAGTGTTTTTAAAACTATATATACCAAAAAAACATATAAATTTAAAAATGTTTACACTTATTTATTATAGTAAAAAAAGAATACAAGTGTGTTTCAGAAGAGTTAAATTCTTGTAAATAGTAAATATAATTTATAATTTCATTTTGAAGTGCCTTTCTTTAACTGGTACAAGATATATTAATTTTGATCTTTTATTGATATGAAAGAAATTATAACATTATAGCCGGAATTATTTAATTTATAAATATTTCTTTTCATTTTTATTTCATTTTATTTTATAGTTGAAATTAAATTGATAAAAATTAAATTAAAATCAAACCAATAATAATTATGGTTTAAATTTTATTTAAAAATCAACTATCTAAATAATTAGAACTTATCTTTTATCGTCTCAATTTTAATTCTCATTCATTTAAAAATTTATTAAAATAAATATTTACTTATAAAAATATAAATCTAATTAATAAAAAATAAAAAATGAAGCCCCAAACCCTGGTAGAAATAAGATATATTTATGGATAATTTAGATGTTTTGTATGGAGATGCTGATGCCATAGCTAAATTGGAGATGGAAGCTGATAGAGTAAAAGAACGTGAAGAAACAATCCTTCATATTGAATCCAGAAAGGGAAATACAGAACGTGTGCGATTCATTCTGAGGGAGTTTGCAGACAAAAATCTTTTGGTCAAGCTGGATTTTAAAAAATGCACTGCACTTTGCTGGGCTGCATTTGAGGGACACACTGAAGCGGTTGAGGTCATGATTGATGCAAAACATATGTAAATTAAGTTAAATGGGATTTTTTTGTCCAAATCATGATTATTAATCCCTTAATAAGTCAAGTTAGGTCCGGTTGACTTATTTTATAAATAAGTTATAAATTAAAAATGTGTGTGTATATATATATATATGTATATATATTTATTTATTTATAAGTTAATTATCAGAAACTCCAAATGAGGTCTATAATCATTTGACTAATGTCGCAAAATAAACGTATAATTTAAAATTTATTTTTTTTAATATCGGGGCCTATCAATGGATCGGAGAACCGACCCGATCAGATCCGATCCGAGTCTATATAAACGGATATATATTTGTCTAAAAATGATCTGATTAAAATAATCTGATTATTAAATGGATCATATATGGATTTAGGCCAATTTGATCCGTTAATAACCCGATCCGATTATTATATACATATATAAATATAACTTATATATAATAATTAAAAATATACTTAATATAGTCATTCAAATTTTAAATTACACACATATATTTATTGTGCCACACATGAATATTAAAAGAAAATATATAATAAATCAAATAAGTCCATTCTTTCATATTTTTTTATTTTTAAACCTATTTAGGTTCGATTGTTATATTTTCTAATTTAAATCAAAGTTTTATGACTTAGTTTTTTCGGATTATAATGTTATAAATTTGCCAAAATCAATACTCCCACAGTCTCACCCATTTGTTTACGTTTCTGAGAGAAGGTCCGGCACACATTTTAATGTACATATAAAGTATAGTTTCATAACTTATTTTTAAATTTTTTTTCTGAATAAAAATTTAAACATTCAATTTTTATTCAAAAACAAAAAATTATAAAAATAAGTTACGAAACTATACTTTATATGCACCTTAAAATGCGTGACGGACCCTCTCTCCGAAACGTAAACAAATAGGTGAGATGGATGGAGTAATATATAATTATAAGTTTAGTAATTTGATTTTGATATCATGTATACACATTTAAAAATAATTATTTTATTTTTGATATTAAAAAAAATTATATTATTACTAAATGAGCCAATTCAATCCGAATCGGACAAATTAAATGAATTCAAATACAGATTTAGATTGATCCAATCCAATACGGACCAAACCAAACCAGATCCGTTTCGAGGCGTACCCACTCCCCGGTGAGCACCAATTTCAAAATATTGTTGTAGTGCTATCAGCCCCACACAACAATCATTTCTACCTAGTGGAGTAAGTGTGCATCATAATAATTGTACTATTATGTCCCCGCATATGGACCACAATAATTGTAGTCCGTCCCTCTTCTGAAGGACGTCCCACTTTATATTACTTCTTCCGATGCAACAAAAGTATGACAGTCCCATTTTTGTTTTGAACGCGGGATGATAACGGATAGGATTCAGCCGAGTTTTGTGAAATTTAAATTTAAATATTTTGGATTTTAAAATTAAAATTAAATTTAAATTTAAATTTAAATTTAAATTCAAAAATCAATATCCAAATTGATTGAATTTCGAATTGGATCAAGTCTTTTTTATATTCAAAAATTAAAAAATAATTTAATTAATTTAACTATCCATATCGCACATAGAAAATTTGATCAATATTCATTCTATTTATACAATAATTTATATGCATATTTCATCAATTAATACCTTAATATAAAATATAATAAAAATTTAATCAAAAATATTTTTATCACTTTATTAATCTTTTTTTATATCGAATCACAACCGTTACATATTTTAAATATTTAAATTATATATATATATATATATATATATATATATATGTATATAGGCAAGTGATCAAATAGAAAATAACTTAGAATAGAAAATAGAAAATAAGATCTACACCACATATTCAATCGAATCTAATGACAAGGAGGAACATCCACACACAAATCAAATACACTCTCGTACACCCAATCCCACATAATCCCTCCGTTTTTAATTTGATTTTTCCCGTTAATTATTGAATTTTTTTTTCAAATCTAACTTCACCACATTTTTTTCCATCTCCCAACAATCAGTTTGCATACCATATGTGATATATTCCGGTGACTTTTATTTTTTCGGCGATTTCCATTATTTTTTGTAAACCCAAGATATATAATTTAGTGATTTCTGTAATACAAATTAGTGATTTCTATAATACAAATTAGTGGTTTCTGTAATATAATTTAGTGATTGAAGTTTGAATATGATAAATGACGAATTTATTTTAATTATAAATTATATTTGCCGAAATATAACACATATAGTATGGAAATTGATCGTTGGGAGATGAAAAAAATGCGGTGAAGTTAGATTTGAAAAAACTTTGCCAATTAACGGGAACAATCAAATTAAAAACGGAGGAGAATAGATGGGATTGTGTGTGTGAGGGTGTATATAATTTATGTGTGGGTGCGGCAGGTATAATGATAAGGTTTTCTATTTCTTATTTAAGCTATTTTCTATTTGAGTAGGACTCTATGTATATATATAAATAGATAAATATTAAAATAATATGTGGGTGGGGTCTGGTTAAGACCGAAGTGTATCCCATTCCCAGCTACAAGCTCTTTATAAAATGGTATTTCCTAGCTTTGTATATATAAATAATTAAAGATCAGTAATGTTGAATAATTTGCACCTCCATATTTTTTCTTCGGTTAACACACACATATATACAACTAAGAGTCTGGTAGAAATTAATAAGATATAATTATGGATAATTTAGATGCTTTGTATGACGCTGCCATGGCCGGAGATGCTAATGCCATAGCTAAATTGGAGACGGAAGCTGAAAGACTGAACGAACGTGAAGAAACAATCCTTCATATTGAATCCATAAATGGAAATACAGAACGTGTGCGATTCATTCTGAGGGAGTTTGCACACAAAAATCTTTTGGTCAAGCTGGATAATAAAAAATGCACTGCACTTTGCTGCGCTGCATATGAGGGACACACTGAAGCGGTTGAGGTCCTGATTGAAGCAGCCAGACATTTGCCTCCTTCAGCCGATGATAATCCACTTTCTTCTTTTCAATCTTTTCTTAGGCATGCTGATGAAGATTTGGAGACTGCCTTATATTCAGCAGTTAAGAATGGTCACCTGGCTGCTGCTAAGCTAGTAGCAGAGGCCGATCCTAGCGATAGACATATCCAAAACAAGTATGGTAAAACTCCAATCTACAAAGCTGCGGATGAAGGGTACAACGATATAGTCAAGGTGATATGTACAACTTGCACACCTCCATATAATTTGGATGGTCCTGGTGGTTGTACTGCTTTGCACGCTGCTATTTTGAATGACAACGAGGATATTGAAGTGGTAGAGGTCCTCATCGGTGCAGCTAGACTTTCATCATCTTCTTCAGATAAAGATGATACTCATACTTCTTTTCAAGCTTTCCTTACCCAAGGTGATGAAGATTTGGACACTGCCTTACACATAGCAGTCATGCAAGGTAGGTTGGATACAGCTAAGCTATTAGTTGAGGCCGACCCAACTGCTACATATATTCAAAACAGGAGAGGTGAAACACCAATCTACATAGCTGCGAAACGAGGGTACATTAATATAGTGAAGATGATATGTACAACTTGCACACCTCCATATAATTTGGATGGTCCTTGTGGTAGTACTGCTTTGCATGCTGCTATTTTAAATGGCAACCACGATATTCAAGTGGTAGAGGTCCTCATCGGTGCTGCTAGACTTTCATCATCTTCTTCAGATAAAGATGATACTCATACTTCTTTTCAAGCTTTCCTTACCCAAGGTGATGAATATTGGGACACTGCCTTACACATAGCAGTCATGCAAGGTAGGTTGGATACAGCTAAGCTATTAGTTGAGGCCGACCCAACTGCTACATATATTCAAAACGAGGATGGTGAAACACCAATCTACATAGCGGCGGAACGAGGGTACAACGATATAGTCAAGTTGATTTGTACAACTTGCACACCTCCATATAATTTGGATGGTCCTTGTGGTAGTACTGCGTTGCATGCTGCTATTTTAAATGGCAACCACGATATTCAAGTGGTAGAGGTCCTCATCGGTGCTGCTAGACTTTCATCATATTCTTCAGATAAAGATGATACTCATACTTCTTTTCAAGCTTTCCTTACGCAAGGTAATGAATTTTTGGACACTGCCTTACACATAGCAGTCATGCATGGTAGGTTGGATACAGCTAAGCTATTAGTTGAGGCCGACTCAACGGCTACATATATTCAAAACAAGGATGGTAAAACACCAATCTACATAGCTGCGGAACGAGGGTACATTAATATAGTGAAGATGATATGTACAACTTGCACACCTCCATATAATTTGGATGGTCCTCGTGGTAGTACTGCTTTGCATGCTGCTATTTTAAATGGCAACCACGATATTCAAGTGGTAGAGGTCCTCATCGGTGCTGCTAGACTTTCATCATCTTCTTCAGATAAAGATGATACTCATACTTCTTTTCAAGCTTTCCTTACGCAAGGTAATGAATTTTTGGACACTGCCTTACACATAGCAGTCATGCATGGTAGGTTGGATACAGCTAAGCTATTAGTTGAGGCCGACTCAACGGCTACATATATTCAAAACAAGGATGGTAAAACACCAATCTACATAGCTGCGGAACGAGGGTACATTAATATAGTGAAGATGATATGTACAACTTGCACACCTCCATATAATTTGGATGGTCCTCGTGGTAGTACTGCTTTGCATGCTGCTATTTTAAATGGCAACCACGATATTCAAGTGGTAGAGGTCCTCATCGGTGCTGCTAGACTTTCATCATCTTCTTCAGATAAAGATGATACTCATACTTCTTTTCAAGCTTTCCTTACGCAAGGTAATGAATTTTTGGACACTGCCTTGCACATAGCAGTCATGCATGGTAGGTTGGATACAGCTAAGCTATTAGTTGAGGCCGACTCAACGGCTACATATATTCAAAACAAGGATGGTAAAACACCAATCTACATAGCTGCGGAACGAGGGTACATTAATATAGTGAAGATGATATGTACAACTTGCACACCTCCATATAATTTGGATGGTCCTCGTGGTAGTACTGCTTTGCATGCTGCTATTTTAAATGGCAACCACGATATTCAAGTGGTAGAGGTCCTCATCGGTGCTGCTAGACTTTCATCATCTTCTTCAGATAAAGATGATACTCATACTTCTTTTCAAGCTTTCCTTACGCAAGGTAATGAATTTTTGGACACTGCCTTACACATAGCAGTCATGCATGGTAGGTTGGATACAGCTAAGCTATTAGTTGAGGCCGACTCAACGGCTACATATATTCAAAACAAGGATGGTAAAACACCAATCTACATAGCTGCGGAACGAGGGTACATTAATATAGTGAAGATGATATGTACAACTTGCACACCTCCATATAATTTGGATGGTCCTCGTGGTAATACTGTTTTGCACGCTGCTATTAAGAATCTCCACCGAGGTATGTAATATATATCTATGTAATGTTAAATCCACGATTTACCAAGAAGAATTAAGAATTTTCAAATTATATATATATTTAGGCCAAACACCCTTATATAAACAACAAGAAAGAAAAATCTTACATTAAAACTCATTTAGATTCTAATGTTTAACATCAATTATGTTTTTTATGAATAAAACTAGAATCTAACATGAGATTAACAAAAAATCATGATTATGTGTAAATTTCATTTTAACAAAATGTATATAAGATTCTATGCTAAATTTTATTTTAGATTCCGTAAAATTTAAATGATATTCGATGTTAATTATATTCCATATGTTAATGTTTATTGTAGTTCAATTTAGTGATTATAATCTTAACAAATCATTTCTCATAAAAAAATATGTGTTTTGATATTGTTCTTCCGTGTTCTTTATCTAAGGGTGTTCTTTACGGAGTGCAACCCTATATATTTATATTAAATAAAATTATAACTATTAGTCCCTAATTATATATAAATTCACATTAAATAATTAAAATTCTAACTACTTTATTATCATCATCTAATTCTCTTACAAATTTTCACATAATAATGACAAAATATATTATAAGTATAAATATAAATTTTCAACTCTATAAAAAAATTATAATATTTTGAATATTTTAACTTTAACTATGTTTGTTTGATGGAACCCTAAATATGTAAAAAGGGTATTTTGTTCTGATACTTTCACTTTAATTCTCGGCAGCGGAGAAAGAAGATAGAGATGTGATTGAAATAATAATCACCAAATATGCGAATACTTTAAAGGATGAGGTCGCCAATAAAAGGGAGAGGGAGATATCTGAAGATTTAGTTGGATTATTTAATAAAACTGATGAGAACAGATGTACTATCTTAGAACTCGCGGTGGAGCGAAATGAGGTGGAGGTGGTTAAATTGATATTAGCACAAAATCCAGCCTATGCACAACGGTGGAATCGTGATATTATTAGTCTGATGCCTTTAATTTACAAAGCCACCGACGAAAAGTACACAGATATTGTCAAATTACTCACTCAAGTATACAACGTTGCCTCACGTACTCGAGGATATTCCACCTATAGAGTTATGGCTCGCTTGATATCCGCTATTGAAGGCCGCCAAAGAGGTATGAAATATATACTACCATTTTACTAATTTATATGAAATTTAATATAATTTCTTTATAGGGAATGTTAAATTAAAAACAGCTTAATAAATTGGTTTATTTTTAAAATTATTCTAATAAGTATAGCGTTTTTTTTTCCGAAATCACTAATAATTATAATGTTGACTTTATATGTTATTTCATATAAAATTAATATTAAATTAAGAAACAGTTTAATAAATTGCTTTATTTTAAGAAATATTCTGATAAGTGTAATATTGACTTTTATATATTATTTAATCAATTATTATTATATTTATGTTGTTTTAGTTAAACCTCACTTCACTATCATTTTCTTGATCCGCATATATAGTGGGTGTTTGGGGTTCCATAAACTTAAAATAAATAGCTTATTTTTTTATTTTTTTTACATATTTTCATATTTTTTTTAAAGATAAATATTTGTTTTAGAATTTTAAAACCAAATATGACCTTACTTTTTTCTGGAAATAAAGGCTTATTTCTGAAAAGTACATACATACCTACTTTTTCCCGGAAATAAGCCCTTATTTCCATAAGTAGCAGTTTGCCAAACAGGCCCATTGTACACATATTTTCTTCTTAATATTTATATATGTTAAATCCATACGCAACATTCTTATTTCTTAGTATGTTATTTGTATTATACTATAGATAAGATGAACTTACTTAATAACTGAACAATATGCATCGATTTCGAGAGTGTTGGGGGTGATTTCTTTAAAATAGTTTATTTTAAGTTTTAATATTATTTGCTAAAAATATTTTTAGGGTACATATGTAAACTTATGATTATTATTATTTATTCATTATATTATTAATTTATAATATATATATATATATATATATATATATATATATATATATATATATATATGTATATAGGCAAGTGATCAAATAGAAAATAACTCAGAATAGAAAATAGAAAATAAGATTTACACAACATATTCAATCTAATCTAATGGCAAGGGGGACATCCACACACAAAACAAATACACTCTCATACACCCAATCCCACATAATCTCTCCGTTTTTAATTTGATTTTTCCTGTTAATTTGTGATTTTTTTTCAAATCTAACTTCAACACATTTTTCTCCATCTCCCAACAACCAGTTTGCATACCATATGTGATATATTCCGGTGACTTTTATTTTTCCGGCGATTTCCATTATTTTTTGTGAACCCGAGATATATAATTTAGTGATTTCTGTAATACAAATTAGTGATTTCTATATTAGAAATTAGTGGTTTCTATAATATAATTTAGTGATTGAAGTTCGAATATGATAAGTGACGAATTTATTTTAATTATAAATTATATTTGTCGAAATATAACACATATGGTATGGAAACTGATCGTTGGGAGATGAAAAAAAATGTGGTGAAGTTAGATTTGAAAAAAACTCTGCCAATTGACGGGAAAAATCAAATCAAAAACGGAGGAGAATAGATGGGATTGTCTGTGTGAGGGTGTATATAATTTTTGTGTAGATGCGACAGGTATAAGGATAATGTTTTCTATTTCTCATTTAATTTTTTTTCTTATTTGAATAGGACTATATATATATATATTAACAATAAAATTATTCAAATATATAATAACTTAAAGTTAATATTTTAACTTCAACTGACTTTTTTTGAATATCGTTTGACAATTTGAAATTACAAATATAAAGAGCATATATATTTTGATGTAATTTATATATTTGTTATAACATTTTTCTCAGAACGGGCCTCCAAGATATTGGACATGGATGGAGCAAGAACAGTGAAATTTGTTGACAATCTAGGCTGGACGGCACTTCACCATGCAGCATATTATGAATTCGATTCAATAATAGATGTCTTAGTACAAAAGCAAATAACTTTTGGACAACGATTTAAGTATGGATATAAGGTATTAACACCCTTTCATGTGGCAGCCGGGAAAGGATATACTTCTACAGTGATACTTCTTATGCGGTTATGGCCATCTTGGTCTTCAGCATACACTGCTATCGATAGAAATGAACAAAATATACTACACTTTGCGGCATTGCAGAGTAAAAAAGAAATGATACAAGGTATTTTGAAATATTGTTCAAAAAAGTATAAGAAAAAATTTGTCAATAAGCAGGATAAAAATGGCGATACACCACTTCATATGCTTATCCGACGAGGTTGCTATGTTCCGGAACTCATGAAATACAAGGGGCTTGATACAGAGATTAAAAATAAAGAAAAGTGGACTCCTCGAGCCCTGCTATATTTTGAAGACCAAATTATCAATGATCAGGTATTTTAAAATCTAATTTAATTTAATTTCTTTCTATGCTAATTTATAAAAACTAGTTTTTTAGACTCAACTTAATAAGAAAGTAATAAAATAAAACATTATAGATTATATTTTAAATTTGTTAGTACAAATTTTGTTTGTGCATTTAGTATGCAAGCCATCCCTTCCTAAGACGACTAAAATTTATATATATATATATATATATATATTATATTTATATGATATAAATTTTGTGAACATACATATAAATTTTTTTATTTGAATGTGCATATAAATATAAAATGCATTTTCTACTCATATTATATGAATGTTGTAGTTTGAATATGCATTAAAATTTTTTTGGACCGACCTTGAATTGAAGAGGCATATTTTAAAAATTTATTCAGGACACCCGAGTATCTAGGAACATTCATCTTCCCTACTATGACACTATGAGTACGCGATAGGTGTAATTAACTCTTTACCTGACATTCCACTCCGGTTAACTTTGTGCCTTCCACGCTAAGCAAGAAAATTGTTTCTTTTGTTTGATGTGTGTGTGTCTATATATATATATATATATATAGTAATAATTTTCCAACTTCAAAATTGAATTTTAATATTGAGTAACAAATGAAGATAATGGATGTTCTAGATTAAGAAAAATGTTGACTATTAAGGGTCCTTTGTTTGATTACAGGTACAAATTAAAATTGTACTTGATGATGTTGAGAGTAATCATAAAAGGGACATTTCTGAAAGTTTAGTGCTACCTAGTAAACGACAGGCAAAAGATGCGGTGTTTAATGAACGAATGAGACAAGATCTAGAAAGGTATAAAGAAACTCATCCCGATCAGGGCCAATGGTATGTTGATGCTGTTAACGGACATGCTATTGCCAAAGCTGCATTGGAGAAGAAAGCAAATACACCGAACAAAGAGGAAGAAACTATCCTTCATCTTGAATCAAAAAGGGGAGATGCAGAACGTGTGCGATATATTGTGGAGGAGTTTGCAAAAAAAAACCTTTTGGGCAAGCTTGATAGATTAGAACAAACTGCACTTCACCTTGCAGCACATCATGGATACACTGAAGTGGTTAAGGTCCTCATTGAGGCAGCCAGACATTTGCCCTCTTCTTCAACAAATTATGATACCCACAATCCAGTTAGTCCTTTTCAAGCTTTTATTAGGCAAACTGCTGGTCAAACGGGAAACACTGCCTTACATGTAGCAGTCATTAATGGTAACTTAGCTACTGTTAAGCTATTGGTAAAGGCCGATCCAAGTGATGGCCATATTCAAAACTGTGAAGGCAAAACTCCAATCTACATAGCTGCGGAAAAAGGGTACAAAGATATAATAAAGGTGATCTGTACACGTTGCAGAGCTCTGTCTTTAGAGGGTCCTGGTGGTAGGACGACTGCTTTTCATGCTGCTATTGTAAATATGCACAAAGGTATGTAGTATATATGTATGTTACAATTTCAATAGGCCAAGACTCAATTTCCTTCACGAGACACACTTGAAACCACACTAGCAAATTAAGAGTATAGTACTTCCTCTGTAATCTGTATTATATCAACCCTATAGGTAATATGTGTTTATTAACATTTGCACTTGATTTGCAGAGAAGGAAGATAGAGATGTGATTAGGATGCTCATTAATGCAGCCAAACGCTGGAGTCCAGAGAACGCAATTTTCGAAGATTTATTTAGAAGAACTGATGACTCCGGACGCACTATCTTGGAACTGGCTGTGTACAGAAATTGGGTAGAGGTAGTTGAACTTGTACTGCTAGAAGGTCCGGACAATCAACATGGTCGTGGAAGCAAAAATAATAGTTTCATGCGTTCAATCTACACAGCCATCGATAAGGGGTATAATGATATTCTCAAATTACTAACTCAATCTTACGAAGCTGACATTACCCTGGAGGACCATAAACGTGTGACGGATTTGATTGTTGCCATTAAAAGGCGCGACAGAGGTATGAAATATTTATTCCCTCAAAAAGTTGTATGAGCTATAAACAAGGAGAACCTGTTAAAAACTTAATTCTAAAATTAGAAAAAGTTATGTACATATTAATTCTAAAATTTAAAAAAAAATATGTACGGTATATATTAATTCTAAAATTTCAGTTACTAACAATAATTTATTTATAGAATTTTTTAGAGTTCTGTGAAAGTTTAATATTCTACTTTTTATATGCAAATATACTATTTTTAGTTATTGACTTTTTGAAAGTGTTTAAAGTATATAAAAATATTTAATATTTTTAATTCTTTTTCTAAGTATTTTTCTGGTTACTATATATATATTAGTATATTTTTTTAATAATATATATCAAGAACTCAATTGTCAAAAATAATAAAATTATATTTTTCTATTTGACCGAAAACTACATCAATTATATAATTGACAAAATTATAAAAATTAGAAAGTATATATAATATACTTTAAAATGCATATTTTAAAGTTGCATTTTAAAGTTTTTAAAAATTATAAAAAATAATATTTAAATTGCAGTCAAAATTTGGTCACTTTAATCATAAAAAGTCAAACTATTAATTTGGGATGGGGGAAGTTTGTAAGGGGCTGAATTTTATAATTTTATTGATTAAATTATAAAAATCAATAAAATTTGTTGGATTCTTTTTTGCTAATAACTCGTTTTTACAGTATCCGTAATACGCCTGTTGGGAGAAAACAAACAACTTGTAACCTTTGCTGATGAGGATGGGGGGACACCACTTCACCTAGCGGCATATGACCAATTCGATTCAATACTCGATCCAATAATACAAGCACAAAAAGATGTTGATGTTGGACACCTGTTTGCGTACAGTGATAAAGACGTACCAACTCCGTTTCATATAGCAGCTAAAAAAGGCTATACTTTAACAGTGATTCGGCTTATGGAGTTATGGCCAGTTTCATCTTCGGCGTATACAAATGTTAATAATGATGGTCAAAATATATTACATTTGGCGGCATTGGAAAGTGAAAAAGAGATGATAAAAGGCATTTTGAAACATTGTCCAAAAATATATCTGGATCAAATGGTGAATGAGCAGGATAAAAATGGTGACACACCTCTCCATCTGCTCATTAAACGTGGTTGTTTCATTCCAGAAATTCTCAAACATAAGGGACTAAAAACAATGACAAAAAATGAGAGAGACCAGACTCCCCTTGACTATTTCTATTTGGAAGAGGAAATTATTGCTGATCAGGTACGCAAAATCTATCTCTTTTTCATTTATTGAAATGCCCCAATTTCCCCCCCTTCAAAGTCCACCTATTTTTAACATCAAATATATGTTTAACATTAAATTTGGTATAATTCCAATGTAATCTTGACACTATTTTAATTTTCTATTGGAGTTGGTTTTACACTAAAATAATGTTAAAATGATACTATTTTAATATTTTAGTGTTCCATTCGAGATACTCAAAGTAACTCCAACAAAATTTTTTGGACCGACCTTGAATTAATGAGGCATATTTTAGAAATTTATTCCGAACACCCGCATATTTTAGAAATTTGTTTCATTTGTTTGATGTATATATATTTAGTAATAATTTTCTAAATTCAAAATTGAATTTTAATATTGAGTAACAAATGAAGATGATGAATGTTTTAGATTAAAACAAATGTTGACTACTGGGGGTCCTTTCTTTACAGGTACAAATTAAAATTGCACTTGATGATGTTGAGAGTAATCATAAAAGGGACATTTCTGAAAGAGTGCAACCTAGTAAACAACATGCAAAAGATGCGTTGTTTAAAGAACGAATGAGACAAGATCTAGAAAGATATAAAGAAACTCATGCTGAGGACCAATGGTATGCTGATGCTGTTAACGGACATGCTATTGCCAAAGTTGCATTGGAGATGAAAGCAGATACACTGAACAAAGAGGAAGAAACTATCCTTCATCTTGAATCAAAAAGG
The DNA here is from genome assembly GCA_028671895.1 of Oenanthe sinensis. Classification (NCBI taxonomy): domain Eukaryota; kingdom Viridiplantae; phylum Streptophyta; class Magnoliopsida; order Apiales; family Apiaceae; genus Oenanthe; species Oenanthe sinensis. The sequence continues at coordinate 5,258,299 of JAPMAC010000198.1, forward strand.
GGAGATGCAGAACATGTGCGATATATTGTGGAGGAGTTTGCAAACAAAAACCTTTTGGGCAAGCTGGATAGATTAAAACAAACTGCACTTCACCTTGCAGCAGCACATCATAGGCACACTAAAGTGGTTAAGGTCCTCATTGAAGCAGCCCAACACTTGCCCTCTTCTTCAACAAATGATGATGATACCCACAATCCAGTTGGTCCTTTTCAAGCTTTTATTAGGCAAGCTACTGGAATGGGGAACACTGCCTTACATGTAGCAGTCATTAATGGTAACGTAGCTACTGTTAAGCTATTGGTAGAGGCCGATACAAGTGATGGCCATATTCAAAACTGTGAAGGCAAAACTCCAATCTACATAGCTGCGGAAAAAGGGTACAAAGATATAATAAAGGTGATCTGTACAAGTCGCACAGCTCTGTCTTTAGAGGGTCCTGGTGGTAGGACGACTGCTTTTCATGCTGCTATTGTAAATATGCACAAAGGTATGTAGTATATATGTATGTTACAATTTCAATAGGCCTAGACTCAATTTCCTGCACGAGACACACTTGAAACCACACTAGCAAATTAAGAGTATAGTACTTCCTCTGTAATCTGTATTATATCAACCCTATAGGTAATATGTGTTTATTAACATTTGCACTTGATTTGCAGAGAAGGAAGATAATGATGTGATTAGGATGCTCATTAATGCAGCCAAATGCTGGAGTCCAGAGAACGCAATTTTCGAAGATTTATTTAGAAGAACTGATGACTCCGGACGCACTATCTTGGAACTGGCTGTGTACAGAAATTGGGTAGAGGTAGTTGAACTTGTACTGCTAGAAGGTCCGGACAATCAACATGGTCGTGGAAGCAAAAATAATAGTTTCATGCGTTCAATCTACACAGCCATCGATAAGGGGTATAATGATATTCTCAAATTACTAACTCAATCTTACGAAGCTGACATTACCCTGGAGGACCATAAACGTGTGACGGATTTGATTGTTGCCATTAAAAGGCGCGACAGAGGTATGAAATATTTATTCCCTCAAAAAGTTGTATGAGCTATAAACAAGGAGAACCTGTTAAAAACTTAATTCTAAAATTAGAAAAAGTTATGTACATATTAATTCTAAAATTAAAAAAAATTATGTACGGTATATATTAATTCTAAAATTTCAGTTACTAACAATAATTTATTTATAGAATTTTTTAGAGTTCCGTGAAAGTTTAATATTCTACTTTTTATATGCAAATATACTATTTTTAGTTATTGACTATTTGAAAGTGTTTTAAGTATATAAAAATATTTATGTATTTTTAATTCTTTTTCTAAGTATTTTTCTGGTTACTATATATATATATTATTATAATTTTTTAATAATATATATCAAGAACTCAATTGTCAAAAATAATAAAATTATATTTTTCTATTAGACCGAAAACTACATCAATTATATAATTGAAAAAATTATAAAAATTAGAAAGCATATATAATATAATTTAAAATGCATATTTTAAAGTTTTTAAAAATTATAAAAAAATAATATTTAAATTGCAGTCAAAATTTTAAAAATCAATAAAATTTGTTGGATTCTTTTTGGCTAATAACTCGTTTTTACAGTATCCGTAATACGCCTGTTGGGAGAAAACAAACAACTTGTAACCTTTGCTGATGAGGATGGGTGGACACCACTTCACCTAGCGGCATATGACCAATTTGATTCAATACTCCATCCAATAATACAAGCACAAAAAGATGTTGATGTTGGACACCTGTTTGCGTACAGTGATAAAGACGTACCAACTCCGTTTCATATAGCAGCTGAAAAAGGCTATACTTCAACAGTGATTCGGCTTATGGAGTTATGGCCAGCTTCATCTTCCGCGTATACACATGTTAATAATGATGGTCAAAATATATTACATTTGGCGGCATTGGAAAGTAAAAAAGAGATGATAAAAGGCATTTTGAAACATTGTTCTGAAGAGTATAAGAACGAATTTGTCAATAAGCAGGATAAAAATGGCGATACACCACTTCATATGCTTATCCAGCGAGGTTGTTTTGTTCCTGAACTCATGAAATACAAGGGACTTGATACAGAGATTAAAAATAAAGAAGAGTGGACTCCTCGAGACCTTTTATATTTTGAAGACCAAATTATCAATGATCAGGTATTTTAAAATCTAATTTAATTTAATTTCTTTCTATGCTAATTTATAAAAACTAGATTTTTAGACTCAACTTAATAAGAAAGTAATAAAATAAAACATTATAGATAATATTTTAAATTTGTTAGTGTAAATTGTGTTTGTGCGTTTAGTATACAGGCCATCCCTTCCTAAGACGACTAAGAGGTATCATCATAAACACTAAAAAATTTATATATATATATATATATTATATTTATATGATATAAATTTTATGAACATACATATAATTTTTTTTATTTGAATGTGTATATAAATATAAAATGCATTTTCTACTCATATTATATGAATGTTGTAGTTTGAATATGCATTAAAAATTTTTTGGACCGAACATGAATTGAAGAGGCATATTTTAAAAATTTATTCAGGACACAATATCTAGGAACATGCATCTACCCTGCTATGACACTATGAGTACGCCGTAGGTGTAATTAACTCTTTACTTGACATTCCACTCCGGTTAACTTTGTGCCTTCCGCGCTAAGCAAGAAAATTGTTTCATTTGTTTGATGTGTGTGTATATATATATATATATATATATATATATATATTTAGTAATAATTTTCCAACTTCAAAATTGAATTTTAATATTGAGTAACAAATGAAGATAATGGATGTTCTAGATTAAGAAAAATGTTGACTATTGAGGGTCCTTTGTTTGATTACAGGTACAAATTAAAATTGTACTTGATGATGTTGAGAGTAATCACAAAAGGGAGATTTCTGAACGTTTAGTGTTACCTAGTAAACGACAGGCAAAAGATGTGGTGTTTAATGAACGAATGAGACAAGATCTAGAAATGTATAAAGAAACTCATGCCACCGAGGGCCAATGGTATGCCGATGCTGTTACCGGACATGCTATTGCCAAAGCTGCATTGGAGAAGAAAGCAGATACACCGAACAAAGAGGAAGAAACTATCCTTCATCTTGAATCAAAAAGGGGAGATGCAGAACGTGTGCGATATATTGTGGAGGAGTTTGCAAACAAAAACCTTTTGGGCAAGCTGGATAGATTAAAACAAACTGCACTTCACCTTGCAGCACATCATGGACACACTGAAGTGGTTGAGGTCCTCATTGAGGCAGCCAGACATTTGCCCTCTTCTTCAACAAATTATGATACCCACAATCCAGTTAGTCCTTTTCAAGCTTTTATTAGGCAAGCTGCTGGTCCAACGGGGAACACTGCCTTACATGTAGCAGTCATTTATGGTAAAGTGGCTACTGTTAAGCTATTGGTAGAGGCCGATCCAAGTGATGGCCATATTCAAAACTGTGAAGGCAAAACTCCAATCTACATAGCTGCGGAAAATGGTTACATAGATATAATAAAAGCGATCTGTACAAGTTGCGTGGCTCTGTCTTTAGAAGGCCCTGGTGGTGGAACGACTGCTTTTCATGCTCTTCTAAAGAATATCCGACAAGGTATGCAGTACACGTGTACGAATTAATTTAATTAAGTCTCGAGTATTCTATTAGAACATGTATATATGATTTGAATCTTCGGCTCTATCTTAATTAAGTTCCCCTGCAAGATTCAGCAGAAACCAATTAACCTAGCAAAATATTTTTACATATCAAATACTTTTTGTTTCGTAGATCAATATTGAATGGAACACATGATGTTCAAATAGTATTTTTACTTGACTTGCAGTGACGGAAAAAGAAAGAGATGTTATTGGGATGATGATTAATGCAGCCAGACGTTGGAGCGCAGAGGACGCATCACATGTAAGTTTTGAAGCATTATGTGAAAGAACCGACGAGTCTGGAAGCACTATTTTACAACTGGCGGTGGAGAGAAACTATGTGGACGCAGTTGAACTAATATTACTAGAAGATCCAGGGCGTGGAAATAAAAAACATAGTCTCATGCGTTTAATCTATAAAGCCATCGATGAGCAGCTTAGTAAGGATATTGTCAAATTACTCTCTCAAGCTTACGAAGCTGGAATCAACTCCGATCATAAAGGTGTGGTCGCTTTAATTCTTGCTATCAAAGCGGGCGAGCAAGGTACGTACACAGTAAATTTAATGGAGTTCAAATATTTTCATATATGCAGGAATAAATACAAGAATTTTTTGTTTTTTTGTTTACTTTTGTTTGACATAATTTATGCATTTTGAATATGTACGTGATAAATATTTTCTTTTCAGAAGAATCTATACAGCGTCTCTTGAGAGATGCCAAACGCCTTGTAAGTTTTAGTGACGATGAAGGATGGACACCACTTCATTATGCAACTTATCACGAATTAGTTTCAATATTTGAAACCATCATTGAAGTGCAAAAAGATGTTGGACATCAATTTGTGTATGGAGATAAGGTATCAACGCCACTTCATGTAGCAGCCGAAAATGGATTTACTTCTACACTTATACGACTTATGGAATTATGGCCAGCTTCCTCTTCTGTATACACAGCTGTTAACAAAACTGGTCAGAATATACTACATGTAGCGGCAGCTGAAAATAGAAAAGAGATGGTACAAGGTATTTTGGAATATTGTCCGGAAAAGTATAAGGAAAGTATTTTTAAACAGAAAGATGCTAGTGGCAATACACCTCTCCATCTTCTTATTTCTCATGGTTGTTTCATTCCGGAACTCATAAAACACAAAGGACTTACAACGGCAAAAAACAATGATAATTATACTCCTCGGGACATGCTGTATTGTAAAGATGAGATTGTTGCTGATCAGGTACGTAGAAAACTTCATTTTATTTTGTCTAATTTATGGAAACTAGTATTTTGATTCTACCTTATCACAATCATATTATAGAGGATCATGTTTCAAACTATAATTATTAATTATTGGTTGTCCTCCATATATATGTAGGTACAAATTAAAATTGCACTTGATGATGTCCAGACTAATAAGTCAGCTTGGAAGTGTTGGGGTAAAAGCATGAAGAAGAAAACGGTTATTTGGGATAGCGCAGTCCCCCTAAGTAAACGAGACAGAAAAGATGTAACATTTGATGCTGGTAAAAAAAGGTTGATGGATGAAAAGTATAAACAGATGAAAAAAGATCTAGAAAAATATAAATCCAGGACCAACACCCAGATACTTGTTACTGCACTTATAACTACAGTAACTTTCACGGTAGGATTTACTATGCCAGGTGGTCTCCGCCAAAGTGGAGGAAAAGATGAAGGATTGGCGGTTCTTTCTAAAAAGAAAGTTTTTAATGCATTTATGGTATCGGATGCATTAGCTCTACTGCTGTCAACATCTTCTTTGTTCTTCTACTTTCTTGAATCAATGAATGAAGATCCTTACCAAGTGGCAAAACTCAATGCTGCATCAACTGTGCTCAACATTGTTTCTGTTATGGCTATGATGTTGACTTTTATTACAGGAACATATGTGGTGCTATCCGACTCACCAGCTCTCGCCATTACCGTTTGCATCATCGGCTCCCTCTTCTTTCTTCTTATTATAACTATTTTATTGATCAAAATAGTATATGATCGTCAAGTGAAAAAAAGGAACAAAGATTAAGTACGCCTGTTATTTCCATGTGCTTTTATGAATTTCTAAGTTTTCATGATTTGCTCATGCCCCAAAGTTTGTAGTTGCCAAAAATCAAGTGATCAATATTGATATGTCATGCAATATTTTGTACCTACTACATGTTTACAAGAGTGTTAATGATCTCGATTAATTATAATAAAATAATAAATATAGTATCAAGGCCATGAAGTTTTAATTTAGACTTCACTAGATGTGTTTTTAGTTTTTTCTAAAGTATAAATTACAGATTCTTCATCATAAAGCAGGAAAAGAAACGAGGATTTCAACTCTCTATCAAATAAAAGTTACATAATAAGTTGGAAGCAAAACTACCATGTTCCTTCTCTCTATTTAGTTCATACCTCAGTATTCAAAAATATGACTAAAGTTTATCAATTCTGTACACTTTGTACTACGAATTTTTATTTAATTTTAGCTTATTTAATTCTATTGTTCAAGAACTCTGTACTATATATATTTTTGAAAATTTTCCCTTGTTTCGTCTAATTTAAAAAATATTAAAAAATTAAGCGTGTGAGATGTTTGATGTTTTTGTGTGAGATGTTTTCGAACATTTTGATAGATAGATTAGGTTACTTGTTTTTTTCGTGTTATTTGATGATCCTGCATTGGTTGCTTGCGGTGTGTTTGTGTGTGTTATGTTGTTTGAACTATTGAGTATACATATCAATATTGCGGGAGATGGAGATGCTGATGCCATATCTAAATTGGAGACGGAAGCTGATAGAGTGGACCAAATTGGACGAACAATCCTTCAAATTGAATCCATAAAGGGAAATACAGAACGTGTGCGATTCATTCTGAGGGAGTTTGCACACAAAAATCTTTTGGTCAAGCTGGATTATAAAAAAACAACAGCACTTACCTCGGCGGCAACTTATGGAAAGACAAAAGTGGTTGAAGTCCTGATTGATGCAGCTAGAGATTTGCCTCCTTCAGCTAATGATGATAATCCATTTACTTTTTTTCAAGCTTTTCTTAGGCATGTTGATGTTGATTTGGAGACTGCCTTATATTCAGCAGTTAAGAATGGTCACCTGGCTGCTGCTAAGCTATTAGCAGAGGCCGATCCTAGCGATAGACATATCCAAAACAAGTATGGTCAAACTCCAATCTACAAAGCTGCGGATGAAGGGTACAACGATATAGTCAAGGTGATTTGTACAACTTGCACACCTCCATATAATTTGGATGGTCCTGGTGGTAGTACTGCTTTGCATGCTGCTATTTCGAATGACAACGAGGATATTGAAGTGGTAGAGGTCCCCATTGGTGCAGCTAGACTTTCATCATCTTCTTCAGATAAAGATGATACTCATACTTCTTTTCAAGCTTTCCTTGCGCTAATGGTATGCTAATGCTGTTATACCGGACATGCTATTGCCAAAGTTGCATTGGAGATGATTGATGAAAGCAGATACACCGAACAAAGAGGAAGAAACTATCCTTCATCTTGAATCAAAAAGGGGAGATGCAGAACGTGTGCGATATATTGTGGAGAAGTTTGCAAACAAAAACCTTTTGGGCAAGCTGGATAGATTAAAACAAACTGCACTTCACCTTGCAGCACATCATGGACACACTGAAGTGGTTAAGGTCCTCATTGAGGCAGCCAGACATTTGCCCTCTTCTTCAACAAATGATGATACCCACAATCCAGTTAGTCCTTTTCAAGCTTTTATTAGGCAAGCTGCTGGTCCAACGGGGAACACTGCCTTACATGTAGCAGTCATTTATGGTAAAGTGGTTACTGTTAAGCTATTGGTAGAGGCCGATCCAAGTGATGGCCATATTCAAAATTGTGAAGGCAAAACTCCAATCTACATAGCTGCGGAAAATGGTTACATAGATATAATAAAAGCGATCTGTACAAGTTGCGTGGCTCTGTCTTTAGAAGGCCCTGGTGGTGGAACGACTGCTTTTCATGCTCTTCTAAAGAATATCCGACAAGGTATGCAGTACACGTGTACGAATTAATTTAACTAGGTTTCGAGTATTCTATTAGAATATGTATATATGATTTGAATCTTCGGCTCTATCTTAATTAAGTTCCCCTGCAAGATTCAGCAGAAACCAATTAACCTAGCAAAATATATTTACATATCAAATACTTTTTGTTTCATAGATCAATATTGAATGGAACACATGATGTTCAAATAGTATTTTTATTTGACTTGCAGTGACGGAAAAAGAAAGAGATGTTATTGGGATGATGATTAATGCAGCCAGACGTTGGAGCGCAGAGGACGCATCACATGTAAGTTTTGAAGCATTATGTGAAAGCACCGACGAGTCCGAAAGCACTATTTTACAACCGGCGGTGGAGAGAAACTATGTGGACGCAGTTGAACTAATATTACTAGAAGATCCAGGGCGTGGAAATAAGACACATAGTCTCATGCGTTTAATCTATAAAGCCATCGATGAGCAGCTTAGTAATGATATTGTCAAATTACTCTCTCAAGCTTACGAAGCTGGAATCAACTCCGATCATAAAGGTGTGGTCGCTTTAATTCTTGCTATCAAAGCGGGCGAGCAAGGTACGTACACAGTAAATTTAATGGAGTTCAAATATTTTCATATATGCAGGAATAAATACAAGAAGTTTTTGTTTTTTTTGTTTACTTTTGTTTGACATAATTTATGCATTTTGAATATGTACGTGATAAATATTTTCTTTCTTGAGAGATGCCAAACGCCTTGTAAGTTTTAATGACGATGAAGGATGGACATCTTCATATAAATACATATACAGAATAAAATATACATTTTATGATTGCAAATTAAAGTAGGGGTTTTTTGAAAAATACCTAAGCATAAAAGTATTTTTGCAAAAATACTAACTTTTTTAATTTTTTTTTGCAAAAATACGAATTTTAAAAAAATTTGCAAAAATACGATTTTTTTGATTTTTTTTACAAAAATATGGTTTGCAACTTTGCAACCATATTTGCAACTGGAATCAACCGAAATCAACCACAAATGCAATTTTAAAATTTAGTAAAAATAATTATTTTTTGATTGCATTTAAGTTTGCTCTTGGTTACATTTAAGCTTGCTTTTGGTTGCATTTAAATCAACCAAACGTAAATAAAATCAATCACCACCACCACGTCGGCAGCACCACCACCCCCGTCGCTAACCTCACCACCACCTCCGTTCTCCCTCCTTCGACTCTCTCTCTTCTTCGTCAATCTCTCTCCAATCTCTCTCTTCTCTCCCTCATCCGACTCTTTCTCTCTCTCCCCCTTTCTCTCTCTCTCACACGATTCCTCAATAGAGATGGTGGTCGACGATAAAGCGGCGGTGAAGGTGGTACTTTGATGTAGATGAAGTCGCTGGAGTACGGCTCGCTGGAGAGGAGGAGGGCGGAGATTGGGGGGTGGGGGGTGGGGGGTGGGGGGTGGGGGGTGGGGGGAGGGGGGGGGGCAGGAGGGCGGGGCTGGAGGGTGGGGTGGGTGAAGAAGGAGAAGAATGGGGTTGAAGAAGATGGAGTATATTTGCAATTAAGATAGTGTAAGATAGTATATTTGCAATTAATTTGGAAAAATAGTATTTTTGCAATAACTAATTAAAAACCTAGTATATTTGTTAAATTCCCATTAAAGTATGACTAAATTGTCATATTAGCATTAAAATAAATTTAGCAAAAATTGGGTTCCATTTTCTTTACTAATTATCATAATTATATCACAATAATGTCAAACAAAAATTAATTCATTTGTAACATGTAGATCACAATCGTATTAATATCATAGATTAATTAATAATTTAAAATTTCAAAGAACTGAAATAAAATCAATTCTCTATAAATTAATAAATAAGAAATTAAAAAATAAATTATAATAACATGATAATGTTGCTGTTTTCAGGAATGTTGGTACGGTTTGGATCACTTGTGATGTCTTCCATTTCTTTTTTAGCTTCAAGAATTTTTAAATTCTGTGTGTTAAACGATTAGAAAACAAATCAGCTAATTTTGTTTTTAGTATGTTACTTGTTTTCCAATGTGGTTGTATCGGCAGTTAGGGATTTGTCTCATGTTCTATTTAATGAAAACTTCTATTTATTCGTAAAAAATAACATCCTGCTAAAAAAAATAGTTGGCATGCTTACTGTTGCCCAGTATAAAACATTTATGTAATACTCTAATACTTTTAAATTTTTTCCAAATATCATTTTTCATTTAATTCTTAATGCATTTATGATTAGTGAGCCCAACAACCAATTAAATTCTATTTAATGAAAAGGACTTTTGTACTATAGTTTAGGTTGAAATAAATGATTATATAAATACTCTCAGCTCTGAAATCTTCTTCGAAACTATATGAACGAAATTTGAGATCTCCGATAAATAATTTACACCCCCCTATTTTTTTATTTGAGATTTGATTCACACATTCACTTTTACGAGATTTGACCGGATAGTTAAAATTATTATTTTTTAATTTTTTTTCTGAATAAAAATATATAATTAAAATTTTAATTTACAAAAAAATTAATTAAAAATAATGATTTTTACTATACAATCAAATCACCTCAATATGTGTTTAAAAGTCAAAACGTCAAATAAAAAAACAAAGAAGTAAATTATAAGAAAATTTAAATGAATTATTTTTTTTGAATAATTTCAATCTAATAATTCCTACTTTATTGTCTCATTATTACATAAATTTTGATTTTTTTTATTTTCTAAATATTATAGTTCCATAAATATTTATTTTATAAGATCGAGTAATTTAAAGTAGGGGTGTACAAAGAATTCGTTCAATCGAATCAATGCTCAAACCGCCAACAAATGAAATCATTTTTTGTGGATAATCACAAAACACGGATGATTACAGATTTAATTTTTTTATAACTGCTCGTTTGTAGTTCGGTTGTGATTTTAAATTTTGAAAAATTGCAAAAGCCAAACCGCAAAACATATATTTACTTAAATCTGAAATTAATATAATAAAAATATTTATAGATTTCTATAAATTAATAAATTATATATACATTTACAAATATTTTAGTTATTTAAAATATAAAATATACTTTAAGATAAGGTTATTATTTAACATAATCGAGAGTATAGAATCGTGATTGATATATCATTTTAATTTTGAATCAAATATTTTAAGTATATATATTATATTTTTATCGACAAGAGCATTTAATAACTTTACTTGAAAGACCTATTACTTTTTTTTATTAATTATATTACTCTTTAATTTATCTTTTTTATTATACTATATGATAATGCTACATGAGTTTATAATAATTATAATTATAATTAATTTATTATATATTTTTTAAAATTTTAAATCGCAAACCGAACGGTAAATTATTAATTGAAAATGTCGCGATTAACTAACAATATTACGTAATATATATTACTTTGGAGATGCTCGCATTCTCCCTTAAATTCGAATTCTATTCCAGCTCCAAACGAGATAATTGAACGGGTAAGATATTGTGCTGTTTAAAAATTAGAGTGTCGAGAAAAAATTAGAATATTGAAATGAATTAAAATTTTGAGTAGGTAATTATTCTACTATTAATATTTGGTAATTAACGATTTAGACTTAATTATTAATTTTGAAAAAATTATTTAGACAAATTTTTAAATAGAAAATTATCATGTATATAATTAAAATATAAATATCTTCATTAAGAATAACTAATTTAATTAATTAATTAACAAAACTATTCAAATCAATTAGTCAAAATAACTAATTTAATCCATTTATTCTCCCTCACTCTCTCTCTCTTTGCCGTCTCCCTCTTCTTCTTTTCTCACCATAGCCGGCGCCGGGGACAGACTTTGGGCTGGGCTGGGCTAGGGTTGGCTCCAGCCCAGGTCAAAATTCATTAGCCTTTTTAACTGTTGAGTCTTAGTAAGTGTCCAACCGGATGAAAAAAATTGAGCCCAGTTAATATACATCAGTCAATATCCCAATCCATTAACTCAGCCCAACCCATATCAAATTGTTAGTCAGTGTTTAGAAAAATTAAACCCAAGTCATGTGATACAGAAAGAAAAAACATGTGTCGCGATGCTATATAGGTCATATTATCTTCATCGAATAATTCCTAAATTGACTCAACATCTTTATTTTTTCACCTTCACTGCTGGCCTACTTCAACTACAAATATAATGTGAGCAATTCCTCTTTTATAATATTATTATTAATTCCTAACTTTCTGTTACTTTTGAATCATACAACTGAGATACTTATTTGAATAAATTTAGTATAATTGTTTTTTGTTAATGTGATATAAAATAAATAAAGGTAATTGTTATTTTTTCTTAGTTTTTAACTAAACTAATTAAATTTTGTACAATTATTTTTATTTATATATACGATAGTTGAAGTATATTTGACTATAATTGAAACCTAAGCAGAATAGTTTTGTTAAATAATGTAGTAAGGATTTGGCGTCAATTTGTGCTATGTAACACCTGTTAATTTGGCTTGGTTAATATGGTTTGGTTAATGGTTAGTACCTACTGTAAAGAGGCTATGCAAATGTTGCAGGACTCAATTATATGGATTATCAATTATATGAATTTATTTTGATTTGTTGCAAGAGTCAAGAATGTAAGAGGAAGACGTTGGTCTCATACTTTTCTTCTCCTAGTGCTGTAGCTACTCCTAGCGCTACTCCTACAACTACAACTACTCATACTGCTACTTCTAGTGCTACTCCTATAGCTACATCTCCTCCCAGTATTAATCTTATTCATAGTCCAATTGATCTTGCATCTCTTGAATGCGATCCTGGAATACGTCTTTCAATTTGGAAGTATCCAGTTAATTTTCGTGATGACATTAGACGTGAATACGTTAGATTGGTCCATGTCAACCTCAACTGCCCAAAGAACAATATCCACCTACTCAATTTAGAAATCAACGTCGTAGATTTCAAGCATCTTGGTTCAACACATTTACTTGGCCAGAGTATTCGATTTCCAAAGATGTAGCATTTTGTTTTCCATGTTTCTTATTTGAAAATGATACATCTACACAACATGCATTTACTATTGATGGATTCAAGAGTTGGAAAAGAGTTAATGATAATGAAAGATGTGCTTTCTTGGTACATGTTGGAGCCCCTAATTCACCACATAATAAGGCAATGAAATCTCTTAAAGGGTTGAAGAATGTTACAAAACAGATTGACAAGATCATAAATTCTCAATCTTTGGAAGATGTAAAGAAGAATAGATTGCGGCTGAAAGCTACTATAGAGTCCGTTCGATGGTTGAGTTTGCAAGCATGTGCATTACGGGGTCGTGATGAATCATCAACTTCTCGTAATAGAGGTAATCTTATTGAGATGGTCAAACTTATGGGTAGAATGAATGTTGATATTTCAAATGTTATTTTGGAAAATGCACCAAAAAAATGCTATGTACATTTTTCCAAAAGTATAAAAAAGTATTTACATATCCTTGCTTCTAAAGTAAGAAAAAAAAAATTGTGATGAGGTAGGAGATTATAAGTTCTGCATTTTAGTTGATGAAGTAATAGATGCATCACATAAAGAACAAATGGCTATTGTGCTTAGGTTTGTTGATGTTCATGGTCTCATACGTGAGCGTTTTTTTATATTGTTAATGTGACTGACACAACATCGTCAACTCTTAAAAAAGAAATATTAGATGTTCTTACACGATATAACTTCAGCATTCATGATATGAGAGGCCAGGGATATGATGGTGCTAGTAATATGCGTGGTGCAATTAATGGTTTACAAGCTTTATTTCTTAAAGATTTTCCATATGCTTATTATGTACATTGTTTTGCTCATTTTTTACAATTAACATTGGTTGGAGCTGCTGAGAAATAAGATTCTATCTGGGATTTATTTTCTATAATGTCTAATGTTGTAAATATTGTTAGTGGTTCTTCTAAACGCCTTGTAGAGTTACAAACTGCACATGGCGTTGAGGTTGATCATTCTGTGGCTAGTGGAGAACGCGACGCTGGGAGGGGACTTAATCAGATTGGAAATTTACAACGCGCTGAATCTACCAGGTGGAACTCTCACTTTAATTGTGTTTGTAGCTTAATTGATAAATATGGTTCAATAATTACTGTGTTGAAAAGTATTATTAGTTGTGGTACTTCTTCGAACTCTATGCGTGGAAAAGCTAGAGGTTCTTTAAAGGCACTGAATCATTTAAGTTTTTATTTATACTACACTTGATGCATAAGATCATGGGCATTACAGATTTTCTTTGTCGAGCCTTGCAAAGTAAATCAATTGATATCTTGAATGTTATGAATTTAGTTGCAACAACAAAAGAGTTGCTACAATATTTAAGAGATGAGGGTTTTGAGATTCTTTAGAAATATGTCATGACAATGTGTGAAAAGTTTGTAATTGATGTACCAGATATGAGTGCTCGTTACAAAAATATTATATTTCAATTAAGCATCATTATCATTATGATGTATTTAATTCTGTAATTAATTTTCAGTTGGAAGAGCTATACTATAGGTTCAATGATAATGTTGTGGAGTTTTTGAGATTAAGTTCATCTTCGGAACCGAAGAACAATTTTAGTTCATTTGACATTGAGCAGATTTGTACCCTTGCTAATAACTTTTATCCTGCTGATTTTGGCCAACAAGAGATGTACCATCTGAAACTCCAACTTGATCATTACAAGATTGATGTGGTTAGACATGATACATTTCAGGATTTGTCTACTATCTCAGAGTTATGTGTATGACTTGTTGATACAGGAAAGGCAGAAAACTACACTTTAATTTATAGGTTGATTTGTCTTGTTTTTACTCTACCTGTTTCTACAGCTACTACAGAATGTATTTTTTCGGCTATAAAAATAGTTAAGACCGTTCTTCGTAATAAAATGGAGGAAGAATATCCGAGAGATTATATGTTTATCAACATTGAGAGAGAGTATGCTTAAGATATTGATACAGATGAAGTGATATATGAGTTTTATGCTCAAAAGAATTATCGAGTACAACTCAAATGATGTGAGTAAATCTTATTTTATTTTCATTTGTAAACTAGTATTGTTAATACTTGTTTTATGTCTATGTTGGAGTTTAAATTAATAACATGATTTCGATTTTATATTTTAAAGCTAGTTTGCCTCGTTATTTCTCTTTATTGAGTCGACGAAAAAAAAAATACTCCAGCCCAGGTGGAAATAAATTTCTGGGTTCGTCCCTGGCCGGCGGGGCTTCCATCGGTTTTCTCTGGTGGAAAGCTCCAACCCCTTAATTTTCTTTTGTTTTTCTTGTTTGATGTTTTAGTTTATCTTTTCTTCTTGTAAACCTTAGATCATAAACCTCAGAGCTTTCGGTTTCTTTTTCTCCGTTTCAAGCGGGACTTTCGAAGTACGATTATCTCTTGTTTATGGGTTTGATTTTCATATATAAGCTTTATTTTTTCCTAAAAAATCTTCCTTCTTGGGCAAGATTTGTGTTCCCAATTTATTTGGGTTTTGTTTATACTCTCCACGTGAGAGCTTGCTGTTTGTTTTGGTTTGATTTAATGTCCGGGATGTTAGATCTACAGGATTTTCAAGGTTGTAATTCGGCGATTAAAATTTTTATGAGTTTGCATTTATGGTCGATAGCTCAAACGGGATCTGATAAAACTGGTGAAGCAGGTACTTGAACATATATCAACTTCAACAAATTACTTGATTATATTATCTCCAAGTATAATGGAATAATCAACAATTATTTCTGTTTAATATTTGTTCGACTCGATTATCTTTGTAGATGCAATATGGCTTTTTTTTAATGAATTAATTTCCATTAAAAAAACTAATTTAGTCCATTTCAACTCAACACCGATAGTTAAATAGGTCAAATTCTACATGTATGAACTTAATTATTTCAATTTTTAGATTACATTAATATAACTAATTATAGGTTGTTAGAAATGAGAGTTACATTTTATAAGTATTTTTGTTACTTATAATCAATATCTTAAAGTAATTTTTTATAAATTAATACTCTTTAAACTAATAACTTTTTTAAATTATAATATTTTTTAAATACTAAGTCTTATAATTGTTTTGAAGAAATAAGTATAAAATCTGAATATAATCCAATAAATTTGTGTACGATATTTGTTAGAAATAAAGAACTGATGTTATAGAATACTTCAAATAGAGTTTATTGAAGTCAATCAGAGTTTAAGCTGACGTCATCATAGTTTAAAAGCTGTCGACAGAGTTTACTCAAATAGAGTTTACTCAGACAGAGTTTACTCAATCAGAGTTTACTAACCGACATAGTTTATAAAATTATAGTTTGACAGATGGAAACCAAAAAATCAGGAGGTGATTGAAGAAAAACATGGAAGTGTTTTAATACAATTCTATTACCTTTTTGGAAGCTATATTTTAGGAAGATAATGATGGAAATAATATTTCTACATTTAATGATCATTATCTTTGTTATAATTGGATAGGTAGCTGTGTACTATCTAAACACAGAATTAGGTTAACAATGGATGTAATCGTTCAACTAATTATCATTCTCATAACCTAGCAGCTCTTAAGAACTTTATTTTTCTTGAGAGAGTTTTGTATTAAGTTCATCAAAAGTTAATACAAACAGTATTTCTTCTACATACTTGTGTTCATAATCGATTTTTTGATACTATTATATTCAACCCCCCTTCTATAATAGTTTATTATCTGGGTAACAATTGATATCAGAGCAGGCGGTTAATTTAATCTAAAAGATCTTATAAACAATGTCTGCAAAAACAAGTGTGAAAGTATCAGAATCCCAATCATGAAAAAGGCTGAATACCCTATATGGAGGGTAAAGATGATGATGTTCTTGGAAGCCACATATCCTGATTATCTAGACAGGATCAATGAAGGTCAGTATCTTCTAAATAAGCTAGTTCCAACAACAATTATGGAAGGGAGACAGGTTCCTAAACACTACACTCTGAAGGACAAGAAGGAGTGAACCGATGAAGAAAAGCAAGAAGTCCTAAAAGATGCAAATGTGAGGAATATTCTGCATAACAGTCTAGACTCTGTGATGTCTAACAGAGTAATTGCTTGTAAAACTGCTAAATAAATCTGGGATGCACTAGTGGTTCAATGTCAAGGATCCAAGAAAATCAAGAAGAATAGAAGATCTGCTCTTATACAAGAGTACGAATACTTTGAGGCTAAACATAATGAGTCTCTCACTGATATGTTAGAAAAGAGTTTACTGATGCTGTCAGAAAATACTTAAAACAGAGTTTACTGAACCCAATTAGAGTTTAAGCTGACGTCATCAGAGTTTAGAAGCTGTCGACAGAGTTTACTCAAACAGAGTTTACTTAAATAGAGTTTACTCAAACAGAGTTTACTTAGACAGAGTTTACTCAATCAGAGTATACTCAGTCATAGGTTACTAACCGATAGAGTTTATGTTTATTATAGTTTAACAAATATGGAAACAAACAAATCAGAGATTGATTGAGATAAACAAGGAAGTATTTTAATGCAATTCTATTGCCTTTATGGAAAATATCTTTTAGGAAGATAATGATGAAAATAATATTTCTACATTTAATGATCATTATCTTTGTTGTATTTGGATAGGTAGTTGTTTACAATATAAACACAAAATTAGGTTTTACAATGTAATCGTTCAAGATATATTATTCTCATAACCTAGAAGCTCTTAAGAACTTTATTTTTCTTGAGAGAGTTTTGTGTTCAGTTCATCAAAAGTTAATACAAAACAGTACTTCTTCTACATATTTGTGTTCATAATCGATTTGTTTGATATTATTATATTCAACCCCCTTCTATAATAGTGTATTATCTAGGTAACAATTGGTATCAGAGCAGGCTGTTAATTATAACTTAAATATTTATAAACAATGTCTGGAAACAAGTATGAAAGTATCAGAATCCCAATCTTGAAGAAGACTGAATACCCTACATGGAGGGTAAAGATAATGATGTTTTTATAAGCCACAGATTCTGATTATCTAGACAGGATCAATGAAGGTCAGTATCTACCAACTAAGCTAGTTCCATCAACAATTATGGAAGGAAGACAGGTTCCTGAATACTATACTTTGAAGGACAAGAAGGAGTGGACCAATGAAGAAAAACAAGAAGTCCTAAAAGTTGCAAATGTAAGAAACATTCTGCATAATAGTCTTGACTCTGTGATGTCTAACAGGGTAATTGCATACAAAACTACTAAAGAAATCTGGGATGCACTAGAGGTTCAATGTCAAGGAACCAAGGAAATAAAAAACAATAGGAGATATGTCCTTATACAAGAGTATGAATATTTTGAGGCTAAATAGAATGAGTATCTTCCTGATATCTATGACAGATTTCTTACTTTGTTGAATAGATTAGCTTTGGTTGATAAGGTGTATGACAATGATGATTCAAACACCAAGTTTCTAAGGGCTCTACCTGAAGAATGGGATTTACAAACATCATTGATAAGAGACATGGCTGATTTGGATGAGATATCCCTAGATGAAGTGTATGGAAGGCTGAAGACTCATGACTTAGAGTTACATCAAAGAAATAATAGAAAGAGTAGCAAGGCAAAGTATGTTGCCTTGAATGTTGAGACTAAGTTTGAAGAACCAAAAGAAAAAGTTTTAAAAGCCTCAATAAGAAAGGAAAAGCTGTGATGGTAAAGGAAAGCAGTGAATCAGAGTTTGAGGCAGACTCTCATGTAAACTCTGATGAAGCAACAAACTTTGACATGATGGAGATGGTTTCCATGATTTTCAAAGACTTCAAGAAGATGAAGTATATGAAGTATAGAAAGCAAGGAAACTTCCAAAAGAAGCATGAAGAGTCAGAGAATAAAGACAGATTCAGGAGAAGAGAAGATAGAGATGGTAAGTCTAAGACAGTTGACAAATCAAAGGTCAAGTGTTACAAGTGTAACAAGATGGGGCACTTTGCTACTGAGTGCAGAAGCGAGGAATCTAGAAAAGCTCTCATTATCTCAAAGAAGGATTGGATGGATTCCTCAGACTCTGAAGAAGAAACAAACCATGCTCTCATGGAAAATACTGATGCTCTCATCTTAACCTCTGATAAGGTACCAGACTCTATCTTTAATATTGATACTAAAAATGTCTATGAATTAAAGTCTTTCCTTAGATCCCTGCATGTTAGTTTCAAATCATAGTCACTTGAGAATGAAAGATTAAAATCTGAAATTCAAACTCTGTCTACTAGGAATAATTTTCTTTAATCTGAACTTGCATACATGCTTAGCACTAAGAAAGATTGTGAGAATGCTATTCACATGAAAACTCAGCTATAAATACAAGTTGAATATTTAAAAGCTAAGATAGCTAAAGAAAAAGAGACTTTCAGAGTTTGAACAAACTGTGACAAGAAAGTCCAACAAATTCTTTCTCACAAGAATTAGACATCTGCTATAGGTTATGAATCTGATAAGGAGACACATGCTAAGAATGATAAGACACACACAAGAACAAAAGGAAAGTTGAGTGAACCTGTGAATTTTGTTAGAGCTAGTAATGAAAAGGTGACTTCTGATAAATGTTCTAATAATCATAAAGGTAAAAAGAATAGTGTGTCTGAGAATAAACCAATCAATATTGGGTTACTCTCTCTGAAAAGCAGCTTAAAGAAAAGTTAAAGGCAACCACAAACAAAAATAAACCTAAAAATCTAAAGAGGAATATAAATGGCAAAGTAGGAATTTTTAAGTAGGAATGTTAGGTCCAAAGTGTTGTAGAGGGGGGGGGGGGTGAATACAACTTTTTAAAAGTAATGAGAGAATATACAAATATGCAGGTAATAAATGATGACACAGAATTTCAAGAATATATCTTTATATTCCTTGAGGGATTTGCTACAACATTCATAAAAGCATCATGATTAGTTGAACAATAAATACAGCAATTAAAGCTTGATTCAACTGATCCTCTCTCTCACTATTGTTTTATAGTAAATGCTCTCTCTTGAAATATATCGTAGAAATACAGAGATGGATAAAAATCTAAATACAAATGAAAACGAAGTGTTGCTTTTATAATGTCGTGTAGTCTTGATCTTGTCCTTTTTGTGTACGTGGCCCAATCAGGACTCGACAACATAAAGTACTTTCCCAATCACTCTGGATCAATCGTTCACAATAAGCCACTTGTCCCTTGAACATTAAATGCTATATATCGACCCGCATCTCGATCTCGGCCTGGACCCATCTCGATCTCGATCTTGGTCGACAATCTCGATCTCGATCTCGATCTGTGAAAATCTCGATCTCGATCTATGAGAATCTCGATCTCGATCTGTGAGAATCTCGATCTCGATCTGTGAGAATCTCGATCTCGATCTCGATCTGCCATGGATCGAGATTTGCCTTGCAATGTTTTTCTTCAATTATCAATCTCGATCCGCATCTCGATCTGCTGTGGATTGATATTTGCCTTAGCAAATATGCACTCATCCAATGTTGACTTTCTTTAGTGACTAATTGTGGATTAACCTTTATGAGCAAGTTTCCCTAGCTTCTTCAATTTCTTTTCCTCACTCAATTCAAATGAGATCTTCTATTACTGACATGAACTTGCCTCCAATGTCCTGACACTTGATGCAATGGTCTGGTTCATAAGTGACTAGTCTTGTAGGGGTTCTTGCTTCTGAATGTCAGTTCTCATTTGTTGATTAACCTTTACATTATCCAGTTGTCGAGATACATTACGTGAAATCACTTTGGTCTTCTTGATACTTCTTTGACATTAATTTGATTCTCCATTAGATAAGTTAGGGCATGAGCACTACTGAGATTGAGCTTCTTCTCACTTAGGCATTCTTGATTAACCAAATTAGTTACTTGTAGTTACCAAGTATCATTACCATTTCTTTAGTTGATTGATTCCATGTGCTTCTTCAGTTTCCCTTGTTTTGCTATTGTTTTATCTTTTACCTAGTTGAGTTACATAGTAATTAAGTGTTACAAGTTAGTACACCTATGCCTTTCAATCTCCCCCTATTTGATTGTCTAACAATGACAACCAAATTCACAATGAGGATAACTCAACTAACCAGGGACTGAAAAAGATAAAATAACATTCATAAAAGATCATGTCAACCTGCATAATGCTTGGCTTGATTAACTAGCTTCATGTCTATTACTGATACTTCAAGTGCCAAAATTGGACACCTATTGGCTCGATCAAATGGCTTCATGCTCTTCTAGAGATTTTCTCTAAGTACTTAAGAGCACGGTCCACTCAATCTTCAATTATCCTTCTGAAGTCCTTTTAGCAATATTACCACCGCCGAACTTCGCGAAATAATTGACGCCTAATATAAACTAGTTTCAAGACACTTAGCTAACTAACTTCTACCTTACACTACACATGAAAACAGATAATATACTTACAATGCAGGAAAATAAGAAAATAAATTACAACGCAAAGAAACATTACAAGCATAATACATTAAAACTTCGATTTCTTGCGCTCCTCTTCCTCACGAGCTTTCTTCTTGGCTGCTTTTTCTTTCTTCATGAACTCAGGATTGCAGACGTCATCCATCCTTTTCTTGAGAAGATTAAGTCCTTCCGCTTCCACGTGATTTCTGATCTTGTAATCTCGAAACAACCTCAACCACCTCTCAACCATGCTGCGAGTGGTAAGCTTCGTGGGAATGTCTTCAAACCTCAGCTTAGTGACTTTGTCAGGATACCCCTTTTTCCCTTTCTTCCTTATGACCAGCTGCTTAGGGTATCCAATGACAATAGTGGTGGTGCATTGCTGTAGCCTCTGAATGTCAAGTTGTTGTCTTCTCCTACAGAAGTTATCAAACGTGACCCTTAGATAATCCTGATCAAACTCGTCAACATCATCCATCTCATCAATCAATTCCCTTATGATACACAGTGTTTCATGACTGTGTTCTGCAAAGATGTCGTACTTGATCTCAATGACGGTTTCCACCTGATGCTTGTCTGTATAGATCAACAGATCATTCTCATTCTCAGCTTTGCTTTTGACAAACTTGACATTTGCACCAACCACTGCACTAGCTTCCTCCCTTATTTCTCCTTCTTCAGGAATGTCTAATCTTGGATCTCCGTATCTCTGCATATACTCCTTTATTGCCTCTTCTTGCTGCTCGAATGCATAGTCTTCAGGCTCCTTCTTAACCACTGGTAGTTTGGCTTCAGGCAACTTGTATCTAACATCTTGCCTTCTTATCAACTTCTCCAAGTCCTTAGCCACCAGCTTCTTTTCCTTTGTTAGAAAACCCTTTGAGAGGACTAGCTTTGCAACTGCCTTCAGTACATTTCCGCTCGGCGTCCGTTTCGAGTCATGCAGATTTACGATCCTCAAGACCTTGTCATGGACGTATCTGATCTGGTAGGGATTTAGAATAATGTCAACCCCTCTGTCTTCAGCCATCTTCAACAGTTTCTCCTTAAACAGCACTCAAGTCTTGACAGAGGTGTCTACCTTGTGAGCGAATTCTACCAGTTCACTTGCACCCCTTGCATGGAAGAAAGCTTCATCGACCATACACGGCTCGATTCTTGTTATGGGTGTCCAAGTAATCATCAGATTCCATGCCTTCTCCTTGAATATGACTTGTACGGAGGTGCATCCCTGTCTTATACAGTTTAGATAGTTCAGCAGCCCAGGGTTTAGATTTTCTAGCTTGTGGAGAAGGAAACTCAATCTTTCTGAGTCAGGAGCATAGGCTCTTGGTCCAGCTAAGGCTTCTCTCGCCTTGTCCCACTCGGGACCTTCCCTCCTTATGTTAGCCTGGACCTTAGGATCTTTGATCTTTTTCATTTCATACTCATGCTGAGTTTTCTGAGCCGCTCTCTCCTCCTTTGCCATTAGTTCCTTTTCCACTATTCCTTGAAGCACTTCTTCATTCACTCTTTTTCTGGCTTCCCTGAAAATCTCTTCTTGCATCTCTGCTTCTTTCACTACTTCATCAACTTCTTCTTCTGGCACATGCTCGTCAGCGACCGAGTGGTCTCCTGCATCACCTGCAACTCCTACGCCGGATCCGCCAGGATTTAGACCTCTTTCTTGTTCCCACTCTTTTGCCCGTTGCTCGAGTCTCGACTAAGGCTTCTACATCCATCTCGTCATCATCAGAATCTTCAATAAAGTTTCTCATAAATACATCGACGAGAGGTGTTTCTTTCTCAGCTTCTTCTTCAACTACCATCTTCTGCTTGCCTTTGTCCTTAAGAGCCGGTTGAGCCTCCTCCACCTTTTCACCAGATTTGTTTGAGGACTCGATCACCGGACCCTTACTAGTCAGCTTTTTCAGACCCTGATCCTCCTTCTCCCCCTTAGGTGGGTTATCCTCATCAGGAGCATCATCATCATTTTTATCGTCACCACCACCACCGGTTGAAGGACCAGGTCCAGCCCTGTTACGTCCAAAGACAGCATCAAGTAGTTCATTCAGCTTCGTCCAGACCCTCATGCCATGAGTAACATCATCGACTGACCGCCCAACCTCCACCTGTACCAATCCAAGATTGTTTATCTTTTCAATCATTTGATTTTGGACGGCAATCAGGTTCTCCATGTACTGAGCTCCGACCTCCAATCTTCCAGAGTGAGAAGAGACAGCAGCAGTAACACCAGCAACTCCAGCCTCCAAAGCCTCCACCTTCTTCACTAGATCCTGCAATTTAGGGGATGGTGTTTGGCTTGGGTTAAACTGTTTACTCTCGCCGGGTTCTGTTTCACTCAAGATCCCTAAAGAGAAGGGATCTACTCTCCCTGTCTCTCCCTCGTGTTTAGAGCCTAACAGTACTAGAGCCTCATCTACTAGTCGTTGGGGACTAGCGGTGAGTTGGTCGGCGATATCGGTCAGTGAGACTGAACCTTTAAGCGCTGTGTCTACGTTAGGAGATGGCGTTATGACCATGTCATCCCCTTGTTCACCAAGAACCTTTTCTGGTTCGCTGGGCTGTTCTGGAGGCGTAGACCCACCAGTCACCAGATGTCGTTGCTCTGCGAGCAACTTGTTTTCTGATTCAGATGAGGAAGAGTCATCCGTACTGGATTTGACAGACTCTTCCACATATAAACTTCCTGAGATCCTAGCATCAGAAGGGCGAGTCTCAGTTTGTCATTCCTCTTCCGAGAAATTGCTCAAAGAGCCCTGAGCGGACAACTCAGGGGAGGTAGGGCCAGCTCCTATTGGCTGTTGAGCTGGACCCCCTCCTTGACTCTCACCAATATGCCTAGGCGAGTGCGAACGTGTTGGAATGTTTTGGAGAGGTGAGCCACCAGCGTGAGGTGTGGTGGCTGTGAGAGGTGAACTATCCCTAGAATCCACCTTTTGCTTCTTTGAGGGTGGCAGAGCTACTGATGTGACTACTCTCTTAACTCCGACACTCCCTCCACTCGATTCACTCGACTCAGATGAGCTTGCCTTCCTTTTATCACCAGTTTTAGGGCTGGTTGTATGTTTGTGAACAGAAGGGCTTGCAGCCTGGGATAGATCATGGGGGTTTTCAGGCCCACGGCTGTAGAAAACAGGGGTTGGTTGAATTGACGATTGGTCAAGATCAGCAAGAATAGGTACCTGACTCAGAAGATCGTCATCCTTGTCGGCTCCAGCTTCTGCAACATTTGCATCGGCCATGTCAACATCCACACCTGCTTCTCCCAAATTTTCAGACACTTGATCTCCACCTGCAGCTTCGTTACCGCTACTCTCAGCTTCTACTGCGGTAAACTGAGAAGCGTGCATCCTAGCATACTCATCTTGCAGATCCTGGAAGTAAGGAGTCAGGCGTAACTCAAAAAGTCTTGACTTTTGCTGGGTTTCCATGGTGGAGATACTCTTTAAGGTCATATCAAAACATGCCATCCTTTCAGATCCTTGAAATACTCTTCTGTGCTCCTCTGAAAGGACGTCATCCAGAACCATCTGAAGGAATCTTGGCATCTAGCATTTGACTAGTCCATCTTCCGGATTCCTAGATGCATTCTTTTCCAATGCCCACCTCTTAAGCAACTGAATTAACAGATGTTTGCCCACATTCACCTTCCTGTTGTTGGCCACTCCATATAGTATTACCCGGCAGCTGTTGTTTATCGGCCTGTAGTCTTTGTCCTTTGGGAACATTCAGCGTTGAATGGCTTGAACTACATAATCCCACTCAGCTGGTAGCATACCGGTGTTAACCTTTGTTACCTTGATAGGACCCGTGGGAAGGCGACAACCTATTTCCGTGAAGGGCTTCGATATTCAGGATGGGAGAGGTGGTTAAAGCATGACTTATTATGGATGTGTTGTTGAGGGACTCAATCCAGAACTGGTAGTGAATGAATCTACCAGTTGCTCGATCAGCAGAGAGATTAACAAAGTTGGTTTTGGGAATTGTGAAATTTGGGTTTGCCATTTTAAATTTGTGTTTGAGAAAAGAAATGTTCTGAAAAGGTTTTGCAATGGAAATTTAGAGAACAAGTTCTAAATTTAAACAACAAAAAAATGTACACTATCCCCACTAATTACCCCACGTAATTAGTGACACAATTTAAAACAAATTAACTTCCCCACTAATGATCACTTAACTCCCCATTAATGATTGACGGTTGAGTTTTAGAAAATTAAAGTGAACAGCCGTTTTTGTTGTTTTAGCTATGAGAGAAAAAAAACTTATATTTCAGAAAAACACAAAATAGGGCGGTTAAGTTGCACTTTATGGATTAAACAGTAATACTCACAACTATTCCACTCAAGAACACAAAATAAATGAAGAACAAGAAAGCACGAAACCAAGAAAAAAAACAAACTCACTCGAATGAAAAGAAAACTAAAGAACGATTTGCAAGAACACGAATGACGTAGAATAAGCGCAAGGAGTTCAATAGTTTAAACAAAATTTTGGCAGAGTTTAGTTTTAGTGATTAATGCTTTCAAGTAACAGTTAGTGATTTTTGTTTAAGAAAATCACAAGAAAACTTGGTGTAATGGCAGGGAAGAGAATGCTGTGTCTGTATGTATATGCGTGTGTATATGAATGAGCTTAAGCTTTTTGAAAGAGAGAGAAAGTTAATGGAAATAATGAACATTCTATATAATGTTATATATATATAGGCACGCTTAAAAAAAGTAATTGAAAGGACAAGTCACATCTCGATCTCGAGATACGCATCTCGATCCACATCTAGATGTCGATCTCTATGTCGATCTCGATCTACATCTCGATCTACATCTCGATGTCGATCTCGATCTACATCTTGATGTCGATCTCGATGTGGACAGATCGAGATTTACCTTAAAAAAAAATTTAAAACAATTTTCGCAAGTCGATCTCGATCTCGATCCAGAAACAGATCGAGATTTGCCTTAGAAAATTTCAATGAAATTACAGGAATTAAACATTTATATGTAAAATTCGTAAGATTTCGCCACAAATTTTCACACCATTTTAGAAACTTACAATTTTGTAATGACAGGGAATTTAGCAAATAAATTATGCATTTCAAAATTAAGTCTCGCATTAAATCCCATCACTTCATTAGACATTAATCATATAGATACACAGATCAGCACAAGATTAATTTCATGAAACTTTCTAACTTCCCCTTATGACATGCAACACATACATTTTTTAAATTAAGTACACATTATTAATTATGAATATTCATGCACAACAATAATATGTACACAAACTGAATTATAACAAATAGGTAGCAAAACTAATAGGTGTTAAGCATCCCCAATTCACCAACCAATCTAGAAAATGTTGATTCGTCTAGAGGTTTAGTGAATATATCTGCTATTTGAAGTTCAGTAGACACAAAATGCAACTCTACAGTTCCATTTTCTACATACTCTCTAATAAAATGATACCTGATATCAATGTGCTTGGTCCTGGAGTGATCCACAGGGTTGTTGGTCATTGCAATAGCACTTGTGTTGTCACACATGATAGGAATCTTAGATACTTCCACACCGTAGTCCTTGAGTTGGTTCTTCATCCACAGTATCTGGGCCACACAGCTTCCAGCAGCAATATATTCTGCTTCAGCTGTCGAGGTAGATACTGTGTGTTGTTTCTTGCTTTGCCAAGACACCAACATTCTTCCAAGGAACTGACAGCTTCCTGAAGTGCTCTTCCTATCTATTCTACAACCTGCGTAATCTAAATCCGAATAGCCAACAAGATTAAACCCTGTATCTCTTGGGTACCAAATCCCGAGATTTGATGTTCCCTTGAGATACCTAAAAATATGCTTTACGGCTATGAGATGTGACTCTCTAGGATCCGCTTGGAACCTTGCACATAGGCATGTAGAGAACATAATATCAGGTCTGCTAGCAGTTAAATACAAAAATGAGCCGATCATACCTCGATAGCTTGAGATGTCTACAGGTTTACCCGCTTTATCCTCGTCAAGCTTCGTGGCTGTTGCCATAGGAGTCTTAGCTTGTGATACATTTTCGAGACCATACTTCTTCAATAGATCATGAATGTACTTGGTCTGGCAGATAAATATCCCGTCCTTCTTCTGACTAACTTGAATACTCAGAAAGAACGTCAGCTCTCCCATCATGCTCATCTCATACCTCGATTGCATTAACTTTGCGAATTTAGCACACAGCTTCTCATTTGCAGACCCAAAGATAATGTCATCCACATATACTTGCACCATTATTAGATCATCTTTGCATTTCTTGTAAAAAAGCGTCTTGTCGATTACTCCTCTGGTGAAACCACTTTCTAGTAAGAAGTCTGACAGAGTTTCATACCACTTCCGCAGAGACTGCTTAAGGCCATATACTGATTTGAAGAGACGATAAACATAATCACAGTATTTGCTGTCGACAAACCCGGGAGGTTGATTGACATACACTTCTTCATCCAATTCACCGTTTAAGAATGCACTCTTGACATCCATCTGATAGACTTTAAAACCATGATGTGCTGCGAATGCTAAGAACATCCTTACTACCTCTAGCCTTGCTACTGGTGCGTAGGTTTCATCATAATCAATTCCTTCTCTTTGAGTATAACCCTTAGCAACCAGGCGAGCTTTATTTCGTGTTACAAGTCCGTTTTCATCCAGCTTGTTTCTGAATACCCATTTTATTCCAACAACAGATCTATTCTTTGGTCTGGGTACCAGCTTCCACACCTTCTGCCTTTTAAACTGATTGAGTTCCTCTTGCATAGCAATCACCCAATCAGCGTCATCTAGAGCTTCTTCCACCACTTTAGGTTCCATCTGGGAAAGGAACACTGAGTATAGACATTCATTCTCAGTGTCAACTTCAGCTCTAGCTTTTCCTCTAGTAGTCACTCCGGCATCTGGATCACCAATAATTAGCTCAAACGGATGGTCCTTGTTCCAAGTACGATCCCTAGCAAATGTTCTTGATGACTCATCTTGATCTTGTAAGTGAAGGTGACTTAGTCTAGAAGCACTTCCACTAGCTCCCTCTGAGCTAGTACTAGCTCCCCCTGAGTGAGCTGCTCCCCCTGAGTGTATACTTACTCCCCCTGAGTTAGTACCAGGTCTAACGGAAGGTGATCCCTCAGCCCTAGTGTTTTGTATTGGCGAAACACTAGACTCTTGATTAATTACATTATTTATCGTTGGATCACTGCCCTGCACTACAGACTTAGGAACTGTATCCACTTCATCAATATCCATATTTTCAAATCTTAGGGAAGTGGGCTCACTGTCTTCCTTTAGTATAGAAGGGAGCTTTGAGTCGTCGAATGTGACATTAAGGCTTTCAACCACCTTGCGATCATTAAGCACAAACACCTTGTACGCTGCTACTACTTCAAGAGAATATCCAACGAAAACCCCTTCATCTGCTTTGGCATCAAACTTTCCAAGTTGTGCATTGTCTCTTAACACAAAGCATTTGGCACCAAACACGTGAAAGTACTTGATAGATGGTTTTCGTTTATTCATCAGATAATACGGCGTCTCATTATAGTCCTTTATAATCAGGGTTCTGTTCTGTGTATAACAAGCCGCGCTAACTGCTTCAGCCAAAAAATACAAAGGAAGTCTTGACTCATACAGCATTGTCCTAGCTGCTTCAACCAGTGTCCTATTCTTCCTTTCTACCACCCCATTCTGCTGCGGTGTTCTCGGTGCTGAATACTGTCGTATAATCCCTTTAGATATGCAGAAATCCATTAACACTGAGTTCTTGAATTCTGTCCCGTTGTCGGATCGGATAGTCTTCACAGTCAGACTTGCTACGTTTTCAATTACCAGTACATGCCTAATGATCTCATGTGGCACTTCATCTTTCGATGTCACAAACATCACCCATGTGTATTTGGAAAAGTCATCGACAATCACCAGCGCGTATCTTTCCCTTGACATTGACATAACATTAACGGGTCCAAACAAATCCATGTGAAGTAGTTGTAGGGGCTCGGTAATGCTATTCACTTGCTTATCCTTATGCGAGGCTCTTTTCGATTTTCCCATCTCACATGCTTCGCAGAGTCCATCTGGAGTAAACTCCATCTGCGGCAGCCCTCTCACCAATTCTCTCCTTACGAGATTATTCATTGCTTTAAAGTTCAGGTGAAATAATCTTTTATGCCATAGCCAACTTTCATCAGCAGAAGCCTTGCTATAGAAACACGTGACTTCAGACTGATCAGCAGAATTCATGTCGGCTATGAACAAATTTGACTTCCTTACTCCTTTGAGAGCAAGGCTTCCATCCTTTTTGCTTCGAACCGAACAATCATGCTTCCCAAAGTTGACGTCAAAACCCCTGTCGGTGAACTGACTAACGCTGAGAAGATTATGTCGCAATCCTTCCACAAAAGACACGTCCTCAATGATAACATTTCCACAAACAATCTTGCCATATCCCCGGGTGTAACCTTTGCTGTTATCTCCAAAAGTAACCACGGAGCCGGCTCTCAACACCAAATCTGTTAGCAGGGACTTATTGTCGGTCATATGCCTTGATGCTCCACTGTCCAGCACCCATATGACTTTACTCTTTTCCTGTTCACTGCCCTGCAAATCCAGAAAGGTTAGGCGTTCTTTGGAACCCAATGATGTTTGGGCCCGGCATCAATAATTTTCTTTTTCTTTTCATATACAGAAGGCTTTGCCTTGTTGCCATCAGGGGCATTCATCTTGACTTTGTCTTTTCCCTTGTCAACCTTGACTAGTTTGTCAGGTTTGGGAGTAGACTGGTCACTCCTAACTTTAGGAGGGCTTGAAGTCTTAGCCTTTGACCCAGCATGCTTTTTCTTACCACTACTAAATGTATGTTCAACAGATGCACTAGCAGTATTCATCAAATTAAAATAAGCATGCATGATGTTTACAGCACATGGCATACAATTAGGATTATTGCATTTGGCATGATTTGCATACATGTTAGGCAAAGCAGTAGTTGCGGGCATGGTATTACAACCAACAGGTTTTTCTTCCTCTACATAGGACGGGCAATAGTAAGACAAATGATCAATTTGATTACAGATATAGCATGCCTTCCTAGCTCGTGTAGATGTAGATACAGATACAGGTTCAGTTTTAACTGCCTCTACAGGTGTTTTCATTTGGTCTGACCCTGCTACCCATTGTTTATATGACACCGTCTTAGCCTCCTTGGTTCCTACACCTCTCTTAGCATAAGCAATCTTACTCGCTCTCTTAGAAGTTGTAGGTTCTACTACTTTTTCTTCTGAATCTTTTTCCATTTTAATCTCATGTTCAATTTTAATAGCAACAGGATCTATGGTCCTAGGCTCAAACTGCTTAAAGATAGGTTTTCTAACATCCACTAGAACCTCAGGCTGCTTAAAGATAGCAGCCCTATTTTTCTTTTTCTGTGTGTAGTCAAGTCCTATGTTTACTTTTTCATTTTTACTCTTGCCTGCCAGTTTCATGTACATGTCCCTTTCTACGAAAACTTTATTAGCTACTTCTTTAAAAGATTGACATGTTATTTTAAGCTCAGCTAATTCATTTTTAAGTTCTTCGTTAAGGTCTTCCCTAATCTTAAGCTTGTGTTCTAAAACGTCTACCTAATTCATTAACTGCCTTTCTGTACGTTCTCCTGATTCTAATTCCTCTACCCTGGCCTCGAGAAGTCTATTTTTAAGGGAGAGTTTAGCATTTTCCTCATTAACAGCGATTATATTCAGTTAGAGATTGTACATGTCTTTAGTCATGGCAGCTAATTCATTTTGGTACTCAGAAATAGACATTTCATTTACGGTTAGAATTGGTACCTCTGATTGTTCTGAAGATCTTGCCATTAAAGCGAAGTTGCATAGCTCCTGATCTTCATCTTCATCAGACTCGTCCCAACCCTTCCCTTCAGTCACAACATACGCCCGACTTCCCTTCTGTTGCTTGCTAACCAAGGCATCATATTTCTTTTTCAGATCAGCATAGGATTCCTTGGGATGAACGTACTTGGGCTTCTTGCACTCTGTTGCAAAGTGCCCCAATTCATTGCAGTTGTAGCATCTGAACTTGTTCTTGTCTACCAGGTTAGGTCTGTAGCCACTACCAGATGTGCTACCTCGACCGCTGTAACTTCCCCGACCACTTACACTATTGCCTCTGTTGCTGCTGCTGCCTCTTTGGCTGAAAGAACTACCAAATCGTCCTTTACCTCTTCTTGACTTTCTGAAGCTGATATGAGCAAATTCTCGAGCAATACAACCATATGACTTGTCTTCTAATTTGTCCAGCTCTTCAAGGGTATAGTATTCATCCTCACTTTCTTCGGATGGATCTTCAATGTCTAATACCACTCTTTTAGGATTAGCAGTTTTCAATGAGACGGCTGCAAGTGCCTTTATAGCAGACTCTTCAGCTACAAGTCCAGACTCACTTACCGCTTTGTATTCTCCACTATTGTAGGATCTTCTTTTGTCATTTTGTTCCTGCTCCAGCTCGTAGGTCTTTAAAACATCATATAACTTTTCGAGAGAAGTATTTTTCAAGTGTCTTGACTCTCGAATGGCAGTGATCCTGTGTTCCAGATGTTTAGGCAAATTCAAGAGAAACTTGATATTTGAATCTGCTAGTGGATAGACTTTATCTCTTATACTCAGCTCGATAAGCAATTTACTGTAACGTTTGTAAACATCCGCTACACTTTCTCCTCGTTCGCATCTGAACGATTCATATTCAGATATCAGAATACGCTTGTGATTATCTCTAACTTCCTCGGTCCCCTCCATCACTACAGCCAGTTTATCCCACATGGCTTTAGCTGTTTTTAATCCCTTTTTCTGAACATAGTACTCTAAGTCTAGGGATTCAATTATGATGTTGCGTAACGACGCATCCATACCAACCAATTCTTTATCTGCGTCTGAAAACTCCATTTCCTCTTTAGGAACAGACCGGGATGGTATTAGTATCCCTCCTTCCATTCGCTCTGGCTCAATTTTCATGGGTATGTATGGACCGTTCTCCAATATTCTCAAGTATACCTTGTTTATTGATTCAAGGTAGGCTTTCATCCTTCCGGTCCATTCGCCATAATGTTGTGCATCAAACGGAGGTATCTTAAATCTGTGTGCGGCGACCATTTTAATAAAGTTTAAAATTAAGATAATACACTTTTCAAATTACAATAAATTGTATTTACTTGAAAAATTGATTATCTCACTTTAAATATCCAACACTTAATATCCAATGAGTTTTGCACTTAAGATTCAAGCAAGTTAGTTCTAATCACAGGAACAGTAGCAGGGTCCACCAGTTTTTCAAGTCCAAACAAAAAGTTGTCCACTTTCTAGTTGATAGAAGTTCAAATATGTCCTTTTTGTTCAGTCAAACAGTTGATTCAAGTTACCTAGTCAACCAATCAAATATTCTTTTATAACCAGATTTTTGACCACAAGAAAACCCAAAAAGCTCTAAAGTACAACGTTTTGGAATGTTGTACAAATATTCCTTATACCATGACTCAGAACTTTTTAGATCTATGAACTTTTCAAGAAGAAACAAATAAAAGCTTTCGGCACAAACTTCAAAAAAAATTGGATCTGGGATTTTCAAGAACCAACTCAGACAACACGGTAGGATCTCTGTTAGATGTGTTTAACAGTGGCTCTGATACCAATTGTTAGGTCCAAAGTGTTGTAGAGGGGGGGGGTGAATACAACTTTTTAAAAGTAATGAGAGAATATACAAATATGCAGGTAATAAATGATGACACAGAATTTCAAGAATATATCTTTATATTCATTGAGGGATTTGCTACAACATTCATAAAAGCATCATGATTAGTTGAACAATAAATACAACAATTAAAGCTTGATTCAACTGATCCTCTCTCTCACTATTGTTTTACAATAAATGTTCTCTCTTGAAATATATCGTAGAAATACAGAGATGGATAAAAATCTAAATACAAATGAAAACAAAGTGCTGCTTTTATAATGTCGTGTAGTCTTGATCTTGTCCTTTTTGTGTACGTGGCCCAATCAGGACTCGACAACAAAAAGTACTTTCCCAACCACTCTAGATCAACCGTTCACAATAAGCCACTTGTCCCTTGAACATTAAATGCTACATATCGACCCGCATCTCGATCTCGGCCTGGACCCATCTCGATCTCGATCTTGGTCGACAATCTTGATCTCGATCTGTGAAAATCTCGATCTCGATCTGTGAGAATCTCGATCTGCCGTGGATCGAGATTTGCCTTGCAATGTTTTTCTTCAATTATCAATCTCGATCCGCATCTCGATCTACTGTGGATCGACATTTGCCTTAGCAAATATGCACTCATCCAATGTTGACTTTCTTAATGACTAATTGTGGATTAACCTTTATGAGCAAGTTTCCCTAGCTTCTTCAATTTCTTTTCCTCACTCAATTCAAATGAGATCTTCTATTACTGACATGAACTTGCCTCCAATGTCCTGACACTTGATACAATGGTCTGGTTCATAAGTGACTAGTCTTGTAGGGGTTCTTGCTTCTGAATGTCAGTTCTCATTTGTTGATTAACCTTTACATTATCCAGTTGTCGAGATACATTACATGAAATCACTTTGGTCTTCTTGATACTTCTTTGACATTAATTTGATTCTCCATTAGATAAGTTAGGGCATGAGCAATACTGAGATTGAACTTCTTCTCACTTAGGCATTCTTGATTAACCAAATTAGTTACTTGTAGTTACCAAGTATCATTACCATTTCTTCAGTTGATTGATTCTATGTGCTTCTTCAGTTTCCCTTGTTTTGCTGTTGTTTTATCTTTTACCTAGTTGAGTTACATAATAATTAAGTGTTACAAGTTAGTACACCTATGCCTTTCAAGGAATCATCTTGATATTGACTGCGGGCAAAATAAAAAGAGGGAACCTGAGAGACCTAGATCAGAGGATAGGAAACAGACTAGATATAGACCAAAAAATCCTTGTTTTCACTATAGTAGTTTATGACATTCAATTTATACATGTAAAGAATATCATAGTCTGTATTTCAATTATTATGAACTTTTGCCTCATTTGAATAACACTCCAGTTTCTTCTAGTTATTTTTCTCAACAACAGTATGTGATAAAAGCTGACAGAAGAAAGATAAACTCTGAAAAAGAAAACTTTGTTAACTTAAACTCTGATAAAGTTACTTCTGCTGTAAAAGTTAACAATTTTAAAAAGAAAGGATCCAAACTTGTTTGGGTCCTCAAAGCTACTAGTCAATTTGCATTAATGAATGCAGGAAAATAGGAAAAACATCCTAGTAATTGATAGTAGATGTTCTGCGCACATGACTGGAAAAAAATCCCTGTTTTCAGAGTTTGAGGGGAAGGCTTGCCCAACAGTATCTTATGGAGATGGCAACATAGGAAGAACACAGGGATATGACAATATTGTAATTGGAAATGTCAAAATTGAAAATGTAGCTCTGGTTGAAGGACTCAAACACAATCACTGTAGTGAGAGTCAAATGACAGACAGAGGTTACACAAAAAGGATGAAACAACTGAGATAATTTTTTTATCATATTGCTATGATTGAGAATGGATCACCACACAAGGTAAAGATTTTAAGGAGTGACAATGAAACAGAGTTTAAGAACTCTGTAATGGAGGAATTTTGCTCAACCAAAGGAATCATTCAACAATTCTCAACACCTGGTACACCTCAACAAAATGGTGTAGTTGAGAGAAAGAACATAACTCTCATTAAAGCTGCTAGAACAATGTTAGAAGGAGCAAAGCTTCCTACTTACTTTTGGGCAGAAGCTGTGAATACTGCATGCATCACTTAGAATTACACTTTGATAAATAAACATGGAATGACTCCATATGAAATGATGAAGGGAAGGAAGCCAAATGTGAAATACTTTCACATATTTGGAAGCAAATGTTTTATTCTTAAAACACATCCTGAGTAGTTGAAAAAGTTTGAACTCAAAGCAGATGAAGGTATTTTTGTTGGTTATTCAACAACATCCAAAACTTCTTCAAGGGCATTCAAGATTTTTAATCTGAGAACCAAGGTAGTCATGGAATCTATTAATGTCTCTTTTAATGAAGGAAAAATAACAGGATTACATGATGAAGATGCTCTGGAATCTCTGAATTTTAAAAATGAATTGCTCAAAGTTCAACAAGACACAAACTCTGATGATCTAAACTCTGATGAGCTAAACTCTGGTAAGTTAAACTCTGACTCCTTAAACTCTGATTCAGATAAAACAGACACAGTAATTGAAGATTCTGCACATGTTGAGGGGGAGCAACATCAATCTTCTACTGAAATTACAGAACCAACCTCAATCATTGAAATTTCAGAGTCTGACCAATCCTTGACAAAGACAAACTCTGATCATTCAAACTCTGAAAGGTTAAACTTTGATCCATCAATTCTGAAATAAGCACATCTTCAGGGGGAGGATTAATATTTACTGAGGAATCATATTATGAAGACACAAATCATGGGGGAGCATCTAGTTCAAGAAATCTTCCACATCCAAGAAAATGGACCAAAAATCACACACATGACTTGATTATTGGTGATCTTGAAAGTGGAGTACAAACAAGGAAAGATACTCAAAATGAATGTCTATATCATAGTTTTCTTTCTCAAACAGAGCCAAAGAAAGTTGAAGAGGCTTTAAAGGATGCCGATTGGGTTACTGCAATGCAGAAAGAATTAAATGAGTTTGAAAGAAATGAGGTTTGAATGGAATGAGGTTTGAAAGAAACAGTAGAATCTTCATTCATCAATTGTGTGCCTGCATCCAAACTTTGAATGGATGGTTCTTGTGTGGCTGGGGCTTTAACAACTTCTTCAACCTTTTGAGCTGAAGGTTCTTGTAAGTTGTATCCCTGATACTTGTTAGCTTCATCTTCTTCAACTGTGGCTGCTGTTGCACTTTAAGCAACAGGTTCTTGTGGGTCTAGCCATGTAGATATTGCTACCTCACTTTGAGAGGTAGGTTTTTGTGTATACTGGCCAAAAGAAACTGTCTTCTTCTTCTTCCGGGTAAAAGATTTAGAGGTGCTAGAAACTGGAGATTCTTGTAATTTCTTAGCAGCCATTTCTTTTCTTACTTCAGCACCTAACTCTCTTACTCTTTTATAAGATATCTCCCTGATTATTGGTTGAGGAGAGTGTACATGAGAATCAGAGATTGTGACTGGAGCGGCTGGAGTATCAACACTTTCTTCTTTCTTGGCAATATCACCATCTTTCTCAGACTTGACCACAACATCAGACTTTATTACATCATCAGAGTGTAATATAGCATCAGATTTTATGGGTTCAGAGTTTAAGGCTAGAAGGGGATCAGAGTTTATTGCTTCAGAGTTTACAGCCTTGACCAATTTTCTCTTTTTCTTTGCAGGCTCTGAGATGGGGTTTACATGAAATGGCTTCATGAATGGAGCAGGTGGAATCTCAGATGATTTTTTGACAGTCTTTTTTAATGGGAATACCAGACCTTCATCACTAATGTCATTAGAATCTGTAGGTTCATCAATTAATCTCCTTTTCTTGGGAGAAGACTCTGAGACAGATTTTTCTTTTCTTTTCAACTTTGGGCCTTGTTGAGAGGTTTGTTTTACAACTACAGTTTTTTGGGAGACAACAGAGGTTGGTATTAGTGTTTAGTTGGTGGCTTGGGTTAGAATCAGAGGGTGCTAAACTCTGATTCATAGCCACAGACAAAAAATCACTCCCATACACAGTAGGCATTCTCTGATTTAAGAGAAGCCTGACCCATGTAGGATAAAACAAGTTGGGCAATTTACCTTCATTTTCTTCCTTGACATCCTTCCTTGTCAAGTCAGCAAAGATCCTCTTATTCATACAAAAACTAGCTAAACTCTTGTCATTATCAAAACTAACATTAGGAAAGAGATAGCTAAAAATCAACTGTAAAAATCTAGCAAAATATACAGTATGTACATCATCACTAATTTTAACAGCTATCTGTCTAATCAACAAACAAGGAAAATTAAAATACAAGTTATGGGTCAGAGAATACCAATTTATTGTCATAGCTGAAGAATTGCATCAAAATTGGTGCATTTTGCAGTACAGGCCCTTGTTATATAATCAAAGAAGAAGCTCCGTTTTCTTCTCAGATTCGGCCTTGTGAGGCTTCCCAACTTGGATAGACTTCCTCCATAGCCTATTGATTTAAAGAACTCCTTGATCTGTTCATCATCAATAATATCATCATATTTAGCCACTTTAGGAAGGTGAAGGGCTTGACGTACAACCTCAGGAGTGATTGAATAACTGACATTGCAATTGAATGTGATGATTGGTTGCTCATCATCACCAACATTATTAAACTTTGTTGTGGACCATATTTTAATCAGAGATTGAGCAGAGATATCCTTGGGTTCCTAGAGAGCATACCCAATATAACTTTATAGAAGAAAATCTTGAAAAACATGAAAATCTTGAGGTGCATCTGATTTATTTAAAAGAGAGTTATAGTTGGTAATAGCGAATGTGTAATTTTGGAAAGAGAGTCCTTTTGATGCCATTGAAACAGAGATTTACAAGAGATTGATATTAGGGTTTTAGAGTACGAGAAAGATAACAAGATGCAGATAGACAATTCAAAGTGCAAAATGAATTAAACTATTCCCTCTCAATAACATATAGTATGTAGTGGGACACGTGGCATGAAATTATTAGAAGAGTAATGAGT
Source organism: Oenanthe sinensis (assembly GCA_028671895.1). Taxonomy (NCBI): domain Eukaryota; kingdom Viridiplantae; phylum Streptophyta; class Magnoliopsida; order Apiales; family Apiaceae; genus Oenanthe; species Oenanthe sinensis. The sequence goes on from JAPMAC010000198.1 coordinate 5,296,195, forward strand.
AGTACAAGTCTCAAAATACAACATATGTGTGTGTATCTATGTATAGATACTAAACATTTTTTTTCGTGAAATACAGACGGCCTAATGATTACTCCAATCAGAGAATAACAAATATGATGTCACATAATAAAATTTGATGTCAAATATAGTAATCAATAATAGCTCAGAGTTTGACTAAGATCAGAGTTTGTTGTATTCTCTGACAGAGTTTACCACATACTCTGACAGAGTTTACCATAAACACTGATAACTTGAAATTGTTAGAGTTTAGCTATACCAAGGATCAGAGTTTATTTCATTTTCTATCAGAGTTTGTCACAGACTCTGACAGAGTTTACCATAAATACTGATTGTGTCTGCTACTTGCTGTTTGGAGTTGAATCAATTGTAATCATTCCTAATTCAGAAACCAATCTTGTAAAAGTTGCTTCACATAGAGGCTTAGTGAATATATCTACTAATTGTTGATCTATGGGGACAAAGTGCATTTCAATTGTTTCTTCCATGACATGTTTTCTTATGAAATCGCATCTGATACTGATGTTTTTTGTCAAAGAATGTTGAACTGGATTTTCTGCCATTGCAATAGCACTTTGATTATCACAATAAATAGGAATTTTTGAAAAGTTCAAACCATAGTCTAATAGTTGATTTCTCATCAATAAAATCTGAGCACATCAGCTTCCTGCAGCTATATATTCAGCCTCTGCTGTTGATGTTGAGATATATTTTTGTTTCTTAGTGAACCATGAGACAATTCTTCCATCTAGAAATTAATAACTTCCACTATGCTTTTCCTGTCAATTTTACATCCTGCAAATTCAGCATCTGAATAGCCTATTAGTTTAAAGTCAGACTCTCTAGGATACCATAGGCCAAGATTAATGGTACCCTTGAGATATCTAAAAATTCTCTTAATAGCAATCAAATGTGGTTCCCTTGAATTTTCCTGAAATCTAGCACATAGACAAGTTGCATACATGATATCTGGTCTACTGGATGTCAAATAAAGAAGTAAGCCAATCGTACCCCTGTATGTTGTTATGTCTACAGGCTCACCAGTATCTTGATCAAGTTTGGTTGTAGTAGCCATTGGAGTTATATCAGATGCAAAGTCTTGCATTTAAAACTTTGTGAAAAGATTCTTTGTGTATTTGGGCTGACTTATAAAAATGCCTTCATCAGTCTGTTCCACTTGCAAGCCTAAAAAATAACTCATTTCTCCCATCATGCTCATTTGATACCTGGAATGCATTAGCTTTAAAAATCTTTCACAGAGTTTCTCATTAGCGGATCCAAATATTATATCATCAACATATATTTGAACGAATAATAAATCCTTACCTTGAGTTCTATAGAATGAGGTTTTATCAATTGTACCTCTTGTAAAACCACTTTCAAGTAAAAATTGAGCCAGAGTTTCATACCAGGCTCTTGGAGCTTGGTTGAGTCCAAATAATGCTTTATCCAACCTGTAGACATGATTTGGATATTTTGGATTCATAAAGCCAGGTGGTTTTTCAACATATACCTCTTCTTCAAGTTCTCCATTTAAAAATGCACTTTTAACATCCATTTGGTAGACCTTGAATTTCTTGTGTGCAACATAAACAAGAAAGATTCTAATTGCTTCAAGTTTAGCTATAGGTGTAAAGGTTCCATCATAATCAATACCTTCCTGGTAAGAGTAATCTTTGGCAACTAGTCTTGCTTTGTTTCTTGTTATAATTGCATTAGAGTCTGTCTAGTTTCTAAACACCCATTTGGTTCCAACAATGGATCTGTTCTTTGGTCTTGGAACTAGAGTCCAAACTTCATTTCTTTCAAACTCATTTAATTCTTCTTGTATTGCAGAACCCAATCTGCATCCTTCAAAGCATCTTCAACTTTCTTTGGTTCTGTTTGAGAAAAAAAACTATGGTATAGACATTCATTTTGAGTAGCTTTTCTTGTCTGCACTCCACTTTCTAGATCACCAATAATCAAATCAGGTGTATGATCTTTGGTCCATTTCCTTAGATGAGGAAATTTTTTTGAACTAAATGCTCCCCCATGATATGTGCCTTCATAGCATGATTCTTCAGTAAATGCTTATCATCCCCCTGAAGTTGTGCTTTCATCAGTGTTTGATGAATCAGTGTTTAGGGTTTCAGAGTTTGATGGATCAAAGTTTAGGGTTTTAGTGTTTGATGGATCAAAGTTTAGGGTTTCAAAGTGGTTAGACTCTGATATTTCAATAATTGAGGTTGGTTCTTCAATTTTAGTAAAAGATTGATGTTGCTCCCCCTCAACATGTGCAAAATCTTCAATTACTGTGTCAATTATGTCTGAATTAGAGTTTAAGGAATCAATGTTTAACTCATCAGAGTTTAACTTATCAGAGTTTGTGTCTTGCAATTCATTTTCAAAACTCAGAGATTCCTGAGCATCTTCATCATATAACCCTTTTATTTTTTCTTCATCAAAAGAGACATTAATAGATTCCATGACTACTTTGGTTCTCAGATTAAATACCTTGAATGCCGTTGAAGAAGTTTTAGAAGTTGTTGCATAGCCAACAAAGATGCCTTCATCAGTCTTGAGTTCAAACTTTTTCAACTGCTCAGGATGTGTTTTAAGAATAAAACACTTGCTTCCAAATATGTGAAAGTATTTCACATTTTACTTCCTTCCCTTTAACATCTCATATGGAGTCATTCCATGTTTATTTATCAAAGTACAATTCTGAGTAATGCATGCAGTATTCACAGTTTCTGCCCAAAAGTAAGTAGGAAGGTTTGCTCCTTCTAACATTGTTCTAGCAGTTTCAATAAGAGTTCTGTTCTTTCTTTCAACTACACCATTTTTTGAGGTGTTCTAGGTGCTGAAAACTGTTGTATAGTTCCTGTTGTTGAGCAGAATTCCTCCATTGCAGAGTTCTTAAACTCTGTTTTATTGTCACTCCTTAAATTCTTTACCTTGTGTGGTGATCCATTTTCAATCATAACAACATGATCAAAAATTATTTATGTTGTTTCATCCTTTTTCTGTAAATAGTACACCCAGGTAAATCTTGTGTAGTCATCTACTATCACCAGAGTATATTTCTTCTTTCTAATGGACATTATATTGACAGGACCAAATAAATCAAGATGCAATAGATGAAAAGGTTGATCAATAGAATTTTTAGGTTTGCTCTTGAAAGATGTCTTCTTTTATTTGGCCTTTTGACATGAATCATAGAGTCCAACATGATGAAATTAAACTTTTGAAAGACCTCTTACTAGATCCTTTTTCATCAATTCATTTATAATTCCAAAGTTCAAGTGACACAGCTTTTTGTACTAATTCCAACTTTTCAAAGATGATGCCTTTCCAAGTAAGCATGTTAATGGACCATTATTGTTTACTTCCAAGCTAGCTTAAAATAAATTGTTATGTATGTGACAAATGAGAACCACTTTGCCAGCCTTCTTACTTTCATAGTGTGTTTCATGAAATTTCACAGAATAACCTATGCGTTATAGAGGGGGGAGGGGGGGGGTGAATACAACTTTTTAGCTTTATGAAGCAATAAATACTATGTAATAAATGAACACAATGATTCAAGGAATATACGTCTTATATATAACTTGAAAGGGTTGCTACAACATTCATTACACTAGTACAACAGAAGTAAAGAGGGTAGTAAATGATACTAAACTCTGTGAATACTCTCTCTCTCTTTTACAAGTGTTTCTCTTAATATTGCTCTATTTAAAAAGTTACACAAGTACTTCTATTTATACTACTTGTAATCTATGACTTGTAGTCTTCAAAAGATAAGATATGAGTGGCCCAATGTTGTCCACATAAATCTTATCTTCCCTTGAAAGCTTGGAAATCGGCCAACTAGATGATGCCATATGTCATGTTGAAACTGTCCTCTATGTAGAACTTCTACATGGAAATTTCTACTTATGCTCTATCTCAAAATTTAAGTAGAAATTCTACATATGAATTTCTACTTAGGTTCTATCTCAAAATTTAAGTAAAAATTCTATATAGGAATTTATACATAGGAAATTCGAGATAACTTCCTTCCTTGTGTACTTAGAAAATATTTCCACCTCCAGAATTTCTACTTGGCTCTAAGTAAAAACTTATCTAGAATTTCTAGATAGAAATTTCTACATAGGTTCCCAAGTAAGTACTTAGAGAAATTCTGGGCTTCAACTTGAAACTTAAATGCAACATCTTGAACTTGTGATTTCTTCTTGTCTTCTATATTCTTCAACAAGCTCTTAAACATGGATCTCTACTACTGACATAAACTTGCTATCAATGTACTGACACTTGATGCAATGGTCTGGTTCAAAAGTGACTAGTCTTGATAGGGTTCTTGCTTCTGAATAGATTACCATATTCAATTAGTAATGTGGCTTTCCAACAGTTGCTTTCTTGCTTCTTCACTTGAAATCAATTAGCCTTATTGATACTGATAGTTATGATCTTTATTCTTTAAGTTACAAATCACTAAGGCATGAACAACTTTGACTTGAACTTCTTCCAATGATTTCCTCTTTGATTGATCATAATTAACATGTTGAATTGTATCAATTACCTTGTCTTCATTTTGTATTGATTTCCTTGTGACTTCTTGTTCTTGATTGTCTTCTGGTTAAGTATCTTTTCTTTAGTTGAGTTACATAAGTAACAGTGTTACAAGGTTAGACACTCTACCTTTCAATCTCCCCCTATTTGATTGTCTAACAATGACATTCAAATTAAAGAAGGATAACTCAACTAAATAATGAGATGAGAAAAGATAAGTAACATTAATGTCTTGTTCATATTACAACTGAATGAAAATTTGAAAGCAATACAAAGAACTTAGTAAGTAAAACATAAGCTAGATAGAGAATTCGAACCTCGAGTCAAAGATCATTGGAATGATTTCTATCACCTGGATTATTTCATGCCTTTCAGTCAAACTCATATCACCTTATTGGGTCCACTCTGATTTACGGTTACAGTAAGGTAAATTAGCCTATCTCGCATACCGTGATCAGGTGAATTTTCCTCAAGTGAGTTAGAGCAACCAAAAGATATGAATTTTTTCCAACTTCAATATGACACCCCCAGATCCGGGGTCAGGGATCCAGGCCATCACGATCCAATTCCACAATAATAACACTCACATGTTTAACAATTATATCAACAACAGTCTCTGGTGACCCCAATCCAAATACACAACTCGAGCCATAGTCTCAGAAAATGAACTTAAAATAATAACAGTTATTATAATCCAACTATAATAAACTCAGGATCTCATGCTACTAATATAACCTCTACCTGAAGTTACATTAGAAGTCAACATTGTTTCAACATTTATTATTACATTGCATATTATATAAAAAGTATTAGGATTCTAAACTGAAATCCTATCTAGCTTACACCACCTGTAGAAGCCTTGAACCTGACTAACTCAAGCTCGAGCCTCTCATTTCCTTTGCATCTTATGGATAAGTCTTACTCCAAGATTTAAAGTTTACAAAAACTAGAATGAGCCAAAGAATGCTCAGCAAGATATATATTAGAATATTTTGTAATTTGCACTAAGAAAAGGGTGGTAACCAATATATATACCAACCCGATGTCCAACAGTATCAGTAGATAATTTGCAATATATTTCTGCAGAAAGTTTAGCGAGGTATATTTCGACAATAATTGAATCAGAGTTTACGATGCAAGAAGGTACTCAAAATAAGTATGCACTTCAAGTTACTGTGGTACAACAATTTAAGTTCAAAATTTTGAAATGAAAATATCGGTAAATTAGCACGATGGCATTAACTACAGTGTTCTATTCATTTAAAAATCACTGAGAAAGCATTTCAAGATACTGCGAATAGAATCAATAAAAGTTCAACAGTTCTCATTAGCACTATCGGTAACTTAGCACCTTGGCTTTTGTTATAGTGTAGGACCAATGAAAGTTTAACAGTTCCCATTAACACTATCAGTAACTTAGCACCATGGCTTTCGTTATAGTGTAGGATCAATGAAAGTTCAACAATTCCCATTAACACTATCAGTAACTTAGCACCTAGGCCTTTGTTACAGTGTTAATGTCAAATTTCCAATTGGAAGAATGAGACTATATGGAGCATTCACCACACCTATTGTACACGATGATCACTCGTATAGTACAATAGTTAAGTAACCTTTTCTACTAGCAGAAGGATGATCCTCAATTGGTCATCACCCTAGGCAACACCTGGGCCTTTAAATGCTGGACCGTGCATCACTCGACCTCTTACGCTAGATGGACTGTGCCGCACACAAGCCTCTCACACTGTATGGACTGTGTCGCACACAAGCCTCTTACACTATTATCTCCAGTCCCCTTAGAGTATTTTAAAATCAACAAGTCTGGAAGGGAATTTAATCCAACCTCCCAGAATAATGACAATCCTCTCTAGGATTTATTCAAATCAACAGGTATGGAAGGGAATTTAATCAAACCTTCCAGAACCACAATAAATCTTTATAAGATTTTAACATCAGATAATGGATTCACTTCCGGAATTATGTGGAAGTAATCTCATATATATGTGGGTTGACTCTCAGTCAACTAATGAATAAGATAAAGATAATTGAATCAAGAAAACTAAGGAACACGACCGGGGAGTCGCTATAAGGGAATAAAATATTGCTCAGTAAAGAATACTTAATAGAGTAAAATATTGGCCCGTAATGACACAAGTATATATGGGAAGAATGTCAAAGCTGGATATTTCTTTCCTAATTTGGAGTTATCGACTCAAAAATAATTGCGGAATATTTGAGTCATAGCTCAATATTTATTGTTTAATGAAAAATAATATTTAAAGAATTTTAGATAACTCCAGAATATTTTTAAAGAATAACTAACTATTTGATTAATAATTATGAGACATAGAATAGTCCTCGAATAATATTAAAAGGAATTAAAAGATATAAAATATTAAATTAGGATTTAATCAAGATTATTTAATATTTAAATAATTTTAAATGAACCCAAAATATTTAATTTAAATTTAATCAACATTAAATAATATTTAAATAATCCAGAAAGAATTGAAAGTATTTAATCAATATTTAAATACTTCTAAATGAAACAAAATATTTAAATAATGTTTAATCAACATTAAATAATATTTAAATAATTCAAATGAACTGAAAGTATTTAATCAATATTTAAATACTTTTAAATGAACCAAAATATTTAAATAATATTTAATCAACCTTAAATAATATTTAAATAATTCAAAATGAATTGAAAGTATTTAATCAATATTTAAATACTTTTAAATGAACCAAAATATTTAAATAAATTTTAATCAACCTTAAATAATATTTAAATAATTCAAAATGAACTGAAAGTATTTAATCAATATTTAAATACTATTCAATCTCTTTAAATAATATATAATCAACATTAAATACTATTCAAATAATTTCAATGGATATTTAATTAATAAATAAATAATCTATATTTAATATCAATTAGTATCAAAATATATTATCAGGAGAATATCCCGAATAATATCGGCTATCAGTAAAAATATAGACTACTCCCGGTCAACAATCGAGTATGAATATTGTAACTCGATACTCCAACAAATATCCCTAACAACTTACTATACGAACTCTAACTTTTCAAGAAGTTCAGAGTCGTCAAAGAATCAAGTAAGAAAGGGGAAAACACAGTTTTTGATTGATATAAACAGTTTATACTCAACAAAGCTTTATAACCAAGAATTTGTTATAAGCTCAAAGATTTCAAGGACTCAAGATACTTGCATATACAGGTATCAAAATATTCTGTAATATAATTTGAAAAATAGAGTTATGAATCTTGCCTGGTGTCCATGATGCATTTCCATGATCCCACTTGTAATCCAGAAGTTCTATCAATAGATATAAGAACTTTGATTAGTCTCTCTACTCGAGTTAATTACTTTAACTCTACTAATCATAACCACTTTTTATTAAGTACTAACATTTGCTTCGCAATTATTAAACCACATGATTTTGATAAGCTAGGATCTCGATACTAATCCACAAACCTATATCGAGTCCAATTATGGTTATTACAATTTGCACTTCTTCGTTTTATTAACTCTTATTATTCCCGATATTTCATCTCATCGGACCTACTTTAGCTACTCGTAAAACTATTGTGTCAATGATTTTTAATCAAGTTCTATACACCAACATATAGTCATGATATTCCTCAACAACTTTCATTATTTGACCGACTCGAGACAAGTCCTCTAACTTGCTCGAATTCGACTCCCAAAATGGTTGTTTAACATTTTCCTTATGTTCATTTCACTTAACACCCTGTTTTCTAGTATTTTTAATAAATTGTTAATCCATTTGACATGAATCTTTCTCTGAGATCATCTTTGTACCACCAACAACATGACATAAAATTTTCAATTCGAGCTAAGGTTGTTAGCTAGGTGAAACAATTATCCAAAATTCAATATTTAAGCAATTCGTAGGTTATGAACAACCTTTACTAAAATAGCTATATCTCCTAGCTCATTAATCCAATCGACTCACCGTTTGTGGCTACGCAAACTAGACTCAGATTAGAACATAAACCCAGCAAATTCTCAGCCCATAAATAGTGTTAAGTCATCCGAACAATTCATCCAAAACAGTGGCTCTAGAATTACCATTTCTGTGATTTATGGTTACATGACTTGCACTCTACCAATTTTAATAAATCAGATTTTACTCCTTTTAATCCAATTCTTCTTCCCAGATAATCTTAGGTGTCCTAGTATTTAAAATAAAAGTTTCATGATTTATGGAATCCCCTAACTAGGTTGATCACAGCTTCAAAGTTCAAGTAAAACAGGATTTTCATTTTCTGCGCTAACGTTACTAAATCGGCCATAACTTTTGGCTCGTAACTCCAAATGACACAAAATTAGCGCTCAAACGATCTAGAGACTAACTACTATCCAGTAATCTCATCAAACTACCAAGAACAGTGAACAATTCTTCCCATATTTTCTGGACATTTTCGGCAAAAACAAAATAGGCATGGTAATGTTTGTATACTCAACATTTGCCTTACATTAACCTCCTCAAAATCAACCAAAAAACTTCCATACATTTTATACTACTACTTGGGAATGTGCTCAAGACATCCCAAGCCCAATCACAATTAATCCATACTCTAAATGTTACCAATAATTCATAGTAATTCAGCCAACAACTCATTCATGCTCTTACAAGCTTATTGTCACTACCCATGGCTTATACAACAACATACCTTCATTATACTCCATTAACAATATTTTTCAGTTCTACTACAATCAAAACCCATCTCCAAATTTCAAGCAATAACTCAAACAACTACATACAAAATCAATCTAACACATATACTAACTACCCATGCATTTCTCTTTGATTTCTAGGCCAAAACTTTCCAAAATCTGAAACTATCAGTTTATACAAACCAAGAAACGAACTAGAGAAGATAGGAGGTGAGGAGAGTGCTTACCATTAACGCATAGGACTCGAGAATAGCTTCGTTTTGAGTGGTAGAACGCGTAAAACCGCCAAGGCAATCTCAAGTTACAAGCTTTTCTTTTCCCCCCTTCTTCATATCTTTCCTACTCGGGATTTCATCCTCAAATAAGGAAATGGAAGTGTTTTATGTTAAAGACTAACTTGGCTCTTGGCTTCTTGACTATTTCAAGGGGCAAGTCAACAAGTCCACTTTGACTTTAGTCAATCCTACTATCTTCCTTAATACACCAACCAATACAAGTATTTGCAATTTATTGTACAAATATAAAAAAATCGGCTCCTTTTAAATATTTTAGATAGTGATTTGATTTTTCATTTTCGTAACAATTCGCTATGACGAGTTTAATAATTATTACTTGTTCAGGGAATTCTAATAAATTGAATCCCACCAAAACCTCATTCCTAACTATTATTCATTATATACTATTATTTAAACTCCGTCCTATTATTCGAAAGGATTCGGATGCGATTCGTCGGATAAAATATACTAAGGAAGTACTACGTATATTACGTAGACTAACTTAAAAATACGAACTACGAAATATTTTTGAATTATGAATCTCTGAGTTCTGGTGAGATTTACATACACTCATTTATCTCACAAATTAATAATACGACTTCATATCTTAAGTTCCTTATGACAATATATCCTTAAAATCGTTTATTCATAAAACGAAAAATTTTGTCCAAAAATCTTAATTATCTCAAGCGTCAGAAATACGGGTTATTACAGTCTCCCCTCCTTAAAAGAATTCCGTCCTCGGAATTTATACGAGAACAATTGAGGTTACTATTTTCACACCTCGCTTTCTAATTTCTAGGTTGAGACTTCAACCTTCTTGGTTTCGTACAACCTCCTCAACATTATTACTTCACTTTTCACCATTTGCTATATTCAGTCGATGATATCTATAATTTCGTATTCTAATGTATGCTTAACGTCCGCACTATAATTTCGTAACACTCGCGTATAATATGCAAGACTGATTCATTGGAAAGAGCGTCCCTTCATATGTACTTTATTAATATAATTCAAGACCTTGTAAGTTTCACTACTCCTCGAGCTTAAACTCTCTCTTTTACCAAATCTCGTTACTTTTACCCACGATAATATATTCAGTAATACGAAGTCTCCTGCTTCATACTCTCTACCTTTTCTGGCTTGATCACCAACTCCCTTTGACTATTTTGAGTTATCATTAATCGCTTTCAAATACTACAACTTGTATCATATGCCCTTCGAACCGATTCTTATCCTTATCACAAGGTAGATCGATATTTTCCGTCCGCACTAACTTCTTAGGATGGCATGCCTATAGGTGGGTGGTAACTAGGGTCAGATGAAACTCAGTCTGTGATAAGTAATTACCCCAACTCTTTTTAAAATCCAAAACACAACTTTTTATGAAAAGATAACATTGTACATAATTTTAATAGGAATCTTTCAATAATGATCATCGAAACAATTGATCAGAGTGATTTGGAGACCAATAAACTCATTTTCAATGTATATGAGAGATAAGGAAGAAATTAATTTAGATATGACTGAGAACAACCATATTTGTACTCAAGATGGCCAGTCTTTAGTACTTTCTGGCTTATAACACATAATCGAGTGGTTGCCCACCAGACTTTTGTCACACAGACAAGAAGTCACACCATATGCATTGTTTATCTCAATCGGATGAAAAATAGTTAACATTTAGAAGAAAATGATTTTGAAAGGGAGAGAAAATATATTTTAGAATTTTCATTCCTTAATGCATTACGAACTCAATATACAACAGTCCCTACTCATTTAGGAACCTATTGACAAAATCCCCAAATTTCTTATTTCCCATTTCTATTCTTTCCAAATGAATAAATCCTTAAGACTCTTATGGTCTTTGTACTTTCTCCACTACTACCCATTAGAGTGATGTTTCCACAGCTTAGGTGTAACCGTTATGGCTATTTCCTCCAATTCATGATGGGGATACCCTAATTCATATTCCTTCAGTTACTCCGATACATAAAATTATTTCTACTATGTTGCATCCGCACACAATCAATCCCTTACAAGACATGTAATTATTAATTACAAGATTCACCTTTTATCATCTGGTACTTACCACATTAGGACAATTACTCATATCTATTCTTTATTTTCCTCAAACTTCCTTCACCACTTACTATATGTCTCACAATTTAAACTCATTTTACCCAAAACTCATTCATACAGAATTTGTCATCCAACCTCTTTTCTCTTAAGATTTTCTAATGATATATATATTTTACCTTCAGGTTCTTCCTTCACCTTTAGACATATCAGGATATACTCTATGAAGACTACGACAACTTGTCCAATTATTTCTTACAACTCCAATTAATCCTTAGAAGGTACAGGTGCATTCATTAATACAACATACCTCATCAAAGACTCATATTGTCCTTATCGCGTGCTAAATGCCGTCCTTGGCATACTATCTCGGTAATTCATTAGTTAGTGGTAACCTACCCTCAATATATCTTCACTAGTAGACTAATTTCTTCGAGTGGTCAAATATTATGTTTATCCATATTATAGATATCCAATATTGATTGCTAACTTAATCAATTCACTTAATCCATTCTCACCAATGTATGCGCGATCTCATGCCGCTATCCATTTCCTTTACAAACAAATTATGTGCACCTCATAGTAATGGTAGGTCAATGACGAATGACGTGATCTCTAATGGTGGTAACCCCAAAATATCACTAAGGGTTACATTTCCCAATTCTTTAACTACTGCGTACTTCTCCTTATTGAATACTTCCTTTTTCATATCCATTACCGGTGCCCCACAACTTAGCATCCAAAGCGTAATATACTTTTCACTCGAATCTTAATTTAAACCTTCTCAATTTATCTCTATCTTCCAATCCCAACTTTATCCAATGTCGGGAAATCTTAACTTCACTGTTTTATTGTTACCATCAGTTTAAACATTCTTATTTGGACAATCATCCATTCTCAACATCACATCAATTCTTCAATCTGGAAGGGACTTAAATCTATGTCAAACCGGTACACCAATCAATCTTCATAACATATCACATTTCCCTTATTCTCCATATTTAAAACATGTTATCCCTTCTTTTAGGGCAATCATTATCATAACATCTAGACTATATAATTATAGCTTCTTGCTATCCATTTTACATATTTCCCAATATCAGTCTCACTGTTTAGTAAGTGATGTCTTGATTGGCTTGGGTGAACCATAATTAACTGTACGCCAACACGCACATATTTCTTAATCCATTATTCTTTCCATAGTAGAACTCCGGTTCCTTGTTAAAATTTCAAGGTATTTCGTTATATGTTTCTCCTCAAATTCCCTTTTTCTCTATGTCCCTTTCTCAACCATTTCATTTCCACTTCCTTCTATAACCACTTCTTGAATCTATATAGTAGTTATTTCCAACACTATGGATCTAATTGAATCCTCAACATTCGAGGTGACAATCTTTCCAATAATTGTAAACTTCTATTCATAATCTAACACACTCTTGTTTCAGGTCTAGAACTTCAATTACATCTGAATTTCTAGATACTTAAGAACAGTTGCATAATACAAGAAATATTTATGGCTAAAGAAATCTTTGTTCGATAAAGTTCATAAGAATTCTCGTTGAATCAACGACCTTATTAGGTCTCCACCAATTTCTCTTCTGTTTCCCAGAATAATCAAGCTATTATAGAAGGGGGTTGAATGTAATAGTACCAACTAATCGATGAACACAAGTATGTAGAATGGAATACTGTTTTGTATTAATAATAAACTTGAATACAAAACTCTCTCAAGAAATAATGTTCTTAAGAGCTACTAGGTTACACGAATAATGCTTGAAATAATATCTCTTCTAAATAATAACCTATCTCTGTGTTTATATAGACACAGCTATAATTCAATTACAAATCAGATTAGAAATATAATAGCTTTACATAAGGAAATAAACTTGCATTAGGATTCCTTCTTACTATCCTAATCAAACTCTGATTTGTCTATTTCCTTTTCTGGTAAACTCTGAAGCTAAACTCTGTCGGTTGATAATCTCTGATTTGAGCATTCTCTGTTAGAGTAAACTCTGATTGATTATTCTCTGATAGAGTAAACTCTGACCGACAGCTTCCTTAAACTCTGATGATGTCATCATAAACTCTATTTGGTATTCTCTGACAATAATCAGTGTTTGCATATCTAACAATCTCCCCCAATTTATGCTTTAAGAAGTAAAACATAAATTTCACTTATGATTTCAAAAATCCAAGACAAATGCATCAGAGTTTGTTTGTCATGATTAACTCAGATTCTTCTGTATGAAAAGTCATCTTTTAGAAATTGACATAAAAGTTTATCTTCAGCAGCTTTCAGAAGATCAACAAGCTTTTCCTTTAATTCCTTCATGTTCTCAGAAGAATCATCTATCTGAAATATTGTAGCCCTTAGAGCATAAATTGATGACCTCTCCATTCTTTCATCTAAGGCAATACAACAAGCCTTCATTCCATCAGGATTTAAGATTAGTGTAGGAATCCCTAACACCATTTTGAATTTTGCATCTCCTTTTCTCATTGCTCTTCTGGTTCCATCTTCAAGTATATAACCAGGCTCATATTCTTCAATTTTCAACCTCATCAGCCTTTCACTCTTCTTCTTTTCAGTTATCATTCCTTCAAGAATCTTTCTCCACTTTGAAGTTGCTTCATTTTCATCTTTGAGCAGATATAGAACATGTTCAAGTTCTTTAGATGCTTTATCATTCAGATTTTCTTCAGCAATCTTCAGAACTCTCCCATCTTCTAAAAAATAAATGAGCTTCTCCTTGGATTGAGCACCATCAAAGATATCCTTCACAATATTAATAGAGATTAGTTTGTCCAAATGTTCTTGAGACAGCTGTTCTTCAGGTTTATCTTTCAATGAATAAGGATCTCTGAAGATGTTTGCTTCACCTCTGTAGATTTTAGCATTTGCATCACCAATACCACCTTTGTTTTTTCCAAGTCTGGCATTGAGAGTCAGAGTTTGAGTCTTTGTCCATAGAGGATCAGATCTTTTCTTCCTTGTCAGAGATTGTTGTTGTTCTTCTTCTTCAACATCAAAGCTAGATTCTCCTGGTAGAAATGTTGTTCCTAGCATGGTGAGAGTTGTATGTGCTTTAGTTGGTGCTTTTTGTTGAGTTCTTGAGGATGACCTTGTTTGAATTTCAGAAACATGTTTTGGTTGATCAATTGGCTTAGGAGTTTCAGCAGTTTTGATTTGACTAACTTTTGATTCTGGTTTCTTCTTTTGAGCAGGTGCCTTTTTCACATATTTTCTCTTCTTCTTGACTTGAGCATTTTTATTTCCAGATTTTTTCAATTCTTCTTCTACAGTAACTGGATCCATTCCTGGATGTTCTTCTTCAAACATTTTCTTTGCCAGTTCTACATCCTTCAAGTTTTGCTCTTCAATCTTCTCAGGCTTATCTTCTTCTTCAAGCCTTTTTGCTAATTCCAAATCAGCATCTATCAGAGTTTGCTTGTCAGAGTTTATTTCAGCCTTTGATGTTATCAGAGTTTGTGAGGTTGTCAGAGTTTGTCCAATCAGAGTTTGCTTCCCATCCTTATGACTCCCTTGATCTTCATCATCAGGTTTGTCAGATTTTAGAATTGCATCCTCCTTGCATTTGTCTGAACCCTTCTCCCCCTTTCTGACATCATGTCATGTTTGAACAGTAAGAATCTCGACAATTATATGTAGCATACCTTACATAGAACTAACAAAAGCAGAAAGATTATCTACTTTAGCTTCTAATTCAACTTGTTTGTCTGAGACAGATTTGAGTTTTGCTTCCAGAGAATGTTGAAAAGAAGAAACAGTAGATTCAACTGCTGCAGAAGATTTGTTGACAAATTCCTTAAGATCATTAACTTCACTTTTAATCCCTTTTGTCATAATAGTAGATGCCTTCAAGAATGTCTTGAGTTCTGGAGAGTGTATTTCTTTATCAGCTTTGTTGACCAAGTTAATAACATGAGGCCATGAAATTTCTCTCTCAGGAAACTTCCAAGATGAATCCCAGATATCTTGTCTGTGAGATGTAATAAAATCTTCATTTGATGTCCTTGATTTGGAAGAGAAATCCCTCTTTACACCCTCTACATCTAGATCAGCTTCAATTTGGCCTTGGAGATTTTCCACCACCATGTAATCAGGATAACTCATCCTTAATCTCTCATGAGCATCATGTGCATTAACAGGCCATTTCTTGGTGTTATATCTTTGAGTGTAGGGAATTGAGAGATCTACTACTTCTTCATCAGCAAAAATTACATCTTCAGAGTCTGTGTCCTTCCCATCAGAGTTTAAAACTTCATCAGTGTATAGCACAACATTAGAGTTTGCAGGAACAGGTAAACTCTGAGTACCTGTAAAAGTAATAGAACACCCTAAATCACTCTGATTTTTTTAAAGTAATCTCATTACTTCTCACATCACACATATCATAACTTTTAATAGTTAGATTTTGCTCACTAAAAGTAACTAACTTCTTTTTCAATTCTACCTCTCTTTTTGCCAGATCCAGTGTCTGCCTCTCACTAATTCTGTTTTCCACACATTTTACCTCAGTCTCACAAGAAAGGTTCAAATCACAATGTCTTACAGAAATAAGAGGTGGCTGAGAAAGGAGTTTTATAGTCACATGAATAGGGGTTTCCTTGTTAGGACTATCCATGATCATTCCAGCAGTAAAGGTAGGAAATATAAATTCTGAACTTATACAATCAGAGAATGTAAAGTCTGAAGAAAAGTCAGAGTTTATACCTTGATCTTGTGTAGATATGATTGTCTCTATTGGTTGTGCAGAAATTGGTTGCACTAAAATAACATTAGAGATTGCCAGTGGAGCTTCATCAGAGTTTGTCTGTTCAACCTTTGAGTCTTGGTCTGCAATCAGAAAATGGATGATTGGTTCTTGTGGGACCTGAGTCATATCTTCAGCTGCTTCACCACTTTGAGGTGAAGGTTCTTGTGGGCTTGACTCTGCCAGAGATTGGCCTTCAGCATCAGCAACAACAATGTCTTCTAAAATTTGTTGAGTGCCTGCATCCAAACTTTGATTTGATGGTTCTTGTGTGGCTGGGGCCTTGACAACTTCTTCAACCCTTTGAGCTGAAGGTTCTTGTGGATTGTACCCCTGATCAATGCTGGCTTCATTTGCTGGAACTGTGGCTTCTATTGAACTTTGATCAATAGGTTCTTGTGTGCATGGCCCTTCAATGACTGCTACCTCACTTTGAGAAGTAGGTTCTTGTGTGTCCTGGCCAAAATTCACTTTCTTCTTCTTTCTTGAAAAGAGTTTGGAATTTGGAGAATTTGGAGTAGGTTTTGACTTCTCTGCTTCCATCTCCTTCCTTACCTCTTCTGCCAGTTCCTTGACCCTATCATAGGAAATCTCCTTTATAATTGACTTTAGTGACTTTATAGGAGAATCAGATACTGTGATAGGAACAGCTTCACCAGAGTGTATCAAGTCATCAAAGTTTACCAAATCATCAGAGTTTGGAGCTTCAGTGTTTAATGGTCTAAGAGAGTTTGGCTGGTCAGAGTTTAAGACATCAGAGTTTATCGCTGCATCAGAGTTTATCCCTTCAGTGTTTGTAGCATTAGAGTCTGTAATCCTGACTAATCTTCTTCTCTTCTGCTTCTTCTCAGGAATTGGAAGAACTGTTTCTGTTGGAGAAAAAATCTCTGAAACCGGGACATCTATAGTTCTTGCTTTAAACACAAAACCTTCATCAGAATCTGTATTTTCATCAACCAATTTTCTCTTTTTAGGAGATGATTCTTTCACTGATTTCCATTTCCTTTTTCTTTGGCCATGTTTTTGAGAGGTATGTTTTTCAACTACAACCTTTTGGGAGACTGCAGAGGTTGGCAATAGTGTTTGAGTTGCAGTGTTTGGATTTTAACTTGGGTTAGAATCAGAGATTGCTAAACTCTGATTCGTAGTCACTGACAAAAACTCCCTCCCATACACAGTAGGAATTTTCTGATGTAAGAGAAGCCTGACCCATGTAGGATAAAACAAATTAAAAAGTTTACCTTCAGCCTTCTTTGCATCTTTTCTTGATAGATCAGCAAAAATTCTCTTGTTCATGCTAAAACTAACTAAATTCTGATCATTCTCAAATTTTACATCAGGCAACAAAACATTAAAAATTAATTGTAAAAATCTAGCAAAATAGATAGTATGAGCATCATCACTAATCTTATTAGCTAATTGCCTAATGATTAAATAAGGAAAATTGAAATTTAAATTGTGGGTTAGAGAATACCCAATCTGTTGAGACAGCTGCGGAATTGCATCAAAATTTGTGCATTTAGCTGTGAAAGCCCTTGTAATGCAATTGAAGAAGAAACTCCATTCTCTTCGAAGATTTGGTCTTGTGAGGCTTCCCAACTTTGATAAATTTCTTCCATAGCCTATTTTCTTGAAAAATTCCTTGATTTGATCGTCACTTACCATATCATCATACACAGTCACTCTTGGAAGATTAAGAGCTTGATGAACCACTGCAGGAGTTATCGAATGATTGCCATTGCATTTGAATGATATGACTGGCTCTTCATCATCACCAACATTGTTAAACTTTGCAGTTGACCAGATTTTGAGCTGAGAAATTCATGGGTTCCTGAAGTGCGTATCCAATGTAACTGTTCAGCAAAAAATCCTAAATCACATGAAAATCCTGAGGTGCTTCATCCTTAGATAATATAGAGATGTAGTTTGTTGCAGCAAACGAATAATTCTGAAAATTAACACCCTTAGAAGCCATTGATGTTTTGAGGTTTAAAGAGTGAATAACAATTAGGGTTTGATGAAACGAGAGAGAAAGAGAGAAAATAAGATGCAGGTGATTAATTCAAAATAAAAATGAATTAATGTATTCCCCCTCAATTGCATAAACCTAGTAGTGGGACACATGGCATAAAATGAATGGTGCAATAATGATTAATACAAGTCTCAAAATACAGCATATGTATGTGTGTATCTGTGTAATGATATGAACCGTCAATCGTGAGAAACACGCGCCTTATTACAAATCCAATAAGAGAATAATAATTATGATGTCACAAAATAAAATAAGATGTCATAAATATTATCTCAGAGTTTACCACTTAATCAGAGTTTACAGATCAGAGTTTATATGAGTTAGAGTTTAGTATTTACTGTCAGAGTTTACCATACTCTGACAACTAGTGATCAGAGATTAGATGCTTCATTGATCAGAGTTTACTCCATTTTCATCAGAGTTTACCCCATACTCTGACATATACTCTTAGTGTCTGAAACTTGCTAAGTTGTGCCACTTGTCACCATCCCTAATTCAGAAACCAGTTTGTTAAATGTTGCTTCAGACAAAGGTTTGGTGAATATATCTGCTAACTGTTGATCTGTAGGAACAAAATGTAATTCAATTGTGCCTTCCTCCACATGTTCCCTTATGAAGTGATATCTGATACTGATGTGCTTTGTCAGAGAATGTTGGACTGGATTTCCTGTCATTGCAATAGCACTTTGGTTATCACAATAAATAGGGATTTTTGAAAATTTCAAACCATAGTCTAACAATTGATTTCTCATCCATAAGATCTGTGCACAGCACCTTCCAGCAGCAATTTATTCAGCCTCTGCAGTTGATGTTGAAATTGATTTCTGTTTCTTACTGAACCATGACACAAGTCTTCCACCTAAAAATTGACAACTGCCACTTGTGCTTTTCCTGTCAATTTTGCATCCTGCAAAGTCAGCATCTGAATAGCCTATCAATTTGAAATCAGACTCCCTAGGATACCATAAACCAAGATTAACAATGCCCTTGAGATATCTGAAAATCCTTTTCACAGCAATTAAATGAGGTGCTCTTGGATTTGCTTGAAATCTAGCACATAGACATGTGGCAAACATGATGTCTGGTCTACTTGCATTCAAATAAAGTAGAGAACCAATCATTCCTCTGTATGCTGTAATATCAACAGGTTCTATAGTGTCTTGATCAATTATTTTGCAGTAGCCATGGGAGTTGTAGCAGAAGTAGAATCTTGCATTTGAAATTTAGTGAGTAGATTCTTTGTATATTTAGACTGATTAATGAAAATACCTTCCTCAGTCTGTTTTACTTGTAAACCTAGAAAATAACTCAATTCTCCCATCATGCTCATTTGATACCTGGACTGCATTAACTTTGAAAATCTTTCACAGAGTTTCTCATTAGTGGAACCAAATATAATATCATCAACATATATTTGAACCATCAATAAGTCCTTACCTTGAGTTCTATAAAACAAGGTTTTATCAATTGTTCTTGTAGTGAAACTATTTTCAAGTAAGAATAGAGCCAGAGTTTCATACCAGGCCCTTGGTGCTTGCTTTAGTCGATATAAGGCTTTATCTAGTCTGTAGACATGATTTGGATATTTTGGATTGATAAAGCCAGGTGGTTGTTCAACATAGACTTCTTCTTCAAGTTCACCATTTAAAAATGCACTTTTAACATCCATTTGGTAGACCTTGAATTTCTTATGTGCAGCATAAGCAAGAAAAATTCTGATTGCCTCAAGTCTAGCTACAGGTGCATAGGTTTCATCATAATCAATCCCTTCCTGTTGAGAATAACCTTTGGCTACCAGTCTTGCTTTGTTTCTTGTAATTATTCCATCAGAGTCTGTTTTGTTCCTGAATACCCATTTTGTGCCAACAATAGATCTGTTCTTTGGCCTTGGAACTAGGGTCCAAACTTCATTTCTTTCAAACTCATTCAATTCTTCCTGCATAGCAGTGATCCAATCAGCATCCTTCAAAGCATCTTCAACCTTCTTTGGTTCTGTTTGAGAAAGAAAACTATGAAATAGACATTTATTCTGAGTAGCTTTTCTTGTCTTTACTCCACTTTCCAGATCACCAATAATTAAGTCAGGTGTGTGATCTTTGGTCCACTTCCTTGGATGTGGAAAATTTCTTGAACTAGATGCTCCCCCATGATTTGTGCCTTCATAGAATGATTCCTCTGTAAATGCTGATCCTCCCCCTGAAGATGTGCTTCATTCAATGTTTGAAGACTCAGAGTTTAAGTACTTAGAGTTTGAATTATCAGAGTTTGAGGTCTAAGTACTTGTGGTCTCAGAGTTTGAATGATCAGTGTTTAGGGTCTTAGAGTTTGTATTGTTCAGAGTTTGGTTAGACTCTGATATTTCAATAGTTGTGTTTTGATCTCCAATGTCAGTTTGTGATTGATGTTGCTCCCCCTCAACATGTGCAGTATCTTCAATTTCTATTTCAATCATTTCTAAATCAGAGTTTAAAGAATCAGAGTTTAGTTGAACAGAGTTTATCTCGTTAGAGTTTGATTTACCAATGTTTGACTCATCAGAGTTTAGATCAACAGAGTTTATTTTCTATAGTTCATTCTCAAATCTCAGAGTTTCCTATGCATCCTTATCATGTAACCCAGCTATCTTCCCTTCATCAAAGGAGACATTAATTGATTCCATGACTGTCCTTGTCCTTAAGTTGAATACTTTGAATGCCCTTGAAGATGTTTTAGAAGTTGTTGCATATCCAACAAAAATTCATTCATCTGCTTTAAGTTCAAATTTCTTCAATTGTTCAGGATGTGTTTAGAGAATAAAACACTTATTTCCAAAGATGTGAAAGTACTTGACATTTGGTTTTCTTCCTTTCAAAGATTCATATGGAGTCATTCCATGTTTGTTTATTAAAGAACAATTCTGAGTGATGCATGTAGTGTTCACAGCTTCTGTCCAAAAGTAAGTAGGTAGCTTTGCTCCTTCTAACATTGTTCTGGCAGCTTCAATTAAGGTTCTGTTCTTTCTTTCAACTACACCATTTTGTTGAGATGTGCCAGGTGCTGAGAATTGTTGAATAATACCTCTTGTTGAGCAGAATTCCTCCATTGTAGAGTTTTTAAACTCTGTTCCATTGTCACTCCTTAGATTCTTTACTTGTGAGTTGATCCATTCTCAATCATTGCAATATGGTCAATAATTGTTTCTGCAGTTTCATCCTTCTTATGCAAAAAGTACACCCATATAAATCTAGTAAAGTCATCCACAATTACCAGAGTGTATTTCTTCTTTCCAATGGACATGATGTTTACTAGACCAAATAAGTCAAGATGCAGTAGATGAAAAGGTTGATCAATTGAATTTTCAGTTTTGCTTTTGAAAGATGTCTTCTTTTGTTTGGCCTTTTGACATGAGTCACATAGTCCATCAGGATGAAATTGAACTTTTGGGAGACCTCTAACTAGGTCTTTCTTTACCAATTCATTAATGTTTCCAAAGTTCAAATGACACAACTTTTTGTGCCAATTCCAGCTTTCCATTGGTGATGCCTTTCCAAGTAGACAGGTTAAGGGACCATTAGAACTAACATCCAAGCTAGCTTCAAATAAATTGTTATGTCTGTGGCCAATAAGAACTATTTTCCCATTTATCTTGTTTTTCACTTCACAATGAGTTCCATGAAATTCCATAGAATAACCTCTATCTGTCATTTGACTCACACTAAGCAGATTATGTTTGAGTCCTTCAACCAGAGCTACATTTTTAATGATGACATTTCCAATCACAATGTTGCCATATCCCAGTGTTCTTCCTATGTTGCCATCTCCATAAGATACTGCTGGGCCAGCCTTCTCCTCAAACTCTGAAAGCAGAGATTTATTTCCAGTCATGTGTGCAGAACATCCACTGTCAATCACTAGGATGTTTTTCTTGTTTCCCTACAATCAGTAAATGCAATTTAATTAGTAGGTTTGGGGACTCAAACTAGTTTGGGTCCTTTCTTTGAAAACTTGTTAACTTTTGCAGCAGAAGTTCTTTTGTCAGAGTTTGTGTTAACAGAGTTTACATGATCAGTGTTTGCATTCACAGAGTTTGTACTGTCAGAGTTTACAATCCTCTTATCAGACTTTATCACATATATTTGCTTGACAGTATATTTTGGAGAAAAATTTATTTGAGGCTGTGGTTCATAAGAATTGTAATACAAATTGCGATATTCTTTGCATGTATAAATGGAATGTCATAAACTACCAAAATGAAAATAGGGATTATATCTTGTTTGTTTTCTAGCCTCAACCCTAGGTCTTTCAGGTTCTTTCCTTTTCTTTTGTTTACAGTCAATAGCAAGGTGATTAGAATTTTCACAAGTAAAATAGGTTTTCCTAGGAGCATCGGGGATATTCATGTAGTTATTCTCCTTAGTAATTCCTACTTTACCATTCCTATTTCTTTTCACCTTTTTAGATTTATTAGTGACTGTCTTCAACTTTTCTTTAAGTTGCTTCTGTGAAAGTAACCCTACATTCACCTTTTTAGAATCTGACACACTATTGTTTTTAGAGCATTCAAGGAGAGTTTTCTTATCATCACTAGCTCTAACAAACTTCATAGGTTTAGTCAATGTTCCTTTTGTGTGTGAATTAGTGTGAATTTCTTTATCAGATTCATAACCTAGGACAGAAGTCCAATTCTTATTTGTCAGCATTTGTTGGACTTTCTTTCCAGAATTTGTCTAAACTCTGAAAGTCTCTTTTTCTTTAGCTATCTCAGATTTCAAATATTTGACTTGTATTTCTAGCTGATTTTGCATGTGTATTGCATTTTCACAGTCTTTCTTAAAGCTAATCATATGTACAAGTTCATATTCAAGAAAATTATTCCTAGCATTCAGAGTTTGTATTTCAGATTTTAATCTTTCATTCTCAAGAGACTGTGATTTAAAACTAACATGCAAATTTCTAAGAAAAGACTTTAATTCATGAATATCTTCAGTATCAAAAGTGAAAATAGAGTTTGGTACATTTTCAGAGTTTAAGATGGGAGAATCAGATTTTGCCATGAGAGCATAATTAGTTTCTTCTTCTGAGTCTGAGGAGTCCATCCAATCTTTCTTTGATGTGATGAGAGCTTTCCCAGATTCCTTGTTTTTGCACTCAGTAGCAAAGTGTCCCATCTTGTTGCACTTGTAACACTTGACCTTTGATTTATCAAGTGTTTTTTATTTTCCTTCTATGTCTTCTCTTTTTCTAAATCTGTCTTTCTTGTCTGACTCACTATGCTTCTTCTGATAGTTTCCTTGCTTCCTAAATTTTATGTATTTCTTGAAGCTTTTGACAAACATAGCAAACATCTCCATCATGTCAGAGTCTGAATAATTATCATAGTTTACATCAGAGTTTGCCTCAAACTCCGATTCACTATTTTCTTGGAGTACTACTTCTTTCCCTTTTCTTATTGAAGCTTTAAACACCTTTTCTTTTGGTTCTTCAATCTTGGCTTTTGCATTCAAAGCAATAGATCTTGCCTTACTACTTTTTCTGTTTCTTCTTTGCTGTAACTCCAGATCATGAGTTTTCAATTTGCCATAAACTTCATCTAAGGACATCTCATCTAAATCAGCCCTGTCTCTAATCAAAGATGTCTGCAGATCCCATTCTTCTGGAAGAGCCCTCAGAAATTTGGTGTTTGAGTCTTCATTGTCATATATTTTATCCACCAAAGCCAAGTTATTTCACAGAGTTAAAAATCTGTCATAGATATCCGTGAGAGACTCATTCTATTTAGCCTCAAAATATTCATATTCTTGTATGAGTACATATCTTCTATTTTTCTTTATCTCCTGGGTTCCTTGGCATTGAACCTCTAGTGCATCCCAGATTTCTTTGGCAGTTTTGCATGCAATTACCCTGTTAGATATTACAGAGTCAAGACTGTTATGCAGAATATTTCTTACCTTTGCATCTTTCAAGACTTCCTGTTTTTCTTCATTAGTCCATTCTTTCTTGTCCTTCATGGTGTAATACTCAGGGATTTGTCTTCCTTCCACAATTGTAGAAGGCACTAGTTTGGTTGGTAGATACTATCCTGTATGGATTCTGTCTAGATAATCAGAATCAGTTACTTCCAAGAACATCATCATCTTCACCCTCCATGTAGGGTATTCAGCCTTCTTCAAAATTGGAATCCTGATACTCTCATACTTGCTTCCAGACATGATTATTTGATCTTTTGAGTTGAAATTTATTGCTTGCTCTGATACCAATTGTTTTCCAGAATAATCAAGCTATTACAGAAGGGGGGTTGAATGTAATAGTACCAACTAATCGATGAACAAAAGTATGTAGAATGGAATACTGTTTTGTATTAATAATAAACTTGAATACAAAACTCTCTCAAGAAATAATGTTCTTAAGAGCTACTAGGTTACTCGAATAATGCTTGAAATAATATCTCTTCTAAACAATAACCTATCTCTGTGTTTATATAGACACAGCTACAATTTAATTACAAATTAGATTAGAAATAGAATAGCTTTGCATAAGGAAATAAACTTGCATTAGGATTCCTTCTTACTATCCTAATCAAACTCTGATTTGTCTGTTTCCTTTACTAGTAAACTCTGAAGCTAAACTCTGTCGGTTGATAATCTCTGATTTGAGCATTCTCTGTTAGAGTAAACTCTGATTGAGTATTCTCTGATAGAGTAAACTCTGGCCGACAGCTTCCTTAAACTCTGATGACGTCAGCATAAACTCTGTTTAGTATTCTCTGACAATCATCAGTGTTTGCATATCTAACATCTTCAAAAATTTTGATCAGCATATAATAACCTTATATATGGCAAGGTAGGGAAACAAGGTATATTATATGATTTGGTCATCCTATAGTCACTAACATTAATCCTATTATAACTATCTATGGGTTGAAATATAACCCCGAGCACCAAACATGCCAAATCCATCATTTAGATAGTCAAGATAAATACTACTGTACGTATGATGAACTCCTTTAAAATTCACAGTATTCTGACTCGATAACGTTCTAACAGAACAAAAACATTGGTTAGCTTGGTCTCATAACTCAACCAGACATAATCCGACTACGCATTTGGTTATTAAAACCCAACTTCAAACTCAACCAAACAAATCCCCATTAGGAAACTCACAACTTCTCATTGCAACTATTCCTCGATATTATCTCATTGTAGACTTTCATATCTCTTAAGTCATCATGTATATACACTTTATTATGGCATTAATTCATTTAAATCCTCAATATTAACTCATATATAGATGGCCATATCCTTTAAGCCATGCTTCTCTATTTTTCCCTGAAACATTTCATTTACATGTCTTCTTAATTCTAAAGTTTATTAAACTTAAGTGAATGTATTTTCTACAGAAAATTGGGCATGACCTACTCGTAAGTTAGACTATGCCCTGTGTAAAAACACCTCAATTACAATCCCAAACATTCAAAACAATCTTTGTCCTCTAGTGACCTCAAGCATCGACGTCTAGTCAGTCATCTAGAATATAAAATGTATATCAAAAGGCGATAACTAGAGTCACTATATATGTATGTGTACTCTCGAGCATCCTCAACGCCAGTCAACAACAATATTGACGACCACTACGTTGGACCATCAATCTCATTTTCTCCATAACATTAACAAGGATTTGCTGAAATGCACACTACTCTTCGGGTTATTGCCAAAAGGATGACTATTCTATCCACTATATGCAGTCTCAATTAAGCTGCACTTATGGATCTATAATTGGTTTACGAGACTTTTTCCCGAACCTCCTATCTCAACTCAAACCATTTCATCATCAATGACTACTCGGACCCTTCTCTGCTCCAGAATTCCACTTTTTGAAACAAGGAGCTTCGTACAAGCACTTATGCAATATCTCATCTATACTGGTTAGCCTAACCATCATATTTGCAATGTGGCGGTCATCGCTACCCCAAGGGCTTACTTTAATCCAAAATCCTTAATATACTCAGTGACTACATCAAGTGTGTATCTTAACTCTTTGTTGTGACTCTACATTATATTCATATCGTACATCATCTAAATTGATACTTTACTTTTTATTCTCAGAGAATCTTCAACAAAATCCTCGTATTCCTCATCCTCAAACAAACATCAATAATATCATTAAATCCATCATACTTCTCGTTAGTCTTACAAATACCAGGTCATTGCCTATTTGGGAACAATTCCTCGAATTTGGCACAAAATTATAACCTAAAAAGGTTCTCCATGATCTTAACATTACTAACTTAAGGTAATTATCATGGTTCTATCTTATCCATTGGCACTACATCCGGTAGTCTAATAATGAACTCTATATGAGCTCTTACGTCCTCCTCTTATATATATATAACTCTTAACTCTCTCGTATCTAAGTACTATGACTCAGAGCTCTTATACCACTTCTATGACACCCCCAGATCCTGGGTCAGGGATCCAGGCTATCACGATCCAATTCCACAACAATAACACTCACTTATTTAATAATTATATCAACAACAGTCTCTGGTGACCCCAATCCAAATACACAACTCGAGCCATAGTCTCAGAAAATGAATTTAAAATAATAACAGTTATTATAATCCAATTGTAATAAACTCAGGATCTCATGCTACTAATATAACCTCTACCTGAAGTTACATTAGAAGTCAACACTATTTCAACATTTATAATTACATTGCATATTATACAAAAAGTATTAGGATTCTAAACTGAAATCCTATTTAGCTTACACCACCTGTAGAAGCCTTGAACCTGACTAACTCAAGCTCGAGCCTCTCATTTCCTTTGCATCTCATGGACAAGTCTTACTGAAAGATTTAAAGTTTACAAAAATAAGAATGAGCCAAAGAATGCTCAACAAGATATATATTAGAATATTTTGTAATTTGCACCAAGAAAAGGGTGGTAACCAATATATATACCAATCCGATGTCCAACAGTATCAGTAGATAATTTGTAATATATTTCTGCAGAAAGTTTAGCGAGGTATATTTCGACAATAATTGAATCAGAGTTTACGATGCAAGAAGGTACTCAAAATAAGTATGCAGTTCGAGTTACTGTGGTACAACAATTTAAGTTCAAAATTTTGAAATGAAAATATCGGTAATTTAGCACGATGACATTAACTATAGTGTTCTATTCATTTAAAAATCACTGAGAAAGCATTTCAAGATACTGCGAATAGAATCAATAAAAGTTCAACAGTTCTCATTAGCACTATCGGTAACTTAGCACCTTGGCTTTTGTTATAGTGTAGGACCAATGAAAGTTTAACAGTTCCCATTAACACTATCAGTAACTTAGCACCATGGCTTTCGTTATAGTGTAGGATCAATGAAAGTTCAACAGTTCCCATTAACACTATTAGTAACTTAGCACCTAGGCCTTTGTTACAGTGTTAATGTCAAATTTCCAATTGGAAGAATAAGACTATATGGAGCATTCACCACGCCTATTGTACACGATGATCAGTCATATAGTACAATAGTTAAGTAACCTTTTCTACTAGCAGAAGGATGATCCTCAACTGGTCATCACCCTAGGCAACACCTGGGCCTTTAAATGCTGGACCGTGCGTCACTCGGCCTCTTACGCTAGATGGACTGTGCCGCACACAAGCCTCTAGTGGCTCTAGAATTACCATTTCTGTGATTTATGATTACATGACTTGTACTCTACCAATTTTAATAAATCAGATTTTACTCCTTTTAATCCAATTCTTCTTCCCAGATAATCTCAGATGTTCCTAGTATTTAAAATAAAAGTTTCATGATTTATGGAATCTCCTAACTAGGGTGATCACAGCTTCAAAGTTCAAATAAAACAGGATTTTCATTTTCTGCGCTAACGTTACTAAATCGGCCATAACTTTTGGCTCGTAACTCCAAATGACACAAAATTAGCGCTCAAACGATCTAGAGACTAACTACTATCCAGTCATCTCATCAAACTACCAAGAACAGTGAATAATTCTTCCCAGATTTTCTGGACATTTTCGGCAGAAACAAAATGGGCATGGTAATGTTTGTATACTCAACATTTGCCTTACATTAACCTCCTCAAAATCAACCAAACAACTTCCATACATTTTATACTACTACTTGGGAATGTACTCAAGACATCCCAAGCCCAATCACAATTAATCCATACTCCAAATGTTACCAATAATTCATAGTAATTCAGCCAACAACTCATTCATGCTCTTACAAGCTTATTGTCACTACCCATGGCTTATACAACAACATACCTTCATTATACTCCATTAACAATATTTTTCAGTTCTACTACAATCAAAACCCATCTCCAAATTTCAAGCAATAACTCAAACAACTACATACAAAATCAATCTAACACATATACTAACTACCCATGCATTTCTCTTTGATTTCTAGGCCAAAACTTTCCAAAATCTGAAACTATCAGTTTATACAAACCAAGAAACGAACTAGAGAAGATAGGAGGTGAGGAGAGTGCTTACCATTAACGCATAGGACTCGAGAATAGCTTCGTTTTGAGTGGTAGAACGCGTAAAACCGCCAAGGCAATCTCAAGTTACAAGCTTTTCTTTTCCCCCCTTCTTCATATCTTTCCTACTCGGGATTTCATCCTCAAATAAGGAAATGGAAGTGTTTTATGTTAAAGACTAACTTGGCTCTTGGCTTCTTGACTATTTCAAGGGGCAAGTCAACAAGTCCACTTTGACTTTAGTCAATCCTACTATCTTCCTTAATACACCAACCAATACAAGTATTTGCAATTTATTGTACAAATATAAAAAAATCGGCTCCTTTTAAATATTTTAGATAGTGATTTGATTTTTCATTTTCGTAACAATTCGCTATGACGAGTTTAATAATTATTACTTGTTCAGGGAATTCTAATAAATTGAATCCCACCAAAACCTCATTCCTAACTATTATTCATTATATACTATTATTTAAACTCCGTCCTATTATTCGAAAGGATTCGGATGCGATTCGTCGGATAAAATATACTAAGGAAGTACTACGTATATTACGTAGACTAACTTAAAAATACGAACTACGAAATATTTTTGAATTATGAATATCCGAGTTCTGGTGAGATTTATATACACTCGTTTATCTCACAAATTAATAATACGACTTCATATCTTAAATTCCTTATGACAATATATCCTTAAAATCGTTTATTCATAAAACGAAAAATTTTGTCCAAAAATCTTAATTATCCCAAGCGTCAGAAATACGGGTTATTACATTCAAGTTCACATCCCTCTGAACTTTAATTCTAATTCCGTTTCCCCTTCCTAACTTCTTTTCCAGCTCCGCACTCATCTTCTTTCTGTTTTCTGCGCCTTTCTTTCTTTTGTTGTTCTTTCTTGTATGCTGGATCATGTAACTGTGCCCATCTAGCATTCAACAGGCTTGCTGCTTCCATCTCTAAATGATTTTTGGGTTTTGGATACGGATGTCTGAAAAGCCTTCTGAGTTTGTCCACTTCCTGAGTAGTCTTGATCTTTGGAATATCTTCAAAGTTCTTCATGATGAGCTGAGACTTCTAGTGAGTTTTATCAGCTTTAAACTGATAGTAGATCATCTTAGGGTAGCCCTTGACACGGTTGGTATTGAAAACACTAGCCGCATCTAACTCCATTTGTCTCTTCTCCTGCACTATCTTAGATAAGTACTTCAGTAGTCTCTGCTTCTCATCCACAAACATATCCTCTACATCACCCCATTTGAATTCTTCTCTAACTTTATCTAGAAATGCAGCATCTTGAGTTTGTAACAGCCATCTCCTACTCATATGCAAGAAGGTCTGTTTCTGGTCTGCATCAATGAATACCAAAGCATCAACTGTATCATCAGCGTAAGAGTGAATCAAATATACACTATCTCTGCCTGGAACACCAACTGCCTCCCTTATTTCTCCTTGTTCCAGTGGTCCAGAAGAAAAAGTCAGAGCTTCATCTACACTTTTCACAGCTTATAGAATATTCCATTTTCTCTGCATAAGCTCTGGCTCAATCTTCACATTGTCTAGAGGATTTGGAGCAACGACATCACATTTCTATATCTCATTGCGCTTCTTGAATATTATTTTCTCAATGAACTCCACTGATTTTTCCTTAATGTTAGAGGTGAATCCATTACTCATCATTTGTCTACAGACAACTTTTAGAGATTCCACCGATAGAGCCATTAGATCATTTTCCTCCATACTAATCCTCTTCATTCTTCCATCTACCACCATTCAAACAACATCTGGATTTGCTGAGAATTCTGGTCCCTTGTCCTCTGCTAGCTACATTAACTGATCTCTGTACAAAATGCTAAGTTCTTCAGCTTGAGAGTATTGAATTTTAATTGCTAGCAAGAACAACTCTGACACAAATCTTCTCGACATGAATTGATCATCCACGTACATGAAAGACATTGGGGCTCCATCAACTAAGGACAAAATGACTTGTCAATCCTTAACCACCGTCTTATATCCAACATGGAATTTAGAAATCATCTTCTTCAAAGCACTTATGTAGTCCACAGTCATTAGATTCTTCAAGTTCAAGTTGTAGAACAACTCATCTACCTCCTTGTTATGAATTCCATTCGCACAAGTACCCATTAGTATCTTCCATGCATTGTCCCATTTTTGTCCAATCCTTCATTAGTCCAAATAAATCTGAGGATCAGCTAATCTGGCAAGCTCATGATCATACTGCTTTTCCTTGAGCTCCACTTGCTTCTCAAGGAAAACAACCTTATCTTGCATCATCTTCATTTTAAAGAACTGAGCTTGTTTCAAGGCTAACTAATTGTTGAGCTTTCAGGGTCTCCTCGTCAACAGGAATCTCTTCAGTAGACGCCCCAGCACCTCCACCTTGTTCCTCCAAGGATCTCTTAATAGCATGTGCTAGAGGTACGTCCTCTATATCAGAATCAGAATCATCATGTACTTCTTCCTGTCGATCACCAAAGTCAGTGAATGGCTCTTCTTGTTCAACCACCACTGCTTTACCATCTCTCTTCCTCTGAGCCTCATCATCAGTCACTGGCTCATTTTCCTTCAATAGATCAATCTCTTCTTCAACCAGGAGTGACTATTGTCTCATCTCATTTCCTCTCTCCCCCTTAGGTGAGTTATCCTGAACACCACCTTGAGCACCAGATCCTCTAGCAGTATAGGAACCACCAAAACCAAATCCAGAAGGCCCAGTACCAGCTCCACTAGCACCACCAGCACCATCATCATCCGGGAGAGGTGGATTGTATTGCTCATTAAAGCACTCTGGGGGAACTAAATGCCGAACTGCATACATCATTCTGCTGACCTCCGTTGCCAAGGTATGCAGAACGCTTTATACGCTCCCCATTCTGTCATACAGTGTACTGCCCAAGACACCACCAGCATGGCCCAAGTCATTCACTTTTTTCGTCATTTCGTTTAAAGTTGCATCTTGACTTATCATTCGTGCCGCGTAGTCATTAAGAGCTCTCCTGTTATCTTTAACATTTACCCCCAACTGCCCCATCGACTGCCCGAACTGCTTCATCTGAGTCTCAATTGCTGTCATACGAGTATCAAGATTTTCAAGAACTAGGGACGGTGTTTGGCTTAGGTGTTCTCGCTCTAAAGATCACTCTGTTAGTGTTTGTCGCTAGGTTTCGGGCCTTAAAAATAAAGGTCCCTCACTCCCTAAACGCTCACACACATTTCCTGTCTCACGCTCCGGTATGTCTTCAATAACATGACTAAGATTATAAGCAGTACCTACAGAAACTGGATAAGTAACATTAGTAGCAGTTATGGGATCTAAGGATCATGTCTTGTCCTGAGGTTGAATCTCATGCTGAGAGGCTGCAGAATGTTCATGTATAATAGGAGAACTGATCCTCTCTACAGCATCAGTACGTACCGGTGAAGGTACTTTAGAAGTAGTTGAAACTTTCAGCCTAACTGAAGCAACAGGCTCTTCAGAAGACATTAAATCCTCGCCAATAGTCCTAAGTGTTGAATGTGCAATGGGAGAACCACTCACGTGAGGTGGAGTGGTTGTGAGAGACACTCTAGGTTTGGACTGGGCTGTTGAAGTAGCAGCTTGGGAAATTTTGGCACGCTTCCTTATTATTGGCTGCACTTCGTGGTCAATCTCATCACAATTCTCACCTAATTCTACAAATGCCGGCCTTTTAGCTCCCGTTAACAAGGGTGAAAGGGAAGAAGTTAGGGAATCAGACTCATAAATTTGGCTATCACCCTGGGATAGATCCGGCAGGTTAGCAGAATCTTGGGCCACAGAATCAGAATAAGAGGAAGAAGAAGTATTAGTAGTGTGAACAGAGAGTTGCTCATGTTCAAAGAAAGTACCTCCTTCATTACCTTGTCCAGCAAAGGGTTCAGAATCAGCATGTGTTGACCTAGGAGACGGTTGCTGCTCCCTTTTCCCGGCTGTGAATTGACTGTGAGATTGGCCATCATCTTGGTCGTCATTAAGATGCTCGTCAGGAATCCCTTGAAATGCGTCAGCATGAGCAGATGGATTCTGAGCATGTGATGATATTTGTGAAGTCCCCGCAAGAGAAGTGACACTTGCATCATAAGAAATCCACACTTGAATATTCTCAGGAATAGACATGGGTTTACCCTAATGTTTATCCTGGTTAGTAATAGTAGTAAGTGACTTAGTACCTATACCAAGAGATGCAGAGGTGGAACTCCTAACAAATGTCTGCCTAACATATAAAGCATTAGTCGGTACTAAATGATTAATAAGCATTTGTAAGAAACGAGGATACCAGCAGACAACAACGGTAGTTGCAATGTCCCTAGTAGCAGGTGATCCCATCGTTGCAACTATTTCAGAAAGAATGAGCCTTCCATAATTAATGTTGAGTTCACGGGCTAGGGAAACACCAAAAATTTGCATGGGAATCGGAATTTGATGAAAGTCTCTTTCTCGTGCACGAAAACATCTAGTAATAGCTTCGAAAAAGTAATTCCATTTTACATGAAAGAATTGTTTTTGAATGTTGGAAGTGGATATTTTTCCAATAGGAGGATAACCTCCAATTTTCTCAAAAAACTGCAAGCGCTCGGCCGCTGTAGGATCAGGGTCATAAGAATCCTTGACTGGGAAACCAAGAACTCGATTGAAAACCGCCTCTGTAACTTCATAATTCTGACCTGCCAAGATAAACCGAAAACCATAGGGGGTCGATTTACTCCCAAAGGTAATCACACTAGTCCATAATTACTGCAAAGCATCATGGACCATTGTTGGTTTTACAGTAAAAGCAGTACTAACTTTGGAGTACAAATTGAGAAATTGTACCCAAAACTTGAAATGCGGGATTTGATCACCAATTTTCGTAAAAATTGTGTTTAGCAAGTGAAAATTGGTGAGTCATTTTTGAAAAAAAATTCCTTGAATTAATTGAGAAAAAAAACAAACAAAGCAGACAATTAAGCAAGGAAATTAAGAAAACGAAACGAATGCAGATTAATTCCTTTTAATTAAGCAAACAAACGTGGTGCTTTACTTGTAATTAAACTACGGAATTAAAAGCAATAATACGAAATCAAACACAACAATAACAAACAAACTACTGAATAATATTCGATCAAATCCAAATAAAGCCTACAATTACAATACGTATGTGAGAAAGTGTATGTATAGGCGTGTGTATATATCGAGATTTGAAGAGGAACAAGAACGATCCAATAACACAACAATGCACAAGATAAATGATGCAGACAAAGAATAGTGAAAGGCATATGACAAGGCCTATTTGTAATAAGTAGATGACAACTCAACTCAAGTAAGAAAATGAAGTAAGTAATAATTACTGAGGAAGAAATCAAGACGAAGAATGTCAACTAGACACAAAGAATCCAAAAATCAGAAGTGTTCTAATGAAGTTGCTACTCTACACCGGAAGAAGTTCATTAATATGTTCAAGCGTCGGGATTTATGGAGAAGCAGTATTTCAGAAGAATTCAGAAGATACAGAAGATTCCAAGTGCCTACTACAAAGAGATTTCAAGAAAAGAAATAGTGAAGTAAAGCAAGAGAATGATAGAAGGCCACAGCTTAAAAGTTAATAATTGAAGAATATTTATTAGAATGACACAAATGAACTAGACAGTACATTAGTGTGTCATCTATAATAATATTTATTCTTCAGTTAGCTCAAGTGGTTTTATGACAGAAGACAAAGAAAAGACGGAAAGACCTCGGAGCTGACTACAAGTTAGATATGTTTAAATAATATTTTAATTCTACTATTAAAAGTAAATTAATTATTTAATTTATTTAATTAAATTAATTCAAGATTGAATTAATTTAATTTATGAATTATTTAATTACATTTAATAGAATTAATTTATTATAAAAGATATGACTTTATATGATTTTTAAATATAATTCAATTGACTTATTAAAGAGTCATACCCAATTATATAGAAGAGTCATACCGAAGGCTAGTTCAAAGAGTCATACTGAAGGCTGGTTCAAAGAGTCATACCGTGTGCCTTTTAATAAGTCATACTGTGTGCCTTTTAATAGAGTCATACCGTGTGCCTTTTAATAGAGTCATACCGGATTTCTTTTTGAAAGAGCTTTGAAGAGTCATGCTCAGCTATTTCAAGAGTCATACAAGGGTTAATTCTCATCTTTCAAGAGTCATATTGGAAGAGTCATACCAGCTTTTCCACCTCTATAAATATGAGGATTTGCTTTCATTATTTCAGTTGTTAAGATCAGAAAAACAGTTCAAATTTCAGAAATTTGTCTGCATTGTAATATTCACAAATTTCTATGCAAATTTGAAATATAATTGTTAAACCTAAACAGTTCATGTCAAATTTGTTCTAGAATATTTTATCAATTATATAATAGTTTTCTTAATATTAATTTTATAATACGTTTCAAGTTAAAAAATTATATCTTCTACTTGAACAGTATTTCATCTTAATTAATATTTCGCGAGTAATTAAAATAATATTTTTAAATCCAATATTCCACGATTAAATTAAGATATTGTATTCAACCCCCCTTCTACAATATCAGGGACCAACAATTGGCATCAGAGCTGGTTGATATTTATAATATCAGATCTGAACCAAATATTCCGCAACTCATACAGATCTCAAAAATTATTTTTTATTCGAAATAATTTTTTATTCGAAATATTTTTTTTTTAAAATTATTTTTGATCAAAAATTATTTTTCAGTCAAAAATTAAAATATTTTTTGAAACACTTAATTTTTATTCTTATTAAAGATGAGTACCCAGAAAGTGACGAGCATCAAAATTCCACAATTCGACAGAGAACACTACAACTTGTGGAAACACAAAATGCTACTAGTTATTGGGATTGCCAATCCCAAGTATGCATTAGTATTGGCCAAAGGCGTTGAACACCCTATAACAGTCATTCCAGAACATGAGATAGATGGGGTCATAATTCCTCACAGACAGTGTCCAAAAAGTCTAGCTGACTACACACCTTAAGAAAAAGAAGCTGTGTCCCTGGACAACAACCTCAAATTGATATTGATTGAATCTCTAGACTACGTCATGTACAATCATGTAGTCAATTGCAAAAATGTAAAATAGATCTGGGAAACAATTAGGATTATCAATGAGGGGACGGAGGAAGTGAAAGAGAATGGACTGGAAATCCTGATCTCCCAGTATGAGCAATTCAGATCCAACCCTGGTGAGGGTATCTCTGAGGTGTTTCAGAGATTGAATAAACTGATAAACGAGCTCAACATGAATGGAAAGTACTATCAGAATCAGGAGGTAAACAGGAAGTTTTTGCTAACCTTGCCGGAGCATCTGGAACACAGGATCGCAGCTATCCGGGAGTCTAGGGATATGAAGGAGGTAACCCTAGAAAGACTTTACGGAGTGTTAAAGACTTATGAATTGGAGCAGATCCAGACTAGAGAGATGTATGGGAGAGGTAAGGTTCTGAGTTCTTCTAAAGCACTGTTAGTAGAAGCACTAGAGAAGAAGGAAGTGAAGGATGCTGAACCTTCAAACAGTTCAATGAAGTATGTGGTTCCAGAACTTGGACATACTTCAGGTAACCAGGAAAATGGCGAGTTCTACTCTCTTGAGGAACTGGATCAGCTGGAAGATGAGTCTTTAGCTATGGTTGCCAGGAGGTTTGGTAACATGAGATTTCGAAGGAACTCTTCCTACAAAGTCAAACATAATTTTGGAAGTTACCAAAGAGGAGGGTCTTCAACAGCTGAATCAAGAAGCGGCTACAAGACCGGCGTAGTTGATAAAAACAAGTTTCGTTGCTTCAACTGCAATGAGCTAGGACACTTTGCAACTGAATGTAAAAAGCCGAAGCAAGGGAAAATGATAGAGTCTTATGAAGATCTCCAGAAAAAGTATGATGCACTTATGAAGAAGCATCAAGGAAAGTCTTATCTGGCAAAGGGAAAAAGCTGGGATGACTCAGACGATGATGATGAGGAAGAGCTGGGAAATCTTGCTCTTATGGCTTCATCCGAAGATTCACGGTCTCCCACTCGTCAAGGAGGAATAGAGGTAAATCCTTCTTGCCCTAGAATGTTTGCTTTGGTAGGTAAAGAACTAGATGGTGAGAGAAGTAAAGTTAAGGTACTAAGACTCGAAATCAAAGTTCTAACTGATGAGAAAAATGCTTTAACTTTGGCTAAAAGGAAAAGTGATGAGTTGACTGATCAATTGACTAAAGACTTAGCTTTTCAAGTCAACAGAGTCAAGTGTTATATTGATGTTGAAACTTATCTCAGAAACCAGATAGTGGAAGAAAAGAAAAGGTGTCTAGCCTATGAAAACTCGTCTTACATTGTAAAAAACCTAGTTGACCAATAGGTGATAAGCCGAAAAGTTGGAATAGGGTTTGAGTATAATGAATCTGTAGGAAAGGCAAGCAACATTACCCCATTCAAGCAAAGTGCTAAAGAAAGGGGTATTCCTCATATTGTTAAGGACGCACGTAAACCTCTTTTCATAACACCTGTAGCAGAACCAATCCTCGATAGCTCTATAATGATTGCCTATGAAATGAATTTAGAGGATCTTGAGGAAGAAAAGAAAAGAGAGGAACATTTGATTGTTTTTAAAAGAATTTTTAGATATCTCAAGGGCACCATTAATCTTGGCCTATGGTATCCTAGAGAGTCTGACTTTAAACTTATAGGTTATTCAGATGCTGATTTTGCAAGATGTAAAATTGATAAGAAAAGTACTTGTGGAAGTTGTTAATTTTTAGGTGGAAGACTTGTCCCATGTTTTAACAAGAAGCAGAAATCAATCTCAACATCCACAACAGAGGCTGAATATATAGCTGCAGGAAGCTGCTGTGCACAGATATTATGGATGAGAAATCAACTATTAGACTATGGTTTAAACTTTTCAAAAATTCCTATTTATTGTGATAATCAAAGTGCTATTGCAATGACAGGAAATCCAGTTCAACATTCTCTGACAAAGCACATCAGTATCCGATACCATTTCATAAGGGAACATGTCATGGAAGAAACAATTGAAATGCATTTTATTCCCACAGATCAACAGCTAGCAGACATATGCACCAAACCTCTGTGTGAAGCAAATTTTACAAGATTGGTTTCTGAATTGGGCATGGTGATAATTAGTTCAACTCCAAATAGCCAGTAGCAGACACAATTAGTGTTTATGGTAAACTCTGTTAGAGTCTGTGGTAAACTCTGATAGAAATTAAAGTAAACTCTTATCCTTGGAAAATCTAATCTCTGATGGTCTCAAGTTATCAGTATTTAATGTAAACTCTGTCGGAGTATGTGGTAAACTATGTCAGAAGATACAACAAACTCAGATTACTATAAACTCTGATCTTTTTCTACACGCCAAACTCTATGCTATTATTGATTATTATTTATGACATCATATTTAATTATGTGACATCATATTTGTTAATCTCTGATTGGAATACACAAATGGCGTGTGTTTGTCACGTGAAAACATTTCATATTTAGACACAGATACATACATATTTGCTGTATTATGAGACTTGCACTACTCATTACTCCACCAATCATATTATGCCACGTGTTTCATTACAGGGTATATGCAATTGAGAGGGAATAGTTTAATTCATATTTTCACTTTAAATTATTCAACTGCATCTTCTAATTCCTATCTTTCTCTCTCGTTTTCTAAAACCCTAATATCTTCAACTTGCAAATCACTGTGCATCATTGGCATCCAAGGGACTTACTTTCCAAAATTTCAACTTTGATGTCACTAACTACATCTCTCTGTTGACTAAATCAGAAGCACCACAAGATTTCCATGTCGTTCAAGACTTTTTGTAACAAATCTATATTGGGTATGCTCTCCAATAACCCAAGGCAATCTCATCACAAACTCTGACCAAAATATGGTCGTCTGCAAAATTTAATAATGTTGGTGATGCTGAGGAGTCGGTCATCACGTTTCAATACAATGGCAAACATTCAATAACTCCTGAGGTTGTTCGTCAAGCCCTTCACCTGCCTGAAGTGGCTGTATATGATGACATTGTTACCTCAATGCAAATAATGTTACATACTATTGTCGACATCCTTACTATCTCTTCTGATGTCAGAAAGGGGGAGAGAGTAAAAGCTTCAAAAGACAAATGCAAGGAGGACGTAGTTTCAAAATCTGATAAACATGATGATGGTGATGGTAGCGGTGAAAACAACAGACAAGGGAGTCATAAGGTTGGGCTACTCACTGAACAGAGTTTACAAATGTTGACTGATCAAAATCTGTTTTATTCAAACTCTGGTGTAAACTCTGATAAAAAAAATCTTGATGAAGAATTGGCAAAGAGGCTTGATAAAGAACAAAAGCCTGAGAAGATTGAAGAACGAAATAAAAAGGATGCAGAACTGACAATGAAGTTATTTAAAGAAGAGAATCCAGGAATGGATCCAGTTGCTGTGGAAGAAAAAGTCAAGAAAACTGGTATTGACAATGCTCAAGTCCAGTCAAAGAAGAGAAAGTATGTGAAAAAGACTCATGTTCAAAAAAAGAAGATAATACCTAAACCTGTTGAAATTCAATCAAATTCAACTCCTATAATCCAAAACAAAGCTCCAACAAAACCTAAAACTCCTCTCACTATACTTGGTACTACTTTTCTACCTGGAGAATAAGTTTCGAAGATGAAGAAGAACAACAACAATATCTATATAGAAAGAAGAACCCTGATCTTTTGCGGACTAAATATGAAACTATGACTCTCAATGCCAGACTTGGTAAAAATAAGGATGGTGTTGGTGATTCTCAAGCTAAAGTCTACAGAGGTGAAACAAATACTTTCAGAGATCCTTTTTCTTTGAAGGACAAGCCCGAGGAAGAATTATCACAAAATCATTTGGACAAGCTTATTGATGTTCAAATTGTAAAAGATATCTTTGATGGTGCTGTTCCAAAAGGGAAGTTGTTGTATTTTCTTGAAAATGGAAGAACAATGAAGATATCTGAAGAAGATCTAATCCATAAGTCATCTAAGGAACTTGAGTATGTTCTCTACTTGTTGAATGATGAGAATGTAGTTACTACTAAGTGGTTGAAGATTTTGTAAGGAGTTATTAAAGAAAAGAAGAAGAATGAGAGGTTGTTGATGGTAAACTCTGAGAAGTACAGACCAGGGTATGTGCTTGAAGATTGGACTAAAAAAGAAATGGCTAAAGGGGATGCAAAGGTAAATATGGTGTTGGGAATACCTACACTTATACTAAACCCTGATGGACAGAAATCCTGTTACATACCTCTAGATGACAGAATGGAAAGGACATCAATTTATAACTTGAGAGCTGCAATATTCCAGATTGATGACTCTAGTGATCAAATGAAAGAGCTGAAGGAGAAGTTGATTGGATTATTGAAGATTGCTAAGAAGAAATTACTTGATCAGTTTCTATCTGAAGATTTTTCATATAGGAGAATCTAAGTCAAGATGAAAAACTCAAACTCTGGTACATTTGTCTCTATGGTTTCTGACATCATAAGTTGAATTCATATTTTCTAAATAAAGAATAAATTGGGGGAGATTTTTAGAAATACAAACACTGATGATGTCAGAGAATATCACAAATAGAGTTTATTGAAGAACGTCATCAGAGTTTAGAAGTCGTCGACAGAGTTTACTCAAATTGGAGTATACTCAATCAGAGTTTACTCAACCAACATAATTTATGATCAATCAGAGTTTGACTGAGATACAAATCAGAATTTGTTTTGGATAGAGAAAGAGGAATTCAAATACAATTATATTACCTTATGGAAGTTATCTTTATCATTATCTGTTTTGTAATTGGATATGTAATTGTGTTTATATAAACACATAATTAGATTAACATTGTAAGTTGTTCAAAATATTATTCTCATAATCTAGCAGTTCTTAAGAACATTGTTTTTCTTGAGAGAGTTTTGTATTCAGATTATCAAAGATTAATACAAAACAATATTTCTTCTACAATGATTCATAATCGATTGTTTTGATATTATTATATTGAACCCCCTTCTATAATAGTCTATTTATCTGGGGCAACATCCAATATGGAGTTTTGTTATTATTTTTATTAATTCTTTATAGTGCTTTCTAATTTCATTGAAGGTGTTCCTGAATGGTGTGATGTAAAAACTATATATAGTACTATGGTAAAATACTATTAAATAAAATAAATTCTTTCAAAATTCTGTTAAATGTGGTTAATTATTAAATTTATTTTAAATTTTTGCTACACTTATTATAGGTTTTAAATAACTAAATACTCATAGAAATAGAAATTAATTCAGCGTGTTTACTTTTTGTTATAAGTCATTTTTCCTAATATTTGTAGAGATTTTTTTTAGTCTTATGATGTATATTTAAAGTTCTTTATAAAGTTCTTAAAATTTTATTATATATAATTAAACTAATTCAATTGATCTCCATTATTCCAGCGAGTCATCTATACAAATAGATATAACAATCAAGAACATGTAATAGAACCCTATTATAGATGTGCAGCTCGAAGAAAACCTAACCGAACATCTAGTAGAACCCTATTATCATATAAAATTTTGTGATTTAACATACATATGTTATTATTATTATTTCCAAAATTAATCATGTAATTAGAGGAGATTTATAATTGATCAATATTTAAAGTCTCACAGGTATATAATTAGATATGATAATAATTACAATTTAAATTGATGAAGATTTCATGGTTAAATTAAATATGATAATGACAATCAAAACTGATATAATATATTATTTCACATTTATATGTACGCATATAATTCCAAAACTGCC
The DNA here is from genome assembly GCA_028671895.1 of Oenanthe sinensis. Taxonomy (NCBI): domain Eukaryota; kingdom Viridiplantae; phylum Streptophyta; class Magnoliopsida; order Apiales; family Apiaceae; genus Oenanthe; species Oenanthe sinensis. Next base: position 5,338,000 of record JAPMAC010000198.1, read on the forward strand.
TTTGTCTATAAATATGGAAAGAAATTAAATAGATTTTATTAGAAACTGAAATATATATATCGTTAGATTAACAACAGATCAATGACTGTGTTCCTCGGTTATCTCGTTTAGCCTTAACCGGTTCTCTCTCGATCACTGGCCTATATTATATATATATATATATATATATATATATATATATATATATATATATATATATATATATATTATAAAAAATGTATATGAATATTAATTCTAATTATATAATTTTTTTTAAAATAGGTGGACAATTATAATATTTATCTTAGTTAAATCCTCAAATACAGTTAAAGCTTGATAAATGAATATGCTCGGGATCGAAAAATTATATTCATTAATCGAGATTATTCATTTATTGAAGTCAAAAATACATTGTCTTTACCATGTTGAGATCGGAAAAAATTATTCATTTGATGACTTTATTTATTTATCAAATATTTATTTATCGAGGTTTTACTGTACATGTACCAACAATTTTTTTTCATATTAGTATTATTTAATTAATAACATCTTATATTGTTAAAATTTAAATTTAAATTTTATAAATATTAATTTTCAATAAATTAATTAATTTAAAATACAAAATATAAGGGGGGGAAATCCGGACCCCCTAAATTTTTTTTATGCACGCGCCACTGAGAATAACGTGGCATACATAGTTGTCAACTACTTTTCTGTTTCTTCCTTTATTTCTAGCCCATTAGTTTTAGTTACATTACTGTTATTTCCAAGGCTTCTTAACACATTAAAATTATATTAGTTTCTATGAAATATAACTTAATAAAAATATACATTATATTTATAAATTATGTATTATATAATTATATAATAAATTTAAAATAGTGTATTGTTAAAATACAAATATCATATATTATAAATGTTAAAATTTCCAGCGTATAACATACTGAAAGGCATATGACTAGGCCTATTTGTAATAATTAGATGACAATTCAACTCTAGCTGATAAAGAAAAGTAAATAATAAACACCAAACAGGAATCAAGACAAAGATAATCAACTAATCACAAAGGATCAAAGTATCAGAGGTATTTTATAGGACTGTTACTCAACACTGGAAGAAGTTCATTTATATGTTCAAGCGTCAGTGAAAATAATTAAGGAGTAGTGGTTCTATAATAAACAGAAGATATAGAAGACTTCAAGTGGTTACAACAAGAAGATTCGAGAGGAAGAATGAAGACAGTGAAACAGAAAATATGTCAGAAGGCTTCTAGTTAAAAGTTATTTAAATGAAGAGTATTTATTAGTTTGGCACAGATGAACCAGACAGTACATTTGTGTGTCAACTAAATATAAATATTCATTCTTCATTTAATCAAGAGGTTTCAAGATCGGAAGACAAAGAAAAATCAAGAAGACTGCAGTTTAAACAAGTTCTCTATGATATTTTATTTCTACAAACTAAGTAAGTTAATTATTTAATTTATTTAATTAAATTAATTCAAGTTGAATTTAATTTAATTTATAAATTATTTAATTAATTTAAGTAGAATTAATTTGTTATAAAAGAAACTAGTTAAAATGACTTATATATATATATATATATATATATATATATATATTCGAATGACTTATAAATAAGTCATACCGAATGACTTTTAATAAGTCATACCGAATGACTTTTTATAAGTCATACCGAGAGACTGTTTTATATATATATAAATAAGTCATACCGAAAAAATTCATATATATATATATATAAATAAGTCATACCGAGCTACTGCCGACATAAAGTCATACCGAGACTTTTTATATATATATATAATAAGTCATACCGAATTTTCTTTGATCAAAAGGTCATGTTGGAGTGATTTTTTATTTAATTAAAAAGTCATACCGATTTTTTAATTAATATAATAAGTCATACCGAGAGAAATAAGTCTTGCCCAGTGTTTTATAAGTCATAGAAGTGTTAAAAAAGGTTATACAGACTTTATTTCTCTAAATTAAGTCATATTGAAAAAGGTCATACAGCCTTTTTCCAACCTCTATAAATATGAGGAGTTTGCTTCATTTGTTAGTGTTAGAAAATCAGTTCAAATTCAGAAATTTGTCTGCATTGTAATATTCACAGATTTCTGTGCAAGTTTGAATATAATTGATTAAACTCGAACACTTCATGTCGAATTCGTTCTAGATTAATATATCAGTTATAAAATCTAATCTTCATATTAATTTTGTAATACTAATCAAGTTAAAATTATATCTTTCACTTGAACAGTATTTCATTATAATTAATATTTCATGAATAATTAAAATATTATTTTTAATCCAAATATTCCGCGATTAATTTTAGATATTGTATTCAACCCCCCTTCTACAATATCAGGGACCGACACATACATTATTTTATTTATTTATATATATAATTTTTGATTAAGGTGGGGCTAAAATTAAAAATGAATAAACAAATACACTTGTATTAACAAAATTATGTATTGAATATTAAACTAGTTTTGAAAATATTGTCTTATAGAAGGGGGGTTGAATATAATAGATACCAAATAATGACACAAGTATAAAAGATAAACAACTTTGTATTAATTGATAAAATGTGTACAAAACTCTCTCAAGAAATTTACTGTTCTTAAGAGCTACAAGGTTATGAAAGATAGATCTTGAATGTTACATTAATCGATTCTTAATGTTAATCTATTTCTGTATTTATATAGACACAGTCACAAATACAATTACAAAACAGATTATAATAAGAATAGCTTCCATAAGGTAATTAGACTTGTATTTGAATTCCTTCTTCACTATCCAAATCAAATTCTGATTTGTCTGTTTCCTTCACAAACTATAATTGATAAACTTTGTCGGTTAGATAATCTCTGATAGAGTATTCTCTGTTAGAGTAAACTCTGATTGAGTATTCTCTGATAGAGTAAACTCTGAACGACAGCTTCTTATTCTCTAATGATGTCAGCATAAACTCTGTTATTAAACTCTTTTTGATATTCTCTGACAGCATCAATGTTTGCATTTCTAACAATCTCCCCCAATTTATGCTTTATAAAGTAAAACATAAATTTCACTTATGATGTCAGAAATAAGGACAAATGCACCAGAGTTTGAATTTTCTTTCTCGACTTAAATCCTTCTGTAAGAGAAGTCTTCTTTTAGAAAAGTGTCCATTAGCTTTTTCTCTGCATTCTTTAATAATTCACTTAGCTTCTCTTTTAGTTATTTCATTTGATTAGAAGAATCATCAATTTGAAATATAGCAGCTCTCAAATTGTATATTGATGATCTCTCCATCATGTCATCTAAAGGAATGCAACAAGCCTTCTTTCCATCAGGGTTTTAAATTAATGTAGGAATTCTTAACACCATCTTTACCTTTACATCTCCTTTTTGTCATTTCCTTCTCCGAATCATCTTCAAGTACATATCCTGGTTTGTACTCCTCAGAATTTATCATGAGTAGCCTCTCATTCTTCTTCTTTTCAATTATCATTCCTTCAAGAATCTTTACCCACCTAGAAGTGACTTCATTTTCATCATTAAGAAGATAAAGAACATGTTCAATGATGCTTTGTGAATCAAATCTTCTTCAGCAATCTTTAGAACTCTCCTATTTTCCATGAAATATAATAACTTTTCATTTGCTTGAGCACCATGAAAAATATCATTTACTATGTTCACATATATTAACTTGTCTAGATGTTCTTGAGATAACTCTTCCTCGTGTTTGTCTTTTAATGAGAAGGGATCTCTGAATGTGTTTGCTTCACCCCCTGTAGACTTTGGCTTGTGAATCACAAATACCACCCTTTTTTTACCAAGTCTAGCATTGAGAGTCATAGTTTCAGATTTGGTCCACAGAAGATCAGGGTTTTTCTTTCTTGTCAGAGTTTGTTGTTCCTCTTCTTCATCTTCAAAACTGGATCCACCTCGGAGAAAAGTTTTACCAAGCATAGTGAGAGGAGTTTTTGATTTGGGTGGAGTTTTCTTCACAATTTCAGGATTTGATTTTGTTTGCATTGCTTGAGATGACCTTGTTTGAATTCCAACAGGCTTAGCTTGAACATGATTTGTTTGGACAGGCTTATATGCAATTTTCTTTTATTGAGCAGTGTCTTCCTTTGAATTGGAGTCGTTCTCACAATTTTTCTTTTCTTTTAGACTTGAGCATTGTCAGTACCAGACTTTTTTAATTCTTCCTCTATAGCAACTGGATCCATTCCTGGATTTTCTCCTTCAAAAAACTGTCTTGCAAGTTCTGCATCTTTCAAATTTTGTTCTTCTATTTTCTTAGGCCTTTCTGCTTCTTCAAGTTTAATTGCCAACTCTATATCAACATCCATCAGAGTTTGCTTTTTATTAGAGTTTATTCTTGAGGTTGATGGAATCAGATTTTGAGAAGTCTTCAGAGTTTGTCCAGAAGTCTTCAGAGTTTGTTGAGTCAGAGTTTTCTTTCCATCCTTATGACTCCCTTGATCATCATCATTAGGTTTGTCAGATTTTTTTATAACATCATCCTTGAATTTGTCTGTAAACACCTTCTCCCCTTTTCTGATATCATTGCCTTTTCCCACTGTTAAGATTTCAACAATAGTGTGTAACATAGTTTGCATAGAGGTGATAGCAATGGAAAGATTATCAACCTTGACTTCTAGAGCATCCTGCTTTGAAGGAACATTCTTCAACTTTAATTCCAAGGCATGTTGAGAAGTAGTGACAGAAGTCTATACAGAGGCAGTAGTTTTGCTAATAGATTCCTTCAAGTCACAAATTTCATTGTGAACACCCTTTGTAAACATAGTAGTAGCTTTCAACATTGTCTTCATTTCATCAGACTTTAATTCCTTGTTAGCTTTGTCAACTAATTCATGAACATGAGGCCATGAAATTTCCTTATTTGGGTATTTCCAAGACACATCCTAGACGGATTGCATGTGAGAGATTAACAAATCTTCGTGATATGGTTCTGCCTTAGAACTGAAATCCCTTTTTACTCCTTCTGCATCTAAAGCAGCTTCAATTTCTCCTTTGAGATTTTCAACAATCAGGATAGTCCATCATCAATCTCTCATGAGCATCAAAAGAATCAATAGGCCATTTCTTTGTGTTGTACCTCTGAGTAAAGGGAATGGAAAGGACTGTAATTTCTTCATCTATAAAGATTGGTGTATCAGAGTTTATATCCTCCCCATCAGAGTTTACAGCTTTGTCAGAGATTGGCAAATCAGAGTTTGTGGTTACCGATAAACTCTAATTACCTGCAAAAGTAACAGAACATCCTAAATCACTCTTTTCTTTTAAAGTAATCTCATTACTTCTCACATCACACATATCATAACTTTTAATAGTCATAGTTTGCTCACTAGAAATAACTAACTTCTTTTTCAATTCTAACTCTCATTTTGCCAGGTCTAGTGTCTATCTGTCATTATTAATTCTGTTTTTCACACATTTTACCTCATTCTCACTAGAAAGGTTCAAATCACGTTGTCCTACAGAAATAAGGGGTGTTTGAGAAAGGAGTTTTGTGGTCACATAAATAGGGGTATCCTTTACAGGTCTATTCATGGTCATCCCATCAGAAAAGTTTAAAAAATAAAATCTGAGCTTATACTATCAGAGAATGTAAATTATGAAGAAAAGTCAGAGTTTGTACCTTGAGTGGTGGATGTGGATGGAGTTTCTATAGGCTCTGCAGAAAGAGGTTGCAGAAAGATAGCATCAGAGATTGCGAATGGAACTTCATCAGAGTTTATTATTTCAGCATCAGCAATAGCAGAATCTTTTTCCATAGTTTGTTTTCCTGCATCCAAACATTGATTGGATGGATCTTGTGTGGCAGGGGCCTTAATAACTTCTCCAACCCTTTGAGCTGAAGGATCTTGTGTGTTGTACCCCTAATTCATGCTAGCTTCATCTGATTCTTAGGTGGCTGTTATTGCACTTTGAGCAATAGATTCTTATGTGTATGGCCATGTAGAGATTTTTACCTCACTTTGAGAAGTACGTTCTTGTGTATCTTGGCCAAAAGTGACTATCTTCTTTTTCTTCCTGGAAAACAATTTAGAATTTCCAGTGGCTGGAGTTGTTTGAGCTTTCTTTATAGCCATTTCTTTTCTAACCTCCTCAGCTAGCTCCCTTACCCTTTCATAAGACATCTTCTTGATCACTACGCCATAGATGGGCTGATGCAACACTGTCATTCTGTTACATTTGACCCATTTTACGTTGCATTGGGCCTAATGCAACGCGATTTTGCCATTGCATCTACGAGCGCTGCATTTGCTATCTAATGCAACGCTTTAGTTTTCAAATGTAACAGTAGGAAAAGTGTTGCATTAAGGCCCTAATGCAACGATTTATTGGCCAAATGTAACAGAAGATTGCGTTGCATTAGTTTTCAAAAAAACTGATTAAATGGGGTCAAAGGTGGGACCCACAACTGCCATATCAGCAACTGGGCCCCAACATCCATGTTAGCAGTGCACGTCAGCAGTGCCACATCAGCACTGCCACGTCATCAGTGGGCCCCACTCAATAGTGACATATCATAATTGCCACGTCAGCAATGGGCCCTACTTGGTGGGGCTCATTGCTGACGTGGCAATTCTGATGTGTCACTGCTGAGTGGGGCCCACTGATGATGTGGCATTGTGGGCCCCACCTATCAAATGCAACACAATACTTGACTCTAATGTAACTCTATTTCCTCTATTGCAACACTGTCTTTTTTCTTTAAAGTAACACTTTTTATAGTCAAATGTAACACTTTTATCTTATAATGTAACAATAAACCTTTTGAATAATGCAACACAATGTGTGAATTTTACAACATTAATATTAGAAGCAAATGTAACAGTAGTAAAAAAAAATTGCAATATAATATTTGTAAATATGTTATTCCCATTAAATTGAACCTACTAACAAACCATTCAAAATCCCAACACCAATTCAGAAATGTACATCACCAAATAACCCACCACTTCACCAAATAACCCACCACTTCACCAAAATAACAAACAATCACCAAAATAACAAACCACCAATAGTCACAACAATTTCACTACTTGACCAAAATAAACAACCACTGCAATGTATCAAAGCACAATTCTAAATTACCAAGTTTTCATATTACCAAAAGAAACCACAAAGTACCAAAAGATAGTACGTTGAACAAGAAGCTAAGAGGTAGCCCCACCGGTCAACAGAGTGGCATTTTCATCATCCTCGCTTGAAAATATTGGATAGTAGTCACCAATATCAAGATTTAAACCGGGATTAGCTTCTCCTAGTTATTTCAGCAACATTGCATTGTTCTTGTTCAGCTTTGCATCGAATTCAGCCTGAATTTCTCGTCTTATCTTTTCAGTTAGATCATGCAAGTAAGGGTCTGCATTATCAGCAGTAACAGAACTGGTTGATGCCAAAGATGGACTTTTACCGTGCCTTCCCTTGAGCCATTCTCGACCATGAGACTTGCCATTAGCAACTAGACTGTCCACATCCTCTCCTGCAGCCATCTTCTTCTTGATCTCTCCCTAAAAAAAGGTTGTGAAATATTAATCAAGTTACGACCAATTTCATACAACAAATTATAATATACATTTCAACGAAGAACTTTACAGATTTTGTTACTAATACTCACTATATGCAAATGTAAAATTACTTACCATCCTTTTTTCAATTTTAACTACATTGGTCTTGTATTTTTGACCTTTTTCTCGCTCACGAGATTTGAAATAGACCTCAGCATCTGATGGCGATGCAGGGTTAGGGTTTCCCTTTTTCTGTTATAATAAAAAAGAATTTTGTTATGCAGGCTCTATGTTAGCATTCAATAAAAGGCATACAATTATTTTATATATAAATATATGAATTTCTCAGAATAAATCATGTAATTATTAATTATTTAGTATTGAACCAACTAAATCCTAAAGTGTGTGGGGGTGTGGGGGTGTGTTAGTTACTAAAAGAAAGACACGTACCAACTTATCTCTGATGTGACGCCCCCAGACCCGGGGTCCAAGATCCAGGTTGTCACGGTCCAACTTCCAAAGTCCATACACTTACAATTCATTGATAATCATAACAAACTTTAACCATTCTAAGGTAAATAACAATCTGATGACCCCCACACACTTTAACACACACACACGAGCCATAGTCTCAGGAAACGAGCATACATTAATATACAAACTTGGATCTTCCTCATTACATTACTAGTTATCAAAAGATTGAGTTCGTACTGCTAAATATAGCTTCTGTCTGAAACTATAATAGCAGTCCAAAAGTTAGATTAAATCTCATTAAGTTACATGTATTTACATAAACAGTGTTTATAAATAAATCTAACTAGCAGAAGCTGCCATCCTATCCTGCTCAATCTCCCTACCTCGGGAATAGGGCCAAGGGGTCGGTCATAAGGGGTCCTTGCCCTTCGCACGCTCTTTCTCAACGTCCTGCATGCCCCGCGTGGCATGGTCTGCAGCTGTGGTGGTGGAAAGATAAACAAAAAGCAAGAATGAGCTACAAAGCTCAGCAAGTATATAATCGATAACATGGTATATGACAAAGAAACAACAACAGTATACGAATCAACGTAATAAAATTCAACCTGTACTGGCAAAGAAAATAACTCAAGATACTGAACAAAGAACAATAGGTTGCCACATCAAATTCCAATTGGAGGAAAATGAACCTTTATTGGAGTACACCACAGTACACGATGATCAATCGTATAGTACCGTGAAATTTTTTTCTACTAGTAGATGGATGATCCTAATTCCGGTCATCACCCTAGGCAACACATGGGCCTATAATATTTATCCGCTGGGTCGGTGTCAATCGACCTCTTACGCAAACCGGGCGACATCAAGGCCCGAAAACATTTTTCCGCTGGGTCGGTGTCAATCGACCTCTTACGCAAACCGGGCGACATCAAGGCCCGAAAACATTTTTTTTTTCTCCAGTTCCTTTGGAATACAATCAACAAGTGTAGAAGGGAATTTAATACAACCTTCTAGGATAACAACAAAGGTTTCTGGGATTTATTCAAATCAAATGTGGAAGGGAATTTAATCCAACCTCCCGGAACAACAACCAAGCTTTCAAGAATTTATTCAAATCAAAGTGTGGAAGGGAATTTAATCCGACCTTCCCGAATAACAACAAAGCTTGGTAGGATTTCAAAGTTCGATAGTAGATTAACTCCCGAAACGAGGTGGAAGTAATCTCTTTATATTAGTGGGTTGACTCTCGGTCAACGAATGAATGGCTCAAATCAAGATTACGACCGGGGAGTCGCTAATAGGTGATAAAATAAATCCCACGAAAATATAATATTTTTGGGTAAAATATTGGTCCCTACAGGCACCAGTTTTAAATAAAAAGAATGTGAAAGTGGGATATTCCTTCCCTAACATGGAGTTATCGATTCAAAATAAGTACAAAATATCCGAGTCATAGCTCAGTATTTATTATTTAATGAAAAATAATATTTTAAGAATTTTTAGATAACTCCGGAATATTTTCAAAGATCCTATAAATATTTAATCAATAAATACGAGACCTAGAATAGTCCCTGAAAATATTTTAAAATAATTAAAATATTTAATTAGGATTTAATCAAGACTATTTAGTATTTAAATAGTTTTAAATGAATCAATATATTTAAATAATATTTAATCAATATTAAATAATATTTAAATAATTCAAAAAGAATTGAAAGTATTTAACTAAAATAAATACTTCGAAATAATCCCAAAATATTTAAATAATATTTAATCAATCTTAAATAATATTTAAATAACTCAAAATGAGTTGAAAGTATTTAATCAACATTTAAATACTATATATATACCCTTTTTAAATAATATTTAATAAACTAAATATTATTTAAAATATCAAAGGGATATTAATCACTTGATTAATTCTCTAACCCATAATACTTATTATCCCCAAAACTTATATTCCAGGAAGAATCTCTGGATAGTATCGACTAATAGTCGAGAGATAATATACTACTCCCGGTCGTCTGTCAAGTACCAAAGAGATGTACTTGACACGGAAATCAGTTATGCAAAACTGACAGGAAGCGTCCTCTAACTTTTGAGAGTTCAGAGGCGCGAACAAATGAATTAATCAACGATACAAGTCAATAACTGAATATGATTTCCAAGCACCACAGACTTATAACCAAGAAACACGTTATAAGGTCAGAGTTTAGAGAACTTGCCTTTACTGTCGCGGTGGTAGCCGGTGTATCCTCCCCTGGCGCAGGTTTCTATAAGAAAAGAAACGTAATTTCTAATTAGTCTCACGAGGGTTTTTAATGCTATTCATAGCTATTCATGAATGCATTCTAACTTATTTTGCTACGAGTTTTAGCGCGGGTTTTAGTTAGTCATGAACTCATAAGCATTACCAACACATTTCATTTAAAGTCCGTTGGTTAAGCTAGCCTCAAATTCCATTTAAAACATAGCTTATGCAAAGGTAATGCAAAACAATGCAAGCAGTTTTTGGCAAGATATCCTAACTGCACCTACTTGCTTCCAACAATTATCATAAATCGTATTTTACTCATTTTAATCCGAAACCTTCTCCCAAATCTTTCCAAATGTTCCTAGTATTTTGTGTAAAAGTTCCAGATTTTATAAGGCAGTCTAACTATGCTGATCATCTCCTCAAAGTTGATTAAAAACAGGGCAGTCATGGTTTCTGTATCTCCTCACCGTTTTAGCCATAACTTTTAGCTCACAACTCCGTTTGACGCAAAATTAGCGCGCAAACGATCTAGAGACTAATATCTATCTAACCATATAAAGAAGTCATCAAGAAACACAGGCTAGACCCTTCGGGTGTGGTGAACAGTTGGCAGGCAGAAGAAATTTTCGCATGGTTCCGTTTGTACGCTCGTCGTTTACCTCGTTTTAAACTCATCCAATTCAACTCAAACGACTTCCATTTAATTTACACTACTACTTGGGAATATACTCAAGACATCCCAAGCCCAAACACAATTTAACAATACTCGAAACATTACCAATAATCCACCCAATTCCATCACCAATGCAACATAGTTTGTAAAACCAATTTACTAGTTTGAAAACAACCATATACTTACTCTTTTAACATCCACCATTCTTAACCATATAACCCTTACATTACACCATCATAGGTCTTAACCAAAACATCACCATATTACTCAATCATGGCCAACAAAATAAGTACTTAAACATGTGCTCAAAGCCATAATCATAGCATGCTTAAAATCACATTAATCTCATAAACATCACATAGCTAGGGTTTGGACTTTCAAGCTATTCATGCTTCATTACTACTACCCATAGCTGGTACAACACATAACAAGTGCTAATTATGCTTAAGGAGTCATAAAACAATTAATCAAGAATTTATCCTAAATTAAAAGTACTATTCATGCTCTTGCTCTTTCATGAAAATCAAGAGATACAACCGATAACTTTGCGTAAGATTTGAATGGAAGATAGGTATGGGTTATACCTTCGATTTAAGTCCTAACTCGCAACGATCAAGCAACTAGAGCTTGAGTTCTTGAATTTTTTCTTCCTTTTCTCCCTAGCTTGGCCGAATGCTTCTTGTCCTTGGCTAGCTTGAGTTGTAATTTTCTTTTTTCTTTTCTTTATGTCAAGTACTTGCCACTTGACCTTTGGCATATATAAAAGGGTTAGTCAAAGCTTGGTCTTGGTCTTCCTTTGACTTCATATAAAAACACTAGCATTTCATACACTTTAAATAAAATGCAAGTAATTGCATTTTTAATAATCCATGTCATAAATAAAATAAAATAATGAGTTCTTTAATAATTCTTGGAAATCCTTGAATTTTCCAATTTCATAATAATCCATGACGATAATTTAATCTTTATCTTGTCCCGACAATTTTAATAATTTGATTGCCCCACAAAATCTTATTCCATAATTATCATCCAATACGTACTATTATTAGCAAGGTTTTAAAAGTACCTGAAATTTAGGGATATTACAGTCTCCCCTCCTTAAAAGGATTCCGTCCCGGAATCTAGCTTGAAAACAAGTAAGGGTACTTCTCCTGCATGGCACTTTCCAGTTCCCTTGTTGATTCCTCAGTGCTCTGGTTTCTCCATAAGACTCTCACTAACTTTACCACTTTGTTCCTGAGCACTTGCTCCTTTCGGTCTAAGATTTCCACCGGTCGTGTTCCACATAGGTCAGATCCGGTTGTAGATCTACTTGTTCATACTCTATCACATGTCTGGCATCTGCATTATACTTTCTCAGCATTGACACGTGAAACACATTATGAACTTGTTGTAGGTTTTGAGGCAGGGCTAACTCATAGGCTACTTTCCCAATACATCTTAAGATTTCAAATGGTCCAATAAACCTTGGACTCAACTTCCCCTTCTTACCAAACCTCATTAAACCTTTCCACGGAGACACCTTTAGAAGTACTGAGTCTCCCACTTCGTACTCTCTGTCCTTCCTGGTCTGATCGGCATACTTTCTTTGCCTGTCCTGAGCGGCTATCAATCGTTTCCGGATGAGCTCTATTGTTTCTCTTGTCTGCTGGACCAACTCGGGTCCCAACATCTTTCGCTCTCCTACTTCTTCCCAACACAAGGGAGATCGACACTTTCTGCCATACAAGGCTTCGTAAGGGGGCATCCCTATGCTTGCATGATAGCTGTTATTATAGGCAAATTCAATTAATGGCAAATGATCATCCCAATTACCCTTGAAATCTATGGCGCAGACTCTTAACATATCTTCTACTATTTGGATGGTTCTTTCACTCTGTCCATCAGTTTGTGGATGATAAGCGATGCTCATATTTAATCTTGTTCCCAAGCATTCTTGAAAGCTTCTCCAAAATCTAGAATTGAATCTTGGGTCTCTGTCCGACACAATTCCCACTGGAACTCCATGACGTGCCACTATCTCCTTTAAATAAAGCTCGACTAATCGGTCGACTGGATACCTTTCATTGATAGGAAGGAAATGCGCTGATTTTGTCAATCGATCAATTATTACCCAAATAGCATCGTGGTTCATTTTCGTTCTTGGTAACCCTACTACAAAATCCATTGCAATATGCTCCCATTTCCATTCTGGAATCTCCAGGGGCTGTAAAAGTCCGCTCGGTCTTTGGTGCTCTGCTTTCACTCTCTGACAGGTCAAACATTTACTTACCCAATCGGCGATGTCTCTCTTCATACCTGGCCACCAATAATGCATTTTCAGGTCATTATACATCTTAGTACCTCCAGGGTGAATAGAGAACCTAGAGTTATGTGCCTCATTCAATACCTCATCTTTCAATTCCTGAACGTTAGGAATCCAAATTCTATTAGCAAATCTTAGAATCCCTCTCTCATCCTTAACACATCTTCGTTCATCTCCAATCATCTTTTCCTCTTTTTCTTCCATTGTCTTTTCTTGACATATCCTTACTTTCTCAATTAGTTCTGACTCAACTCGAATCTCAAATAGCGTCTCCATACCATCTTCAGGAAACTTTACTTCTAAATTCATCCGTTCAAACTCTCGTATCAATTCCTCAGAAGAAACCATCATTTTTAGTCTTTCCTTTCTACTTAGGGCATCGGCCACCACATTGGCCTTCGCTGGGTGGTAGTTAATCGAACAGTCGTAATCCTTGATCAACTCTAGCCATCTTCTTTGCCTCATGTTTAATTCTTTCTGTGTGAAAATGTACTTAAGGCTCTTATGATCTGTATAAATCTCGCACCTTTCTCCATATAGATAATGTCTCCATATCTTTAATGCGAAAACTATCGCTGCTAATTCTAAGTCATGAGTTGGATATCTTATCTCATACTCTTTCAGTTATCTGGATGCATAAGCAATTACTTTGCCATGCTGCATCAGTACACATCCTAGTCCCTTATGAGATGCATCGCTATAAATCACAAAATCACCTTTTTCATCTGGTAGGGCTAATACCGGCGCGGTAATTAACCTCTTTTTCAATTCCTGAAAACTCTCTTCACATTTTTCAGTCCACTCAAACTTTTCGGTTTTACGGGTGAGTCTCGTCAATGGAGTAGCTATCTTAGCAAAGTCCTGGACGAATCTCCTGTAATATCCTGCTAATCGCACAAAACTTCTTACTTCAGTTGGCGTCGTTGGCCTTTCCCAATTTGAAATAGCTTCAATCTTAGCAGGGTCGACTAGCACGCCTTTACTACTTATCACGTGTCCCAAAAATTGAACTTCCTTCAACCAAAACTCACATTTTGAAAATTTAGCATAAAGCTTCTCCTTCCTTAATATTTCCAGTACTATCCTCAAATGTTCTTCATGCTCTTCCCTTGACCTTGAGTAGATCAATATATCATCTATGAAGACTATGACAAACTTGTCCAGATATTTCTTGAAAACTCGATTCATCAAATCCATGAAAGCTGCGGGGGCATTGGTTAATCCAAAGGACATTACCAAAAACTCGTAGTGTCCATATCGGGTATGAAATGCTGTCTTCGGAACATCTCCGCGTTTAATCTTTAGCTGGTGATATCCCGTTCTCAGGTCGATCTTTGAAAAGTAAATGACATCCTTTAACTGATCAAACAAATCATCGATCCTGGGTAAAGGATACTTATTCTTGATGGTTAGCTTGTTGAGTTCCCTATAATCTATACATAATCTCATACTCCCATCTTTCTTCTTGACAAACAACAGTGGTGCCCCCCATGAAGACACACTTGGTCTAATCATCCCTTTATCCAATAGCTCTTGTAGCTGGATGGCTAATTCTTTCATCTCTACCGGGGCTAATCGGTACGGAGCCTTTGACACGGGTGCTGTCCCTGGTGTTAACTCGATGGCAAACTCTATGTCTCTGTCGGGAGGTAACCTTGGAAGGTCATCGGGAAATACATCTTCAAATTCGTTGACAACTGCTATGTCACTTATACTAGTTAATTCCTTCTCGGTGTCTACTACATAGGCTAAATAAGCTTTACACCCTCGACGTAACAACCTCTTGACCTGCATCTTAGTCAAGAATTTATTAACCTGCCTCTGCCCTTTAAACACCACTTCTTCTTGGTTGGGCAACTTTACCCTCACTTTCTTTCCTTTGCAATCAATATTAGCTTCACAACTTGTCAGCCAATCCATCCCCAGAATGACATCAAACTCCCCTAGTGAAAAAGGAATCAAGTCTAGGATGAATCGCTGCCCGTCGATTTCTAGTTCACAGTTATTACATACGTAACTAACGGGAATAACTTCCTGATTAGCTATTTCTACACGCAAGGGATCGCTTAACGGTTTTGACTCAAGGTTCCATTTACGCGTAAAGTCTCGAGATATAAAAGATCTGGTTGCTCCGGAGTCAAACAAAACATTTGCATTGACGGAATTAAGTAAGAGTGTACCTGCAATAACATCCGTGTTTCTCACGGCATCCCTCACCGTCATGTTGAATGTCCTAGCAGTAGGAGCCTTATTAGAAGCAGCTCCGCTTTGTCCCGTTACCGCTGGTCCAGGGAACTTACAGTCTTTCTTTACATGTCCCATCCGTCCGCAGTTGTGACAAATCATATTATTTTGAGGGCAGTTATTTGCGAAATGCCCCACTCGTCCGCACTTGAAACAGGTAACCCCTGGCTTGCCACACGTGCCTAAGTGTCTCTTTCCACATGTCTTACAGTCTGGCAGTGGGGGTCGCGATGGATTGGAGTATGCCACCCCTGACTGCCTGCCGCCTTGGTTAACACTTGCACTCTCGGGCTTCTTGAACCCAACATTCCTCCGAAACTGAGATCCTTGTCCTCGATTAAATTTACTCGGAAAGTTCTCACTTGCTGAACCTCCTCGCTGGCTTTCTGCCTTTCTCTTCTTTCCATCCCTTTCCTTTTGGATCAGATCACTCCCAGCCTCTACAATCGAAGCTTTCTGTACCAACATTGCGTAATCAGTCAACTCAAGTATTGCTACACGATTTTGAATCCACTGTTTCAATTCCTGCTGAAACCTCCTAGCCCTTTTCTCGTCCGTGTTCACAAAATCTGGCACGAACCTAGACAATTCAGTAAACTTTGCTTCATACTCAGCTACGGTTAGGTTATTCTGCTTCAATTCTAGAAATTTCAGCTCCATCTTGTTTTCCATAAATTTGGGGAAATACTTCTCTAAAAATAGCTGTGTGAACCTTTCCCATGCTACTACCCCTTCTCCCTCCAGATTCCTTTTCGATTCCCACCAGAAATTGGCCTCCCCCTTTAGGAGACAAGTGGCGAAGACCGTCTTCTGTCCCTCTTCTATCTGCAGTATCTCAAATGACTTTTCCATTTCTTTCAACCAGGCCCTAGCCTCTACTGGGTCCGCAGTCCCTTGAAACTCAGGTGGTCGCAAGGACTTGAAAGCTCGGAAGGAACTAGTAACTGTGTTATGAGGAACTGGTGGTGGCTGATTTGGATTGGGATTAACACGTTGCCTGAGAAAATCCATGAACACATTCATGGGGTCCATATTTTGGTTTTCTCCTTGGTGACCCTGACTCTCATTTTCTCCCTGTTCATTCTGGTTTTGATTCTGACTATAACCCGAGGCACTAGAACTCACATACTCTCCTTCTGCATACTCTTCCTCATCAAACTCATTATAGTCTTCTGAGTCACTTTCCTCCTCGTGAACACTTGGCTCATGCAAATCCCCACTGACTACAGGGTGCAATCTAGTATTCCTCCTTGGTGGCATTTTATGATACAATCAAATAATGTTGGTCAATCTTTCTATTAGTCTAAATCACTATATTATCTGCTATATTAAACAATCATGAATAAGGGTTTGCGTTTACATCTAACACGGTCTGTTCAGCATATACATAATAAGTCATTCCGGAACAATCTTGATATCAAGGACAAGAAGATGTATAAATACAGTATGCAAAATAAGGCTGCATTTAAGGAAACTGAAACAACGTATATATACATAATTCCTTGGTTACATCTTCCATCATCATTTCTGGTTACATCAAAAGTATGTCAGCAAGCTATCTTCTAGTCAGAGTGGGACTACTACTATATACACAAAATACTATTCCCTCAAAAACGGCACATCTATACATAATGCCAAAATCTGATACTAGAAGACTATATCATCCCATAGAAGTCACTGAAACCTACCAAGGATCAGGTCCCTAACCTGAACCATCACACCCTCAACCATCTCATCTGCATCACTGCTACCTATCGGCCCTCCCCCTAAGGGTGCCCTCAACGCACGGAAATATCGTGCCCACGTCTGAATCTCGGTGAGGCCTGTCGCAACGTCCTGTGGAATGCCATCCTGGGAAGTGCCGCTCGGAGGTAGGCCGCCCTGAGGTCCAACACGTCCAGGAATCATCCTGTCTACTATGCATCTCAACTCATCCACACGACCGGTCGAGACATCCTGTTCCCTTATGAGGGAAGATATCATCCATGATGGTACTGGTTTTCCTGCAACTGGTAGAGGTGGAGGTGGTGCTGCCGGTGCTGCTGGTGGTGGTGATGGTGTGTCATGCGGAGCATCCTCTGGCTCGGAGAGATCTGGGATGAATCCCTCTGGCTCGTCCTCCTCGGAAGGTATAGGGCTAGCTGGGGGTGAAGGTGGAATCACTACTGGTAGTGGTATCATGTGGATATCTCTGTATACAACCTCTGATGGTCCGGCCTGATCCGCCACTGGGAGGGTAAGTGCTGGTACTGCTGGTACGGTGCCCTCCTCTAATGGAGCCTCTATCGGGTCCTCCTCGGGGTCGTCATCCTCCCCTAACAACGCTCTATCAAGCTGAGGCTCATAGTCCTCATCGTCGGGTATCTACAATAAAACAATAACTAGTCACTATCGTGTAACGAATAGTTCCCTTTTTGGGTTTTAGTCTTCTTAAAGTTTTTAGTCTTTTACTTAAGTTGCTTTTATTACCGACGCTCCTCTCGTTTCTGAGTACTATAACTTAGGGCTCTGATACCATCTCTGTGACGCCCCCAGACCCGGGGTCCAAGATCCAGGTTGTCACGGTCCAACTTCCAAAGTCCATACACTTACAATTCATTGATAATCATAACAAACTTTAACCATTCTAAGGTAAATAACAATCTGATGACCCCCACACACTTTAACACACACACACGAGCCATAGTCTCAGGAAACGAGCATACATTAATATACAAACTTGGATCTTCCTCATTACATTACTAGTTATCAAAAGATTGAGTTCGTACTGCTAAATATAGCTTCTGTCTGAAACTATAATAGCAGTCCAAAAGTTAGATTAAATCTCATTAAGTTACATGTATTTACATAAACAGTGTTTATAAATAAATCTAACTAGCAGAAGCTGCCATCCCATCCTGCTCAATCTCCCTACCTCGGGAATAGGGCCAAGGGGTCGGTCATAAGGGGTCCTTGCCCTTCGCACGCTCTTTCTCAACGTCCTGCGTGCCCCGCGTGGCATGGTCTGCAGCTGTGGTGGTGGAAAGATAAACAAAAAGCAAGAATGAGCTACAAAGCTCAGCAAGTATATAATCGATAACATGGTATATGACAAAGAAACAACAACAGTATACGAATCAACGTAATAAAATGCAACATGTACTGGCAAAGAAAATAACTCAAGATACTGAACAAAGAACAATAGGTTGCCACATCAAATTCCAATTGGAGGAAAAGGAACCTTTACTGGAGTACACCACAGTACACGATGATCAGTCGTATAGTACCGTGAAATTTTTTTCTACTAGTAGATGGATGATCCTAATTCCGGTCATCACCCTAGGCAACACATGGGCCTATAATATTTATTCGCTGGGTCGGTGTCAATCGACCTCTTACGCAAACCGGGCGACATCATGGCCCGAAAACATTTTTCCGCTGGGTCGGTGTCAATCGACCTCTTACGCAAACCGGGCGACATCAAGGCCCGAAAACATTTTTTTTTTCTCCAGTTCCTTTGGAATACAATCAACAAGTGAAGAAGGGAATTTAATACAACCTTCTAGGATAACAACAAAGCTTTCTGGGATTTATTCAAATCAAATGTGGAAGGGAATTTAATCCAACCTCCCGGAACAGCAACCAAGCTTTCAAGAATTTATTCAAATCAAAGTGTGGAAGGGAATTTAATCCGACCTTCCCGAATAACAACAAAGCTTGGTAGGATTTCAAAGTTCGATAGTAGATTAACTCCCGAAATGAGGTGGAAGTAATCTCTTTATATAAGTGGGTTGACTCTCGGTCAACGAATGAATGGCTCAAATCAAGATTACGACCGAGGAGTCGCTAATAGGTGATAAAATAAATCCCACGAAAATATAATATTTTTGGGTAAAATATTGGTCCCTACAGGCACCAGTTTTAAATAAAAAGAATGTGAAAGTGGGATATTCCTTCCCTAACATGGGGTTATCGATTCAAAATAAGTACAAAATATCCGAGTCATAGCTCAGTATTTATTATTTAATGAAAAATAATATTTTAAGAATTTTTAGATAACTCCGGAATATTTTCAAAGATCCTATAAATATTTAATCAATAAATACGAGACCTAGAATAGTCCCTGAAAATATTTTAAAATAATTAAAATATTTAATTAGGATTTAATCAAGACTATTTAGTATTTAAATAGTTTTAAATGAATCAATATATTTAAATAATATTTAATCAATTTTAAATAATATTTAAATAATCCAAAAAGAATTGAAAGTATTTAACTAAAATAAATACTTCGAAATAATCCCAAAATATTTAAATAATATTTAATCAATCTTAAATAATATTTAAATAACTCAAAATGAGTTGAAAGTATTTAATCAACATTTAAATACTATATATATACCTTTTTTAAATAATATTTAATAAACTAAATATTATTTAAAATATCAAAGGGATATTAATCACTTGATTAATTCCCTAACCCATAATACTTATTATCCCCAAAACTTATATTCCAGGAAGAATCCCTGGATAGTATCGACTAATAGTCGAGAGATAATATACTACTCCCGGTCGTCTGTCAAGTACCAAAGAGATGTACTTGACACGGAAATCAGTTATGCAAAATTGACAGGAAGCGTCCTCTAACTTTTGAGAGTTCAGAGGCGCGAACAAATGAATTAATCAACGATACAAGTCAATAACTGAATATGATTTCCAAGCACCACAGACTTATAACCAAGAAACACGTTATAAGGTCAGAGTTTAGAGAACTTGCCTTTACTGTCGCGGTGGTAGCCGGTGTATCCTCCTCTGGCGCAGGTTTCTATAAGAAAAGAAACGTAATTTCTAATTAGTCTCACGAGGGTTTTTAATGCTATTCATAGCTATTCATGAATGCATTCTAACTTATTTTGCTACGAGTTTTAGCGCGGGTTTTAGTTAGTCATGAACTCATAAGCATTACCAACACATTTCATTTAAAGTCCGTTGGTTAAGCTAGCCTCGAATTCCATTTAAAACATAGCTTATGCAAAGGTAATGCAAAACAATGCAAGCAGTTTTTGGCAAGATATCCTAACTGCACCTACTTGCTTCCAACAATTATCATAAATCGGATTTTACTCATTTTAATCCGAAACCTTCTCCCAAATCTTTCCAAATGTTCCTAGTATTTTGTGTAAAAGTTTCAGATTTTATAAGGCTAACTATGCTGATCATCTCCTCAAAGTTGATTAAAAACAGGGCAGTCATGGTTTCTGCATCTCCTCACCGTTTCAGCCATAACTTTTAGCTCACAACTCCGTTTGACGCAAAATTAGCGCGCAAACGATCTAGAGACTAATATCTATCTAACCATATAAAGAAGTCATCAAGAAACACAGGCTAGACCCTTCGGGTGTGGTGAACAGTTGGCAGGCAGAAGAAATTTTCGCATGGTTCCGTTTGTACGCTCGTCGTTTACCTCGTTTTAAATTCATCCAATTCAACTCAAACGACTTCCATTTAATTTACACTACTACTTGGGAATGTACTCAAGACATCCCAAGCCCAAACACAATTTAACAATACTCGAAACATTACCAATAATCCACCCAATTCCATCACCAATGCAACATAGTTTGTAAAACCAATTTACTAGTTTGAAAACAACCATATACTTACTCTTTTAACATCCACCATTCTTAACCATATAACCCTTACATTACACCATCATAGGTCTTAACCAAAACATCACCATATTACTCAATCATGGCCAACAAAATAAGTACTTAAACATGTGCTCAAAGCCATAATCATAGCATGCTTAAAATCACATTAATCTCATAAACATCACATAGCTAGGGTTTGGACTTTCAAGCTATTCATGCTTCATTACTACTACCCATAGCTGGTACAACACATAACAAGTGCTAATTATGCTTAAGGAGTCATAAAACAATTAATCAAGAATTTATCCTAAATTAAAAGTACTATTCATGCTCTTGCTCTTTCATGAAAATCAAGAGATACAACCGATAACTTTGCGTAAGATTTGAATGGAAGATAGGTATGGGTTATACCTTCGATTTAAGTCCTAACTCGCAACGATCAAGCAACTAGAGCTTGAGTTCTTGAATTTTTTCTTCCTTTTCTCCCTAGCTTGGCCGAATGCTTCTTGTCCTTGGCTAGCTTGAGTTGTAATTTTCTTTTTTCTTTTCTTTATGTCAAGTACTTGCCACTTGACCTTTGGCATATATAAAAGGGTTAGTCAAAGCTTGGTCTTGGTCTTCCTTTGACTTCATATAAAAACACTAGCATTTCATACACTTTAAATAAAATGCAAGTAATTGCATTTTTAATAATCCATGTCATAAATAAAATAAAATAATGAGCTCTTTAATAATTCTTGGAAATCCTTGAATTTTCCAATTTCATAATAATCCATGACGATAATTTAATCTTTATCTTGTCCCGGCAATTTTAATAATTTGATTGTCCCACAAAATCTTATTCTATAATTATCATCCAATACGTACTATTATTAGCAAGGTTTTAAAAGTACCTGAAATTTAGGGATATTATATCTGACTTGTGCCATACTTTTTGGGCCTAAAGTGTGAACGTCATCTATGGAATCACGACGCGCTTTATTTTCCACAGATAATTTCTGTTAAAATTAAAACAAAACATTTAGAACTGGCATGCAATGTAACCACTGAAACAAATGAATTTATCTGCTACCAATGATTTATATATTTACACACACACACATAAGGTTTATAATAAGTAAACTACAAAACAGATGCAAATGAATGTTAAAGTCAACCACTTCCATTTCTAATTTGCTCTAGGTAGGTTAGACCAAATATATGCCCATATAGATACACTCACTCAACAAAGTTGCATTATAACAGGCAATAGTTTGGTAGAAAAAGGTAAAACTTAGTGTGTTACTAATGAAGTTTGCTAAAAAAAAATACAAATAAGATATAGTGACACTCCTACTTGAAATTTCAGTTCCCTAATTCACACATCCAACAAATCGAAGTATATAACAGGCCATCCACATTAACAAGAGTTTGGCTACTTGATACAATTCTAAATACTTATACTTCCACGATTCCAACAAGGGACTTTCGATTACACCTTAATATAATGTACTACTAATATATATATATATATATTTAGATAATTATATACAATACCTCAACTGACTCATCTCCCCAGTACTTCACCAGGAGTATAAAATCCTCTAGTTGAATTGATTTTGGCATGTTGGCAATCCTCTCCTCGTCGGTCTGATACTTTGTATAATACTTCACCTTCATACGAGATTTGTGTACCCTCCATGATGAATTAAGTGTCTTTTCCACCCAAGTTTGGCCATCTTCCGGAATAATATAATGGTCTTACAGTTTTACAATACATTTAAGTTAAAATCAATCAATTCAATGTATAAACATGGAAGTTAAGTGAAATTAAGGCTTATGTATTAGAGTCTACCCTAGTATTGTTCCACATATAATCTTTCACTTTTGAAGGAACAAGGCGCTAATTGATATAAGTAAGCGACACATTTTCCTTCACAACTGTGCCCAAAAAATTACTCAGCTCTTTTCGAATATTTCCAACCGGTTGACCCCGTTTATTCAAAAAAATGACAGGTCTTTCATCACGACTCCTTCCATGAACAGCTGTCAATTTTGTCATCCCTCTCCATTTTCTAGAAGCTACAACTTTTTCTACCAGGTACACATTAAAAAAAATGAATCAGCTTGCATGCAAAAACTTAACCATTATAAACTAAAAAGTCTATCTTCAATCAAACTACATAGTTCAAGTCAACAAAACTGTGAGACTCACACATTACCTATTTCAGTTTCTTCTTCTGCAACATTTTCCATGTTTGATTCGGGAACATTTTCCGTTGTTGGATCTAGAATGCCCTGCCTTTGACGTTCTCGCAATTCAAAATAAGCATTTATTGTACCAGGTCCGCCAGAATTCCCACACGTTTTTAAAAGTTTACTACATGTTGGCTTCAAAAGTTGTGGTTGAGATAAACTTGACACTTTCTCATTTTTCTTGCCAGATTTCTTCGCTTCCTCTGTTGCAGCAGCAGCAGCACTAACTCGCGATCGAGTTCGTGGTCCAAGTAACAACTTATCTTTCTTCACATTTTGTATTCTCTATAATTATTAGGAGTTGAGTATGAGGTTTAACATTTTATGTGAGGAAAAAATAACAAGTAATTAACAGTTTAACCACTATCATACCTCAGATGTATTATCGCTATCATCTTCATCTTCATTTTCCGGAATATAATCATCGCATTCCACCTGAGCTTTATCTTTTTGTTTCAATTTTTCAGCTGCAAGACCATTCAAATCAGTGACCATCCTTTTCACCCCAAGTTCATTTAAAACCTGATTATTTTGTTGTATTCGAGCCATTCTGTCTTTTTCAATTTGTGTCAGCGGCGGCGGTAGTGGTAACTACAATAAGTACCAAGAATATTTAAACACAACATTATTTAAGTATCCAATATATTAAAATTAAATTTTGCATGTCATGCCATAAAGAATGCTATACTTATTTCGGAAAGAATGGTAAAAAGGGTGTGAGGTGCTACGCAATGCAACATATATGTTGTTTGCATCTTATAATCTTATTAATTACACAGTCACAGTAAGTTTTGATATTAAAACTTGTCTATTTTAAATTTTCTTCTTAACTTGTGTTAGATTTTAAAATACTCAACTAATTAACCTTAGAAAATTATGCCAATTTGAATGGAAAAACATCCTGAGGGTGGAAACTGCAACAAATTCGAAACCTGCAATGTGATTAGATAATCTAGTGACATGAGTTTACTAGATAGACCACCAGGAGATTTAATTTAAGTGTAGTATCTTGAAAAAGTCAAAGAAGAAGCTAGTAATTAAGCATGGATATGAAAATACAACTACAAAGAAGAAGCTAGTAATTAAGCATGGATATTAAAATTTATTGATTTGATTTCTCTAATATTCGATGCTAAAGTACTGTAGAAAGGTATTTTAAGAGTAGTAATACCTCAGTAGAATTATCAATATCATCAGCACATTCTCCTCCACTTGTACCCTTTTGTAAGTCCAATTTCCTTCTAACCGACCATTTAGCTCCCTCACTTTTCACGAAATCTGGCATTAATGGTAAATTCTTCCTCTTGCCCAGTCCAGGTGACTTGGTAGTGGCCTTGCTGACTTGTTGATCCTTTTTCATCCCCTTCTGCTGCTGGAGGTCATGTATTGTAACAAACCTGCGCTTTGGTGGTTTCTTCGCTGAACCTGTACCAAGAAATGAATTTCATAATACAAATATAGAGCAATTTTGGTGAACAAGTCATAAAGCTTCAGAATTAATAATTATACCTTTGTAAATATTTTTCCTTGGCCTTATGACCACCCATGGTTGCATTTCACTTCTTGGCTCAATTTCAGTGTCAACAATGGTGTCTACATAAAAACATACATCATGTCCATTAGTGTGGACATTTACCAGTTCCATCACCTCCTTGTCATTTGTTAGTAGCTTCCAACCAACACCACTTCCTTCTTTAATATAGACTCCTCCTATTTCATTGAATTTTAGGTAATCTTTCACAAATTCCATTAGCACTGTATAAGAAAATTCTTCAGCCTCTACGCGGCTTATAACAAGAGTGTCTCCACCAATATAATTCTTCCTTCGAAAATCTCCATTGTAGAAGAATCTGACATTTATAGTTTCTGCCATCCTGTACAAGATTCAAAATGTCATTCTCCACAAATGATAACAGAGGCAGCGAGCAATGTATGTAAAAATAAACAAGTTAAATTTAATCATTCTAAGTAATAAGCAAGTTCACAGACATAACATACAAAAACTAGTTAAATTTAAGCCAAATATAAACTAAGAAATACAGTAAATTAAACTAACAAAATATATTAAACTAAACTAAAATAATGAATCACAATATCTAAATTAAACAAAGACAACAAGCAATGCATTACATTAAAATAAGACAACAGATTACACTAAATGCAAATAATTTTAACATGACCAACAAGAATTGTCATCTCTAATACACATATTAAAAAAATAAAGTAGAATGTCATTTTATTTAAATATCCTCAACAAGAACTTTTGCCGAGGGGATATCATCCCTACACCAACTAGTTTCAACAATTGGATTTTCTATTGCTTGAAGATAGTCAGTATCATGCAGATCATGATTGTTGCCATCTTCTTCGTATGTGTTTATGTTTCCAGCATCACACCATTCCCTAGGCATTTTCTTAATGACATAGTGCACCAGCTTTTCAATTGGATCTTCGACATAAAACACTTGTTGAATTGGCGAAGCAAGGACATAAGGATCAGATTTGTGGCTTAATTTTTTAAAATTTACTCGAGTATGACCGTGTGGATCTTTTTCTTCTTGGTACCAGCGACACTTAAATAGGACAATTGAAAATTCTCCCCAATAATCGAGTTCCACAATTTCTTCTATCGATCCGTAGTAGTTGACATCCTGAATTACAGGGTTCTGATCTCTTGAATTTGCAAAGCTAGTTGTTTGGGCAGTCAAAAAATACGCCACTATTTTGTGTTGTACATCGAGAATCCCTAAACCTTGTATGGAATCGATAACCATTAACAACATAACCAGAAAACCTTTTTGCTATTCTATTAGGTCCAAATGCCAGCACCTCCACTTCTTTTGGAACATTGACCTTTTTTATGACCTCTTCTTTTAGCCACTTCCAAAACTCTTCGGTGTGTGTTCCTGCCCTCTTGAGTCTTCCCAAATTTGTATCATTATCCACTAAAGCTTGATGATCCCTATGCATTAATTTTTTGTTAATATAGTTAATGAGTTCAGATTATGCATTGAAATTAATTAGAGGTTCTGATTACACATTAAAATTAATTAAGAGGTTAAATAACTTACTTGATTAACCTCTCTACTTCCTCGTTAGCAGAATTGAACAAAACGTAGCGATGACTTTCCTTCCAAGCCTCATCATTTAAATTGAAAATATTTCCATTTTTATTCCTCCGTGTTCTAATATGATACTCCGCTTTTGTTTCACATCCTCTAGAATCAGTTGTTTCGTCACCACCCAAAAATCTTGAACAAAATGTCACACATTCTTCGGCCAGGTAACCTTCTGCAATGGAACCTTCCGGTTTATTTCTATTACTAACGTACAACTTCAACTTTGTAAGATACCGCTCTATAGGAAACATGTTTCGACTGTGCAGTGTTCCACCAAGTTCAATTTCTGCGCATAGATGAATAAGCAGGTGCACCATTATGTCAAAGAAAGCTGGTGGAAAAATCATCTCAAATTGGCAGAGAACCTCGATAATTTCTTGTTGCAACTTCTTAAGATCATCCAGATTAATCACCTTGCTCCATAGAGATCTTAGGAATGCACTTAATCTCATCAGCGGTAATGCAACCTCGGGTTTTAATGTCTTTTTCACGGCAAATTCTAACATGTAGTAGAGCATGAAATGAGCGTCATGGCTTTTATACCCCACTACTGTTCTCTCTTTCGTATGCACATAACGACTAATGTTAGAGGCACAACCATACGGTAATTTAGTATTCCTTAAAACAGAGCAAAAAATATCTTTCTCCTTATTTGTCAAGTCAAATATCGCTGCTCTTATTTCAAGGTGCTGCCCATCATTGGATAAAATAGGATGCAATGGCTTTCTTATACCCATTTCTTGAAGATCTTTACGAGCACTTAAATGATCTTTTGATTTGCCACCAATATTAAGAAAAGTACCTAATATGTTATCGCAAACATTTTTCTCAATGTGCATGCCGTCAAGGTTATGTCGAAGTGGATTGTGTTTCCAATATGGCAACTAGAAAAAAATCGACTTCTTTTTGAAAGGGCAAGTAGCTTTATTATTTTTCTTCTTCTTCAGCCCAAACTGATTTACAAACCCAGACAACTCCTCAATATCACATCCTGTTAAAATTTCAGGACTCTGACCCATTTCAATTTGGCCGTTAAATCTTTTTTTATCCAGCCTCCACTTGTGCGTAGGATCAAGAAACTTTCTGTGGTTCATATAACACATTTTTCTGCTATGTTTCAAATAATTTGATAAAGTCTCGTAATGGCAGATAGGACACCCTAGTTTGCCCTTTGTGCTCCAACCCGACAACATGGCGTATCCTGGAAAATCGCTGATAGTCCACAACACTCTCGCACGTAAGTTGAAATTTTGATCAGTAAACGAATCATATGTTTTGACGCCGACTTCCCATAACTCTTTCAGCTCCGCAATTAACGGTTGCATATACACATCAATATTGTTTTTGGGGGAAACTGGACCGGATATTAATGTTGAAAGAATTAAATTTTCTTGTTTCATGCATAACCAAGGTGGGAGGTTGTAATTAACCAATACGATTGGCCATGTACTGTGACTTAAGTTCATCGAACGGTAAGGATTGAATCCATCTACCGCGACTCCCAAACTAACATTCCGAACTTCGGATGAAAAATCAGGATACTTAGCATCCATTGTCTTCCAAGCCTTAGCATCTGCCGGATGTCTTAGTTTCCCATCTTTTTTTCGTCCCACGGCATGTCATGTCATTAGTTTAGAAAAATCCTTGCACATAAATAACCTCTGCAACCTTGGTTTCAGCAGAAAGTACCTCATCACGTTTGCTGGTACTTTGTATGTCAACTTTTGTGGATCATCATTCGCATCAATGCCATTTTTTTCTTGTATAACCCACCTAGAAACACCGTAATTTATGCATTCTTGTTTATCTTTATTTTCAGCCCAGTACAACATGCAACTGTTTGGGCATGCATGTATTTTCTAATAATCGAGACCTAAATCCCTAATCATGTTCTTTGCAGCATTGAAAGACAAAGGTAGGCGGGCATCAGGAAAAGCTTCATTCATTAATCCTAGTAAGTCGCCAAAGGCAGACTCGGTAATTCCATGAACACACTTTAAATGATAAAGTCTGATCATAAAACTTAATCGAGAGAATTTAGAGCAACCGGGGTATAGTGGTTGTTTTCCGTCTCTAACAAGCTGATAGAACTTTCTAGCCTCTACATTTGCTATATCTTCACTACCGTCTTCTAAATCTTGAAACCCCTTACCCGTACAATTAAACATCTGATCTAGATTGTTTTCAAAGCCCATTCCCGTTTCATAATCCATAAATTCAGTACTATCGTCAACTTTGGTACATGAAACCTCACAAATCCATTTCAAATGTATAGGAGAAGGCCCACGGCAAATTAGGTGATCATAAATGATATTTTGATAATGCCAATTACGATTCACACATATTTTGCAGGGGCACCTCCTTTCTCCTCCTTTAGCATAAATGGGAAATGCATTTTCCAAAAATGTAGTTATCCCCTTTTTATATTCTTTACTATATTTCGGAAATCCTATCCAACTTGTATAATCATCGTCCATTGCTACACCCTATACAAAGAATACTAACATGAGAAAAGGAACGGACACCAGTCACACTATACAGTGTAAATACTTTGTACAAGTAAGAAAACAGAGGGTTTGGGAAATTAGATCAGTACCAAACTGAATATTTGAACCCCTATACCAAGTAATACCACAATGCAATATATTTAGCAAAATATATTTAGTATAAATCTAATGCTAATAAACTAACAAAAAATATTTGACTACTTGCTCTCATCCCAAAATTATAACCAATATTTATGAACATATAAAAACACATACAAAACCCATGGAGATAAACGAAAAATAAACACATTCATACCTTTATGAAATCCCCAATTCAAACCCCCAATTACCTGCAAAAGAGAAAACCTTAGTTATGTACTACAAAAGAGAAAACACTAATAAACGGAGATATGAGAGTGTGAGCTACTTCGATTTAAACCCGAAGTGGATCTGCTTCGATTGAACCCTGATGTGGAAGCTTACTTGAGATGTGCTCTGTGTGAGATGTATGAGAGATGTGTGTTAGTATTTTGTGCGTTAATACTTGGCGTAAAGCTTATTCGATCTAACCCCAATGTGGAGCTAATTCGATTTACCTGTAATTAAACTTTAACCATAGCTTTGACTTGCGATTTAACTCAAACACCAGCTTTTACTTGGAATTTCTCTTCGATTTGTCTTCGATTTCACCATGGACTTGCGATTTCACCCAAACCCTAACTCATGCTTGGTGTCTGTGTGAGATGTATTGTGTCGGTGTACTTAGGATAATTTGGGGGGAAATATGCAGCATATTTTAAGTAAAAATTTGGGGTCTTTTATTTATTAAGTTATTTTATTAATAATTTTGGTAAATATTTAAGATTCTTTTTAATAAATTAATTCTATATGATATAATTATATTTAATATTTTTAATTAATTTGGAAGTTTTTATTTATATCAATTTGACTGCTTTGACTATTATAAAATCATATCGAATAAATCTGGAATTTTTTTTAAATATTTTCACACAACTAAAATAGTTAGATATTAACATTCGTATGGGTGGATCGTCAAAAAAGAATTTTAAAAAAATATATTCAACATTCGGCACAAGACTAGTTAAATGGAACTTCTAGTTTGACTATTATAAATTCACATTATAAATATTTCATTTCCATAAAATGTAATATAATTTTTTAAAAATTATGCTTTATAATTATTTAAAAATTTTGAAAAATTTTAAAAAATAAAAAATTAATTTAGATGATAAAATTTGTAAAATTTACATTTTGTAGTCAACTATTAATTTGACTTGTACTACTAACCAGTACTTTATCCCAGATTGTTGTCTCTATTTTTTTAGAAATACTTATCGACGATCCAACCGTACGGATGTTAATATATATCTAATATAATGATATTCTCAAAATTTTAAAAAATAAAAAATTATTTTAGATGGTACATTTTGTAGTCAACTATTAATTTGACTTGTACTACTAACTAGTACTTTATCCCATATTGATGTCACTATTTTTTTAGAAATACTTATCGACGATCCAACCGTAGAGATGTTAATATATATCTAATATAGTGATATTCCCAAAATTTTAAAAAATAAAAAATTATTTTAGATGGTACATTTTGTAGTCAACTATTAATTCGACTTGTACTATTAACTATTACTTTATCCCAGATTGTTGTCTCTATTTTTCTAGAATACTTATCGACGATCCAACCGTACGGATGTTAATATATATCTAATATAGTGATGTTCCCAAAATTTTAAAAAATAAAAAATTAATTTAGATTGTAAAATTTATAGTCCACTATTGATTTGACTTGTACTACTAACTAGTACTTTATCCCAGATTATTGTCCCTATTTTTTTAGAAATACTTATCGACGATCCAACCGTATGGATGTTAATATATATCTAATATAGTGATATTCCCAAAATTTTAAAAAATAAAAAATTATTTTAGATGGTACATTTTGTAGTCAACTATTAATTTGACTTGTACTATTAACTCAAATGCAACACCAAGTGCAAATGCAACACTGAAGGACCAAATGCAACGCTTTCTTGCCACATCAGCAGTGCCACGTCAGTAAAATATGAGTCCCACACGTGGGCCCCACACATGACACGTCAGCACATGTGGCCCCCTGCCACATCAGCAGTGCCACGTCAGCAAAATGTGGCCCCCACACGTGGGCCCCACACATGACACGTCAGCATGTGTGGGTCCCACATGTTGACATCATCACTGCACCGTCAGCAAAATGTGGGTCCCTCAAAAACTTAAATGCAACACCAAGTGCAAATGCAACACTGAAGGACCAAATGCAATGTTTTAGTGCCACGTCAGCAAAATGTGGGTCCCACACGTGGGCCCCACACATGACACGTCAGCACATGTGGGTCCACCTGCCACGTCAGCAGTGCCATGCTAGCAAAATGTGGCCCCCACACGTGGGCCCCACACATGACACGTAAGCAGTGACACGTCAGCATGTGTGGGTCCCACACGTGGGTCCCACATACCACATCATCATTTTTTGTCCTAATTGTTCACCAAATGCAATGCTTTTTCCCCTAGTGTTGCAAGGTGCAACACTACAATTGAACTGCAACACAACTTTCTAATATAATGCAATGCTTTGTTTGTAGTATTGCAGTTGCTCAAAAAAAGTAGGTTAATGTAACGGAAAATGAGTGTTGCATTCTAAAAGTATTGCATTAGGCCGTTTATGGCGTAGTGTAATTTGCTTTAGAAAATGTATAGGAGAATCAGATATAATAACTGGAGTAGCTTTATTTTTAGGATCAACACCTTCCAAGGTAATTGCAGGACTGGTAAAAGGATTAACATGAAGAGAATTACCATTCATTTTAGCCAATTCATCATTTTCTTTTCTATTGGCATTTTCATCATCGCCATCTACCTCAATTCCACCGACGTTACTATTTATTTGGTTAGGCAATGCAGATTCACCAGACTTTATAACAGCAACAGAGTTTATCATTCCATCAGAGGTTATTAGATTGTCAGAGTTTATGGTTGCATCAGAGTTTACTTGATCAGAGTTTAGATCTTCAGAGTTTGTATCCTTGACCAATCTTCTCCTCTTCTTCTTAGTCCCAGACATTCAATTGACAGTAAATGACTTCATCAAAGGTGCAGGAGCAATCTCAGAAGCCTTCTTGACAGTCTTCTTTACAGGAAAAACCAAGCCTTTACCATTGTCATTAGAATCAGTCTTTTCATCCTTCAACTTTCTTTCTTATGAGAAGTAGTTGTTTATTGCAACTATAGTCTTTTGGGAGACTGTAGAGTTGGGCTTTAGTATTTGGGGATCAGTGTTTAGTTGGTGGCTTGGGATAGAATCAGAGGATGCTAAACTCTGATTCATAGCCACAGAGAGAAAATCTCTCTCATACATATTAGGCATTCTTTGATGTAAGAGAAGCCTGACCCATGTGGGATAAAAGAGTTTAGAAATTTTACCTTCAGCCTCTTTCTTTGCATCCTTTCTAGCTAAATCAGTAAAAATTCTTTTATTCATTCAAAAGCTAGCTAAACTCTAATCACTCTCAAAATTTACATCAGGCAATAAAAAGCTAAAATCTAACTGTAAAAATCTAGCAAAATATACAGTATGTGCATCATCATCTATTTTGTTGACTAATTGCCTAATTATTAAACAGGGAAAATTAAAATTGAGATTATGAGTCAGAGAATACCCAATTTACTGTGATAGTTGAGAAATTGCATCAAAGTTGGTGCATTTGGCTATGAAAGCCCTTGTGATGCAATCGAAGAAGAAACCCCATTCTCTTCTCAAATGGGGTCTGGTTAAACTCCACAACTTAGATAGGCTTCCTCTATGGCCTATTATTGTAAAGAACTCCTTAATTTGATCATCCCCAACCATATCATCATACACAACCACTTCTGGGAGATGAAGGGCTTGTCTCACCACATTAGGAGTGATTGAATGATTACCATTGCATTTGAATGTGATGGTAAGCTCCTCTTCATCACTAGTATTTTTAAATTTTACAGAAGCCCATACCTTTATCAGTGATAATGCAGAGAGATTCGTGGGTTCCTGAAGAGCATACCCAATGTAGCTTTGCTGTAAAAAGTCTTGAATAGCATGAAAATCTTGTGGTGCTTCAGTCTTATTCAAAAGAGATATGTAATTAGTTGCAGCAAATGTGTAGTTCTGAAATGAAAGTCCTTTGGAAGCCATTGAAATACAGAGATTTGAAGTTTGAAGAAATTAGGGTTTGTTAAAACGAGAGAGAAAGATAGGTAAAAAAATGCAGGTGAATAATTCAAAGTGAAAATAAGAATTAAATTATCCCTCTCATTTGCATATAGTATATAGTGGGATACGTGGCAGAAAATCATTGGAAGAGTAATGAGTAGTACAAGTCTCAAAATATAGCAAGTATGTGTGTATCTGTGTATAAATCTGAAACGTTTTTCATGACAAACACGCGCCCTATGATTAGTCTAATCAAAGAATAATAAATATGATGTCGTAAAATTAAATATGATGTCATAAATAATATCTCAGAGTTTAGCATGTAGACTTAAATCAGAGTTTAGAGTAATCAGAGTTTGCATTTACTGTCAGAGTTTACCACATACTCTGACAGAGTTTACCATAAATACTGATAGCTTGAAATCATCAGAGTTTGACTATTATAGAGATCAGAGTTTACACTATTCTTTTTCAGAGTTTACCATAAACTCTGATTGTTTGTGATCAGAGATTATATGATCCAATTATCAGAGTTTACTTCATTTTCCATCAGAGTTTACCACAGACTCTGACAGAGTTTATCATAAACTCTGAGTATTTGCTACTTGCTATTTGGAGTTGAATCACTTGTCACCATTCCTAATTCAGAAAACAATCTTGGTGAATATGTCTGCTAATTGTTGATCTGAGGGAACAAAATACATTTCAATTAGTCCTTCTGTGACATGTTCCCTTATGATGTCATAAAATTAAATATGATGTCATAAATAATATCTCAGATTTTAGCATGTAGACTTAAATCAGAGTTTAGAGTAATCAGAGTTTACATTTACTGTCAGAGTTTACCACATACTCTGACAGAGTTTACCATAAATACTGATAGCTTGAAATCATCAGAGTTTGACTATTATAGAGATCAGAGTTTACACTATTCTTTTTCAGAGTTTACCATAAACTCTGATTGTTTGTGATCAGAGATTATATGATCCAATGATCAGAGTTTACTTCATTTTCCATCAGAGTTTACCATAGACTCTGACAGAGTTTATCATAAACTCTGAGTATTTGCTACTTGCTATTTGGAGTTGAGCCACTTATCACCATTCCTAATTCAGAAAACAATCTTGGTGAATATGTCTGCTAATTGTTGATCTGAGGGAACAAAATACATTTCAATTAGTCCTTCCATGACATGTTCCCTTATGATGTCATAAAATTAAATATGATGTCATAAATAATATCTCAGATTTTAGCATGTAGACTTAAATCAGAGTTTAGAGTAATCAGAGTTTGCATTTACTGTCAGAGTTTACCACATACTCTGACAGAGTTTACCATAAATACTGATAGCTTGAAATCATCAGAGTTTGACTATTATAGAGATCAGAGTTTACACTATTCTTTTTCAGAGTTTACCATAAACTCTGATTGTTTGTGATCAGAGATTATATGATCCAATGATCAGAGTTTACTTCATTTTCCATCAAAGTTTACCATAGACTCTGACAGAGTTTATCATAAACTCTGAGTATTTGCTACTTGCTATTTGGAGTTGAGCCACTTATCACCATTCCTAATTCAGAAAACAATCTTGGTGAATATGTCTGCTAATTGTTGATCTGAGGGAACAAAATACATTTCAATTAGTCCTTCCATGACATGTTCCCTTATGAAATGGTATCTAATACTGATGTTCTTTGTCAGAGAATGTCGGACTGGATTTCCTGTCATTTCAATAGCACATTAATTATAACAATAAATAGGAATTTTTGAAAATTTCAAATCATAATCTAACAGTTGATTCCTCATCCATAGAATCTGTGCACAACAGCTTCCTGCAGCTATATATTCAGCCTCTGTTGTCGATGTTAAGATAGATTTCTGTTTCTTACTGAACCATGAGACAATTCTTCCACCTAAGAATTGAAAACTGCCACTTGTTCTTTTCCTGTCAATTTTGCATCCTGTAAAATCAGCATCTGAATAGCCTATTAATTTAAAGTCAGACTCTCTAGGATACCATAATCCAATATTGATAGTGCCTTGAGATATCTAAAAAAAAATTTAACCGTAATCAAGTGAGGTTCCCTTGGATTTTCCTGAAATATTGTACATAGACATGTTGTAAACATAATGTCTGGTCTACTTGCAATCGAATAGAGAAGGGATCCAATCATTCCTCTATATGTTATGATATCTACAGGCTCTCCAGTGTCTTGATCAAGTTTGGTTGCAGTAGCCATTGAAGTTGTAGCAGATGCAGAGTCTTGCATTTAAAACTTAGTGAGTAGATTCTTTGTGTATTTAGACTGACTTATGAAAATTTCTTCATCAATCTGTTTCACTTGCAACCCTAGAAAATAACTCATTTCTCCCATCATGCTTATTTGATACCTGGACTCATTAGCTTTGAAAATCTTTTACAGAGTTTCTCATTAGTGGAACCAAATATAATATCATCAACATATATTTGAACCAATAACAAATCTTTACCTTGAGTTCTATAAAATAAGGTTTTATCAATTGTACCTCTAGTAAAACCACTTTCAAGGAGAAATTGAGCCAGAGTTTCATACCAGGCTCTTGGTTCTTGTTTCAATCCATATAAAGATTTATTCAATCTGTAAAAATGATTAGGATATTTTGGATTGACAAAGCTAGGTGGTTGTTCAACATATACCTTTTCTTCAAGTTCTCCATTCAAAAATGCACTTTTAACATCCATCTGGTAGACCTTGAATTTCTTGTGTGCAGCATAAGCAAGAAAAATTCTGATTGCTTCAAGTCTAGCTATAGGTGCAAAGGTTTCATCATAATCAATACCTTCTTGTTGAGAATAACATTTGGCAACTAATCTTGTTTTGTTCCTTGTATTGATTCCATTAAAGTATGTCTTGTTTCTAAATATCCACTTTGTGCCAACAATTGATCTGTTCTTAGGCCTTAGAACTAGTGTCCAAACTTCATTTCTCTCAAACTCATTTAATTATTCCTGCATTGCAGTAACCCAATCTGTATCCTTCAAAGCATCTTCAACCTTCTTTGGTTCTGTTCGAGAAAGAAAACTATGAAATAGACATTCATTCTGAGTAGTTTTCCTTGTCTGTACTCCACTTTCTAGATCACCAATAATTAAATCAGGTGTGTGATCTTTGGTCCATTTTCTTGGATGTGGAAAATTTCTTGAACTAGATGCTCCCCCATTATTTGTGCCTTCATAGTATGATTTTTCAGTAAATGCTGATCATCCCCCTGAAGTTGTGCTTCCATCAGTGTTTGATGTCTCAGAGTTTAAATACTCAGAGTTTGAATGATTAGTGTTTATGGTTTTAGAGTTTGTGTTTATCAGAGTTTGGTCAGACTCTGATATTTAAATAATTGAGGTTTCTTCTGCAATTTCAGTAAATGTTGCTCCCCCTCAACATGTGCAGAATCTTCAATTTCTATTTCAATCATTTCTGAATCAGAGTTTAAGGAATCAGAGTTTGGCTTAATAGTGTTTACCTCATCAGAGTTTATGTTCTGCAATTCATTTTCAAAACTCAGAGTTTTCTTAGCATCTTCATCATGTAACCCAATTATTTTTCCTTTATCAAAAGAGACATTTATAGATTTTATGACTACTCTTGTCCTTAGATTAAATACTTTGAATGCCCTTGAAGAAGTTTTAGAAGTTGTTGCATAACCAACAAAAATACCTTCATCTACTTTGAGTTCAAATTTATTCAACTGTTTAGGATGTGTTTTGAGAATAAAACACTTTCTTCCAAATATATGAAAGTATTTGACATTTGGCTTCCTTCCCTTCATTGTTTCATATGGAGTCATTCCATTTTTATTAATCAAAGTGTAATTCTGAGTAATGCATGCAGTATTCACAGCTTTTGCCCAAAAGTAAGTAGGTAGTTTTGCTCCTTCTAATATATTTCTAGCAGCTTCAATGAGAGTCATGTTCTTCCTTTCAACTACACATTTTGTTGAGGTGTTCCAGGTGCTAAAAATTGTTAAATAATTCCTTTTGTTGAACAGAATTCCTCCATTGCAGAATTCTTAAACTCTATCCCATTATCACTTCTTAAATTCTTTACCTTGTGAGGTGATTCATTCTCTATCATGGTGATATGATAAAAAATTATCTCACATGTTTCATCTTTTTTATGTAAAAAGTACACCCATGTAAATCTGGTGAAATGATCCACTATCACTAGAGTATATTTCTTTTTTCCAATGGACATAATGTAGACATGACCAAATAAATCAAGATGCAATAGATGCAAAGGTTGATAAATAAAATTTTCAGTTTTGCTCTTGAAAGATGTCTTCTTTTGTTTGGCCTTTTGACATGAATCACAGAGTCCATCAGGATGAAATTGAACTTTTGAAAGCCCTCTTACTAGATCCTTTTTCACCAATTCATTTATGTTTCTAAAGTTCCAGTGCCACAGCTTTTTGTGCCAATTCCAACTTTCCAAAGATGATGTCTTTCCAAGTAAGCAAGTTAAGGGGCCATAAGAGTTTACATCCAAGCTAGCTTCAAATAAGTTGTTATGGCTGTGACCAATGAGAACCACTTTGCCATCTTTTGAGCTTTTTACTTCACAATGAGTTCCATGAAATTCCACAGAATAACCTATGTCTGTCATTTGACTCACACTTAACAGATTATGCTTGAGTCCTTCAACCAGAACTAAATTTTCAATGATGACATTTCCAATAATAATATTGCCATATTCGAGTGTCCTTCCTATGTTGCCATCTCCATAAGATACTACTGGGTCAGCCTTCTCCTCAAACTCTGAAAAGATGGATTTATTTCCAGTCATATGTGTAGAACATCCACTATCAATTACTAGGATATTTTTCTTGTTTCCCTGCAATCATTTAATGCAAATTAATTACTAGATTTGGGAACCCAAACAAGTTTGGGTCCTCTATTTTGAAACTTATTAACTTTTGCAGCAGAAGTACTTTTATCAGAGTTTGTGTGAACAGAGTTTACATGATCAGAGTTTGCATTATCAGAGTTTATACTGTCGGAGTTTATTTTTCTTTTATCAGATTTTATCACATATGTTTGTTTGACAGCATGTTTTGGAGATTTATTTAGTTGAGGCAATGGTTCATAATAATTATAATAAAAACTATGATATTCTTTACATGTTTTTCTAGGAGCATCAGTGATATATTTATAGTTATTCTCCTTAGTAATTCCTATTTTGCCATTTCTATTTCTTTTCACCTTTTTAGACTTTTTTTATTTGTGACTTCCTTCAACTTTTCCTTAAGTTACTTCTGAGATAGTAATCCTATATTTACTGTTTTATTCTCTAACACGCTAATTTCCTTACCTTTATTATTTATAGAGCATTCACCATAAATATTCTTCTTTTCATTACTAACTCTAACAAATTTCACAGGTTCACTCAATATTCCTTTTATGTGTGTATTAGTGTATGTTTCTTTATTAGATTCATAACCTAAAGCAGAAGCCCAATTCATGTTAGAAAGCATTTGTTGGACTTTCTTGCCAGAATTTGTCCAAACTCTGAAAGTCTCCTTTTCTTTAGCTATCTCAATTTTTAGATATTCAACTTGTATTTCTAACTGAGTTTGCATATGTATAGCATTCTCACAATCTTTCTTAGTACTAGGCATGTGTGAATTTTCAGTTTCAAGAAAGTTGTTCATAGCAATTAGATTTTGTATCTCATATTTTAATCTTTCATTCTCAAGAAACTGTGATTTAAAACTAACATGCAATGATCTAAGGAAAGACTTTAATTCAAAAATATTTTCAATATCAAAATTGAAGATAGAGTTTGGTACCTTATTAGAGTTTAAGATGGGAGCATCAGTGTGTGCCATGAAAGCATAATTGGTTTCCTCTTCAAAGTCTGAGGAATCCATCCAATCCTTCTTTGATGTGATTAGAGCTTTTCCAAATTTCTTACTTCTGCATTCAGTAGCAAAGTGCCCCATCTTGTTACACTTATAACACTTGACTTTTGATTTGTCAATTGTTTTTTATTTTCCATCTCTATCTTCTCTTTTTCTGAATGTCTTTCTTTTCTGATTCTCCGTGCTTCTTTTGGAAGTTCCCTTGCTTTCTATACTTCTTATATTTCATCTTCTTAAAGCCTTTGACAATCATAGAAACCATCTCCATCATGTCAGAGTCTGTAGAGTCATCAGAGTTTGCATCAGAGTTTGTCTCAGACTCTGATTCACTGCTTTCCTTGACCATTACAAGTTTTCCTTTTCTTGTTGAAGCTTTAGGGACCTTTTCTTTTGGTTCTTCAATCTTTGCCTCAACATTCAAAACAATAGATTTTGTCTTGTTATTTTTTCTATTTTTTCTTTACTGTAATTCTAGATCACGAGTCTTCAATCTTCCATAGACTTTATCAAGAGACATCTCATCTAAATCAGCCATATCTCTTATTAAAGATATGTGTAGATCTCATTCTTCAGGTAGTGCTCTAAAAAACTTTGTGTTGCAATCTTCATTATCATATACCTTATCCACCAAATCCAAATTATTCAACAGAGTAAGAAATCTGTCATATATATCTGTGAGGGACTCATTCTGTTTTGCCTCGAAATATTCATATTCTTGAATTAGAACAGATCTTCTAATCTTCTTGATTTCCTTGGTTCCTTGACATTCAACCTCTAGTTCATCCCAGATTTCTTTTACAGTTTTGCAGGCAATTACTCTATTTGACATTACATAGTCTAAACTATTATGCAGTATGTTCCTTACCTTTGTATCTTTCAAGACCTCTAGCTTTTCTTCACTAGTCCACTCTTTCTTGGCCTTTAGAGTATAATATTCAGGTACTTTCCTTCCTTCCACAATTGTAGATGGTACTAGTTTGGTTGGTAGATATTGTCCTTTATTAATTCTGTCCAAATAATCAGGATCAGTTACTTCTAGGAACATCATCATCTTCACCCTCCATGTAGGTAATTCAACCTTCTTCAAGATTGGGATTCTGATGCTTTCATACTTATTTCTAGACATGTTTATATGATGTAAGTTATAATTAAACTACCTGCTCTGATACCAATTGTTACCTAGATAATCAGCTATTATAGAAGGGGGGTTGAATATAATAGATACTAAATAATTAACACAAGTATGAAAGATAAGCAGCTTTGTATTAATTGATAAATTGTGTACAAAACTCTCTCAAGAAATTCACTATTCTTACGAGCTACAAGGTTATGAAAGATAGATCTTGAATGTTACATTAATCGATTCTTAATGTTAACCTATTTCTGTGTTTATATAGACACGGTTACAAATACAATTACAAAACAGATTATGATAAGAATAGCTTCCATAAGGTAATTAGACTTGTATCTGAATTCCTTCTTCACTATCTCAATCAAATTCTGATTTGTCTATTTCCTTCACAAACTCTGATTGATAAACTCTGTCGGTTAGATAATCTCTGATAGAGTATTCTCTGTTAGAGTAAACTATGATAGATTAAACTCTGACCGACAGCTACTTATTCTCTGATGACGTGAGCATAAACTCTGTTTGATATTCTCTAACAGCATCAGTATTTACATTTCTAACAGAAAAATATTGCGCTAACATCGTAAGTATATAAGTAATTTGATTATATTTGTTAAAATTTTGTTAATAATGTAGATATTTTATATTTATATAAATTAAAAAATTATTATATTTAAATCTTATATTATAGTTCTTAAATTTTAGTAAATAAATTACACACTATAATAAT
This sequence comes from Oenanthe sinensis, assembly GCA_028671895.1. Lineage (NCBI taxonomy): Eukaryota > Viridiplantae > Streptophyta > Magnoliopsida > Apiales > Apiaceae > Oenanthe > Oenanthe sinensis. The sequence goes on from JAPMAC010000198.1 coordinate 5,378,978, forward strand.
AATCTAAATTAAAAGTATAGTATTAAAAATTTATTGTATAAATATTAGTAAATAAAATATTATTATTATTTACATAATTTACAATTATAAATAGAGAAACTTTTCAAAAGAGTACTATATTACAAATAAAAATTAAAGATTATGAAGGATATACTAATTTTTCTAAATTGTAAAAATGTTAATTAGCTTAATAAATTGATATATTCAAAATTGAAATTAAACTTTATGTTTAAATAATTACTAATTTAAATATGTATTTTGTTAATATAGGTGAATTTATTTATTCATTATTAATTTAGCCCCACATTAATCAAAAATTATATATAAACACAAATAAAATAACATATTTATACGTTGAAAATTTTAACATTCATAATATATTATATTTGTGTTTTCAAATTTATTATATAATTATATAATAATTTATAAATATAATGTATTTTTATTAATTATATATTTCATTGAAACTGATATAATGTTAATGTATTAAGAAGACAGAGAAGAATTAGTAACAAAAACTAATGCTATTTAAAAGAAATAAAGGAGAAAACATAACTTATTAATGAGAGTGAGAGGCAGTTATGTATGACACATCATTCTGTAAATATTTCTCTATACAATTCTGTAGACCGAGCTTTACTCAGTTATATAACTAATCATATGACTTATATAACTATATCATTATATCATTATAAGTTACTATAAGTTGTTAAATTCTAGAAATTATGTGTAGTTCGATAGTTTTCCTTTCACACTATTTTATAAATTATATTATTTCTATATACTCATTTTTTGATTTTCCAAGTATATAATATTTAGTTAAGATCAAAAGTTCAAAATCATATTATTTCTGATATGAAAATTAAAATTATATATACATATAAAAATTATACTAGCTAGTGGATATAATGCATTTAATTTAAATTTTATTTTAAAATACTTGAATTATATTATCTGAGTCGAGTTGAACAAATACGAACCGTGTTCAAATTGATCCTTAATTCAACGAGTCAAGCTCTACTCAAATTGATCATTGATTCAACGAGTCGAGCTCAAATCGAATACATATAAATCTTGGTTTCACTCAACTCGTTCATCTATCAAAATTTACATATTTTTGTATTTCAGATCTTATTTATTAAAAAATAAATAAAACTAATTAAACTAAGCGAGCCGAGTTGGAATTTTGTTTACAAACCATTTATTTACTGTCCTAATCATGGATGTGGTTGCCATTTATTATTTTCATTAATTTTTTACCTAAACTTTAGGGATAGTTGGCTACTTGGCTTTAGTAATGCCACTAGAGGTAGATGTAGATTGTTGAATGATTATATATTGATGGTTGTTGGTAATTAATTATATATGAATATTAATATATAAACATCATTGTATAGAAAAATATTAATATGACTTATCATTAAATTTTATGAATATTAATATATAAAGATCATTGTATAGAAAAATATAAAATAAAATTAATAATAAAACAACTTATCATATTAAATGATATATTTAAATTATATAACATAAATAATATATAATTTATTAATAGGTACCGTGCTTTGCACGAGTTATAAACTAGTATGGTATAAATATCAAATATGGTTTGGTGTCAAGGTTCAATATATTAAAATAATATAATAAATCTTAATATATATAGTAATATTTTAGGGATAATTTTTTATATAGAGTTTAAGAGTGAACCACCATATATACATATAAGATACATATATTTTTTAATTTATTCAAAAAATATATATATATAGTTAAGAGAACTATATATATGAATAATTAAGAGAACTTGAATTTGAATTTCATTTCAACTCCAAAATATCCCATTATTAGAATAAATTTGAAAATTTACAATTATAAATATAACTTAAATCAATACTTAATTGAGTTTATAGGTTAAAATAAAATTTTATTTATTATTTATTAAACATTTTTTTGTTAAATAGTTTGTATCAAATTTATCATTCATCGCCTCTAATATTTGAAGTGTAATATTTTATTAATCATTTAATTATTAATACATGGGTGTTGCAAATTATAATCACCCTTATGCACTTACGCATCATTAAGATTTTATTTTAAACTTTTACCTTTTCCTTTCAAATTTAAATACATATTTTTCTAAAGCTCTTATATAATAATCATATTTGGCAGGACAAACATATCTATATTTTTATTGTTTTAATATATTTTTTAACAACGTTTACCAATAATTGATAAATTTTAATCATATTATATAAATATCATATATCATATATTAAAGTATAAATAATAGGATTAAACATGTATCTATACTATATTATTATAACCAAATCATATAACTTTTTTTTAAATACCGAGGTGAACCATAGAAATAGAAAAGATCATCCAATTTTAGGTGAATCATAGAAACGATCCTAATTATTCAATTTTAATAAAATCTAAAATATTAATTTCCTAACTAAAATACATCTCATATTAATTTCTAAACTAAAATATCTCATATTAATCTCCTAACTAAAATGTATCTCTATACAAAACACACAAATATTATATTATTAAAATATAAAAATATATAAATTAAATAAAAATATATAAATATAATATTAAATAAAGTTTAAATTATTATTATACAAATAAAAATAAATTTAAATCATAAAATAAATATTAAAATAAAAATATTAAAAAACTAGAAAATTTCATATGTGCATCATAGAAAAGATACAGTATATATCATACATACAACTCTATCTCTCATATTCCTCCTTTTATACAACTTCTCGCAATATTTTCTATTTTAAGAATCCTACTTATCCTATAATTTTTATTTAATATAGTTTACTCACATTCAAATCAATTTCATCACCATTCAAACTTTTTATTTATTTAAAATTATGACTTATCATTAAATTTTATGAATATTAATATATAAACATCATTGTATAGAAAAATGTAAAATAAAATTAATAATAAAATAAATTATCATATTAAATGATATATTTAAATTATATAAAATAAATAATATGTAATTTATTAATAGGTACGGTGCTTTGCACGGGTTATAAGCTAGTATGGTATAAATATCAAATATGGTTTTAGTGTCTAGGTTCAATATATTAAGATAATATATTAAATCTTAATATATATAGTGTTTCCCAGAATAATCAATCTATTGCAGAAGGGGGTTGAATGTAATAGTGCATGTAAATCGATTATGAACACAAGTATGTAGAATAGAATACTGTTTTGTATTAATAATGAACTTGAATACAAAACTCTCTCAAGACAATAATGTTCTTAAGAGCTGCTAGGTTATATAAATAATACTTGAATGAATTGAACTACTTAATTATAACATATCTCTGTGTTTATATAGACACAGCTATAAATACAATTACAAAACAGATTATGATAAGAATAGCTTTAATAAGGTAATTTAGACTTGCACTCGAATTCCTTCTTACTATCCAAATCAGACTCTGATTTGTCTGTTTCCTTTTCTGATAAACTCTGAGGCTAAACTCTGTCGGTTGATAATCTCTGATTTGAGCATTCTCTGTTAGAGTAAACTCTGATTGAGTAATCTCTGATAGAGTAAATTCTGACCGACAGCTCCTTAAACTCTGATGACGTCAGCATAAACTCTTCCTGGTATTCTCTGACAATCATCAGTGTTTGCATTCCTAACAATCTCCCCCAATTTATGCTTTAAGAATTAAAACATAAATTTCATTTATGATGTCAGAAATACACGACAAATGCATCAGAGTTTGTTTTTCCTTTCAGATTCAAATTCTTCTGTAAGAAAAGTCTTATTTCAGAAATTGACTCAGGAGCTTTTCTTCAGCATCTTTTTATAAGTCAACAAGCTTCTCCTTCAATTTCTTCATGTTCTCAGAAGAATCATCTATTTGAAATAGTGCAGCCCTTAGAGCATAGATAGATGATCTGTCCATTCTTTCATCCAAAGCAATACAACAAGCTTTCATTCCATCAGGATTTAAGATTAGTGTAGAAATTCCTAACACTATTTTGACTTTTGCATCTCCTTTTCTCATTGCTCTTCTGGTGCCATCTTCAAGTGTATATCCCAGCTCATAATCTTCAGATTTTATCATCATCAATCTTTCACTCTTCTTTTTCTCAGCAATCACTCTTTCAAGAATTTTCCTCCACCTAGAAGTTGTTTCATTTACATCATTGAGTAGATACAGAACATGTTCAAGTTCTTTAGATGCTTTATCATTCAGATTTTCTTCAGCAATCTTCAGAACTCTCCCATCTTCTAGAAAATATAGAAGCTTTTCCTTAGCTTGAGCTCCATCAAAAATATCTTTTACTATGTTGACAGATATCAATTTGTCAAGATGCTCTTGTGTTAAATCTTCCTTATGATTTTGCTTTAAAGAAAAAGGATCACTGAAAATATTTGCTTCACCTCTGTAGATTTTGCCTTAGGATCACCAATACCACCCTTTTTGTCACCAAGTCTGGCATTGAGAATCAGACTTTGAGTTGTAGTCCACAGAGGATCAGTCTTTTTCCTTCTGATCAGAGATTGTAGATGGTCTTCTTCTTCATCATCAAAACTAGTTTCACCTTGTAGAAATGTTGTTCCCAGCATAGTAAGAGGTGTCTGTGGTTTAGTTTGAGCTTTTTGTTGAATTCTTGAGGATGATCTTGTTTGAATTTCTGAGACTTGTTTTGGTTGATCTATTTGCTTAAGAGTTTCAACAGTTTTAATTTGAGTAGGCTTGGATTCAGGTTTCTTCTTTTGAACTGGAGCCTTTTTCACATATTTTCTCTTCTTCTTGACTTGAGCATTTTTATTTCCAGACTTCTTCAGTTCAGCTTCCACAGTAACTGGATCCATTCCTGGATGTTCTTCTCCAAACATTTTCCTTGCTAGTTATACATCCTTCAAATTTTGTTCTTCAATCTTCTCAAGCTTATCTTCTTCTTCAAGCTTTTTTGTTAATTCCAAATCAGCATCTATCAGAGTTTGCTTTGTGTCAGAGTTTAACTTTTTGTCAGAGTTTGTTATCAGAGTTTGGGAGGTCTTCAGAGATTGACTAATCAGAGTTTGTTGCTTCAGAGTTCGCTTCCCTTCCTTATAACTCCCTTGATCTTCATCATCAGGTTTGTTAGATTTTAGAATTGCATCCTCCTTGCATTTGTCTGAACCCTTCTCCCCCTTTCTGACATCATGTCCTGTTTGAACAGAAAGAATCTCGACAATTGTATGTAGCATACCTTGCATAGAACTGACAGAGGCAGAAAGATTGGTAACTTCATATTCCAATTTATCCTGTTTGGCGGAAACAGTTTTAAGTTTTGCTTCCAGAGAATGTTGAGAAGTGGAAACAGCAGTTTCAATATTTACAGAAGTTTTGTTGACAGATGACTTGAGATCATTCACTTCATTTTGAAGACCCTTGGACATTATAGTAGAGGCTTTGAGAATTGTCTTCAGTTCATCAGAGGATATTTCCTTGTCAGCTTTATTGATTAAGGCAAGACATTGAGGCCATGAAATTTCTCTCTCTGGAAACTTCCAAGATGAATCCCAGATATCTTATCTGTGAGATGTAATAAAATCTTCATTTGATGACCTTGTTTTGGAACTGAAATCCCTTCTCACACCTTCTACATCTAGAGCAGCTTCAATTTCTCCCTTGAGCTCCTCCACCACCATGTAATCAGGATAAATCATCCTTAATCTCTCATGAGCATCATGAGCATTGACAGGCCACTGCTTGGTGTTATATCGTTGAGTGTAGGGAATTGATAAATCTGCTACTTCTTCATCAGCAAAAATCACATCATCAGAGTTTGTGTCCTTCCCATCAGAGTTTAAAACTTCATCAGTGTTTGGCACAGCATCAGAGTTTGCAGGAACAGGTAAACTCTGAGTACCTGTAAGAGTAACAGAATGACCTAAATCACTCTGATTTTTTAAAATAATCTCATTACTTCTCACATCACACATATCATAACTTTTAAGAGTTAGATTTTGCTCACTAGAAGTAACTAACTTCTTTCTCAATTCTACCTCTCCTTTTGCCAGATCCAGTGTCTGCCTCTCATTAATTCTGTTTTCCACACATTTTACCTCAGACTCACTAGAAAGGTTCAAAACACAATGTCCTACAGAAATAAGAGGTGGCTGAGAAAGGATATCTATAGTCACATGAATAGGGGTATCCTTTTCAGGACTATTCATGATCATCCCAGCAGTAAAGGTAGGAAATATAAATTTTAAAGTAGAGTCAGAGTTTATACCTTGAGCATTTGTAGATGTTGTTGTCTCCATTGGCTGTGCAGAAATGGGTTGCACTAAGATAGCATCAGAGATTGCCAGTGGAGCTTCATCAGAGTTTGTCTGTCCAAAAGTAGAATCTTGGTCTGCAATCATAAGATTGATGATTGGTTCTTGTGGGACCTGAGTCATATTGTCAGCTTCTTCACCACTTTGAGGTGTAGGTTCTTGTGGGCTTGACTCTGCCAAAGATTGGCCTTCAGCATCAGCAACAGCAAGATCTTCTAAATTTGTGTGGGTGCCTGCATCCAAACTTTGATTGGATGGTTCTTGTGTGACTGGAGCATTAACAACTTCTCCAACCCTTTGAGCAGAAGGTTCTTGTGGGTTGTACTCCGGATCCTTGCTAGCTTCATTTGCTGGAACTGTGGCTGCTATTGAACTTTGATCAATAGGTTCTTGTGTGTCTGGCCCTTCAATGACTGCTACCTCACTTTGAGATGTAGGTTCTTGTGGGTCCTGGCCAAAATTCGCTTTCTTATTCTTTCGTGAAAAGAGCTTGGAACTTGGAGAGGCTGAAGATGATTTTGATTTCTTTGCCTCTATGTCTCTTCTTACTTCTTCAGCCAGTTCCCTTACTCTTTAATAAGATATCTCCTTTATAATTTGTTTTGGAGACTTTGTAGGAGAATCAGATACTGTTATAGGAACAACTTTCTCTGGAGTGTCATATGGCCCATCTTTCAAATAATTGTGTTGTCGTTCATGTTCAGCCTTGAGCCAAAAATCAATTATTTCCCAAAATGTTTCCTGCAGACTGTCTTGTCAACAGTACCCCCCCGTCTAATATGTTCACGGTTATAATGGGCAACATTTGTCCACCAATCAGCTTTTGACTTGACATACCGAATAATCATGTTCTCAATTGGAATTGGTAATCCAGGTTCCTTCCAAGAAATATTTGCCTTCCAGCAACGCCATGCTTCAACAGTATTTATCAAAACATTATAGTGTGGTTCAGAGTTTAAATCTTGAGGTTTTGGCTGATCAGAGATTAGGACATCAGAGTTTATGGCTGCATCAGAGTTTACCCCTTCAGTGTTTACAGCCTCAGAGTGTGCAATCTTGACTAATCTTCTCTTCTTTTTCTTCACCTCAGCCCCAGTCTCAGAAGCCTGTTCAACTGTCGTTCTCTTAGCAAAAACGAACCCTTCATCAGAATCTGTATTTTCATCAATTAATTTTCTCTTTGTGAGAGAAGATTCTGTCACTGACTTCCCCTTCCTTTTGCTTGAGCCCTGTTGAGAGGTGTGTTTTACAACTACAGTCTTTTGAGAGACTTTAGAGGTTGTCAAAGGTGTTTGGGTGTCAGTGTTTGGAGGGTGGCTTGGGTCTGAATTAGAGGGTGCTAAACTTTGATCCATAGCCACTGAGAGAAAATCCCTTCCATACATGGTAGGCATTCTCTGATTTAAGAGAAGCCTAACCCATGTGGGATAGAAGAGAGGAGAGAGATTACCTTTCTTTGCATCCTTCCTGGTTAGATCAATAAAAATTCTCTTGTTCATGCTAAAACTAGCTAAACTCTGGTCAGTCTCAAATGATACATCAGGCAACAGATAGGAGAAAATTAACTGTAAAAATCTAGCAAAGTAAACTGTATGTGCATCATCATTTATTTTGCTAGCTATCTGCCTAATTATCAAACATGAAAAATCAAAAGACAGGTTGTGGGTCAGAGAATACCCAATTTGCTGTGATAGTTGTGGAATTGCATCAAAGTTGGTGCATTTTCCTGTGAAAGCCCTAGTGATACAATCAAAGAAGAAGCTCCACTCTCTTATTAGATTAGGTCTCGTCAAGCTTCCTAACTTTGACAGGCTTCCACCATAGCCTATAGACCTGAAAAATTCTTTCATCTGTTCATCTCCAACTATGCCATCATACTGAGCCACTTCTGGGAGATGAAAGGCTTCATGAACTACAACAGGAGTAATAGAATGTTTTCCATGGCATTGAAAAGTTATTACGGGTTCTTCATCATCACCAGCATTATTGAATTTTGTAGTTGACCAGATTCTTAGTAATGATTGGGCAGAGAAATTTGAAGGTTCTTGCAAAGCATAGCCAATGCAACTTTGCCTTAAGAAATCTTGAACCACATGATAATCTTCAGGTGCGTCGGATTAATTCAACAGAGCAATAAAGTTTGTGGCAGCAAAAGTATAGTTTTGGAAGGTTTGTCCTTTGGATGCCATTGAAGCAATAATGATTTGCAGGTTTCAGCAGTTTAGGGTTGAAAGGGGAGATAGGAGTGAAGGGAAGTAACTCACTGCACTTTCATGTGTACTAGAAATGCTAAATATAATCTCTATGTAATGGTTGATGATAACTCAACGATAGAACATGACATGTAATAATATGCAGGTGCACAGAAATCTTGGATCACAGAGTTCAGTTAAGACAAAGTATCAAATGATCATCTACAGACTTGAAGCTCACTGGAAGAAGTTCATTAACATGTTCAGGCCTCAGTGGAGAATAAAAGATGTTGACATCTATTCAAGGATGTGGAAGCTACAGAAGATTATCTTAGTCTATGAAGATTTCAGTGCATTACAATCGAAGCTACAAGTAAGGTTTACAAAGAAGAATGTGGAATCATGTTTGGAATCAAGAGCCCCTATCAAGACTAGTCACTTATGAACCAGACCGTTGCATCAAGTGTCAGGACATTGGAGGCAAGCTCTCGTCGGTTAATATGGTTTTACTCATTCTAAAGTTGTTGGTTTTCTTGAGTCATGTGGAGGATCAACAAAGGTAGTAAATCAGTGTGGAGAAATGTCAACTTAATGGATAAGGGACAGACGACATAACCTGATTGGATCTTACTAAATCTTCACAGATTAAAAGGTCAAATACTTGGACGTGGTGGAGTCACGTATACGGGGCCAAGTATTTGAATAAGGAAGCCTACACAAATTGAAGAGTGGAATGGAAATATTTAATTTAATTAAATAAAGTATTTATTTATTTATATATTTTATAAATAAAGACATTCTTTATTTATATTATATATATTTATTTAAATATTATTTTTACATTAAATATTTCCAAAGGCATGCTTGGCACATGACTTTGAAGATAAGATTTGAGTGGATAAGAGTAAAAGGTGGAAAAGCAAAAAGCAAAAAGAAACACCTTTTTCAATATACAAAAAGAACCCAAGTCTTTATCTTGGGTGGCAGTGTGTGTATCCGGATGAAAAAAAGAAAAGGGGAGAGAGAGAGAAATTATTCTCTCCCCCATGGCCAAACTAGATCTTGAATATATTTGTAGCCATGATTTTCTTTATCATACCACTCCTCTATTCTTCTATTGAAAATACTTGTTAAATCTTGTATAGAAGATAGGGTTGATTTTTGTCTCCTAGATCTACAAAATGTAATAGTTTTAGAGGAGACAAAAATCACTTCTTTGTTGCGTTCTTGAGCTTAAGTTCTTGAACTTGTTTGTAACATTACCCCACTTCAATGAATATAAAGTTATATTCTTGGATCTTGTTGAGTTGTGTGTTTTGGATGATTTACCGTTCATTATCTTGGTTATTTTAATGGTATTCTTGAGGTTGAAGAAGATGATGAACAGTATCCGGGTTTGAACCAAAGTAATTTTTATGTTGTCCCAAAAATAATTAATAGTCATATTTTTAATTTGGGAATCGTATTAACCCCCCCCCCCTCTACGATCTCCGGGACCCAACAATTTGTATCAAAGCTACTCGATTGACATACAAATCGATTGGATCTAATTTTATTTTTGAGATTAAAGAGGGTACGAAAAAAAATTATTATTTATTTTGGTTAACTGGTCATCCAGAAAGGAAGCAGTAGGTGTTTCGTTAATTGTTGAAACCCAGAATTTCTCTAAGTACTTATTAGGGAACCTATGTAGAAATTCCTATCTAGAAATTCTAGATAAGTTTCTACTTAGAGCCAAGTAGATATTCTGGAACTAGAAATTCCTATATAGAAGTTCTACTTGATGTTCTACTTAGAATATTCGACTTAGAATATTCGAGTTAGAATATTCGAGTTAGAATATTAGACTTAGAATATTCGACTTAGAATATTCGACTTAGAATATTCGACTTAGAATATTCGAGTTAGAATATTCGAGTTAGAATATTCGACTTAGAATATTCGACTTAGAATATTCCAGTTAGAATATTCGACTTAGAATATTCGAGTTAGATATTCGACTTATAATATTCGAGTTAGATATTCGACTTAGATGTTCGAGTTAGGATATTCGACTTAGAATATTCGAGTTAGATATTCGACTTAGAATATTCGAGTTAGGATATTCGACTTAGAATATTCGAGTTAGATATTCGACTTAGATGTTCGAGTTAGGATATTCGACTTAGAATATTCGAGTTAGATATTCGACTTAGATGTTCGAGTTAGGATATTTGACTTAGAATATTCGAGTTAGATATTCGACTTAGAATATTCGAGTTAGATATTCGACTTGGAATATTCGAGTTAGATATTCGACTTAGAATATTCGACTTAGATGTTCGAGTTAGGGTATTCGACTTAGAATATTCGAGTTAGATATTTGACTTAGATGTTCGAGTTAGGATATTCGACTTAGAAAATTCGAGTTAGATATTCGAGTTAGATATTCGACTTAAAATATTCGAGTTAGATATTCGACTTAGATGTTCGAGATAGAAATTTCGAGATAGAGTCTATGTAAAATTTCTACTTTGAAGGTTGTTTCAACATGACACATGGCTACATAGCTTGACTTTTATTTAAAACAAAAATTGTTTTTCTCTCAAATTGTTTTTAGATTAATAATTAATTTAATAATTAAATTTGAATTTAATTATTTAAAATATTTTGGAAATAATTTTTAAATTTAAATAATTTATTTTTCAAGTTTATTTTACATCTTGGAAAATATTTTATTTTCTTTTAAATTTTAGAGTCAAATATTTTATATTTTTAATATTCTTAGTTAAGAATTTTATTAATTTGAAAACTAAAATTAATCTTAAAATCCAATTTAATTTCTTTTGAGTTTAATATTCTTAAAAGTATTTTGAGAATTATTTTTGAGGTTTAATAAAAAAAATTATATAAAACTTTAATTACAAATTTTATAAAACACCTTGGAAAATATTTTTGGATTGAAATATTTTATTTTCATAAACATTTTAAATATTTTGAAAATTTATTATTTCTATTTCAAAATTATGTTTTCGAGTTGTTTTATTTTAATTATAATTTAAGCTTGAAAGTTTTAATTATAAATCTCATAAAACTTTTTGGAAAATCATTTTGGTTGAAATAATTTATTTTCAAGAATATCTTAGATGACTTGAAAATTTATTATTTTTATATCAAACTTATATTTTCAATCTGTTTTATTTTTATTTTAATTATAATTGAAACTGTGTTTGGATTATAAATTCTATAAAATTCTTTGGAAATTAATTTTGATTTGAAATAATTTCTTTTTCAGGATTATTTAATATACCTTGAAAATTTTGTTATCTCTATATCAAAACTTTCTTTTCGAATCATTTTATCTTATTTATAATTTGAAAGTGAGAAATTTATTATTATTTATCAAAAAATGTATTTTCAACTTATTTTGATTATTTAAATTCTAAAAAAAATTAAATACTTCTGTTTGAACAAAATGTTTTATTAAACGAAACAACAGGAGTTGATTCTTCGTTCGTTGAGGACAAACGAACTGACTGAAGAACACTCTAATGGAGTTGAGACCTGATCTTACCATTGGAGATGTATTTCTACATCGGTTTACTCAATGGATCATTTAGTTATTGAAAGGGGATTAGTTCATTTAGGGAAGAGTCTTCGATCAGTGGTTTTCAAATCAATATCTGAAGAATTTGGGATTTTGAAAAGGAATTCAGTTTATCGGTCAAAGAACCCAAACAACAATTGAAGATTTGGTTAAAGGACATCAGTGGCTGAAATACACAAGGTTTGATTATCACTGACATATGATAATCAAGGGGTTATTGCTACACATACAAAGAAGAGTGATCTTTTCAAGCAGAACATGAGACATTCTATGTCGGGGTCTTTAAGCAGAACAGACAGGTATCAGTTTGGGTTGAAGCAGGAACATCATTTATTATTGAGGTCAAATGCAAGGATATTTCCATGAGTGTCAGTAGAATGGAAATTGATTTGGATCAATTGATTATCACTAGAGATGGAATGCTAAGCATCGCTCAGGTATACTTTCTAACTAGTTTATACTTGTTTGATTCAATTATAGAGTATTAAGTGCTGAACTGCATTATATTATAAGTTTGATGTAATGCATGTCTCACCTTGATTTCTATATAAATTAGATAACTTATGCTAGTTTGTTAGTGTTGTTTGTTTATCAGTATTTGACTTCATGATTAAATCTTGTATGATTTAATGCTTGCTTTACGATAATTGATCATGTTAGCATATAGAGTCTTAGGTATTTATAGGGGTACATTTACCGGAAAGAGTATTTGTTGCATGCTAAGTGCCTTGATGTTTACATTGTCTATAATCTGTTTATACTCGCATGGTTGTATTAAATGTTATATTTGATCATGTGCTTGTAAGATGAGTTTGTTTCTAATTTGGGAATTGCCTAGGGGTCAGTATAATAAACCATGAATTAAATTTTTAAATTTAAATTGACTCAGTTAATTAGAGATAATATAATGTTAAAGTGAACAACAAAGGTGATTTAGAAGAATTAGGAATCTGAGTGATTGATTCTTCTATGACTACATATATGTACGACATGATTCTTATAGACTGCTAGTCCACCTTAAGTTAGGTTGGGATCACTGAGCTCATAGCCAAGACTACTTGTTGAGGCTGATATAGATGAGGAGTGATCAGTCAGATAAGAATGAGCATGTTGAACTTGAATGCCTTGTTGTTAACTATGTTTAGAAATATCTCTAACCCTTGGACTCAATCAAAATTGAGGACCACGTGTCTTAATCATTTGTGAATGCAGAGTATCTTTCAATATGTACAAGTTATATATCTCTGACATTTTCATGTTCGAGGCATGTAACTACTTTTGCTTTGGTATTCAAATGGTTAAGAAAGGTTACCTATTTTTCTTGAATGATCTGAAGCACAATATTAAGAAAGACCTAGGGAATTCTTTGCGAAGGGTTTCCTAATATCAGTTCGAGGATGAATAGTATTGATCGGGGTCAAGAGAAATAGAAGCTCACTCTACTGGAAGTGAGGTTATTGCTGATACGAAATGTAATGCTTATGATGAAGTCAACTATTTGTTGAAGTTTATCAGAATGGAGTTAGCTGCAACAATAAGTGATGCTCTCACACTTGGTTTATCATCTAATACTTGGTTTAATAAGATAACGGATTCGACGGTAAAGATGAAGTTGGTGAGAAAAGACTACTTCTAATGAAATTCTTTTAAGAAGGACATTAGTGAAGTATGTCAGTTGAAGGGAAGTCAAGTCAAAGGCTACCATGTTTAGTTTTGGTGTTTGTTCATGCATTCGATAGATGAAGCATCTCAGTGATTAATCACATTCAAAGGATTAGGCAGTTTGCTGTAAGAACACTTTGAGGGCAGGTAATGGAATTTGTTGACAAATGAAGTTCTATATTATGTCTGCACTGAAAGGAGTATTCTAGAGTAAAGTTCAGTTTCCGAACTTCATGATCAAATGGAGGAGTTAATAAGGAAATCCAGACCTTGAGTGGAATTACAAAGATAATGGATAGACTTAAGGTTTCCTATTCACTATGGCTGAATCAGTTGACACAGCAAGTCTAATCAGCAAATGTAAAGAGAAGACATCAAGTAAGATTAATCATGCCTGAAGTCACATGGTGTGATGGAAGGCTATCTTATTTGGAGTTAAGAGCTTACACGGAGTCTGTGATTGATTTAAGATGATCTAGATGCAGTGAACAACATCATCAAGCTCCCTAGCATTCATTTTATTTTAGCTCTGAATTTCTAAAGGTTGACATCCTGTTTAGGGCTCAAGATCAGATGACACTAGATGAAGAAAAGCTGCAAGCAGCATCATAGGAGGAGCATCAGTAAGTTGGATCAACTAGTCATGTTTGATGTTCAAAGGCTAGCAGTGCTCATTGAGTAAGAGTTGAGATTCTTAGGAGCACTGAGTGATCCAGATTGAGTGATTGCATATTAGAAAGGAATTTGTCAATTTAAAAATAATGCAAGATGATCTCAATCATATTTGAAGAAGACTACTCTACCCACTGAATATCTAAGGAAACATTAAGGACACATCTGTCATGACAAAGGGTTTTGTGTAACAACATTTCCTAGAGTCAGTTCTTGATGAATCTGGGTAGTAGAGTAGTGATTGGTAGTGTCGTGCATGTATAAGAGTATTTCATTGGTTTTTCTGAGTGAATTCAATGAAGATTGAAGATGCACTAACTAATCAAGATTGAGTAGGGTTCGAATCAAGGAACTAACTCAATTGAACCAGAGGCAGATACACTTAGAACAAGGAATCAATCCACATGAAGACTTGGTATTGATACAGAAGCTGAAGGGTAGTTCGGAGTTTTTAAAGGTTCTACTCTACTAGTGTCAGGACTACTGGTTTCTAGAGTGCTGAGTTTAGTGAAGCTGCTGCCAAGACCAATATCTACAAGGAAATATTTGGGTGTTGAAGGTAATGCAGTTTCCATCTGGATGAGCGTGGTATTGTTTTGAGGAACAATGTTAACTGGTAGCTGAAAAGTTATTCCTGTCCAAAAGGAGTAAACGTTCGATCTCGAAAGGAGTAAATGTTCGATCTCTAGGGCAAAGAGGAGTAATTGTTCATTCAACGATCATACACCAGTAAAAGCTCTATTGACTAAGATATGTCACTCTAGTCTAATATTGATTTATTTAAATGTAATGTTTATAGAGAGTGTTCATGCTATTTAGATGTCTACGATCTCTAGGAACTGATTAATGTTTGGCTTGTGACCACCCGGGACCCAATATTATCGCTATGAGATTACCTATGATCACACGGGACCTAACAATGTAGCATCTCTTTGTATAGTCAATTTATATCCAGGACCTCGTACTTTGTGCTATCATATGTTATTCATGCTATATGTATCAAATGTTTCAGCATAAGTATTAGTATATATTAATTAATTATTATTTTATTTACTTCTAATTATTTAATACTAATATTAATGGAACCACTTAATATGTAGTTTAAGTGATGTAATCCTTGTCTTTTGCAAAATCCATTAATATTAGTTGTCATTCTTTTGATATTAGTGATGTCACTTAGAATTTCTGCACTAAGTGACAAAAAGACTATTTCAAAAACACTGATATTGAAAGTAATTTACTGCATCGCGAGGGGTTGTCAAAGATCATAAATTTTAGCATTAATATTTAAATGTATTTGATCCCTGATGCAACTAGTACCTCGAGCTTACATACATTCTGATTGTCATGAGTATTTTCAATATGCTTATGTGATCATTGTTGAGATGTAGTGTAAGAAGTTAAATGCTGTCATTCGGTCAATGTATGTTCAGTGTTTAGCGGATGCTTATGTTTTATGCTTTAGAATTACCATGATCTATATTGCAATATGTGTTTGTTTCAAGCGACAAATGGTAATTGTCTAGCATAATGTAAGTATCTTATGTGCTTGATTATTTTGTAGTAAGATGCATTTTATTACAAAATAATTGAATGATGTTAGTACTTTTGAATGTCTTGTCATTCATATCTTTGATAATTCATTAGTATTAACATATGTTTTTCATTCTTTAGAACTTGAATGCATAAAGAAATTTCGTCTATTTCTTGTGAAAAATGTTTTACCTAAACATGCATTCATTTGCAGAGAATGAAAAGCCACTAAAAGTTTTGTTTTTAACTCCCTTTGAAAGAGAACATTTCTTGAGGATTATCTTTCTATTTCAAAATCATATATCCTCTTTCTCTCTAAATGTTTTGTAATGAAAACTATTTTCTCTCCACGATTTGTTTAAATAAAGTTACTTGATAACTTGGTATCAAGCTATTTTATTTGAGTAAATTGTTTTGATCTTGAGGTATCAACTATTGGTAAAACGTTTTTCAAAACTCTTGTTAATGTCTGTTTCACATTGACCTGTAGTATTAAAACAATGGTTGTTTGCTTTGGGATTAGTGCCTTGGACTGTATGACTAAAGCATTCATTCGATTTTTTTTTAAATGATTTATGTTTTAAGTCGGAGATAATATCAGATAAGAATGAATTGCAAAACAATTTCTGAAAACATACAGTGAGCAAGATGAAATAGATCTGAGTTATTAATCAAAATATTTTTGTTAAAAGAGTTGAATTTCAATTGGATATTTGTCTAAGAGAAATTCAAAAGAACACTTTTGTTAATCTGTTAAACTTTTTTTTCAAAATTGTGAGTTTATGAAATTTGGCTTATATTCTTTTATCTATTCTTTATTAATTCCCACATTTTAGCTCTGGTGCATTGGTTCTTGAGGACACATTACTCCGATGCTATATTTCTGAGAAGGAATAGAGAATTAGTTTAATCATACTCTACTAAATTTTATATAGCTCTGATCAACTCTATCTATTTAGCCGTAATGGCTTGGCCTTAGTGGCTATAGGGGAAGGTCTAGAAGTTGAATAATCCATCAATTTCTAACCAAGGCCTTAGTACCAAACACTATCATTCTAATTCAAACTTTCAACCCTTGGTGATATAAGGAACTTATGTAGATTAGCGGTTGTTAAGGGAGAAACTGCATTATTTGCAGCAAAGGATGTGTCAGAAGTGCACCCACAGCTCTACCTCTCGGGAAGGAAAGAAGTATACAAATTGAGGTATCTGTAGCTCATCTGTATTCTCTCAAAAGGATGCAGAGCTGAAAAGGCAATTCAACCGTTTCTGAATGAACTCTCTCAACAGGGTGATTTCATTGAAAATTCGCTCGTCAGCCAGAGCACCTTGTAATGAGTCAAGCACACCAAAAGCATTCACGCTGATGGTAAACCTAAAGTTTTTGCTTCTAAGGGATGTTATAGGACCTAACAGTTCTCTAGCCTCTCTTGGGACTAACACTTGTGAGGACATATTGCAAGAAGTGCACATTGTGAGGTATAAGTAAAACCCCTAAACTTCTTTGTTTACCATTCATGGTGAATGAAGTTGTTGAGCCTCCTTCACAGGCATTTGAAGGAAACTTGGATTTCTTGCCATATATTAGAATCCTTGTCAACCTTCCTAGGAGGAACAGTCCTAGTTTTCTAACGGGATTTCACATCTGCAGAGCAATCTGTTGATGTTGAGAGTCAATCACTAACAGTTTTCCATGACTAAAAATAGTGAGTTAATTCATCTTCACAGGTGATTGAGAGAGATGTTTGTACACGTCTACTCTCTCAGGAATTCAAATTCTGGAATACATGGATCGCTCAAAACTTAAAGGCATATCACCGTCAACGATCCAGTGCATGGATTTACATATGGGGAGTCGGTTGATGCTTACATAGCTGCTAGTATGCATACCACATTCAATGATCCAGTGCATGGATTTGCATATGGGGAGATTGTTGATGCTGAAAGTAGCTGAGCAACAACTCATAGACTATGATTCAGTTGGTTTACCAATTTGATGAGTCTTTTGAGGATTAGGGTGTTGGGATTTCAGTCACTCCTGGAATGGAGGAGATTCCAATTTCAGAAGGGTTATTCCCCAATGACGAGCCACGTGTGCATGGATTTGCTCATGGTGAGTTGGGTGACGACCTAACTGAAACCCTGTCTGAGATTCCATCTCAGAACCTAGATCTTTAGTGATCGACAACATGCTATAGTCAACGATCTATAATATCTTGGTGAGACTAGCATGGATTTACTTGCAGGTACAAATTGCTACAAATGGAATGAGTGCAAGTAAGGGAGAGAAACACTTGAGTGAAGTGAGGGAGTGATACACTTGAGTGAGAGAAATAGGGAGAGAAATGAGTGGAACACTTACGCTTGAAAGTGTAAACACCAACAGAACGTAGTAGAAGTGAGGAAAACATAGACCAAACACTAACCTTGCTACTATGCTTGAATCCTGTTACTGAATTTTCCAGCTCTGAAATATTGAAGAGATTCTTTTCTGGAAGACAAGATGAAGAAGAGTCTAGCTGAAGCTTAGTGGGAATGTCCAAACTATTACCTTTGAGTCTATTAATTCATGTTGTTCTCAATCTCAAAGGGGGAGACATTAATTTTTAGGCCTAAGGAGGATTTTATGTTCAATTGGAGGAGAGTTTCTTATTCGATTGGATGTAGATGATACTTTTATTATTTTAAAGGATATTCTCAACTAAGGGGGAGAATTTGGTGATACAAGAAACGAGATCTGTCAATCTTATCTTATGGAGGTTACTTAGAAGATATCTAAAGACACAAGGGTGGATTGGAGCTTGCATGAACTAAGGGAGAGAATTAGATAAAATTGAAACCTTAGTGATGCAAGGGAGAAATTACTAAGGGGGAGTTTCTTAGTAATTGGTTGGAGCCTAATCCCTAAAGGTGTTGTAGATTTAACTAATTTTTCATCTGAAGTGGAGAAGTTACTTTTTGTCAATTGGGAAGAAGTTACTTGTCGTACTAAGGGGAAAAAGTTATAGAGAATCTTAACATCTTGGTTTGCAATGTTATATCTTATTCTGAAAAGATATCTAAGGGATTTTGCTCTATTTTTTTGAAGATCTGTCCTTGGAACATTCTTAGGAGAGGTTCGGCAGAAGAATTCTTTCTAGCACGATCAATGAATGAAAATGAAGATTTCTTTGAAGAGTATCAACTCAGGGGGAGTTTTTGCTAAGTAGAAGTTTTCTGGGTAAAGAAGAATGTGAAGGAGATTTTCAAGGGGCATCTGAGAAGTGTCCAAGTGTGTTCTATTTCTTGTTTCAGTGATAGATGAAGTCAGTGGAGTAGTGCAGGGAAGAAAGAAAAATATGTTTCCTGGAAATAGAACATCCTGAAGAAAAAGAGGAAGTGACTTTCATTCCAAGAGAGAACAACCTTAAGGGGAGAATGAGTTGACCTCTTATGGAGAACATAGAGAGCTGTATGTTCTAGTTCGAATTGCAAGATGAACAAGAATGATTGTTTAGAAGTCTTTACTAATGATTTGTTTCTTTATTGAAAGAACCCCATCTTTGAAGAACATTGAAGTGGAGGAAACTAAAGGAAAATGAAATTCATTATTCATTTTCAGCAACTCAGAAAATCTGGATTTAACTGATTATATCTTTCCAGAACCTTTTGTATATAATTTTCATGTCCAGTACTTTAATTGTTTCTTGTATGTTAGTTGAGTTATCCTCTAGTAGTTAATTTTATTTAATTGCTTTTGGGGGAGATTGTAAAGGGAAATAGTATTTGATTCCTATTTCATACAACCAAATAGGGGGAGATTGAAAGGGGAGATAGGAGTGAAGGGGATTAACTCACTGCACTTTCATGTGTACTAGAAATGCTAAATATAATCTCTATGTAATGGTTGATGATAACTCAACGATAGAACATGACATGTAATAATATGCAGGTGCACAGAAATCTTGGATCACAGAGTTCAGTTAAGACAAAGTATCAAAGGATCATCTACAGACTTGAAGCTCACTGGAAGAAGTTCATTAACATGTTCAGGCCTCAGTGGAGAATAAAAGATGTTGACATCTATTCAAGGATGTAGAAGCTACAGAAGATTGTCTTAGTCTATGAAGATTTCAGTGCATTACAATCGAAGCTACAAGTAAGGTTTGCAAAGAAGAATGTAGAATCATGTTCGGAATCAAGAGCCCCTATCAAGACTAGTCACTTATGAACCAGACCGTTGCATCAAGTTTCAGGACATTGGAGGCAAGCTCTCGTCGGTTAATATTGTTTTACTCATTCTAAAGTTGTTGGTTTTCTTGAGTCATGTGGAGGATCAACAAAGGTGGTAAATCAGTGTTGGAGAAATGTCAGCCTAATGGATAAGGGACAGACGGCACAACCTGATTGGATCTTACTAAAGCTTCACAGATTAAAAGGCCAAATACTTGGACGTGGTGGAGTCACGTATACGGGGCCAAGTATTTGGATAAGGAAGTTTACACAAATTGAAAAGTGGAATGGAAATATTTAATTTAATTAAATAAAGTATTTATTTATTTATATATTTTATAAATAAAGACATTCTTTATTTATATTATATATATTTATTTAAATATTACTTTTACATTAAATATTTCCAAAGGCATGCTTGGCACATGACTTTGAAGATAAGATTTGAGTGGACAAGAGTAAAAGGTGGAAAAGCAAAAAGCAAAAAGAAACACCTTTTTCAATATACAAAAAGAACCTAAGTCTTTATCTTAGGTGGCAGTGTGTGTATCCGGATGAAAAAAAGAAAAGGGGAGAGAGAGAAAAATTATTCTCTCCCCCATGGCCAAACTAGATCTTGAATATATTTGTAGCCATGATTTTCTTTATCATACCACTCATCTATTCTTCTATTGAAAATACTTGTTAAATCTTGTATAGAAGATAGGGTTGATTTTTGTCTCCTAGATCTACAAAATGTAATAGTTTTAAAGGAGACAAAAATCACTTCTTTGTTGTGTTCTTGAGCTTATGTTCTTGATCTTGTTTGTAGTATTACCCCACTTCAATGAATATAAAGTTATATTCTTGGATCTTGTTGTGTTGTGTGTTTTGGATGATTTACCGTTCATTATCTTGGTTATTTTAATGGTTTTCTTGAGGTTGAAGAAGATGATGAACAGTACCCGGGTTTGAACCAAAGTAATTTTTATGTTGTCCCAAAAATAATTAATAGTCATATTTTTAATTTAGGAATCGTATTCACCCCCCCCCCCCCTTTACGATCTCCGGGACCCAACAAGGGTTTGTGTGAAACGAGAGTGCAATAGAAGAATAATAGATACAGATGATTAATTCAGAATAACAATAAGAATTAAACTGTGCCCTTTCAATTGCGTAAAAACCTGTAGTGGGATACGTGGCAAAAACTGATTGGAAAAGCAATTTTTACTACAAGTCTCAAAATACAGCAAGTGTGTGTACTGTGTAATGATATGAACCGTCATTCGTGAGATACACGTGCCTTATTACTAATCCAATCAGATACTGATGTCACAAGATAAAATATAATGTCATAAATATGATCTCAGAGTTTACCACTTAATCAGAGTTTACAGATCAGAGTTTATATGAGTCAGAGTTTAGTATGTACTGTCAGAGTTTACCATACTCTGACAGAGTTTACCATTAATACTGATAACTTATGATCAGAGATTAGATGCTTCAATGATCAGAGTTTACTCCATTTTCATCAGAGTTTACCCCATACTCTGACAAAGACTCTGAATGTCTGAACCTTGTTAAGTTGAGTCATTTGTCACCATCCCTAATTCAGAAACTAGTTTGTTAAATGTTGCTTCAGGCAAAGGCTTGGTGAATATATCTGCTAATTGTTGATCTGTAGGAACAAAATGTAATTCAATTGTCCCTTCATCCACATGTTCCCTTATGAAATGATATCTGATACTGATGTGCTTTGTCAGTGAATGTTGAACTGGATTTCCTGTCATTGCAATAACACTTTGGTTATCACAATAGATAGGAATTTTTAAAAATTTTAAACCATAGTCCAGTAATTGATTTCTCATCCATAAAATTTGTGCACAACAGCTTCCAACAGCAATATATTCAGCCTCTGCAGTTGATGTTGAAATTGATTTCTGTTTCTTACTGAACCATGACACAAGTCTTCCACCTAAAAATTGACAACTCCCACTTGTGCTTTTTCTGTCAATTTTGCATCCTGTAAAGTCAGCATCTGAATAGCCTATTAATTTAAAATCAGACTCTCTAGGATACCATAAACCAAGATTAACAGTGCCCTTGAGATATTTGAAAATTTTCTTCACAGCAATCAAATGAGGTGTTCTTGGATATGCTTGAAATCTAGCACATAGACATGTGGCAAACATGATGTCTGGTCTACTTGCAGTCAAATAAAGTAGAGAACCAATCATTCCTTTATATGCTGTAATATCACCAGGTTCTCCAGTGTCTTGATCAAGCTTTGTTGCAATAGCCATGGGAGTTGTAGCAGATGCAGTGTCTTGGATATGCTTGAAATCTAGCACATAGACATGTGGCAAACATGATGTCTGGTCTACTTGCAGTCAAATAAAGTAGAGAACCAATCATTCCTTTATATGCTGTAATATCACCAGGTTCTCCAGTGTCTTGATCAAGCTTTGTTGCAATAGCCATGGGAGTTGTAGCAGATGCAGAATCTTGTATTTGAAATTTAGTGAGTAGATTCTTTGTATATTTAGACTGATTAATGAAAATGCCTTCCTCAGTCTGTTTCACTTGTAAGCCTAGAAAATAACTCAATTCTCCCATCATGCTCATTTGATACCTGGACTGCATTAACTTTGAAAATATTTCACAGAGTTTCTCATTAGTGGAACCAAATATAATATCATCAACATATATTTGAACCAATAATAAATCATTACCTTGATATCTATAAAACAAGGTTTTATCAATTGTTCCTCTAGTGAAACCATTTTTAAGTAAAAATAGAGCCAGAGTTTCATACCAGGCCCTTGGTGCTTGCTTCAGTCCATATAAAGCTTTATCCAGTCTGTAGACATGGGGGATCATCTAGTTCTAGAAATCTTCCACATCCAAGAAAGTGGACAAAAGATCACACACCTGATTTAATTATTGGTGATCTAGAAAGTGGAGTAAAGACAAGAAAAGCTACTCAGAATGAATGTCTATTTCATAGTTTTCTATCTCAAACAGAACCAAAAAAAGGTTGAAGATGCTTTGAATGATGCAAATTGAGTTATTGCAATGCAGGAAGAATTAAATGAGTTTGAAAGGAATGAAGTTTGGACCCTAGTTCCAAGGCCAAAGAATAGATCAATTATTGGCACTAAATGGGTGTATAGAAACAAGACAGACTATGATGGAATTGTAATAAGGAACAAAGCAAGACTGGTAGCCAAAGGTTATTCTCAACATGAAGGGATTGATTATGATGAAACCTATGCACCTGTAGCTAGACTTGAGGCAATCAGAATTTTTCTTGCTTATGCTGCACATAAGAAATTCAAGGTCTACCAGATGGATGTTAAAAGTGCATTTTTAAATGGTGAACTTGAAGAAGAAGTTTATGTTGAACAACCACCTGGCTTTTTCAATCCAAATCATGTCTACAGACTGGATAAAGCCTTATATGGACTAAAGCAAGCACCAAGGGCCTGGTATGAAACTCTGGCTCTATTCTTACTTGAAAATGGTTTCACTAGAGGAACAATTGATAAAACCTTGTTTTATAGAACTCAAGGTAAGGATTTATTATTGGTTCAAATATATGTTGATGATATTATATTTAGTTCCACTAATGAGAAACTCTGTGAAAGATTTTCAAAGCTAATGCAGTCCAGGTATCAACTGAGCATGATGGGAGAATTGAGTTATTTTCTAGGCTTACAAGTGAAATAGACTGAAGAAGGTATTTTCATTAATCAGTCTAAATATACAAAGAATCTACTCACTAAGTTTCAAATGCAAGATTCTGCATCTGCTACAACTCCTATGGCTACTGCAACAAAGCTTGATCAAGACACTGGAGAACCTGTTGATAATAAAGCATATAGAGGAATGATTGGTTCTCTACTTTATTTAACAGCAAGTAGACCAGACATCATGTTTGCCACATGTCTTTGTGCTAGATTTCAAGCAGATCCAAAGGCACCTCATTTGATAGCCGTGAAGAGGATTTTCAGATATCTCAAGAGAACTATTAATCTTGGCTTATGGTATCCTAGAGAGTTTGATTTTAAATTAATTGGCTATTCAGATGAAGACTTTGCCGGATGCAAAATTGACAGAAAAAACATAAGTGGGAGTTGTCAGTTTTTAGGTGAAAGACTTGTGTCATGGTATAGCAAGAAGCAGAAATCAATTTCAACATCAACAGTAGAGGCTGAATATATAGCTGCAGGAAGCTGCTGTGCACATATTTTATGGATGAGAAATCAATTGCTAGATTATTGTTTGAACTTTTCAAAAATTCCTATTTATTGTGATAACCAAAGTGCTATTATAATTACATGAAATCCAGTTCAACATTCTCTGACAAAGCACATCAGTATCAGATATCACTTCATAAGGGAACATGTGGAGGAAGGAATAATTGAAATGTATTTTGTTCCCACAGATCAACAACTAGCAGATATATTCACCAAGCCTTTGCCTGAAGCAACTTTTACAAGATTGGTTTCTAAATTAGGTATGGTGACAAGTGGCTCAACTCCAAATAGCAAGTAGCAAACAATCAGAGTATATGGTAAGCTCTGATGGAAAATAGAGTAAACTCTGATTATTGAAGCATCTAATATCTAATCACAAGATATCAATATTTATGATAAACTCTGTCAGAGTATGTGGTAAACTCTGACAGTGAATGCTAAACTCTGACTAATATAAACACTGATTACTTGCTAAACTCTGAGATATTATTTATGACATCATATTTTATTTTATGACATCATTATTATTATTATTCTCTGATTAGATTTGTAATAAGGCGCGTGTATCTCACGAATGACAGTTCATATTATTAAACAGATATACACACACTTGCTGTATTTTGAGACTTGTTCTAATAATTGCTCTTCCAATCAATTTTTTCCACGTATCCCACTACAGGGTGTATGCAATTAAGAGAGAATAGTTTAATTCATTTTGTTTCACTTTGAATTATTCACCTGTACTTTTATTTTATCTTTCTCTCTTGTTTCACATAAACCCAATTGCTCATACCTGCAAATCTTTATTATTTCAATGGCATTCAAAGGTTTAACCTTCCAAAACTACACATTCGCTGCTACAAACTACATTTCTCTCTTGAATAAAGCCGACACACCTCAGAATTTTCATGTTATTCAAGATTTCTTAAGACAAAGTTACATTGGCTATGCGTTACAGGAACCCTTAAACTTCTCTGCTCAATCTTTGATAAGAATATGGTCATCTACAAAGTTTAACAATGAAGGTGATGATGAAGAACCAATCATCACGTTCAACTGCAATGGCAAGCACTTGATTACACCGACCGTAGTTCAACAAGCCCTTCACCTTCCAGATGTGGCTGTGTATGATGAAATGGTGGAAGATGATCAGATTAAATAATTTTTCAGGTCTATAGGCTATGGAGGAAGCCTATCAAAGTTGGGAAGCCTCACAAGACCGAATCTTAGAAGAGAATAGAGTTTTTTCTTCGATTGCATTACAAGGGCCTTCACAGGAAAATGCTCCAATTTTGATGCCATTCCACAATTAGCACAATAGATTGGGTATTCTCTGACCCATAATCTCAATCTTAATTTTCCTTGTTTAATAATTAGGAAGTTGGCTAGCAAGATAAATGATGATGCTCACATTGTATATTTTGTTAGATTTCTTCAATTAATTTTTAGACATTTATTACCTGATGTAAATTTTGAGAATGATCAGAGTATAGCCAGTTTTTGTATGAATAAGAGAATTTTTTATGACCTAGCTATGAAGGACGCAAAGAAAGGTAATCTCTCTGCTCTCTTCTATCTCACATGGTTCAGGCTTCTCTTAAATCATAAAAAAACATGTTAAATGTTAAAATTTAATAATCTATATTATAATTTTTAAAAAATAAGCTCACTTGAAAAATTTATATAAATTACTATTTATTTTCTAATAAGAGTCTAATTATTAATTGTCTTCTAATTAGGTGTTTTATAAGGAAATATTAACTTATCTTCTAATTAAAATTTTCAATTACTACTTATCTTTTAATTATGAGTCTAATTATTAAATATTAACATATTTTAATTGTAAATTTCATAAAAGTAAAATTTACTAAATATAAGTTAAAGTATTCTCTAATAGAAATAATTTTATGAGAAAATAAAGAAAAATGATAGAGCGACTTATTGACGAGAAATATATTTAACGAGAAAGCGACTCAGTAAGGAAAACCGTGATAATTATTAAAATTTAATACTCATATTATGATTTTCATTTATAAATGATAAAATTTATTTAGTGTGTTATCGATGTAAATCTACGCGAGATTTAAATAAATAATGATAAAATGTTTCATTAATCGGAAAATGTTTAAAAAGATAGCGGCTCAATTAGAAGAAAAATATTAAATATTAAAATTTAATAATTTATGTTATGATTTTTTTAATTAAGCTCACTTGAATTTTGAAGAAAATCAACAATGATTATTTATTTTTATAATAACATTTAAGATAATCAAATCCATTTTTATTATTTATTGGGGTGGACAATCAAATCAAGTACGATAACTAAAAATATGTAAGAGAATTCTAAGGTTATGTATCTAAAATTTATATAAATTCTTATTTGTATTTTAATTAGAGTCTAATTACTATTTATCTTCTAATTAGGTGTTATAAAAAATATTAGTTTATCTTCTAATTACGATTTAAAGAAGAAACGATAAACCCACGAACTATTTTTCTAATTTTATAGAATTTATTTATTTAAAATTTTATACAAATTACGTTTTGTGTTCTAATAAGAATATAATTAATACTTTTCTTTTAATTAAAATTTTAATTATTATTTCCATTTTAATCAGGAGTCTAATCAATAAATATTAACCTATTCCAATTATAATTCTTATAAAAGTAATTCAACAAAAACAAATTCTTATAAAAGTAAAATATATTAAATATAAGTTGACTTATTCTGTAACAAAAATAATTTTAATAAAATTATAAAAAAGAAATTAATGACTAAACGAGAGAGCAGCTCAATAAGGAGTAACATGTTAATTATTAAAATTCAATACTCCTATTATGATTTTTATTTATAAATGATCAAATTTATTTAATATGTTATCGATATAAAATCTATTTGAGATTTAAGTAAATAATGATAAAACGACTCATTATCCAAAAAATCTTTAAAAATAAAACGAGTCAAACAGAAAAGAGTGTGTTAAATGGTAGAATTTAACAATGATGCTATATTTTTAAAAAACAAGTTCACATTTGAATTTTAAGAAAAACTAGCAATGATTAATACATAATAGCATTTAAGATAATTAAGTTTATTTTTATTTTGTATTTGGATGCACAATCAAGTTAAAAATGATTATAAAGACTATAATATAAATTTTGAAGTTATCTTAGAAATGATATTGAAAAGTTAAGTTATAAATGATGTTATTTATTTTATCGCAGTTATAATAGAAGAATATTTAATTTTTATCTCATTTTACCTCGATAATATTAATATATTTTTCACACCCACATATATAAAATATTAAATTATTTATTTATTAATCAAGTTATAAAATATTATTTTAAATAATTTATATAGTATTGTAATTATTTATTCAATAACTGTTTTAAAAAAATTATAAAATTAATTTCTTACAATATTTAACGAGTTTATAAAAATATTATAAAGCCGTTGCGTAGCGCGGCTTAATCGACTAGTTATATATATATATAAATTAAAGCTAAATCATATAAATTATCCTTATGTTTACACTTATTTATTATATTAAAAAATAGCATACAAGTGTGTTTTAAAATAGTTAAATGTTAGAAAAGCAAACACTGATGCTGTCAGAGAGAATAGAGTTTATGTTACTGACGTCATCGGAGTTTACGAAGCTATCGACATAATTTACTCTATTAGAGAATACTCAATCAGATTTTACTCTAATAGAGAATACTCTATCAGAGATTATAAACCGACAGAATTTAGTATCAGAGTTTATCAAAGAAGGAAACAGACAAATCAGAATCAGATTTGGATAGTGAATAAGGAATTCAAATACAAGTCTATTACCTTATGGAATCTATTCTTATCATTATTTGTTTTGTAATTGGATTTGTAATTGTGTCTATATAAACACAGAAGTAGGTTAACATTAATAAAAGACATTCAAGTTATATCATTCTCACAACCTAGCAGCTATCAAGAACATTGATTTTCTTGAGAGAGTTTTGTATACAGTCTATCATTAATACAAAGCTATTCATCTTTTACATACTTGTGTTTTAAAGTCAATTATTTAGTACTATTACATTCAACTCCGCTTCTGTAATAGACTATTTATCTGAGAGACAATTGGTATCAGAGCAGGCAGTTTATTACAACTAAAAGATCATATAAACATGTCTGGAAACAAGTATGAAAGCATCATAATCCCAATCTTGAAGAAGGCTGAATACCCTACATGAAGGGTAAAGATGATGATGTTCTTAGAAGCAACTGATCATGAGTATTTAGACAGAATCAATGAAGGTCAGTATCTACCAACTAAACTAGTACCATCTACAATTAGGAAGGAAGACAAGTCCCTGAATATTATACTTTGAAGGACAAAAAGGAGTGGACCAATGAAGAAAAACAAGAAGTCTTGAAAGATGCAAATGTAAGGAATATTCTTCATAATAGTCTTGACTCTGTGATGTCTAACAGGGTAATTGCATGCAAAATTGCCAAAGAAATCTGGGATGCACTAGAGGTTCAATGCCAAGGAACCAAAGAGATAAAGAAGAACAGAAGATCTGTGTTAATTCAAGAATATGAATATTTTGAGACAAAATAGAATAAGTCCCTCACAGATATCTATGATAGATTTCCAACTTTATTAAATAACCTAGCTTTGGTGGATAAGGTGTATGATAATAAGGATTCAAACACCAAGTTTCTAAGGGCTCTTCCTGAAGAATGAGATCTTCAAACATCTTTAATAAGAGATAGGGCTGATTTAGATGAGACATCTCTAGATGAAGTCTATGGAAGATTAAAGACTCATGAACTGGAGTTACAACAAAGGAAGAATAGGAAAAGTAGCAAGACAAAGTCTGTTGCCTTGAATGTTGAGACTAAAATTGAAGAACCAAGAGAAAAAATCTTAAAAGCCTTAACAAGAAAAGGAAAAGCTGTAATGATCAAAGAAAGCAGTGAATCAGAATTTGAGGCAAACTCTGATGCAAACTCTGATGACTCCACATACTCTGACATGATGGAGATGGTAGCTATGATTGTCAAAGGATTTAACAAGATGAAATATAGAAAATACAGAAAACAAGGACAATTCCAAAAGAAGAATGAAGAATTAGAGAATAAAGATAGATTCAGAAAAAGAGAAGATAGAGATGACAAATAAAAAACTCTTAACAAATCAAAGGTCAAGTGTTACAAGTGTAACAAGATTGGGCACTTTGCTACTGAGTGCAGAAATAAGGAATCTGGAAAATCACTCATCACATCAAAGAAAGATTGGATGGATTCCTCAGACTCTGAAGAGGAAACAAATTATGCCCTCATGGCAAACTCTGATGCTCTCATCCTAAACTCTGACAAGGTATCAAACTAGGTCTTCAATTTTAATATTGATAATATCCATGAATTAAAGTCTTTTCTTAGAACCTTGCATGTTAGGTTTAAATCATAGCCTCTTGAGAATGAAAGACTAAAATCTGAAATACAAACTCTGACTGCTAGGAATGACTTTCTTGAAACTGAAAATTCAAACATGTTTAACACTAAGAAAGACTGTGAGAATGCCATGCACATGCAAAATTAGTTAGAAATACAAGTTGAATATTTAAAATCTGAGATAGCCAAATAAAAAGAAACTTTCAGAGTTTAGACAAACTCTGGTAAGAAAGTCCAACAAATGCTTTCTAACAAGAATTGAACTTATGCCTTAGGTTATGAATCTGACAAGGAAACACACACTAAAATACACACAAAAGGAAAGTTGAGTGAACCTGTGAACTTTGTTAAAGCTAGCAATGAAAATATAAATTAAAAAGGAAAAAGTGTGTCAGAGAATAAAACTATAAATATAGGATTACTCTCATAGAAGCAACTTAAAGAAAAGTTGAAGGCAGTCACTAATAAAAATAAACCTAAAAAGGTGAAAAGAAATATAAATGGTAAAGTAGGAATTACTAAGGAGAATAACTATAAGAATATCCCTGATGCTCTTAGAAAAGCCTGTTTCACATGTGGTAATTCTAATCACCTTGCTATTGACTGCAAACATAACAAAAGGAAGGAAACTGAGAGACCTAGTTCAGAGGCTAGAAAACAAACTAGATATAAACCACAAAATCCCTGTTTTCACTGTGGTGGCTTATGGCATTCAATTTACACATATAAAGAATATCATAGTTTGTATTTGAACTATTATGAACTATTGCCTCAACTGAATAAAACTCCTGGCTTTTCTAATAATACTGTCAAACAAAAATATGTGATAAAAGCTGATAAAAGAAATATAAACTCTGATAGTATAAACTCTGAAAATACAAACTCTGTTAATGTAAACTCTGTTAACATAAACTCTGATAAAAGTACTTCTGCTGCAAAAGTTAACAAGTTAACAGGAAAAACATCCTAGTAATTGATAGTGGATGTTCTGCACATATGACTGAAAATAAATCCCTGCTTTCAGAGTTTGAGGAGAAGGCTGGCCCAGCAGTATCTTATGGAGATGGCAACATAGGAAGAATACCGGGATATGGCAATATTGTTATTGAAAATGTCATCATTAAGAATGTAGCTCTGGCTGAAGGACTCAACCATAATCTGTTAAATGTGAGTCAAATGACAGACATAGGTTATTCTGTGGAATTTCATGGAACTCATTGTGAAGTGAAAATCAAAAAGGATGGCAAAGTGGTTCTTATTGGTCACAGACATAATAATCTATTTAAAGCTAGCTTGGATGTAAACTATGATGGTCCCTTAACTTGTTTACTTGGAAAGGCATCATCTTTGGAAAGCTGTAATTGACACAAAAAACTGTGTCACTTAAACTTTGGAAACATAAATGAATTGGTGAAAAAAGATATAGTTAGAGGTCTTCCAAAAGTTCAATTTCATCCAGATGGACTCTGTGATTCATGTCAAAAGGTCAAACAAAATAAGACATCTTTCAAGAGCAAAACTGAAAATTCTATTGATCAACCTTTTCATCTACTGCATCTTGACTTATTTGGTCATGTCAGCATAATGTCCATTGAAAAGTAGATATATACTCTGGTGATTGTAGATGATTATACAAGATTTATATGGGTGTACTATTTGCATAAAAAGGATGAAACAACTGAGATCATTTTTGATCATATCAACATGATTGAGAATGGATCACCACACAAGGCAAAGAATCTAAGGAGTGATAATGGAACAAAATTTAAGAACACTGCAATGGTGGAATTCTGCTCAACAAAAGGAATAATTCAACAATTCTCAGCACCTGGTACACCTCAACAAAATGGTGTAGATGAGAGAAAGAACAGAACTCTAATTGAAGCTGCCAGAACAATGTTAGAAGGAACAAAGCTACCTACTTATTTTTGGGAAGAAGATGTGAATATTGCATGCATTACTCAGAATTGCACCTTGATAAATAAACATGGAATGACTCCATATGAAACAATGAAGGGAAGGAAGCCAAATGTGAAATACTTTCACATATTTGGAAGCAAGTGTTTTATTCTCAAAACACATTCTGAACAATTGAAGAAGTTTGAACTCAAAGCAGATGAAGGCATTTTTATTGGTTATTCAACAACTTCTAAAACCTCTTCAAGAGCATTCAAAGTGTTTAATCTAAGGACCGGGGCAGTCATAGAATCTATCAATGTCTCTTTTGATGAAGAAAAAATAACAGGATTACATGATAAAGATGCTCAGAAATCTCTGAGTTTAGAAAATGAATTGCAGAACACAAACTCTGATAAGCTAAACTCTGATGAGATAAACACTGATTCCTTAAACTCTGATTCAGATATAATTGAAACAAAAATTAAAGATTCTGCACATGTTGAGGGAGAGCAACATCAATCACTTACTGAAATTGAAGAACCAAACTCAATTATTGAAATTTCAGAGTCTGACCAAACTCTGACAAATACAAACTTTGAAACCACAAACACTGATCACTCAAAATCTGATCATAAAAACTTTAAGCAGTTAAAATCTGAGTCATCAAACTCTGATGAAAGCACAACTTCAGGGGGAGGATCAGCATTTACAGATGGATCATACTATGAAGGCACAAATCATGAGGGAGCATCTAGTTCAAGAAATTTTCCACATCCAAGGAAATGGACCAAAGATCACATACCTGAATTGATTATTGGTGATCTAGATAGTGGAGTGAAGACAAGAAAAGCTACTCAAAATGAATGTCTATTTCATAGTTTTCTTTCTCAAACAGAACCAAAGAAGGTTGAAGATGCTCTGACGGATGCAAATTGTGTTACTGCAATGCAGGAAGAATTAAATGAATTTGAAAGAAATGAGGTTTGGACCCTTGTTCCAAGGCCAAAGAATAGATCAATTGTTGGCACAAAGTGGGTGTTTAGAAATAAGACAGACTCTGATGGAATTATAACAAGAATAAAGCAAGACTAGTTGCCAAAGATTACTCTCAACAGGAAGGTATTGATTATGATGAAACCTTTGCACCTATAGCTAGACTTGAAGTAATCAGAATCTTTTTTGCTTATGCTGCACACAAGAAGTTCAAGGTATACCAGATGGATCTTAAAAGTGCATTTTTAAATGGAGAACTTCAAAAAGAGGTATATGTAGAACAACCACCTTCCTTTGTCAATTCAAAATATCCAAATCATGTCTACAGACTAGATAAAGCTTTATATTGACTCAAGAAAGCACCAAGAGTCTGGTATGAAACTATGACTCTATTTCTACTTGAAAGTGGTTTCACAAAAGGTACAATTGATAAAACCTTATTTTACAGAACTCAAGGTAAAGATTTATTATTGGTTCAAATATATGTTGATATTATATTTGGTTCTACTAATGAGAAACTCTCTGAAAGTTTTTCAAAGCTAATGAAGTCCAGGTATCAAATGAGCATGATGTGAGAAATGAGTTATTTTCTAGGGTTGCAAGTAAAATAGACTGATGAAGGTATTTTCATAAATCAGTCGAAATACACAAAGAATCTACTCACTAAGTTTCAAATGCAAGACTCTGCATCTGCTACAACTCCAATGGCTACTGCAACCAAGCTTGATCAAGACACTAGTGAGCCTGTAGATATTACAGTATACAGAATAATGATTGGATCACTTCTCTATTTAACTGCAAGTAGACTAGATATCATGTTTGCCACCTGTCTATGTGCTAGATTTTAGGCAAATCCAAGGGAACCTCATTTGATTGCTGTTAAGAGGATTTTTAGATATCTCAATGACACCATCAATCTTGGCTTATGGTATCCTAGAGAGTCTGACTTTAAACTTATAAGCTATTCAGATGGTGATTTTACAGGATGTAAAATTGACAGGAAAAACACTAGTGGTAGTTGTCAATATCTAGGTAGAAGAATTGTCTTTTGGAAAAGCAAGAAACAGAAATCAATCTCAACATCAACAGCAGAGGCTGAATATATAGCTGCAGGAAGCTGTTGTGCATAGATTTTATGGATGAGAAATCAACTGTTAGACTATGGTTTGAACCTTTCAAAAATTCCTATTTATTGTGATAACCAAAGTGTTATTGCAATGATAGGAAATCCAGTTCAACAATCTCTAACAAAGCACATCAGTATCAGATATCACTTCATAAGGGAACATGTAGAGGAAGGAATAATTGAAATGCATTTTGTTCCCATAGATCAACAGTTAGCAGACATATTCACCAAGCTTCTATGTGAAGCAACTTTTACAAGATTGGTTTTTGAATTAGGAATGGTGACAAATGGCTCAACTCAAGATAGCAAGTAGCAGACAATCAGAGTTTCTGATAAACTCTGTCAAAGTATGTAGTAAACTCTGATAGAAAATGCAATAAACTCTGATCATTGGAATATCTAATCTCTGATAACAAGCTATCAGTATTTATGATAAACTCTGTCAGAGTATGTGGTAAACTCTGACAGTGAATGCAAACTCTGATTACTATAAACTCTGATCCAAGTCTACATGCTAAACTCTAAGATATTATTTATGACATCATATTTAATTTTATGACATCATATTTGTTATTCTCTTATTGGAGTAAACACTGAGGCGCGTGTGTGTCACGTATAAATGTTTCATATTTAGACACAAATATACACATATATGCTGTATTTTGAGAATTGCACTACTCATTACTCCACCACTCAAAAATTGCCACGTGTCCCACTACAGAGTATATGCAAATGAGAGGGAATAGTTTAATTCTTATTTTCACTTTGAATTATTCACCTCCATCTTATTAATCCTATTTTTCTCTCTCGTCTTCTATAAACCCTAAATTTTCATATCTGCAAATCTTTGTTCTTCAATGGCATCCAAATGACTATCTTTCCAAAACTATACTTTTGATGCTACAAACTACATCCCACTCTTATCCAAAACTGATATTCCTTAAGATTTTCATGTAATTCAAGATTTTTTACAGAAAAACTATATTGGGTATGCTATTCAGGAACCCAATAATTTCTCTGCTCAATCTCTGATAAAAGTCTGGTCAACTGCTAAGTTCAATGATGCTGGTGATGATGAGGAGCCAGTAATCACGTTTCAATGCAATGGCAAACACTCAATCACTCCTGCAATTGTTCATCAAGCCTTCATCTTCCAGAAGTGGATGCATATGATAACCTGGTAAATGATGAGCAAATAAAGGAATTTTTTAAGGGAATAAGCTATAGAGGAAGTCTATCCAAGCTGGGGAGTCTGACAAGGCCCCATCTGGGACGAGAGTGGAGCTTTTTCTTTGACTACATCACAAGAGCATTCACTGCAAAATGCACTAATTTTGATGCTATCCCACAGCTTTGACAATAGATTGGGTATTCTCTGACCCATAACTTGAAATTTAATTTTCCTTGTTTGATAATTAGGCAATTAGCTAGCAAGATTAGTTTTAGCTATTTTGCTAGATTTTTACAGTCTATTTTGCTAGATTTTTTAAATTAATTTTTAGCTATATTTTGCCTGATGTTAGTTTTGAGAATGATGAGAGTTTAGCTAGTTATTGCATGAACAAAATTTTTTTTGCTAATTTAGCTAGAAAAGATGCAAAGAAAGAGGCTGAAGGTAAACTTTCTAAACTGTTTTATCCCACATGGGTCAGGCTTCTCTTAAATCAGAGAATGCCTACTGTGTATGGGAGGGATTTTCTATCAGTGACTGTGAATCAGAGTTTAGCACCCTCTGATTCTAACCCAAGTCAAGATCCAAGCAATGATACACAAACACTGTTACCTACCTCTACAGTTTTCCAAAAGACTGTAGTTGTAAAACAAACCTCTCAACAGCAAGGCCCAAGCAAAAGAAAGGGAACATCAATAAAGGAGTCTTCTCTTAAGAAAAGAAAGTTGAAAGATGAAAATACTGATTCTGAAGATAGTAATGAAGGTCTGGTTTTTCCAGTAAAGAAAGTTGTCAAGAAGACTTCTGAGATTCCTCCTACACTATTCATGAAGCCATTCACAATCAATCCTATGCCATAAGCTAAAAAGAAGAGAAGAAGATTGATCAAGGCTGCAATCTCTGAAGGCTTAAACTTTGAAAGAATAAACTCTAATGCAACAATAAACTATGAAGCAATAAACACTGATCAATTTCAAGCCATAAACTCTGATGCTATAGTAAACTCTGATACAGCTTTAATCTCTGATGAAATCACAAAGTCTGATGATATGATACAGTTTGAGTTAGTTGATGATAATGCAAATGTTGATGCACTTACTGCAAGTGAAGCTTCTCCGGTTTTAATATCTGATTCCCCTGTGAAGTCACCCAAGTAAATTATCAAAGAGCTTTCTTATGAAAGAGTGAGGGAGCTAAATGAAGAAGTGAAAAGAAAAATGGCTACAAAGAAATCACAAATATCTCCAGCCACTGGAAGTTCTAAATTATTTTCCAGGAAGAAGAAGAATCATGTCTCTTTTAGCCTCGACACACAAGAACCTACTTCTCAAAGTGAAGTAGTAGTCTTTGATAGGCTAGGCACACAAGAACCTGCTGATCAAAGTTCAACAGAAGCCCAAGAAGCAAACAAATATCAGGGGTACAACCCACAAGAACCTTCAGCTCAAAGTGTTGAAGAAGTTGTTAAGGCCTCTGTCACACAAGAACCATCCAATCAAAGTTTGGATGAAGTCACTCAATCAATTCAAGAAGATCTTGTTGTTGCTGATGTTGAGAAGTCAAACTCTGATACATTGGCAATCACTGATGCTATTTTGGTGCAACATCTTTCTGCACAACCTATGGAAACTCCATCCATATCAACAACTGCTCAAGGTATAAACTCTGACTTTTCTTTAGAATTTACATTCTCTGCTAGGATAAGTTCAAAATTTATCATTCCAACTTTTTCTGCTTGGATGACCATGAATAGTCCTGTAAAGGGTACCCCTATTCATGTGACCACAAAACTCCTTTCTCAACCACCTCTTATTTCTGTAAGACAATGTGATTTAATCATTTCTAGTGAGCCTGAGGTAAAATGTGAGAAAAACAGAACTAATAATGAGGGGTAGACACTGGATCTGGCAAAAGGAGAGGTAGAATTGAGAAAGAAGTTAGTTACTTCTAGTGAGCAAACTCTGACTATCAAAAGTTATGATATGTGTGATGTGAGAAGTAATGAGATTACTTTAAAAAATAAGAGTGATTTAGGATGTTCTATTTCTTTTACAGGTACTCAGAGTTTATCTGTCACTGCAAACTCTGAGATGCCAAACTCTGATAAAGCTGCAAACTCTGATGGTGAAGATGCATTCTCTGATAATCCAATATTTTTAGATGAAGAAATTACAGATCTTTCAATTCCCTATACACAAAGGTACAACACAAAGAAGTGGCATGTTGATGCCTTTGATACACATGAAA
This sequence comes from Oenanthe sinensis, assembly GCA_028671895.1. Classification (NCBI taxonomy): domain Eukaryota; kingdom Viridiplantae; phylum Streptophyta; class Magnoliopsida; order Apiales; family Apiaceae; genus Oenanthe; species Oenanthe sinensis. The sequence goes on from JAPMAC010000198.1 coordinate 5,416,274, forward strand.
GATTGATGATGGCATATCCTGACTATCTTATTGTTAAAGAATTGAAGAGTGATATTGAAGCTGCTTTAGATGCAGAAGGAGTAAAAAGGAATTTCAATTCGAAGGAAGAATAATCAAATGAAAATATTATCAACTCTCACAGACAATCCATCTGGGATATGTCATGGAAATTCCCTAAAGAAGAAATTTCATGGCCTCATGTTCATGAGTTAATCCAAAAAGTTGATTCTGAGTTAAACTCTGATGAGATGAAAACAGTTTTGAAGGCTACTACTATGTTGACAAAGGGTCTTCACAATGAAGTTTGTGATTTAAAAGAATATGTGAACAAAACCACTGCATTTGTTCAGACCGCTGTCACTACTTCTCAACATGATTTAGAGTTGAAATTAAAGAATGTTTCCGCTAAACAAGATGCCTTAGAAGTCAAAGTTGATAGTCTCTCTACTGCTGTCACCTCCATACAAAATATGCTGCATACTATTGTTGACATCTTAATAATCAAAAGAGGAAATGATGTCAGAAAAGGAGATAAAGTTTCACAGGACAAATGCAAGAAGGATGTCGTGTTAAAATCTGATGATAAACATGATGATGATAGAAATGACAAAAGTCCAGAGAGTCATAAGGATGGAAAGCAAACTCTAATGACTCAACAAACTCTGATGACTTGACAAACTCTGATGGCTTCTCAATCTCTAATTCCATCAACCTCAGGAATAAACTCTGATAAAAAGAAAACTCTTATGAATGCTGACATGGAATTAGCAAAGAGGCTTGAAGAAGAAGAGAAGCCTGAGAAAATAGAAGAACAAAACTTAAAGGATGCGAAACTGGCAAAGAAATTGTTTGAAGAAGAAAATCCAGGAATGGATCCAGTTGCTGTAGAAGAAGAATTGAAGAAATCTGATGCTGACAATGCTCAAGTCTAGAAGAAAAGAATTGTAAGAACAAAGAAGACTCCAGTTCAAAAGAAGAATCTTATTCAAGAAAAATCAAATATAACCAATCCTGTTCAAGCAAAGAAAGCTATATCTAAGCCTATTGGAATTCAAACAAGGTCAACTCAAGCAAAGCCAACTATTCAAACAAGGTCAACTCCTACAATCCAGAAGAAAGCCCCAGCAAAATCAAAAACTCCCCTCACTATGCAAGGAACAACATTTCTCCCAGGTGGAACAAGTTTCGAAGAAGAAGAAGAAGAATAGCAATTTCTGATCAGAAAGAAGAAGCCTGATCTTCTATGGACTAAATCTGAAACCTTAAATCTCAATGCTAGACATGGTAAAAACAAGGGTGGTATTAGTGATTCTCAAGCCAAAGTCTACAGGGGTGAAGCAAATATTTTCAGAGATCCTTCTTCTCTAAAAGACAAACCTGAGATAGATTTGACACAAGAACATTTGGACAAGTTGATATCTGTTAACATAGTCAAGGACATTTTTTATGGTGCACAAGCCAAAGAGAAGCTTCTATATTTCTTGAAAAATGGGAGAGTAATGAAGATTGCTGAAGAAGATTTAATTGACAAGTCATCTAAAGAACTTGAATATGTACTTTATCTCTTGAATGATGAGAATGAAGCTACTTCTAAGTGGGTGAAGATTCTTGAAGGAGTAATAAATGAAAAGAAGAAGAATGAGAGGCTGCTTATGATAAACTCTGAGGAGTACAAACCAGGATACTTACTTGAAGATGATTTTGAGAAGGCAATGGCTAAAGGAGATGCTAAGGTCAAGATGGTGTTAGGGATTCCTACACTTATTTTAAATCATGATAGAAAGAAAGCATGTTGCATTCCTTTAGATGACAGGATGGAGAGATCATCAATATACAACTTGAGAGCTGCAATATTCCAAATTGATGATTCTTCTGATCAAATGAAAGAGTTGAAAGAGAAGCTGGTTGAATTGTTGAAGAATGCTGAGAAGAAACTGCTGGACAAATTTATTACAGAAGATTTCTCATACAGAAGAATTTAAGTCAAGAAGGAAAACTCAAACTCTAATGCATTTGTCTCTATTTCTGACATCATAAGTGAAATTTATGTTTTACTTAATAAAGCATAAATTGGGGGAGATTGTTAGAAAAGCAAACACTGATGCTATCAGAGAATATCAAGAACAGAGTTTATGTTGCTGACGTCATCAGAGTTTACGAAGTTGTCGATAAAGTTTACTCTATCAGAGAATACTCAATCAGAGTTTACTCTAACAGAGAATACTCTATCAGAGATTATAAACCGACAGAGTTTAGTATAAGAGTTTATCAAAGAAGGAAATAGACAAATCAGAATCTGATTTGGATAGTGAAGAAGGAATTCAAATACAAGTCTATTACCTTATGGAAGCTATTCTTATCATTATTTATTTTGTAATTGGATTTGTAACTGTGTCTATATAAACACAAAAGTAGGTTAACATTAATAAAAGACATTCAAGTTATATCATTCTCATAACCTAGCAGCTCTCAAAAACATTGATTTTCCCGAGAGAGTTTTGTATACAGTTTATCATTAATACAAAGTTGTTCATCTTTTACATACTTGTGTTTTAAAGTCAATTATTTGGTACTATTACATTCAACCCCCTTCTGTAATAGACTATTTATCTAGGAGACATTAAATTTTGTAAAATAATAAATATAAGGATAATTTAAAAATTATTTAAAAATTTATTTTTTTATAAATAGTTAAACCTCATTGTCAAGATGCATAGTGAATGGTAATGATGAGTTTGGTGCGGTTTTGCGCCCAAACCGCACCGTAACCATTTAAGTGCGGTTTTAGAAAATAGAAACCAAAACCGAACCAAATATTATTGGCTATGTTCCATTTTAAAAATTGTGGTTCGGTTTTTTAAAGGTACGGTTTTAGTTTTAAAATATATTTTCACATTTAAGTAGTAAAAAAATATATAGTTAATATTTTTGTATTATCGTATATTAAATTTGATATTATATAATGTCATGAATTATAGTATATACAAACTACTAATATTATTATTACTAACAAAAGAAATAAATGTGACTAATTTTGCTTAGAAAGATACTGGGTTAATATATATTAATATATGTTTTTATTAATACAAAACTTAAGTGTTACTCATAGATTTATGAATACACGCTTCTTTTATTAATTATTAAATAAGTAATTAAGTAATTTATAATATACATTAATATAATAATTTAATAATTACAATAAAAATAATATATATTAATTTGGTGCGGTTCGGTTTTTAGTCAGTTTGATTTCGTATAAAAACCAAAATCAAACCAATCATGTGCGGTTTTAAAAGTTAAAAACCGTAACCAAATCAATGAACGATGCGGTTTTTATTGATGTGCTAATGAACGGTGGTTGATGTAAACCCTCTTTCACTTCTGCGGACACTTCAATCCAACTTTTTCAACTTTCTTTCCGAACCAGTTGTTTTTGTGTTGACTATTCAAATTAACAAACAACCAAATTACTTGTACAATCTCTCAAACTTCAAATATATTTTATTTTATTTTATACTTTTTTTTACATTTCTTATCATAATAAATTCAAATTTTCTTATTTAAATATCTCCTTAAATTGATATTATTTATTTTTAATTTCAATTATTTTATTTTATTAATATTTTTCTCATCCACTAAATACAACATAAGTGATTGTTTCGTTGCCTTCCTCATCTGCATGGCGACACTTTCACTCAACATTTTTAACATTCTAAGCATGTTTTTTTACTAGGTTTGTCATGGGATTATAATCGCCCTATCATGAGATTCACAGATGCTTATATAAAATTGATTTTTTGGATTAGTTTATATATATTTATAATTTATATATAAATAATTTAAAATTTTAGGATATTTATGTATGTATTGAGAGATTTAAGACGCATATCTTGTTTGTTTGTTTATATCTAAAGATCACCTCTAATTATAATCTGAGTATTAAAATTTAATAATTTTAAAAAATGACTATGTAACGTATAGGAAATACGAATTCCTGGTCATTTCCATATATTAATTTTTAAAGAATAATAACAAAAATTAACAGAGTTGGTTTAACTTATTTGGGTAAAAACATAATAATTTATATATATATATTTAATGTAAAATGGTACTCTATTTCTTATTATGAAGACATGTACCATGTGAATTCTACAACAATACCAGGATGTCTGACGAGGGTGTCAAAAAGAGTGTCAAAGCGACATATGACATGATATAACATAACACTCTTGTTGGCACTCCATTAGAGTGAGAGGGGTGTCCACCAAAATTGTCAACTTTTGGTACCCTTCAAAATAGTAAAAATGTTTTACATCACATTAAAGTCATAAACATTCATACCTAATATTAATTATACATGTATAAAAAATTGACAATTTTGAATGCCAACCATTGGAGTAAAATTTTCTAGAAAGAGTGTCAAAATATTATTGAAGAAAAAGAAGATAATTTATTAATCTTTTGATGATTTATCAATATTGACAACTTTAATTAGCACCCCAATTGGAGATGCTCTAAGAGAGTGTATCCCATTCTCAGCCCCAGCTAGTAGCTTTTTATAGTTTTAAGAGTAATTAGTATTTTGCACCCTTTATTTTTGGATTTTTTTTAATTTGGTCTCAAACAATATTTTTTGACATATTATACCTCTAGGATTCAAATTCATTTCACTTTACACCCTTTTGACCAAATTAGAAAGTGTAAAATATGAAATAATTTATTCAAGTATAGTTTATAACAAAATACACCTCGTAATTTTAAAATTTTGACAAAGGACATCTTAACTTAATATTTCACTTTTTTAAATAAATGTTAATATTTTAAAAATAATCAATTGTAAGTTATCTTAGTTAATATATTTTTTAGTCATACTTGTTAAAAGATATACTCTGTTAGGAATATATTCATTTGATGATGTACAAAATACTAGAACAAAGTCTAGCATAGTGTTATCTATAATTCAATAAGTCTTTCTAGTCTTTGAGATATTAAACAATCAGAGTCTAGTTAGTCCCTAGAAAGGTATCAAGGTTGTTTACATTTATAAGATTTTCAGAAGAAATAAAACCAGGGTCTAAATGACAATCAGAGTCTGGGAGTTGATCAAAGTCTATAGACTATCAAAGTCTATAGTCTGTCAGAGACTGAAGATCATCAGAGTCTGAAGTCTTTCAGAGTCTATAAAGCTGAAGCTAAATTTGGAAGGTGATCATAGTAAAGAGAAGTCTTCAAAGATAAAGGAAACTATAGTGCATATATGCTATGAGAAGGAAGGAGAGTTACAGAAGGAAACTATCAACTAATAATTAGGAATTCTATACCTATTTTGATTGTATTTTCTTTAATTTAAGTTGATAGACAACTCTCTATATAAACACTCTTTGTAACCTAATTTATTTGTCGAAGTTTAGAGAGCATAGAGATATAGAGAGTTACTGTGAGAAACATAGAGTAGTTTCTAGGGTTTGTGTACACCCTAGGAGAGTTTGTATTTGTTCATCAATAATACAAACTGTTGGACCAAATCAAGCCTAGTCTATGTAATTATTTGTCTTTTGTAACATATTTAGTACTTCTGTAATATGGTAGTGACTTAGACATTTCTATGTATTATTGCAGATAGAAGTTTGACCAGATTGTAATTTCAATTGTAAATAAAGTCAAGAATAAAGTCTGTTAGAAGATTCAAGCTGAATCATGCAACAAGACAAAGAAGACCTATTGAAGAAATAAGGAATACAGTCTGAGAATTCAACTAAGGCAATTGCTCATTCGAGAAGTCACCAATTCGAAAAGTCAGAAATATGTAACTAGTCGAGAAGTCTCAAAACACATTCATTGGCTCAGTATTCAATCGAGAAGTCATTCATTCGAGAAGTCAAGATATTGAAGTCAATCGAGTAGTGTGCAATGTCATACATTCGAGAAGTCCAGAAATCAATTCGAGAAGTTAGCAAAAGGAGCATTCGAGAAGTGGTAAAGCTGAATCAATCAAGAAGTCTCAGATTCAAGTGTTCATTCGAGAAGTTTAGTCTAATCGAGAAGCCATCAAATATAGTATGCAATCGAGAAGTCTAAACATTCGAGAAGTAAATCATTCGAGAACTAATTGAGAAGTCACAGTTAGTACTCAATCGAGAAGTCAATCACTATGACTTCTTGAATCAATTCTAATAGAGTACTCGACTGTTTCAAAGATCTATTTTCAAGGAGAATTGCAGAAGAACAAGACAAATAATTTGCAGCTCTGTCTTTGCAGGACGAGTCAAGCCTGTGAAGATAGAGACAAATTTACAATGAAACTGGGAAGATATAAGGCTGTACGTAGCAGACTGTCACAACAGTATTAGCTAGAAATAGATATTAGTCAAATATAAAGTATATTTTGTCTATTTCTAGTTTTAGCTAAACTGTCTTATGTGAGAATGTGCACAGGACATGTTGTCTATATATTTTATGCACAACCACTATTGACAGTATCTTTGAATCTTTACATAGAGTATTAACACTTTGTAATTTTCCTAGAACACGAAGCTAAAATTCAAGTTGAATTTCAGATTGTAGCAAAGATTCATTCTAATACAATTAGATTGAAAGTTACATCTTGTGTTTATTTTACTTACTGTTATATTATTTGATAAACACTTGACTTGTTTAAGATTCAATCTTTCAAACAGTTCATCAAAGTTTTCTTTAAATCTTAAGAGTGCAAAAAAGTTGAAGTATACATTCATCCCCCCTCTGTAAATTTTTGGACTTCTAATTCCTAACACAAACATAGTGTTTAATCTTTGTTATTTATACAAAGCTTGAATCTATTGAGTTTGATTTTAAACCAAGCAAAAAAATAATATAAGTATTCAATCCCCTTCTACTTGTGTATGTGGGAAAACATACTTCATCCGTCTTAAATTACTTCTCCTTTTAAATTTTACATATATTTATATTTTAAGATGTATTCAACATATAGTTCAATTAATTAATTTTTCAACATTCTTTCGGGACCACTTGTTTTTGCGTTGATTATTCAAATTAACAAACAAACAAATTTTTCAAAAAAAAAACCAAATTACTACTTGTACATTCCCTCAAACTTCAAATTACTGTAGAGTGTAGTAGTGTTTTTAAAACTATATATACCAAAAAAACATATAAATTTAAAAATGTTTACACTTATTTATTATAGTAAAAAAAGAATACAAGTGTGTTTCAGAAGAGTTAAATTCTTGTAAATAGCAAATATAATTTATAATTTCATTTTGAAGAGCCTTTCTTTAACTGGTACAAGATATATTAATTTTGATCTTTTATTGATATGAAAGAAATTATAACATTATAGCCGGAATTATTTAATTTATAGAGATGTGATCGGGATAATCATCGCTAAATATGTGAATACTTTAAAGGATTGGGTCGCGTATAAGAGTGATTCATATTATATTGATTGGGAGATATATGAAGATTTAGTTGGATTATTTAATAAAACTGATGAGGACAGATGTACTATCTTAGAACTCGCGGTGGAGCGAAATGAGGTGGACGTGGTTAAATTGATATTAGCAAAAAATCCAGCCTATGCAGCATCGTGGAATCGTGCTATTATTAGTCTGATGCCTTTAATTTACAAAGCCACCGACAAAATGTACACAGATATTGTCAAATTACTCACTCAAGCATACACTGCCTCAAGTACTCGAGAATATTCGCATCGAATTTACAACTGGAGTACTGAGAGTTTTAAACAATATCTTTTATGTATAGATATGGCTAGCTTGATATCCGCTATTGAAGGCCGCCAAAGAGGTATGAAATATATGCTACCATTTTACTAATTTATATGAAATTCAATATAATTTCTTTATAGGGAATGTTAAATTAAAAACAGCTTAATAAATTGGTTTATTTTTAAAATTATTCTAATAACTATAGTGTTTTTTTTCGAAATCACTAATAATTATATTGTTGACTTTATATGTCATTTCATATAAAATCAATATTAAATTAAGAATCTCCACCAAGGTATGTAACAATTCAATGTATTAAATCCACGATTCACCAGGAAGAATTAAGAATTTTCAAACTATTCATATTTATATTAAATATTAACAATGTTTGTTTGATAGAATCTTAAATATGGTATTTGTTCTGATACTTTCACTTTAATTCCTAAGCAGCGAAGAAAGAAGATAGAGATGTGATCGGGATAATCATCGCTAAATATGTGAATATTTTAAAGGATGGGGTCGCGGATAAGAGTGATAAGGATTCAGATGAAATTGATGAGGAGATATATGAAGGTTTAGTTGGATTATTTAATAAAACTGATGAGGACAGATGTACTATCTTAGAACTCGCGGTGGAGCGAAATGAGGTCGACGTGGTTAAATTGATATTAGCACAAAATCCAGCCTATGCAGAATCGTGGAATCGTGATATTATTAGTCTGAGGCCTTTAATTTACAAAGCCACCGACAAAAAGCACACAGATATTAAATCCACCAAGGTATTAAGAATCTCCACCAAGGTATGTAACAATTCAATGTAATGCTTTGCACGCTGCTATTAAGAATCTCCACCAAGGTATGTGTTATGCGTCGTTTTTGATGAGGAAGACGCGCCTTATGTGGATCATGCCACGTAGGCGCGCCCAGGATCAATGTCAGCCGGAGTCAGAGTTGTGGTTATCAAAGTTTTGCGGGAAGAAGCCGGAATATCAGGTAATGGTGACGTCCAGGCGCGCCTTTGTCTGGTGGATAGAGGGCGCGCCCAATGTGGGGGAACGGCTGAGTTAGTTGTCCTTGATCCGATCAAAGTTATCAAAGATCATAGCTTCACATTCCTCGGGTTGCCTTCGTCGGGAAGCTATGAGGGCATATTTGGCCTAATCTTGGGAGATCCTTTCCCTGTACTCAGGCGGGTTGCCCCCGTCTGGGGGCTTAGGACGTGACCTACGATTTGTGGTGGATCTAGTGCTGGCCTCCAGTCAAGGTATCCTCAGAAATAGCTGTAGTGGACCGGTTAGAGCCCACGGTTTCCGGGTCAATGACGGATCTATGAAGTCCTTGGACCTTATACTGGGCTTTGACCTATCCGAATGAGCCCGAATGTAGAGTCCTCTTCCAGGAAGGTTCCACTTGCCTTCTCTGCATTCGATTTGAAGAAGGAAACTCAGGTTTCCTAACGGGCCTCCGCTTTGCCAAGAACTACGTGGGCTTGATCCTCTATTTTGCCTATAAATAGAGGTACGTAGGCACATTGTTGGAGGTCGGGATTATTAGAGCTCACAGCCGCCAGAGAACAAAAAGCTCTAGTTATTCTAAAACCTAGCAATCTCAGCCCCCAATCTCATACAAACCACCACGCTCCACCGCATCTCAGTCTTGTCAGATCTTTTTCCGGCAAAGAACCTCGATCTTTGTTGATTACCAGATTTCTCCATCAACAAATTGGTGCTAGAAGGAGGGGCCTCTCTCAACATCTAAGGAGAAAAGATGTCTCAACCAAAAGATCATCAGACGAAAGGCGGAAGGGAGCAAGAAACACGGTCGCCTGGCCGGAGTCATGGTCAGAATAACAGGAATTACCATAACCATGAGGAATATGTTCCTGAGTACACGGATGTTGGGCGAATTGTCGGAGGACCTCCTCCCGTTATGATGACCAACTCTGAGATAATGGAGCAGCTGTTTCTGATTGGTGATACGGTCAGGAGCCTCCACGAGAACTTCAATGGATTTGACGAGGGCCTTGAGCGGCGCCCTGGGAAAGAAGCGATGATAGAAGGAAGGGGTCATACCCTTGATGAAAGAGGCAGAAGACTTGAAGATAATCGGGATAGAAGGTTTCACGGAGTCACCCCCAGAAGGCTAGAATTTGGGAGCGGTGCTACCAATCAGGATCATCAGGAGAATGTTGAAAGGGGTATAGTCCTAGCAGAAGAAGTCCAACATCCTCCGCACCCACATCTCTCGGGTCATGCTGTCAATCGAAGGCATAATGCCCAGGTAACCTCGGAGCACCGTAGACCTTTTATTCGTGACAGGAATGGAAGATTGGTTTTGCAGGGGGAAGAGGAGGACCAACCTCACAGGAGAGGGAAGCAGACAGAGGGAGGCCCCGTCATCAATCCTCTGCCTCTAAGATCAATCCACCCAGATGAGGGCTTTCCATGGAGAATAAACCCACGTAATCGCGAGGCTGTGTCAAATCGACAAGGAAGGAGAGAGAATGATTACATGAGTCAGAGGCCCCTCCCTCATTGGAGGCGTCACAACGCCGAACCCATCATCACCCCTGTTTATTCTGAAAACTCATCTGAAGACAGACGTCCCGCTCCTCGGGGGCAAAATACCCAAAGCAATCGAAACACCAGAGAAGGCGCGCCGAGGAATACTCGAGTGAACCAGAGTATGGCTCCTCCCGTCGGTCAAGTGGTGGGCGCGCCCGCCTTCCATGCAACGCCGGGCGTCCTCTCAGTGCCTGTCACCCAAGCAGAGGACGCGCCCCCTCCTCTCCAAGCCGCGCCCATCCCTCGGGACGCGCCCCATCCTCTCAATCAAGTCACGCCCACCCCTCAGGGCGCGCCCCTAGCTATTGCCCCCCAGGTAAGCCCTTTATCCCAACTTCCAGGAATGCAAAATATACCTGGTGTAGGTTGTGTAAATGTTGATGAATTGAAGAAGCTTCTCACACTCCTCGACGGGGGAAGGCCTACTACCTTGGTGCAGGCCCCGTCTCCCTTCTCTCAAGCAGTAAGGGACGCTCCACTCCCACAAGGCTATCGAAGTACTACTGATCTCCGCTATCATGGAAATTCAGACCCAGTTGAATATCTGGGAAAATTCAACACGGACATGGATGTTTATCAGGTGCAGGCTCTGGCTAGATGTCGTCTCTTGGCTGCCACACTAAGGGATAACGCTCAAATATGGTTTCAGAAGTTGGGAGCGGGAACTGTCACCACCTAGGACCAGATGCAACTTTTCTTCCTAACACAGTTCCAGGCTGCGGTGAAATATGTTCCCCCGGTCACAACTCTAGCTAATGTCAAACAAAGGGACGATGAATCCCTCCAAGCATATTTCAAAAGATTCAATGCTGAAGCTACAGGAGTTAGGGGAGCGACGGATGATACCTTGAAAAGTTTCCTCATTGCAGGTTTGAGAGTTGGAACAGATTTCTGGAAGCATTTGCAAGGGAAGGAGCCATCAACTTTGGCCTCCTTGTACGCCGAGGCAGAACCCTTCAAAAGAATCGAACAATCTTTGGAAGACAACAATCAATCGAATTCAAAGTCCAAAAATTTAAAGAAGAGGGATAGAACTCCACCCTCTGACTATAGGAGAAAGCCGACGAGTCCAAATCGGGTAAATATGACGGATAGTAGGAGGAACTGGAGCCCGCCTCAGTCCTATGAAAAAAGGAGAGACGGATATACCCCCCTGGTAGCCGGAGTAGAACACATTTATGAAGTCAACAAAAACAAGGGATTGTTCAGGAGACCTCCTCCCCCATCGGCTTGGCAAAGCAAAGATCAGAAGAAATATTGCGAATATCACGAATCTGCGGGGCACAACACTCACGAATGTCGGCAACTGAAAGACGAGATCGAAGTGCTAATAAAAGAAGGGCACCTCACCGAGTGGGTAAAGAAATACAAAGTTGATCATCCCTTTCCAAGGAGGGAGAGTAAGCCCGGCTTAGGAGCCAATAATGAGAAACCAACTTCAGAATCCACCTTTGTCAGAGCAGACAGCATTCACACTATATTCGGCGGACATCATATAGCAGGTGATGGAAAAAATTCAATGGAAAGATACGCGAAGGAAGCCAAGTACCGACCTCTCACTAATGTCAATAGCCTTTCTTCAAGGCCAACGAAGCTCTTCAGAGGAGAATCCACGGACATTACCTTCACGGAGGAGGACGCCAAGTGGGTACATCACCCACATAACGACGCCCTAGTAATAGCAGTAAAGATCGGGACGGTGAATGTCCATCGAGTATTTGTGGATAACGGAAGCTCAGCAAACATCCTGTACTACAGCACATATAGAAAAATGGGACTTCTTGACAAAGACATGACCATGGAGAACATCTTCCTATATGGCTTTGGAGGAGAGTCTATCCCCGCTAAGGGAACCATCCGTCTTCCTGTCACTCTTGGAGAAGGAGCGCTCTCATCAACCCAGATCATCGAGTTTTTAGTAGTGGACCAGGAGTCAACTCACAATGCTCTGATCGGAAGACCGCTCCTGAAAGAGATGAGAGTCATCACTTCCATCTACCACTTATCTATGAAGTTTCCCACACCTGCTGGGATAGGATGTGTGAAGGGGTGCCAATTCGATTCGAGGGAATGCTATAACAAATCACTTAAGGTGTTTGAGAAAACAAGAAGTCTAAGACAAACTCAGTCGACCAGCATGATGGAAAACCAAGGAGAAGCCATAGTGAATGTTCTGTATACGGTGGAATTCCCCAAAGAAGATGATGCCTTGAACATCGAGGATAAACCATGTCCTCAAATCCTAATGTTGGAAGCACCTCCTACACCGGAGCCCGTGGAAGAGATTGTTGGAGACACCAATAACGGAGAAACTGAAGAGCAAACTTTGGCCAGAAAAAGGAAGGGCAAAGCAGTAGTACCCGAATCTCTCCCCATCATTGAATTAGAAGAAGGTTGTCACAGTTCCCCAAGGAAGGAGGGCGCGCCCTCTGACGATGAAAAGGAAGAAGACGATGTCGGATTTGACCTGGACCCCCGAATGCCTCTTGCGATAGAAAGATCAGGTCCAGCAGAAGATACATTATCCATCCCAGTAGATGTGAAGGATCCTTCAAAAGTTTTGAAAATTGGCTCACACCTTGAGCCTGCCTTACGGGAAGAGTTGATAAATTTCCTAAGATCTAACTTGGACGTTTTTGCATGGAGTCACGCTGATATGGTAGGGATAGATCCTAAAATAATGTGCCATCATCTTAACATTGATCCCACAAGGAAAGGGATGAGGCAGAAACGTCACCCAGTCAGTGGTGAAAGAGCTCAAGCGTTGCAAGAGGAGGTAGACAGATTATTGGAAGTTGGCCTAATTAAGGAATCCTACTACCCTGAATGGCTGGTCAACCCCGTCTTGGTAAAAAAGCCCAATGGGAAATGGAGGACATTCATTGATTTCACTGATTTAAACAAGGCCTGCCCTAAAGATAGTTTCCCTCTCCCAAGAATTGACTAGTTGGTAGATGCGACGGCTGGCCACGCACTCCTCAGTTTCATGGATGCATATTCGGGATACAACCAAATTCCAATGCACGAGTCAGATCAAGAGCATACCTCCTTTATCACAGACAGAGGATTATATTGCTACATTGGCATGCCTTTCGGCTTGATCAATGCTGGGGCAACCTACCAAAGGTTGGTGAACATGATGTTCAAAGACCAAATTGGTAAGACGATGGAAGTGTACGTGGACGACATGTTGGTAAAATCTAGAGAATCCAACACTCATGTAGGACATTTGGAGGAGATGTTCAATATTCTAAGGAAGTATAGGATGAAGCTCAACCCTCAGAAGTGTGTGTTCGGGGTGGAATCAGGAAAATTCCTTGGATTCATAGTCAATCATAGGGGAATTGAAGCAAATCCTGTCAAAATCCAAGCTCTGCTCGACATGAAGTCGCCGACCACCGTAAAACAGGTACAAAGCCTGACTGGAAGGATAGCCGCTCTCAACAGGTTTGTGTCAAAATCATCAGACAAATGCAAAGAGTTCTTCCAAGCCATCAAGGGGGTAACTAAAGACTTTGTATGGACTCCAGAATGTGAAGAAGCCTTCCAGAAAATAAAAGAACATTTGGGGAAGCCTCCTTTGTTAGCAAAGCCAACTGAAGGGGAAACATTGATTCTCTACTTAGCTATTTCGGAATATTCAGTTAGTGCCGTCCTAGTAAAGGAAGAGGTCGACTTGCAGTCCCCAGTCTACTATGTGAGCAAGAGACTTCTCGACGCTGAAACGAGATACTCTAACATGGAAAAATTGGTCTACGCCTTAATACTAGCAGCGAGAAAGCTAAGACCTTACTTCCAGGCTCACAAAATCGAGGTAAGGACAGCTTATCCACTCAAACAAGTCATGCACCGACCAGAGACATCTGGAAGAATGCTGAAATGGGCAGTTGAGTTGGGGCAATTTGACATCGAGTATAGACCGAGGAATTCTATCAAAGGGCAAGCCCTAGCAGACTTCGTTTTAGAGTTTCCACCAGACGTTGAAAATGTTGAACGAGCCATGGTTCCATTAGGAACGGCGCACACTTCCCTAAGGAAAGAAAGGGAAATCCCCAAGCTTTGGTGGACTTTGCATGTTGATGGAGCGGTAAATAGTGAGGGGGCCGGAGCCGGCATAGTCCTCATCAGCCCTGAAGGGCATCACCTTATGAGCGCAATTCACTTCGCCTTTCGAGCCACTAACAACGACGCGGAATATGAAGCCTTCATTGCCGGGATGAGACTTGCCCTTGAAATGAAAGCAACTCATCTGATTGTCCAAAGTGATTCAATGTTAGTAGTATATCAAGTGAATGGGGGGTACCAGGCGAGGGGTCCCAAGACAGAGATGTATCTTGAATGTGCCAAGCACCTGATAAAGAAATTCATAGAGGTTCGCATAGAACAGTTTCCCAGAGATAAAAACTTCAAAGCAGATGCCTTGGCCAAGTTAGGTATGTGTTATGCGTCATTTTTGATGAGGAAGACGCGCCCTATGTGGATCATGCCACGTAGGCGCGCCCAGGATCAATGTCAGCCGGAGTCAGAGTTGTGGTTATCAAAGTTTTGCGGGAAGAAGCCGGAATATCAGGTAATGGTGACGTCCAGGCGCGCCTTTGTCTGGTGGATAGAGGGCGCGCCCAATGTGGGGGAACGGCTGAGTTAGTTGTCCTTGATCCGATCAAAGTTATCAAAGATCATAGCTTCACATTCCTCGGGTTGCCTTCGTCGGGAAGCTATGAGGGCATATTTGGCCTAATCTTGGGAGATCCTTTCCCTGTACTCAGGCGGGTTGCCCTCGTCTAGGGGCTTAAGACGTGACCTACGATTTGTGGTGGATCTAGTCCTGGCCTCCAGTCAAGGTATCCTCGGAAATAGCTGTAGTGGACCGGTTAGAGCCCACGGTTTCCGGGTCAATGACGGATCCATGAAGTCCTTGGACCTTATACTGGGCTTTGACCTATCCGAATGAGCCCGAATGTAGAGTCCTCTTCCAGGAAGGTTCCACTTGCCTTCTCTGCATTCGATTTGAAGAAGGAAACTCAGGTTTCCTAACGGGCCTCCGCTTTGCCAAGAACTACGTGGGCTTGATCCTCTATTTTGCCTATAAATAGAGGTACGTAGGCACATTGTTGGAGGTCGGGATTATTAGAGCTCACAGCCGCCAGAGAACAAAAAGCTCTAGTTATTCTAAAACCTAGCAATCTCAGCCCCCAATCTCATACAAACCACCACGCTCCACCGCATCTCAGCCTTGTCAGATCTTTTTCCGGCAAAGAACCTCGATCTTTGTTGATTACCAGATTTCTCCATCAACAGTATGTAACAATTCAATGTATTAAATCCACGATTCACCAGGAAGAATTTTATAATATTTTGAATATTAACTATGTTTGTTTGATAGAATCTTAAATATGGTATTTGTTCTGATACTTTCACTTTAATTCCTAAGCAGCGAAGAAAGAAGATAGAGATGTGATCGGGATAATCATCGCTAAATATGCGATTACTTTAAAGGATGGGGTCGCGGATAAAAGTGTTAAGAATTCAGATGAAATTGATTGGGAGATATATGAAGATTTAGTTGGATTATTTAATAAAACTGATGAGGACAGACGTACTATCTTAGAACTCGCGGTGGAGCGAAATGAGGTGGAGGTGGTTAAATTGATATTAGCACAAAATCCAGCCTATGCAGGATCGTGTAATCGTGATATTATTAGTCTGAGGCCTTTAATTTACAAAGCCACCGACGAAAACTACACAGATATTGTCAAATTACTCACTCAAGTATACAACACTGCCTCAAGTACTCGAGTATATTTTTACAATGTATGTACATGTATGGCTCGCTTGATATCCGCTATTGAAGGCCGCCAAAGAGGTATGAAATATATACTACCATTTTACTAATTTATATGAAATTTAATATAATTTCTTTATAGGGAATGTTAAATTAAAAACAGTTTAATAAATTGGTTTATTTTTAAAATTATTCTAATAAGTATAGCGTTTTTTTTTCCGAAATCACTAATAATTATAATGTTGACTTTATATGTTATTTCATATAAAATTAATATTAAATTAAGAAACAGTTTAATAAATTGCTTTATTTTAAGAAATATTCTCACAAGTGTAATATTGACTTTTATATATTATTTAATCAATTATTATTATATTTATGTTGTTTTAGTTAAACCTCACTTCACTATCATTTCCTTGATCCGCATATATAGTACACATATTTTCTTCTTAATATTTATATATGTTAAATCCGTACACAACATTCTTATTTCTTAGTATGTTATTTGTATTATACTATGGATAAGATGAACTTACTTAATAACTGAATAATATACATCGATGAGGAGAGTGTTGGGGGTGATTTCTTTAAAATATTTTATTTTAAGTTTTAATATTATTTGCTAAAAATATATTTAGGGTACATATGTAAACTTATGATTATTAATATTTATTTATTATATTATTAATTTATAATATATATATATATATATTAACAATAAAATTATTCAAATATATAATAACTTAAAGTTAATATTTTAACTTCCACTGACTTTTTTCAATTTGTCCAGCGATTCCTGAAAATTAAAAAGATTTGTTTGTAGAGTAAGAATTAACTTGAATATCGTTTGACAATTTGAAACTACAAATATAAAGATAGTTTGATGTAATTTATATATATATATATTGATTTATTTAAATATTTGTTGTAAAATTTTCTCAGAAAGTGCCTCCGAGCTGTTGGGGTTGGACTCACGTTTTCCAGAAGAACTTGTGAAATTTGTTGACAATCTAGGCTGGACGGCACTTCACCATGCAGCATATTACGAATTCGATTCAATAATAGATGTCTTAGTACAAACACAAAAAACTTTTGGACACCGATTTATGTACGAAGATAAGGTATTAACACCCTTTCATGTGGCAGCCGGGAAAGGATATACTTCTACAGTGATACGTCTTATGCGGTTATGGCCATCTTCGTCTTCAGCATACACTGCTATCGATAGAAATGAACAAAATATACTACACTTGGCGGCATTGCAAAGTAAAAAAGAAATGATACAAGGTATTTTGAAATATTGTTCAGAAGAGTTTAAGAACGAATTTATCAATAAGCAGGATACAAATGGCGATACACCACTTCATATGCTTATCCGACGAGGTTGTTTTGTTCCTGAACTCATGAAATACAAGGGACTTGATACAGAGATAAAAAATAAAGAAGAGTGGACTCCTCGAGCCCTTCTATATTTTGAAGACAAAATTATCAATGATCAGGTATTTTAAAATCTAATTTAATTTAATTTCTTTCTATGATAATTTATAAAAACTAGTTTTTTAGACTCAACTTAATAAGAAAGTAATAAAATAAAACATTAGAGATTATATTTTAAATTTGTTAGTACAAATTTTGTTTTGTGCATTTAGTATACAGGTCATCCCTTCCTAAGACGACTAAGAGGTATCATCATAAACACTAAAATTTATATATATATATATATATTATATAAATTTTGTGAACAAACATATAAATTTTTTTATTTGAATGTGCATATAAATATAAAATGCATTTTCTACTCATATTATATGAATGTTGTAGTTTGAATATGCATTAAAAAAAATTTGGACCGACCTTGAATTGAAGAGGCATATTTTAAAAATTTATTCAGGACACCCGAATATCCAGGTATATTCATCTTCCCTACTATGACACTATGAGTACGCGATAGGTGTAATTAACTCTTTACTTGACATTCCACTCCGGTTAACTTTGTGCCTTCCGTGCTAAGCAAGAAAATTGTTTCATTTGTTTGATGTGTGTGTGTATATATATATATATATATATATATATATATATATATATATATATATTTAGTAATAATTTTCCAACTTCAAAATTGAATTTTAATATTGAGTAACAAATGAAGATAATGGATGTTCTAGATTAAGAAAAATGTTGATTATTGAGGGTCCTTTGTTTGATTACAGGTACAAATTAAAATTGTACTTGATGATGTTGAGAGTAGTCACAAAAGGGAGATTTCTGAACGTTTAGTGCTACCTAGTAAACGACAGGCAAAAGATGTGGTGTTTAATGAACGAATGAGACAAGATCTAGAAAGGTATAGAGAAACTCATCCCCATCAGGGCCAATGGTATGCTGATGCTGTTAACGGACATGCTATTGTCAAAGCTGCATTGGAGAAGAAAGCAGATACACTGAACAAAGAGGAAGAAACTATCCTTCATCTTGAATCAAAAAGGGGAGATTCAAAAAATGTGCGATACATTGTGAGGGAGTTTGCAAACAAAAATCTTTTGGTCAAGCTGGATAGATTAAAACAAACTGCACTTCACCTTGCAGCATATCATGGACACACTGAAGTGGTTGAGGTCCTCATTGACGCAGCCAGACATTTGCCCTCTTCTTCAACAAATGATGATGATACCCACAATCCAGTTGGTCCTTTTCAAGCTTTTATTAGGCAAGCTACTGATCTAACGGGGAACACTGCCTTACATTTGGCAGTCATTTATGGTAAAGTGGCTACTGTCGAGTTATTAGTGGAGGCCGATCCAAGTAATGGCCATATTCAAAACTATGAAGGCAAAACTCCAATCTACATAGCTGCTGAAAATGGTTACATAGATATAATAAAAGCGATCTGTACAAGTTGCGTAGCTCTGTCTTTAGAAGGTCCTGGTGGTGGAACGACTGCTTTTCATGCTCTTCTAAAGAATATCCGACAAGGTAGGCAGTACACGTGTACGAATTAATTTAATTAGGTCTTGAGTATTCTATTAGAATATGTATATATGATTTGGATCTTCGGCTCTATCTTAATTAAGTTCCCCTGCAAGATTCAGCAGAAACCAATTAACCTAGCAAAATATATTTACATATCAAATACTTTTTGTTTCGTAGATCAATATTGAATGGAACACATGATGTTCAAATAGTATTTTTACTTGACTTGCAGTGACGGAAAAAGAAAGAGATGTTATTGGGATGATGATTAATGCAGCCAGACGTTGGAGCGCAGAGGACGCATCACATGTAACTTTTGAAGCATTATGTGATAGAACCGACGAGTCCGGAAACACTATTTTACAACTGGCGGTGGAGAGAAACTATGTGGACGCAGTTGAACTAATATTACTAGAAGATTCAGGGGGTGGAAATAAAAAACATAGTCTCATGCGTTTAATCTATAAAGCCATCGATGAGCAGCTTAGTAAGGATATTGTCAAATTACTCTCTCAAGCTTACGAAGCTGGAATCATCAAAGCTGGTCATAAAGGTGTTCTTGATTTAATTCTTGCTATCAAAGGGCGCGATAAAGGTACGTAAAATATATGCATACAATTATTTTAAACAATTGTACTAGTTAACTGTTGATACCTTGCTTTTTTTTTTGCTAATTTTTTTTAACCAACCTTGTTAATTGTACTAGTTTAAATATTCTCATATTTATGTATATACGTACTTTGAATCTTTGATATATTTTTTCTTTTCAGAATCTGTAATACGTGTCTTGAGAGATGCCAAACGCCTTGTAAGTTTTAGTGACGATATAGGGTGGACACCACTTCACTATGCAGCGTATCACGAATTTATTTCGATATTTAATCCCATAATTGAAGCACAAAAGGAAGTTGGATATCAATTTGTGTATGGAGATAAAGTACCAACGCCACTTCATGTAGCAGCCAAATATGGATTTACTTCTACACTTATACGACTCATGCAATTATGGCCAACTTCCTCTTCTGCATACACAGCTGTTAACAAAAATGGTCAGAATATATTACATTTAGCGGCAGCTGAAAACAGAAAAGAGATGGTACAAGGTATTTTGAAATATTGTCCGGAAAAGTACAAGGGCGAGATTTTGAAACAGCAAGATGCCAGTGGCGATACACCTCTCCATCTGCTTATTTTTCATGGTTGTTTTATTCCGGAACTCATAAAACATAAAAGACTTGATACAACGGCAAAAAACAAGAACAATTGTACTCCTCGGGACATGCTGTATTTTGAAGATAATATTGTTGCTGATCAGGTACAGAGAAAACCTCAGTTTTCTTTTTTGTCTAATTTATGGAAACTAGTTTTCGATCCTAACTTGGCAGAAAAATAACAAAGTACCCCATAATTAAGAAACGTTTAGTGGTGTATTCAATTGGGATTCTGGAGTATTTTTTGGATTTTAAAAATCTTGGGTATTCAACTGTATTGAAAAATATCCATTAAAATCTATGAGAATCTGGATTTTAAATAATGATTTAAAATATAGGGGTATTCAATTTAGATTATTATTAATCAATTAAATCCGGGGTATTCAAAAACTTATTAACACTTATAGATTTTAAAAATCCATAGATTATGTTGCATCAAATGCGCCATTGATTCGTTTCATACTTCTAGACTCGATCTTATCACAGTCATATTATAAATTAAGGATCATGTTTTCAAACTATTGTAATTATTTTATTATTGGCAATCGTCTATATGCAGGTGCAAATCAAAATTGCACTTGATGATGTCCAGTCTAAAAAGGCAGCTTGGAAGTTTTGGGATAAAAGCACGGAGAAGAAAATGGATATTTGGGAAAGCATAGTCCCCCCAAGTAAACGAGATGCAAAAGATGTGATGTTTGATATACGTAAAAAATTGTTAATGGATGCAAAGCATGCACTACTAGAAAAGTATAAAAAGAGGACAAACACCCAGATAATAGTTACTGCAATTATAACTACAGTGACTTTCACTGTAGGATTTACTATGCCGGGTGGTCTCCGCCAAAGTGAAGGAAAAGATGACGGATTGGCGGTTCTTTCTAGAAAGAAAGCTTTTAATGTATTTATGGTATCGGATGCATTAGCTCTACTGCTGTCAACATCTTCTTTGTTCTTCTACTTTCTTGAATCTATGAATGATGATCCTCAGCAAGTAGCAAAACTCAATTCTGCATCAACTGTGCTCAACATTTTTTCTATTGTGGAAATGATGTTGACTTTTATTGCAGGAACATATGTGGTGTTATCGGATTCACCAGCCCTCGCCATTACTGTCTCCATCATCAGTTCCTTCTTCTTTCTTCTTCTTATTATTCTATTGATCAAGATAGTATATGATTGTCAAGTAAAAAAGAATAAAGATTGAGTATGCCTATCGGTATTTCCATCTGTTTTTATGAATTTCAATTTTTCTGATGTATTGCCTACGACTCCAAAGTCAATGGGATTTTCAGAAGGGGCATCAGGTTGCGATGTAGTTGCCAAAATCAAGAATCAGTAATGATCTGTCAAATAATAATTTGTACCTAATAGTACATGTTTACAAGAGTGTTGACGATCTCAATAATAAGTGCAGTATTAAGATCCTGAAATTTTGTTTAGGTTTCACTAGATGTGATTTTAGTTCTTTCTAAAGTATAAATTATGGTTGATGGAACTAGTTTTGTTAGTAAATACTGACCTTCATTGATCCTGTCTAGATAGTCAAGATCTGTGACTTCTAAGAACATGAACATCTTTACCCTCTATGTAAGGTATTCAGCCTTCTTCAAGATTGGAATCCTTATGTTTTCATACTTGCTTCCAGACATTGTTTTTCAGATCTTTTAGGTTGTAATTAACCGCCTACTCTGATACCAATTGTTACCCAGATAATGAACTATTATAGAGGGGGTTGAAAATAATAGTACCAAACAATCGATTATGAACACAAGTCTGTAAAAGAAAATACTATTTTGTATTAACTTTGATGAACTTAATACAAAACTCTCTCAAAAAAACAAAATTTTTAAGAGCTGCTAGGTTATGAGAAAGATAATAACTTGAACGATACATCAATGTAAACCTAATCATGTGTTTATATAATACAGAGCTACATATCTAATTATAGCAAAGAAAATGATCATTAAATGCAGAAATATTATTTCAATCATTATCTTCCTAAAAGATAGTTTCTAGAAAGGCGATAGACTTTTACTCGAACACTTCCTTCTTTACCTCCAATTATCTCCTGATTTATCGATTTCCAACAATCAAACTCTGATCAGCATAAACTCTGATTGAGTAAACTCTGACGACATTTTCTAATCTCTGATGACATCAGCTAAACTCTGATCAGTTTCAGTAAACTCTGACTTAGCATTCTCTGATCTCATAAGTTCTTCATATCTAACATATTACAAGTATGTTCTGTCAAATTATAATAGTACAGAACACAAGAGAAAATATATTATAAAATATATATTTAAGAATAAAATAAAATATAAATTATAGAACATATGTTAATAATATAGCACAGACCATAGTGTAGAACATATTTTACATTAAAAAATATTAATTATTAGGTAGTTCCTAGAGTTATTAATTATTAGCTGGTTCCTAGAGTTCCCTTAGTGGTTCTCTGTTGACCTTACCTCTATATATATATATATATATATATATATATATATATATTAGTAAAATTATTCAAATATATAATAACTTAATATTAATATTTTAACTTCCACTGACTTTTTTTTAATAACATGAAATCATATGTAATTTATTTTAAGTTTACCAGCAAACTTTATATTGTTGTGTGAAAAAAGTTACCACTCCAAGTACATACTTTAATTCTATGATCAATTTGTCCGGCGATTCCTGAAAATTAAAGGATTTGGTTGCAGAGTAAGAATTAACTTGAATATCATTTGACAATTTATAATTACAAATATAAAGAGCATATATATTTTGATGTAATTTATATATTTGTTAAAACATTTTTCTCAGAAATTGCCTCCGAGCTGTTGTTGAACTCATATGCAGAAAGCAGCCTTGTGAACTTTGTTGACAATCTAGGCTGGACGGCACTTCACCATGCAGCATATTACGAATTCGATTCAATAATAGATGTCTTAGTGCAAACGCAAAAAACTTTTGGACACCAATTTATGTACGAAGATAAGGTATTAACACCCTTTCATGTGGCAGCCGGGAAAGGATATACTTCTACAGTGATACGTCTTATGCGGTTATGGCCATCTTCGTCTTCAGCATACACTGCTATCGATAGAAATGAACAAAATATACTACACTTGGCGGCATTGCAAAGTAAAAAAGAAATGATACAAGGTATTTTGAAATATTGTTCAGAAGAGTATAAGAACGAATTTGTCAATAAGCAGGATACAAATGGCGATACACCACTTCATATGCTTATCCGACGAGGTTGCTATGTTCCGGAACTCATGAAATACAAGGGACTTCATACAGAGATTAAAAATAGAGAAAAGTGGACTCCTCGAGACCTTTTATATTTTGAAGACCAAATTATCAATGATCAGGTATTTTAAAATCTAATTTAATATTCCTTCTACGCCAATTTATAAAAACTAGATTTTTAGACTCAACTTAATAAGAAAGTAATAAAAAAAACATTATAGATAATATTTTAAATTTGTTAGTACAAATTTTGTTTGTGCATTTAGTATGTAGGTCACCCCTTCCTAAGGCGAGCAACCCCTTCGTAAGGCGAGCAAGAGGTATCAAGATAAACACTAAAAAATTTATATATATGTATTGTATGATATAAATTTTGTGAACATATATAAGAAAATTTATTTGAATGTGCATATAAATATAAAATACATTTTTTACTCATATTATATGAATGTTGTAATTTGAATATGCATTAAAAAAAATTTGGACCGGCCTTGAATTAATGAGGCATATTTTAGAAATTTATTCAGGATACCCGCATATTTTAAAATTTTATTTTATTTGTTTGATGTATATATATTTAGTAATAATTTTCTAAATTCAAAATTGAATTTTAATATTGAGTAACAAATGAAGATGATGATCAGATATTTTAAAATCTAATTTAATATTCCTTCAAACAGAGATAAAAAATAAATATGAGTGGACTCCTCGAGCCCTGCTATATTTTGAAGACCAAATTATCAATGATCAGATATTTTAAAATCTAATTTAATATTCCTTCTACGCCAATTTACAAAAACTAGATTTTTAGAGTCAACTTAATAAGAAAGTAATAAAATAAAACATTATAGATTATATTTTAAATTTGTTAGTACAAATTTTGTTTGTGCATTTGTTATACAGGCCATCCCTTCCTAAGACGACTAAAAGGTATCATCATAAACACTAATATATATATATATATATATATATATATATATATATATATATATTTATATGATATATATTTTGTGAACATACATATAATTTTTTTTATTTGAATGTGTATATAAATATAAAATGCATTTTCTACTCATATTATATGAATGTTGTAGTTTGAATATGCATTAAAAAAATTTTGGACCGACCTTGAATTGAAGAGGCATATTTTAAAATTTTATTCAGGACACCCGAATATCTAGGAACATTCATCTTCCCTATTATGACACTATGAGTACGCAATAGGTGTAATTAACTCTTTACTTGACATTCCACTCCGGTTAACTTTGTGCCTTCCGCGCTAAGCAAGAAAATTGTTTCATTTGTTTGATATATATATATTTAGTAATAATTTTCCTACTTCAAAATTGAATTTTAATATTGAGTAACAAGTGAAGATAATGGATGTTCTGGATTAAGAAAAATGTTGACTATTGAGGGTCCTTTGTTTGATTACAGGTACACATTAAAATTGTACTTGATGCTGAGAGTAATCACAAAAAGGAGATTTCTGAAAGTTTAGTGCTACCTAGTAAACGACAGGTAAAAGATGTGGTGTTTAATGAACGAATGAGACAAGATCTAGAAAGGTATAAACAAACTCATCTCGATCAGGGCCAATATTATGCTGATGCTGTTAATGGACATGCTATTACCAAAGCTACACCGAACAAAGATGAAGAAACTATCCTTCATCTTGAATCAAAAAGGGGAGATGCAGAACGTGTGCGATATATTGTGGAGGAGTTTGCAAACAAAAACCTTTTGGGCAAGCTGGATAGATTAAAACAAACTGCACTTCACCTTGCAGCACATCATGGACACACTAAAGTGGTTGAGGTCCTCATTGACGCAGCCAGACATTTGCCCTCTTCTTCAACAAATGATGATACCCACAATCCAGTTAGTCCTTTTCAAGCTTTTATTAGGCAAGCTGCTGGTCCAACGGGGAACACTGCCTTACATGTAGCAGTCATTTATGGTAATGTGGCTACTGTCAAGCTATTAGTGGAGGCAGATCCAAGTAATGGCCATATTCAAAACCGTGAGCACAAAACTCCAATCTACATAGCTGCTGAAAATGGTTACATAGATATAATAAAAGCGATCTGTACAAGTTGCGAAGCTCTGTCTTTAGAAGGTCCTGATGGTGAAATGACAGCTTTTCATGCTCTTCTTAAAAATATCCGACAAGGTATGCAGTACACGTGTACGAATTAATTTAGTTAGGTCTCGAGTATTCTATTAGAATATGTATATATGATTTGGATCTTCGGCTCTATCTTAATTAAGTTCCCCTGCAAGATTCAGCAGAAACTAATTAACCTAGCAAAATATATTTACATATCAAATACTTTTTGTTTCGTAGATCAATATTGAATGGAACACATGGTGTTCAAATAGTATTTTTACTTGACTTGCAGTGACGGAAGAAGAAAGAGATGTTATTGGGATGATGATTAATGCAGCCAGACGTTGGAGCGCAGAGGACGCATCACATGTAAGTTTTGAAGCATTATATGATAAAACCGACGAGTCCGGAAGCACTATTTTACAACTGGCGGTGGAGAGAAACTATGTAGACGCAGTTGAACTAATATTACTAGAAGATCCGGGTCGTGGAAGTAAAAGACATAGTCTTATGCGTTTAATCTATAAAGCCATCGATAAGGAGCTTAGTGAGGATATTGTCAAATTACTTTCTGAAGCTTACGAAGCTGGAATCAACTCTGATCATAAAGGTGTGCTCGCTTTAATTCTTGCTATCAAAGTGGGCGAGAACGGTACGTACGTACTAGTAAATCTATTATATTATTAACTAACATAAAAGCCCGTGCTAGACACGGGCCACTAGTTTAATTTTTAATTTTTCATTTTATTATTTTTTATTATTTGATTATAATTTTTCCTAAAATTCTTTTATTTAAATTCATGACGTTTACCGAATTGATAGCTCATAAGTCCGCCGAACACACAGACCACATGTCCATATCGCACCTCTGTAGCCATTTTTTAGAATAATATTAGTTGGCTTCGTATTCTCATTTTCGAATCTTTGTTATTGTGGGATGATACCACCCATGCATCTTTGTATCCCCACTTCCAGCAACCTGTTGCATCAAACTTTTAAAAATCTGATCTGATATCACATGTGACAACCCGAGTCAAATCTCGAGCTCTTCAGTTTTTAAAATCAGGACAAGTCTTGAATCGGTATTACACATAAGGTCATAATTCATTTAACTAAATATAATAACTCGAGTAATATACTAATCCACCCCCAAAATATAAAGATCTATTGTTAGACTTGATAATAATACTCTAACTTATATAATAAAATAAAATATACGCATGTTTTGATATGTGATTGAGTACGTGTTATAATCACTAACTTTGACATTTTATGTAAATATATTTTAATATTTAAAATATAATTTTACTAATAGTACATATATAATGAAGTTATATATTATACATAATGCTAAATTTGAAATTTATTTTCTTTTTAACTTAACTCAAGGATCTATATATAAATTTAATAAATTAATATATATAATATATAGGGTTCCACTTTAAAACTTTCATTTTATTACACGAATTCAAATATTTTTTTATATAATACAAAATTTATTGTTTGAAACTCATTTATTTTAAATGGTTAGAGTTTAACTAATTCATCATATATTTTATGTCATTATATAGTATCAATTATTCCATTTTTTAATCAAATATTTTTTATATCGACTCTATATTTTCATCCAAATATATTATTTAATATATTTAATCATATATTTAATATCGTATTTTTTAATCTATCTACATATTTAAAAGTATTCGATTAATACAATATTTAAAATTTATAATAGACAATTGTATGTGTAAATATACACAAATTTTATATATTATTCGAGAGATATGAGTAAAATAATCATTTATTATAAATAAAATTATATTTCTTATAGTTTAATATTTTTACACTTATTTTAGCTGTATATTAAAGTTATTAATATTAGATAGCAAAACATTTAATGCACACAATTAATAAAGTAACATGAATTTTCTTCATTTAAATAACTAAGGATATAATAGTAATATTACTCGAATAAAATATCTCATGATTTTTTATGAATAAAATGTCTCATTCACTTATCCTCGTTCTCTTATTATATATATAGAGAGAGAGAGGATCCCACTAATCTTAATTTTTCATTTTTCCAATCATGCCCTCAATTAAATAACTCTTTCAAACTTATTAAGATTATTTAATTAATTTTCTAATTCACCACTTACCTCTACCCAATCTAACAACTAATTATATAGGTCTCCCACTATGTAATGTGATTTCAAAATTAAAATTTTAAGAATACTTTATATTTATAAATATAATATACATATCAAATTTATTCTTTTTAAATTTGTTTTCTTAATCTCATTAAAAAATCAAAATTAATTATCATTCCAATATATTTTACATTTTTTTATTATTAAAATGATAAAAATATATGTATAAAAAATGAAAAACTAATTAAAATATTCACAAGAGTATAAACACTCTATCTACAAAATATTTTAAATATATGTGGGAGTTTTATACATATGTGGGATCAAAATTTATATATTATATAAGAAAAAATGTTAACGCTCCCTAAATAATTTATACGCGAATATGGAAAAGAAATTAACATATATATTTTAAATTAAGAATACTAAGATAGTGAATATTTGTATGTGTTTTTTTAGAATTAATAAATCTATATTGTTTTGATTTTTGAAAAATGTGACATTTGTGCGAAATATATTATAATAAATTAAAAAGAATATTTTTCCAAAAAATAAGAATAATATTATTGTTCAAAATTTCAATAAATATATATAAACGAATAATATATAAAACTTTAAAAATAATAAAATACATTCAAAAGTGTTAACGTTCTCTCACAATTTTTTATATTAATGTGCGAGTTGTACATATACATCTGATAAAAAACATTATATAATATATAAAGAGAAAAAGGAATATAATTCCTCAGATTCTAGTATAAAATAATAGTATATTAATGAAATTTTAAATGAATCATGATTTTACAAAAATAGCATTCCCATGTTTTGTATATAAAACCTGTGTATCTCATGTAACTTACCTAAGATATATTTTAGTCTCCCTAATCCCATATATAAAACAAATAAAATTTATATTTTTAGCTGATAAAAAATACATATATATAAATTGAAAAAATATATAATAATAAGTATATATGAATAAAGAGAAACAATCCAAGACCTTAAAATTATATTTTAAATAACTTTTTCGCATATCCAATCGTACAGTGGAAGATATTATATAAAATAAGGATGTATACAAAATTTTGTAAGATATTTTCAAGGGTATAAACACTCCGTTTACAAGAATTATAAATATATGCGAGATCGAGTTTTATAGATATACGAGATAAAAATTTATATGTAATATGAATAAAAGTGTTAACAATCCCTATATAATTTATATGCGGGACATAAATGTGCTAACGATTTGTTGTAGTAGTGAGAAATATATATATATTTGATTTTTGACGACGTGCTCAGGAAATTAACCATAATTGTGATTTCATACAACTCTTTAATAATAAATCATTATAAAAAAAATTACAGATCTACAATCTCAAACATAAAAACACACTAAAGAAATGATAAAACCCAAAAAACTACCCAATAAATAGGTAGAAAAACTCTCAATAATGAGAAATACTTATTAACTAAAATAAATTTAAAAGAAAACAAGAAATAATGGTTTAATTATCATAATCTAAATGGGTGATGAGAGTCCCAAACCATTATATGAATTAGAGTTTTTTTTTATAGAGTGGGGGAAGTTAGAGAGCCAAGAGATTCTCCCTAAGTTGATAATAACTAAATGACTAGATATTTGTTAGCCGAATATATAATTAAAGATTGATATTATCATGTTATCGAAAAATGCGGTGCAAATAATAATTATGATATATAATAAAAAAAATCAACTTATTATAAATAATAACTGTACAAATAATTTTTAAATAATATTAAATTTTTATAAATATATAGCATATTAATAGAATCAAAATTAATATTTTTTATATCAAAAAATAAAAATACATATAATATAATGAAGAAAAATTTTAATGCCCATCACAGCGGGCAAAAAATCCTAGTTTATTATAAATTGCAAGCAGGGTAGTGTGGTACATTTCTACCATGTTATACGTAGAACGTACACAATTGTACTAGTTACATGTTGATAATTGTTACTCATCGTGTGTCAACTAATTTTTTACACTTTTTTTGGATGTACTACTCAATTATTTACATTTCAATTTTTTTTAAAATAGTAAAATTTTATATTATAAAATTTACTCCCACCCACGGTTTTCCTCCACCTTTTCAAATCTATCAATTAAATATCAATTGACCCCACTACTTTACCTACTTTTTTTTCTCTTTTATTCGCTTTTCTTTCTCTTGCATACTACTTTATATAATTTTCTTAATTTCCTTGTCCAACCCAAATGTAAACAATTGCGTGGAACGGAGGGAGTACTAATTATTTTGTGCTTCTATAATCTCATATATTATAGTTACATATAGGAGTATATAGTTATACTAGTCCTCTAAAATTAATAATCATTCTTCAGCTAACTTCTGCTACAAAAAATCTTACTCATACTGTATATGGATATATGTGGTCGTGTAATAGTACATAAATACATTATTTGTGATTTTATTGTGAATTACTACGTGGCTGCTTCTCTCAATTAACTATTCAATGGAGTTGAAATATTATCATATCTGCGGGATAAATACGTGAATTTGTTTTTTTTGTTTACTTCTGTTTGACATAATTTATGTATTTTGATCAATATGTGATAAATATTTTCTTTTCAAAAGAATCTATACAACGTCTCTTGAGAGCTGCCAAACGCCTTGTAGTTTTAGTGACGATGAAGGATGGACACCACTTCATTATGCAACTTCTCACGAATTAGTTTCGATATTTGAAACCATCATTGAAGTGCAAGAGGATGTTGGACATCAATTTGTGTATGGAGATAAGGTATCAACGCCACTTCATGTAGCAGCCGAATATGGATTTACTTCTGCACTTATACGACTTATGGAATTATTGTTGGAACAATCGAACATTGATGTTGCGTTTTATGATATGAAAACGAACGAGTTTGAATCGAAAGTTAACCTTAATCGCTACGGCGCAAGCGATTCAAATCCACGTGTTCTACTGTATTCCCGTATTCACCTTGAGCGAAGTGTGGCCTTCGATCCTCCCAAGGTTGCCTCCCTTCTAGCTTTGAGATCTTGGAACGCTAGTTCTTGGTTGCCTCCTTGAACGGCTGCTCACAAAAACCCTAGTTTTTTTCAACCCTAAGCTAGAAGAGAATATATATGCTACAGTAGAGATCCTCGATAATTAGGTCGGGCATTTCAATGACATTCTGGGTCAAGCCCGACATTCTGGGTCAAGCCCAATATCATTAAATATTAATTCAATCCACTAAAAAATTAATATTTGCACTACCTCTCTTAATGCCGTAATTTAATTATTTAATTCGGCTCCAATATTATTTGCTTATTAAATTCCCCATGTTTAAGATATCGAATGTCCATTAATTAATTTAATCAATATCTTTTATCCTTGATCATCCACTCAACCTTATAATTATGCAAGAACAAATCTGCCTGCAGGACTAAAGCATAATTATCTTTATGAGCTTTCAAGAGGACATCATCACCCGAATATTTTCGGACACGGTTTCCTTTTATAGTCAATATCCCACTCTGTATGCAATGTCATTGTCCAAAACATAATATTGTGATTAACAAAAAATCACATCACATATGAATCAAAACATGGGCATTGCATACAAGTGTCAATCACTGTATCCGGATTAAGAACCTAAGCAATAATAATATCATAGAATCTTAGTTCTTCTTTATTGTCAGAATAGAAGAACAATTCTAATATTTTAATCCCGTTCAATATACACAAAGCATACAAGTATTATTCAATAATCAAGATAGATTATTTCCAAATAATACTTCAGTCATTCCAGTGGTTTGTTTAACTCCACTTAAACTGTGAACATTTATTATATTATATATAGACACTGACAATCTAATCTTCTGATATCCCATTTGATACTAGATTATCCACAATATATAATATACAAACAGTGCTAAAATATGCATTCAAGATTCTCAATAAAAAGGACAATGTCATATACTTCAAACAAATAGTTCAGTATACTCCCTAACAATCTCTCACTTATACTCAAGCTATTCTTTTAGTATATCAGTGTTTTATTACAAGCAATCCACTACCAATTAAATAACTACTTTGTGACCATTCATCTGACTCATATTTTCTTGGAAATCTGAATCGGTATATCCCAGAAGTAACAAATCTGAGGTCTTGTAAATCAGCATATACTCCTTAGTCCTTATCAGGTACTTGAGTATAGCCTTTACCGCACTCCAATGTTCCTGTCCTGGGTTTGACTGATATCTGCTAACCATGCCCACGACAAAACAAATATCAGGTCTCGTACATAACATTGCATACATTATGCTTCCACATGCCGAAGCATAGGGAACCGCTTTCATGCTCTTTATCGCCTCTGGTGTCTTAGGACACTGTTTCTTCGAATGAGCAACTCCATGTTTATAAGGTAGGTTACCCTTGTTGGAGTCCCGCATGTTAAAACGAGCCAATACCTCATCAATATAGGGCTCTTGGGATAAAGCCAACATCCTTTTCTTGCGATCCCTTATAACTTTGATCCCAAGGATGTATGCCGCTTCACCTAAGTCCTTCATTTCGAACTGTTTGAACAACCATGCCTTTACCGCTGATAACATCCCTACATTGTTTCCAATTAGTAAAATATCATCTACGTATAGCACTAGAAAAGTCACTGAACTGCCTTCACTTTTCTTGTACACACACGACTCGCTTGGACATTGATCAAATCCGTATGACTAGATTACCTGATCAAAGTGAATATTCCAATACCTAAAAGCTTGTTTAAGTCCATAAATGGACTTCTTAAGCTTACATACCAGATGGTCTTGGCCTTCCTTAATGAATCCTTCTGGTTATTGCATATAGATGATCTCATCATCAAGACTCCCGTTTAGGAAAGCTGTCTTGACATCCATTTGCCAAATCTCATAATCGAGATGAGTTGCTATAGATAAAAGAATCCGGATCGACTTTAGCATGACTACTGGCGAAAAGGTTTCCTCATAATCGATCCCTTCTTTCTGAGTATACCCTTTCGCAACAAGTCTTGCTTTCCAAGCTTTTACCTTTTTGTCAGATCCTTTTTTTCTCTTGTAGATCCACTTACATCCAATGGGTTTTACACCTTTGGGTGATTCCACGAGCTCCCAGACTTGATTTGAATACATAGATTCCATCTCAGATTTCATTGCTTTTTGCCATAGATCTGCATCTTTGTCTGGCAGTGCTTCCTCGTATGTCATGGGATCCTCATCATGTTCCTCAGAAACCAAGTCCGAAGACTCTCCCAATAACATGAATCTTTTGGGTTTATGAATAACCCTCCCACTACGACGAGACATCGGTGTGGTATTAGTGATAGGTTGTGTGTTCTCTTGTGATTGTTCTCCATACACCTAATACATCGAAACTCATTGCCTATTGTCACTTGTTCATTATTTGTCTCTCCCACGAGTTCCTCTAAAACGACATTGCACATGGGTTTATGGTTCATCATATAGTCCTCCTCTAGGAATCTAGCATTGGTACTAACAATGACATCCCGATCCTTAGGACTATAAAATAAATATCAATTCATTCCCATGGGATAGCCTACAAAAAGCCTTACTTCTGTACGAAATTCCAACTTAGTCACGTTCTTGTTCAACACATGTGCTGGACAACCTCATATCCGAATATGTCTTAGACTAGGTTTTGAACCAGTCCACAATTCTTTTGGAGTCTTAGGAACTAACTTAGAAGGAACTAAATTCAAAAGATAAGCTGATGTTTCTAAAGCATGTCCCCAAAACGACTTGGGTAATTCTGAATAACTCATCATCGATCTAACACTCTCCAAAAGAGTATGATTCCTTCTCTCCGCTACACCATTCTATTGAGGTGTTCCAGGTGCAGTCAACTGAGACATGATCCCATTCTTTGATAAGTAATCCCTAAATTCTCCAAGCAAGTATTCGCCACCACGATCTGATCGTAGTGACTTGATACATTTTCCATGACGCTTCTCCGTTACAGTTTTGTACTCCTTGAACTTGTCAAAGCACTCTGATTTACGGCGCAACAAATAAATGTATCCATATCTAGAATAATCATCAATAAAAGTGACAAAATATTCATAACCACCTCTTGCTTGAATATTCATGGGTCCACATAAATCAGTATGAATCAGTTCTAACACTTCTTTGGCTCTATTCCCCTTTGCCTTAAAAGGCCTAGTGGTCATTTTACCTTCCAAACAGGATTCACAGACTGGAAATGGCTCCACTGCCAACGAGCCTAAAGGCCCATCTACTACCAGTCTTTGAATCCTCCTCAAGTTAATATGACCTAATCTTAAGTGCCAAAGATATGTTTGGTTCAAAGAAGAAGGTTCCTTTCTTTTAGTAGTGATAGAAGATGTGTTATTTAACACCCTATGTTGTAGTTGCAGTGCAGGTTGATTAGGAGTGATTATGTATAAATTGTCTTGCAATGTACCAGAACATATAACTAGTTTATTCCTCATAATAGAAACATTATGATCCAAACAAATATTATAACCATCCAAAGCAAGTTTAGAAACCGAAATTAAATTCCTTCTAAACGAAGGTACATAAAGACAATTATTCAAAACCAAACTCTTATCATCACCAAAATATAAATTAACATCTCCCACTGCAACTATTGCTACTTTCGTAGCATCTCCCATGAACACATATATCTCGCCATCTCTAAGCATTCTAGATTGCTGGAACCCCTGTATAGAATTACAAACATGATTAGTGGCTCCTGTATCTACACACCAAGTGCTCGTAGATATAGCCGCTATATATGTTTCTGTAACTAGAGAAAGAGATATACCAGTATTTTTTTTCTTCTTAGGAAGAGGACAATCCTGTTTCCAGTGACCCGACTGCTTGCACCTGAAGCACTTGCCCTTGGACTTTTTCACAGCACCACTTTGAACTCCCACAGCTTTCACAACTTTCTGTGTCTGAGCCTTTTTCTTATTCTTGGCTTTCGGCTTAGAAGAAGAAGGTTTCTCAGCCACATTGACTTGAACACTCTGCTGAAAAAGTCCTTCAGCTGCCTAAAGTTTTGGCAGAAGTTCCGCAAGACTATACATCCTCTTGTTCATGGTGTAATTCAAGCGAAACTGCTCAAAACTTTTGGGTAAACTCATAAGGATGATATCGATCTGGGTTTCCCCATCAACCTCAGCACCAAGGATCTCCATCTCATTCAGATGTGACATCATCCTGAGAACATGATCCCTTACAGGTGTCCCTTCAGCCATCTGAGTGTTCATTAAAGCTTTCATTGCTACTTGCCTTGCAGCCCTATTCTGATCTCCAAAAAGTTCTTTGAGATTAAAGAGCATATCTGAAGCAGTGGCCATAGCCTGATGCTGATGCTGCAAAACACCTGACATTGCTGCCAGAATGTAACATCGCGACATCTCATCAGCCTTAGTCCACTTCTTATAATACTCCTTCTCAACTTCAGAAGCATTCTCATCAGGCTCCTCTGGCTTGGGTTCATTAATGCAAAATTTGTACTCCTCAGCAGTCAACACAATGTCCAAATTACGTTTCCATTCAATATAGTTAGGTCCAGTAAGTTTGTTATCCTTAAGTATGGTAAAAAGTGGATTAAAGCCCATTATATCCTGAGAATCATACATATAACACATAATTAGAGGGAGTTTAAAAAAATTGGTTCCTCTAACAATTATTTAAAATTAAAACACCAACACTTAAACACCATAGATTTCCAGTATGCCACGTTGGGTGACTTATATACCACCTAAATTTATTTAAATGTTACTTCGATCCTACTACTAAATAATTAGCCACGTTATGGTGATCTATATTATTTTTCATAGCTAAGTGTATACTATTATTAAATCTTAAATTAATAATAATAATAATATCAGATGCGCCTTTTGACTATGATAAATTCTTGCTCCTAACAATAAGATACTACTAAAATTACAAATCTAAAGAGTATTCAGACTGACTGGCCAGGCTGGTGGAAGCATTGCCAAGAGGCTAACCACTTTTCTAGACACCAATCTAAATGGCCAGGTAAGCTGCACACTTTCCTAGACACCAACGCAAGAATACTCAAAGATGTGTTATTTTAAATTCTCTTCCTAGTTGAGCGTGAAACCTATAAAAAAAAAAGAGGGTGTCTTTTTATTATTTGAATTCTATGAAACTTAGTACGCCACGTTGGGTGACATATGTACCTTCCAATATTCATAATTAATTTTAGAAGTTTGTTCTAGTAATTTCCATAACACTCTAGACACCATAAATTACATGCCACGATAGGTGACGTATACATAATTTATATTCGCCTTAGTGTTAAATTACATACAAATAATAATGGAGACCATGGGATTTAATACCAAATTAATTCCTTCTCCCACTTAGTATTTTACTATGAGGATTTTATCTAGATGCATCGCCCTATGTCATTTTTTCACAGTCCACATGTATCATAATAATAATACATATAACACATAACATAGCAGCATACTCGTCATGTTTAAAGCATAATAAAACAACCTTATGTCCATGTTGTTCTAGCATGCGAAGGGTTAGTATCACATGGCATAACAAACAAACATGGAACACATAGTAACAATAATCAAGATAAGCAAACATTATGTAAAATATAATAAAATACATCCACTATTATGGTCCCGAAGAATAATCTTCAAAATCATCCATCGATAAATTTTCGAAAATCTTTAGCCGCCTGTTTGACTGCCTAAACGAGCTCATAATGGCTTGAAAAATCTGGAGATAGTTCCCATCTCAGCCTGTAGGTCTCGTTCCGCCATTTCCGAAAAGGTATTATTCGCCCCAATCGGATATCGTATGCAAAATCTATAGCCAGAACAACGAAGCAACCACGAAAATAGAATATAGCAGCAGAAGAACTCTGTTTCTCGCATCTTCGTTGATCAAACAATGACATACGACAAATACAACAGAAAAATCTATTCTATTACATCAGATCATAATCTAAATTGAATACAATTCGAATTAAATGATTACAATCAAAATAGAAATCAAAATTTAAACTAATCATGATCAACCCTCATGATTTAATTTACAACCACGATAAACCACGTGGGATCCAAAAACACAATTACAACCATGGTCATAATAGTGGATAATAACCTGCATCAAAAAACAATAC
Organism: Oenanthe sinensis; assembly: GCA_028671895.1. Lineage (NCBI taxonomy): Eukaryota > Viridiplantae > Streptophyta > Magnoliopsida > Apiales > Apiaceae > Oenanthe > Oenanthe sinensis. The sequence continues at coordinate 5,453,248 of JAPMAC010000198.1, forward strand.
AAACTCACCACTATATACATACATAATTACGACATGGACATCATATCATATAACGCAGAACCCTAGAACCTGGCTCTTGATGCCAATTGTTGGGACAATCGAACATTGATGCTGCGTTTTATGATATGAAAACGAACGAGTTTGAATAGAAAGTTAACATTAATCGCTACGGCGCAAGCGATTCAGATCCACGTCTTCTACTGTATTCCCGTATTCACCTTGAGCGAAGTGTGGCCTTCGATCCTCCCAAGGTTGCCTCCCTTCTAGTTTTGAGATCTTGGAACCCTAGTTCTTGGTTGCTTCCTTGAACGGCTGCTCACAAAAACCCTAGTTTTTTTCAACCCTTAGCTAGAAGAGAATAAGATGAATATATAGGCTACAGTAGGGATCCTGGATAATTAGGCCGGGCCTTCCAATGACATTCTGGGTCAAGCCCAATGTCATTAAATATTAATTCAATCCACTAAAGAATTAATATTTGCACTACCTCTCCTAATGCCATAATTTAATTATTTAATTCGGCTCCAATATTATCTGCTTATTAAATTCCCCATGTTTAAGATATCGAATGTCCATTAATTAAATTAATTTCTGATAATTAATTTAATCAATATCTTTTATCCTTGATCATCCACTCAACCTTATAATTATGCAAGAACAAATCTGCCTGCAGGACTAAAGCATAATTATCTTTATGAGCTTTCAAGAGGACATCATCACCCGAATATTTTCGGACACGGTTTCCTTTTATAGTCAATATCTCACTCTGTATGCAATGTCATTGTCCAAAACATAATATTGTGATTAACAAAAAATCACATCACATATGAATCAAAACATGGGCATTGCATACAAGTGTCAATCACTGTATCCGGATTAAGAACCTAAGTAATAATAATATTATAGAATCTTAGTTCTTCTTTATTGTCAGAATAGAAGAACAATTCTAATATTTTAATCCCGTTCAATATACACAAAGCATACAAGTATTATTCAATAATCAAGATAGATTATTTCCAAATAATACTTCAGTCATTCCAGTGGTTTGTTTAACTCCACTTAAACTGTGAATATTTATTATATTATATATAGATACTGACAATCTAATCTTCTGATATCCCATTTGATACTAGATTATCCACAATATATAATATACAAACAGTGCTAAAATATGCATTTAAGATTCTCAATAAAAAGGACAATATCATATACTTCAAACGAATAGTTCAGTATACTCCTAACAATTATGGCCATCTTCCTCTTCTGCATACACAGCTGTTAACAAAAATGGTCAGAATATACTACATTTAGCGGCAGCTGAAAATAGAAAAGAGATGGTACAAGGTATTTTGGAATATTGTCCGGAAAAGTATAAGGAAAGTATTTTTAAACAGAAAGATGCTAGTGGCAATACACCTCTCCATCTTCTTATTTCTCATGGTTGTTTCATTCCGGAACTCATAAAACACAAAGGACTTTCAACGGCAAAAAACAATGATAATTATACTCCTCGGGACATGCTGTATTGTAAAGATGAGATTGTTGCTGATCAGGTACGTAGAAAACTTCTTCTTTTTTGTCTAATTTATGGGAACTAGTTTTTTGATTCTACCTTATCACAATCATATTATAGAGGATCATGTTTCAAACTATAATTATTAATTATTGGTTGTCCTCTATATATATGTAGGTGCAAATAAAAATTGCACTTGATGATGTCCAGACTAATAAGTCAGCTTGCAAGTGTTGGGGTAAAAGCATGAAGAAGAAAACAGTTATTTGGGGGGATAACGCAGTCCCCTTAAGTAAACGAGACAGAAAAGATGTAAAATTTGATGCTGGGAAAAAAGGTTGGTGGATGAAAAGTATATACAGATGAAAAAAGATCTAGAAAAATATAATTCCAAGACCAACACCCAGATACTTGTTACTGCACTTATAACTACAGTAACTTTCACGGTAGGATTTACTATGCCGGGTGCTCTCCGCCAAAGTGGAGGAAAAGATGAAGGATTGGCGGTCCTTTCTAAAAAGAAAGTTTTTAATGCATTTATGGTATGGGATGCATTAGCTCTACTGTTGTCAACATCTTCTTTGTTCTTCTACTTTCTTGAATCAATGAATGAAGATCCTTACCAAGTGGCAAAACTCAATGCTGCATCAACTGTGCTCAACATTGTTTCTGTTCTGGCTATGATGTTGACTTTTTTTACATGAACATATGTGGTGTTATCCGACTCACCAGCTCTCGCCATCACCGTTTGCATCATCGGCTCCCTCTTCTTTCTACTTATCATTATTCTATTGATCAAAATAGTATATGATCGTCAAGTGTAAAAAAGGAATAAAGATTAAGGATGCCTATTGTTATTTCCATATGCTTTTATGAATTTCTAATTTTTTATGATGTTGTTTGCCAAAAAAAAAAGTGCTCCATAATAATATGTCATGCAATATTTTGTACCTATAACCTAATACATGTTTACAAGAGTGTTAATGATCTCGATTATAAGTATAGTATCAAGACCTCAAGTTTTAATTTAGACTTCATTAGATGTGTTTTTTTTAAATACACTAGCTAGATGTGTTTTTAGTTCTTTCTAAAGTATAAATTACAGTTCTATCTGTTTAGTTACATTATAAGTTGGAAGCAAAACTACCATGTCCCTTCTCTCTATTTAGTTCATACCTCCGTATTCAAAAATATGACTACAGTTGATCTCATGTACACTTTGTACTGTGAATTATATTTTTTTTAGCTTATTTAATTCTTCACGAACTCTGTACTCTGTATTTTTGATGAATTATCCTTGTTTCGGCTAATTTAACGGAATTATATGGTTAAAAAGATTTTGGTAACATTGTGTACCTGTTGTTTTTTTTGGCAATTGTTTGCCAAGTACTACTTTTATAGTGCTAGTGTATTACTATGCTTCAGATGAAATGAATTTACTAGGGATGACTATAGTGCAGTTTGGTGCGATTTGGCGCGATTTCAACTTAAAATCCAACAGTAAGATAACAGATGTTAATGCATGAACAAATATATAGTTTGTAATATGTAGCATTAGGTCTTAGCTAAGACCTTACTTACTATATATGCATCAGTTGCGTTGTTAGTTTGAATCTCTCCCAAATGCTTACCGTTAGTGCAGGAAAAGCTTGTTACATTATATTTTCTGTTCTTCAAGTCTCAAGATAAGATATCAACTGCTGAAATGTCTCTTTAAGGGCGATGGAGGATTTCATAATCATATTCCAACTATTTTGCCACCCATTTCTGCTCTGTAGTTGAATCATGATCCTGGTAGTTTACTAACTTTGAAATGTAAATGAGTACTAATGATTTATCCTTTTTTTTTTGTTAGGTGCAGGTTTGTATACATTTAGAATTTTATAAAATCAAAGATAACAGATGTTGAATGAATAGAAATATGTATAATTATGTTTTTAGCAAAGACCTTAATATATGGCAACTTGTGCAGCAATTATTTTGGTGCCTATAAATATAACAAGAACGGATGCACTCAGAATGTAATTTCATTACAAAGAAAAAGATTCAGAAATTAGTTGCAAGTGATGAAAAACTTCAGTCCTAAGAACTTACCATTGACTCCCGACAAGCTATGTGGTTTTGCTAGTTCTTTCAAGAATTTTAAAACCTCTGCCTCCTCCTCACAACCTATAGTTCAATCAGTTTTGTTATATTAATTTTGTTTCTTGGAGGGCATACTTCAAGTTTGTTCAGATTTATTATCTTTTCTAATAGGAATATTAAGAAAAAAATGATGGACCTATAGCATTTGTAAGGAAAATACAAACATTGCTTTAAGTCTGAGGATTTTCATATGATCCAGTAAAGAGCACAGTTTGTAGCTCTTGCTCTCTTTTATGGCAGTAAGATAATGAAGTTTAGAGGGTAAAGGATAATGAAATTGTCTATTAAAGGTTCATAATTGCTTCATACATGAGGATTTACAAATAATTCTCTCAGGATTCTAAATTGGTTACTGAAACACTTCCCCAAATTGAAATTTTGAAATAGTGTCGTAGGCACGATTTGTTGTGAGATGTAAATCAAATGAAATATCAAGTTTGGACAAACTATTATGATTGTCTAGAGCTTTTCTTTCTCAAAAATGACAAGGCGACTAACATTTTATAAGGCTAGTTATTTTTTGTTTCGAGTAGCAAGTTTGGCGCATTTAAAGATTTTCGCACCCAACTTAATCCTTCATGGTCTTTGTGGTGGTGAGTTTGTTTCATTTAAAACCAAAGTGAGCTGCAGTTGCAGGTTTTTAGATGCCTTCGTTAAATGAACTAGATTTTCACGTGCATTAAGTATCTAAACTCTTAAACCACTTGAAATGCCCAAAATCAATGCACTAAATTGGCTATCAACTAATTATGTAAAAGCTAAGACTAACTGCCAATTAGTCTTGTCAAAGTTTTCATATATAAACAATCGACAGGCATTCAATTTATATCTGAAGCAAGAACTTATAATATGGCCGGGTTATTCATATAACAATCCTTCATCTTAGCGACAACTTGTGTATGGGTTGTCTCCGTCAAAATATATGTATTTGTGCAAGAGAAAATAATTCCGGCATTGTGGGAAACTTATCTCCAGGACGGTTTCCCTTGTTGTAAGTCCCTGTTTCTAACGGAGGAGTATTTTATTAAGAGAACACCTTGACTGGTGTGGGCAGTCATTCAGATAATAATCTAGCTGAATTAGGAAATGAAACTATCAAGGAAGATGATAAGGCTGTTTACAAAGTCAACATTTGCAAAGCAGTCGACATCATCTATTAAAACAATATTAATTAGGTACTCAATTGATTTTAGCATTTTGTTGGAGTATCTTTTTCATTGTTATCATACTATCCTTTCTTATCTTCTCCAACATGTAACTTCCAGGTTTTTAACTTTGGATGACTCCTTTTTGCTAGAACATGGGGCAACTTTGAGAGCAATGTAAGTTGTGTTATTATGTTAGATTTGGTTGCATATAAACTGATGGCTTTTCTTATGCACATTATTACTATTGCCCTCAGGTATGAATTGGTGGAATTCTTATCTATTTCTACATATGTGACCGTATATATATATTTGCTGATTCAACCAAGGTACTGTCTATCTAAAAAATATTTCATCGACTTGCTATAAATTTAATGCGAACTACTAGAGGGGACGTTAATATGAACTACAAGTTTGTGAAGTAAGTGATCATGTTGCATCTATATGAGAAGAAAGTCTTACACTCACAGACACATATCCTTGCTGTTTCTCATGTTATGCATGGACTGAAAGTATACTACTCTACTTACGTCAGTGTGCTTTATGACTGCCATATAACACAAAGCTTTTGGCGGGCATCTTTATAAAGTACTGAATCTTAAGATTCCTTTTTCATGTCGTGGTGTTTAAATTTCACCAAGATATGGAAGTTCTAGGCTCTAGATTTAATAACGTGGTTCTAGTGTTAATCCAGTGATTTATGAATTTCGTTTTCCTTGAACAGAGCTACAGTCGAGATCTTTTGCTATTTCTGTTCATTCTTCTTATCATAGTGTCAGTAATGACTTCTCTCAAGAAACATCAGGACAAATCATCTTTTTCCAGGAAATCATTACTGTACTTAAATCGGCATCAGACAGAGTAGTGGAAAGGATGGATGCAGGCATGCTTTTACATCATAACTATTGCCGAACAATTACTTATTTCATTCTTTGAATTGTGGTAGCATGTCTTGTTATTACTCAGTTTTACTAAAACAAATTTAGTTGCGTCTGTATGAATACTCCTTTGGTTCTAGAAAATGAGGTTTATAACTTTAGATTGGAGATGATAAAAGATTACCAAGTTTGATATCACCACTTCACTTGTTATGGCATCCACTTATAAGAAAAACTTTTATTGGTAAACATGGAACAACAATGCTTCCTAATTTACTGATTGTGCAAATTAATCACTCTTTCTGTGGAATGAATTAAATATCTCAGTTTCTGCATTCAAACACTCTTTGAATTATAGTAGTATATAATTATATATCATGATATTGATATCAACATGACATAAAGTATTCTCTTTCTGACCAGATGTTTTTTCCCCCACCTACTTGATATGTATTGGTGTTTTTCCAGCTCCACTGCCTATTGGAAACTAGCTGAATGTTAATATTCTGCTATAGCTACTAAGTACTACTTTTCAATACTCATAAACATAATGCACATCAATATATGAAACTCTTGAAATGTGTTTGTTGCCATCTTTTTTTGATGTATCATTATTTTGCCACGCAATCCGTATGTTTATTGCTGCATATATGTCTGCATGATTGGGTTCGGAAAATTCTCCTATTATTACATCCTAAAAGATTTTAGTGTGGCGCGATTTGCTCAGGGTAACAACTGAAGAATATGCGGTTTTGTTGGAAACGTGAATGGGGTAACAACAAATATGTATAACTCAACGCCTATAACAACAATTCTTTCTGCTTGCTTTAATGAAGTGGCAACAGGATGAGATGTATTGTCAGCACGCTGAGATGATGTTTGAGCAGGCTGAGATGTAGTTTCAGCAGGCTGAGATGATTCTTTCTTGGCAGATTTTCTGAGTTTGAATGTTTCCAGACATGCATCTCTTGCCTCTATATCAGCCTTTAGATCAGAAATCTCATCAGATAGAACATTGTTCCTTTTCAACAGAATCTTGTTAAAACCTTCTAGATCTTCAATTTTTGACTCAAGCTCTTTGATTTTGACTTCATTTGTAGCTTGAACAGGTTCCTTGTTTTCAATTAGTGATTCCACCTTTGCCATTAAATCTTGAACCATCTGTCTAAGGTAAACATTTTTCTCTGACAACTTGTTATTTACTGTCCTTACTGAGTTATATTCTTCTATTGGAATACTATCTTGATCCTGTATGGTTAGTTCATCTAGAATAATATTATCAGAAGAAATATCTAAATGAGTTTACCTCACTAGTATCATCATCAGAATCACTTTCAGCAATGATCTCCTCAGTTAAGCCTAAACAATGTCAACATTAATTCCAACTAGTGCAAGGTTGACCATATCATCATTGTTGTCACTATCACTTGGTGAGATGCCTTCTTCATCATCACTTCAGGTTAGCAAAGCTTTCGATTTCTTCTTGTCTTTGTATCCATTTTGCTACTTTCATTTTAGTTTGTAACATTCCTTCTTGAAATGGCCAGGTTTGCCACATTCAAAACATATTGAATCTCCTTTGGAATCTTTGGAGAACTTCTTAGTTTTAGAGAAGCCTGAACTCCTTCTTTCTCTCTTCATCTTGTTTTTCTATTCGATCATCTTTCTAATTTTTCTGGACATGAGTGTTATTCCTCATCTGATTCATCATCAGATTCCAGCTTGTTGACATCACCATGAAGTGCCAAATTCTTCATCTTTGATGTGAGATCAGAAGTAGAATTTGCATGGCTAACATTTATCTTGCCTTCAAACTGCTCCAATTCAGCAAAAACACTTAGAGTGTCCATTGTATCAATTATTGGAGAAGATTCTAAGGTAGTGACATATGGTTCATAGATCCACAGAACATCACTAATGATTTTCATGTTGATCTCTTCTTGTGGAATTTTTTTGGCAAGTAAAGTGAGACCATTCATAGTGACTTGGAACCTATCTTGAGCATCCTTAATAGATTCACCTTCATTGAGCTTGAAATTACCATACTCGTTCATCACCTTGCTGAGTTTAACCTTTTTTAAGGCTTTCGAACCTTCATGACACAATTTAAGAGTGTCCCACATCTCCTTTGCAGAAGTACATGAAGACACTTTGTCACTCTCTTCAGGACATAAACCAGTCATGGTAGTATTGATAGCTCAGTTGTTGTAAGCAAGCTTGATCAACATCAACAGTGAGTTCATCTATATCTTTTTCTTTACCATCTGTAGTAAGAAAATTGAAAGAAGCTTTTTCTGTAACTCTCCACTTCATGGGTTCTCTTGGCTATGTGTTACTTCATTATACCTTTTCACCAGTTGTAGTTTTCTATGCTAAGTAGAAGAGGTGCACTCGAGCCTGAGCTTCCCATTGGATATTTGTCAACCATCTATTCTATACTTTCCCATTACAGAAGATATTAGTATAGCCTACTCCGATACCAAATGAAAATGCACACTTAGAGGGGGGTGAATAGGTGTTATGGCTAACAATGACCAATTTTAATTTTACCGAGTTGATTAAACCTGTCAGCTAGCTAAGTTGGATTAACAGACACTGTTAGCTAGCTATTATATGCAATGCAGTACATAAAAAATTAAATAACACCAGATCTTTTAGCCAGGTTCGACCCCTAATCCCCTATGGTCTACATCTTGGTCCCCTACCAACTGGTAAGAGAGAATATTATTAATCAATGAACAACCGATTACAATATTACAATAATATTCCTCCCTTGCAGCTGATTCTAGCTTGCTGAAACACATGTTCCCTGAACTAATATGCCTCTCTAGGCACTATACTACTCTAGTACAATCTTCTCTAGCCTCTATTTCCCTTGAATCCTGTCTCACAAGCCTAGCAATCCAGTCACAACTTGATTACAACCAAACGATTATAAGTGAAAGAAATTATAACTCAACTATAAGCTCCTCACGTATACATATAACTATATAGAATACTATAGCTCAAAGATATTTGCTAAGAATGATTTGATTTGAAAAGAAGTGTATATATGTTTTGCAAATCAGTATGTCTTCACTTCTTTTTGAAAAATAATACACACCAGATATTTATATGAATACACTATTCGAATTAACAAACCTAATTGAACGTTTAAACCACAACGTTCGAATTAGTTAAGGTAATTTCAACTGTGATATTCAAACTACGAATATTGAGGTTTGTAGAAGATATAATAACGTTTAAAGAAAGTCTCAATATAAGTTTAAATACTAGATAAGAGTTGGTTAGATAAAAGATAAAGTTTATTCAAAACTCAACTCCTATTAAATAGGAAACCGAATTTGAATACTAAAATATATTTGGATAATATAAAACTGAGTTCTAATATAATATATAACCATATATATATTAGATAAACTCGTACAAGTAAGATCCTACAAAATCTCCATGAATTTCAGATTTCTTTGCATATCCAAACAGTTTTTGCGCTCCCAGTATCAGCTCGCTGATACAACCTGTTTCCATGCTGTCAGCTTGTTGGAACGCCCTATTTTCCTACTTTCAGCTTGCTGTTAATGTACTAACTCACATTATACTGATATTTCATATCATTAAGATAATAACTGAAACGCCATGTTAGTATAGGTATAACAGCTAGCTAATTTATATCGTTTACAAGCTTTAATGTTGGGAATATCCAACATCTTGCCTATTCGAAACGTTGGCGCTGACTGTTCCCTTAAGGGAATAAAGTAGCACCTCACTATCACTCCGGAGTTTTGGTGCAATGGTAAGCGCTGAGGTCCTAAAAAGTGGTATCAGAGCAGGTCACGTGTTCGAGTCTCAACGTAAGGCATTTGCTTGAATATTGGCAATATGTTGGGGGGGGATTGTTGGGAATATCCAGCATCTTGCCTATTCGAAACGTTGGCGCTGACTGTTCCCTTAATGGAATAAAGTAGCACCTCACTATCACTCCGGAGTTTTGGTGCAATGGTAAGCGCTGAGGTCCTAAAATTTAAGCTTGTTGTCAGTGTGGTAATCAAAATCTAAAGGATTTCAATTTATTTTACTTAAAGTTTGTGCACACTCTAATATTACGAGTTATTTCACTTTCTATCTTTTCTTTTTATCAATAAAAATGAATAAGCTTATTTTCAATTAAAAATTATTTTTAAAACATCAAAATTTTCACTACTAACGATCATATTTAAACGATTATGTTTTAATGGTTTTATTTCAACAATTATATATTAATAATTATATTCAATAAGATATCAATATACTCTCATGTATAACTATTATCTAAATCGAATACCCTCCATAAATTGAAGGTCAAGTATCAGAAAAATAAATCATAACAAATTTACTTACGTCCAAAAATTAATAAATCAAGGATTACACTCGGTTGAATGATTTCAACAAGAATAGAAATAGTCAGATAATAAGAGAAAGAATATGTAAGAAAATACCAATTTATTGTATTAGAAAAAGTAAATTGAAATAAAAAAATATATTGTTTACGCATTTTTAAAAACTATCTAATTGAGTTAGTAAAAAGATTGATTTAATTTGAAAATAGGATTATTGATAATATAAAACTTAGATTAATATATACTACTTCGGTCCAATTTTAACTGATATTTGATTTTTTGACACGCATATTAAAGATGTAAAAAATAATAGTTATACTTAAATATAAAATTTTAATCTTTATATCAAAATAAAGTTTAAATTGTAAACTTTAATTTGATATAAATATTGAAAATAATAAATATATTTCAATGCAATTTTTTTAATATCTCAATTTATGTATTAGAATGTCAAATATCAGTTAAAATGGGACGAAAGAAGTATTATTTAGTAAAAATTATGACTTTTAAAAAATAAGTGGTTTGAGAGTAAATGTTGAATATAATTGAAAACAAGCATATAATTGTGTTAGAAAAATAGATTTTTAAGCATAGAATTATATTCCTTGTTTAATTTATTTGTCCATTTGTAGGTACAAATAAAAATTACGTTGGACGATAGTGATACCGATCAATCTTGGAAATGTTGGCGTAAAAATATCAAGGCAAAATTAAATTACCTGGAAAGCATAGTGCTCCCTGATAGAAGGGAGGCAAAAGATGTGAAATTTGAGGATGCGAAGAAAGATATTGTAGATAAAAAGCGTGGACAGATGAAAAGAGATCTAGAAAAGTACAAAAAGAGGACCAACACCCAGGTTGTAGTCACTGCACTTATAACTACAGTAGCTTTTACTGTAGGATTCACGATGCCCGGCGGTCTCTATCAAAGTGGACAATTGGATCAAAGATTGGTGGTTCTTTCTAAAAAGACAGCCTTCAGAGCATTCATGGTATCAGATGCATTAGCTCTTCTACTGTCAACATGTTCTTTGTTTCTTTACTTTCTCGAATCCATGTATATCTTGACCAAGTGGCAAAACTCAATACTGCATCAACTGCACTCAACATTGTTTCCGTTGTGGCAATGATGCTGACTTTTATTACGGGAACATATGTAGTGTTATCCCACTCACCAACTCTCGCCAATACTGTTTGCATCATTGGCTCCTTTTTCTTTCTTTTCGTCATTGTTCTATTAATTAAGATGGTTTATGATCGTCAAGTAAAAAAGAAAAATGAAGACCGAATATGTTTATTGTTATTTTAAACTATTTTTGTCTTTTATCTTTTCATGTTATATCGTACATGACTACATAAGTAAAGGAATGTTGTTAATTAGTGAGAAGAAGTAGCAACTGTGGAGGGACTGTTTTATTGGTTAATTGTATTAAAAAGACAAGACAATATGTTCGCTTTGGTTTCAATTCCTTTTACGAGCGAAGTGAGAAAGTTTGCACAGTAGTTTCATTGCCTTTTGGTATTAATCACCATAAACTTTCTTTCGACAGCAGTTACATATTTGCATTAAAGAAAGGAAACTGTTGATTACTGCAAATTGAGAGTATCAAGACATCAGGATTTGGACACTAGATAACTACAACTATTCCTATTCGATTAATTCAGTGTTGTAAGTCCACCCGTCAGATGTCTAGTTAAGCAGGATGACTTGGACCGAAAAATTAAGTTTTGTCCGGTTCTGTTAATAATTCACAGAACATTACAGACTTTACAGTAGTGTATATTAGTACCACACCAACAAGAAAAATGCTCATTAGAAATTAACAGAATCCGACTGCAGTGTGGATCAGCCAGTTGAACAGTCTGTCTGCAGTCTGCTCTAACGAATATATCCACAATTTTGACAGAAAATGGCTTGCTCAGTAATTTTTCAGTACTAGTAAAATAATTCAGAACACTCTCTTTAAAGCGATATTGTCTATTGATTCAACAAGTTAAATTGAACCATTAAATCTCTCTGTGAAGCTATGGCCAGAGTATTGAGAGAGAGTATTGTACCATATACCTTTGGTAGTAGTTTATGTTCATAGAGTACGATTGTAGTTTCGTATTTCAATTTAAATTTCTGGGTTGATCTCTATTTTTCACTGATGATCATATACACTGTGTAGAAAAAGGTAGAACATAATAAATTCAATAATTGTTACAAAGTCGAGTGTATTTTTACACTAAATTCTCAGAAAAATGGTGGATCTGTTCAAGTTGAATTTGATTATCTAAAAAATAATGGCCTTTGATTAAAAAAAATTGGCAGACACTACAAATTTTGTCTATCATTTTTTATACTTGATATACATGGATAGTATTGTGGCCTAAAGAATGATTTTTCTCTTGATAACAAATGGTGTCGAGGTTCAGGTCTCAGCGAGTCTACGAGTATTTGAAATCCTTTAGTGCAAAGAAAGTTAGTAGATTTGCATAATAAACGTGTAGCCTGTTCCGTGAAAGCACTGGTCTGTTACCACATAAAAAAATTAGCATTTAATAGTAGATTTTGTCTACAATTAAATCTAACAACTTAAGAAAAAACTATGACAAGCTAATGCTAAATATTCAAACGAAAAATTAATTTTTCGGATTCTGTTAATTTGTAATGGATTCTTGACCATTTCGAACATTATAAATGACTCGGCGATTGATGTATACAAATTTTAAGAGAGTAAAGGTGCTTCATGCTTCCACGGTAGCTTGGACAAAACAAAGGGGTATGAGGATGTACACAACACATTGTGCATTTTTTGTACATGTTCGGTAGTTGTATGATTTTTTAAAGCTTTTTGAAATGTGATTGCATATTTTGTTATATTAATTTTTTTCTTAAAAACCAGGGTACGCAGACTTAATTAATTGTCCTATAAAATTGTTATTGTTTTTCAAGGCAGCGTTAAAAACAGTAAAAGCTCCGGGTCGTGGAAGTAAAAAGCATGATCTCATGTGTTTACACTGCAAGAAAAACACGATCATACAACACTTATTACACAACGGCTAAAAAAATAACCGTTGTCCCAAAAAATTAAACAACAGTGTATGTTTGTTTTTTGGAAAACTGTTGTGTGACTATGGCTACGACAACCGTTATTGAACTTATTGTAAACCGTTGTCCCTGTGATGTACCTTTGATCATACCAGACAAGTGTTATTAATACGACTGTTGTCTCATATTATTCACACAAGGGTTATAATCCGTTGTTGTTCTTTTGAAAAACTGTTGTGTGACTATGACTACGATAACTGTTATTAAACTTATTTCAAACTATTATCTATACGATTTTATTCTAAGCATAACAGACAACAGTTATTCCTCGACATGTTGTGTGATAGAGTTGAACACAACAGCCTAGTAACCATTGTTAATATAGTTCTGTGAGTTAACATTGTAGTACAAAGTTGCATTCAGATTTCAATTTTTTTTAAAAATAATGATGTTATTCTTGATCGTTCGATTAAAAGGCATTTAATCCTAGCTGTTCATTTAATTTATGTGTAAGTTATAAGACAACAGTTTTTCTGTGATAAGCCATTGTGAGTTAACAAACCTAACAACGGTTTTTAAAAAACAAACTGTTGTCTATTGTCTGAAGAAAAATAAAAAAATGACTTGAAACTGTTAGATCCTGCTTACACAACCAAAAACCAATCCAACCACAAAATTTGTAAACTATAAATCATGTAACCAACAGACTAGCAAACAAAAATTCCTCAATGAAAATGGCAAACCAAAATACATCCTCAAATTGGACAAGTTACACAAACCAAATACTATCACAAATTGACAAGTTAATCCTTTTATCAAAAAATACAAATCTAATTAAACTCTCATGATGCCATACAGTGCTTCTAATTAATAACTAAATGACCAAACATAATGTCAGCTTGGCAGCAGAGAAGCAAATTGTTGTAACCATGTCCAGGCAAACAAGAATGACACCAAATAATCTTGTCTAGGAATATGAGCCAAACTGTCAATAAGTACCTCAGCTTGATTAATAATCCGGCTCAATATTCGCATTGATCACTGAAAGAAAAACAAAAATTAGATTGCAATTGACGGAGAGGTATAATATTTGACAAGAATTAAATAACAAATAAAACAATTCAAGAAACAAATGTAGTTATTACCATCATGGAAGTTGAATCCATTCTTCTTCGTCGCGCATATAACTAGATTTTTCCTCGTCTAGTTCGTCAACAGTGGGGAACATTGGCACGTGCAGCTCATTCTCAAGTTCTATTTCTACCGATCCATCATTTTCATCATCACATTGGTCATAATAGTTTTTTTCTGGTAATTTTAACACAACAGACCAATATTTTTCAAGAGGATCATCGATGTAACAGACTTGCTTAACATGTTTCCCTAGCACAAAAGGTCATTTGCAAAACCTAATTTGTTCAAGTTAACCAATATATATCCCAAGTCATCTACTTTAACCCCTTTGTTCATATCTACCCAATTACAACGAAATATAGGGACTCTAAAATTGTTATAGTCTAACTCTCATATACTTGTTATAACTCCATAGTAAGTATGTGAAGTATTTTCAACAATATTATCCTTACCAACAAGTATTAATGTATCTGCAACAACAGAAACACCACTACACTAAACTTGTCAATTATCATCACGGTCCTTGGTGCTATAAGTAACACCATTGATTTTATAACCACTGAATGTAGGGACATTCTTGTTAGGCCCTGCTGCAATCCACCTTATCTCATCACGTATGTTATTATGATCATGCAGCAATTCTGATTCAATCTGTGCAAAAATAAATTGATTTAAACTAATTATTCTATAATATTAAATATTATAATTATAATTTTATAATGTCATACAACTACTATATTGCAAACTTTGTTTTTCATTTCTGGTGTGGAGATTGTTAGTTTTGTGTGTTTATAAATTTTCTAAATCGTTTATAAATGACGAATAGATGTTATAGTCTATATATGCCTTTATGATGTATTTGGCGACTGAATATGGAATAAACTTATATTTATTGTTTATATTTTAATTAGGCCTACAAAATATACAAACTAATATAATTACTGTAAAGATATTTAAATAGTGTTTTGACCAAATAAAAATTTTACCTTTTTCCGGAACCATTCGGGGAATTTATCATTTTGCTTGTTTTTTAGCCAGACTTGGTCATTTTCATGTTGATGGTGTCTTGCCATCAAAGTTGCCATATGTTCACTACAAGTAAAATAATTTATTTTAATATATTAATCAAAATGCACAAAATAAGGAAATAACAAACACAACACATAAATGTCAGTAACTTACTCGAAATATGGCCTAACGTCATTGCTATTTTGCAGAAAACATAAGTGTGCTAGGTGCAAGTCCTCTTTGCTCGGCTCTATCATTGTCGCACCAGATAAGGGTCTGCTTATTGCATTCTGCTCAGATATTGCATTTTTTGGCAATCCATTGGTAGCTTCTTCAAAATTCACCAAACATTCAACAGCCTCTTCGGCAACATATGCCTCGGCAATACAGCCTTCGGGATGAGCCGGGTTTCGTACGTATCCCTTAAATGCCTTCATATATCTCTCGAAAGGATACATCCACCGTAGAAAAATTGGCCCTCAAAGCTTAACCTCTCTCACAAGATGAATTGAGAGATGGATCATGACATCGAAGAACGAAGGGGGAAAGTGTTTTTCCAACTGGCATAATGTTGTCACCAACTGAGATTGCATATTTTCCAATTTATCTACATCGATGACTTTACTACAAATTGCCTTGAAGAAAAGGCAAAACCTTATTATTGTGCACCTGACTTCTTTTTGCAGTACTGACCGAATAGAAATTGGAAGCAAATGATGCAATATCGTGTGGCAATCATGAGATTTCATTCCAACAAGCCGAAGTTTTTCCATATTTACCAGATTCTTGATATTTGAACAAAATCCATCCGGTAACTTCATTTTAAGAAAGGATAAGCAAACAGTTTTTTTTTATGCATTCAATAAGTTCCATGACGCCAATGGTACCTTTTCTTTCTTTCCAGGAGTTTTAGGCATCAGCTCCATTCTTATTCCCATTTCAGCCATATCAAGACGGACAGACTCCCTATCTTTTGTTTTTCCTGGAATATTTAGCAATGTTCTGAGTAAAGCTTCACATATATTTTTCTCGATGTGCATTACATCGAGAACATGCCTAACCGACAAAAACTTCCAATACTCAAGTTGGAAGAATATAGAAACCTTCTTCCAAATGGGTCGAGCTTCACCTTTCTTCCATCGAGGTTGGCGTTGTGTTTTACCAAAGACATGGCCCCTTAGATGTTCTACTCTTTCAAGAACCTGCTCTCCAGTTAATGGAATAGGAGCAACCCCCTTCTCCACAGTGTTATCAAAAGCTGATTTTTGCCTTCTATACGGATGATGACGGGGCAGCCACCTCCGATGCCTCATAATCACTGTCTTCCGATAATGAACCAGCCTAGTAGCATTTGTGTTATCAATACAAACAGTACAAGCATTATACCCTTTAATGACATTTCCTGATATGTTCCCTAATGCCGGATAATCACTTATTGTCCATAATAAAATGCCCCTAAGTATGAAAGACTCTTTCTTATATGCGTCGTACACTTGTTTACCGCGCCAGAACTCCTGCAGATCTTCTATAAGTGGTTGAAGGAACACGTCGATATCATTTCCCGGCTCAGTCGGGCCTGATATCAGCAAGCAGAGCATAATATACTTTATCTTCATACAAAGCCAAGGCGGAAGGTTATAAACTGATAGCAAAACAGGCCAGCTTGAGTAATCAGTACGATTTCCATGAAAAGGATTGAAACCATCGGAGGATAAAGCTAACCTAAGGTTTCTACTCTCTGATGCAAAATCAGGCCACTTTTGATCGACATCCTTCCATGTTTTCAAGTCAGCTGGATGCCTCATTTTACCATCCTTTTCTCGCTCAGTGTCATGCCAAGTCATGTCCTTTGCAATTTGAGGTACATTGAACAAATTTCTGATTCTTGGTATCAACGGAAAATACCATAAAACTTTTGCAGGGACTCCTTCGAGTTCCTCTCCTTTCTTATTTAATTTCCATCTAGAGGCCTTACATATGCGACAAGTAGTCTCATCTTCATCTATCTGGCCACGGTATAAGAGACAATTATTCGGACATGCGTGTATCTTTTCATACCCCATTCCTAATGCACATAAGATTTTCTTCGCTTCGTTGAAGGAAGAAGGGATATTGTTGCCTTCTGGAAGCAAAGACCCAATCAATAATAGGACATCAGAGAAACATGAATCAGACATACCATGCTTCACTTTCAAGTTGAATAACTTAACCAAAGCCTTCATCTTAGTGTAACTCTCACATCCAGGGTAAAGAGGTCCATGCTCACCTTTCACATGGTTGCTGAAATCTGAAAAATCTGTAGAAGTATCATCATCATCATCGTTAGCTTCACCCATTCTTGTGTAGGCTTGATTAATAGATTCTGAAGTGTCAGTTTCATCTAGTATAGGACTTTCTACCA
This sequence comes from Oenanthe sinensis, assembly GCA_028671895.1. Taxonomy (NCBI): domain Eukaryota; kingdom Viridiplantae; phylum Streptophyta; class Magnoliopsida; order Apiales; family Apiaceae; genus Oenanthe; species Oenanthe sinensis. Next base: position 5,470,882 of record JAPMAC010000198.1, read on the forward strand.
AATTTGCCTCCCCGTGCCATATCCAGCGTGTATACGTTTCATCAATACCATATTGAAAAAGATGGTTTTTAACAATCCGAGTTTCCATGATTTGCTATGTGCGCACTTTACGCATGGACAACTTATTTTTTCTACATTATACCCATTCTCAAATGCAAACATTAATAAATCGTCCACTCCATTTTTAAACTCTTTTATTCTTCTATCAGTTGTTAACCATGATCTATCCATCTTTTAATATAAAAAAGCTATATACGTCTAAATAGAACTTCAAATCCAACACATAATGTGTGCTTACAACCATCACCATCTGAAAAACAAAAGCGATCAAACTCAAAATAATCAATATCTAAAGTTGTACGTACAATGATATTTAAGCACGTGTATAATAATTTCAGAAATAATCTATAATATCTAAAGTTTTACTATTCAATTTTACAAGTTATGTTATCTCAACTTGTTGGGATCCAAGAGAATCATATTTACTTTATCTTATCGTGACTGAAAGCCCAAGTTTTAGCAGGTGCTGAAAGCAAGAAGGAAATGTGTGAAATAAATAAGTATCTTGGTATAGTAAGAACGTTGTTGCAACTATGCCATTGTCAAGGTATCCTTCTTTTTGTGGAGGATCAAATGTATACAAGTTAAGTCGTGTTCTAACATTCAGCAGCAGGTTGCATTCTTATATAGGTTCCGTGTCTTTGAAACTCTCTAGTACTAATTTCTAACTTAACATCTACTAATATCTAAGTAGTATAAAATCCCATTTACTAATTTCCTCAAAAACTCTCAATTCATTCACATTAAATTCATCAAGTAATTTCATATATATAGACTTGTATAATCTAGTAGACAATAATAATATTTGAGAAGAGATTACCAACTATTTAAGGGCACACACACAATAAATTGCTAACAGAGTATACCAAATAGTGCTAACAGAGTATACCAGCTTTATAAATTGCTTTCAAAGAATTCCCCCAAATCAACAAACTATCATACAAAATAATTCAATAAAATATTTAAACAGAGTATACATGAACCCTAATTCAAGTTCCACATTATCTGTAAAAACTAAATCATGAAAATGTATTCATCAAAATGAATGCTTAAAAAAGAATTTACCTAAAATAAAATGAAGGTCATGAATCCTTGATGCTAGAAATGAATCAGAGAGAAATGGATGTGAGAGAAATGGATGAGGTCGCCGCGATATAAGAGAGACGGGTTGAGGAGAGTTAGAGAGGAAAAAGTGTGAAAGACGGGATGAGGAGAGGTAGAGAGGATAACGACCTAACTGTTCTAACAAAGAGGTGTAGTGCCCCTAATTGTCACAAAATAATACTTGAAGATTAGGGTTTTACAGAGCACCTTGTAAGTTGTAAGTCTTTATTTTAAAATTAATATTACTTCTACCATTTTGGATTAATTATCATTTTAATTGTTTATATATATTTTAAAATGCATGAAAAATATAAAATGTACAAGAAGAAAATAAAAATTAAGAATAAAAACAAATCTTTTTATATTTGATTGTGATACTCGTGTGATCACATATAAAGTTTAAGACACTAATTTTATCAGTTAACTAAAATTCAAAAAATAACAAATGGATTTTTAGATACGTAAAACTGTTTGATATAAGGTCGATACATAAAACTGTTTGATATAAGCTCAATACGTAAAACTGTTTGATATAAGTCTGATTCGTAAAATTATTTAGGGTATAGATATCGTTTAGGAGTTTTAGATTTAGGATTAGGGTATCGTGCACGTTCTTGCTTGATACATGTTCGATACATACAACTATTTGATATAATTAAGTTCAATATATACGTAAAACTATTTTATATCATTTTCACGTGTTAAAGGTTTTTTTATTCATAATAAAAAATTTGAAATTGTCACATACGGAAAATTTAACATTTTTCAAATTTAATAATATCATAGACCCGTCTGAATTAAAATATTGAAATTATAAGATACGATACCCGTCAAATTAAAATATTGAAATCATAGAACATGATAAATTTTATTTCTATCGATAATATTGAATGTTATATCGACATATCTACTCGAGAAAATATCGAACTATTCGGAAAATAAAAGTTTGACTAAATGTTATTTTACAACGGTTTTACATGGAAAACCGTTGTATTTGTTTAACTCATACAACACAATTTTTAAGAAAACCGTGATCTGTTTCACAGAAAATGACGAAAATTACCTTTTCATAATAAGACAAAAAATGTTTTCCATAAGCATGTTATCAATACGTAAAAGAAATTTCCAAGAAAAGGAAACGAGGGAAACCTGTTGCCACGCCAAATAATACTCAAGGACTAAAACTACTTAAGCGAGGCTGTGTAACGATGCATCGAATTGTGAGACGCAAGATCATGGGGATCAAACTTACGGTGTCTTTTAATGATAAAGGAGAGGCTTTGGGTCCTGAAGCGACAGAGATGCAGTCTTATATTGGAGTTTTGGCAAGAACCAAACCGTCAATCTGGCATGATAGTTGGAAATGTGTTCCTTATGAGACAAAGACGAAGATTTGGGATTGTGTGCTCGTAAGACAAACTTAAATAATTTTATTTATTTACTTTTTTTTTATTATCTGTTCATTTTGTTACTTGCATCTCTTGACTTTACTCTTCTTGTTTATGTATGTAGATGGCTTTCATTTTACCTCCGTCGGCGAAGAAGATGGTTTTAAATTCAGCCGGTCACAAATGGAGGGAGTTCAAAAGTCGGCTAACCACATATTACGTTCTTCCTTATCGAAATCAACCTGATGTTTTGGCCCATCCTCCTGCATATTTTTCTTTCATAGAAAAATCGCATTGGGACATATTTGTTGCTGATCGCTTGTCACCCGAGTTTCTGGTATATTTCTAGTAACCTTACTTACTTACTAATTATCTTATAACCTTACTGCTGCTATATTTATATACAATATTTACTTACTAATGATCTTATAACTTTACTGGTACTTTTTATGAAGGAATTACATGATGAACAAGTAGAAAGAAGGAAGCAGAGTTTATATCCACATCGCTTGTCTCGAAAAGGTTATGCTAACCTCGAGAATGAATGGGTGAGTAGTAATGAAACAACATGCTTATTTCTGGATACAAACTAATTTTCTAAACATGTTTATACTATTATTAAGGTGTTCATCTACATATAAATACAGTCTCAATCTCATCCAGATGAAGAGGAAGTCGATCGATCGTCAACCTGGGTCCTAGCAAGGATGGACAAAGTGTTGGGTTCCGAGGCATAAAACGCAGCGGATTAAACGTAAATATAACAAAAATTCGGAACCCTAAACGCAGGATCATGTATAAGCCTAGACTGATTATTGTGAAACGGAATCATACCTTTGTCTGGTCTTGGTTTACACGAACTCAACGGAGATCCTAGCTTTCACGACTTGTGTCTTCCTCTCGAAAACACCTATATGGTATCCACACGAGCACCTTCAAGAACGTCTCACGATCTTGATTACGGAATGGATTGTACTAGCTCCTTTGATGATTTCGAATTTGTTTCTGCCTTGCTATGCTTGCTGCTGTGTGCTTGCTGTTGCCTCTAGGGATTTTGTTTCTCAAAAACGTAATCCCTCTTAACCCTATCATTATCTATTTATAATGCTGGTTAAGAGGCCCAATCAGCAAAACCTAACCCATGTAGGTTTAGGATTAAATAATAAAACCGAATTTCTATTATTTAATTAATAACTAAGTCATACTTAATTATTAAGGGCAGAATTCAAATTCGAATTTTATTATTTCAATTAATTAAGTCTCACTTAATTAATATAATAAAATTCAAATAATCATCAATTAATTTAAATCTATAATTTAAATTAACTATTCCTTTAAGTGCTCTATGTGTGTGACCCTATAGGCTATTATTTAATTAAAAATAATTTTATTCTCCAATAAAATTATAAACAATGAGCGGTATCTAGTAATACATCATTGCTACCCAATTAAATAATAATTAAATCGTGATTCGATAAAACCTTTCGTGATTAATGTTTCCGTGTAATATAATCCCTTTAACCATATATATTATAGATTAAATTCGAGGCATGTATTTAGTCATCCTTTACAACATTTAATCCGGGTTTACTTGATCCATGAGTAGACTATGAAAACAAATAATTATTTGAGCACGGCCATGCATTTTATAGTCTCACTCAATTAAGAGGCCAATAATATCTCTCCTAATTATAGGAGGGTTAAATCATTTATCTATCATTCATATTTCTCATACGACTCATGATATACCCGATATCCACTTTTATCATTACCCGGTCAAAGGTAACTTTTAATGTAGTCAAAGTATATTAATCCTCGTACAGAAATATAATGATCTCAAGTCAGAGGATCATTACACCATTATCACTGTGAGTCTTTTTTATGACTTTATTAAACATGAAGAATCTCACTGTGGGTCTGTCCAGTACCATGTACTCCTGCATGTACCTATGTGTTGACTTTAGTATCTCCATACTTATAACCAATGAGATGTGGTTATCAGTCAAACAACATACTAGTCTATTTATGTATTATTATTGTCCTATAATAATAATACTCGACCATGGACATTTAAGAATATGATCTATTATATAATCTCAAGTTCAAGTCATGTACTAAACTATACAATGTGTATCATGATTCTAAGGACATTTATTATGCTAACAAATATATCGCAGTATTTAAAGTCATAATAAATACGTTTATTGAATAATCAAATGACATAAAGGTCTATTAAAAGAAACATTGTATTGCCTCTAGGGCACCTAAACCAACACAAAGATGGTAATTTTATAAATGATGCTGCTGCAGAAAAAGCTAAGGAAATTGTATGTTATCAATTTATATCTTATTTCCGGAAAAAAGTCAATACGTATGTATTTTTTTTGAAGTAACATATTAACTTTTTAAGTTCTTATATGATCCTGTTTTTCTTGTTGTGGATGGTGTTGATTGTGTGTTGCTTGATATGCTAGTATTGTTATTTACTTGCCCTTACATATGTTGACCTAAGAAGATATTTAGTTTTCTGCTTGTTCTTTATTAGTTGGGATTATTAGTTGTTTTTAGCAGACTTGGTAATTTTCATGTTTTTATGGTACTCTTAATTTTGTAGGCAAAGTTGAAGGAGCAGGTTAAGGAAGGGAAACTAAAATAAGAAGGTGTTAATGATGTTTTAACAATAGCGCTTGTTAAGCTTGAGCATGGAGGAAGAGTGCGTGGCCAAGGAACTCATGTGAAGCAGTCAACTTACTTTGATCTTCCAAGGCAAAAGAAAGCCAGGACAATGGATGAAAAGATACAAGAGAGAGTTCAAAAGTTCATGGCAGAGGAAACTCCGAAGATTATTAAAGAGAGAGATGCTTTTTGGGCTGCTGAAATGGAAAAGCTCATAGCAGAGATATTGATAAAAAGTGCAACACAAGTATTGACAAAAAGTGCAGAACAAGATGGCAGTCCGAAACATGATTCCCAACAAGCAAGTTGTCACTCTAACGGTGGGGTTAATGTGGATGTAGGTGTAAAGAATATTGATACACCTAAAATGGCAAAGAAGATTTTTCATGATCATGGGGATGGAGGTGTTCATAAGATAAAAATGATTGATAATTTATTTGTTGATTTTGGGGAGGTACTTGAGGATGCTATGGAGTTGGCTGGAGAGGATGAAAATTGTATGTTTGTTGGTGAAAAGAAGACTTATGAGGATGTAAAAGTTAATACTTCTGGTAGTTTTGTTTGCAAATTGGCTATTGGATCACTGAGCAACATTGTAGCTTATGCAAAGATTGATGAAGTCCTTGTGCTTGAAGGATGTGAGCAGACAATCCATGGAGTAAGACTTGATGAAAAGAATACTAGAGTGTCAATCATTCAAGTCATTCAAGGTCATGCTAAGATTCCCTTCCCTATTGGTGATGAAATTCTGACTGTGGAACAAGTCATAGGAACTTATATTGCATGGCCAAGAAACCTGATGGCAGTAGGAAACAATAGCACTTCTGATGTTTTATCAGCTCCAAAGGTTAGCCGGTTTTTTATTAGTATGTTTACTATATCTAGTATGTTTTTACTATATCAGCACCAAATATGATGTTTTTATTTGCACGTGCATTTTTTCAGAAAGCCAAGACAAGGAAAATGAAGAAGTCGTATAAAGTAGTCGAAGATGTTGAACCGGAGCTTGTTGTTGAGATGGGTGCAAATTATCCATCCTCATTAAATCGTTTGTGGACATGGGCAAAGGATGCCTTGGCTGATGGACGAACAATATCTTTTGAGCTAAGCAGGGAAGCCTTTGGCACTACGAAGAAGCAAGTCATTTTATTATTAGATATACATGCGGTGTGCTCTGAAGGTGAAATGGCAGGGTCTATTATTTGCCTTTTTATTCAGTAAGTTTCTCTGGTTTAAACTTTTTTATTTTTCGTACATAGTACTCCCGCAATCAAACTGAGAATCTTTTCTCACCACTGCTTAATTTTATATGTAGCTTCTTAAATGAACATGTGAAAAAGCATAAGATGATCAACATGATAAGCTTCATAGATCCCAGCATGATTGGTGCTATTGGATGTGGCAATGCAGGGCAGAGGTCGCGTGCACTTGCTACACGATTTAAGAATGCTAAGAAAGGGCAATACTTTCTCATGCCTTATAATGATGTGTAAGTGTTTATATGATTCATCTGTCAATTGGGAGTTGTGACTATGTTATTTGTAATATGGTGTTCTGCTATTAGTCTTGAAAAATATATACAATATTTCAGTGACAGAGATGGAGACTAAAATAAAATAAATATATATGATCCAATATTTAAGTTTAATTTTGAGTTTAAATTTGATAATATTTCTTGTAATTTTTAGTTGAATTTTTACAATAAGTTGGGTTTTAAATTTTATTAGAATGGTCAGGTTGTGTCATATTTTGACACATTTTGGTAAACTTATTAAGATTAAGTCATCCACCCATTTTTTTAAGATGATCATTTATGAGAATTTAAGTTTCAATTTTAAATAGATGGCACTCTGGATGTGTTACATTTTAGAATATTTTTCTGACTTGCTGATTTGGGTTGATTTTATTTTAATATTAATATGATTTTTTGATGATATTTGAGTTGGTAGCACAACAATAATTAGTACTTCATGCTTTAATTGTAAAGTTACATTATCGTTCATGTTTGTGTAGGAATCACTGGACTTTGACTGTTGCAAATCCTGAGACAGAAATTGTCTACTACATGGACCCCCTTAAACGTCGAATTACAAATGGGGAATGGGTGGATGTTGTCGACAAGTAAGTCTAGCATCTAAAGTTTGTGTATTGAGTCTTCATCCTTGATAGACCATGTTTTTTATTGGTTTCATTAATTGTACGTTGATATTTTATTTTTTTTGCAGTGCCATTAAAATGTACAAGGAGGATCTGAACAAGGTTGCAAAGAAGAAAATCTTATGGGAGAATATGGCGGTATTAATTCATTCTCTTAAATTTTTTTTGGTCATCTAAGAGCTAGAAAATGCCTAAAATAGTACAAAAATTAGGGTCACATGTCCAAAATTTGTCATCTGAGTTCTACATTCGTTTCCTGTTCAAAAGAGGTCTGCAGATGCATATATGTTTTACTCTTGATTAAAATTGTGTTATATTAGCCAATCACATGTTATCTAAGGAGATTGTAATTAAATTTTTATTTGGTATTTCAGGGAGTTCCAATGCAGACGGGGAACAAGGACTGTGGCATATTTATGATGCGGTACATGAAGGAAATCGTTGAGGACAAAGAACTTGAGTTTGCTGCTAAGGTTAAAATTTCAGTTTCTTTGGGTTTTCTCATCAACTTTATAGTTACTCATACACTAGTAAAACATGTGACTGACAAAAAATTTGGTCATTTTTCAGTGGATGCGCAGATCAAACCTGGTTTATACCGATTCTGACATTAACGAGGTCCAGACTGATTTTGCGAAATATTTTATGAAACGGCATGCATGTTAGGTTCTGCAGTTGGGTTCTTTTTTTCTAAACTAATAGTAAAGTGGAAGTTTTATTTATGTAGTTAGTGATGGTAAAGTAAATTTGGGATTATGTATTTGGTGTTAGGTGGATTGATCGGTACATTGATCTCTATTTGCTTGTTTTTGTTTTTGGTGGCCGGATTAATGATCAGTAAACTAGGGATTATGTATTTGGTTTTTCTGTGTTTTTGGTGGATTGGTAGATTGATATGATGGTTTTAATTTTATGGAAAATTTATGCTTGTTTTATTTTCTGTCACGTGGTTGGAATTTTATGGCGAATTTATGCTTGCTTTAAATTGGTATATTGTGGATTGCTGTTTTTAATGTATTATGTATTTGGATTTATGCTTGTTTTAGTTTCTGCTGCTAGGTAGTATGAAAGGGGAATTTGATATGCAAAAGTTTTACACTCCAACATATAATGGTGTTTTAAATCAAAAATAACCATTGTACCAAATAATTCAGACAATAGTATAACATTGTTATAACTGTTGACTGAAACTACAATGTAAACAAATTTGTAAAACTTGTAAACCATTATGTGTAAAACATTACCATAACTAGAAATTGTTATAAATTGTTGTCTGAAAACTTAAACTACAATGTGACTTAAACTTAAAATATTGTCCAGAGAGCATTCAGATAACAATTAATCACAACTCAGACAACATTATATCATACTAATTGTATCAGATAACAATTAACACCATTGTGGTTAGGATTTCAGACAACATTGTATCATACTAATCGTTGTTTGAATAAGAGATATACATGAAGTTTGGAAAAAGATAGGACTCTTGCTTGACGTATAGAACCCGTTGTCTCTAGTCGGAAAACTGTTGTGTCCAAGTTCTTCCAACAATGGAGCTTAGTGACAGGACTGTTGTCTCTTGAACTTTATAACAAGTGTTGGTGAACTGTTGTCTTCCTTTCTTCCAGTAACGGTTTAAACAACCGTTGTTTGATGTCAATCACACGGCACCTCAATAGACTACGGAAAATTGAGATGCCAGACAACGGTATAAAACGGTTGTATGAGCTTGTTTTTCTTGTAGTGTTAATCTATAAAGCCATCGATAAGGAGCTTAGTAAGGATATTGTCAAATTATTCTCTCAAAATATTTTTAAAAAAATTAAATTTTATAAGAACGTATAATCAAAATAATTCGGTGCCTTCACTAAAAAAATTTCTACATCCTTCCCCAGTTCCCGGGGTATAATAAGTTCGCTGGTTTTAGTGGAAAAATTGATTATATTATTGAAACGGTCATAAGTATAAAATTTTTTTTCTATTCACGTGCATTTCAAAAAAGCACAAATATGAAATATTTTTATGCTTATTTTAATATTTATTTAATTATTTTGTGTGTGTCTGTTATTGAAGCCAATTTTTTTTGTTACAGTAAATTCAATAATTTGTAATTGGAAGGTTATAATTAGGGGTGTAAAATGATCCGGGTAGAACCGGACAACTTATTACCCAAGTATTGGATTATTTTACTTTTAGGGTGTTCAAATTTGGGTCCAGTATTATTTTATTCGGATATAAATCAATCTCAAGTATTGAGGTCCGGATCCAAACCGAATATGAGTCAGTACCATATTTTCAATTTTTTAATCTAGTAGTTTGTGATCCACCGAATACAAGTCAAATATGATCCACATTAAGTATCATTTTTATTTGAAATATATAAATGATTATTTATTCCGAAATAAACATAATATTATAAAAAAACATAATAATCACGAATTAAAAACATAAATATATAAATTATAATGTATTAAGTATATATGATGATAATAGATAAATCATATTTTATAAAAATTTAAACTTATAAAAGATATTAAACAATTATAAAATGGTTATTTACTTAGAAAATATAATGAATTAAAAATATAATCTATATGAGGGTTTGAACCGAATACGAATCATGGATCATATTCGGGTAGGATCATTTTATGAAACATAATATGAGACATAATTTGAGCGGGTATATGAGTGCTCATATCCGAGATTATATTTTATCCGGGTTGAATTTTTCCGTCAAATTTGGATCATTTATAAAACGAATATGAGACATGTATCATATTTTCGAGTCATATATATAAATCAAGATATCGGATAGTCCCGATCAATTTAGCGTAGTGGTTACTCAATAATTTAAAATACTTGACAGAGTATTGCAACAAGAGCAATGTATTTTGTGTTTATAGAGTTTGGAATAGAGACCGTCTCCCGGCCCCTTTAATTAGGCATCCTTAATACAGCGATCAACTTCACGTAATTTACTTACGAACATCCCCATTCCTTAATTATTCTAGTGCCCTAAGTAAGTAGATACAGAGCCGGCCCTAAGGTCAAGTGCATTATGTTTTTGAATGAGGGTACCAAAAAATAAAAAAATTAGGAGAACATTTTTTTTTATAAAAGAGTGAAAAAAATTAAAAAAAATATGTAGAGACAAAAAAAAATTAGGATTACAATATTTTTATAAAAGAACACCAATTTTTTTCAAGATATAAGAACCAAATAATAATAATAATAATTAGGGTCAAAATAATTTCTTTTTTGTTTTTGTTTATGTAAAGAAGCATAATAAATTTAAAGATATGTAAATATTATATATCAATCTCCATATTTTGTAAAAACTAACGTTTCATCTTCTTATTATCATTGGCTTCCAAATCCCTAATTACAATGACATTTAGTTAGGATGAAAAAACATCGATCTGGAGTCGAAGGAATAAATCAATCAAAAAAAAGTTGATTTTTTAAAAGATTATACAAAAGGTGGAGGACTTCTTAGGTTTATGAAATAAACAACTTTCACCGATAATGAAGAGGTTAATGTTAGTGGTGGGATTCAAAATATTAACATTGGAGAAGCCAAAGAATATGAAAATATGGTTAATACTGAGAACTCAATTGTTGATGAAGAGTAATTATTGTCTAACAACGAAAAAGAGGATAATGGTCTCCATGAGAACAAAACTCAGGAAGATGATTACATAGATATCTATGATTACAGTGGCTTTCGCGGAAAAAAAATTCGAAATTAAAGTTGATCAAGTCTTATTTTCGTTCGAGTATGTCACAAGAGAGATTGAATGGATTCTCCATGATATCCACTAAAAATGATATGCTTCCAAATTTTGATTATGAAATACTTATGAATGATTTTGCTAGCAAAACCGCTAGAAAGATAATTTTTCAAAAATAATTTTGTTTATAAGTAAAAACAAAATTTAGTGACTTGGTCACAAAATTTTGATTAACTTGGGGTTTTGAATTTGTCAGAGCCGGCATTGATTAGATACTACGTAAAATATATATACCTCCTCTAGAACTACTTTATTATAGTACATGCGTTATGGCCTTGTGGGTGTAGAGTAGACCTGGCAAAATGGGTCTGTATCTGAAGAACCGAACCGAAATTCATGGAACCGAAACCGATTTTATATCTGAAATTACATAATCCGATAAATATTCAAAAATAAATTTGATCCGAATCGAAAATTACCCGAACCAAAAATTTAACCGAAAATAATTTGAAATACTTGACCCGATAATAACTTGAAACCGATTAGAACTGAATAAACAATCACCTTAACCCAATATTACCCGAAGTTAGAGATCCGATTCAATACAAATACGAATTATATCGAATTAGAAAAGAGATAAATGGAATTTTAATCTAAATTTTTAGTTATATTTTAATGATTCATAGTATATAATATTAACCCACTTTTTATTCACTAAATTAATTTATTCTTAAGTAAAATTCATATTTAAAATAATTTTATAACAAAAAATTTAAATGGTTATACAATCAAAATTTTAAAAACTTATATTATTTTATATTTTAACTAATATATTTAATAATAAGATTATTTTTTTAAGTTTCAAAAATTAAAAAATAGAAAGAGAAAGATAATAAATAAGTTATTACTTGAACAAACATATTTAACGACTTTTCTTTTAGTTTTACTATATTTAAAAACTAATTCAAAATTAATCGACGTTGTATTTTTCAGATCCGAAATGATCTGAACCGAACTTAATTTGATTTTGATCCGAAATTTAACCGATTTTAATTCAAACTAGATCCGATCTGAATCATATCTGATCCGAACAATACTCTAAATATATCAGAATTGAAAGTTGATCCAATCCCACTGAATCTTACCCAAAACCGATCTGATTATCCGAATTGTCAGATCGAGGGTTTAGTGCAGAGCAGGGGAGTGTGGACTGTATATATTCTTGTGAACTTGTGATTGATACTATTGGTTTTCTTTATTCCAGGGTCCTCACTAGTCACTTCTCTAGTATGTAACAAGAGAAAGGTCGCTATTAAAGATAATTGGTAGCTGTTAAAGTTAAAGATGATTGGTACGACTAGTTTACTTTATTGAAATAGGCCGATTAAAAGCTGAATGTTTGATTTATTTAATAAATTATATATCTATATATAATTAAACTAAAAGAGAGTTACATGAACCTTCAAAAAAAAAAGAGTTACATGAAAAATAAGTAATCACGTAATATTAAAACACATACACGATATTAAATTAAAATCCTACATCAAATAACTCCTACAGGTTCATTATAAAATTTATAATTTAAATTTATAATTATTCTTTATTTATTTATTTTATTACAAATGAAAATAATAATAATATTTAATAATTATATTATAATATTTTTATAAATATGTACATATTATAAAGTAAATTATAAGTATACAATTATTATGATTAAAAATACATAACATATTTAAACATGATAAAAAATATTTTATAAACATTACTTTTATATAATATAAAATAAAATAAATAAATAAATAATTTTTTTTATTATATTAATTTTTTAATATTTTACAGATATGCAATGTATATTAGAACAATTATATAAGTAATTAATAAATGTGGTTAGTAATAAAATAATATTTTTATATTTAATATTATAAAAAGTAAATAAATTAAAATACAAAAAATATATATAATATTAAATAAATTAATATATTAATTATAATAAATATATTTTAAATATTTAAAAAGTATAATTACAGGAGATTTAAACTAATAATTTATAAATTGAAAATGGTAGATATTCTCCAGAGTTTTTCAGAATACCGAACCGGAGGCAGTACTTCAGTCTTCAGCTATGCGCCATATTTGTTTAGAATTTAGTGTTGGTTAAACTTTTTACTCATAAATGGCAGGCCTCGTTTAAACACGATATATTTAGATAATTGAGAGCGGTTGGCGAAGCTTTTTTTCCCCCGGAAATAAGCCTTTATTTTCAGAAAAAAATAGGTATGTATGTACTTTTTTTAAAAATAAGTAACTTATTTTTTAATTTTAAGATGATATTTGGTTTTAAAATTCTAAAATAAATATTTATCTTTAAAAAAAATATGAAAATATGTAAAAAAAATATGAAAATAAGTAACTTATTTTAAATTTAAGGAACTCAAAACCGCTACAATGTAGAAGAACTACAAAGTATAAATTTTATTCATTTATCCACTGTCAAGATAGAAAGATGGAGGCTATTTTTTGGTCTCCATGAGAACAAAACTCAGGAAGATGATTACATAGATATCTATTATTACAGCAGCTTCCGCGGAAAAAAGTTTTTTGAAATTAAAGTTGATCAAATATTATCTTCGTTCGAGTATGTCACAAGAGAGATTGAATGGATTGTCCATGATATCCATTAAGAATGATATGTTTCCAAATCTTGATTATGAAAGACTTATGAATGATTTTGCTAGCAAAACCGCTAGAAGGATAATTTTTCAAAAATAATCTTGTTTGTAAGTAACAAAAAATTTAGTGACTTGGTCACAAAATTTTAATTTACTTGGGATTTTGAATTTGTCAGAACCGGCACTGAATAGATACTACGTAAAATATATATACGTCATCTAGAACTACTTTATTACAGTACATGCATTATGGCCTTATGGGTGTAGAGTAGACCTGACAAAATGGGTCTGTATCTGAAGAACCGAATCGAAATTCATGGAACCGAAACCGATTTTATATCTGAAATTACATAATCCGATAAATATTCAAAAATAAATTTGATCCGAATCGAAAATTACCCGAACCAAAAATTTAACCGAAAATAATTTGAAATACTTGACCCGATAATAACTTGAAACCGATTAGAACCGAATAAACAATCACCTTAACCCAATATTACCCGAAGTTAGAGATCTGATTCAATACAAATATGAATTATATCGAATTAGAAAAGAGATAAATGGAATTTTAATCTAAATTTTTAGTTATATTTTAATGATTCATAGTATATAATATTAACCCACTTTTTATTCACTAAATTAATTTATTCTTAAGTAAAATTCATATTTAAAATAATTTTATATCAAAAAATTTAAATGGTTATACAATCAAAATTTTAAAAATTTATATTATTTTATATTATAACTAATATATTTAATAATAAGATTATTTTTTTTAAGTTTCAAAAATTAAAAAACAGAAAGAGAAAGATAATAAATAAGTTATTACTTGAACAAACGTATTTAACGACTTTTATTTTAGTTTTACTATATTTAAAAATTAATTCAAAATTAATCGACGTTGTATTTTTCAGATCCGAAATGATCTGAACCGAACTTAATTTGATCTTGATCCGAAATTTAACCGATTTTAATTCAAACTAGATCCGATCTGAATCAGATCTGATCCGAACAATACTCTAAATATATCAGAATTGAAAGTTGATCCAATTCCAGTGAATCTTACCCAAAACCGATCTGATTATCCGAATTGTCAAGTCGAGGGTTTAGTGCAGAGCAGGGGAGTGTGGACTGTATATATTCTTGTGAACTTGTGATTGATACTATTGGTTTTCTTTATTCCAGGGTCCTCACTAGTCACTTCTCTAGTATGTAACAAGAGAAAGGTCGCTATTAAAGATAATTGGTAGCTGTTAAAGTTAAAGATGATTGGTACGACTAGTTTACTTTATTGAAATAGCCCGATTAAAAGCTGAATGTTTGATTTATTTAATAAATTATATATCTATATATAATTAAACTAAAAGAGAGTTACATGAACCTTCAAAAAAAAAAAAGAGTTACATGAAAAATAAGTAATCACGTAATATTAAAACACATACACGATATTAAATTAAAATCCTACATCAAATAACTCCTACAGGTTCATTATAAATTTTATAATTTAAAATTTTAATTATTTTTTATTTATTTATTTTATTACAAATGAAAATAATAATAATATTTAATAATTATATTATAATATTTTTATAAATATGTACATATTATAAAGTAAATTATAAGTACACAATTATTATCAAAAAACCCCGCTCATACCCACATCCCCTTTGATTATCAAAAATCCATAACTTATGAATTTGAGGTGTAGGGTTGAAATTTAAAAAAATTGAAACAAAAGGCTAGGTATGGGTTTTATCTATTATAAACTCATACCTCATTCCAGAAGTCACTAAATCAAACGACCCTGTGATATGTAAATGGAAGTGAATTAGTTATGATTTTTTCTAAGGAATGGTATTTATATTATATTATTAAAGTCGTAAATTTAAAAATTCGGTAGTCGATCTTTGGTTGGTATTTTGGTCGGATAGTTGTTATTGAGTCTAATTTTTAAACATTAATTTACAAACAAAATATGAAAATATTATGCTATTAAAATACATATACAAATAAAGTATACAAAAAATTATTAAAAAAATATAAATATAACATTAAATAAAGTTTAAATTATTATTATAAAAATAAAAATATATTCAAATTATATAAAAAAAATATTAAAATATTAAAACAATTGGATTCGTTCATTGCATGAGATATAAACTAATATTATATATTATATACACACAAAATATACATATCAATACATACAAGAAAAAAAGTTCTTTCACTTCACCAGTAAAAATATTTCTTTGTATTTCTCCTTTTACTTATTACCTTGTTTATTATTTGTGTTGAAACTTATAACTCATTGTGGTAAAACTCGGTAGGAGATCTAGATTTAAAAAAAAATTATTCAGGTGTTATTTCGCATAATCAAGGTTTGTCTCTCGATTGAAAGGTAATTTTGTATTATATATTTTTTGTGTGTTATGTATTTTTGTTTTGTTTTGCAATTGTATGTTATTTAATTATTTTGTTGGTTTTGTAATTGTTTTTTGTGTTCTATAATTTTTTCTATATTCTACAATCTTTTTATGTATTCTATAATTATATTTATTATTGGTTCCTTGGTTACTCAGAGAATTTTTCATTGAACCTAAGCATATTATATATATATATATATATTATTCAGGGCCTTTTCGGGTTTCTGATTTGGATTGGATTTCGAATTGGTATGTCTCAAATACAAATTCAAAAATTTTCAGGTTCAAAAATTAAATCCAACTCTAAATTTAAAAAATCAAATTCAATAAATTTAAAATTTAAAATTTCGAATCAGATATCCGTCAAATCGAATTTTTTTACCATCTCTACTCTCACCTCTCAAATCTTCTTCAAGACAATACAAATGTCTTTTTAATTCCCTGAAAATTAACTTATAAATTATAAGGAAATTCAAACAAATTCAATTTTTATTTGAAATAATTACAAGCTTATAATTCTTACATTATTGTCTCATTATTATATAATTTTTGATTTTTTTAAATAATATAGTTTAATAAATATTTATTTTTTAAGGATCAAATAATTTAAAATACTAAATTGTGAATAAAAAGAGAAACTCATATGAATGCCACTGTGCCTTTTCTGAAAATGCACACCCAGAGGGGGTGAATAGTTGTTATGACTTACAATGACCAAAATTTTAATATTACCAAGTTATTAACCTGTGAGCTAGCTAAGTTCAATTTCAGTTCACTGTCAGCTAGCTAAGATATATAATGCAGTATAGAAAAAATAAATAATACCAGATTTTTTAGCCAGGTTCGACCACTATCACTATTGGTCTACCTCCTGGTCCTCTACTAACTAATAAGAGAAAATATTATTAATCACTTAAAAACCGATTACAAGATTACAATAATATTCCTCCCTTCAACCCTTGCAACTCAATCACAAGTGAATAAATGAATTACAACTCAATCTAGAACTCTTCGTGTGTGTGTGTGTGTGTATATATATATATATATAAGTGATCAAATAGAAAATAACTTAGAATGGAAAATAGAAAATAAGATCTACACCACATATTCAATCTAATCTAACGGCAAAGAGGGACATCCACACACAAATCAAATACACCCTCACACACCCAATCCCACATGATTCCTCCATTTTTAATTTGTTTTTTCCCGTTAATTAGTGAACTTTTTTTCAAATCTAATTTCACCACATTTTTCTCCATCTCCCAACAATAAATTTGCATACCATATGTGCTATGTTCCGGTGACTTTTATTTTTCCGGCGATTTCCATTATTTTTTGTGAACCCAGGATATATAATTTAGTGATTTCTGTAATACAAATTAGTGATTTCTATAATATAAATTAGTGATTTCTGTAATATAATTTAGTGATTGAAGTTTGAATCTGATAAATGACAAATTTATTTTAATTATAAATTATATTCACCGAAATATAACACATATGGTATGGAAATTGATCGTTGAGAGATGCAAAAAATGTGGTGAAATTAGATTTGAAAAAAAAATTACCAATTGACGGGAAAAACCAAATTAAAAATGAAGGAGAATAGATGGGATTGTGTGTGAGGGTGTATTTAATTTGTGTGTGGGTGCGGCAGTTATAAGGATAATGTTTTCTATTTCTCATTTAAGCTATTTTCTATTTGAGTAGGACTCTATATATATATATATAGGCAAGTGATCAAATAGAAAATAATTTAGAATAGAAAATAGAAAATAAGATCTACGCCACATATTCAATCTAATCTAATGGCAAGGAGAGACATCCACACACAAATCAAATGCACCCTCATACACTCAATCCCACATAATCCCTCCGTTTTTAATTTAATTTTTCCCGTTAATTAGTGAACTTTTTTTCAAATCTAACTTTACCACATTTTTCTCCATCTCCCAACAATCAGTTTGCATACCATATGTGATATATTCTGGTGACTTTTATTTTTCCGGCGATTTCCATTATTTTTTGTGAACCCAGGATATATAATTTAGTGATTTCTGTAATACAAATTAGTGATTTCTATTATACAAATTAGTGGTTTCTGTAATATAATTTAGTGATTGAAGTTCAAATCTGATAAGTGACGAATTTATTTTAATTATAAATTATATTTGCCGAAATATAGCACATATGGTATGAAAACTGATCGTTGGGAGATGAAAAAAAAAGTGGTGAAGTTAGATTTGAAAAAAACTTTGCCAATTGAAGGGAAAAATCAAATTAAAAACGGAGGAAAATAGATGGAATTGTGTGTGTGAGGGTGTATACAATTTGTGTGTGGGTGCGGCAGGTATAATGATAAGGTTTTATATTTCTCATTTAAGCTATTTTCTATTTGCGCATGACCCTATATATATATATAATACTAGAGCTCAAAATAGATATTTTCTAAGAAGGCTTTGAGTTGAAAATATGTGTATAAGATGTAGCAAATCGGTATGTTCTTCACTTGGTGAAAAAATATTTATACACACGAAATATATATATATATATATATATATATATATATATATATATATATATATATATATATATATATATATATATATATATATATATCAACAATTAGTATTCGAATTAACTTAACAACCTGTAACGTTCATAAAAGTAACGTTTAAGTTAGTTTAGGTAATTCAAATCCCAATTGTTCAAAGTTACGAATATTGAAAATTTTAGAAGATAATATAAACATTTAAAGAACAACACTCAATATAAATATGAATAAACTAGATAAGAGTTGGTTAAGGATAAAGTGTGAATAAATCCCAACTCCTATAAATTAGGAAATTAAACTAATTTTACTAAAAAAATATATTTGGATAAATAATATTTGAGCTCTAATATAATATATACAGATATATATTAGATAAGATCGTACAAAAAGATCCTAAAATATTTCCTTCAAATTAGGACTTCTATGTAAATCCAAACAGCTTCTGCGCTTCCAGTAACATCTTGATGGGATGCCATATTTTCCTAATGTTAGCTTGCTAAATATTATTGACTTGACCTGTTGTAGTGATAATGAATATCAGTTAGCTAAATACCTACAAACCAAGGTTAGTACATATAATATAATAACAGCTTGTTATTTTATATCATTTACAAGCTCCCAACTTGCTTACTGTAATAATCCAAATCCAAAAGGGTTTCATTTTCTTCAACAAAACATGTGTAAATTAGGTTAACTGGGATTTTTTTTGTCCAAATCATGATTATTAATCCCTTAATAAGTCAAGTTAAGTCCGGTTGACTTATTTTATAAATAACTTATAAATTAAAAATGTGTATATATATATATATATAAATTAATTATCAAAAACTCCAAGCGAGGTCTATAATTATTTGACTAATGTCACAAAACAAACTTGACTAATGTCACAAAACAAACGCATAATTTTTTTTTTTTATAATATTGGGGGCCTATTAATGGATCGGAGAACCGACCCGATTGGATCCGATCCGAGTCTATGTAAACGGATATGGATTTGTCTAAAAATGATCCGATTAAAATAATCTGATTATTAAATGGATCAGATATGGATTTAGACCAATCTGATCCTTTAATAACCCGATCGATTATTTTATACATATATAAATATAAATTATATATAATAATTAAAAATATACTTAATATAGTCATTCAAATTTTAAATTACACACATATATTTATTGTGCCGCACATGAATATTAAAAGAAAATATATAATAATTCAAATAAGTCCATTCTTTCATGTTTTTTTAATTTTTAAACCTATTTAGATTCGATTGTTATATTTTCTAATTTAAATCAAAGTTTTATGACTTAGTTTTTTCGGATTATAACGTTATAAATTTGCCAAAATCAATACTCCCTCAGTCTCACCCATTTGTTTACGTTTCAGAGAGAAAGTCCGGCACACATTTTAAGGTGCATATAAAGGGGGTGTTTGGGGGAACTTTTTTCCAGAATAAGTCAACTTATTTTAAGACAAAGTTAGAGATTCCTAATTTTTTTCTGAAAAAAGTTAACTTTTTTTTGCAACTTATAGAATCTCAAATATACATTAAATACTTGTATAAAAAATATTTATCAAAATATGAAATTTTTACCCGAAAATAAGTCCAAACATGCCAAAGTATAGTTCTATAATTTTTTTTTTTTTTTCTGAATAAAAATTTAAACATTCAATTTTTATTCAAAAATAAAAAATTGTAAAAATAAGTTATGGAACTATACTTTATATGTACCTTAAAATGCTTGATGAACTCTCTCTCCAAAACATAAACAAATAGGTGGGACGAAGAGAGTAATATATAATTATAAGTTTAGTAATTTGATTTTGATATCATGTATACGCATTTAAAAATAATTATTTTATTTTTGATATTAAAAAAAATATTATTACTAAATGACGCCGATTCAATCCGAATCCGACAAATTAAATGAATTCAAATATGAATTTAGATCAATCCAATCAAATCCGGACCAACACAAACCAGATCGGTTTTGAGGCGTACTCACTCCCCGGTGAGCATCAATTTCAAAATATTGTTGTAGTGCTATCAGCAATGTCCCACACAACAATCATTTCTACATAGTGGAGTAAGTGTGCATCGTAATAATTGTACTATTATGTCCCCGCATATGGACCACTTTCGAAATGTTTCATCACTTTATATTACTTCTCCAGATGCAACAAAAGTATGATAGTCCCATTTTTGTTTTGAACGCGGGATGATAACGGATCGGATTCATCCGAGTTTTGTGAAATTTAAATTTAAATATTTTGGATTTTAAAATTAAATTTAAATTTAAATTTAAAGTCAAAAATCAATATCCAAAACGATTGAATTTCGAATCGGATTGAGTTTTTTCTTATATCCAAAAATTAAAAAATAATTTAATTAATTTAACTATCTATATCGCACATAGAAAATTTGTTCAATATTCATTCTATTTATATAATAATTTATATGCATCTTCCACCAATTAATACCTTAATATAAAATATAATAAAAATTAAACCAAAAATATTTTTATCACTTTATTAATCTTTTTTTTATATCGAATCACAACCGTTACATATTTTAAATATTTAAATAATATATATATATATATGTATATAAATAGATAAATATTAAAATAATATGTGGGGTCTGGTTAAGACCGAAGTGTATCCCATTCCCAGCTGCAAGCTCTTTATAGTTTAAATATACATCAAGCATCTCCAAATATTTTCTTCGATTAAAATATAATTATGGATAATTTACATGCTTTGTATGACGCTTCCATGGCCGGAGATGCTGATGCCATAGCTAAATTGGACACGGAAGCTGAAAGAGTGAACAAACGTGAAGAAACAATCCTTCATATTGAATCCATAAAGGGAAATACAGAACGTGTGCGATTCATTCTGAGGAAGTTTGCTGACAAAAATCTTTTGGTCAAGGTGGGTAATCAAAATGAGACTGCACTTTGCTGGGCTGCATATTTCGGACACACTGAAGTGGTTGAGGTCCTGATTGATGCAGCCAGACATTTGCCTCCTTCAGCTAATGATGATAATCCACTTTCTTCTTTTCAATCTTTTCTTAGGCATGCTGATCAATATTTGGAGACTGCCTTATATTCAGCAGTTAGGAATGGTCACCTGGCTGCTGCTAAGCTATTAGCAGAGGCCGATCCAAGTGGTAGACATATCCAAAACAAGGATGGTAAAACTCCAATCTACATAGCGGGGGAAAGAGGGTACTTCGATATAGTGAAGATGATCTGTACAACTTGCACAGCTCCATATAATTTGGATGGTCCTCGTGGTAGTACTGCTTTGCACGCTGCTATTTTGAATGACAACGAGGATATTGAAGTGGTAGAGGTCCTCATCGGTGCAGCTAGACTTTCATCATCTTCTTCAGATAAAGATGATACTGATAGTTCTTTTCAAACATTCCTTACGCAAGTTGATGATGAAGATTTGGACACTGCCTTACACATAGCAGTCATGCAAGGTAAGTTGGCTACTGCTAAGCTATTAGTTGAGGCCGACCCAACTGCTACATATATTCAAAACAAGGATGGTGAAACACCAATCTACATAGCTGCGGATGAAGGGTACAACGATATAGTGAAGATGATCTGTACAACTTGCACACCTCCATATAATTTGGATGGTCCTCGTGGTAAGACTGCTTTGCATGCTGCTATTCAGAATGGCAACGAGGATATTCAAGTGGTAGAGGTCCTCATAGGTGCTGCTAGACTTTCATCATCTTCTTCAGATAAAGATGATACTGATAGTTCTTTTCAAACATTCCTTACGCAAGTTGATGATGAAGATTTGGACACTGCCTTACACATTGCAGTCAGGCAAGGTAAGTTGGATACAGCTAAGCTATTAGTTGAGGCCGACCCAAGTGCTACATATATTCAAAACAGGAGAGGTGAAACACCAATCTACATAGCTGCGGAAAGAGGGTACTTCGATATAATGAAGATGATCTGGACAACTTGCACAGCTCTATCTAATTTGGATGGTCCTGGTGGTAGTACTGCTTTGCACGCTGCTATTAAGAATCTCCACCAAGGTATGTAACAATTCAATGTATTAAATCCACGATTCACCAGGAAGAATTAAGAATTTTCAAACTATTCATATTTATATTAAATATTCACCAAGGAAGAATTTTATAATATTTTGAATATTAACTATGTTTGTTTGATAGAATCTTAAATATGGTATGTGTTCTGATACTTTCACTTTAATTCCTATGCAGCGAAGAAAGAAGATAGAGATGTGATCGGGATAATCATCGCAAAATATGTGAATATTTTGAAGGATGGGGTCGTGGATAAGAGTGATAAGGATTCAGATAATATTGATTGGGAGATATATGAAGATTTAGTTGGATATATGAAGATGTACTATCTTAGAACTCGCGGTGGAGCGAAATGAGGTGGACGTGGTTAAATTGATATTAACACAAAATCCAGCCTATGCAGAAGGGTTGAATCGTGCTATTATTAGTCTGATGCCTTTAATTTACAAAGCCACCGACAAAAAGTACACAGATATTGTCAAATTACTCACTCAAGTATACACTACCTCAAGTACTCGAGAATGGACTACTGGGAATTTTGAACAAAATCTTTTATGTAGATATATGGCCATCTTGATATCCGCTATTGAAGGCCGCCAAAGAGGTATGAAATATATACTACCATTTTACTAATTTATATGAAATTTAATATAATTTCTTTATAGGGAATGTTAAATTAAAAACAGCTTAATAAATTGGTTTATTTTTAAAATTATTCTAATAACTATAGCGTTTTTTTCCGAAATCACTAATAATTATAATGTTGACTTTATATGTTATTTCATATAAAATTAATATTAAATTAAGAAACAGTTTAATAAATTGCTTTATTTTAAGAAATATTCTGATAAGTGTAATGTTGACTTTTATATATTATTTAATCAATTATTATTATATTTATATTGTTTTAGTTAAACCTCACTTCACGATCATTTTCTTGATCCGCATATATAGTACACATATTTTCTTCTTAATATTTATATATGTTAAATCCATACACAACATTCTTATTTCTTAGTATGTTATTTGTATTATACTATAGATAAGATGAACTTACTTAATAACTGAACAATATACATCGTTTAGGAGAGTGTTGGGGGTGATTTCTTTAAAATAGTTTATTTTAAGTTTTAATATTATTTGCTAAAAATATTTTTAGGGTACATATGTAAACTTATGATTATTATTATTTATTTATTATATTATTAATTTATAATATATATATATATATATTAACAATAAAATTATTCAAATATATAATAACTTAAAGTTAATATTTTAACTTCCACTGACTTTTTTTAATAACATGAAATCATATGTAATTTATTTTAAGTTTGCCCGCAAACTTTATGTTGTGGTGTGAAAAAAGTGACCACGTACTCCAAGTACATACTTTAATTCTATGATCAATTTGTCCCGCGATTCTTGAAAATTAAAAAGGTTTGTTTGTAGAGTAAGAATCAACTTGAATATGGTCTGACAATTTGAAACTACAAATATAAAGATATTTTGATGTAATTTATATATATTTTGATTTATTTATATATTTGTTGTAAAATTTTCTCAGAAAGTGCCTCCAAGCTGTTGGGGTTGGACTCACATATTCGAGAAGAACTTGTGAAATTTGTTGACAATCTAGGCTGGACGGCACTTCACCATGCAGCATATTACGAATTCGATTCAATAATAGATGTCTTAGTACAAACGCAAAAAACTTTTGGACACCAATTTATGTATGAAGATAAGGTATTAACACCCTTTCATGTGGCAGCCGGGAAAGGATATACTTCAACCGTGATACGTCTTATGCGGTTATGGCCATCTTCGTCTTCAGCATACACTGCTATCGATAGAAATGAACAAAATATACTACACTTGGCGGCATTGCAGAGTCAAAAAGAAATGATACAAGGTATTTTGAAATATTGTTCAGAAGAGCATAAGAACGAATTTGTCAATAAGCAGGATAAAAATGGCGATACACCACTTCATATGCTTATCCGACGAGGTTGCTATGTTCCGGAACTCATGAAATACAAGGGACTTCATACAGAGATTAAAAATAAAGAAAAGTTGACTCCTCGAGCCCTTTTATATTTTGAAGACCAAATTATCAATGATCAGGTATTTTAAAATCTAATTTAATTTAATTTCTTTCTATGCTAATTTATAAAAACTAATTTTTTAGACTCAACTTAATAAGAAAGTAATAAAATAAAACATTATAGATTATATTTTAAATTTGTTAGTACAAATTTTGTTTGTGCATTTAGTATACAGGCCATCCCTTCCTAAGACAACTAAGAGGTATCATCATAAACACTAAAAAATTTATATATATATATATATATATAATATAAATTCTGTGAACATACATATAAATTTTTTTATTTGAATGTGTATATAAATATAAAATGGATTTTCTACTCATATTATATGAATGTTGTAGTTTGAATATGCATTAAAAAACTTTTGGACCGACCTTGAATTGAAGAGGCATATTTTAAAATTTTATTGAGGACACCCGAGTATCCAGGAACATTCATCTTCCCTATTATGACACTATGAGTACGCGATAGGTGTAATTAACTCTTTACTTGACATTCCACTCCGGTTAACTTTGTGCCTTCCGCGCTAAGCAAGAAAATTGTTTCATTTGTTTGATATATATATATATATATATATATATATATATATATATATAGTTAGTAATAATTTTCCTACTTCAAAATTGAATTTTAATATTGAGTAACAAATGAAGATAATGGATGTTCTAGATTAAGAAAAATGTTGACTATTGAGGGTCCTTTGTTTGATTACAGGTACAAATTAAAATTGTACTTGATGATGTTGAGAGTAATCACAAAAGGGAGATTTCCGAAAATTTAGTGCTACCTAGTAAACGACAGGCAAAAGATGTGGTGTTTAATGAACAAATGAGACAAAATCTAGAAAGGTATAAAAAAACTCATCCCGATCAGGGCCAATGGTATGCTGATGCTGTTAACGGACATGCTATTGCCAAAGTTGCATTGGAGATGAAAGCAGATACACTGAACAAAGAGGAAGAAACTATCCTTCATCTTGAATCAAAAAGTGGAGATGCAGAACATGTGCGATATATTGTGGAGGAGTTTGCAAACAAAAACCTTTTGGGCAAGCTGGATAGATTAAAACAAACTGCACTTCACCTTGCAGCACATCATGGACACACTGAAGTGGTTGAGGTCCTCATTGACGCAGCCAGACATTTGCCCTCTTCTTCAACAAATGATAATGATACCCACAATCCAGTTGATGGCCATATTCAAAACTGTGAAGGCAAAACTCCAATATACATAGCTGCGGAAAAAGGGTACAAAGATATAATAAAGGTGATCTGTAAAACTTGCACAGCTCTGTCTTTAGAGGGTCCTGGTGGTAGGACGACTGCTTTTCATGCTGCTATTCTAAATATGCACAAAGGTATGTAGTATATATGTATGTTACAATTTCAATAGGCCTAGACTCAATTTCCTGCACGAGACACACTTGAAACCACACTAGCAAATTAAGAGTATAGTACTTCCTCTGTAATCTGTATTATATCAACCCTATAGGTAATATGTGTTTATTAACATTTGCACTTGATTTGCAGAGAAGGAAGATAGTGATGTGATCAGGATGCTCATTAAACGCTGGAGTCCAGAGAACGCAATTTTCGAAGATTTATTTAGAAGAACTGATGACTCCGGACGCACTATCTTGGAACTGGCTGTGTACAGAAATTGGGTAGAGGTAGTTGAACTTATACTGGTAGAAGGTCCGGACAATCAACATGGTCGTGGAAGCAAAAATAATAGTTTCATGCGTTCAATCTACACAGCCATCGATAAGGAGTATAATGATATTCTCAAATTACTAACTCAATCTTACGAAGCTGACATTACCCTGGACCATAAACGTGTGACGGATTTGATTGTTGCCATTAAAAGGCGCGACAGAGGTATGAAATATTTATTTCCTCAAAAAGTTGTATGAGCTATATACAAGGAGAACCTGTTAAAAACTTAATTCTAAAATTAGAAAAAGTTATGTACATATTAATTCTAAAATTAAAAAAAATTATGTACGGTATATATTAATTCTAAAATTTCAGTTACTAACAATAATTTATTTATAGAATTTTTTAGAGTTCCGTGAAAGTTTAATATTCTACTTTTTATATGCAAATATACTATTTTTAGTTATTGACTTTTTGAAAGTGTTTTAAGTATATAAAAATATTTATGTATTTTTAATTCCTTTTCTAAGTATTTTTCTGGTTACTATATATATTATTATATTTTTTTAATAATATATATCAAGAACTCAATTGTCAAAAATAATAAAATTATATTTTTCTATTTGACCGAAAACTACATCAATTATATTATTGAAAAAATTATAAAAATTATAAAGAATATATAATATACTTTAAAATGCATATTTTAAAGTTTTTAAAAATTATAAAAAAATAATATTTAAATTGCAGTCAAAATTATAAAAATCAATAAAATTTGTTGGATTCTTTTTGGCTAATAACTCGTTTTTACAGTATCCGTAATACGCCTGTTAGGAGAAAACAAACAACTTGTAACCTTTGCTGATGAGGATGGGTGGACACCACTTCACCTAGCGGCATATGACCAATTTGATTCAATACTCGATCCAATAATACAAGCACAAAAAGATGTTGATGTTGGACACCTGTTTGCGTACAGTGATAAAGACGTACCAACTCCGTTTCATATAGCAGCTAAAAAAGGTTATACTTTCACAGTGATTCGGCTTATGGAGTTATGGCCAACTTCATCTTCGGCGTATACAAATGTTAATAATGATGGTCAAAATATATTACATTTGGCGGCATTGGAAAGTGAAAAAGAGATGATAAAAGGCATTTTGAAACATTGTCCAAAAAGATATCAGGATCAAATGGTGAATGAGCAGGATAAAAATGGTGACACACCTCTCCATCTGCTCATTAAACGTGGTTGTTTCATTCCAGAAATTCTCAAACATAAGGGACTAAAAACAATGACAAAAAATGAGAGAGACCAGACTCCCCTTGACTATTTCTATTTGGAAGAGGAAATTATTGGTGATCAGGTACGCAAAAGCTATCTCTTTTTTATTTATTGAAATGCGCCAATTTCCCGCCCTTCAAAGTCCGCCTATTCGTAAGATCAAATATATGTTTGACATCAAATTTAGTATCACTTCAATGTCATCTTGACACTATTTTAATTTTTCATTAGGGTATGTTTTACACTAAAATAGTGTCAAAATGACACTATTTTAGTGTTTTAGTATTTCATTCGAGATGCTCAAAGCAACTCTAACAAAACTATTTATTTGGCTCATTAAAAATTATAAAATATTAACTAGTCAAATTTATTTTTCTTAAAGTTTGTGCACACTCTAATAATACGAGTTATTTCACTTTCTATCTTTTCTTTTTATCAATAAAAATGAATAAGCTTATCTTCATTTAAAAATTATTTTTAAAACATCAAAATTTTCACTACTAACGGTCATATTTAAACGATTATATTTTAACAGTTTTATTTCAACAATTGTATATTAATAATTATATTCAATAAGATATCAATATACTCTCAGGTATAACTATTATCTAAATTGAATATCATAAATAAATTGAAGGTGAAGTATCAGAAAAATAAATTATAACAAATTTACTTACGTCCAAAATTTAATAAATCACGGATTACACTCGGTTGAATATGTTCAACAAGAATAGAAATAGTCAGATAATAAGAGAAAGAATATGTAAGAAAATACCAATTTATTGTATTAGAAAAAGTAAATTGAAATAAAAATATATATTTTTACCCATTTTTAAAAACTATCTAGCTGAGTTAGTAAAAAGATTGATTTAATTTGAAAATAGGATTATAGATAATATAAAACTTAGATTAATATATACTACTTTGGTCCAATTTTAACTGATATTTGACTTTTTGACACGCATATTAAAGATGTAAAAAATAATAATTATACTTAATATAAAATTTTAATTTTTATATCAAAATAAAGTTTAAATTCTAAACTTTAATTTGATATAAATATTGAAAATAATAAATATATTTCAATACAATTTTTTAAATATCTCAATTTATGTATTAGAATGTCAAATATCAGTTAAAATGGGACGAAAGAAGTATTATTTAGTAAAAATCATGACTTTTCAAAAATAAGTGGTTTGAGAGTAAATGTTGAATATAATTGAAAACAAGCATATAATTGTGTTAGAAAAATAGATTTTTAAGCATAGAATTATATTCCTTGTTCAATTTATTTATCCATATGTAGGTACAAATAAAAATTACGTTGGACGATAGTGATACTGATCAATCCTGGAAATTTTGGCGTAAAAATATCAAGGCAAAATCAAATTACCTGGAAAGCGTAGTGCTCCCTAAAAGAAGGGAGGCAAAAGATGTGAAATTTGAGGATGCAAAGAAAGATCTTGTAGATAAATATCGTGAACAGATGAAAAGAGATCTAGAAAAGTACAAAAAGAGGACCAACACCCATATTCTAGTCACTGCACTTATAACTACAGTAGCTTTTACTGTAGGATTCACGATGCCTGGCGGTCTCTATCAAAGTGGAGAACTGGATCAAGGATTGGTGGTTCTTTCTAAAAAGACAGCCTTCAGAGCATTCATGGTATCAGATGCATTAGCTCTTCTATTGTCAACATGTTCTTTGTTTCTCTACTTTCTCGAATCCATGTATGAAGATCTTGACCAAGTGGCAAAACTCAATACTGCATCAACTGCACTCAACATTGTTTCCGTTGTGGCAATGATGCTGACTTTTATTACGGGAACATATGTGGTGTTATCCCACTCACCAGCTCTCGCCATTACTGTTTGCATCATTGGCTCCTTTTTCTTTCTTTTCGTCATTGTTCTATTAATTAAGATGGTTTATGATCGTCAAGTAAAAAAGTAAAATGAAGACTGAATATGTTTATTGTTATTTTAAACTATTTTTGTCTTTTATCTTTTCATGTTATATCGTACATGACTACATAAGTAAAGGAATGTTGTTAATTAGTGAGAAGAAGTAGCAGCTGTGGAGGGACTGTTTTATTGGTTAATTGTATTTAAAAGATGACAATATGTTCACTTTGATTTCAATTCCTTTTACGAGCGAAGTGAGAAAGTTTGCACAGTAGTTTCATTGCCTTTTGGTATTAATCACCATAAACTTTCTTTCGACAGCAGTTACATATTTGCATTAAAGAAAGGAAACTGTTGATTACTGCAAATCGAGAGTATCAAGACATCAGGATTTAATCACCATCTGCTTATTTTTCATGGTTGTTTTATTCCGGAACTCATAAACAGGGGCGGATCCTTTAGTGAGCGGGCCCTGCTGGGTGGATATTCTATAGTTTTACTGTTAAAATATATTACCGCTGGGTAGAAAAATTTGAGGTTAAAAATTTAAAGTACTATATCAATATGTCATTTATTAGGTTGCCAAGAAAATAGAGAGAGTAGAGTTAGTCAGAGAGAGATAGATTTTGAAGTATTTGCACTAACAAGTCACATATTACAAATTTACAATCACTTCTCTCTATCTTTATAAATTGAATTCAAAGAAAGATTGAATTGATCAGCAGTCACCACCACATAAGATAATTTTCTTACTAATTTTTACTTATTTCATATCAAGTAATATGGATTGCACTCTAATTGTTTGATATAATGCATAAAAGAAAATTCAAACTTTTGTGATTACAATTAGAGCATTATAAGTGTCAAGTAGTTGCGAATACAGATTTTGAGGATATGTCATCTCTTCCACAACTATGTAGACGGTTAGTTGAAACAGACTTAGCGAAACTTTTTTCCTTGGTTGATATGTTGATTCGTTTAGTCTTGACACTTCCGGTGTTTAGTCTTGACACTTCCGGTTTCCACTACAACTACTGAAAGTGCATTTTCAGCAATGAAAATTATAAAAACTAGACTTAGAAATAAGATGGAAGACGGATATCTCTCCGATTGCATGATTCTTCACATTGAAAATGAATATGTGGATGATATTGATTCAGAGGCTGTGATTCATCATTTCGAGTCTATCAGAGATCATAAAGCTCAATTCAAATAAGGTACCGCTGGGTAAGTTTTTTTGGCTAGATCCACCACTGCTCATAAAACATAAAGATACAACGGCAAAAAACAAGAACAATTGTACTCCTCGGGACATGCTGTATTTTGAAGATAATATTGTTGCTGATCAGGTACAGAGAAAACCTCGGTTTTCTTTTTGGTCTAATTTATGGAAACTAGTTTTCGATCCTAACTTGGCAAAAAAATAACAAAGTACCCCATAATTAAGAAACGTTTAGGGGGTATTCAATTGGGATTGTGGAGTATTTTTTTGGATTTTAAAAATCTTGGGATATTCAACTGGGATTGAAAAATATCCATTAAAATCTAGGGATATTTAAATAGAATTTTAATTAATGTTTTAAAATCTAGGGGAATCTGTATTTTAAATAATGATTTAAAATCTAGGGATATTGAATTTAGATTATTATTAATCAATTAAAATCCAGGGGTATTCAAAAATTTATTAATAATTATAAATTTTAAAAATCCATAGATTATGTTGCATCAAATGCACCATTGATTCGTTTCATACTTCTAGACTCGATCTTATCACAGTCATATTATAAATTAAGGATAATGTTTTCAAACTATTATAATTATTTTATTATTGGCTATCATCTATATGTAGGTGCAAATCAAAATTGCACTTGATGTTGTCCCGACTAAAAAGGCAGCTTGAAAGTTTTGGGATAAAAGCATGGAAAAGAAAATGGATATTTGGGAAAGCATAGTCCCCCCAAGTAACCCCAAGTAAACGAGATGCAAAAGATGTGATATTTGATGTATGTAAAAAATTGTTAATTGATGCAAAGCATGAGCATAAGAAAAAAGTTCTAGAAAGGTATAAAAAGAGGACAAACACCCAGATAATAGTTACTGTACTTATAACTACAGTGACTTTCACAGTAGGATTTACTATGCCGGGTGGTCTCCGCCAAAGTGGAGGAGAAGATGAAGGATTGGCGGTTCTTTCTAGAAAGAAAGCTTTTAATGCATTTATGGTATCAGATGCATTAGCTCTACTGCTGTCAACATCTTCTTTGTTCTTCTACTTTCTTGAATCTATGAATGATGATTCTCAGCAAGTGGCAAAACTCAATGCTGCATCAACTGTGCTCAACATTGTTTCTGTTGTGGCAATGATGTTGACTTTTATTGCAGGAACATATGTGATGTTATCGGATTCACCAGCCCTCACCATTACTGTCTCCATCATCAGTTCCTTCTTCTTTCTTCTTCTTATTATTCTATCGATCAAGATAGTATATGATCGTCAAGTAAAAATGAATAAAGATTGAGTATGCCTGTCGGTATTTCCATCCGTTTTTATGAATTTCAATTTTTATGATGTATTGCTTACGACTCCAAAGTCAATGGGATTCTCAGAAGGGGCATCAGGTTGCGATGTAGTTGTCAAAATCAAGAATCAGTAATGATCTGTCAAATAATAATTTGTACCTAATAGTACATGTTGTTTACAAGAGTGTTGACGATCTCAATAATAAGTGCAGTATTAAGATCCTGAAATTTTGTTTAGGCTTCACTAGATGTGATTTTAGTTCTTTCCAAAGTATAAATTAAAGATTCTCCATCATAAAGCAGGAGAAGAAAACAGGGTTTTAACTTTTAACTCTCTATATATCAGATAATAATTGCGATAGAAGTTGGAAGCAAAACTACCATGCCCCTCTCTATTCATTTTATACCTTAATCGTACAGTATCTCGAATCGAGGCAGCCACGGCTGCCAAACATTCTCAACTCAATATAAGTAATAATTGTTTAATATTTCTTTCATTCATGTAATGTTCAATATTTTTTATCTCTAATAATTAACACTCGTATAAAGTGTTTATATAGCCCTCACATAATATATTACATAAAAAAAATTAGATAATAAAATAGGTATAAGTACTATATAATTTAAATAAAAAATATGCAGTTTTATCTAATTTGAGAGTACCTAAAGTTGATTATTTGTCTTGACACTCTAATAAGATGGGCACCCTAAAGTTTCATATACATAGATTTTGGTACGGTAGTATAGCTATAGCTGATCTTAGTATTCAAAAAGATGACTTAATTATGTCAATTTGTATACTCTGAAATATGAATTTTTATTGTTTTAGCTGATTTAATTGTCAATGAACACTATACTATATATTTAACCCGAATCACTCAGTTAAAATGATTTGGTTAGCTTTACAATGGTCCTCCAATTAAACTTGACTTTACTCGGTAGCTATATTTTAGTTTTTTACAAAATTTATGCCCGGGCACCTTGGAATAAAAATTTAAATTTAAATTTATCCATATAATAGCTAGACCTGGCAATTCGTGTCATGTCGTGTACTTTCGTGTTTCGTGTATTTAACCTGATACACAAACACGACACGAAATGAATTCGTGTACCTGAAACTGGTACACGAACACGACACGACTTGTGCACGACTAGACACGACACGACACGAAATAAGTTCGTGTAATTTTCATGGACACGATACGAAAGTACAAGAAAAGTACCCGAATTGCCAAGTCTCGAATTCATTTCGTGTCGTGGAAACAAAACTACCATGATCCTTAATCGTACAGTATCTCGAATCGAGGCAGCCAGGGCTCAACTGAATATAAGTAATAATTGTTTAATATTTCTTTCATTCATGTAATATTGTTCAATATTTTTTATCTCTAATAATTAACACTCGTATAAAGTGTTTATATAGCCCTAGCATAATATATTACATAAAAAAAATTAGATAATAAAATAGGTATAAGTACTATATAATTTAAATAAAAAATATGCAGTTTTATCTAATTTGAGAGTACCTAAAGTTGATTATTTGTCTTGACACTCTAATAAGATGGGCACCCTAAAGTTTCATATACATAGATTTTGGTACGGTAGTATAGCTATAGCTGATCTTAGTATTCAAAAAGATGACTTAATTATGTCAATTTGTATACTCTGAAATATGAATTTTTATTGTTTTAGCTGATTTAATTGTCAATGAACACTATACTATATATTTAACCCGAATCACTCAGTTAAAATGATTTGGTTAGCTTTACAATGGTCCTCCAATTAAACTTGACTTTACTCGGTAGCTATATTTTTAGTTTTTTACAAAATTTATGCCCGGGCACCTTGGAATACAAATTTAAATTTATCCATATAATAGAGTATGCTACTTCTATTTTTTTTTCTTTTTATTTTTCCTCCTCATTCTAGCAAGTAGCTACCCACGAATTGTACAAAATTTTAGTATGTATATATATGTGGTACGTAAACGCCATATTGCCATCAAGAAAGAATACCCCAGTTTATTTCATTAAAGTGACAATAATCTCATTGATAAGGTGCAGATCAAGAAAGAATCCGAAGTTTATTTTAGACTTTTTACCTCTACCAAAATATACGAGTTGCGGATTCATGTTTTAAAGGTAGAAGTAAAAAGGTGAATAATTCATTTTACATCCATCTATACTGTATTCTTATAACTGAAAAGTTAAAAGGTTTGGTCATCGGTACAGTACTGGGTGAACCATAAAAAAGATCTTAGTCGTCCAATTTTAAGTGAACCATAGAAACAATCTTAACTATTGAATTTTAATAAAATCTAATTTTAAAAAGAATATAATCATACATACAACTCTAATCTCAGTATTCCTCCTTTTATACAACTCATCACAAATAGGATAATATTATATTATATTTAAATTATATTCTATATTTTTTTATTTTACGAATCCTACTTATCCTATAATTTTTATTTAATATATCATTAAAGTTTATCCTATAATTTTAATTTAATATATCATTAAAGTTTATGATAAAATTGAAATTTTGGTAGTCGGTCGATATTTGAGATAAATAGTTGATTAATTATTGGGCCTAATTTTAAAATATTAATCTTCTAACTAATATACAATCTCATATTAATCTTCTAACTAAAATATCTCACATTTGTTAGGAAGCAAACACTGATGGCTGTCAGAGAATACAAGTCAGAGTTTACATTACTGACGTCATCAGAGTTTAAGGAACTGTCGGACAGAGTTTACTCTATCAGAGAATACTCAATCAGAGTTTACTCTAACAGAGAATGCTCTATCAGAGAATAACAACCGACAAAGTTTATTATCAGAGTTTGTCAGGAAGTAATTCGAATCAGAGTCTGAATAGGAAAATAAGAAGGAATCTGAATGCAAGACTATTTCCTTATGTAAAGCTATTCTATTTTTAATCTGATTTGTAATTGAATTGTAACTGTGTCTATATAAACACAGACATAGGTTAACATTAAAATATGTCAAGTCCTATTTTTCATAACCTAGCAGCTCTTAAGAATAAATAACTTCTTGAGAGAGTTTTTTAACCTATTCATAATCTTTAATACAGAATAATATTCATCTTTTACATACTTGTGTTCTTAATCGATTTACTGGTACTATTACATACAACCCCCCTTCTGTAATAGTTTATTCATCTGGGCAAACAAGTGGTATCAGAGCAGGCAGTTCGAATTCAACTGTTAGATCATAAATCATGTCTAGAAACAAGTATGAGAGTATAAGAATTCCTATCTTAAAGAAAGCTGAGTACCCTACATGGAGGGTCAAGATGTTGATGTTCCTTGAAGCAACAGATCCTGATTACTTGGACAGGATCAATGAAGGCAAGTACATGCCAACAAAACTAGTACCTGTAATTATTGTGGATGGAAGACAAGTTCATGAACATTATACCTTCAAAGACAAAAAGGAGTGGACTAATGAGGAAAAATAAGAAGTCCTCAAAGATGCCAAGGTAAGGAATATATTACATAATAGTCTTGACTCTGTAATGTCAAACAGGGTTATAGCATGCAAAACTGCAAAGGAGATCTGGGATGCACTAGAGATTCAATGTTAAGGAACTAGGGAAATCAAGAAAAACAGAAGATCTGTGTTAATTCAGGAGTATGAATACTTTGAGGGAAAACAGAATGAATCCCTAACAGATATCTATGACAAATTTCTAACTCTGTTAAATAACTTGACTTTGGTGGATAAAGTATATGACAATGAAGATTCAAACACCAAGTTTCTAAGGGCTCTTCCAGAAGAATGGGATCTACATACATCTCTAATTAGAGACAAGTCTGACTTAGATGAGATGTCATTAGATGAAGTATATGGTAAATTAAAAACTCATGACCTAGAGTTACAGCAAAGAAGAAACAGGAAGAGAAGCAAGGCAAGATCTATTGCTTTGAATGTTGAAATCAAGATTGAAAAACCAAAAGAAAAGATGCTTAAGGTCTTAACAAGGAAAGGAAAAGAGGTTGTAATTCAAGAAATCAGTGAATCAGAGTTTGAGACAAATTCTGAAGCTAACTCTGATGACTCCACAGATTCTGATATGATGGAGATGATTGCAATGATAGTAAAAGGCTTTAAAAAGATGAAGTACAGGAAATACAAGAAGCAAGCAAATTTTTAGAAGAAGCATGGAGAGTCAGAAAAGAAAGAAAGGCTTAAGAAAAAAGAAGATAGAGATGGGAAATCAAAAACTATTGATAAATCAAAGATCAAGTGTTACAAGTGTAACAAGATGGGGCACTTTGCTACTGAATGCAGAAGTAAGGAATCAGGGAAAGCTTTAATAACATCAAATAAGGATTGGATGGATTCATCAGATTATGAACAAGAAACAAATTATGCACTCATGGCAAACACTGATGCTCTAAACTCTAATAAGGTACTTGACTCTGTCTTTAACTTTCAAACTGATAATATTTGTGAACTGAAGTCTTTTCTTAGATCTTTACTGAAAGGCACATGACAAGGCCTATTTGTAATAAGTAAATGACAACTCAACTCAAGTAAGAAAATTAAGTAAGTAATAAATACTGAGGAAGGAATCAAAATGAAAACAGTCAACTAGACACAAAGAATCCTAATATCAGAAGTGTTCTAATGAAGCTGCTACTCTACACCGAAAGAATTTCATTAATATGTTCAAGCGTCGGCGAAAAATAAAGGAGTAGTATTTCAGAAGAGTTCAGAAGATATAGAAGATTCCAAGTGCCTACTACAAAGAGATTCCAAGAAAAGAAATATTGAAGACAAAGCTAGAAGCAAGACAAGAGACAAAGACCACTACAGCAGAAATGAGAATCAACACTGTAGTTAGTCATCCGTGAACCAGACCAGTGCACAGGGTGTCAACAGTGTCAGTGAAGATTCGTCATCAAAAAGTTCAAGTGATTAGAAAGGTTATTGTTGAAGAACAGAAGAGTTTTATCTACATCAACAATAGTCAAGCCTTTAATTTAATTCTCTGTTAATTAATTAAATTAATTAGTTAATTTAATTAGTAAATTAATTCACTCAGAATTAATTTATTTCTTAAATTAATTAAAGGATTAATTAATTTAGAATTATTTTAGAATGACAGAAGACAGAAGCTGGAAGCTCAAAGGGATACAGGTTTGTTTGGAATGCAGTGTACAAGAGTCAGAATCCAAGATTGAATATTTGACTGGGTACATGCAGTGGTGAAAGGAAGTATTGTCTACTTTAAAGAGTCAGATTATTTGAATAACAGAGGTACTTCTAATTGCAACTGTAGAAACAGCCAAACATGCCTGACGGTACTGACTTGAAGAAAAGATGGAAAAAGAAATGACACGGAAGAAATGCAGAGTCATATATTCTTAAAGGTGGAACCCCGGTTGGAATTGATTTATCATTTCCAAGTCAAAAGGAGTTCGGTTCCAGGCGTTCAGGAGATCGCAGCTTAGAGCGTAAGGATTTATTTTAATTAATAAATATTTTATTTATTTAGTAAATTATATTTATAAAATATCTAAATAATATTATATATTTATTTTTATAATTTCTGAATTAAATTAATTATTTATTAATTAAAGATTATAAGCTGTGCGGGTCTAAAAGCATTTCTACTGGGCTAATCAAAGAAACCTACGACAATTAGAAAAGAAAAGGGGCAGGTGAATTATGTTATTTGCCTCAGCCAATAGGAACGTGCCATGTGTCAAAACAATTCAAAATGGTCAGGAGGTTCAATTCAAAAGTAATACTGAACAATTGAATTAAAAGGTAATACCGAAATTACCTTTTTAAAAGGTAATACCGAAATTACCTTTTTAAAATGTAATACCGAAATTACTTTTTAAAAGGTAATTTTGTGCTTTATCAAAAGGTAATACCGAGCATTTTGAAAAGGTAATACCGAGCTTTTGAAAAGGTAATACTGAGCTTATTGAAAGGTAATACCGTATTTTCAAAGGTAATGCCCAGTCTTTTTAAAAGTAATTCTAGGCTTATTTTTCAAGAAAAATAGTAATGCTGAAAAGTAATGCCAAGCTTTTCCAACCTCTATAAATATGAGGCCAGGGGCTTCATAATTCGAGAAAGAAAAATCAGTTCAAATTCAGAAATTTGTCTGCATTGTAATATTCACAGATTTCTGTGCAAGTTTGAATATAATTTATTAAACTCGAACACTTCATGTTGAATTCGTTCTAAATTAATTTATAAGTTATAAACTCTAATCATCATATTAATTTTGTAATATGTTTCAAGTTAAAATCATATCTTCTACTTGAACAGTATTTCATTAAAATTAATATTTCGCGAGAAATTAAATTAATATTTTTAAATCCAATATTCTGCGATTAAATTAAAATATTGTATTCAACCCCCCTTCTACAATATCAGGGACCAACAATTGGCATCAGAGCTGGTTGATATCTTTTTATCAGATCCAAACCAAATATTCCGCAACTCATACACAAATCAAAAATTATTTTTAATTCGAAATAATTTTGTATTCCAAATAATTTTTTTTAAAATTATTTTTGATCAAAAATTATTTTCAGTCAAAAATTAAAATATTTTTTGAAACACTTAATTTTTAATCTTATTAAAGATGAGTACCTAGAATGTGACTAGCATCAAAATTCCACAGTTCGACAGAGAACACTACAACTTGTGGAAACACAAAATGCTACTATTCATCGGGATTGCTAATCCAGAGTATGCATTGGTATTGGCCAAAGGTGTTGAGACCCCTATAACAGTCATTCTCGAACATACGGTAGATAGGGTCGTAATTCCCCACAGATAGTTTTCGAAGAGTCTAGCAGACTATACAAAAGAGGAAACAGAAGCTGTGTCCCTTGATAATAACCTTAAACTTATATTAATTGAATCCCTGGACTACGTAATGTACAATCAAGTAGTCAATTGCAAAAATGCAAAGCAGATCTGGGAAACAATTGAAATTATCAATGAGGGAACTGAAGAAGTAAATGAGAATAGACTGGAGATCCTGACCTCCCAATATGAGCAGTTTAGATCCAACCCTGGTGAGGGTATCTTTGAGGTGTTTCAGAGACTAAAAAAACTGATAAACGAGCTCAATATGAATGGAAATTTTTATCAGAATCAGGAGGTGAACAGGAAGTTTTTGCTGACCTTACCCGAGCATCTGGAACACAGGATTGCAGCTATACGGGAATCTAGGGACATGAAGGAGGTTACCCTAAAAAGACTCTACGGAGTTTTAAAGACTTATGAGCTGGAACAGATCCAAACCAGAGAGATGTATGAGAGAGGTAAGGTACTGAGTTCCTCCAAGGCATTAATGGTAGAAGCACCAGAGAAAGTAGAAGTGAAGGTTGTTGCACCTTCTAACAGTTCAATGAAGTATGTGGTTCCAGAACATGGACATACTTCGGATAACTAGGAAAATGCTGAGTTCTACTCTCTTGAAGAACTGGATCAGCTGAAAGATGAGTCTCTAGCTATGGTTGCCAGAAAGTTTGGCAACATGAGATTTCGAAGGAACTCTTCCTACAAAGTAAAACCAAATTTTGGAAGTTACCAAAAAGGAGGGTCTTCAACAGCTGAATCAAGAAGCGGCTACAAGACCGGCTTAGTTGATAGTAGCAAGTTTCGTTGCTTCAACTGCAATGAGCTAGGCCACTTTGCAACTGAATGCAAAAAGCTGAAGCAAGGGAAAATGAGAGAGTCTTATGAAGATCTCCATAAAAAGTATGATGCACTTGTGAAGAAGCATCAAGGAAAGTCTTATCTGGCAAAGGGAAAAAGCTGGGACGACTCAGACAATGATGATGAGGAAGAGGTGGGAAATCTTGCTCTTATGGCTTCATCCGAGGAATCACTGTCTCCCACCCGTCAAGGAGGAATAGATGTAAATCCTTCTTGCCCTAAAATGTTTGCATTGTTAGGTAAAGAACTAGATGGCGAAAGAGATAAGGTTAAGAAACTCAGACTCAAAGTCAAAGAGTTAGTTGATGAGACTGAAGTTCTTAAACAGTTAAAAAGAAATCATGACAAGTTGACTGAGGACTTAGCTGTTCAAGTCAGTAAAGTCAGTTGTCCTGTTGTAGTAGAGACCAATCTCAGAAACTAGATAAAAGAAGAAAAGAAAAGGTGTCTAGCCTATGAAAACTCGTCTTACATTATAAAAAACCTAGTTGACCAAAAGGTGATAAACCGTAAAGTTGGAATAGGGTTTGAGTATATTGAATCTGTAGGAAAGGCAAGCAACATTACCTCATTCAAGCAAAGTGCTAAAGAAAGGGGTATTCCTCATGTTGTTAAAGACACACTGAAACCTCTCTTCATAACACCGATAGTTGAACCTATCCTTGAGAGTTCTATACTGATTGCATATGAGATGCAGTTAGAGGATCTCGAGGAAGAAAAGAAGAGAGGAGGACAGGTTAAGGACATAAAAGGAGTTAATGTCCAGGAAGTGAAGTGTGAACCCAAGACACCAGTTAAAGTTGTGGGAACTTCTGATTCCCCCAGACCTGGTGTAGGTGCAAAAGACTTAAAGAATAAAATGAACAGACCCAATACATTTGTTAACAGTAGGAACAATAACAATAAATTTCATTCTACTGAAAACTTCAAATCTGCTGATAAATATGAAGTAGAATCTGTTAAACCCCATACTGTTTTGAATAACATGCCTATTATTGATGATTTCCATAAACCTTGTGGAATAATGAATTGTATGTTATGTGCTTTTAATGCTATGACTGCTTACTTTAAACGCATGATAGCTAAGAAAGATAACATGACACCTAGACAGCACATCAATAGAAAATTTGCTAAATCCAAGACTGCGACTCCTTCACCTGAGAAGAAGGAATCATATATTCCTAAGTCTAAACAGAAAGTTGTTAAGACTGTTTTTAAGAAGGTGGGAACAGTCAAGGAAGATAATGATGTTATTCGAAAAGGATCTGTTGTCGAAGCTGACAAAGGTCAATTCTTTAAGTATGCCGGGCCCAATCAATTTTGGGTTCCGAAGATGAATTAATCCATTTGGTATG
This sequence comes from Oenanthe sinensis, assembly GCA_028671895.1. Taxonomy (NCBI): domain Eukaryota; kingdom Viridiplantae; phylum Streptophyta; class Magnoliopsida; order Apiales; family Apiaceae; genus Oenanthe; species Oenanthe sinensis. Next base: position 5,512,283 of record JAPMAC010000198.1, read on the forward strand.
TGCAGGGAGTTAAACAGGCAAACCGAGTTATATGGATCCTGGACAGTGGATCTTCAAGGCATATGACCGGAGATAGAGCCCTGCTATCAAACGTGGTTGAAAGAGCTGGCCCAATTGTCACCTTTGGAGATAACAACAAAGGAATGACTACGGGATATGGCAAGTTAAATACTGGAAATGTTATCATTGAAAATGTCTCTTTAGTGGAAGGACTTAAGCACAATCTACTCAGCGTTAGTCAATTCTGTGATAAAGGGTATAAAGTAAACTTTATCAAGGAGAAATGCTTAATGGCTCATTCTAAAGATGACACTAAACTCCTAAGCATCCAAAATGAAGATCCTTCTGAGTCATTAAAATCTGATAATCATCCAGACTCAGATTCGGATAGTGAATAAGAGCCTGAAGTTGCAGCAGGAAATAATGATGACAACAATGATAATGATCCGGGTAATAGTGGTGGAAACAATGGTAACACTGGAGATACTCCTAGTACCAGTGGTGGATCAATAAGTCATCCAGGAAGCAACTCAGGGGGAGATGAAGGATCAACTGGCAGAACACAACATCACAATGAATTTTGAGGCAAATCATCAAGATCAACCTTTTGAATTGATCATAGGTGATCCAGATGTTGGAGTCTGAACCAGAAGTGCAACTTCAAATGAATGTCTATTTTCGGTTTTTCTATCTCAAGAAGAACCAAAGAAAATTGAAGATGCACTAACTGATCCAGATTGGGTTCTTGCCATGTAAGAAGAGCTCAATCAGTTCGAGAGACAAGAAGTCTGGACACTGGTACCCAGGCCTAAAGATAAATCTGTTATTGGCACGAAATGGGTATACAGGAACAAGTTAGACGGTGATGGCATTGTTACAAGGAACAAGGCCAGACTGGTTGTAAAGGGTTACCCCCAGGAAGAGAGAATTGATTATGATGAGACCTACGCACCAGTTGCAAGACTTGAAGCCATCAGGATATTTCTGGCATTCGCAGCACATTCCAATTTTAAAGTCTATCAAATGGATGTGAATAGTGCATTTCTGAATGGAGAGCTAGAAGAGGAAGTATATGTGGAACAGCCCCCTGGCTTTGAAAATCCAGAGTTTGCTGATTTTGTATATTTTCTATTCAAAGCTCTCTATGGGCTCAAGCAAGCAACGAGGACATGGTATGACACTCTCTCTGAGTTTTTACTTGAAAATGATTTCATTAGAGGTGTCATATATAAAACTCTCTTTTATAAATTACATGATGTTTTAAATTGCATATTTAATTTTAAGAAATCCTTGTAAATATACTGTATATATTCCTTAAAAGATATAAAAACAATCAAACAAAATGAAAAAGAAAACTCAAAAAGATTTTCCTTATTTTTGTACAGTTTTATTTAATTGACATATGTACTGTAAATATTTTTTATTATGTTTGTTTTCCAACAATTGGCATATATTATGTATATATATAAGTATGTATAGTTTTATTTGTTTTTCAACATTGGCATCCTTATTTTTATTATTCTTATGTTTATTTCTATATATAAATAAATGTTGATTATTTCACGTCTCTTTTGAGAAGTAGGAAAGATCTATGATCTTGATCATCCAATAGTTTCTAATAATGAGATCCTAATCATTGGCATCAATCTCTATCCAAGATCTTAGAACCAAACACACAAACACTATCACATCCATCTCTCTAACCATTAAACAGAATAACTTTTTTTAAGAATGAGGGAGTCAATGCCTTGAGTGCATTTGATAAGGTTGGTGATGTGAGTGAACCAACAGCTCTGTCTCCAGAAAGGTGGTTCAAATATATATAAACTGAGACAACTGTCAGCTCATCTGTGTTCTCTCAAAAGGATACAGACTTGGACAAGGCAAAACTGTTACTAGGTTTATTCTCTCAACAGAGTGAGTCTATTGAATTCGGCCTGTCAGCCAAGGCCACTTGTAAAGAGTCAATTTCATCTATCATTTTTCAAGAAACCACAAATTTTGTGTCTTATGTTTTAGGGACCAACACCAAGGGACCAACAATGTAAGGACTTACTTGGGACCAAAGGGGACCAAGAGGGAGCAATTGAAATGTCACAGGAAGGATGAATTGACGGTAACAATTATTCTAAACTTCCATATCAAGGAAGGAAGAATGATTGATGATTCTGACTGAATTAACATGCCTTCACAGGCGTCAGGAGGAAACTTGGATCATGTGCTACATTTTTAGATCCTTGTCTCCCTCCCCAGATGGAACATATCTGGATTCCTAATGGAATAGATCATCTTAGATGATTAGCAACTCATTGAATCTATTCCTGAAACAATTCAGTTTATAAAATCAAATGTTTTAATAGATTCAATTGAGGACGGGGATTTACGAAACCCCATTGCACCACCAGTGACCTCTCTTAAAGGAGCTATGGTGATCTTTCTTGCTGGTACAAAAGACTATGTCATCCGTACTGAGAGAGAAATAGTGTTGTGAGAAAAGAGTGAAACATTAGTGAGAAAGAGTGAAACACAAGTGAAAAAGAGTGAATATATATATTCTATGAGTGAAACACTTAGAGAGTATATGAGCGAAACACTTGTAAGATACACAAAGTAAAATCACACACTAGCACAATTACAAAATCCCATTCCCAATTCTCTGTTACAGATTTCTAATGTTACTCAACTAAGGGGGAGGAAATTTCTTCTGAAGAGGATTACTCAACTAAGGGAGAGAAGTGTTGAACAAGATCCAAAAAGGGAAAAGTGTTATCCAAAAAGGGAGAAGTGTTGAACAAGACTTTTACAAATGGGGAGAAGTGTTGAACAAGACTTTTACCAGAAAAGGATTACTCAACTAAGGGGGAGAATTGTTGAACAAGAAAAAGGGGTATATAACAACATGCTTCGATTGGAAAGAACTAGTGATTACTTATTAGACTTCTATTCCATTTGATTTTAGAAGATTCTTGTATATAGGATTAACCGGATTTTTTAAAATGCATAACATGTCATAGTTTGCATTTTTTATATCTGCGATGGTTTAATGTTGTATGTATGCCATGTCTGTTACCTCTATTAAAATGGTTGGATAATTCAAGTAAGGGGAGAATGAATTCACCTTGGGAGAGAAGTGAAGACAGAAGTTGGAAAAATAGATGAGAAGTGGTAATAAGAAGAGAACAAGACTTCATCCCTGCCATCCTAAGGGGGAGTAGTGATGAGTCTGTGAAATGAAGATAATACTACTTGTATAATATGTTCAGTGCTAGAGGAACAAACATCTTTCATTTCAGTTAACTCAAGAAATCTGGAAATATATTATATAATTCAGAGAACAATTTATTTATTTACAGTTCTTAAATGTCATATTATTTTCTTAGTTGTTAGTTGAGTTATCCTCTAGGAATTTGTATGTTAAATGCTTAACAATAAATAGGGGGATATTAAAAGGCATATGACAAGGCCTATTTGTAATAAGTAAATGATAACTCAACTCAAGTAAGAAAATTAAGTAAGTAATAAATACTGAGGAATGAATCAAGATACAGACAGTCAACTAGACACAAAGAATCCTAATATCAGAAGTGTTCTAATGAAGCTGCTACTCTACACCGAAAGAATTTCATTAATATGTTCAAGCGTCGGCGAAAAATAAAGGAGTAGTATTTCAGAAGAGTTTAGAAGATACAGAAGATTCCAAGTGCCTACTACAAAGAGATTCCAAGAAAAGAAACATTGAAGACAAAGCTAGAAGCAAGACAAGAGACAAAGATCACTACAGCAGAAATGAGAATCAACACTGTAGTTAGTCATCCGTGAACCAGACCAGTGCACAGGGTGTCAACAGTGTCAGTGAAGATTCGTCATCAAAAAGCTCAAGTGGTTAGAAAGGTTATTGTTGAAGAACAGAAGAGTTCTATCTACATCAACAATAGTCAAGCCTTTAATTTAATTCTCTGTTAATTAATTAAATTAATTAGTTAAATTAATTAGTAAATTAATTCACTCAGAATTAATTTATTTCTTAAATTAATTAAAGGATTAATTAATTTAGAATTATTTTAGAATGACAGAAGACAGAAGCTGGAAGCTCAAAGGGATACAGGTTTGTTTGGAATGCAGTGTACAAGAGTCAGAATCCAAGATTGAATATTTGACTGGGTACATGCAGTGGTGAAAGGAAGTATTGTCTACTTTAAAGAGTCAGATTATTTGAATAACAGAGGTACTTCTAATTGCAACTGTAGAAACAGCCAAACATGCCTGACGGTACTGACTTGAAGAAAAGATGGAAAAAGAAATGACACGGAAAAAATGCAGAGTCATATATTCTTAAAGGTGGAACCCCGGTTGGAATTGATTTATCATTTCCAAGTCAAAAGGAGTTCGGTTCCAGGCGTTCAGGAGATCGCAGCTTAGAGCGTAAGGATTTATTTTAATTAATAAATATTTTATTTATTTAGTAAATTATATTTATAAATATTTAAATAATATTAGATATTTATTTTTATAATTTCTGAATTAAATTAATTATTTATTAATTAAAGATTATAAGCTGTGCGGGTCTAAAAGCATTTCTACTGGGCTAATCAAAGAAACCTACGACAATTAGAAAAGAAAAGGGGCAGGTGAATTATGTTATTTGCCTCAGCCAATAGGAACGTGCCATGTGTCAAAACAATTCAAAATGGTCAGGATATTCAATTCAAAAGTAATACCGAACAATTGAATTAAAAGGTAATACCGAAATTACCTTTTTAAAAGGTAATACCGAAATTACTTTTTAAAAGGTAATTCTGTGCTTTATCAAAAGGTAATACCGAGCATTTTGAAAAGGTAATACCGAGCTTTTGAAAATGTAATATCAAGCTTATTGAAAGGTAATACCGTATTTTCAAAGGTAATACCCAGTCTTTTTAAAGGTAATTCTAGGATTATTTTTCAAGAAAAATAGTAATGCTAAAAAGTAATGCCAAGCTTTTCCAACCTCTATAAATATGAGGACAGGGGCTTCATAATTCGAGAAAGAAAAATCAGTTCAAAATTTGTCTGCATTATAATATTCACAAATTTCTGTGCAAGTTTGAATATAATTGATTAAACTCGAACAGTTCATGTTGAATTCGTTCTAGATTAATTTATCAGTTATAAACTCTAATCAACATATTAATTTTGTAATATTTTTCAAGTTAAAATCATATCTTCTACTTGAACAGTATTTCATTAAAATTAATATTTCGCTAGAAATTAAAGTAATATTTTTAAATCCAATATTCTGCGATTAAATTAAGATATTGTATTCATCCCCCCTTCTACAATATCAGGGACCAACATTTACATGTTAGCTTTAAATCTCAGACATTGAAGAATGATAGATTAAAATCTGAGATACAAACTCTAACTACTAGAAATAACATGCTTGAATCTGAAAAACTCTGATATCTTAAAAATTAAGAAAGATTTTGATAATGCTATTCACATGCAAACACAGTTAGAAACTCAAGTTGAATATCTAAAATCTGAAATAGCAAAAGAAAAGGAAACTTTCAGAGTTTGGACAAACTCTGGAAAGAAAGTCCAACAAATGCTGACTAATAAGAATTGGACTTCTGCTCTAGGATATGAATCTGATACATACACTAAAGCTCACATAAAAGGAATATTGAATGAACCTGTGAAATTTGTTAGAGCAAGTATTAAGGAAACTCCTACTGAATGCTACAAGAACAATAGTGTGTCAGAACCTATAAAGGTAAATATAGGATTACTTTCTCAGAAGTAACTTAAGGAAATGTTGAAGGTAGTCACCAATAAAGATAAATCTAAAAAGGCTAAAAGAAATAGAAATAGCAAAGTAGGAATTACTAAGGAGACTAACAATATGAATATTCCTGATGCTCCTAGAAAAACATGCTTTACTTGTGGTAATTCAAATCACCTTGCTATTGACTGCAAACAAAAGAAAAAGAATAAGCCTGAAAAACCTAGGATTGAGGATAGAAAACAAATTAGACATAATCCCTATTTTCATTGTGGTAGTATGAGGCATTCCATTTATACATGCAAAGAGTATCAAAATTTATATTATAATTTTTATAAACCACAACCTCAAATAAAGAATTCTGCAAAACAAACTGTCAAGCAAATATATGTGATAAAGTCTGATAAAAGAAGTGTAAACTCTGACAGTACAAACTCTGTGAATGCAAACTCTGCTTCTATAAACTCTGTTAACACAAACTCTGATAAAAGTACTTATGCTGCAAAAGTTAACAAGTTTTCAAATAAAGGACCCAAACTAGTTTGGGTTCCCAAAGCTACTAATTAAGTTGCATTTGCTGATTGCAGGGAAACAGGAAAAACATCCTAGTGATTGATAGTGGATGTTCTGCACATATGACTGGAAACAATTCCTTGCTTTCAGAGTTTGAGGAGAAGGCTGTCCCAATAGTATCTTATGGAGATGGCAACATAGGAAGAACACTGGGATATGACAATATTGTGATTGGAAATGTTATCATTGAAAATATAGCTCTGGTTGAAGGACTCAAACATAGTCTACTAAGTGTGAGTCAAATGACGGACAAAGGTTATTCTGTGGAATTTCATGGAACTCATTGTGAAGTGAAAAGCAAGAAAAATGGAAAAGTAGTTCTTATTGGTCACAAACATAACAATTTATTTGAAGCTAGCTTGGATGATAATACTGATGGTCCTTTAACTTGTCTACTTGGAAAAGTATCATCCTTGGAAAGTTGGAATTGACACAAAAAGCTGTGTCACTTGAATTTTGGAAACATTAATGAATTAGTGAAAAAGGACCTAGTTAGAGGTCTTCCAAATATTCAATTTCATCCTGATGGACTTTGTGATTCATGTCAAAAATCCAAACAAAAGAAGACATCTTTCAAGAGAAAGACTGAAAATTCAATTGATCAACCTTTTCACTTATTGCATCTTGATTTATTTAGTCCTGTCAACATTATGTCCATTGGAAAGAAGAAATACACTCTTGTGATAGTTGATGATTTCACTAGATTTACTTGGGTATACTTTTTACATAAGAAGGATGAGTTTGCAGAGATAATTTTTGACCATATTACAATGATTGAGAATGGATCAATTCACAAAGTGAAGAATCTAAGGAGTGACAATGGAACAGAGTTTAAGAACTCTGCAATGAAGGATTTCTGCTCAACAAAAGGTATTATTCAACAATTCTCAGCACCTGGAACACCTCAATAAAATGGTGTAGTTGAAAGAAAGAACATAACTCTAATAGAAGCTGACAAAACAATGCTAGAAGGAGCAAAGCTACCTACTTACTTTTGGGCAGAAGTTGTGAACACTGCATGCATTACTCAAAATTGTTCTTTAATAAACAAACATGGAATGACTCCATATGAATCTTTGAAGAGAAGAAATCCAAATGTTAAGTAATTTCATATCTTTGGAAGCAAGTGTTTTATTCTTAAAACACACCTTGAGCAATTGAAGAAATTTAAACTTAAAGTAGATGAAGGAATTTTTATTGGATATGCAACAACTTCTAAAACCTCTTCAAGGGCATTCAAAGTATTTAATCAAAGGACAAGGACAGTCATGGAATCAATTAATGTCTCTTTTGATGGAGGAAAAATAGTTGGATTACATGATAAGGATGCATAGGAAACTCTAAGATTTAAGAATGAACTGCAGGAAATAAACTCTGGTGATTCAAACTCTGATGAGACAAACTCTGTTTAACTAAACTCTGGTGAGGTAAACTCTGATTCTTTAAACTCTGATTCAGAAATGATTGATATAGAAAGTGAAGATTCTGCACATGTTGAGGGGCAGCAACATTATTCAAATACTGACATTAGAGATCAAAACACAGTAATTAAAATATCAGAATCTGACTAAACTCTGAAAACCCAAACTCTGAACCCTTAAACTCTGATCCATCAAACTCTGAGACTACAATCTCTGAAACCTCAATCTCTGATAATTCAAACTCTGAGCATATAAACTTTAAGACATCAAACACTGATGACATCACATATTCAGGAGGAGGATCTTTATAGAAGAATCTTTCTATGAAGGCACAAATCATGGGGGAGTATCTAGTTCTAGAAATTTTTCACATCCAAGAAAGTGGACAAAAGATCACACACCTGATTTGATTATTGGTGATCTGGAAAGTGGAGTAAAAATAAGAAAAGGTACTCAAAATGAATGTATATTTCATAGTTTTCTGTCTCAAACAGAACCAAAGAAGGTTGAAGATGCTTTGAAGGATGCAGATTGGGTTACTGCAATGCAGGAAGAATTAAATGAGTTTGAAAGAAATGAAGTTTGGACACTAGTACCCAGGCCAAAGAACAGATCTATTATAGGCACAAAATGGGTATTCAGGAATAAGACAGATTTTGATGGAATCATTACAAGAAATAAGGCAAGACTGGTAGCTAAAGGCTATTCTCAACAGGAAGGCATTGACTATGATGAAACATATGCACCAGTATCCAGACTTGAAGCAATCAGAATTTTTCTTGCTTATGATGCACATAAGAAATTCAAGGTCTACTAGATGGATTTTAAAAGTGCATTCTTAAATGGTGAACTTGAAGAAGAAGTCTATGTTGAACAACCACCTGACTTTGTCAATCCAAAATATCCAAATCATGTCTACAGACTGGATAAAGCTTTATATGGACTAAAGCAAGCACCAAGGGCTTGGTATGAAACTTTAGCTTTATTCTTACTTGAAAGTGGTTTCACTAGAGGTACAATTGATAAAACCTTGTTTTATAGAACTCAAGATAAGGATCTATTATTGGTACAAATATATGTTAATGATATAATATTTAGTTCCACTAATGAGAAGCTCTGTGAAAGATTTTCAAAGTTAATGCAGTCCAGGTATCAAATGAGCATGATGGGAGAATTGAGTTATTTTCTAGGTTTACAAGTAAAACAGACTGAGGAAGACATATTCATCAATCAGTCTAAATATACAAAGAATTTACTCATAAAATTTCAAATGCAAGACTCTGCATCTGCTATAACACCTATGGCTACTGCAACAAAGCTTAATCAAAACATTGAAGAACCTGTTGACATTACAGCATACAGAGGAATGATTGGTTCTTTACTTTATTTGACTGCAAGTAGACCAGACATCGTGTTTGCAACATGTCTATGTGCTAGATTTCAAGCAGATCCAAGGGCACCTAATTTGATAGCTATAAAGAGGATTTTCAGATATCTCAAGGGCACTATTAATCTTGGCTTATGGTATCCTAGATAGTCTGATTTTAAATTAATTGGCTATTCAGGTGCTGACTTTGCAGGATGTAAAATTGACAGAAAAAGTACAAGTGGTAGTTGTCAATTTCTGGGTGGAAGACCAGTGTCATGGTTTAGCAAGAAGCAAAAATCAATCTCAACATCAACAGCAGAGGCTGAATATATAGCTGCAGGAAGCTGTTGTGCACATATCTTATGGATGAAAAATCAACTGTTGGATTATGGTTTGAACTTTTCTAAAATTCCTATCTATTGTGATAATCAAAGTGCTATTGCAATGACGGGAAATCCAGTTCAACATTCTCTGACAAAGCACATCAGTATCAGATATCATTTCATAAGGGAACATGTTATGGAAGGCACAATTGAATTACATTTTTTTCCCACAGATCAATAAATAGCAAATATATTTACTAAGCCTTTACCTGAAGCAATATTTAACAGACTGGTTTCTGAATTAGGGATGCTAACAAGTGGGCCAACTTGACTTAGCATGTTTCAGACAATCAGAGAATATGTCAGAGTATGAGATAAACTCTGATGAAATTAGAGTAAACTCTGATCAATGCGGCATCTAATCTCTGATCACAAGTTATCAGTGTTTATGGTAAACTCTGTCAGAGTCTATGGTAAACTCTGATAGATCATTCTAAACTCTGACTCTTATAAACTCTGACTTGTTAAACTCTATTTAGTAAACTCTGAGTTAATATTTATGACATCATATTTCATTTTTATGACATCATAATTATCATTCTCTGATTGGATTTGAAACAAGGCGCGTGTATCTCACGAATGACGGTTTATATACTTACTCAGATATACAAACACTTGCCGTATTTTGAGACTTGTATTAATAATTACTCTTCAAATCAATTTTCGCCATATGTCCCACTACAGGTGTTATGCAAATGAAAAGGCACAGATTAATTTTAATTATCATTTTTGAGTTATTGATCTATATCCATTATTCTTCGTTTTCTCTTCTTCCCTAATTTCTCAAAAACCCTAAGCGTTCCAAACTGCACATTTTCATTATTTCAATGGCATCAAAAGGACAAACCTTCCAAACCTATACCTTTGCAGCCATCAACTATATTGCTCTGTTAAACAAATCTGATGCACTTGAAGATTTTCATGTTATTCAAGATTTTTTATGACAAAGTTACATTGGCTATGCGTTATAGGAACCTTTAAACTTTTCTGCTCAATCCTTGATAAGGATATGGTTGACTGCCAAGTTTAACAATGCAGGTGATGATGAAGAACTAATCATTACATTTAACTGTAATGGCAAGCACATGATAACACCTGTTGTTGTTCGACAAGCCTTTCATCTCCCGGAAGTGGCTGAGTATGATGATATTGTGGGAGATGATCAAATCAAAGACTTTTTCAGGTCTATAGGCTATGGAGGAAGCCTATCAAAGTTGGGGAGCCTGACAAGACCCAATCTTCGAAGAGAATGGAGTTTCTTCTTCGATTGCATATTAAGGGCCTTCACAGGCAAGTGTACGAATTTTGATGCAATCCCTCAGCTGGCACAACAGATTTGGTATTCTCTGACCCATAATCTAAATTTCAATTTTCCTTGTTTAATTATTAGGCAGCTAGTTAGCAAAATTGATGATGATGTTCACACTGTATATTTTGCTAGATTTCTTCAATTAATTTTTAATTATTTGTTGCCTAATGTAAATTTTGAGGATGATCAGAGTTTAGCTAGTTTTAGTATAAATAAAAGAATTTTTACGGACCTAGCTAGGAAGGATGCTAAGAAAGGTACTCTCTCTTCTCTCTTTTATCCCACATGGGTCAGGCTTCTTTTAGATCAGAGAATGCCTACCATGTATGGAATGTATTTTCTCTCTGTGGCTATGGATCAGAGTTTAGCACCCTCTGATTCAAACCCAGGCCACCCTCCAAACACTGACACCCAAACATTTTTACCAACCTCTACATTCTCCCAAAAGGCTGTAGCTGTAAAACAAAACTCTCAATAGGGCACCAGCAAAAGGAAGGGGAAGGCAGTGAAAAAATCTTCTTCTAAAAGGAGAAAATTAATTGATGAAGATTCTGATTCTGATGAAAGGTTGGTTTTTGCCAAGAGAAAGACTGTTGAATAGGCTTCTGAGATACCTCCTGCACCTTTTATGAAGCCATTCACAGTAAATCCAATGCCTGAGGTGAAAAAGAAGAAGAGAAGATTAATCAAGGCTGTAAACCCTAAGGCTGCAAACACTGAAGGACTAAACTCTGATGCAACAATAAATTCTGATGTTCTAATCTCTGATCAGCCGATATCTCAAGGGTTAAACTCTGAAGACATTCTAAACTCTGAGGCAAACTCTCATGTCTTGACAAATTCTGTTGCGGCCTGGCACTGCTGGAAGGCAAATATTCCTTGGAAGGAACCTGGATTACCAGGTCCAATTGAGAACATGATTCTTCGGTATGTCAAGTCAAAAGCTGATTGGTGGACAAATGTTGCCCATTATAACCGTGAACGTATTAGACGGGGGGCTACTGTTGACAAGACAGTCTGCATGAAATATTTAGGGAATCTAAATGATCTTTAGCTCAAGGCTGAACAGGAGCGACAACATAATTATTTGAAAGATGAGTCATGTGTAACTCCAGAGGAAGCTATTCATGTAGCAATCTCTGATTCTCCTACAAACTCACCTAAGGAGACAATTAAGGAAATATCTTATGAAAGGGTTAAGGAGTTGGCAGAACAAGTAAGAAAAGAAATGGAGGATAAGAAGTCTACATCATCTGCCTTTCCAAGTTTCAAACATTTCTCAAGAAAGAAGAAGATGAAGTCTGTCACTTTTGGCCAGGATCCACAAGCACCTATCTCTCAAAGTGAGATAGCAATCTCTACATGGCCAGGCACACAAGAACCTGTTGATCAAAGTTCAACAGCAGCCACAGTTCCAACAGATGAAGCCAGCTTGGATCAGGGGTATAACCCACAAGAACCTTCAGCTCAAAGGGTTGAAGAAGTTGTTAAGGCCCCAGCAATGCATGTTCAAAAGGTTAAATTCAGAAGAAGGTACATTTTCAAAATAAGCCAGAATCAAAACCCATTCAAGTTAAGAATGTTGAAGCTTCCAAGCCAGTTGCTCAATCAAAACCAGGTTCAAAAATACAAACAAGATCATCTACAAGAATTCAACAAAAAGCTCCAGCTAAGTTGAAGAATCCTCTCACTATGTCTGGAACAACTTTTCTTCCAGGTGATTCAAGCTTTGATGATGAGGAAGAAGAACAACAACAATCTCTGATAAGAAAGAAAAGGTCTGATCTTCTGTGGACAAAGACTCAAACTCTGACTCTCAATGCCGGACTTGGAAAAGACAAAGGTGGTATTGATGATGCACATGCTAAGGTCTACAGAGGTGAAGCAAACATCTTCAGAGATCCTTATTCATTGAAAGACAAACCTGAAGAAGAGCTGTCTCAAGAACATTTGGACAAACTAATCTCTGTTAATATTGTGAAGGATATCTTTGATGGTGCTCAAGCTAAGGAGAAGCTCATTTATTTCTTGGAGGATGGGAGAATTTTGAAGATTGCTCAAGAAGATTTAATTCAAAAAGCATCTAAAGAACTTGAACATATTTTGTTTCTCCTAAATGATGAAAATGAAGTTACTTCTAGATGGGTAAAAATTATTGAAAGAGCAATAGCTATGAAGAAGAAAAATGAAAGATTAATGATGATAAACTCTGAGGAGTATGAGCATGGATACTTACTTGAAGATGGATCAAGAAGAGCAATGAGAAAGAGAGATGCAAAAGTCAAAATGGTGTTAAGGATTCCTACACTAATCTTAAATCATGATGGTATGAAGTCTTGTTCCATTGCTTTGGATGAAAGAATGAACAGATCATCTATCTATGCTCTGAGGGCTGCTATTTATCAGATTGATGATTCTTCTGATCAGATTATGGAATTGAAGGAGAAGATGGTTGATTTGCTGAATGCTGCTGAAGAAAAAATTCCGAATCAATTTCTGAAAGATAATTTTTCTTACAGAAGAATCTGAGTTAAAATTGGTAAACAAACTCTGATGCATTTGTCTTCGATTTCTGACATCATAAGTGAAATTTATGTTTTATTTCTTAAAGCATAAATTGGGGGAGATTGTTAGGAAGCAAACACTGATGGTTGTCAGAGAATAAAAGTTAGAGTTTATATTGCTGACGTCATCAGAGTTTAAGGAACTGTCGGACAGAGTTTACTCTATCAGAGAATACTCAACCAGAGTTTACTCTAACAGAGAATGCTCTATCAGAGAATAACAACCGACAGAGTTTATTATCAGAGTTTGTCAGGAAGTAATTCGAATCAGAGTCTGAATAAGAAAGTAAGAAGGAATCTGAATGCAAGACTATTTCCTTATGTAAAGCTATTCTATTTTTAATCTGATTTGTAATTGAATTGTAACTGTGTCTATATAAACACAGACATAAGTTAACATTAAAATCTGTCAAGTCTTATTTTTCATAACCTAGCAGCTCTTAAGAACAAATAACTTCTTGAGAGAGTTTTGTAACCTATTCATAATCTTTAATACATAACAATATTCATCTTTTACATACTTGTGTTCTTAATCGATTTACTGGTACTATTACATTCAACCCCCCTTCTGTAATAGTTTATTCATCTAGGCAAACAACATTAATTTCCTAACTAAAATACATCTCTATACAAAACAAAAAAAAATTATCCTATTAAAATATAAATACAAATAAATTATATATAAATATATACATATAATATTAAATAAAATTTAAATTATTATTATACAAATACAAATAAATTCAAATCATTAAAAAATATTAAAATAAAAATATTAAAAAACTAAAAAAATTCATCCGTGCATCGCACAGGATATAAGCTAGTAAAAATTAAACAACGACTAGTAAAAGTTTTTATAATATATACTTCTTTGGTTCCAAATTATTTGTGCACTTTGACACGTATTTTAAGTTGTATTAAATGTATAGCTACATAAATTCTTTTTTATTTTTTTATAACAGTTTAGTATTTAAATATGTATCCATAAAACAAAATTAAAAAAATAATTAACGAATGTACATATTCAATATATTTTAAAATAAATTAGCTAAAAATAATTTTTTTTTAAAATATGAATAAAAATGAGAATATACAAATAATTTGAGATGGAAGAATAATTATCGACATTACATATATCCGAATACATTTTCAAAATATATTTTTAATTAAGGATACCCCAGTTTTCAATATTTTATTCGTTACTTTTCGCTAATAAGGCATTAATCATACTTATTGAGCTTAGAAGAGTCCAAAGTACAAAATTAAACCAGATCCAATATTGATTGCTCGATCAACGTTTGGAAGAATTAATTGTTGGATTACACTCTCCCTTGTTGGATTACACTATCAATTCAATAAATATTTCTATTATCCCGTTTGGTATTGTTATGGCAGACAGTTACAACAACTTTACTCAGAAATGTATTTAGTAAAATTCAAAAACTTATTTTTTTAACAATTTAATGTATATATCGTAAAAAGTTCTATTTAGCAAATTTTCTACTTTTTTTAACCCAAATTTACTAAATTTTCGTATATACAACTAATATCTTATTCTTAAATATAATTTTCTAAACATATTTATGTAATTGTACATATCATAATTGATTGTTATTATATTTTGTCTAATTACATATTACGTCATCTCGTGAATATTTTTTTTTCTTATACCCATAAACTCTTTTAATTTTTTTTTTAATCATAGTTACGACATCTTGATAATATCCTTTTTTTTCTCACACACGCAATTAAAACTGTCTATTAGTTCATGACTTTCACGTTTCGTGTATTAAAATGTGAAACCTAAACAAAACCCATTATATATAAATATATTTAAAAAAATTATATTTTTAAGTATAATTTTACAAATATATATATATTTGCATCATATTTACATAATAGTTTATAAAATTATGTATAATTAAATACATAAATATACATACATCTATAATAAAAATTAATATTTAAATATAAATATATTTATTTTTTGTAATTTCGTGTCGTGTACACAAAGGATAACCCAAACACTAATATTTAATTGAGGTCGTGTATTTTCGTGTACTTCCGTTTCGTGTACTCAAAATTCAAACATATGTAAAGACTAAATTTTCATGTCGTTTCGTCATGTGTTAGTTGAAAGACATATGTTTATAAGCCTATTTGTTTAGAAAGATGACAACTCAACTCAAACATAGATAATTTGTAAATAAATATATTATTTGTCACAGGAATCTTCAGCAGGTATTATGTTAGGAATATATTAATTTGATGATGTACAAAATACTAGAACAGGATTTAGCACAGTCTATCTGCAAGAATCAATCAACGGATATCTATCTGCAAGAAGCAATCGACTGATAAATATCGATCGATAAGTCATCAACTGATAATAAGCCATCGACTGATAAAGCCAATCGAGAAGTCATCGATCGAGAACTCAAGTCATCAACTGATATTTATCAATCGAGAACTCAAGTCATCAACTGATATTTATCAATCGAGAACTCAAGTCATCAACTGATATTTATCAATCGAGAACTCGACAACATATATTTCCTGATCGAGAACTCATCAACGGATATATAGTCATCAACGGATATTTATTGATCGAGAAGTCATCAACGGATATTTACCAATCGAGAAGTCTCACAAGTACTCGATTGATTAGCTCACAGCCTGACTTCTCGAAGCTTAAAGGAGATGAGTATTCGGTTGATTCAAACAGCTAGTTTAAAGGAAAGTCTTCGAAGATCAAAACAAATTTATTGCAGATATGCTATGGGAAGGAAAGGGAAAATTAAGGAAGCTGTCGGTCAGAGTTTACTCTATCAGAGAATACTCGATCAGAGTTTACTCTATCAGAGAATACTCGATCAGAGTTTACTCTATCAGAGAATACTCGATCAGAGTTTACTCTAACAGAGAATGCTCTATCAGAGATTATCAACCGACAGAGTTTATCAGAAAAGGAAACAGACAAATCAGAGTCTGATTTGGATAGTAAGAAGGAATTCAAGTGCAAGTCTAATTACCTTATTAAATCTATTCTTATCATAATCTGTTTTGTAATTGTATTTGTAGCTGTGTCTATATAAACACAGAGATAGGTTATAATTCAATGTCGAATTATGTCGAATTAAGAATTTATATAAAAGCAATATCTTGTAACCTAGCAGCTCTTAAGAACTTTATATCTTGAGAGAGTTTTGTATTCAAGTTCATTATTAATACAAAACAGTATTCCATTCAACATACTTGTGTTCATAATCGATTTACAGGCACTATTACATTCAACCCCCCTTCTGTAATAGATTGATTATTCTGGGAAACAATTGGTATCAGAGCAGGCAGTAAATTTCAACTCAAAAGATCAAATAATCATGTTTGGAAGCAAGTATGAGAGCATCAGAATTCCAATATTGAAGAAGGCTGAATACCCTACATGGAGGGTGAAGATGATGATGTTCTTAGAAGCAACTGATCCTGATTACTTAGATAGAATCCATACAGGTCAGTACCTACCAACCAAACTGGTGCCTTCTACAATTGTGGAAGGAAGACAAATCCCTGAGTATTACACCCTGAAGGACAAGAAAGAATGGACTAATGAAGAAAAACAGGAAGTCTTGAAAGATGCAAAGGTAAGAAATATTCTGCATAACAGTCTTGACTCTGTAATGTCTAATAGGGTAATAGCTTGCAAAACTGCCAAAGAAATCTGGGATGCACTGGAGGTTCAATGTCAAGGAACCAAGGAGATAAAGAAAAATAGAAGATCTGTTCTAATCCAAGAGTATGAATACTTTGAGGCTAAGCAGAATGAGTCCCTCACAGATATCTATGACAGATTTCTAACTCTGTTGAACAACTTGACTTTGGTGGATAAAGTATATGACAATGAAGATTCAAACACCAAATTTCTGAGGGCTCTTCCAGAAGAATGGGATCTGCAGACATCCTTGATTAGAGACAGGGCTTATTTGGATGAGATGTCCTTAGATGAAGTTTATGGCAAATTGAAAACTCATGATCTGGAATTACAGCAAAGAAGAAACAGAAAGAGTAACAAGGCAAGACCTATTGCTTTGAATGTTGAAGCAAAAATTGAAGAACCAAAGGAAAAGGTGCTTAAGGCTTCAACAAGGAAAAGGAAAGAAGTAGTACTCCAAGATAGCAGTGAATCAGAGTTTGAGGCAAACTCTGATGTAAACTCTGATAATTCTTCAGACTCTGACATGATGGAGATGTTTGCTATGTTTGTCAAAAGCTTCAAGAAATACAGAAAATTTAGGAAGCAAGGAAACTATCAGAAGAAGCATAGTGAGTCAGACAAGAAAGACAGATTCAGAAGAAGAGAAGATAGAGATGGAAAATCAAAAACTCTTGATAAATCAAAAGTCAAGTGTTACAAGTGCAACAAGATGGGACATTTTGCTACTGAGTGCAGAAGCAAGGAATCTGGGAAAGCTCTCATCACATCAAAGAAAGATTGGATGGACTCCTCAGACTCTGAAGAAGAAACTAATTATGCTCTCATGGCAAACTCTGATTCTCCCATCTTAAACTCTGACAAGGTACCAAACTCTGTTTTCAATTTTGATACTGAAGATATTCATGAATTAAAGTCTTTTCTTAGAAATTTGCATGTTAGCTTTAAGTCACAGTCTCTTGAGAATGAAAGATTAAAATCTGAAATACAAACTCTGAATGCTAGGAATGACTTTCTTGAAACTGAACTTGTACACATGCTTAGCTTTAAGAAAGACTGTGAGAATGCTATACACATGCAAACTCAGTTGGAAATACAAGTCACATATTTGAAATCTGAGATAGCTAAGGAAAAAGAGACCTTCAGAGTTTGGACAAACTCTGGTAAGAAGGTCCAACAAATGCTTTCTGAAAAGAATTGGACATCTGCCCTAGGTTATGAATCTGATAAAGAAATTCACACTAATTCACACACAAAAGGAACATTGAGTGAACCTGTGAAGTTTGTTAGAGCTAGTGATAATAAGAAAACTCTCCCTGAATGCTCTAAAAACAATAGTGTGCTAGACTCTAAAAAGGTGAATGTAGGGTTACTTTCTCAGAAGCAACTTAAAGAAAAGTTGAAGGCAATCACTAAGAAATCTAAAAAGGTGAAAAGAAATAGGAATGGTAAAGTAGGAATTACTAAGGAGAATAATTACATGAATATCCCTGATGCTCCTAGGAAAACCTGTTTTACTTGTGGTAATTCTAATCACCTTGCTATTGATTGCAAACACAAGAAAAAGAAAGAACCTGAAAGACCTAGGTTTGAGGCTAGAAAACAAACAAGAAACAATCCCTGTTTTCATTATGGTAGTTTATGGCATACCATTTATACATGCAAAGATTATCATAATTTGTATTACAATTCTTACAAACCACAGCCTCGAATGAGTAATTCTCTAAAACATACTGTCAAGCAAATATATGTGATAAAGTCTGATAAAAGAAGTGTAAACTCTGACAGTATAAACTCTGTGAATGCAAACTCTGATCATGTAAACTCTGTTAACACAAACTCTGACAAAAGAACTTCTGCTGCAAAAGTTAACAAGTTTTCAAAGAAAGGACCCAAACTAGTTTGGGTCCCCATAACTACTAATTAAATTGCATTTATTGATTGCAGGGAAACAGGAAGAACATTCTAGTAATTGATAGTGGATGTTCTGCACATATGACTGGAAATAAATCCCTGCTTTCAGAGTTTGAGGAGAAGGCTGGCCCAGCAGTATCTTATGGAGATGGCAACATAGGAAGAACACTGGGATATGGCAACATTGTGATTGGAAATGTCATCATTGAGAAAGTTGCTCTGGTTGAAGGACTCAAACATAATCTGCTCAGTGTGAGTCAAATGACAGACAGAGGTTTCTCTGTGGAATTTCATGGAACTCATTGTGAAGTGAAAAGCAAGAAGAATGGAAAAGTAGTTCTTATTGGCCACAAACATAATAACCTATTTGAAGCTAGCTTGGATGTTAATTCTAATGGTCCCTTAACCTGTCTACTTGGAAAGACATCACCAATGGAAAGCTGGAATTGGCACAAAAAGTTGTGTCACTTGAACTTTGGAAACATTAATGAGTTAGTGAAGAAGGACCTAGTTAGAGGTCTTCCAAAGGTTCAATTTCATCCTGATGGACTCTGTGATTCATGTCAAAAGGCCAAACAAAGGAAGACATCTTTCAAGAGCAAAACTGAAAACTCTATTGATCAACCTTTTCATCTATTGCATCTTGACTTATTTGGTCCAGTTAACATCATGTCCATTGGAAAGAAGAAATACACTCTGGTAATAGTTGATGATTTCACTAGATTTACTTGGGTGTACTTTTTGCACAAGAAGGATGAAACTGCAGAAACAATCATTGATCATATTGCAATGATTGAAAATGGATCAACTCACAAAGTAAAGAATTTAAGGAGTGACAATGGAACAGAGTTTAAGAACTCAATAATGGAGGAATTCTGCTCAACAAAAGGTATTACTCAACAATTCTCAGCACCTGGCACACCTCAACAAAATGGTGTAGTTGAAAGAAAGAACAGAACTTTAATAGAAGCTGCCAGAACAATGCTAGAAGGAGCAAAACTACCTACTTATTTTTGGGCAGAAGCTGTGAACACTGCATGCATCACTCAGAATTGTTCTTTAATAAACAAACATGGAATGACTCCATATGAATCTTTGAAAGGAAGAAAGCCAAATGTCAAGTACTTTCACATCTTTGGATGCAAGTGTTTTATTCTCAAAACACATCCTGAACAATTGAAGAAGTTTGAACTTAAAGCAGATGAAGGAATTTTTATTGGATATGCAACAACTTCTAAAACCTCTTCAAGGGCATTCAAAGTATTCAACTTAAGGACAAGGACAGTCATGGAATCAATTAATGTCTCCTTTGATGAAGGGAAGATAGATGGGTTACATGATAAAGATGCACAGGAAACTCTGAGATTTGAGAATGAACTGCAGAAAATAAACTCTAACGAGATAAACACTGATCAACCAAATCCTGGAGAAGCAAACTCTGATTCTTTAAAATCTGATTCAGAAATGATTGAAATAGAAATTGAAGAAACTGCACATGTTGAGGGGGAGCAACATCAATCAAATACTGACATTGGAGATTCAACTATTGAAATATCAGAGTCTGACCAAACTCTGAACAACACAAACTCTGAAACCCTAAACTCTGATCATTCAAACTCTGAGACCACAAACACTGATACCTCAATCTCTGATAATTCAAATTCTGAGTACATAAACTCTGAGACATCAAATACTGATGGAAACACATCTTCAGGGGGAGGATCATCATTTACAGAAGGATCATTCTATGAAGGTACAGATCATGGGGGAGCATCTAGTTCAAGGAACTTTCCACATCCAAGGAAATGGACCAAAGATCACACACCTGATTTAATTATAGGTGATTTGGAAAGTGGAATAAAAACAAGAAAAGCTACTCAAAATGAATGACTATTTCATAGTTTTCTTTCACAAACAGAACCAAAGAAGGTTGAAGATGCTTTGAAAGATGCAGATTGGATTACTGCAATGTAGGAAGAATTGAATGAGTTTGAAAGGAATGAAGTTTGGACCCTAGTCCCAAGGCCAAAGAACAGATCTATTGTTGGCACAAAATGGGTATTCAGGAACAAGACAGACTCTGATGGAATAATTACAAGAAACAAGGCAAGACTGGTAGCCAAAGGTTATTCTCAACAGGAGGGGATTGATTATGATGAAATCTATGCACCTGTAGCTAGACTTGAGGCAATCAGAATTTTTCTTGCTTATGCTGCTCATAAGAAATTCAAGGTCTACCAGATGGATGTTAAAAGTGCATTTTTAAATGGTGAACTTGAAGAAGAAGTCTATGTTGAACAACCACCTGGCTTTGTCAATACAAAATATCCAAGTCATGTCTACAGACTGGATAAAGCTCTATATGGACTAAAGCAAGCACCAAGGGCCTGGTATGAAACTCTGGCTCTATTCTTACTTGAAAATGGTTTCACTAGAGGAACAATTGATAAAACCTTGTTTTATAGAACTCAAGGTAAGGATTTATTATTGGTTCAAATATATGTTGATGATATTATATTTAGTTCCACTAATGAGAAACTCTGTGAAAGATTTTCAAAGTTAATGCAGTCCAGGTATCAAATGAGCATGATGGGAGAATTGAGTTATTTTCTAGGTTTACAAGTGAAACAGACTGAGGAAGGCATTTTCATTAATCAGTCCAAATATACAAAGAATCTACTCACTAAATTTCAAATGCAAGATTCTGCATCTGCTACAACTCCCATGGCTACTGCAACAAAACTTGATCAAGACACTGGAGAACCTGTTAATATTACTGCATACAGAGGAATGATTGGTTCTCTACTTTATTTGACTGCAAGTAGACCAGACATCATGTTTGCCACATGTCTATGTGCTAGATTTCAAGCAAATCCAAGAGCACCTCATTTGATTGCTGTGAAAAGGATTTTCAGATATCTCAAGAGCACTGCTAATCTTGGCTTATGGTATCCTAGAGAATCTGATTTCAAATTAATAGGCTATTCAGATGCTGACTTTACAGGATACAAGATTGACTGGAAAAGCACAAGTGGCAGTTGTCAATTTTTAGGTGGAAGACTTGTGTCATGGCAAAGCAAGAAACAGAAATCGATTTCAACATCAACAGCAGAGGCTGAATATATTGCTACTGGAAGCTGCTGTGCACAGATCTTATGGATGAGAAATCAATTGCTAGACTATGGTTTGAAATTTTCAAATATTCCTATTTATTGTGATAACCAAAGTGCTATTGCAATGACAGGAAATCCAGTTCAACATTCTCTAACAAAGCACATCAGTATCAGATATCACTTCATAAGGGAACATGTGGAGGAAGGCACAATTGAATTACATTTTGTTCCTACAGATCAACAATTAGCAGATATATTCACCAAGCCTTTGCCTGAAGCAACATTTAACAGACTGGTTTCTGAATTAGGGATGGTGACAAGTGGCTCAACTTAGCAAGTTTCAGACACTCAGAGTATATGTCAGAGTATGGGGAATACAAACAGCAAAGAAGGATATTCTCTGACATTAAGAGAATTGATGACAAGAAGAAGAGTCTACCTGCCATGACATATCAACAGGTAATTCAGGTAAAACTCTCCACCTACAAACCTTCTATCTACAATGCTTCATTTTTTTTTGGTGAAATGGTGCAGGAACAAGTTTTGGAGAATCCCCCTGCACCTACCCAAGTAGCCAAATCACCTTCCACTAAACAATCTAAGAAATCACTATCTAGAAAACCAACCTCTGGTGTCTCTCAAAAGGCACCAGTTGCAAAAAGAAGGAGATTGGTACAAACTAGGCTTATAGATGAGCAAAGTGATGAGAAGCTCAACCCTATAGAGAGACAGGTTATTGAAGGACTTTCTTTGTTAAAGGAAAGTAATGATGCACCTGAATCTAACTTTCAAGCCAAGTCTGTAGACTCTCAAAAGGCTACAGACTCTGAAAAACCTAGGGAAGCACCTCAGGATTCTCATATTGAGTCTCCTGAGAAATCTTTTGCTAAGAAGTACAGAAGGTTAAGGAAGGCTTATTCTGCACACACACACAAGCCTGTTATTATTACTAACCCTGTTTTGCAGAAAACAGATGCTCCCAAAGCTCCTGCAGAGCCGGACTCTGAAATCAAGAAAACACCTGAACCAGAGTCTAATGTTGAGTCAGAGTCTAGACTGCCTTTAGACTCTGATCATGACACATTTCGGGAAGGAATGCCATTGGATGCAGCCTCAAGTCTAATTGATGAGATCATTATTCCAAGTGATGAGGTACTACTATTCCTATATCCTTTGGTGGAATCAGTTGAAGATCCAGGGCAATATCAGACTAAATCTCAAGTCTTGGATTTTCTTACAACCTATGAAGCCCTAAGGAAGAGAATGGAACAGGAGCTACAAATGTCTGCACAGGATGTGGTCAAAAATCTATACAGCTACCTATTCAACTCTTCATTACAAGTACAAGCAGCTGGGCTCATAGAAGGCAAGACAAATGAAGTTCTCAAAGCACTAGGTGTGCCAGACTCTGAACAGCAAATTTCAAAGAAGCCTAAAAGGCTTAAGGTCCACATAAGGAGGGAATCAGAGTATGTTGCCGAGTTGGAAACTGAGATTGAGCAACCAGTTTTTGACTATGAAGCAATTTGGGATAATGAAATTACCTACAGGACAGCCATTTAATGGATTTCTCATGTTCAACCTCTGTCAAGACAGGTGGTTGACTTTCTAGTCCACATTGTAGGAAAGATGGGCCATATGAAGCTGGTCCTATACCAGTATCTGATTCTCCTACAAAGTCTCCAAAGCAAGTAATAAAGGAGATATCTTATGAAAGAGCAAGGGAACTGGCTGAAGAAGTAAGAAGAGAAATGGAGGCAAAGAAATCAAAGTCATCTTCAACATCTCTCAGTCCAAAACATTTTTCAAGAAAGAAGAGGAAGTCTGTCACTTTTGGCCAGGACACACAAGAACCTACTTCTCAAAGTGAGGTAGCAGTCATTGAAGGGCCAGGCACACAAGAACCTGTTGTTCAAAGTTCAACAGAAGCCACAATTCCAGCAAGTGAAGCCAGCATTGATCAGGGGTACAATCCACAAGAACCTTCAGCTCAAAGGGTTGAAGAAGTTGTCAAGGCCCCAGCCACACAAGAACCATCCAATCAAAGTTTGGATGCAGGCACCCACACAAATTTAGAAGATCATGCTGTTGCTGATGCTGAAGGCCAATCTCTGGCAGAGTCAAGCCCACAAGAACCTTCACCTCAAAGTGGTGAAGCAGCTGAAGATATGACTCAGGTCACACAAGAACCAATCATCACTCTTATGGTTGCAGACCAAGCTTCTCCTATTGGACAGATAACCTCTACTGAAGCTCCAAAGGCAAACACTGATGCTATTTTAGTGCAACCAATCTCTGCACAGCCCATGGAGACTCCATCTACCACTTCAAAAGATCAAGGAAAGGTGGCCAACGAATACATCTATACAACCTATGAAGGTAGATTGGATCAACTCAAGGGCTCATATTATTAGAAGATTGCAAGGGAACTGCAGGACTCCTTTAACATGACTCTTTCCCAGGCCATTAATGTCATCCATGCAAGGACTTTTCTACATAAACACTTGGATGCATTGACTATGGAAGAACCACAGGAGGTAGCAGGTAGTGCAAGGTAGTTGGAGGATGGGACTAGTGCACCAGTGGTGACTAGTGATAAAGATGCTCAGTCTGCCTCACCCACACAAGAACCACCTAATCAGAGGTTGGGTGATAGTGGGGCAGGGGAGTATGCTGTTAGGCCCTCCTTGACAACTCACCAAAAAGCTGATGAGAACCCCAATGATATGGGAGGACAAACTCTGATTGATGCTCATGAAGAAATTTCCAAATCTATTCTATCAGAGTCTATCCACCTTGAGGGGGAGTCTCATGCACCAACAGTCAAAGATGGTGACACTCAGACTCTGGTTTCTAATGAAGTCATACTGAAGCAGTCAAAGTCTAGAGTAGACCCTGAGACTGGAATATTGGAGCCAACAGACTCTGAAAAGAAAGAAGATGATTGTAAGGGTTCAGACTCTGTTGCTGCTCACCCCTTGGTGGAAACCCCTAGCCTTCAGACATTTGAAGGGGTTCCCCTCCATCAAGGAGGTTCAGGTATTGTAGCACATAATTCTTCTCTCAACCCCTCTTCTGTAGGATTTTTGAGTGCACCTTCCAAATTGAGTGAAAAAATAATAATAATAATAATTGAGAGGCTGGCACTGGTCCAGGCAAAAGGAGAGGTAGATACGGCTGTAGAGAGCCTGAGTGAGAATGAGAGAGTGGGTGCCCAACCCCACTGTGAGGATGAGAGATTAGGGTATCCTGAACCTAGCTTTACTTATTGGGATCAAGATTTTCCACAGAGTTGGTCCAATGAGTTGGAGCAGGGGATGGATCAAAATTCATTTTTGTTGTTTGACAGAATTCACTCCCTTCACTTATTCACAGAAGTAGCTTTCAAGGATGCTATTGCTGATATTACTACCACTCAAGCTTCTCTCCAAACAACAGTCTCTGACTTAACCACAAAGGTTGATTCAGTAGTTGCAGCACAGTTCACTTTCTCCACAGTCTTAGCACAGATTCTTTTGGTTGTCACAGGTGGTGATGATGTCAAAAAGGGGGAGAAGAAAAGTGATTCAAGAAAGGTGATTCCTCTAGGAGAAACAAATAAGAAATGATTATTTTATACTGTTCTAGATTAATTATTTCATTTTTTTGTTTTGACATCATCAAATCTTGATTTATGCTTCATTGTTTATAAAGCATAAATAGGGGGAGATTGTTAGGAATATATTAATTTGATGATGTACAAAATACTAGAACAGGATTTAGCACAGTCTATCTGCAAGAATCAATCAACGGATATCTATCTGCAAGAAGCAATCGACTGATAAATATCGATCGATAAGTCATCAACTGATAATAAGCCATCGACTGATAAAGCCAATCGAGAAGTCATCGATCGAGAACTCAAGTCATCAACTGATATTTATCAATCGAGAACTCAAGTCATCAACTGATATTTATCAATCGAGAACTCGACAACATATATTTCCTGATCGAGAACTCATCAACGGATATATAGTCATCAACGGATATTTATTGATCGAGAAGTCATCAACGGATATTTACCAATCGAGAAGTCTCACAAGTACTCGATTGATTAGCTCACAGCCTGACTTCTCGAAGCTTAAAGGAGATGAGTATTCGGTTGATTCAAACAGCTAGTTTAAAGGAAAGTCTTCGAAGATCAAAACAAATTTATTGCAGATATGCTATGGGAAGGAAAGGGAAAATTAAGGAAGCTGTCGGTTAGAGTTTACTCTATCAGAGAATACTCGATCAGAGTTTACTCTATCAGAGAATACTCGATCAAAGTTTACTCTATTAGAGAATACTCGATCAGAGTTTACTCTAACAGAGAATGCTCTATCAGAGATTATCAACCGACAGAGTTTATCAGAAAAGGAAACAGACAAATCAGAGTCTGATTTGGATAGTAAGAAGGAATTCAAGTGCAAGTCTAATTACCTTATTAAATCTATTCTTATCATAATCTGTTTTGTAATTGTATTTGTAGCTGTGTCTATATAAACACAGAGATAGGTTATAATTCAATGTCGAATTATGTCGAATTAAGAATTTATATAAAAGCAATATCTTGTAACCTAGCAGCTCTTAAGAACTTTATATCTTGAGAGAGTTTTGTATTCAAGTTCATTATTAATACAAAACAGTATTCCATTCAACATACTTGTGTTCATAATCGATTTACAGGCACTATTACATTCAACCCCCCTTCTGTAATAGATTGATTATTCTGGGAAACATATTATTTAACAAGAAAAAGAAGATCAAAGTCAATCTACAGACTTGAAGTAGTATTATATTGAAAGAAGCTCAATTTAATTGAGCATGCCTCAGTGGAGTTTTTAAATTTGAAGAAGCTACAGTGTAAGAAGATTTCAATTTGTGTGACAACAGAAATAGTCAAGTCAGAAGGAGCAGAAGTGAACCACATTATAAAAGTCAAGTGAAGAATTCTATTTGTTGTGAATCACTCGTGAACTAGACAGTACACGGAGTGTTGACAAAATACAGAGAAGGTTCTTTATTACAGAAGAAGTGGTCAGCTAGAGACATTGGTGTGAAGACGGAATACTTGGAAATATATCAACAATGGTTGTGCAGTCAAGACTTTAATTTAATTCTCTATTAATTAATTAAATTATTTGGTTAATTTAATTGGTAAATTAATTCAATCAGAATTAATTTAGTCTTTAAATTTACTATGAAATTAATTAATTTAGAATTATTTTAAAATGAAGAAGACTTTAATTTAATTCTATTATCAAAAAGATAATTTATTATGTATCCTATTTACTTAGATTAATTCAAAAAGAATTAATCTAATTTATAAAATATATAATAAAAGAAAGAGAATTTGAATTAAATTAAAATCATATACATGTCAAATTTCACGCAGGTCGGCAGAATCATCTCTCGGGAAGACTTTTCAAAAGTCTCTCCGAGATTTCTTGAAAAGTCTCCCCGAGTTTATTCAAAAGTCTCTCAAGAATTCAAAAGTCTTCCAAGGGCAGAAAAGTCTCCCTGAGCCAGAAAAGTCTCCCAAAGAGAAAGTCTCCAGAAAGAGAAAGTCTCCCCGAGCCAAAAGGAAAGTCTCCCCGAGGAGAAAAAGTCTCCCCGAGCAGAAAAAGTCTCTCAAGTCTGAATTGCCTATAAATAGAAGATTAAGTTAGTAGCTTTATTTACAATTCAATCACATTCTATTTTGGCTAAAATAAATTCTAAGAGCATTTCATGTCAAATTCGCTCTAGAATTTTCAGAGCTAATTAGTGAATATTTTCTGATTTAATCTTGTAACCAACCTCAAGTTTAATATAAGTATTTTACTTGAATTGTGTTTCTTTGATTATTATTTTGTGATAAAAGTTAAGATTGTTTAATCAAAATTTATCCGAAACAGAATTTAATATTTATTAAAGATTTAATTCAAACCCCTCTTCTACAATCATTTGGACCTAACACTTACTTGCTAATTTCTATATCTTAAATGTTTAATCATGAAAATAGAAAGCTAGTAAGTCAGCCTCTCAAACACTAACCCTCAGCTAAAGCAATAATTTAATTCCGCAAATTCAGAAAAAAAAATTAAATTGTTGTGAGTATCGCATTCAACCCCCTTCTACGATACTTCCGGGACCCAACAATTGGCATCAGAGCAAGCTGATTGATATACAAATCAAACTCCGCAGTCCAGTGAAGCTCAGGGTACCGAAGCTGTATGAACTCTGAATGTCTAAAGGCCATGTTAAATAATTTTATTTAAAATAAATTTATTTTGTAAATTTAATTTAAATGAGTTTATTATTTTAAACTTGAAAAAGTTTATTTAATAAACTTAATTTAAATAAGTTTATTTTATAAATTTAAA
Source organism: Oenanthe sinensis (assembly GCA_028671895.1). Taxonomy (NCBI): domain Eukaryota; kingdom Viridiplantae; phylum Streptophyta; class Magnoliopsida; order Apiales; family Apiaceae; genus Oenanthe; species Oenanthe sinensis. Next base: position 5,540,785 of record JAPMAC010000198.1, read on the forward strand.
TTAAATAAATTTATTCCTTAAATTTAAATAGATTTACTTTTATAATTTAAATTTGTTTAGATAATTTTATTTTATAAATTTAAATTTAGATAAATTTATTTTATAAATTTTATTTAAAATAAATTTATTTTGTGAATTTAATTTAAATGAGTTTATTATTTAAACTTGAAAAAGTTTATTTTATAAACTTAATTTAAAGAAGTTTATTTGATAAATTTAAATTAAATAAATTTATTCTCTAAATTTAAATAGATTTATTTTTATTATTTAAATTTGTTTAAATAAATTTATTTTATGAAATCAAATTTAGATAAATTTATTTTATAAATTTTATTTAAATAAATTTATTTTATAAATTTTATTTAAATAAATTTATTTTATAAATTAAATTTAAATTAGTTTATTATTTAAACTTGAAAGGTTTATTTTATAAATTTAATTTAAGTAAATTTATTAGTTAAATTTATATAGATTTAATTTATAATCTAAACATATTAAATCTTGGTCCATTTTTCAAAAAGGATTTGTAGTTGAAAAATTCTTCATTTTGGCTCAGAATTAATTCCCAGAGCATATGACCCGTTTTCAAGGAAAGTGGTCATTTCGTATTAGTAGGTTTATTCCGGAGTATTTGGATTTTATTGTGGATGTTACGACTGTTTATGTTATAGTTCCACAAACTGCTCAAATGTAAAGATATGATAGATTTATTAGTAGGGAACTCTGTAGAATTTTTCTCTGACTCTACTGATCATTCTAGTTTTTGTATTTGTACAAAATGGATTTAAGAATCGTTAGAGGTCACAACTGAAGAAACATATGAGGCTAAAAGTAGCAAGATCAGGGCTGTGCTACAATATTCAAGAAGCCTGAACAAGCAAATGATGACAAAGATTGTGTTGAGTTAAAAGTAGGAATGTCAAGCATTAGTAAGGTTACATCAAGGGAAAACATTTGTTGGTGAAGTTAAATGCAAAGTTGATTCTATCAGTGACGGTGATGAACCACATGGATATCTGGCATTAATGACCAACACTGGAGATGAATCACTAAGCACTTTGTTTGCCCAGATGAATAAACTATTACAGAAGGGGGGGTTGAATGTAATAGTACCAGTAAATCGATTAAGAACACAAGTATGTAAAAGATGAATATTGTTCTGTATTAAAGATTATGAATAGGTTACAAAACTCTCTCAAGAAGTTATTTGTTCTTAAGAGCTGCTAGGTTATGAAAAATAAGACTTGACATATTTTAATGTTAACCTATGTCTGTGTTTATATAGACACAGTTATAATTCAATTACAAATCAGATTAAAAATAGAATAGCTTTACATAAGGAAATAGTCTTGCATTCGGATTCCTTCTTACTTTCCTATTCAGACTCTGATTCGAATTGCTTCCTGACAAACTCTGATAATAAACTCTGTCGGTTGTTATTCTCTGATAGAGCATTCTCTGTTAGAGTAAACTCTGATTGAGTATTCTCTGATAGAGTAAACTCTGTCTGACAGATCCTTAAACTCTGATGACGTCAGCAATGTAAACTCTGACTTGTATTCTCTGAAAGCCATCAGTGTTTGCTTCCTAACAATCTCCCCCAAATTATGCTTTAAGAAATAAAACATAAATTTCACTTATGATGTCAGAAATCCAAGACAAATGCATCAGAGTTTGTTTACCATTTTTAACTCTGATTCTTCTGTAAGAAAAATTATCTTTCAGAAATTGATTCAGAAGTTTTTCTTCAGCAGCTTTCAGCAAATCAACCAGCTTCTCCTTCAATTCCATAATTGGATCAGAAGAATCATCAATCTGATAAATAGTAGCCCTCAGAGCATAGATAGATGATCTGTTCATTCTTTCATCCAAAGCAATGCAACAAGCCTTCATACCATCATGATTTAAGATTAGTGTAGGAATCCTTAACACCATTTTGACTTTTGCATCTCCCTTTCTCATTGCTCTTCTTGATCCATCTTCAAGTAAGTATCCAGGCTCATACTCCTCAGAGTTTATCATCATTAATCTTTCATTTTTCTTCTTCATAGCTATTGCTCCTTCAAGAATTTTTACCCATCTAGAAGTAACTTCATTTTCATCATTTAGGAGAAACAAAATATGTTCAAGTTCTTTAGATGCTTTTTGAATTAAATCTTCTTGAGAAATCTTCAAAACTCTCCCATCCTCCAAGAAATAAATGAGCTTCTCCTTAGCTTGAGCACCATCAAAGATATCCTTCACAATATTAACAGAGATTAGTTTGTCCAAATGTTCTTGAGACAGCTCTTCTTCAGGTTTGTCTTTCAATGAATAAGGATCTCTGAAGATGTTTGCTTCACCTCTGTAGACCTTAGCATGTGCATCACCAATACCACCTTTGTCTTTTCCAAGTCCGGCATTGAGAGTCAGAGTTTGAGTCTTTGTCCACAGAAGATCAGACCTTTTCTTCCTTATCAGAGATTGTTGTTGTTCTTCTTCCTCATCATCAAAGCTTGAACCACCTGGAAGAAAAGTTGTTCCAGACATAGTGAGAGGATTCTTCATCTTAGCTGGAGCTTTTTGTTGAATTCTTGTAGATGATCTTGTTTGTATTTTTGAACGTGGTTTTGATTGAGCAACTGGCTTGGAAGCTTCAACATTCTTAACTTGAATGGGCTTTGATTCTGGCTTATTTTGAACATGTACCTTCTTCTGAATTTGACTTTTTCTCACATATCTTCTCTTTTTCTGGACTTGAGCAATGTCAGTACCAGACTTCTTCAATTCAGCTTCTACAACAACTGGATCTAAGCCAGAATTTTCCTCTTCAAATAGCTTCCTTGTCAGTTCTGCATCTTTTAAATTTTGTTCCTCAATTTTCTCAGGCTTCTCTTCTTCTTCAAGCCTTTTTTCTAAAGCCAAATCAGCTTCTATCAGAGTTTGTTGTTTGTCAGAAATTAACTGTTTGTCAGAGTTTGTTGCCATTAGAGTTTGAGTTGTTGACAGAGTTTGACTTTGATCAATCAGAGTTTGTTGCTTCAGAATTTGTTTACCCTTCATGTGACCCCCTTGATCTTCATCATCAGGTTTATCAGGTTGTTGTACAACATCCTCTTTGCATTTGTCCTTATCTGAACTCTCCCCCTTTCTGACATCAGACCCGTGCTTGACAGTAAGAATATCAATTATTGTGTGTAGCATTCCCTGCATAGAACTGATAGATTTAGAAATATTATCCACTTTTGCCTCTAGAGCATCTTGTCTGGCTGAGACATTCTTGAGTTTGATCTCCATAGAATTTTGTAAAGATTTAACAAAAGCAGAGTTGTTGGTAAGAGAATCCTTAATTGCACCAACTTCAGTGTGAAGTCCTTTGGATAAGACAGTAGTAGCTTTCAAAATAGATTTCAGTTCTGCAGAACTATTCTATTTATCAGCCTTATTAACTAAATCATGAACATGTGGCCAATAGATAGTTTCATTTGAATATTTCCAAGAACTATCCCAAACTTTTTGTTTAAGAGAATCTATCAACACGTCTCGAGAAGTTCCTGGTTGAGAAGAGAAATCTCTTTGAACACCTTTAGCATCAAAAGCAGCTTCAATCTCTCCTTTAAGATCCTCTACCACCATATAATCAGGATAGTTCATGCTCAGTCTTTCATGTGCATCACGTAAATTGACTGGCCACTTCTTAGTATTGTATCTTTGAGAATAGGGAATGGACAAGTCTGTAACTTCTTCATCAGCAAAAATGGGCTCATCAGAGTCTGTGTCCTCTGTTGGTGTAGGTGCCCTAGAGGCAATACAATGTTTCTTTTAATAGACCTTTATGTCATTTGATTATTCAATAAACGTATTTATTATGACTTTAATTTCTGCGATATATTTGTTAGCATAATAAATGTCCTTAGAATCATGATACACATTGTATAGTTTAGTACTTGACTTGAACTTGAGATTATATAATATATCATATTCTTAAAGGTCCCTAGTCGAGTATTATTATTATAGGACAATAATAATACATAAATAGACTAGTATGTTGTTTGACAGATAACCACATCTCATTGGTTATAAGTATGGGGATACTAAAGTCAATACATAGGTACATGTAGGAGTACATGGTACTGGACAGACCCACAGTGAGATTCTTCATGTTTAATAAAGTCATAAGAAAGACTCACAGTGATAATGGTGTAATGATCCTCTGACTTGAGATCATTATATTTCTATACGAGGATTATTATACTTTGACTACATTAAAAGTTACCTTTGACCGGGTGATGATAAAAGTGGACATCGGGTATATCATGAGTCGTATGAGAAATATGAATGATAGATAAATGATTTAACCCTCCTATAATTAGGAGAGATATTATTGGCCTCTTGATTGAGTGAGACTATAAAATGCATGGCCGTGCTCAAATAATGATTTGTTTTTTCATAGTCTACTCATGGATCAAGTAAACCCGGATTAAATGTTGTAGAGGATGACTAAATACATGCCTCGAATTTAATCTATAATATATGTGGTTAAAGGGATTATATTACACAGAAACATTAATCACGAAAGGTTTAATTCAATCACCAATTATTATTATTACTTGGGTAGCAATGATGTATTACTAGATGCCACTCATTGTTTATAATTTTATTATTAGAAAATAAAATTATTTCCAACGTAATAATAACCTAAAGGGTCACACACAAAGAATGTTTAAATGGAGCTTTATTTAAATTATGAATTTAAATAATGTTATTACTATTAATTCGAATTTATAATTAATTAAGTAAGACTTGATTAATTATAAACATACTAGAATTCAGATTAATAATTAAACCCAAAATCAGAATGGGTTTTTAAGAAGCCCCATGGATTAGGGTTTGACCCATTATCTCTAGCTCATATAAATACATTATGATGTGTTTAAAAGGGTATTACTTGTGAATTCGTTTTATAACAGAAACCCTAGCAGCTCATAGAAAAGAGAGGCTAGCAAGAGAGAAGAGATAATTCGTGGCTCTTTTGGCTAGTAGTATCTCCGCTGATCATTGGACGAATCGACGTTCGTGTGGATACCGTTAGAGAGCAGTTCTTGAAGCAAGGACTACTGTGATTCATCAAGCAAGGATCTCCGTTGAGTTCGTGAAAGTCAAGACCAGAAAATGTATAATTCTATTTCACCATAATCTGTCCAAGCTTATACATGATCCTGCGTTAGGGTTCCGAAATTTTTCGTTATATTTACGTTTAATCCGCTACGTTTTATGCCTCGGAACCCAATAATGGCATCAGAGCTACGTGTATAAGGGATTGATTTGGTTACGTGTTTTTATGTATTTGATGCATATGTGTCTGTTTGATGACTGCCATGCTACTGCCATGTATATTCGAATTGTTATACATATGATGAGTATATAGATGATGATACTAGCATGTTAATGATTTGTCATGACTGATTTATATGCCTTATTGCGATTTGTATATTATGCATGAGGGGTCAGTTTATATAGTGATATAAACTGGTGGACAGATTATGTTGGACATGATCTGTTAACTGGGATATGATAAGTATGTATATGATACATGCTTCTGAAACTGTATAAGTTGCAGTGGGGAAAAAGGCCAACAGATATGATCTGTAGTTCAGCTCGACCCCGGCCGGGGGCTGCCGCCCCCAGACCCCGCCCGGGGCTGCCGCCCCGGACCCCGCCCTGGGGCTGCCGCCCCCGGACCACCGTAATATTTTATTTTGTGTACTTGAGCATGGTGCTGGTTATGGCCTTAGACCTCTAGATTAATGGTTTTGGTTTTGGTTTTATAAATACAACTTGCATGTCGTTTTCTTCATTTTTGTAATTGTTTAACCTCGAATGTAACTCGAGTTTTCTTATGTAAGTACATTAGTATAGGTTGTATTCAATTATTCCATGTAATGTACTTGAAGATTGAAGGATGATCCAAGAAGAGGAGCAAGCACCCATGGATACAAGAAGAATGAAGACATGTAATTGTATTTATATTTTACCACCATAGATTGACTTTGATCCTTTCATTAGCTCGAAAGGATCACATAGGAAAGGGGCCATAACCAAGCACGTTTACATACTGCACTTTACATATTGATGTATGAATGGTAGTGTAGAATACTTAATGATGCATGCTTTAATTAGATAAATCATGAATGTATTAGATACGTCACCCATGCCATGCTTGTCATGTTAAACAAGATAAAATCTGTAACGATTTAAGATTTTAAAATTAACAAACGATCATGAGATTCTTGTGTTTATGAAATATGGATTTTTTAAAACACGGAATTGAATATGAATTTTTGATATCTATAACTGGGATTTTCTAACAAAAGCGGATATGCGTATTCGTAAGGCTGATGGGTTTTAAGTGTGACCACTGGTATCCTCCATCTACCTGGGAAATGAACAATTTAAGATGTCAATTTGAAATATTTGGTTCAAGGAAAAATTGAGGATATCTTCATGATCGTCAGAAATTTTCTAAACCCCTTAACAAAATATTAAGTTTTACTCGGATGCTTTCCAATGAATGAACACTCATCGAATCCTAGATCGATTAGGGGAAAGACTATCAGTGGCAGGGGACTCCTATCTATCGTGGTGAGATGCGACGAATATAAACGGTTATATTCAACCATTTATGAACTTAGAAGCATAGAGTTTGGTTAAAAGTCTATTAGATAGATAAGATTAATCGTTGTTCACAAAACTATCCAAGAATTATATATATGATATAATTGACAAATGTTGTCTACCTAAATAATCATTTTTTTAAGGACTTCCAGTGGTTGACTTAAGACATGACGAAATATGGATCTTGGCTCACTAGAAAGAATTATGGGATATATTTTCCAAATTAATAGTAAGGGCTATTAATTTGATAAAAATAGTGGGAGATATATTATGAATATATCATAATCATTTAAACATAATAAATAACTCAGACAATCTAATGTTTATTTTGTGCTTTTATCATTATAGATACCAAATAATGGCAAACAACACAAACACACTATCCGTACGATCAGTTATTGAGAAGGATAAGCTGACAGGAGGAAATAACTTTCTAGACTGGTAGAGGAATTTGAGGATTGTCATCAGGAAGGAGCACAAGCTTCATGTCATTGATATTCTTCCGGCAGGTCCCCTTCCTGAGGGCGCTATTGTTGAGGAACGAGCAGCTCATACAAAGGATGAGAATGATGCAAATGATGTTGCATGTCTTATGTTGGCAAGTATGAGTGCTGAGCTTCAAAGACAGCATGTGCATATGGATGCATATACTATCAATGAGCACTTGCAAAGCATGTTTGCAAGCCAAACTCGTCAAGAAAGGTTCAACACGAGTAAGTCCCTCTTTAATTGCAAACAAGGGGCAAGTGAACCAGTTGGCCCACATGTTCTGAAGATGATTGGTTACATTGAGTATCTTGATACTTTGGGTTTCCCGATTGGTCCGGAAACTGGTATTGACCTAATCTTGAATTCTCTGAACAACAAATTCACTCAGTTTGTTATGAACTACAATATGAATGAATTTGACAAAACACCTACTGAATTATTGGCTATGTTGAGAACATATGAGACCAACATGAAGATGGCTGATCCTGCTCCCATACTGATGGTGGGCAATAAAGGTAAGGCCAAAGGGAAAGGCAAGTGGAAGGGTAAGAAGAAGACAGGATCTGATTCTACGCCCAAGCCAAAGTCAGGTCCTAAACAGGCTTTAAAGCCTAAAGGTGGGGTCGCTAAGGATGAATGTCACTACTGTAAGAAAACTGATCACTGGAAGAGAAACTGTTCAGTTTACTTGGAGGATCTGAAGAAGAAGAGGGCTGAACAAGCTTCTAATTCAGGTATATATGTTATAGAAGTCAATCTGTCTATTTCTACATCTTGGGTATTGGATACTGGATGTGCTTCTCACATTTGTATAAATGTGCAGGAAATGCAGAGAAGTAGGACATTGGCTAAAGGAGAAATGGACCTACGAGTTGGCAATGGAGCAAGAGTTGCTGCTTTAGCTGTAGGAACCTATTATTTATCTTTGCCCTCTGGGCTAGTTTTAGAACTGGAAAATTATTATTACGTGTCTGCGATTCGCAGAAACATTATTTCTATTTCTTGTTTGGACAAGAAAGGTTTTTCGTTTACAATAAAGAACAACAGTTGCTCTTTTGTTTTGAATGATTTAAGCTATGGTGTTGCGCGTTTGTTTAATGGTTTATATGTTCTTGACTTAGATAATCCTGTCTGTAATATAGAAAATAAACGACTTAAAGTTAATGACTCAAATCAAACATACCTCTGGCATTGTCGTCTAGGCCATATAAATGAGAAACGCATATCCAAATTACATAAGCATGGATACTTGGATAAGTTTGATTTTGAATCATACCAAGAATGTGAATCTTGTTTGCTTGGTAAAATGACTAAAGCCCCTTTCACATGTAAGGGTCAAAGGGCCACTGAACGTCTGGAGCTAATACATAGTGATGTATGTGGCCCAATGCGTGTGATGGCTAGAGGAGGCTACTACTACTTCATAACATTTACTGATGATTTCAGTAGATATGGATATGTATATCTTATGAAGAATAAATCCGATTCTTTTGAAAAGTTCAAAGAATACAAGGCTGAAGTAGAGAAGTAAATTGGCGGAGGTGCAAGTATTAAAATCTTACGATCTGATCGTGGAGGAGAATACTTGAGCACTGAATTTAAAGATTATTTAAAGGAGTGTGGTATTGTATCACAACTCACTCCGCCAGGTACACCTCAATGGAATGGAGTTTCAGAGATGAGAAATTGCACCTTGTTGGACATGGTGCGATCGATGATGAGTCATGCAGATCTTTCAATTAGTTTCTGGGGTTATGCTCTAGAAACAGCGGCTTTCACACTTAATTGTGTTCCTACTAAGAAGGTTCAAAAGACTCCATAAGAGATATAGGAGAAGAAACGGTCAGGCATGAGCTTTATGAAAGTTTGGGGATGCAAGGCGTTTGTGAAGCGTCAAGTATCTGACAAGCTTGGACCTAAATATGAAGAGTGCAATTTTGTGGGATACCCTAGTGAAACAAAGGCGTATTATTTCTATAGTCCTTCTGAGCAGAAAGTGTTCATTTCTCGAGATGCTATTTTCATGGAAAGATATTTTGTTTCCAAAAGAAACAGTGGGAGAACTATAAACCTCGATGAAGATCGAGAACCACAAAATAGCATTGAACCTGAAGTGGAACAAGAGCAAGATAATGATAATGCTTAACAAACACAGGTTGCTCGTAGAACTGGTAGAATTCGCCATGAGCCAGAGAGATATGGATTTCTCTTGACTCAATGTGGTGATTTGATGCTCATAGATGAATATGAGCCTCTCACATACCAAGATGCTATGAACAGTCCAGACTCTAAGAGATGGCTAGAAGCCAATAAATCCGAGATGGATTCCATGTACGAAAACCAAGTATGAACTTTGGTTTATCCACCTGAAGGGGTAAAACCCATAGGGTGCAAATGGGTTTTCAAGAAGAAAACTAACATGGATGGAAATGTTCAGACCTATAAAGCAAGGCTGGTTGCAAAAGGTTTCAAACAAATTCATGGTATTGACTATGATGAAACTTTCTCACCAGTGGCTATGGTCAAGTCCATAAGGATTTTGCTTGCTATTGCAGCATTCCATGATTATGAAATCTGGCAAATGGATGTCAAAACTGCCTTGCTTAATGGAAGCCTTGAAGAGGATGTGGATGTGTACATGACACAACCTGAAGGTTTTGTCGATCTAAGGAATGTTAGCAAGGTATGTAAATTACGTCGATCCATTTATGGATTGAAGCAAGCCTCAAGGAGATGGAATATCCGTTTGATGAAACAGTCAAAGAGTATGGCTTTGTTCAAAACGAAGATGAACCTTGTGTTTACAAGAAGGTTAGTGAGAGCCATGTGGCATTCATAGTACTATATGTTGATGACATACTACTAATGGGGAATGACATACCTTCTCTTAAGGCTGTTAAGACTTGGTTAGGGAGTAACTTCTCTATGAAAGACTTAGGAGATGCATCCTACATTCTAGGAATGAGGATCTATAGGGATAGATCTAGAAGGATGATCGGTCTAAGTCAGAGTACATACATCGATAAGGTTTTGCATCGTTTTGGTATGCAAAATGCAAAAAGGGGATATGTCCCCGTGTCTCAAGGGATAACGATCTCTAAAGATCAGTGTCTGAAATCATTGGATGAGAAGGACCACATGAGTAAGGTTCCATATGCCTCAGCAATTGGATCCATCGTGTATGTAATGGTATGTACTCGCCTAGATGTTTCGTATGCTTTAAGCATGACGAGCAGATACCAATCTAATCCAGGTGAAGGTCACTGGACGGCTGTCAAGAATATTCTAAAGTACTTGAAAAGGACTAAAGATTCATTCTTGGTGTATGGAGGAGAGGAAAAACTGGTTATAAAAGGTTACACCGATACAAGTTTCCAAACAGACAGGAATGATACTGTATCACAGTCTAGTTTTGTGTTTTGTCTAAACGGAGGTGCTGCAAGTTGGAAGAGTTCAAAGCAAGAAACAGTAGCTGATTCTACAATGGAGGCTGAGTACATTGCAGCTTGTGAAGCGGCTAAGGAAGCTGTTTGGATTCGAAAATTCATTACTGATTTGGGAGTGGTTCCATTGATCGCAGATCCCATTGATCTATACTGCGATAATAATGGAGCCATTGCACAGGCTAAAGAACCTAGATCTCACTCCTGAACCAAACACATACTCAGGAGATATCACCTCATTCGAGAGATTAATGAAAGGGGTGACATACACATATGTAAAGTGCACACAAATGATAACATTGCAGACCCACTGACCAAAGGCTTGTCGCAGACGAAGCACGACGGTCACACTAGTTCCATGGGTATTAGATACATGGGAGATTGGCTCTAGTGCAAGTGGGAGATTGTTGGTGTAGGTGCCCTAGATGCAATACAATGTTTCTTTTAAAAGACCTTTATGTCATTTGATTATTCAATAAACGTATTTATTATGACTTTAATTTCTGCGATATATTTGTTAGCATAATAAATGTCCTTAGAATCATGATACACATTGTATAGTTTAGTACATGACTTGAACTTGAGATTATATAATATATCATATTCTTAAAGGTCCCTAGTCGAGTATTATTATTATAGGACAATAATAATACATAAATAGACTAGTATGTTGTTTGACAGATAACCACATCTCATTGGTTATAAGTATGGGGATACTAAAGTCAATACATAGGTACATGTAGGAGTACATGGTACTGGACAGACCAACCCACAGTGAGATTCTTCATGTTTAATAAAGTCATAAGAAAGACTCACAGTGATAATGGTGTAATGATCCTCTGACTTGAGATCATTATATTTCTATACGAGGATTATTATACTTTGACTACATTAAAAGTTACCTTTGACCAGGTGATGATAAAAGTGGACATCGCGTATATCATGAGTCGTATGAGAAATATGAATGATAGATAAAGGATTTAACCATCCTATAATTAGGAGAGATATTATTGGCCTCTTGATTGAGTGAGACTATAAAATGCATGGCCGTGCTCAAATAATGATTTATTTTTTTATAGTCTACTCATGGATCAAGTAAACCCGGATTAAATATTGTAAAGGATGACTAAATACATGCCTCGAATTTAATCTATAATATATGTGGTTAAAAGGATTATATTACACAGAAACATTAATCACGAAAGGTTTAATTCAATCACCAATTATTATTATTACTTGGGTAGCAATGATGTATTACTAGATGTCACTCATTGTTTATAATTTTATTATAAGAAAATAAAATTATTGCCAACGTAATAATAACATAAAGGGTCACACACAAAGAACGTTTAAACGGAGCTTTATTTAAATTATGAATTTAAATAATGTTATTATTATTAATTCGAATTTATAATTAATTAAGTAAGACTTGATTAATTATAAACATACTAGAATTCAGATTAATAATTAAACCCAAAATCAGAATGGGTTTTTAAGAAGCCCCATGGATTAGGGTTTGACCCATTATCTCTAACTCATATAAATACATTATGATGTGTTTACAAGAATGTTACTTGTGAATTCGTTTTACAACAGAAACCCTAGCAGCTCATAGAAAAGAGAGGCTAGCAAGAGAGAAGAGATAATTCGTGGCTGTTTTGTCTAGTACCATCTCCGCTGATCGTTGGACGAATCGACGTTCGTGTGGATACCGTTAGAGAGCAGTTCTTGAAGCAAAGACTACTGTGATTCATCAAGCAAGGATCTCCGTTGAGTTCGTGAAAGTCAAAACCAGAAAAGGTATAATTCTATTTCACCATAATATGTCCAAGCTTATACATGATCCTGCGTTAGGGTTCCGAAATTTTTCGTTATATTTACGTTAAATCCGCTGCGTTTTATGCCTCGGAACCCAACATCCTCCCCATCAGAGTTAGTGACTTTCTTAGAGTTTAAGAATAGATCAGAGTTTACAACTGATAAACTCTGAGTACCTGCAAAAGAAAAGCTCAACACACAATGTCCTACAGAAATAAGAGGTGGCTGAGAAAGGTTGACTGTAGTTACATGAGTAAGGGTACCCTTTTCAGGACTATTCATGATCATTCTAGCAGTTAAATTAGGAAAGGTAAAATCTGAACTTAAACTATCAGAGAATTTGTGAGATGTGTGTATTTATGCTAAAACACATATTCCACTTACAAGTGTACTTTTTCTTGTTCCTAGGACAAAGCTTAAAGTAGAAACTTCACTTTTTCTATTCAAATTTGTCTTCATTCCATTTGTAGATAAAGTTGTTCTGAGATGTACAGACATCCTTGACTCCTTGAGCATGCTTTATCTTTTTGTTTGTCTTCTCCCAAGTTGCAATAGTAGGCTTGATAGACTAGATAGTAATGTCAAAATCAATCCTTAAATTTTCACTACCTAGTCTGCTACTTGAAACAGCTGTCAGCTTCACCAAAAGGTTACTGTCAACCTTTAGCCTCTCTTTGGTGATAATATCTTTGACTCTACATACTTTACTGTCAAACTTGACAGTCTTCTAAAACATGGTGTCGTCCAAAGCTACTGTCAACTATCCCCGCCAATGTTGTTGTCAGCTATCCCCGCTAAAGTTGCTGTCACTAAAACTTGTTGTCTTCGATTCTTCAATCTCTGCCAAATTTACTGTCAAGGGAATAGTTGTTGTCAGTAAAACTTGTTGTCTTCGAATCTTCATTCTCTACCAAGTTTACTGTCAAGAGAATAGTTGTTGTCATCTGTTCCAAATGTGTTGTCACTTGAATATGCTGTCATAGGCTTCAGTTTGCAGAATGTTACTGTCAATGGTTTGATCCATGTTGTGCATGAACACTTTGTGAACTTCTACATCATAGATCATGTTATTACATTTTTACAAGACAGTAACTATTGAGACTTACTGTCACCTATTTAGCTTTTATACATACTGTTACAAGTGATAACTAAACATACTGTCAATATGCATATGATAGTACATTTTACTTAGTTAATTTCTAATTAATCTAAGTATAATATAGTTGATTACAATGTTAACACCACAATCCCTAACAATTATTTATTATTTTCCTTCCAAAAACTCCTGATAATATCAGTAATAAAATTTTAGAATAATATTTTTAATTAAAACAGATTTTTGATAGAAAAATTAGAGTTTTTTCTAATATGTCCCAAACTTAAAAGTTGTTTACATATATATGTCCTATTTTTATTTTTATTTTCAAATATGTCTCATACACAATTTTTTTCATCTTAATAATTTTAGAAGGACACTTTTATCCTTCTAGCTTAAATCAATTGAAATTCTAAAATAAATGTAATATAATTATAATATAAATGTAATATTTATAAATTAAATCCTCTAAATCTAAATTTGAGACTAAATTATTTTATTACAAAATTTTAATATATGTTAAACATATAAAGTTTAAAAAAAAATTTGTCTTTAAAATTTTTGTTTCACAAAAAAATATTAAAAAATTAAAATAAAAAATAGTATTAAGATCTAAACAACCCATATTTCACATATACATATAATAAGTTTTGAAAATTTAATCATATCATTATTCAAATAACTAGATAATAAAAAACATGTATTACAAAACCCATCTTCAAAAAAATTAAATTACTATAAGATTAAGACCTGTGAAAATAAAATAATTATATATTTACTCATTATTATTAATTACATGTTATATAAAGTACGTTAAGTTAATCTAAGGGTATATTAGTCTTAATATTCATATTTAACTGTGATAATAAGGTAATACAACATATTTATAAAACGAATATAAAAAGGGACATATTGATAAATGACCACATTAATTTGGAACATATTATATAAATTTTTGAAAAATTATTTGACTCATAATTATAGTAAATAGAGAGAATAACTAATAATGTACTTGTAAAATTCCAAATTTAATTTAAGATATAGGGCTTGTTTGGCAAACTGCTACTTATGGAAATAAGGGTTTATTTCCGGGAAAAAGTAGGGATGTATGTACTTTTCAGAAATAAGCCCTTATTTCCAGAAAAAAGTAAGTTCATATTTGGTTTTAAAATTCTAAAACAAATATTTATCTTTAAAAAAAATATGAAAATATGTAAAAAAAATAATAAAATAAGCTACTTATTTTAAGTTTATGGAACCCCAAACACCCACATAGAATTATTTACTTTTTTAGACAACCCACCTTCTCAAGTTCTCAGCAATCACAACATATAGATACAAAATTCTGTGTATATAAAACATAAGAGTCGACCTTACAAGTACTTGACCCGATACAAAGTGGTCTGATTAGGGATCTTCAGATTCTCATGATTCTATAAAGACCAAGTGGCCAGAGCTTCTCTACATACAATCTTGTTTGGTTAGTGTTTTTTTTAATGTTGGTTTTGTGTCTACGACTATGTATGTATTTTTTCTGAAAATAAGTAATTTATTTTTTGTTTTAAAAATAATATTTAATTTTAAAATTTCAAAATAAATATTTATTTTTTAAAAAAATATGAAAATATGTAAAAAAAAAATGAAATAAATAACTTATTTTAAGTTTAAGAAATTCCAAACCGTCGCTGTATGTTTTTTTTAATCGTAAATCTACTCTATTAGGCGTTTCTTGTTGTTCTTGAGTCTTGATTGATGTTGGGTTTTTCATATTTTGATTAAAGATTGAAACTTTAAGATTTTAGGGTTTGTGCTAAAAAAACCCACTTGAAATTGAAGTGGGGTTTGTTTAACTGTCATGGAAAGTAATAAAGATGAAGCTTTGAGATGTATTGGCATTGCTAAAGAGGCAATTGCTTCCGGGAATAAGAACCGGGCTCTTAAATTTATTGGGATTGCTAGAAGGTTGAATGAGAATTTGTCTGTGGATGATCTTTTGTCTGCGTGTGAAAATCTTGATTCGTCGGTGCCTAGGTCATCAAATGGTGAAATTCATGTAGGGAAAGTGAAGGTTGAGCCTGTTCAGGCAAAGGTTGAGGAGTGTAATTATACGCAGGAGAATGTGCAGCTGATTAGGCAGATAAAGAGGAGTAAGGACTATTATTCGATTCTTGGTGTAGAGAAGAGTTGTTCTGTAGATGAGATTAGGAAGGCGTATAGGAAGTTGTCGTTGAAAGTTCATCCGGATAAGAATAAGGCGCCGGATTCTGAGGAGGCTTTTAAGATAGTTTGTAAGGCGTTTCAGTGTTTGAGCAATGATGAATCGAGGAGACAGTATGATCAAGTTGGGTTGGTTGAGGGATTTGAGTCGAATCTTCATTATAATGCTAGGCGAAGAAGGAGAAGAAGTGATATGTTTGATGAACATTTTGATCTTGATGATATTTTCAGGTCATTTTTTGGTCAGCATGATGCATATCACAACTCCAATGTTTACAGAACTAGGCGAACAACCCCACAGCCAAGACAAGATCAGGGTGAAACTGGACCGAATCTGATAATTCTTCTGCAGCTATTACCATTCCTGCTCATCATCGTACTTGCCTATTTTCCATTTTCCGAGCCTAATTATTCTTTGCAGAGAAACTATTCCTATCAGTTTCCAAAGTCAACTGAGATATGGAGTGGAATTCTTTGTCAATTCAGCTGACTTTGATGACAACTTTCCAGTAGGAAGTGTTGACCGTGCCAACATAGAGAGCAATGTTATCAAAGACTACAAAAATATGCTTGGGCGTTATTGTCATATAGAACTCCAGCGACGACAATGGAGCAGAAATCTGCCTACTCCTCACTGTGACAAGCTACAAACTTTTGCAGCTTAGAGGTTAGTATACATTTTTTCCTTTACCCTTGTGTGGTTCATATTTCTTTTGTTACTTTCTATAAATTTATAGTACTATCATAAACCTCTAATTCTGCAGCAATATGTTGGTAGTTTATATAAGGGTTATAGGGTGAGGATGCGACCCTATGTTATTCATGGTCTTTTCACTCAATTCCTGATGTAAAGGACTAAGTTGAGGAAAGAAGAAAAGGGTAAATTAGAGTCAATCCCAAATATCAAAATCTTTATTGGCTACATACACACATCGCGGTTCCCGCTCGACTAACTCCAATGAAAAAGAATATCACGTCATTAACTGCTGCATGTTCGATATTAATCACTTTTGACATGGAGTGACACATGGCGCTCTCAACTTTTTCCCATGCTTTCTTTCTCTACCTATCACCCTTTTTTCGCTTTAAAACAATCAAAATCTCCCACCAAAATGTTAATTTTTAAGCTTCCTTATCTGATGGGCACTACTTTTTCTTCAGTTTTTACATCAGAGCTTGTGTGACAGTTATATGTGAGAATTAATATTTCTAATCCTATTTAATATCATGTGTGATTACAATATTATGTTTTTAATAAATGGGTTAATTTCAATATTTTATTATTTGCATTTTAATGTTTTATATGTTTAATTTATATTTGTTCTTTCAATAATATTTTTATTTCTATTTAATATCATGTATGATTATATTATTACCATTCCTTATTTTTATCTTTTAATACTAAACTTTAGTTTAGTTTTTTTTTATTTATCTTTATTTTTATCCTTTCAATAATATTTTTATTTTTATTTAATATCATGTATGATTATATTATTACCGTTCCTTGTTTTATCTTTTAATACTTCTTTTTAGCTTGTGAGACTCTGAGATTTTCAACTTTCCGCTGAAGAGAGAGGGAGGGAGAGAGATATGATAAATATTATATTGCCTGTCAATGTTTTTGGTCACTAGAGTGAGTCGAGTGAGATCCCGACGTAGCTGCCGAAAATTTTAATAGCCGTAATCGACTTTAATGACCACTTTGATGTTTAGCCGTAATTGATAATACAGCTGATATTGATGTAAATGATAGCATGATATAAATTCTGCATTGAATTATATCCATCTGATTGTGGCATCATTTACAAGCCTTTTACTGAACTTGTGTATAATACGTTTACAACCCAGATACTAATCTTGTGACATACAAGGCCGTTAATTTATTAGATTGCATAAGAAGAAAATACACTCTTAGGTCTCGCCATATTTTGAACTTTTGATACAATTAGACTTGTGATGTCTAGACATAATTCTGTTCCATTAGATTTGTTATCTGGTCTTCGTCTTGGTGTAGGGTATATGGTCATCTCTCTCCTCCTGGGACCAGCTTTACATGTAATCTAGTCAAAATGAAATTCTTCAGCATGCATGAGCCCCTCTGTTTCCTCTGAGATAATAAAATCTCTCTCTCTGTGCAATTGAAATTGTTAAATGACTGAGTTTACTATTAGCTAGGGCTCTTTGTTACAAGAAAACAGTTGTGGAACAATGACATAACTTCATCATTCTATAGGTACTTGTCATTTCATGTTGTGTTGTGGGTGATTCTTCAATATTGGCTTAAAAAGGGTTAAATGGCTATTTGGAAACTAAACTCACACCCAACTTGCAATTTTATCATGTAATTTCAGTTTGATGATGACATTACAAGTTGGGTGGTTGTTTCGCTATGTGGGGAACTTTATATACACATAAGCAAGTACCAATGTCATTTTTCCATCCAATTTCAAAATTTTTAAACGTTTAAAACCTAATTGAAAGCTTAGTATTGGTTTAATGAGTCGACTGCAAGTTTTTCCATTTTGATGATGAAATTGCAAGTTGGGCTTCAATTTGGTGACCAAATAGCTATTTAACCCGGCTTAAAATACAAAATAGTACCAGGTCATATACCCAGAATTTAAATTGTAGCTTTGATTATTGCTTATTGTCTCTTTTACTTTTACCTGAATAAGCAGAACTTAATTGTTCAAAATTACTCTGCAAGTAAAATAAGAGGAGAAACAATAATATGACGTTCCACCCCCAATATAAAGGTTAAACTAAATACTCGTCTGTTTTGCAGAATGTTGCCTTCCTTTGATTTGGATATGTATGTTGATTAACAAAAAGCTTGTTATTTATGGATGTTGGTCATTTGGATATGCCTTTTCTTTTCTTGACTTGGCTACTGATTCCTTACACATATATTGTTGTATTTCTGATATCCAACAGGTTGCAGCTACAATCTCTATACTTTCAGGTGGCATTGCTGCCCCTATTCAACACGTTGTCTCAGAGTATTATAAGCTCCATGCTTTGTTAAATTAAGAACGGGTAGTAAGAACATTGGACAACTTTCAAAACTGTCCCAGATAGCGCTTTAATTATCATTTTTCATACTGTATATTTTTGCATTTCTTAGGCGGTACATTTCTACTTTAGCAAGCTACTGAAATTCAAACAAGCTGTATCTTATCATCATATACTTGAAGGTGATTGTGGGCCCTCCCAGTTATATGGCTACATATGTTACATCCAAAGTTGTTCTGTAACATATTTTTTTAATTGTTATTGTCGTCTTTAATTTTCTGTTGGTAATGGTCAATGTTTAAATTCAAATCTCTAAAGAGACTTGAATCAAATGACCTTGCACTGGATCACTAGAACAACAACTGAAGCAATGGAATTTCGAGAGGCCAACAGTGATAGCTCAACTCACCAAATTTCAAAGGTATAAAAAATGTAAATGCAAGAGTACAAACATGGATGTTTAATTAAAGCGAAAATTTACCATATTTTTATCATGGGTAGATGTTGTATTAGAGAAAAGAGGGCTTAGACTGATAACTGATAAGTATGTTCCCTGCTGTAGTGACTAGTGCATGTATATGCCATACGAGTTAATGATTGAATTGCAAGAAATTCTATAGACTGGTCGCCAGATAATGCGATGACATATGCATGCTAGTTTTTTAGGTAATAAAAAAAGGTGACAACGAAAATTGTGTAGAATTGACCCCGTGTAGTAGCCACACAATAATCGACATACTACCTAATGATGTCTCGTGGATCGCACTTTTCTCTGAAAAATGTAAGAAGATCGAGGAAGATTCGATGACGTTTACAAGATACAACTTTCGATTTCAAATGAAAATATTAAGAGCATATATAAATCGAGGAAGAGAAGCAAATTGCAGAAGGAATACTAACAAGTGAGACTAGAAATAAAAGTTTAAAACATATTCAGAGTACATGACCTAACATGGGATTTGTCGGGGGTGTATATAATTATACTTTTAGATTTAAGAATCCAGCAAGAATTTAAAACATCTTCACAGTAGTACATGGGGCCAGTGGCTATTAGATTTTTCTATCAGTTTCATAGCTGGTCTTATTTTTATTATCATAATGCATATGTTTTTTTTGTTATTATTAATGATACTGAATTTTGAATCGAATATTTTTATGGAAACAATGTATTTACTTCTAGGAAAAAAATTTAAAATGTTAATATATACACATTCACGTTGAACCTTATTTTACCAGCAAAATATATTATTATTAATTTTATATAGCATATGCAAATATGATCTACTATTACTCGATCTGTATCTATAGTGAAATGACTGGTGTATGTATGGTTGATATAAATGTAATCTTTTTGGAGTGTATGCATGTAATTACCAAGAAGATGGATTCAAAAAGTAAACACACAAACTTGTTCGCTTCAGTCCCATGATAATAGTTTCTTTTCGGAAAAAATTGTGTCCCATAATAGTTGTTCATTTCTACTTTCAATGAAAAAATTCAAATTTATAAAATTCAAATTTATCTTGTTTTTTTGTCATTTCCAATATAAAACTTACTTTCTCTGTTTGGTTTTATTTGACGTTTGACTTTTTGACACACTTCTTGTATTAGTGTTCATACCTATATATGTTTATACGTAACTACATATATCCAATACCACATATAGATACCTATATGTAGTCACACAAATTAATCATCAACTTCACACTGCATTAATTATCCATCTGGAATGGTGGTTATGAATTCATAGTTTGCATATATATGAAATCAATAATAAATCTACTAATCTATATGTAAATTTACACTTACAAATTCTCTTATAAATCGATATAAAAATGCGCATATATATATATATAGAAATAAACTCATGATCATTCATCAGAATCATCATCACCGCCGAAGATAGAAATGCGGTTGTAAAGCAGCAAAAGAACAAGAACAAGAAAGAGAGCAACTCCAACAGGTGATCCACTAGCCCGGTGTATCGAGTCAGGTCCTCCAGTAGTAAAGATACTTGATATACAAGAACCACTTTCAGATGAGAGAAACTGTATAGTAAGTAGTAGTATAATAGGCAGTAGTAGAAGACCTACTGGACTCAAGAGCTCAGGTAAAGCCTCCGTTAAGGCCTCGCCTTGCTCGCCAAGAATCGATGGAACAATTACTAATAATGCTACCACTACTACGAACAAGATACCGTAGGGGGCGGAGGCACGACGGTCCTCGACGCCCATGTGGTGGTTTCCTCTAGGGTAGTACATTTTTAGTCGAAGGTGAGTGTTGTGGTTTTTTTGTTTTGGTCCACTTTGTAACTTTTTATTTTTGGTAGTGTAAGGTGAGATGGATATTGAGTGAATGAGAAGAGATGATGGGTGGCCCTGGTAGGGTTGTTATTTTTTGGAGACGCGCCTTCGTTCATTTATTGGTGTTGAATCGTAAAATTATTTTAAGTCGAACACTATTGTTTTCTATTATTAAAGAAAGGTCCTAATCAATGTTAATTTTTTGCAGAATAATGTAGCTATAGCTAGCTAGTTATAGAACGTATATATTAATTATCTTCACGAGAGCTTTTCATTGTTAAGTTAATATTACATTTATAAAAATAAATATTTTAAATTTTTGGACTTCAAATACTCGCATGGAGATTTAGGGGAGTATTAATGAGGGCTTCCATGAAACTTCGCGGGTTTTTTGCTAATTTTTCAATCAAATTATCATTTCATTTCTTGCTAATACTCAAAGTCATCTTGATCATGATGACTACTCTTCTTTTACAAATAATTAATAATCATTCCATAACATTATGTAGTAGTACTATATATAATACTTTTTATACAGTCTTTAATTTTCATGTCAAAAAATTGACATCAATCCCCCATGATATTATTATTTATTATCTAATATGATAAAATATTATTAGGTAATGGTCACTGAAGAAGTTTAGTATTACTGCCAAGTTGGTAGTCAAGAACTCAAGATACATTTAATGTGAATATGAACCTTGGACGTGAAGGAAAGTCTTTACATTGTTCCATGTATAAGAATAATAATTAAATAATGGCTGCAGGCGATTGATCCCATGCATTAATATTAAGTTCTACTTGAAATGTACAGGCCTCGCTGCACATGGTACTTGAGACTGACTTTAGGGCTCGATTTGTAGTTATATTCTGATCGAACTTGAACTGTTTTAAATATATATATATATTATTTAATTATTTTCTTGCCATTTTATTTATTTGTAATATTCCCAAAATTTAAAATTCATAAATACTAATTAAATTTGACAATGCCCATTCCAAATCTGAACACAAGCTAGAGTAACAACTCAAATTATTTCACTTTTATTAAAATAAATTGTAAATATCATCAACTTCTACAGAACTTAAACTGCTAGATCACTACATAGAAGTCAAATATTCCCACTATAACATAATAACAAAACTCATTATAAACTCTACAAAGCCTGGCTGGAGATTCCTCTGCTACAGCTTCAAAAGTTTCACCAGGCACCAGCTTGAGTGACAACTGCACCAGCTGCAGCACCTGCACTCTGTTTCTGGAACTGTTCAGCGAGCTTCCTCAATTTATCCACGTTATCTGGCGGTAAAATAAATAATACATACATATTAAACTTAAAATGTATATGTAATTTTCCAGGAAAATAAACACAGCTGGAGACCAGGTGAACACAGTATCAAATAGCAACACATACCCAATTGGTTAATAATTCCTGCAAGTATATCTTGTAATTCTGAAAACAAAAAATTAAGTTATTAATATGAGTATCCGGAAAGTGAAGCTGGAAAATGTTTAAGAGAACTTATCTGATGAACCAGTACTAGATAATCGTTCATTAGTCATACAGATCTTCATTATAAGATAACCAAACTAACTTTTATGAGTAAATTCATGCATAAACGATGATATAAGGTGGACATACAAAGACAACAATTTGAGATAACAGAATTATACTTTTAGTTTGTGGAGAACATCAACCCCCAACTGTTTGCAGCAATGGAAGCTTGAACTGAAATAAAATATAAAAAAATTATTAACTAGGTGGCACAGAAGAAAAACTAAACACACCAAAATACATGGCACTTACGTAATCAAAAACCTTTGGATTCACAAACTGGATAACTACATCATCCATGGAGATATTCACTTCCTCAATTGCAGGAATTGCATTCACTCCTATTCTCTTTAATGTGCTTTGGCCTCTTTTATTCTGCCTTCTTCTTTCTGTGTTCGGAATCTGATAAATTTCAGTACACCTCAGGCATCAATGTAATAAAGATATGCTTATCGAATCAGTTAATTACAAAATGTGTAATATAGGGCAAGTGCATCCTAGATGTTATTTAATATGCCAGAATATCCAACCCAAATTCATACAAGATTCTTGTTGCTAGATTAAAGTCTTCAGTTGCAGAAAGACAAACCTCATAATGCTACCTTTTACACGAACTGCACTAGCCATTTTCATTTAGCTTTTCCCTGTTCATCTGCATGGAAATCGAATTGGAAAAAATAAAAATCTTTTTCTATCTAGGAAAAGAAGACCTGTCAACATAACTAACAACACTCACAATGCTTCAGATTTTTACCGTCTTTGTTTGTTTGGTTGTTTATTCGTCAGCAAGAAAACTTTCTGCTAATTTTATTTTCGGAGATTCTTTGGTTGAAGCTGGTAATAACGACTACATTGTTTACCTTTCCCAGGCTAATTACCCTCCAAATGGTATTGACTTTGGGAGGCCAACAGGAATATACACTAATTACACACTAATTACAGGAACTATATATAGTTGATTAAAGGGTTCAACACACAAAACCCTCTGTATTAATTAATTTCCCCAAACACACAAAATTAGTTTACTAAATAAGTAAGAAAGTTATTATCCGGCAATGACAATAATCTGGCAACAACATAAGTACATTACATGTACATAGGCACTAGGCTCAAAATATCATAATTGTATGCGTATTCACTTGCCCAACGCACAAAATTGAATTTTATACACACAGAAAACTAATTTGTTTTGCACTTACCAGATTCCTGTTGGCAGCAATCAAGCGGAAAACTAATTTTATACACACAGAAAATTGAATTTTATACACAGAAAACTAATTTAATTTTTGCTTTTAAATATTGAATAAATAATTCAATTGGAGCAACTCTCGTATTTTATTCAAATAATAATAATAAATATTAACTCTAAAAAATAAATATTTTTAAATAATTAATTATGTACAATTGTTTATTAATAAGTAATTGACGAATTGTGGTTTTAAAATATTTTAATTGATGTTTAAAATAATTAATTTGAGATAATACTTGTACTTTATTCAAATATTTATAATAAATATTAATTATAATATATATTAATATTTAAAAGAATTAAAATTTAAAAATTTATTAAATTTATCATAATCTTATATTATGAATTACTCTGAAATATATATATATATATATATATATATATATATATATATATATATATATATATGTTTAAAGCATATATATATATGTTATGCCCAATATTTGGACATGGGTCCTAGGCAGGCCCAATGACATAAATTGGTCAGCCCACCTCGCATCTGAGCTCACTTGGCTTCAAAGCCTACATCCAGCTCGCATCGTGCTAAAGATGATAAAACATTCTAAGGCCCTTGGCCTAGCGTGGGGTCGCATCGCTAGCTCACCAGCCTTAGACTCATTCAGCTTCAAGAAGGAAGAGAGAAGAGAACCGGCCCCAGCCCAGTTCGCTTCTCATCACCTCCCAGGTCGCATGGACTTAACAAAAAGGCCCTCAGCCCGGCTCGCTTGGACAGACCCACTGTCTCCGGATCGCTTCGCTAGCCCGGAGTACTTAACACAGATTTCTTATAACTAGCTGAAAGGCTCATAACCTCATGGACTCACCTCACTTGGTATTATTTGCTAATCTGAAGACTGTAGAAGGCCCCCCGGGGTAATATCTCAACATACTTATCTATTTGAAGACAGCAGGCTCTCATCTCATCAAGAGATCCGCACATGATCACCTCTACATACTGCTCCCGCGAGGCCATATCGCGCATAACTCCCTACGGGAACCCCTTGCTCTACAACTCCATGACAGCCCCCGGAGCCTGACGGGCTTGGGCCATGGCAGTTACAGGCATCTGGGAAGTTTGCCCTCCACATCCATACAGACTTGGGCCAACGCCCAGCAAGTCTAAGGATTTGGGCCTGATGGACCGGACCAATACCTAGCCCATATAGGTAACTTGTCCTCCAAGAACTACGTGTGGCTTGAACCCCTATATAAAGGGTACGTAGGCCTCTTGTTTCAGTTGAGACAACGGTTGACAGCAAGAGAACACATATTTTCTCTGGCCTTCTAACGAATCAACAACAAGATCAACTACAAAAATCCATCACTTTCCTCCCGTGTTCTTCGCGTTCTTCATCAAGTTCATAGCAAAATCATCATATTTTGCTCCGTGATTCCAGCAAACCTCCAAATTACTATTATACCAGTTTCTCCCTATAACAATTGGCGCTAGAAGGAGGGGATACTTGACATCTGAGGGAGAAGGATGTCTAACTCTAGGAGAACCGGAAACTCATCAGAAAGTGATAGATCTGAGGATGACGAGACCCCGAGACATGCCAACGAGAACCCGCCTCAGACCGACCCCAAACTCTTGAAATTTCTGGATGAGATGGGCCAGCAGATGCTCGAGTTCAACAAGAGAATAAGGCGGATGGAGAGGAGAGGCGCTTCTAGGAAGGCTAGCACGAGCGCCCGGCGACGAATGAGGAGGGCCAACAAGTCTAAGCGGCCCTGGTCGACCGTGAAGCCTCGTGACCTCATGAATGACTTTAATGATGAAGCCGGAGATGTAGGGAGGGATGAATCATTAGAATGAGATGAGGTGCCCCCCAGTCAGGCGCGGCAGGCCCATGAGACCCCTCTTAGGTCGTTTCATGGCCCAGCCCCCTCTGAGGTGAAAGTAACCAGTGTTTTTGATAGGGTCGGAAAGAAACTAACAGAATATGATCTAAGGAGGAAGCTGGAGAGAGCCCGATCAAAAACACTGAGGAGAGACCCCTGAGTCCGACACATAAAGCGGAAGGACCCCCTCGCCATCGCGGGCGTGCTAGGTCCCCACATCGTGCTCGTAGACCGGAGAGGTCCCCTCCTAGAGACGAGAGGAGATAATCAAGACAGAGGAAGAAATGAGGAAACTCAGTCTTTGGTAAGTGAAGAAGGTGGAGGCCGAAAACATGAACAAGGACCGGCTCCATCACACAGAACCATCAACAGTAATAGATCTCCCCAACGGGATAACTCGAGAAGTCATAGTCAGGCGCGGCAGGCCCACTATTACCGCCAAGAAGCTTAAGGATTTTGTGTACAGGGCTATTGTGTGCAGGTTTGGGATCCCCTACAAGCTCATTTCTGATAATGGAAAGCAGTTTGATTCCAAGGAAATGCGAGAATTTGTGACAACTTGGGCATCAGAAAAGATTTCTCAGCTGTCTGCCACCCTCAATCAAATGGCCAGACAGAAGCAATAAACAAGATAATCAAGCACACTCTGAAAGCTAAGCTGGATGAAAACAAGGGCAACTGGCCCGAAGAGCTCCCTAGGGTCCTCTGGTCCTACAACACTACCCCGAGAAGCACTACTGGTGAGACCCCATTCTCCTTATCATATGGATGTGAAGCTATGTTACCTGTAGAAGTTGGCTCCGGATCATTCCGTCGAGATCATTTTGACCCCAATAATAATGAGGTCAACCACCGACTCTACCTTGACATGATTGAAGAGACCCGGGCAGACTCTCAGGCCCGCCTAGCGTCATACCATCAGAGGACAACTAGACACTATAATGGAAAAGTGAAAGCCCGTCCCATCCGAGTTGGAGATCTAGTCCTACGTCGGGTCATGCCAAACACCAAGATTCAAGCACATGGAGTCTGAAAGTCATATTACTAGTCCTATTTGTAATAAGTAAATGACAACTCAACTCAGATAAGAAAGCGAAGTAAATAATAAATATTGAATATAGAGGAAGAACAAAAGAAGCCATGACAGGA
Organism: Oenanthe sinensis; assembly: GCA_028671895.1. NCBI lineage: Eukaryota > Viridiplantae > Streptophyta > Magnoliopsida > Apiales > Apiaceae > Oenanthe > Oenanthe sinensis. The sequence goes on from JAPMAC010000198.1 coordinate 5,567,613, forward strand.
CAAGAGAAGACACAAAGACCACTACAGCAGAAATGAGAATCAACATTGTAGTTAGTCATCCGTGAACCAGACCAGTGCATAGGGTGTCAACAATGTCAGTGAAGATTCGTCATCAAAAAGTTCAAGTGGTTAAAAAAAGGTTATTGTTGAAGAACAGAAGAGTCTTATCTATATTAACAATAGTCAAGCCTTTAATTTAATTCTCTCTTAATTAATTAAATTAATTAGTTAATTTAATTAGTAAATTAATTCACTCAGAATTAATTTATTTCTTAAATTAATTAAAGGATTAATTAATTTAGAATTATTTTAGAATGATAGAAGACAGAAGTTGGAAGCTCAAAGGGATACAGGTTTGTTTGGAATACAGTGTACAAGAGTCAGAATCCAAGATTGAATATTTGACTGGGTACATGCAGTGGTGAAAAGAAGTATTGTCTAGTTTAAAGAGTCAGATTATTTCAGTAACAGAGGTACTTCTAATTGCAACTGTAGAAACAGCCAAACATGCCTGATAGTACTGACTTGAAGAAAAGACAGAAAAAGAAATGACACGGAAGAAATTCAAATTCATATATTCGTAAAAGTGGAACCCCGGTTGGAATTGATTTATCATCTCCAAGTCAAAAGGAGTTCGGTTCCAGACGATCAGGAGACCGCAGTTTAGAGCGTAAGGATTTATTTAATTAATTAATATTTTATTTATTTAGTAAATTATATTTATAAATATCTAAATAATTTTAGATATTTATTTTTATAGTTTCTGAATTAAATTTATTATTTATTAATCAAAGATTATAAGATGTGCGGGTCGAAAAGTATTTCTACGGAGCCTGTCTATAATAAGACGAAATAGGCCCCTTTTCAATTTGAATTTGCCAGGAGAATTCATCAGCCAATGAGAGCATGCCATGTGTCCATTTCAAGTGGAAAGAAAAGAAAAAGCTGTTGAATTCAAGAGTCATACCGAGTGTTTAAATTCAAGTCATACCGAAGCCCAATTCCAAGTCATACCGAGCTTCAATCTAATGAGTCATACCGAAGGATTTCTTTATTGAGTCATGCTAATTTTAATTTTAATTAATTAAGTCATTCTGATTTATTTAATTTAAAAGAAAATCCAGCATGACTTACAATAAGTCATACCGAATTTTGACTGAGTCATACCGAATGAAATAAGTCTTGCCCAGCCTTTTTATGAGTCATACAAGGGTTAATTTTAATTGAAAAAGGTCATATTGGGATAAGTCATGCTGGCTTTCCTCCTCTATAAATATGAGGCCGGGGGCTTCATTTTTCAGGAGTAGAAAAATAGTCAAATTCAGCAATTTGTCTACAACGTCATATTCACAGACTTTCTGTGCTAGTTTGGTTTTAATTCTTTAAGTAGAACAATTCATGTCAAATTTGTTCTAGGAATTAAATGTTTATTCTACTGAATATTGCAATACCCTTTCAAGTTTAATATACGTATTTAACTTGAATCTTGTTTACTTACTTGCTAATTTCTATATCTTAATTGTTATATCATAAAAATAGAAAGTTAGTAAGTCAGCCTCCCAAACACTACAAGGACCCGAACCCTCAGCTAAAGCAATAATTTAATTCCGCAAATTCTGAGAAGAATTTTAAATTGTTGTCAGTATCGCATTCAACCCCCCTTCTACTATACTTCCGGGACCCAACAATTGGCATCAGAGCAAGCTGATTGATATACAAATCAAGATCCGTAGTTCAGTGAATCTCAGGGTACCGAAGCTGTTTTAACTCTGAATGTCTAGAGGCCTTGTTAAATAAATTTAGTTTATAAATTTAAATTTAGATAAATTTATTTTATAAATGTTATTTAAAATAAATTTATTTTGTGAATTTAATTTAAATGAGTTTATTATTTAAACTTGAAAAAGTTTCTTTTATAAACTTAATTTAAATAAGTTTACTTTATAAATTTTAATTTAAATAAATTTATTCTTTAAATTTAAATATATTTCCTTTTATAATTTAAATTTATTTAGATAATTTTATTTTATAAATTTAACTTTAGATAAATTTATTTTATAAATGTTATTTAAAATAAATTTATTTTGTGAATTTAATTTAAATGAGTTTATTATTTAAACTTGAAAAAGTTTGTTTTATAAACTTAATTTAAATAAGTTTACTTTATAAATTTTAATTTAAATATATTTATTCTTTAAATTTAAATAGACTTACTTTTATAATTTAAATTTATTTAGATAATTTTATTTTATAAATTTAAATTTAGATAAATTTATTTTATAAATGTTATTTAAAATAAATTTATTTTGTGAATTTAATTTAAATGAGTTTATTATTGAAACTTGAAAAAGTTTCTTTTATAAACCTAATTTAAATAAGTTTTCTTTATAAATTTTAATTTAAATAAATTTATTCTTTAAATTTAAATAGATTTCCCTTTATAATTTAAATTTATTTAGATAATTTTATTTTATAAATTTAAATTTAGATAAATTTATTTTATAAATGTTATTTAAAATAAATTTATTTTGTGAATTTAATTTAAATGAGTTTATTATTTAAACTTGAAAAAGGTTTATTTTATAAACTTAATTTAAATAAATTTATTTTATAAATTTAATTTAAGTAAATTTGTTAGTTAAATTTATATAGATTTAATTTATAATTTAAAGATATTAAAAATCTTGGTCCATTTTCCAAAAGGGTTTGTAGTTGAATTTTTTTTCGTTTTGGCTCAGAATTAATTCGCAGAGCATATGACCCGGTTTCGAGGAAAGTGGTCATTTTGTATTAGTAGGTTTATTCCGGAGCATTTGGATTTTATTGTGGATGATACGATTGTTCATGTTATAGTTTCACAAACTGCTCAAATGTAAAGATAAGATAGATTTATTAGTGGGGAACTCTGAAGATTTTTTTTCTATCTCTAATGATCATTCTAGTTTTTGTACTTATACAAAACGAATTTAAGAATCGTTAGAGGTCACAACTGAAGAAACATATGAGGCTAAAAGTAGTAAGGCAAGATCAGGGCTGTGTTACACTATTCAAGGAGCTCCCGAGCATTAAAATAAAAGTCTATTCTGAATCTGTGAAGCTTGACATCTTGTCAGAGTCATATTCAGATATTGATGATGAAACTGAGTTTGCAGAAGGAATCAATGTTAATGATGATGATTCAGATCCTAGAAGTGGAAATGGTAGTGAATCTACACAACTCATGAACTTTAACAAAATCCACTCAACAAGGTGAAGGATCTTCAACACATCCTAGCAGCAACTCAGGGGAGCAAATAAAAGAAGGATCTACTAGTCATACTCAACATAATGAAGATCAAAGGAATACATTAAGAACATATCTGCCGAGATAAAGGGTTTGGAGTCAAATTCATTCCTAGAGTCTAGTTCTTAGTGATCCGGATACTAGAGTAAAGACTAGAAGTGCTATGTAAAGTAAATGGTTACTCTTCGGGAAAGAACAATTGTTAAACAGTTGGAATCCTAAAGAAGATTGAAGAAGCACTGATTGATCCAGATTGAGTGATTGCAATGCAAGATGATCTCAATCAGTTCGAAGGCAGAATCTACTGAATCTGGAACCCAGGCCACAAGACAAAGTTATAATTGGTACTGTAAGGGTTTTCAGAGACTGGATGATTTTTGGCATTGTTATGAGGGACAAAGCCAAACTGGTTGCTAAAGAAGGTATCGACGATGATGGAAACAGAATCTTCAGGACTTTCAAGATCTAACTAAAGCACCAGAGACGAGACTTGATACTATTAGGGTTGAACAAGTTGATGTACAACAAATCCTGGACTTTGAAGTTTCATATCCACTGGAATTTGTATATCATTCTCTTCACAAGCTCTCTATGACGGAGGTAAGAGATCAAGCAATCGTCAAGGACATAGTATGACACTCTAACTGATAATTACTTGAATATGATTTTATATTAGAGTCGTTATACACATATCTCTCTAGAATACAAGGCACACACACATAATGTTTAGTACAAGTATACCATGATTATATTATATGTGGGTCTACTGTGCATAAAGACCATATATTTTATTCTCAATATGCCTATGTGCAAGTTTCCACATGGATACTAGAGAATCTAATCTTATAGCTAAGATATGAATTGTTAGATATCTTAAGGGATTACCAATTCTAAGAATCAGGTACCCTAAAGATACCAGGTTTAACCTAATTGGCTATATAGATATAGATAATGCAGGTTATAAGAAAGACAGGGAGGTAATTACCAGAAGCTGTCAAACTCCATCAACTCTGCTGGATAATGTCTTCACCACTCACGGAACAAGCGCATGGACACTAGGTATCATTTATATCGAGAGTAGTCCTTAGTAGAATAACTTGCAGATATTTGCTAAACAGCTTGATGAATTCATTTTGTCTAAGTTGGTTTGTGAAGTTGGGATATTATGTATGTGCATATTTGTTAGAAATCTCATCTGTAAGGAATTCTTAAATGAGTTCACAAGTTTTACATTTTCCATATTTAAAGGACTTGTGAATTTATTTGAAATCCAGAACCTCGTGCTTATTACTACTACATTAATTATCATGTTTACAATGTAATATGCATATGTGGTAATTATGTGTTCTAGCATAAGTTTGTATATTATCTTAGTTGATTTAAATTTTGATGTCAGGCAATTCAATGTCATATCAGTCTCATGATTTAAATAAATTAAAATAATATGCAGCATAATTGTTTGTATGATAGATATTTTTAAATGTTTTATTACAAATGATTGTGACACTTTTAATATTAGCGACATTATTTAGAATTACTGATCTAAGTAATCAATGCATATTTCAAATTCACTAATATTGAAAAACGGAAGTATTTTCTGAGTTATGTGTATATAAAATTCTCAATATTTTATATACTTAAAAATATTTCCAAAATTGTTTTTACTTCGAGGTATCAACCATTTGTAAAATGATTTGTTTTCAAACACTTGTTTCAATGTTTGTTGCACATTGATTCAAAGTACCTAAACAATGTTTGTTACTTTGAAGGTCTTATACTGTATTGCTAAGAATACATCCACCCCTATTGTAATGAAATTTTCTATTTTAAGTTAGGGATAATATCAGGTGGACGAAAATGATGAATATCATAATTGCTTTATGAGCACTACAAGAAATTTTGAATCAGACGACACACATCAGACAACACTTCGACGAAAAAGTGTTGGCTGAAATTTTCACACAACAGTTGTTTTTTCAAGCTTTTCGGTGTATTGTCTGATCATGAATTTAACGATAGTTTTTAAAAGTGTTGTCTAGAAGAGCAAAATAGACATCCGTTTTACAACGGTTTTTAAAAGTAGTGTTGTATAACAGTTTGTCTTACAATGGTCCTCAAAACAGTTGTAAAACTTAGACAACTGTTTTGCTCATATATTGCTTCAAAAGTAGTCACACAACGGTGACTAAATACTATTGTCTGATTTTAACAACGCTTTTTGAAAGCATTGTCTGAAGTTTATTCAGACAATGCTTTCAATCTGAATACAAAAAACGTTGTTAAAATCAGACAAGTGTTTTGATAGACGTTGCATAAAATGTAATCAGATAATGGTTTGTGAATACTGTTGTCTGAATTGCATGCAATACACAATTTTGTACTCTAAGTTCTTTAGCTCTCACACAAGCGTTTGGTAGTTAAAAACCGTTGTCTGATTTTACAGTAACAAACATCAGGCAACATAACATCAATCAAGAACTGTTATGTTCAAACTAGCAAACACATTTATCATATTACAAAGTTTATGTAATTAAAAGTACACAAATTAAATTAAATTACATCAAGAAAGTTGAATTGTTTCATCTACATCTCGCATGTAGCTATGCTCCTCTTCCTCAAGTAAATCAGCATCGGGTAAATTGGGCACAAAACAGTCATTCTCAAGTTCTACTTCCACGGATCCCTCATTTTCATCATCATTATCTTCATAGTGAACTGCTGGTCTCCTCAGTGATAGGCTCACTTTCTTCTGTATTACACTCTCCGTGCCAAATCTAATGCGTGTAGGTCTGATCGATACCATTGCTGAAAAGATGGTCCCTCACTGTTCGAGCATTCCAAGATTTACTATGTGTGCATTTTATACATGGACAGCTGATTTTATTTTTAGCATATCCGTTCTCAAATGCAAATAACAATAATTCTTCGACTCCTCTTTTGAACTCACGTGTTCTTCTATCAGCTTTTAACCAAGACCTTCAAATGCAAATAACAATAATTCTTCGACTCCTCTTTTGAACTCACGTGTTCTTCTATCAGCTTTTAACCAAGACCTGTCCATCTTTTAAAGTAACATAACAATAATCAGAGTCATAGCAGTATTATTATAGGCCTATCAGAGTCTATAGACTCTGATTTTCACCTGTCAGAATCTGTAGACTCTGATTAGAACAAACCAGTCTTCTGCATAAATCTGCTGGACTGCTCCTGTAATGATGCGCTGATTTTCACGAATACTAGTTCCACCTTTCTTTAAGGAGCAAATAATCCTTTAAATGCTGGAACAAGATAGACTCCACCTGTGGGATCAACCTCTGCTGCCAATTTCCCAACCTCACTTGCACCACTTATTATACCAAGATTATCTCACTGCCACCACCACCACTTGATAATCAACAAGATACTTGTCAATAATTATATTCAACAAACATGACCTCGCAAACCTCCAAATAACTAAGATAGAGTTAACAACACAACAACCCATAGTAATATTGTCACATAACTCACCAAATGGGCTCCCACCACTAAAGAGGCTGCCACCACCAAAAAAGTATGAAGAAGATGAATCCTATTTCAAACCAAAGCCCTAATCATTAGCCTCCGGAGAGATGGAGTGTGAGACACACCGTACTTGAGAGAGGAGAAAGAGAGCTGTGAGACAAAATCCTAGCTTTTGTTTGTCTTTGAATTTTTGGGCATCTGTGTTTGGTTTTGAGGCTGAGGGATGAAGGTGGGAAATGAAAATTTGACAAGGGGGGAATGAATTATTGACTAAGGAGGGAACTAGTGTACAGGGGACAAAAATTGCGTTTAAAATATTTATACAAGTACATACAAATTTTGAAATATAAATTATATTTATATTTTATATTTGTTGAAATTATTTTAAATTTTATCAATATATTGTATAAAATTTTAATAAACTTAAACATAAGTACAAAATAATAATATTATAATATTTATTCAATTTAATTAAGGAGTTGCAATTTAAAAAAAATTATATATCTTGAACAATGGATAAATTAAGATGTTTTTTTATTTTATACAAATATATTAATTATATTGTATATAAGATATTTAATATGAGTATGTAAAATTAGGATATGATTTATATATAATATAATATTATAAAAAGTGTTAAGGAAACTGACTACAAAAAATCTAAAGCCTGGTTATAATAATATAGTATAAATATTTTTATTTTAAGTCTAACATCAATTTTTTAATGATAGTGATATGATTATTTTATATTAATTTTAATATTTTGCTGTCAAGAAAATAGTTGCTGTCAGTAAAAACTTGCTGTCTTCGATTCTTCAATCTCCGCCAAGTTTGTTAGGAATATCTTCATTTGATGATGTACAAAATACTAGAACAGGATTTAGCATAGTCTGTTAGGAATAAGTCATCAACTGATATTTCTTCATCAACTGATATTTCTTCATCAACGGATATTTCCTCATCAACGGATATTTCCTCATCAACTGATATTTCTTCATCAACGGATATTTCCTCATCAACTGATATTTCTTCATCAACGGATATTTCCTCATCAACGGATATTTCCTCATCAACTGATATATCAATCAAGAAGTCATCAACAGATATATATCGATTGATAGTCTTCAAAGTTACTGTCATGCAAAGTTATTGTCAAGCAAAGCTATGTCAGACAATGCAAAGCTACTGTTAGACAAAGCAAAGTTACTGTCATACAAAGCTACTGTCATGCAAAGTTACTGTCATGCAAAGCTGCTGTCAGGAATGTTTGCTATCAGAGTTTATGAAAGTTGCTGTCAGGAATGTTTACTGTCAGAGTTTATGAATCAGTTTCTATGATCAGAGTTTATCTTCAGAGTTTAGTGAAGCCAGAGTTTACAAGGTGATCAGAGTCTATACAGTTGAAGTTATATTTGGAAAGATGATAACAAGAATGGAAAGTCTTTGAAGATCAAAACAAATATATTGCAGATACGCTATGAGAAGGAAAGAGAAATACAGAAGGAAGCTGTCAACTAATAATTAGGGATTCTATTCCTATAATTTCGATTGTAATTTTACTTTCTGTTATTAGTTGATAGGTAGCTCTCTATATAAACTCTATGTAACCTAATTGTAAAGGTGTGTCTGAGAGTGGCTGAAACAGTGTGTCAAAAAGTGTCAGAAAAACAGTGAAAGTCGAATAAGAAAAGAGCATAGAGATAGAGAGAGTTGCTGTAAGAAACACAGAGAAGCTGCTAGGGTTTGTGTACACCCTAGGAGAGTTTTTATTCATACATCAATAAAAACAGTATTCCTTGTTATCTTTGTGTTTGATCTTTGTTACTGATTTATATCTGTTAATTCACATTGAGTTGGTTTTAATCAGGGAGAAAAGGAACACAAGTATTCAACCCCCCTTCTACTTGTGCAACTGGAAAAATAAAGCTTACTGTCAAAGGAATAGTTACTGTCAAGTTCCAAGTGACAACTAAACATACTGTCAATATACATATGATAATATGTTTTACTTAGTTAATTTCTAATTAATCTAAGTACTTATAGTTGATTACAATGTTAACATCATAATCCCTAACAAATTATAATAATTTATAATAACTATAAATCTATCTAATTATTACTAGCCAACTATATATATTTTTTTAAATCCATAATATAAATTTGTTATAAAAATTAAAATTGATAAAAAAAAAACTATGAAAAAGACAACGGTTTTTACATTTAAAAACTGTTGTCTTCATACAACACATACAACACAATTGCTAAAAAAACTGTGGTCTGTTTAACCGTAAAGGACAAAAATTATCTTTTTATAATAAGACGAAAAATGTTTCTAGAAGATTTTTTAATACTTTTATTAAAAAAAGCACACAAAATAAATTTAAAAATTCTAATTTTTTTACACATCACAAATATCGAAATATCTTAACATTCGTACGGTTGGATCATCGAAAAAAATAATATTAATTTAATAAGAAAGAAATTATAGATTTATCATAAACTCAATATCTACTTCTTAACTCGTTCATATAAAATGTATACTCATATTATTCGAGTTACAAAACTATTACTTATTATTAACAAACAATATACATTTATATGTATCCATATTATAAAATTATAAAATTTTAATTTATTTTGTCTTTGTAAAATGAGTTAATATTTTAAATTTTAATTTTTTATAAAAACTTAAACATGTATTCATAATTTTAATTATAACAATGTGCATACATAAAAACTTAAACAATGTTGTTGTCATGAATGTTGCTGTCATAAACACTTGTTGTCATAAAAACTTGCTGTCATAAAAACTTGTTGTCAGAAATGTTGTTGTCAGAAAAGTTACTGTCAAACAAGTTACTGTTAGTAAAAACTTACTGGCGGGGATGGTTGACAGTACCCTTTTTTTTATGTTGTAAATCAGACAAGGGTTTTTAACAAATAAAACCTTGTTAATATGAATAATTATTTTTTAATTTTTTGTTTTGTATAAAAATATTATTTTTATTAATAATTAAAATAATTTTTTTTCTAGTTAAAAAACAGAAATCAAGAATTTTATAAATAAATAATTAAATAATGATTTCCCCCTTTTATTTTTAACACCGACTTTCATTTCCCCCCTTTTTTCAAGCCCAACTTCTTTCTATTCCCCCCTTTTTCCGACTTTTCATTTCCCTCTCTCTCCCAATTTCTTCTCTCTCTCTGTCTGTCTCCCAATTTCTTCTCCTTCTCACTATATTTCTCTCTCCCTTATGGCCCCTTCGAAGAAAGCGAAATCTGCTCCCCATGTAACTGCAAACCTTTTGAAGGCACTGAAAAAGAACAAGGCGACTATGTCACAACCCGTGAAGAAAAAGGGGGTTCATGAAGAAAAAGGGCAAACAGACAAGGGGTTTCTTGAAGAAAAAGGGGGTTCGTGAAGCGTTTGTGGCTTTGGGCCAAAAATGCCTTGAAAGACGGCTGTGTAACTTCTTTTCAGCTATGCCAACAAGCCTTTGGATCAACCGGTAAAAAGACTCTGTTTTTATCAAATGTGTATGCTGTGTGCTCTGGGGCTGAAATAGCGGGGTCTGTTATTTGTATGTTTGCTAAGTAAGTAACGCAGTTTATAATTTTCTTTGGATTTACAAATACTTGAATAAAACTTTTAGTTTGTTTTAATGACTGTATAATTTTTATGCAGTTCACTCCAGGATTACTTGACAAAACAGAAGATGTCTGACATGGTAGCATTTGTTGATCCTGCGCCCTCGATTGTGGAACTGCAAGACAGAGGTCGCAAGCCCTATCTAACAGATTCAAGAACTCTAAGCCAAACCAATTATTTCTGCTCCCATATAATCGTGCGTTAGTACTTCTTTTTATGCCTATATATATATGTGCTTAATGTCATCTTTGTTGCATGTAATGTCATGATATAGTTTAAGGAGCCTGTATATAAATTTATAGTTTGTGAATCTAGGCCTTGTAAATAAAATCAATCTGGCCCTTATAAATAAAATCCTTATCCTTTAATAAAGATACATGTTCTCATTTGTGGTGTTCATGAAATTATAATAGCAATCATTGGGCGTTGACGGCTATAAATCCGGATACACAAATAGTTTACCATATGGATCCTTTAAAGCGGAGAATTGCAAGTGAAGAATGGACAGAAGTTGTTCACAAGTTAGTACCACATAAGAAATATATTTCATTTAGAATCGCATCAATAATTATTAAGAAAAGTGTCTTAAACTTGATTTATGTTGTATTGTTGTAGTGCCATCAAACTATACAAGGACAAAGCAAAGAAGTTTCTGAAGAAGAAAATAATGTGGGAGAATCTTGCGGTAATATCTTTTTCTTATTGCATATCTTATATGTTTCTCTTTTACAAAACATAGTTTGGCCGTATATATAATTTTATTTAATGTTTTTTCAGGGAGTTCCTCTCCAAATGGGGAGTAAAGATTGTGGTCTATTTGTGATGCGCTATATGAAAGAAATATGTCTAGACAAGGAACGCGAATTTCCTGTAAAGGTATGATTCCAGATTTCTGAATTTTTTCTTAATCCTACTACTTCATGGTGAAGCCTGTTTGTGACTTGGTCTATGGTTTCATTTTATAGTGGCTACGTAGAAACAACAAGAACTGTTATGGCCTGCCTAACCTCAATGAAGTAAGGACTGATTTCGCCAAGTATTTCATGAAGAACCACGCCTCTTAAACTTAATCGCATAGCTGGGTATTTTGGGTTGAACATATCTTAAACTTTTGGGAGCTTCACTGTGTAGTTTATGGTAAATATAGCTTTAAAGCTTTAAGTGAATACTTTAGTCCATCTCTTTTGTTGGTATGTTCACCTGAAAATATTTAATCTTGTGGTTGGATTTGGTCGGTAGTATTAGTGAAGTTAATGGTAAAATGATTTGTGAATGCTAGTTGTAATGGTTGGTCTTTTGCAGACTATTGGTTGCGTCTGAATGATGAATTGGTTGTTTGATGATTTTCGATTTTGGCTTATTTATTTTACGCTATAATGCTTTTGATTGTATATACAAAAACCGTTGTCTACTTTCCTTTTAGCCAATTAGAACATTGTTTGGAATACTTGTTATTCTATCTAACAGATAATGGTTTTCAATACACAAGGTTTATAACAAAAACATTGTGTGCTTTATAACCAGACCATGCTTTAACAACTAGACTGTTGTATAAAGAAAAGTCACACAACGTCAAAACAAATGCATCAATTGTCTATAAGAAAACATAACAATGTTTTTAGCAAAACGAAAACGTAGTGTCTTACAAATTCATACAACATGTAGTAAGCACAAAAGTGTGGTGTACTTAAACCACATACAACACAATAACGAAATAAAAACGTTGTAGGTTAAACACTTACACAATGCTTTTGCAAAACTAAAAACGTAGTGTCTTATACATTCAGACGACATGTAGTAAGCACAACAAGTGTGGTGTACTTAAAACACATACAACATAAAAATGAAATGAAAACGTTGTAGATTACACATTTACACAATGCTTTTGCAAAAATAAAACGTAATGTCTTATACATTCAGACAACATGTCGTTATAATAGAAAGTGTGATGTACTTGTAACACATACAACATATTAAACAAACTAAACTGTTGTCTAACTACATTTCACACAACACTTCTATTATAAAACGACCAATGTCTATACCATAAAAAAACAATAGATTATATTTTATAAACCATGGACTTTGGTGAAATTAGACAACAGTTCGACTCCCATAAACTATTGAGTGACGTGATATCGGACAATAGTTGCTTCTGAAACTATTGTCTATACCAGCTTTCATACAACAGTTTTGAAACCACATCTGTTATCTGTCTGCAATACAGACAACGATTATGTTGGTGTTGTCTGATACGCGTAACAGACGGCATTGAGATAGACAACGGAAAATCAGGGCGTCAGACGACGGATAAAAACCGTTGTCTGATGCAAAATTTCTTGTAGTGGAGTCGGAAAATCATAGTCCTCTATCTGATAAGGATGGTTTGTAAAACTATTTTCAAATAGTACAGTATTAAGGTATAAAGGAAAAGAGTCATTTTATCGAGATATAATTTGGTAAGAGAGTTGAATTTCTTCGTTGGTATAAATTCCCGCGTTTTATTATGGGAAGTTTGCCTTATAAGAAATTCATAAGGGATAGAAACTTTATTCTCTGATACACATTCCTGCGTTTTATTATGGGATAAGTATCTTAAAGAAAATTTCGTATCATGCTCTTAAATGATAAATCTTTAGTTCCGACAAAACTCTTTTATTGAAAGTGCTTTAATGCAATCTATTACCATTCCTTATTATATTTTTCCTTCTCCTTGAGATGAAAAATATGTTTTGGAATGTTAAGATGATCATCTTTTTGTCTCGATTGGTCTTTCCAATAAACGTCCAGTGGCTTTAGAAACTGGTCGTACTGTATATATATATTTTTTTAAATTTCTTAAGAGAGTTGAATTTCTTCTTTGGTATAAATTCTCGAGTTTTATTATGGGAAGGTTGCCTTATAGGAAATTCATAGGGATAGAAACTTTCTTCTCAGATACAAATTTCCCGCATTTTATGAAGGGATATGTATCTTAAAGAAAATTTCGTTATATGTGTGTAAGTTTGTTTTTATTTTGTGTTTATTTTTTTCTATTAAATTGGTATATTTTTATTTTATAGTTTATTTCATTTCATTTTTAAATTTTATTTTTGTCTACGAGAAGTTGTTCTAAGAATCATAAGTATTAAATGTCAATATTTAAAGGACTTGTGAATTTCTTTACATCTACTTTCTCGAGCTTACATATATCTCTGATATAATGTATGAAGTTAAATGCTAATTTTCATTCCTATGATTATTTAGTATTTAGCAAGATTATTTTATCTTATTAAAATTATGAATTGAAGCAATTAAATGTTTATTAGCTTCATAGTTTTAATACGATGAGATATTAAAAGAATAATTACTTGCTTTTTGAAACTATTATTAATTATCATATTTTGATAGTTTGTTATTATTTCATTGCAATTAGTTATGATTTTTGTTGTTAGTGATAATATATATATTGTTTATCTGAAAGTCACTAATAATAAAAGCATATCTGTGTCCTGCCAAACAAGAGCAATCGACCTGAGGTAAAGCAGGTAATCTCGATCTTGATATATTATCTAATCAATTGATATAAAAATATATACAATTGATATATTGAGCCCTCAGTGGCTATAGGACAAGATCAAGGGATTGAAAACCTACAATCTCTAACACAGATCATAGAACCAAACACTCAAACAGATACAACTTCATCTACTAAATCCCTGGAAAGAAAAGTTTTATCAACTAAAGAGGGTGAGAGAGTAAGTGCCTCTAGTGCACTAGAAAAGAGAAGTATTTATGAGTGTTCCAGCAGCTCTGCCTCTAGTTAGGATATGAAATTGAAACCAAGGCAACTGCTAACTAATTTATATCCTCCCAAAAGGGTATAGATTTGCAAATGGCAAAACTGTTACTAGGTTCGTCATCTTAACATGATGAGTCTATTGAATTCGGCCTGTCAGCCAAGGCCATTTGTAAAGAGTCAACTTCATCTGGACACTCTCAAACACTGCAAACCATAAATGTATATATTCAAATGCACTGTAAGGATTGTCACACACTAAGGATGAATTGACGGAAGCAATTATTCTAAACTTCCACATCAAGGAAGGAAGGATGATTGATGATTCTGACTGAATCAACATGCCTTCACAGGCGTCAGGAGGAAACTTGGATCATTTGCTAAATTATAGATCCTTGTCTCCCTTCCCAGATGGAACATATCTGGATTCCTAACGGAATAGATCATCTTAGATGATCAGCAACTCATTGAATCTATTCCTGAAGCAATTCAGTTTTTAAAGTCAAATATTTTGATAGATTCAATTGAGGACGGGGATTTACGAAACCCCATTGCACCACCAGTGACCTCTCTTGAAGGGGCTATGGTGATCTTTCTTGCAGGTACAAACGATTGTGTCATCCGTACTGAGAGAGAGAAATAGTGATGTGAGAAAGAGTGAAACACAAGTGAGAAAGAGTGAAAATATATATTCTATGAGTGAAACACTTAGAGAGTATATGAGCGAAACACTTGTCAGAAACACAAAGTAAAATCACACACTAACACAATTACCAAATCCCATTCCCAATTATCTGTTACAGATTTATAATGTTACTCAACTAAGGGGGATGAAATTTCTTCTGATATTAAGGATTCTGAAGAGGATTACTCAACTAAGGGGGAGAAGTGTTGAACAGTTCGAACTGTTGAACAAAATCCAAAAAGGGAGAAGTAGATCTAAAAAAGGAAAAGTGTTGAACAAGATCCAAATGGGAGAATTGTTTAACAAAGACTTTTACTAGAAGAGGATTACTCCATGAATGAAAAGGGGGTATATAACAACATGCTTGGATTGGATCCATTTGATTTTAGAAAATTCTTGTATATAGGATTAACTGGATTTTCTAAAATGCATAACATGTCATAGTTTGCATTTTTGATATCTGCAATGGTTTAATGCTGTATGTATGCCATGTCTGTTGTTACCTCTATTAAATTGGTTGGATAATTCAAGTAAGGGGAGAATGAATTCACCTTGGGAGAGAAGTGAAGACAGAAGTTGGAGAAATAGAGGATAGATGGTAAGAAGAGAACAAGACTTCATCCCTGCCATCCTAATGGGGAGTAGTGATGAGTCTGAGAAATGAAGATAATACTACTTGTATAATATGTTCAGTGCTAGAGGAACAAACATCTTTCATTTCAGTTTCTCAAAAAATATGGAAATGCAGAATCTGATCCAGAGAAACCAGCCACTGAAGATCTACCAATGACACTTGGTCACAAAAGTTAAACTCTAGAAGAGGGTGAAGTTGATACTTCTAAAGCTGGTAATGATAGGTAAGTCAAGATAGAACTTTGTTAAATATGTTCAGTCTAGAGGAACATCTATCTTATATTTATCTTTCATAATTGAAATCTGGAAATGTATTATATGATCCAGAAAACAATTTATTATTTACAGTTCTTAAATGTTGTATTTTTTTTCTTAGTTGTTAGTTGAGTTATCCTCTAGGAATTTGTGTGTTAAATGTTTAACAACAAATAGGGGGAGATTGAAAGTCATATTACTAGTCCTATTTGTAATAAGTAGATGACAACTCAACTCAGATAAGAAAGCGAAGTAAATAATAAATATTGAATATAGAGGAAGAACAAAAGAAGCCATGACAGGACAAGAGAAGACATAAAGACCACTACAGCAGAAATGAGAATCAACATTGTAGTTAGTCATCCGTGAACCAGACCAGTGCACAGGGTGTCAACAATGTTAGTGAAGATTCGTCATCAAAAAGTTCAAGTGGTTAAAAAAAGGTTATTGTTGGAGAACAGAAGAGTCTTATCTACATCAACAATAGTCAAGCCTTTAATTTAATTCTCTGTTAATTAATTAAATTAATTAGTTAATTTAATTAGTAAATTAATTCACTCAGAATTAATTTATTTCTTAAATTAATTAAAGGATTAATTAATTTAGAATTATTTTAGAATGACAAAAGACAGAAGTTGGAAGCTCAGAGGGATACAGGTTTGTTTAGAATACAGTGTACAAGAGTCAGAATCCAAGATTGAATATTTGACTGGGTACATGCAGTGGTGAAAAGAAGTATTGTCTAGTTTAAAGAGTCAGATTATTTCAGTAACAGAGGTACTTCTAATTGCACCTGTAGAAACAGCCAAACATGCCTGACAGTACTGACTTGAAGAAAAGACGGAAAAAGAAATGACACGGAAGAAA
The DNA here is from genome assembly GCA_028671895.1 of Oenanthe sinensis. Classification (NCBI taxonomy): domain Eukaryota; kingdom Viridiplantae; phylum Streptophyta; class Magnoliopsida; order Apiales; family Apiaceae; genus Oenanthe; species Oenanthe sinensis. Next base: position 5,584,264 of record JAPMAC010000198.1, read on the forward strand.
TGCAAATTCATATATTCGTAAAAGTGGAACCCCGGTTGGAATTGATTTATCATTTCCAAGTCAAAAGGAGTTCGGTTCCAGACGATCAGGAGACCGCAACTTAGAGCGTAATGATTTATTTAATTAATAAATATTTTATTTATTTAGTAAATTATATTTATAAATATCTAAATAATATTAGATATTTATTTTTATAATTTTTGAATTAAATTTATTATTTATTAATCAAAGATTATAAGCTGTGCGGGTCGAAAAGTATTTCTACGGAGCCTGTCTATAATAAGACGAAATAGGCCCCTTTTCAATTTGAATTTGCCAGGAGAATTCGTCAGCCAATGAGAGCATGCCATGTGTTCATTTCAAGTGGAAAGAAAAGAAAAAGCTGTTGAATTCAAGAGTCATACCGAGTGTTTAAATTCAAGTCATACCGAAGCCCAATTCCAAGTCATACCGAGCTTCAATCTAATGAGTCATATCGAAGGATTTCTTTATTGAGTCATGCTGATTTTAATTTTAATTAATTAAGTCATTCTGATTTATTTAATTTAAAAGAAAATCCAGCATGACTTACAATAAGTCATACCGAATTTTGACTGAGTCATACCGAAGGAAACAAGTCTTGCCCAGCCTTTTTATGAGTCATACAAGGGTTAATTTTAATTGAAAAAGGTCATATTGGGATAAGTCATGCTGGCTTTCCTCCTCTATAAATATGAGGCCGGGGGCTTCATTTTTCAGGAGTAGAAAAACAGTCAAATTCAGCAATTTGTCTACAACGTCATATTCACAGACTTTCTGTGCTAGTTTGGTTTTAATTCTTTAAGTAGAACAATTCATGTCAAATTTGTTCTAGGAATTAAATGTTTATTCTACTGAATATTGCAATACCCTTTCAAGTTTAATATACGTATTTAACTTGAATCTTGTTTACTTACTTGCTAATTTCTATATCTTAATTGTTATATCATAAAAATAGAAAGTTAGTAAGTCAGCCTCCCAAACACTACAAGGACCCGAACCCTCAGCTAAAGCAATAATTTAATTCCGTAAATTCTGAGAAGAATTTTAAATTGTTGTCAGTATCGCATTCAACCCCCCTTCTACGATACATCCGGGACCCAACAGAGTCTTCGGCGCCAACTGGGAAGACCCCTACAAGGTCAAGACTGTTCTCTGGGAGGGAACATATCACCTCACTGATCTCAAAGACAAGCTTATTCCGCGAGCATGGAATGCGGAGCATCTCAAGAAGTATTTACCTTAACTGCCCATGTAACTGGAAGCACTATTTATTTTTAGACTTCGTATGAATAAATCATCCCAAGTCTCGGGGGGTAGTAGTGTTATATAAACACCTCTTTGAGCCGATGTAATGACTCTATTGGGCCTATGTTCTTCAATTATCTAAGAAATATGCATGGTTTTCTTTCAAAATTTTGTGTGATGTATATCGTTCGTGCAGTTAGGGTTGGGCTGCGTCAATGTGCAGCCAGAAATTGCAAAGCTAGGCGAGGCCTAACGGCCAGCCAAGCGATGCGACGTGGGGCCCCGCGTCACCTACATGTGCGATGTGAGGCCATAACCACGGGCCCCGTTGGAATGAGCTCAGGCCAGCATTAGTGCAAGGCCATTTGTGTTAGAAGATGCTTGAACAAGGCCCCCTCGAGCAAGGCCACAGTAGAACAGGCAGGCAAGACTGGGATCGTTGAAACGACCTGAAAACAGTTATCAGTTGTGAAGAAAAATAATAAAGAAAATGAAGCAAAGGCTAGCACGAAGGCGAGGCCAGCCATTCATGTTCGAAGTTGCCCGAACTAGGCCCCCTCAACACGAGCTCAACACTGTGTGGCCAAAAATTGCTAAGCTAGGCAAGGCCTGTTGGCCAACCAAGCGACGCGACGTGGGGCCCCGTCGTCACGTAAGTGTGCGATGCGAGGCCATAACCACGGGCCCCATTGGAACAAACTCAGGCCAACATCGGTGTGAGGCCATTCGGTTCTAAGTCATTCGAACCAGGCCCCCATGCGAGGCCAATAATGATGGGATCGCAGAAGCGACCTGGACCTACTTAAACGTTTGTGGAATGAAAGAATAAAGCAGATAAATCAGAAATACTAGTTTCGCGAAGCGAAATCACAATCGGTTCCTAAAAAGCGACCAGAAAGTAGTTTGAAATATGCAACATGAAGATATACTATGCGATGCGAAGAGAAAATTAAGACATGCATAAATAAAACGAAGCGAATACAAAGGGGATGGAAGAAATCAAAGCATTAAAATAAATGTTGAAGTGAATACAAATGCGAGGCATAGACGGTGCCCGCAACCTATCAAATTCAGCTCGCAAACGATCACAAAATACTTGTTCAAATTAATAAATTACAAATAAAGAAGTCACGAAGCTTCCTCCTGTTGCTGCTCTTGGACCCGCTTTGCCTCGAGCTCCGCAGATCGCTGAGCGACCTCCTCCTCCACTTCCTTGCGAAGGGTCTCTGCGTAAACTCGGGTCGCCTCGCCCAATTGGCCCCAGTCAAAGTCAGGCAGCATCTTCATAAAGGACTTCATAAACTTCACCTGCCCAAGAGCCGATGCCTCAGCTACTGCCTCTTTCTTCTCATCAGCAAAATTAGAGATCGCAGTCTCTTGGGTTATGATCTGAGTCTGAAGCTCGTTTAGTTTATCATCAAAGGCCTTTGTGTTGGAAGCTCGTTCCTTCTCCAAATCATTGACTTTGTCCATCGCGGACCGGAGATCCCGCCTTAACGGACTGAGCTCGTCCTTCAACTTCTTCTGCTCGTCAAGCAGCTTCTTCTTCTCAGCTTCCAAGGATTAGACCTTAAAATTTAAAGCTTGGGTTTGTGTGGCCAAAGCTCGCACCTCTTTGTGACGGCTCGCTTGACGATAGAACAATTCAGCAGCAGCTCGAGTGATAGCTGCATTGTTCTCCTCGAAAGAAGACTGAGCCCACTGATTGAGGTCGCTCTCAGAAACATTGGAGTGGCCTAGCTTCGCAAAAGCATTGGCTGCGACGTGAGTAGTTGTGGTCGCAACAGTGGCCCCCTTGGTCACTTCAACTCGAGCTCGCTTCGGATCTACCTTGCCAGCTTCAACATCCAAGTGTTTCCTTTTCGGCTCTGTAAGAGGAGGCTTACCAGCAGAGTGCTTTGGATCCTTGGCTGGAGGCTTGCGAGCCGAGCCCGTGACCACCACATCATCGTCCTCAAGAGTAAAAGGAGAAGGAGCCACATTAGACTTTGACATATCTGCATAAGAGAGATGAAGCGATCAGAAAACAGTTGTAAAAATATGAAATGGCCAGCAGTATAAGAATAATGCATATTAATGCGATGCGAGCACAATAAAAAAAATGAAGCGATATTGTCTATACGTACCAGATTCAGTTCGAGTTCGCTTTGCAGGACGTTTGTTGGACGAGCCCGTAACGGCTTTTCCCTTGTTCGCAGTCAGTCTTGCTCCATCTTTTAAGAAACCGTATGCGACCAGGTTTGAGGTCGTTACCAGCTTCTTCATGTTCCTCTCCTCGAGGGGCAGTTGTAGTATACTGTCAGCTCGTTTTTTGGCCTTGCCAGAAAGTGGCGTGCGAGGAGGAGCAACTTGAAAAAAAAATTAGGAAAAAGACTCATCCTCGAATCGGTTTTAAAAGAAAGAGGTAAAGGAGAAAATAACGAAGAGGGGATACACACCTGGTTTATAATTAAAAGCTACAGGAACCCTGGGCACATCGAACAGGTAGAAATACGGTTCCTTCCAGTGACCCACATTGCTCGAGGCCCCATACAACAAGTTCTTGCAATTGAACTCGGGCCAGACCGAGAGATATAAATATCCAAAGTCCTTCTTCCCCGAAGACTTGAGATTTAGAAAATACCCGAGCGTCTTCGCATCGAGGTCGGGGAAGTTCCGTTTCTGGTATAGAATGTACAACGCAATGGCGGATCGCCAACCATTGGGGTTAACTTGAATAGGTGCGACGTGAAAGTGTTCACAAACGTCCAGGATGAACGGATGCACGGGCGAAGTGATCCCGACCTTCAGCAGCGAGGTGGACAGGACCATCCTCGGGACACGACCCCCATTCTCCTCGTGGTTGAATTTATAACACCTTTGATGAGGGCGAGGCAAGACAATGAAACCTTCTAGCCTAAAGTGATCGACGGCTTCAGCTAAGGACTCTGGATTCAAGCTTGTCCTCAGGTCGCGAGCTGCGAACACCCGATGAGAGGATGGCCTCGTTGAAGAGCTGCTCGCACCCTCACCCAAAGGCTTCGCGCCTATGTAAATTGGCCCCTCTAGTTCGGGCTGATCAGGCGGAATGAAGGCCTCGCGATCAGAGTCCTCGGGAACAAACTGATAATTTTCCAGGTCGATCGACCTGGTCACAGCATCGTCATCCTCGCTGTCTGAAGACTCGACCCAATGAGAGGTCGCTTCATCTTCTAAGTCGGGATCGATCTCGGTACGAACCCGTTTGCCCTTCGGGTCGCAGGGCTCATAATATGCACTTCCGAGATCACTCAAGCTTGAATCGCTACGGACAGAAATTGGGTGTTGAGAATTTAGGGGCTCCTCGCTAGCCTGAGTAGCTCGCTCCGCGACCCGACGAGCGATCTCCTCCTCGGCTGCTTCCTTTGTAAGAGGGCCCGGCCCGACATTCAAGAAGGAGAGGTCGATGGGAGTTATTGATTTCTTCTTCTTCCATTTCTCAAGGCCCTCGTGCCGATCAGAATCCTCTATGGCCCAAGACGGGTCCATGTTTAATATAAATGAGTCTGAGCTCGACTGTTCGACCCGAGCTATGAGTGCAGCCGCCTCGGGGCTGACTTCGGTCCCTCGGATGATTGGATGACGGTGCATACCCGACATCTCGTTCAGCTCGCGTTGGAATTCACGCGAACCCCTCAGTTCCTTGGGGTAATGACTGAGAGGCGAAGACGTGCTGGTTCCCGAGTCACTCGACATCTGAAACAGATGGTGAATACATATTAAGGTGTGTGCTCTTAAAAGGAAGAAGGGGAAAAATCTAAGTGTCCTCACATCGCACACGATCTGGTCCTAAATCTAAAGTCGAGATAGCAACGCGAGAAGATGTGGGGATGTGTGAGGTGATGCGACCCCTGCGAGTAGGGTCGCATCTCATAAAGTTCATATACAGATGATTAAACAAATATTATATGCATTCTATGAAAAGCGAAGACAAAAAAAGTTACCTTTCGTGTGAGAAGGTGGGCTCGAGTCTGTCGAGGAAGATTGATTGGAACTCTTCTCGCTAGAAGATTCCGGCGAGATTGGAAGAACAAGTCGAGTTCGCACTTGGATTCTGGGCATGAAAATCAGCTGAAACCACCGTTTGATCCTTGAGCTCTCGGACAATTTTTCTCGAAAATGATTCTGGAAATGATTAGAAATGATTGGAAAGTCCACATATTTATAGGCAACTGAGGAGAGAGAAACGACCAGGACACGTGGCACGATCTTGGCCACCCATCTCGATCTGATGCATGCGACCTCATCGTAAGCATATACAGCCTCACCTCCAACGACTATATTCTAGCTCGCGTCGCGCGAGAGACCCCTTCAATTGCCTTGAAGTTTAAAGGGTTTAATGTGGTCAGATCGGTCCGTTTAACATCCAGGTCGCAATCATAGATGCATTTTCTTGAAGAAAATGTTGATAACTCACAAAGGCTTTGCGGATCACCTCGCATCTCTGTTAGAAGCCTTCTTCTGGTCGCTTCGCATGGAAGATTTATGGCTTCAATTATTGTCTGATTCCACCTCGCATCGCTAATGGCGAGGAGGAATCGGGGGGTAGTTGTTATGCCCAATAATTGGACATGGGTCCTAGGCAGGCCCAATGACATAAATTGGCCAGCCCACCTCGCATTTGAGCTCACTTGGCTTCAAAGCCTACATCCAGCTCGCATCGTGCTAAAGATGATAAAATATTCTAAGGCCCTTGGCCTAGCGTGGGGTCGCATCGCTAGCTCACCAGCCTTAGACTCATTCAGCTTCAAGAAGGAAGAGAGAAGAGAACCGGGCCCAGCCCAGTTCGCTTCTCATCACCTCCCAGGTCGCATGGACTTGACAAAGAGGCCCTCAGCCCGGCTCGCTTGGACAGACCACTGCCTCCGGATCGCTTCGCTAGCCTGGAGTACTTAGCACAGATTTCTTATAACTAGCTGAAAGGCTCATAACCTCATGGACTCACCTCACTTGGTATTATTTGCTAATCTGAAGATTGTAGAAGGCCCTCCGGGGTAATATCTCAACATGCTTATCTATTTGAAGACAGCTAGCCCCACAGGCTCTCATCTCATCAAGGGATCCGCACATGATCACCTCTACATACTGCTCCCGCGAGACCATATCGCGCATAACTCTCTACGGGAACCCCTTGCTCTACAACTCCATGACAGCCCCCGGAGCCTGACGGGCTTGGGCCATGGCAGTTACAGGCATCTGGTAAGTTTGCCCTCCACATCCATACAGACTTGAGCCAAAGCCCAGCACGTCTAAGGATTTGGGTCTGATGGACCGGACCAATACCTAGCCCATATATGTAACTTGTCCTCCAAGAACTATATGTGGCTTGAACCCCTATATAAAGGGTATGTAGGCCTCTTGTTTCAGTTGAGACAACAGTTGACAGCAAGAGAACACATATTTTCTCTGGCCTTCTAACGAATCAACAACAAGATCAGCTACCAAAATCCATCACTTTCCTCCCGTGTTCTTCGCGTTCTTCATCAAGTTCATAGCAAAATCATCATATTTTGCTCCGTGATTCCAGCAAACCTCCAAATTACTGTTATACCAGTTTCTCCCTATAACAATATATATATATATATATATATATATATATATATATATATATATATATATATATATCACGGCCACATTAAATGGATTGGAAAAATTTTGGATGATACTCGATACCAAGAGTAGCTCTAAGCCCGAAAAATTATCTAATAGGAAGGAGACTGCTCCGTACGCAAGCGATTATTTAATGTAACATTTTTTTATATAAGTGTTATAATAGTTTTTTGAATTAAAAATAAAAATTTTACTTAAAATACTTTCATTTATTTAACACTTTATAAAATATTATATAACTAAATAATTTAACATAAAAAATAAAAAATATTACTTAAAATACGTTCACTTATATAGCACTTTATAAATACTATGTAAGTAAATAATTTAAAATAAAAATTAAAAAATATTACTTAAAATATGTTAACTTGTATAGCACTTTATAAAACACTATGTAAGTAAATAATCTAAAATAAAAAAATAAAAAATATTACTTAAAATACGTTCACTTATATAGCACTTCATAAAATGCTATGTAAATAGATATTTTAAAATAAAAAAATAAAAAATATTACTTAAAATACATTAGTTTGTATAGCATTTCGTAAAACGCTATGTAAGTTACTACTTACATAGTGTTTAATTCAAAAACGCTATCGTAGTATTTTTTTTGTATAATTCTTTTTAATTTTTTAATTTTCCCATAATAGCTTGCATAGCGTTTTTCTTATAAAAGCTATGTAAGTACATTGCTTGTATAGCTCTTCCTAAAACCGTTATTTAAGTACCATCACCTAAACTTAATTTTATAGTAGTGAAAACAAACCATCTTGGTCTTCGATGAATAAATCCATCTATAAAACTAATTAAAATTTAACTATTATCAAAATTTGAATAAACAAATAAAATAGATACCTAAAAAATTATCTTATACTTTAAAAATTAATATTTCAGAAAATAAAATTTTGAAAATGATTTGACTCATATAAATACATATACATAATAAAATATACATTTTATGATTACAAATTAAAGTAGGACTAAATTGTCATATTAGCATTAAAATAAATTTCACAAATATTTGATTCAATTTTCTTTACTATTTATCATAATTATATAACAATAATGTCTAACAAAATTAATTCAATTGTAACATGCAGATTACAATCGTATTAATATCATAGATTAATTAATAATTTAAAATTTCAAAGAACAGAAATAAAATCAATTCTATATAAATTAATAAATAAAAAATAAAAAAATAAATTATAATAACAGGGTACACAATAACATCCTGCTATTACTGTATATATATAAAAAAGAAAAAGTTGTCATGCCTACTGTTGCCCAGTATAAAACAGGGTTGTTCACGAATTGAGTTGTTCGCGAACAAACTCGAGCTTAGCTCGTTAAGGGCTCGTTCGGCTCGAATTCGAGCTCGAACACAAAAATGTATTCGTTAAGAAAACGAGCTTGAGCCAAGCTTTTAGTATGTTCGGCTCTACTCGGCTCGAACTCGGCTCATTAAAACTAGAAAAAATAGAATATATACTGAATATTTTTATAATATTCCTAGCATTTTAAGTTTAAAATTATAATTTAAATATTTAATATGTGAATCATTTAAGATAATAAAATAAAATTTAATATTGAGTTAATCGATAATTAGTTGAGTTAAGTGGGTTTGAACAATTTTTTCATGTAAAATTTAACTGTTCGTGAGTTGTTCGTTAGGGGCTCGGCTCGGCTCTGATCAATAATAGCTTGAGTGCGGCTCGATTTGTTAACGAACTCGAACTCGAACACATTTTTTGTGCGATAAAGAAGTTTGGCTCAGCTTAGTTCATCAAAAAAAAAGTTAAACTCGACTCGTTTAAGACTTAAACAAAGCGCGATAATGTTCGTAAACAGAAAAGCAACCAAATGTTTATGTCATACACTGATACTTTTAAATTTTGTCCAACTACCATTTTTCTTTTATGATTAAAATTCTTAATGCATTTATGATTAGTCTGAGCCCAACAATCAATTAAATTCTATTTAATGAAAAAGACTTGTGTACTATAGTTTAGGTTGAAATAAATGATTATATAAATACTCTCAGCTCTGAAATCTTCTTCGTGACTATATGAACGAAATTTGAGATTTCCGATAAGTAGCTTATAAATTATAAGAATATTTAAATGAATTAATTGTTTGTTAGAATAATTTCAGTCTAATACAGTAATTCCTACATTATTGTCTCATTATTATATAAATTTTGAATTTTTTTATTTTCTAAATATTGTACTTCCATAAATATTTATTTTGTAATAATTGAGTAATTTAAAGTAGAGGTGTACAAAAAACCCGCTCAATCGAATCGATCAAACCGCCACAAATGAATCATTTTTGTGTAATCACAAAACAAGGATGATTACGGATTTAATTTTTTATGACCGCTTGTTTGCGGTTCGGTTGTGATTTTAAATTTTGAAAAATCGCAAAAGCCAAACCACAAAACATATATATACTTAAATCTAAAATTAATATAATAAATATATTTATAGAGATCTATAAATTAATAAATTACATATGCATTTACATATATTTTAGTTATTTAAAATATAAAATTTACTTCAAAATAAGGTTATCCTTTAATCGCAATCAGCATAAGCGCCAATTTCCAATAAGCATCATTTCCAAATACTGTATTACATCATAATATTGTAGTATTATGTCCCCACATGGACCGCTTTTGAAATGTTACATCACAAATTAACAACAATTGTTCACATGGCATGTGCATAACTTGAGAGAAGGTTGGGAGTATTTTATTTATAATATAAGTATGTCTATTAATTAAAATATAATATTTATATAATACATTAATTCATAATCTACAAGTACAAATACTGTTTTAAAATTTTTATTTTTAAATATTTGATAAATTTTAATTACATTGCAGTGTACTACATGTATTGTTAAATTCTTTAAATATTTATAATTTATAAGTTTAAAAAATTGTATTGGATACATTCTTATATTCTTTATTGGGAGATCTTCTTTACAAGTAGATAGAGTATGAGAAAGTATTTTAGTTGAATTATCAACGTGTGCATAGGTGACATCCATATGTCACAATTTAAAATCAATACACTCCAAGCTTCTTCCGCTTAGCAAAAAATTATAAATAATCATATTCAATATTCTATATTTGTCGAACCAATAAACATTTTATGTATAATTTTACCGTATTATTATTATAAATAATAACATTGGAGTGAATTATCACAATAATTGTTCACATTGCATGTTATTTATCCAATTCGGGTAGATTATCCAATTTTTCTTTAACAGTGATCCAATTCTAATTTAAATTATTGATCCAAATTTAGATCAACACTATTCACTAGTCAATCTTTTTTCATATTAAAATAATGATTTTATTATTTATGTGTATTTAGTTTAGTAGATTAAAATTGATTTATAATATTTTAATTATTTGATTAGTAGTCATGTTACCCAGTAAATAAACTATTATAAAAGCATGTTGAATATAATAGTACCAAACAATCGACTTTAGAACACAAGTATGTAAAAGATGAAATGTTTGTATTAACTTTAACAAATTTAATACAAAACTCTCTTAAGAAACCAGATGTTCTTAAGAGTTGCTAGGTTATGAGAATATTGTAAACATGAACGATACATCAATGTAAACCTAATCCTATGTTTATATAGTACATAGTTACCTATCTAATTACAGCAAAGATAACGATTAATAAAAACAGATATATGATTTTCATCATTATCTTCCTAAAAGATAGCTTCAAATGAGGTAATTGTATTCCACACAATCACTTCCTTTTCTCTCTTCAATCATCTCCTGATTTATCAATTTCCAACAGTCAAACTCTGATAGACTAAACTCTGTCGATCACTTCTAGTCTCTGATGACCACAGCTAAACTCTGATCAGGTTCAGTAAACTCTGATTCTGCATTCTCCGATCTCATAAGTTCTTCATATCTAACAATCTCCCCCAATTTATGCTTTATGCAGTAAAATATAAATTTGAAATTATGATGTCAGAAACTTCTAAGACAAATGTATAAGAGTTTATCCAGACTACCTTCTCATACTCTTCTGTAAGAAAAAAAAACTCTAGCTAGAAATTCATCAAGTAATTTCTTCTCAGCTGCATTCAACAATTCCACCATTTTGGACTTTAATTCCTTCTTCTAATTAGTAGAGTCGTCAATTTGAGTTACTGCAGCTCTTAGATTGTATATTGATGCTCTCTTCATTCTGTTATCTAAAGCTATGCAACATGCTCTCTGTCCACCAGATTTAACATTAAGGTTGGAACATTAAGCAGCATCTGGACTTTTACATCTCCCTTTATCATATCCCTTTTGGTGTCATCCTCAAGCATATACTTTGGCTTGTATACATCAGAGTCTATCAACATCAGTTTCTCATTTTTCCTTTTTCCAGCAATTGCTCCTTCTAGAGTCTTCACCCACTTAGTGTGATATCATTCTCATCATTTAACAGATAAAGAACATACTCAAGTTCTTTTGATGATTTATGAGTCAAATCTTCTTCAGCTAATTTCATTACTCTTCCATATTCTAGAAAGTACAAAAGCTTTTCTTTTGGAACATCACCATCAAAAGTGTCTTTTACAAGATGAACAGTAATCAGCTTGTCCAAATGATCATGTGATAGCTCATCTTCAGGTTTGTTCTTCAAAGAATAAGGATCTATGAAATAATTTATTTATCCTCTATAGACTTTGGCTTTTGGATCACCAATACATCCCTTGTTCTTACCAAGTCTGGCATTGAGAGTCAGAGTTTCAGATTTTGTCCACAAGAGATCAAGATTCTTTCTTCTACACAGAGTTTGTTGTTCCTCCTCCTCATCTTCAAAACTAGTCCCTCTTGGACGAAATGTAGTTCCCTGCATAATAAGTGGATTTTTTGGTTTTGATGAATTTTTCTGTTGAACAGTCTGAGATGATTGAGATGATTGAGTCTTTGCAATATCTGCACCCATCCCTCTATTAGACCTTGTAACAGGCTTGGAAGTTTGTTAAGGTTTGACAGGTGAAGATGCAACATGTTATATAGTCTTTTTCTAAATTGGAGTTTTCTTTGAACCTTGTCTTCCTTTCTTCTTTGACTGGACTTGAGCATTGTCAGTACCAATAATCATCTTCTTCATTTCCTGTTCTGCAGTAGCTGGATCAATACCTGGATTTTCTTCTTCATGTAGTTTCAGTGCCAGTTCTGTATCATTGTCAGTTTCTTCTGGATTTTCTTTTTCATCCAACTGTCTTGCAAACTCTTCATCTTTATTGAATTGCTCCAATTGAGCAACATGATCTATATCAGTCAGAGTTTGCTGATTTTCTTGAACTTTTCCAGATCCTGAGGGAATCAGAATTTGATCAGTTGGAGTTTGAATTTGTATTCTCTTTCCATCCTTATGACTCCATTGGCTTTTATCAGCTAAATCACTATCATCACCATCACCTTCTGGTTTATCAAAGTTTAAAACATCATCCACTTTGCATTTGTCTTTTGAATTTGTATTTCTCCCTCTTTCTGACATCAGAAGAAATTGTCAGTATGTCTGCAGTGATAGGTAACATCAGAAGAAAAGGATTAAGATGATGTGATTTACCATCAATTTCAGCAAATTAATCATTTTCTTCTCGATTGGCATTTTTATCATCACCATCTACCTCAATTCTACCGATGTTCTTATTTATTGAGTCAGGCAATGCATAATTGTCAGACTTTATAACAGCATCAGAGTGTAGTGTATCAAAGTTTAGAGCTTCAGTTGAAAAGAAATATTGTGAGATTTTGCCTTTAACAAGTCTCATCTTCTTCTTAACAGGCTCTGATATTGGATTGACATGGAATGACTTCATGAATGAAGCAGGAGCAACATCTGAGGCAAGTTTGACAGATTTCTTGATAGTAAATACCATGACTTCAGCACTGTCATCAGAGTCTATTTGCTCATCAATTATTTTCCTTTTTCTGGGAGGAGACTATGACACTGATTTGCCCTTCCTTTTGAGGCCTGAGCCCTGTGCCTGAGAGGTGTATTTTGCAACTGAAGTCTTTTGGGAGGTAACAGAGGTTGATAGAGTTTGTGTATCAGTGTTTGGAGGGTGACATGGGCTAGAACTAGAATGGGTTAAACTCTGATTCTCAGTCACAGAAAGAAAATCCACTCCGTATATGGTAGACATTTTCTTATTCAGAAGAAGCCTGACCCATACAGCATAAAAAAATTGAGGCAATATGCCCTCATTTTCTTTCTTAATATCTTTCCTTGTCAAGTCAGAAAATAATCTCTTATTCATTGTAAAAACAGGCAGAGCCTGATCATCCTTAAAACCAACATTAGGCAACATATAACTAAAAATTAATTGCAAAAACCTAGCATAATAAATAGTAGGTTTATCTTCCTTAACATTAAGTTTAGTTGTTATCGGCCTAATTAATGCACAAGGAAAATTAAAAGAAAGATTGTGGGTCAGAAAATACCTAATTTGCTGAGAAATTTGGGGGATGGCATCAAAGTTGGTGCATTTGGCAGTGAACACCCTAGTGATGCAGTCAAAGAAGAAACTCCATTCTTTACGGAGATGGGGCCTGGTTAGACTTCCCAGTTTAGATCGGCTACCCACGTAGCCAATATCTTTGAAGAAAGTCTTGATGATGAAATCATCAACTAGATCATCATATCTAGCCACTGCAGGAAGGCGTAAAACCTGATGCACCACCTCAGGAGTTATAGAATGGCGCTCATTGCAGTTGAATGTGATGATAGGCTCTTCATCATCACTAGCATCATTGAATGTTTCAGTCGACCAAATCTTGGTCAGTGTTTGAGCAGAAATCTCTTTGGGTTCTTGAAGAGCATACCCAATACTACTTTGATTGAGAAAATATTGAACTATATGAAATGCCTCAGATGCTTCTGATTTATTCAAGAGAGTAGTGTAGTTAGTAGTTAAAAACATAAAATTCTCAAAGATTATTCCCTTGTTGGGACCCATTAATACAGATTAATGAAGCTTTAGAGATTAGGATTTTGTACGATGAGATAGAGAAAAAAAAAGAAGCAGATGAGAATAGTAATCCAAAGTAAGAATACGAATGAATTAACACTTCCCTCTCAATTAGTCTTTTAACTCTTAGTGGGACATGTGGAAACGTCTAACAGGATGAGTAATGAGTAGTGCAATTCTCAAAATACTGTATATATGTGTGTATCTGTGTATAAAAATGAAATGTTTTTCATGACAAACACGCGCAGTCAGTGTTACTCCAATTAGTGATTAACAAATATGACGTCACAAAATTAAATATGATGTCATAAATAAAATAATCAAGAATAATTGTTTATTTGAAAAATAAATAACAATAATAAAGAGATTAACTTGTTGACTGAGATCAGATATTATACTCTCCATAGATTAGAGTTTACTTCATTCTCTGACAGAGTTTACCACATACTCTAATAGAATTTACCATAAACACTGATGGTTAAGGACATCAGAGTTTGCAGAACCTAAGTCACTTCCAAGAGTTTAATCACTGATGAATATCTGTTACATGTTGTTTGGTGTTGAGCCACTTATCACCATTCCCAGTTCAGAAACCAATCTTGTAAAAGTTGTTATACACAGAGGCTTTGTGAATATGTCTGCTAATTGTTGATCTGTTAGAACAAAATACATTTCAATTGTCCCTTCCATGACATGTTCCCTTATGAAATGATATCTGATGCTGATACGTTTTGTTAGAGAATGTTGAACTGGATTTCCTGTCATTGCAATAGCACTTTGATTATCACAATAAATAGGAATTTTTGTGAAGTTCAACCCATAGTTTAACAACTGATTTCTCATCCATAAGATCTGAGCACCACAGCTTTCTGCTGCTATATATTCTGCCTCTGATGTAAATGTTGAGAGTGATTTCTGCTTCTTGCTAAACTATGAGACAATTCTTTTGTTAGTAATTGTGCTCTAGAGACAATACTTTTTATATTTTAAGGAAAATATTTATTATTAAGGATTATGTTTTATTGATTATTATTTATTTATTATGTTTTATTTACTACGTAATAAATTGAAAGCATAATAAATGTCCTTGGAATTTTGATACGTATTATATATCTTTAAGTACGTGACTTAAAAATGAGATTATATGAATAGTATCTTATTCCTAAAATTCCCTAGTCGAGTATTATTATTTAAGGACAATAATAATGCACAAAGACTAGTATGTTTCTTGACAGATGACCACATCTCATTGGTCATATGTATGGGGATACTAAAGTCAAGAACATAAGTGCATGTCTCAATGCATGGCAGTGGAATGACCCGCTGTGAGATTCTACATGTTAAGTAAGTGTCATAAGTAATTCTCACTGTGATAATGGTGTAATGATCCTTAGACCTGAAATCATTATATTTCTATACGAGAATTAATATACTTTGATTACATTAAAAGTTACCTTTGACCGGGTGATGATAAAAGTGGACATTGGGTATATTATGAATCGTATGAGAAATATGAATGATCTAGATGAGATTTAATCCTCCTAATTTTAGGAGTGATATTATTGGCCTCTTGTTTGAGTGAGACTATGAAATGCACGGCCGTGCTCAAATGTTGATTTGATTTTAATAGTCTACTCATCGATCAAGAAAATAAAGATTAAATTATGAAAAGGATGACACGAGACATGCCTTGAGTTTAATCTATAATATCAAGATTAAAGGGATTATATTACATGGAACATTATTCACGAAAGGCTTAATCGAATCACCGATTTATTATTATTACTTGGGTAACAATGATGTATTACTAGATGCCGCTCATTGTTTACAATTTTAATTAGATATTAAAATTGTTGCCAACGTAATAATAACCTACAGGGTCACACACAAAGAACGCTTGAAGGAGAAATAATTTAAATTATGAATTTAAATTAAATAAGTAATTTATTTTATTTATGATATTAATTAAGTATGACTTAATTAATTATATAAATAGAATAAATGAATTACTTAAACTAATTCCAAAATTAATAATTAATTAATTAAGTGAGACTTAATTAAATAATTTAGAATTTTGGATTAGTATTAATTATAATTGGATTATAATTAGAAAACTTATTCCTCTCTCTATATAATCTCTTTATGGGCTGATTTAATAAGAGAGAGATTTTACAAAAACCCTAGCCGCTCTGAGAGAGGAGGAAGATAGAGAGAGAAGAAGTTTTCGGGTGCTAGTACACATCAATCCTTCATGAAAAGTGTTCGTGTGGATACCGTAGAGCGTAGATCGCGAGAGCGGGATACGTGGTGATTAAACAAGCTTTGGACCTCCATTAATCTTCCATTAATGAACTGTTAAAGCTTCTAAAGGTATTTATTCTTTATCTCCGAATTAAATCTTTTGTTTTCGCATGGATCCTGCGGAGGGTTTCGCTATTTTGATTTATTTTTCGCGTTTATTCCGCTGCGTTTGTGTCACGAAACCCTTCAATGGCATCAGAGCTACTTGCGAAACGTTTTAATTCGGTTATGTGCTTAACAGTTTTTGATATATAAGCATGTATGCGATCTATCATGATTTTATATTGATACAATATGTATATGTTTATATATATTATGAATATATGATATTTATATGATATATAATCATGTGATGATTATGTGTGTTGATTTATGTATATGATACATGTTTGTTCTTATTATGGGAATCGTATTCGATACGAATTCTGAAACGGCTGCCGTTGATTTTCTGAAATCTGTGTCCGTTGTCTGATTTTCGCAAACGATATGTGTTTTCTGACTGGAATCGGGTCACTGAGCAATACTGACATAGTCAGCTCTGCGTCTGTAAGCCATTAGATGTCGCTACAGCCTCCAAAACGGTGATTTATGATTTTCTGAAAATTATTTGATTTTCTAAAATTTTGAGTATATGTATATATATATTATGAATATATGATATTCATGTAATGTATAATCATATGATGATTGTATGTATCTCTGTATATGTATATATGATATATGCTTGTTTTTGTTATGAGAATTGTATATGATACGATTTCTGAAACACCGTCAGATTTGGAGAAATCTGACTGCCGTATCCGATTTTCGCAAACGATATGTGTTTTCTGACTGGAATCGGGCCAATGAACAAAACTGATAGCTATGCTATCACCGACGGGTCTGTAAGGCGTTTGACGTCGTTAAGGGCCTCGAAATAGCGATTTATTGTCTTCAGAAATCTGTTTTTAATTTTCTGAAATTTTGAAATTTGTTATATATGATTATATGATATGATTATATAATATGAGATATATTATATGTGTTATATGATAGCATGGTGGATGGTTATGGCCTAAAGACCCATAGGATAGTGGTTTTGATTTATGGTTTTGGTTTCTAAATACGACTTGCATGTCGTTTATTCATTGTAATTTAATTATCTCGAATGTAACTCGAGTTCTTCTTGTAATTTCATTAGAATAGTTTTATTTTTATTATTCAATGTAATTATCAATGAAGACTTGCAAGCAAGGAGGCGATCCAAAAGGGGATGATAGAGCAATGAAGAAAGAAGACATGTAATAGATAGTATTTTTAAAACCACCATAGACTGACCTTGATATTTCCATTAGCTTGGAAATATCATATAGGATGGGGCCATAACCAAACACGTTTAATTTACGCACATTACATATATGTATATGATTGCATGTATTGGTATGTATGCGTAGATATAATTGAGATGCATGCTTAATATTGATTAATCATGTATGTATTAGATACGACACACATGCCATGTTTGCTTAAACAAGATAAAATCTGTAACGATTCAAGATTTTAAAATTAACAAACGATCATGAGATTCTTGTGTTTATGAAATATGGATTTTTAAAACACGGAATTAAATATGGATTTTTGATATCTATAATTGGGATTTTCTGACAAAAGCGGATATGCGTATTCGTAAGGCTGATGGGTTTTAAGTGTGACCATTGGTATCCTCCATCTACCTGGGAAATGAACAATTTAAGATGTCGATTTGAAATATTTGGTTCAAGGAAAAATTGAGGATCTCTTTATGATGTGATCATGATCGTTATAAATTTTCTAAAACCCCTTAACAAAATATTAAGTTTTACTCGGATGCTTTCCAATGAATGAACACTCATCGAATCCTAGATCGATAAGGGGAAGGACTGTCAGTGGCAGGGGACTCCTATCTATCGTGGTGAGATGCGACGAATATAAACGGTTATATTCGGCCGTTGTATCATTGGGTCTAACTTAACTGAGTCGTCATAATAAGTGAAAATAAACGGTTATATTCAACTATTATGAACTTAGAAGCATAGAGTTTGGTTAAAAGTCTATTAGATAGATAAGATCAATCGTTGTTCACCAAACTATCCAAGAATTATATATGATATAATTGACAACTGTTGTCTACCTAAATAATCATTTTCTAAGGACTTCCAGTGGTTGACTTAGGACATGACGAAATATGGATCTTGGCTCACTAGAAAGAATTATGGGATATACTTTCCAAATTAATAGTAAGGGCTATTAGTTTGATAAAAATAGTGGGAGGTATATGATGATATACCATAATCACTTAAACATAATTAATATTAAATTTGCAATCTAGTTTATTTTATGCACTTTAATATTGTAGATATCAAATGATAAACACAAACAACTTCTCTATGCGATCAGTTCTTGAAAAGGACAAGTTGACGAGAATATATTTCCTTGACTGACATAGGAGCTTGAGGATCGTTCTCGGGCACCACGATATTAGTCAAATCTCTTCCCCTGCTCTTAAAGTTGAGAATGTAACATGTGCAAATCATAATTCTTATTGGAAGCAAATTGATGTTGCGACTGATGTTTCATGTCTCATGCTCACAAAAATTTATGTGCTGAGCTTAAGAAGCAATACAAGCATATAGATACTTATGAAACGATTGAGCACAAGATATATTTGAAAGGGCGCTATACGTTTACAAGTAGGGAGAGTGAGACCCGGTTACACCACATGTTCTAAAGATTATAGGGTATAATGAATACCATTGATATTTTGGGTTTCCAGATTGGTCTGGAGACAGTTAGATTTGATCTTACAATCTATGGACATATATTATTCTTATTTTGTTATGAACAATAAAGTGAATAAGATTGGTAAAACACCCATTGAGTTGCTAAGCATGTTGAGAACTGCTGAAAGTAATATGATAAATGCATGAACTACTACTATATTGATAGTAAACATAGGGAATGCAAAAGGGAAAGGAAAATGGAAAGGCAAGGAGAAGATTTGATCTAGTTCCGTTGTCAAACCAAAGTCCAATCCCTAAAGCAGACTCTAAAGTCTGAATGAGGTGTTGATAAAGAAGACGATTGTCACTTCTGTGGAAAGTTGGGACACTGGAAATTAAACTGTCATGCTTAATTGGAAGATCGGAAGATGATGATCAATAATGGTCAAGCTTAAGGTATCGGGTTGGAATTGGAGTAAAGGTAGTTGCTCTGGTTAGAGGAACTCGTTACTTAACTTTTGGCCTATAAGGAAAATTTAGAACTTGATAATTGTTATAACGTGCTTGCAATTGGCAGGGACATTATTTCAGTTTCTTGTTTGGACAAGAAAGGCTTTTTCATTTTAATTAAATAACAATAGTTGTTTATTCTATTTTGATGATGAGCCTTATAATGTTGCACAACTAATTAACAATTTATATGTTCTAAAGTGACTCAAATAAAATATTACCTTTGACACTGTTGTTGAGGCCATATTAATGAGAAACGCATTTTCAGAATACATAAGGATGCATTCATGGAAAAGTTTGATTATGAATTATACAAAAGGATGCGAATCTTGGCTTATTTGGCAAAATGACTAAAGCTCCTTTTACCGGACATGGTGAAGGGATCATTGAATGGGTATGACTTATACATAGTGATGTATGTGGTCATATGTGTACGATGACAAAAGGTAGATTTTATTAACTTCATAAAAATTTACTAATTATTTTAGTAGATACGGATATATGTATCTTTTGAAGAACTAATCCGAATCATTTGAAAAGTTCAAAGACTACAAAGATGAAGTAGAAAATATCAAAGAAAAGTTTTTTTGATAGGAGAGATCACACCTTGTTGGACATGGTGCGATCAATATTGAGTCAATGAATCTTCCAATTAGTTTCTGGGGTTGCACCCTGGAAACGGCTCCACATACACTTAACTGTGTTCCTACTAAATTGGTTCAAAAGACTCCTTATGAGATATGGACTGAGCAACGTCACAGCATGTCATTTATAAAATTTTGGGGATGTGAAGCGTTTGTGAAACGTCTAATCTCTGACAAGCTAGGACCAAAATCAGACAAATGTAATTTTGTGGAATACCCAACTGAAACAAGGGGTTATTCTTTCTATAATCCTTCCGAGAACAAAGTGTTTGTTGCTCGAACTGCTGAGAGACAGTGGGAGGATAATAGATCTCAATGAAGTTTGAGACCCACATGATAATGTTGAACCAATGGAGGAACCTGAGCAGAATATACAAGAAAAATAATACTGCTCATGAAACACAAGTATTCGTAGGTCTAGTAGGATTCACCATGAGCTCGAGAGATAATATGGATTTCTTTTGACTCAAGATGGTGATGTGATGCTTATGGATGAAGATGAGCCTCTCACCTACCAAGACGCTATGAACACTCTAGATTCTAAGAGATGGCTGGATGCTATTAAATCTGAGATGGAATCCATGTATACTAATCAGGTATGGACTTTGGTTGATCCACCTGAAGGGGTAAAACCTATAGGGTGCAAGTGGGTTTTCAAGAAGAAGACCGACATGGATGCTAATGTACAGACCTATAAGGCACGATTGGTGGCAAAAGGTTTCAAGAAAATTCATGGTATTGACTATGATGAGACCTTTTCACCAGTTGTTATGGTCATGTCCATCAGGATTTTGCTTGCTATAGCTGCTTACTATGACTATGAAATCTGGCAAATGGATGTCAAAACCGCTTTCTTAAATGAGAGCCTTGAAGAAGATATGGATGTGTACATGACACACCCTAAGGGTTTTGTTGATCTAAAGGATGCTGGAAATGTATGTAAGTTGCGTCGATCCATTTATGGATTAAAGCAGGCCTCGAGGAGATGGAACATTTGTTTTCATAAAACAGTCAAAAAGAGTTTGACTTTATTCAGAATGAAGATGAAACTTGTGTTTACAAGAAGTTTAGTGGGAGCCATGTGGCATTCCTAGTATTATATGTTGATGATATATTACTAATAGGGAATGACATTCCTTCTCTACAGACTGTGAAGACTTGGTTGAAAAATAATTTCTCAATGAAAGACTTAGGCGATGTGACATATATATTAGGGATCGAGATCTATAGAGATAGATCAAGGTGATTGATCGGCCTAATTTAGAGTACATACATTGACAAAGTTTTGCATCGATTTTAAATGCAAAGAGACTAAAATGGATATGTCCCAATGTCTCATGGGATAGTGATCTCAAAATAAAATTTGTCCTAAATCATTGGATGATAGGGACTGCATGAGTAAAATTCCATATGCGTCAGCAATTGGTTTTATAATGTATGCAATGATATGTACTTGTCCTGATGTCTCGTATGCTTTAACCATGATGAGTAGATACCGATCTAATCCAGGTAAAGGTCACTGGACGACAGTCAAGAATATTCTTAAGTACTTAAAGAGGACTAAAGACTCATTCTTGTTATATGGAGGAGATGTGAAGCTAGTTGTAAGAGGTTTCAGTGATACTGGTTTCTAGACAGATAACGATAATTTAATGTTTCTGTCTGGCTTTGTGTTTTATTGAGATGTTGTATGCTGGAATGGTTCACAGCAAAGACAATTGTTGATTTTACAATAGAACCTGAGTATATTGATGCTTGTGAAGCAGCCAAGGAGGCTGTTTGGGCATGTACTTAGGAGATATCACCTAATTAATGAGATTAATGATCAAGGAGATATACATATATGTAAAGTGTATACTAATAATAATATTGCAGACACACTGACTAAGGCTTTGTCGCAGCAGAAGCACGAAAGTCACACTAGTTCCATGAGTATTGGATACTTGGGTAATTGGCTCTAGTGCAAGTGGGAGATTGTTAGTAATTGTGCTCTAGAGACAATACTTTTTATATTTTAAGGAAAATATTTATTATTAAGGATTATGTTTTATTGATTATTATTTATTTATTATGTTTTATTTACTGCGTAATAAATTGAAAGCATAATAAATGTCCTTGGAATTTTGATACGTATTATATATCTTTAAGTACGTGACTTAAAAATGAGATTATATGAATAGTATCTTATTCCTAAAATTCCCTAGTCGAGTATTATTATTTAAGGACAATAATAATGCACAAAGACTAGTATGTTTCTTGACAGATGACCACATCTCATTGGTCATATGTATGGGGATACTAAAGTCAAGAACATAAGTGCATGTCTCAATGCATGGCACTGGAATGACCCGCTGTGAGATTCTACATGTTAAGTAAGTGTCATAAGTAATTCTCACTGTGATAATGGTGTAATGATCCTTAGACCTGAAATCATTATATTTCTATACGAGAATTAATATACTTTGATTACATTAAAAGTTACCTTTGACCGGGTGATGATAAAAGTGGACATTGGGTATATTATGAATCGTATGAGAAATATGAATGATCTAGATGAGATTTAATCCTCCTAATTTTAGGAGTGATATTATTGGCCTCTTGTTTGAGTGAGACTATGAAATGCACGGCCGTGCTCAAATGTTGATTTGATTTTAATAGTCTACTCATCGATCAAGAAAATAAAGATTAAATTATGAAAAGGATGACACGAGACATGCCTTGAGTTTAATCTATAATATCAAGATTAAAGGGATTATATTACATGGAACATTATTCACGAAAGGCTTAATCGAATCACCGATTTATTATTATTACTTGGGTAACAATGATGTATTACTAGATGCCGCTCATTGTTTACAATTTTAATTAGATATTAAAATTGTTGCCAACGTAATAATAACCTACAGGGTCACACACAAAGAACGCTTGAAGGAGAAATAATTTAAATTATGAATTTAAATTAAATAAGTAATTTATTTTATTTATGATATTAATTAAGTATGACTTAATTAATTATATAAATAGAATAAATGAATTACTTAAACTAATTCCAAAATTAATAATTAATTAATTAAGTGAGACTTAATTAAATAATTTAGAATTTTGGATTAGTATTAATTATAATTGGATTATAATTAGAAAACTTATTCCTCTCTCTATATAATCTCTTTATGGGCTGATTTAATAAGAGAGAGATTTTACAAAAACCCTAGCCGCTCTGAGAGAGGAGGAAGATAGAGAGAGAAGAAGTTTTCGGGTGCTAGTACACATCAATCCTTCATGAAAAGTGTTCGTGTGGATACCGTAGAGCGTAGATCGCGAGAACGGGATACGTGGTGATTAAACAAGCTTTGGACCTCCATTAATCTTCCATTAATGAACTGTTAAAGCTTCTAAAGGTATTTATTCTTTATCTCCGAATTAAATCTTTTGTTTTCGCATGGATCCTGCGGAGGGTTTCGCTATTTTGATTTATTTTTCGCGTTTATTCCGCTGCGTTTGTGTCACGAAACCCTTCATCTTTCACTTAGAAATTGAAAACTTTCTCTTATATTTTTCCTGTCTATTTTGCATCCTACAAAATCAGCATATGAATAGCCTATAAGTTTAAAGTTAGACTCTCTAGGATATCATAATCCAAGATTAATGGTTCCTTTGAGATATCTAAAAATTCTCTTAACAACAATCAAATGTAGTTCCCTTGGATTTGACCGAAATCTAGCACATAGACAAGTTGCAAACATAATATCTAGTCTACTGGCAGTTATGTATAGAAGTGATCCAATCATACCTCTATATGTTGTCATATCCACAGGCTCACCAGTATCTTGATCCAGCTTGGTTGCAGTACCATAGGAGTTATAGCAGATGCAGAGTCTTGCATTTGAAACTTTGTGAGTAAGTTTCTTGTATATTTTGACTGACTTATGAAAATGCCTTCATCAGTCTGTTTCACTTGTAACCCCAAGAAATAGCTCATCTCTCCCATCATACTCATTTGATACCTGGACTGCATTAGCTTCGAAAATCTTTCACAGAGTTTTTCATTAGTAGATCCAAATATAATATCATCAACATATATTTCAACCAGTAATAAGTCCTTACCTTTATTTCTATAAAACAAGGTTTTATCAATGGTACATCTTGTGAAACAACTTTTAAGTAGAAATTGAGCCAGTGTTTCATACCAGGCTCTTGAAGCTTGCTTGAGTCCATACAAAGCTTTATCCAACTTATAGACATGATTTGGATATTTGGGATTCATAAAGCCAGAAGGTTGTTCAACATATACCTCCTCCTCAAGCTCACCATTTAGAAATGCACTTTTAACATCCATCTAGTATACTTTGAACTACTTGTGTGCAACATAAATAAGCAAGATTCTAATTCCTTCAAGTCTAGTCACAGGTGTAAAGTTTTCTTCATAGTCAATACCTTCTTGTTGAGATTAGCCTTTGGCAACTAGTCTTTCTTTTTTCCTTGTTATGATTCCATCAGAGTCTGTCTTGTTCCTGAACACCCATTTTGTGCCAACAATGGATGTTAGAAATCTACATGTAATTTGATGATAACATTAATCTTAGAATCATAGAAATTTTATTTGATGTAACTGATCAATTGATATGAAAATTATAAATGTCAATTGATCAGGAAACCATTTATCAATTGAAGTGTTTATATGAATCAACTGAGAATTTGGACTGTAGCATAGGTATACTTAGTCTATTTCAATCAATAAGGTGTAAATCAATTGATATTATTCTTATCAATTGTTGTTAGAGTCGATTGATATAGATCATCAATTGATATGTAAATTAAACTGTCAAATTGTAATTATTTGAAGATAGGAAATTGCACAAGTGAAGGATGATCGATTGATATTGAAGCATCGATGGATGAAAGATCAATCGAAGAAGCCAAGTCAAGTATTGAAGACCATCAACTGATGTGAAGACCCATCGATTGATAACATCTATCAATCGATAAGTCATTATTTATCAATCGATGGATACAAAGATCAATCGAAGAAGAACACCAGTTGATGGATTAAAGGATGGATCAATTGATATGCTTAACAACAAATTATCAATTGATTGTAACAACACAGAAGGCTATCTGTTGTAGATCCAGAAGACAAAAGTAAACCTATGGAAGACAGTCTAGGATGGCTGTGAAGACTCAATCAGAAGCTGTCTTTCAAACCTTTTTTCTAAAATGGAAAAAGGTAAAAGGAAGGTAGGTGGAAACAATCCTAGAATAAGAATTGTAAAAAAACACTTGTGGTATATAAACAAGTGTGGTAGCATTATTAGAAAATAGACAAGTTAGACAATATTTCTTAATCAACTGTTCAGCCTTAGAGCACATTATAAGAACAGTTGATTTATTTTTTAACCTTATAAAAATGAAGCTAGGTTTCTTTTAACCTAGGAACATTGAGCAAAAATATACATTGAACAAATATTAAAAGAAATAAAAAGTTTTAATATTTGTATTCAACCCCCTTCTACGAATATTGGCATAGTTCTGGGAAATAACAATTGGTATCAGAGCAGGTTTTCAACATACAAAAAGTTTAAAGATCAAGAACAGTCAATATGGGCTAAAAGGATTCAGGTGTAAAGATCCCAGTGTTAGAAAATGTTGGAGATTACGAAGCTGTATGAATAGTAATCATGATAACTCAACACTAGAACAGGACAAGTAAATAATACTACACCTACACAGAAATTAGGAAGAAATGAAGACAAGGCAAATACAGTGAATCAAGACATTAGAAGAAGTTTTGAAGTCTACTACATGTCACTGAAAGAAGTTCATTAATATGTTCATGCCTCAGTGAAGAATAATGGTTAAAGACTTTCAGGGTTTCAGAAGTGTTAAAGATTTAGTATAGAAGTGTCTCTAGAAGATTTCAGTGTACCAGCATTGATTGAAGATAGACAGTATTCGAAGCATAGGAATCTAGAAGAATTGAAGACATGGTATGTCTAAGTACCAGAAAAGATTCCAGTGAAAGTACTATGTTTATTGACAGTCAGTGTTCGAAGCAATGAAGTTGCTGCAAACTTAACAATGTACATAAGGCAATAATACGAAGATTTGGATCAAAGTTAGTCGTCTGTGAACCAGACCAGTTGCACTAGGCATCAGCAGTCTGTGAAAGGAATCTGAGTATTAACTATAGAAGAATTATTAAGTTGAAGAACGTACTTGGAAAGAACGGTTATTTATTAAGGTACGAAAAGTGATTTGTAGATGTTACAGCCAAACAGCTAACAGCCAAACAGCTCAAAGGGTACAGGGTGTAAAGCGTCACAACTTTGGTACGAAAAGTTAATGGTTCTGAACTACAGTCGAAGAACGGAAACAGCCCAACAGCCAAACCGCAAGTGACCAAACCGCAAGTAACCAAGTGCAAGAATTATAAAAGGTTTGTGATCAAATGGCAATTTGACCAAGTCAAATTAACCATCAGAATACATCGACACATGTTATGAATGAATTCTAAGGCAATGTATACAAGGAATTCAAGTCGACAGCTATACCACAAGGGGACAAAACTCGACACATGCAGTTCTTAAAAGAGTGGAAAATATCACATGACATAGAATTTGACACATACTCTATATACTTGAATAAAATTATGCTAAGGTAATATAGAGTAAGTGTTAGTCGACACATGATTATACAAGGCAATTGAATTCGACACATAGGTCATACAGGGCAACAGAATTCGACACTCAGCCCCTCAGCCAATCAAATCACAGCAGCCTACTTTGTTGATTTAAAGACTACATAAATAAGAAGATGTGAGCCACACATTAAAGGGTCGTCTTCTTCAACACAAAAAATGAAGAGAGCGGCCATGGACGAGCAAGATATATAATTTATACACATCCATACCTTGCTCCCGGTCAGATATTAGGACCCGGTTCTTTAATGAAAAATGCTCAGGGCTCCTAGATATCACTCCCTACAGACTCAGTTTTTCCTTGTATTAATTTAGATATATTTGTATAGGAACTGAGCCTTATATTTTTGTGTTAGTAGCAAAGAACTAATTTGTTCTTTGGAAGCCAGTTATATTTTTAACTGGATTTAGCACCCCTCTGGGTTTATATATGAAAGATATATTCCCGGAAACTTGTCTCATTTATTTTACTTACTAATTTTCTTGAACCTAATTGATTTATCCGGATACACAGAAAATTAGTAGGCAGCTCACGTAAACACTACAAATGGCCAAACCCACTCTGAAGCAATAATTTATTTATCCGCAATTCCGAAAAGAATTTAAATTATTGTGAGTATCGTATTCAACCCCCCTTCTACGATACTTCGGGACCTAACAATTGGTATCAGAGCCGACTGATTGATATACATATCAAGATCCATAGTTTAGCGAAACTTACCGTGCCGAAGCTTGTGGACTCAGATGGAGGCCGTGGTAAATATATTTAATTATAAACTTTTTAAATAAAATTTATTTTATGAACTTTTATTAAATTTATTTTGTACACTTTTATTAGTTTATGTTATAAATCTTAATTAGTTTATTTTATAAATTTTAGATAAAATTTATTTTATAAACTTTTATAAAATTTGTTTAACAAACTTTTATTAGTTTGGTTTATAAATTTTAATTAGTTTATTTTATAAATTTTAAATAAAATTTACTTTATAAACTCTTATAAAATTTATTTTATAAACTTTTATAAGTTTATTTTATAAATTTTAATTAGTTTATTTTTTAAATTTTATAAAAGTTTTTCATTTAAATTTATTTAACGATTAAGCGTGGTCCAGTTTTCACAACTTCTCTCTGCCATTTAGTTGAAAACATATACAGTATATATGTTTGTGTTTCACGCGCCAATAGCAGAAAAGAATTAAACTCGACACACAAGGCAGTAGTACAGACATGTACTTTCGACACACAGGGCTGAGTTAAGTTTTCTAAGGCAAACAGCTCAATTTTTTTCGACACCAAGAATATTCGACAACCATCTGACTCCTTGTGTTGAAAATCGACGCTTGCCTTTTATAAGAAAACTCGACACCTACAGTCTACTAAAAACCGACACCCACCAAATTGTTATTTGGTATCCCAAGTTTTGTACTCTTTAATTTTTTATTTTTTATTTATTTATTTTTACAGAAAAATTAAGATTCTTGAAAACTAAAATTTTTCTTAAAATATTAATTTACGGATTTTTAATTTTTTAAGAAATTTCAAATATTCTTGAAAATTAATTATTTGTAAATTTTTATTTTTGATTAATTTATTTTTTAAGAAAATTAAAAATTCTGTAAATTTAAATTTTTCTTAAATATTAATTTGAGGGTGCTCAAGGAGGTAGTAGTTGAAGATTTTTCCGGGCATTGAAGACAACTAAAATTGACTGAAGATTATCCGATGAGGTTAATTCTGGAACAGGCTGAAGAAGTTGTGGTATTAATTTCCTCAGAGGTTTACTCCATAGGATCCCACTAATATTTTGGAAGCTGTAAAAGAAGAGATTAATTTGGTACAGTTTTTGGTTAATTTGAGTTGTATTTTTGGTTGAAAAATCTTAGGGGTTGAAGTAGTGAAAGAGAACAGACTGGACAACCTGGAATCTCAATACAAGCCTTAAAGACTATTCTACAGGGAGATTATAGGAAGTTCGTGCTAACACTGCAGATCATCTAGAACACATGATACAACAAACAGAGATTTAAGGATACAACCACATTGTCTGTAAAAGACCTGTATGTGCTGAAGGCCTATGAACTAGAACAAGAGCTGAAGAAGATAATATTTGATAAAACAGGTTGTTAGCATATCCACTGTATTTGTGACCCAGGAACCAAATTTGATTGACGTCAAGGTTGAGAACCTCTAAACAGAAACGAAATGATCCAAGAAGCTGAATTGAAGATGTTGTAGCTCGAGGTAGGTCAAGGTGTTATAAGTGAATCTTACACTTTGGAATAACCTGAGAACTAGACTGCAAGTCAAGCCTACAAGGCAAACAGGAAGTTCAGTGACATCAGATTCAGATGGAATCCCAATTCTATATTCAAGGTCCTTACCTATAGATTTCGTAAATGAGATTTTCAAGATCAGTTCAAGAGGCGGTTACAAGACAGGGATGGTTGGTTATAAAAGACAAGATCAAGGGTTTGCTACACAGTTTGAAGAAGCTTGTACAAGCAAATGATGACAAACACTATGTTGGGTTAAAGCAAGAATATCAGGCATTAGTGAGGATGCTGCAAGGGAAAACATTTGTTGATGAAGTTAAATGCAAGGATGATTCTATCAGTGACAGTGATGAACCAAATGGAGATCTGGCATCAATGACCAACACTGGAGATGAATCACTAAGCACTTCACAGGTACACATTCTAACTAGTATACATTTATCTAATTCAGAACTGTATGTTTATTAAGTTTTAGAATATATTATATTTATGACAGCATGTTAGCATCTTAGGACTTAAATGTTTAATTGATTGCTAAGAATAAGATTGCATGCTAGGATTCATGAGTTTAATTAGTACATTTCATACTTGATTTTATATACAGTAAAATGAATATCTAGAATTAGATAGGGTGTTCTAGACGGTTAGGTGTATCCCTAAAACATTTGCTGGAACTTGATTTAAATCTTATGTGATTTAATACCTCTGTTAATGTTGTGAAAATTGCTAAATAGAGAAACAGGTCATAGACCAGATATTTTATATTTGTTCTTACTTGAAATTGTTTATGTACTTATTTTCATATGATTTGCTCTCACTCAAATAGTTGCACTTAAATGCTATATTAGATCATGTATTGCTTGTTAGGGATAAGATGATTAAAAGATGGTAGAATTATCTAAGTAGTCAGTAACATTTGTAGATTCGTGTTGGGTCCTGGAGATCGTAGAGGGGGGGGGGGGGTGAATACGATTCCCAAATAAAAATCTGACTTTTATTTATTTTTGGGATAACATAAAAATTACTTTGGTTCAAACCCAGGTACTGTTCATCATCTTCTTCAACCTCAAGAACACCATTAAAATAACCAAGATAATGAACGGTAAATCATCCAAAACACACAACACAACAAGATCCAAGAATATAACTTTATATTCATTGAAGTGGGGTAGATGCTACAACAAGTTCAAGAACAAAAGCTCAAGAACACCACAAAGAAATGATTTTTGGCTCCTCTAAAAATATTACAAATTTTAGATCTAGGAGACAAAAATCAAACCTATCTTCTAAACAAGATTTAGCAATGTTTACAATAGAAGATAGATGAGTGGTATGACAAAGAAATTCATGGCCCCATAATATTAAAGTATGAGTTCGGCCATGTGGGAGAGAAAATTAATTCTTTTTCTCTCTCCCCTTTTCTCTTCACATCCGGATGCACACATTCACCACATAGATGGAGACTTGAGTTTCTTCTTTTTATATTGAAAAAGGTGCTACTTTTTGTTTTTCCACCTTTTACTCTTGTCCACTCAAATCTCATCTTCAAAGTCATGTGCCAAGTATGCCTTTGGAAATATTTAATATAAAAGTAATATTTAAATAAATATATATAATATAAATAAAGAATGTCTTTATTTATAAAATATATAAATAATTAAATAAATACTTTATTTAATTAAATTAAATATTTCCATTCCACTCTTCAATTTGTGTAGACTTCCTTATCCAAATACTTGGCCCCGTATACGTGACTCCACCACGTCCAAGTATTTGGCCTTCTAATCTGTGAAGCTTTAGTAAGATCCAATCAGGTTGTGCCGTCTATCCCTTATCCATTAGGCTGACATTTCTCCAACACTGATTTACCACCTTTGTTGATCCTCCACATGACTCAAGAAAACCAACAACTTTAGAATGATTAAAACCATATTAACCGACGAGAGCTTGCCTCCAATGTCCTGACACTTGATGCAACGGTCTGGTTCATAAGTGACTAGTCTTGATAGGGGCTCTTGATTCCGAACATGATTCCACATTCTTCTTTGCAAACCTTACTTGTTGCTTCGATTATAATGCACTAAAATCGTCATAGACTAAGACAATCTTCTGTAGCTTCCACATCCTTGAATAGATGTCAATATCTTTTATTCTCCACTGAGGCATGAACATGTTAATGAACTTCTTCCAGTGAGCTTCAAGTCTGTAGATGATCCTTTGATACTTTGTCTTAACTGAACTCTGTGATCCAAGATTTCTGTGCACCTGCATATTATTACATGTCCTGTTCTATTGTTGAGTTATCATCAACCATTACATAGAGATTACATTTAGCATTTCTAGTACACATGAAAGTGCAGTGAGTTACTTCCCTTCACTCCTATCTCCCCTTTCAATCTCCCCCTATTTGGTTGATATGTAATAGCAATCAAATACTATTTCCCTTTACAATCTCCCCCAAAAGCAATTAAATAAAATTAACTACTAGAGGATAACTCAACTAACATACAAGAAACAATTAAAGTATTGGACATGAAAATAATATACAAAAGGTTTTGGAAGGATATAATCAGTTAAATCCAGATTTCCCGAGTTGCTGAAAATGAATGATGAATTTCTGAATTTCATTTTCCTTTAGCTTCCTCCACTTCAATGTTCTTCAAAGATGGGGTTCTTTCAATAAAGAAACAAATCATTAGTAAAGACTTTTGAACAATCATTCTTGTTCATCTTGCAATTCGAACTAGAACATACAGCTCTCTATGTTCCCCATAAGAGGTCAACTCAATCTCCCCTTAAGGTTGTTCTCTCTTAGAATGAAAGTCACTTCTTCTTTTTCTTCAGGATGTTCTATTTCCAGGAAACATATTTTTCTTTCTTCCCTGCACTATTCCACTGACTTCATCTATCACTGAAACAAGAAATAGAACACACTTGGACACTTCTCAGATGCCCCTTGAAAATCTCCTTCACATTCTTCTTTACCCAAAAAACTTCTACTTAGCAAAAACTCCCCCTGAGTTGATACTCTTCAAAGAAATCTTCATTTTTATTCATTAATCGTGCTAGAAAGAATTCTTCTGCCGAACCTCTCCTAAGAATGTTCCAAGGACAGATCTTCAAACAAATAGAGCAAAATCCCTTAGATATCTTTTCAGAATAAGATATAGCATTGCAAACCAAAATGTTAATATTCTCCATAACTTCTCCCCTTAGTACGACAAGTAACTTCTTCCCAATTGACAAAAAGTAACTTCTCCACTTCAGACGAAAAATCAGTTAAATCTACAACACCTTTAGGGATTAGGCTCCAACCAATTACTAAGAAACTCCCCCTTAGTAATTTCTCCCTTGCATCACTAAGGTTTAAATTTTATCTAATTCTCCCCCTTAGTTCATGCAAGCTCCAATCCACCCTTGTGTCTTTAGATATCCTCTAAGTAACCTCCACAAGATAGGATTGACAGATCTCATTTCTTGTATCACCAAGAGATCTCGTTTCTTGTATCACCAAATTCTCCCCCTTAGTTGAGAATATCCTTTAAAACAATAAAAGTATCATCTACATCCAATCGAATAAGAAACTCTCCTCCAATTGAACATAAAATCCCCCTTAGGTCTAAAAATTAATGTTTCCCCCTTTGAGATTGAGAACAACATGAATTAATAGACCCAAAGGTAATAGTTTGGACATTCCCACTAAGCTTCAGCTAGACTCTTCTTCAGCTTGTCTTCCAGAAAAGAATCTCTTCAACATTTCAGAGTTGGAAAATTCAGTAACAGGATTCAAGCATAGTAGCAAGGTTAGTGTTTGGTCTATGGTTTCCTCACTTCTACTACGTTCTGTTGGTGTTTACACTTTCAAGCGTAAGTGTTCCACTCATTTCTCTCCCTATTTCTCTCACTCAAGTGTATCACTCCCTCACTTCACTCAAGTGTTTCTCTCCCTTACTTGCACTCATTCCATTTATAGCAATATGTACCTGCAAGTAAATCTATGCTAGTCTCACCAAGATATTATGGATCGTTGACTGTAGCATGTTGTCGATCACTAAAGATCTAGGTTCTGAGATGGAATCTCAGACAGAGTTTCAGTTAGGTCATCACCCAACTCACCATGAGCAAATCCATGCACACGTGGCTCGTTGTCGGGGAATAACCCTTCTGAAATTGGAATCTCCTCCATTCCAGGAGTGACTGAAATCCCAACACCCTGATCCTCAAAAGACTCATCAAATTGGTAAACCAACTGAATCATAGTCTACGAGTTGTTGCTCAGCTACTTTCAGCATCAACAATCTCCCCATATGCAAATCCATGCACTGGATCGTTGAATGTGGTATGCGTACTAGCAGCTATTTAATCATCAACCGACTCCCCATATGCAAGTCCATGCACTGGATCGTTGACGGTGATATGCCTTTAAGTTTTGAGCGATCCATGTATTCCAGAACTTGAATTCCTGGGAGAGTAGACGTGTACAAACATCTCTCTCAATCACCTGTGAAGATGAATTAACTCACTATTTTCAGTCATGGAAAACTGTTAGTGATTGCCTCTCAACATCAACAGATTGCTCTGTGGATGTGAAATCCCATTAGGGAACTAGGACTGTTCCTCCTAGGAAGGTTAACAAGGATTCTAATATATGGCAAGAAATCCAAGTTTCCCTCAAATACCTGTGAAGGTGGCTCAACAACTTCATTCACCATGAATGGTAAACAAAGAAGTTTAGGGGTTTTACCTATACCTCACAATGTGCACTTCTTGCAATGTGTCCTCATAATTGTAAGTCCCAAGAGAGGCTGGAGAACTGTTAGGTCCTATAACATCCCTTAGAAACAAAAACTTTAGGATTACCATCAGCGTGAATGCTTTTGGTGTGCTTGACTCATTACAAGGTGCTCTGGCTGACGAGCGAATTTTCAATGAAATCACCCTGTTGAGAGAGTTCATTCAGAAACGGTTGAATTGCCTTTTAAGCTCTGCATCCTTTTGAGAGAATACAGATGAGCTACAGTTACCTCAATTTGTATACTTCTTTTCCTCTCTGGAGGTAGAGCTGTGGGTGCACTTCCGACTTCATCCTTATTTGCTGCATCAAGTGCAGTTTCTCCCTTATCAACCTCTAACTAACATAAGTTCCTTATATCACCAAGGGTTGAAAGTTTGAATTAGAATGATAGTGTTTGGTACTAAGGCCTTGGTTAGAAATTGATGGATTATTCAACTTCTTGACCTTCCCCTATAGCCACTTAGGCCAAGCCATTACGGCTAAATAGATAGAGTTGATCAGAGCTATATAAAATTTGGTAGAGTATGATTAAACTTATTCTCTATTCCTTCTCAGAAATATAGCATCGGAGCAATGTGTCCTCAAGAAACAATGCACCAGAGCTAAAATGTGGGAATTAATAAAGAATAGGTAAAAGAATATTAAGCCAAATTTCATAAACTCACAATTTTGAAAAAAAGTTTAACAGATTAACAAAAGTGTTCTTTTAAATTTCTCTTAGATAAATATCCAATTGAAATTCAACTCTTTTAACAAAAACATTTTGATTAATAACTCAAATCTATTTCATCTTGCTCACTGTATGTTTTCAGAAATTGTTTTGCAATTCATTCTTATCGGATATTATCTCCAACTTAAAACATAAATCATTTTTTTTTAAATCGAATGAATGCTTTAGTCATACAGTCCAAGGCACTAATCCCAAAGCACACAACCATTGTTTTAATACTACAGGTCAATGTGAAACAGACATTAACAAGAGTTTTGAAAAACGTTTTACCAATGGTTGATACCTCAAGATCAAAACAATTTACTCAAATAAAATAGCCTGATACCATGCAACTTAAGTTACAAGTTATCAAGTAACTTTATTTAAACAAATCGTGGAGAGAGAACAGTTTTCATTACAAAACATTTAGAGAGAGAGAGAATATATGATTTTGAAATTGAAAGATAATCCTCAAGAAATGTTCTCTTTCAAAGAAAACTTTTAGTGGCTTTTCATTCTTTGGCAAATGAATGCATGTTTAGATAAAACATTTTTCACAAGAAATAGACAAGAAATTTCTTTATGCATTCAAGTTCTAAAGAATGAAAAACATATGTTAATACTAATGAATTATCAAAGATATGAATGACAAGATATTCAAAAGTACTAACATCATTCAATCATTTTGTAATAAAATGCATCTTACTACAAAATAATCAAGCACATAAGATACTTACATTATGCTAGACAATTACCATTTGTCGCTTGAAACAAACACATATTGCAATATTGATCATGGTAATTCTAAAGCATAAAACATAAGCATCCGCTAAACACTGAACATACATTGACCGAATGACAGTATTTAACTTCTTACACTACATCTCAACAATTATCACATAAGCATATTGAAAATACTCATGACAATCAGAATGTATGTAAGCTCGAGGTACTAGTTGCATCAGAGATCAAATACCTTTAAATATTAATGTTAAAATTTATGATCTTTGACAACCCCTCGCGATGTAGTAAATTACTTTCAATATTAGTGTTTTTGAAATAATCTTTTTGTCAGTTAGTGCAGAAATTCTAAGTGACATCACTAATATAAAAAAAATGACAACTAATATTAATGGATTTTGCAAAAGACAAGAATTACATCACTTAAACTACATATTAAGTGGTTTCATTAATATTAGCATTAAACAATTAGAAGTAAATAAAATTACAACTAATTAATATATACAAATACTTATGCTGAAACATTTGATACATATAGCATGAATAACATATGACAGCACAAAGTACGAGATCCTGGATATAAATTGACTATACAAAGAGATGCTACAATGTTAGGTCCCTAGGTCCCGGGTGATCATAGGTAATCTCATAGTGATAATATTGGGTCCCGGGTGGTCACAAGCCAAACATTAATCAGTTCCTAGAGATCGTAGACATCTAAATAGCATGAACACTCTCTATAAACATTACATTTAAATAAATCAATATTAGACTCGAGTGACATACCTTAGTCAATAGAGCTTTTACTGGTGTATGATCGTTGAATGAACAATTACTCCTCTTTACCCGAGAGATCGAACGTTTACTCCTTTCGAGATCGAACGTTTACTCCTTTTGGACAGGAATAACTTTTCAGCTACCAGTTAACATTGTTCCTCGAAACAATACCACGCTCATCCAGACGGAAACTGCATTACCTTCAACACCCAAATATTTCCTTGTAGATATTGGTCTTGGCAGCAGCTTCACTAAACTCAGCACTCTAGAAACCAGTAGTCCTGACACTAGCAGAGTAGAACCTTCAAATAAAACTCTGAACTACCCTTCAGCTTCTGTATCAATACCAAGTCTTCATATGGATTGATTCCTTGTGCTAAGTGTATCTGCCTCTGGTTGAATTGAGTTAGTTCCTTGATTCAAACCCTACTCAATCTTGATTAGTTAGTGCATCTTCAATCTTCATTGAATTCACTCAGAAAAACCAATGAAATACTCGTATACATGCACGGCACTACCAATCACTACTCTACTACCCAGATTCATCAAGAACTGACTCTAGGAAATGTTGTTACACAAAACCCTTTGTCATGACAGATGTGTCCTTAATGTTTCCTTAGATATTCAGTGGGTAGAGTAGTCTTCTTCAAATATGATTGAGATCATCTTGCATTATTTTTAAATTGACAATTTCCTTTCTAATATGCAATCACTCAATCTGGATCACTCAGTGCTCCTAAGAATCTCAACTCTTACTCAATGAGCACTGCTAGCCTTTGAACATCAAACACGACTAGTTGATCCAACTTACTGATGCTCCCCCTATGATGCTGCTTGCAGCTTTTCTTCATCTAGTGTCATCTGAACTTGAGCCCTAAACAGGATGTCAACCTTTAGAAATTCAGAGCTAAAATCAAACGAATGCTAGGGAGCTTGATGATGATGTTCATTGCATCTAGATCATCTTAAATCAATCACAGACTCTGTGTAAGCTCTTAACTCCAAATAAGATAGCCCTTCATCACACCATGTGACTTCAGGCATGATTAATCTTACTTGATGTCTTCTCTTTACATTTGCTGATTAGACTTGCTGTGTCAACTGATTCAGCCGTAGTGAATAGGAAACCTTAAGTCTATCCATTATCCTTGTAATTTCACTCAATGTCTGGATTTCCCTATTAACTCCTCCATTTGGTCATGAAGTCCGAAAACTGAACTTTACTCTAGAATACTCCTTTCAGTGCAGACATAACATAGAATTTCATTCGTCAACAAATTCCATTACCTGCCCTCAAAGTGTTCTTACAGCAATGTGCCTAATCCTTTGAATGTGATTAATCACTGAGATGCTTCATCTATTAAATGCATGAACAAACACCAAAACTAAACAGGATAGCCTTTGACTTGACTTCCCTTCAATTGACATACTTCACTAATGTCCTTCTTAAAAGAATTTCATTAGAAGTAGTCCTTTCTCACCAACTTCATCTTTACCGTCGAATCCGTTATCTTGATAAACCAAGTATTAGTTGATAAACCAAGTGTGAGAGCATCACTTGTTGTTGCTGCTAACTCCATTCTGATAAACTTCAACGAATAGTTGACTTCATCATAAGCATTACATTTCGTGTCAGCAATAACCTCACTTCCAGTAGAGTGAGCTTCTATTTCTCTTGATCCCGATCAATACTGTTCATCGTCGAACTGATATTAGGAAACCCTTCACAAAGAATCCCCTAGGTCTTTCTTAATATTGTGCTTCAGATCATTCAAGAAAAATAGGTAACCTTGCTTAACCATTTGAATACCAAAGCAAAAGTAGTTACATGCCTCGAACATGAAAATGTCAGAGATATATAACTTGTACATGTTGAAAGATACTCTGCATTCACAAATGATTAAGACACGTGGTCCTCAATTTGATTGAG
This sequence comes from Oenanthe sinensis, assembly GCA_028671895.1. Taxonomy (NCBI): domain Eukaryota; kingdom Viridiplantae; phylum Streptophyta; class Magnoliopsida; order Apiales; family Apiaceae; genus Oenanthe; species Oenanthe sinensis. Next base: position 5,622,290 of record JAPMAC010000198.1, read on the forward strand.
TCCAAGGGTTAGAGATATTTTTAAACATAGTTAACAACAAAGCATTCAAGTTCAACATGCTCATTCTTATCTGACTGATCACTCCTCATCTATATCAGCCTCAACAAGTAGTCTTGGCTATGAGCTCAGTGATCCCAACCTAACTTAAGGTGGACTAGCAGTCTATAAGAATCATGTCGTACATATATGTAGTCATAGAAGAATCAATCACTCAGATTCCTAATTCTTCTAAATCACCTTTGTTGTTCACTTTAACATTATATTATCTCTAATTGCCTGAGTCAATTTAAATTTAAAAATTTAATTCATGGTTTATTATACTGACCCCTAGGCAATTCCCAAATTAGAAACAAACTTATCTTAACAAGCACATGATCAAATATAGCATTTAATACAACCATGCGAGTATAAACAGATTATTGACAATGTAAACATCAAGGCACTTAGCATGCAGCAAATACTCTTTCCGGTAAATGTACCCCTACAAATACCTGAGACTCTATATGCTAACATGATCAATTATCGTAAAGCAAGCATTAAATCACACAAGATCTAATCATGAAGTCAAATACTGATAAACAAGCAACACTAACAAACTAGCATAAGTTATCTAATTTATATAGAAATCAAGGTGAGACATGCATTACATCAAACTTATAATATAATGCAGTTCAGCACTTAATACTCTATAATTAAATCAAACAAGTATAAACTAGTTAGAAAGTATACCTGTGCGATGCTTAACATTCCATCTCGAGTGAAAATCAGTTGATCCAAATCAATTTCCATTCTACTGACACTCATGGAAGTATCCTTGCATTTGACCTCAATAACCAATGATGTTCCTGCTTCAACCCAAACTGATACCTGATTGTTCTGCTTAAAGACCCCGACATAGAATGTCTCATGTTCTGCTTGAAAAGATCACTCTTCTTTGTATGTGTAGCAATAACCCCTTGATTATCATATGTCAGTGATAATCAAACCTTGTGTATTTCTGCCACAGATGTCCTTTAACCAAATCATCAATTGTTGTTTTGGTTCTTTGACCGTTAAACTGAATTTCTTTTCAAAATCCCAAATTCTTCAGATATTGATTCGAAAACCACTGATCGAAGACTCTTCCCTAAATGAACTAATCCCCTTTCAATAACCAAATGATCCACTGAGTAGACCGATGTAGAAATACATCTCCAATGGTAAGATCAGGTCTCAACTCCATTAGAATGTTCTTCAGTCAGTTCGTTTGTCCTCAACGAACGAAGAATCAACTCCTGTTGTTTCGTTTAATAAAACATTTTGTTCAAACAGAAGTATTTAATGTTTTTTTTTTTTTGGAATTTAAATAATCAAAATAAATTGAAAATGTATTTTTAATAAATAATAATAAATTTCTCAATTTTAAATTATAACTAAAATAAAATTCGAAAAGAAAGTTTTGATATAGAGATAACAAAATTTTCAAGGTATATTAAATAATCCTGAAAAAGAAATTATTTCAAATCAAAATTAATTTCCAAAGAATTTTATAGAATTTATAATCCAAAACAGTTTCAATTATAATTAAAATAAAACAGATTGAAAATATAAGTTTGATATAAAAATAATAAATTTTCAAGTCATCTTAGATATTCTTGAAAATAAATTATTTCAACCAAAATGATTTTCCAAAAAGTTTTATGAGATTTATAATTAAAACTTCCAAGCTTAAATTATAATTAAAATAAAACAACTCGAAAACACAATTTTGAGATAGAAATACTAAATTTTCAAAACATTTAAAATGTTCATGAAAATAAATTATTTCAATCCAAAAACATTTTCCAAAGAGTTTTATAAAATTTAGTAATTAAAGTTTTATGAAAAATAAATTATTAAACCTCAAAAATAATTCTCAAAATACTTTTAAGAATATCAAACTCAAAAGAAATTAAATTGGATTTTAAGATTAATTTTAGTTTTTAAATTAATAAAATTCTTAACTAAGAATATTAAAAATATAAAATATTTGACTCTAAAATTTAAAAGAAAATAAAATATTTTCCAAGATGTAAAATAAACTTGAAAAATAAATTATTTAAATTTAAAAATTATTTCCAAAATATTTTAAATAATTAAATTCAAATTTAATTATTAAATTAATTATTAAACTAAAAATAATTTGAGAGAAAAACAATTTTTTGTTTTAAATAAAAGTAAAGCTATGTAGCCATGTGTCATGTTGAAACAGCCCTCAGAATTTCTACTTGGGTCCTATCTCGAACATCAAGTCGAATTTCTACATAGAATTTCTACTTGGGTCCTATCTCGAACATCAAGTCGAATTTCTACATAGAATTTCTACTTGGGTCCTATCTCGAACCTCAAGTCGAATTTCTACATAGAATTTCTACTTGGGTCCTATCTCGAACATCAAGTCGAATTTCTACATAGAATTTCTACTTGGGTCCTATCTCGAACATCAAGTCGAATTTCTACATAGAATTTCTACTTGGGTCCTATCTCGAACCTCAAGTCGAATTTCTACATAGAATTTCTACTTGGGTCCTATCTCGAACTTCAAGTAGAAATTCTTACTTAGAAAATATTTTCACCTCCAGAATTTCTACTTAGGTTCTATCTCGAACTTTAAGTAGAAATTCTACATAGGAATTTCTACTTAGGTTCTATCTAGAATATTAAGTAGAACTTCTGACATAGAAAAATTTTCCACTTCCAGAATTTCTACTTGGCTCTAAGTAGAAACTTATCTAGAATTTCTAGATAGGAATTTCTACTTAGGCTCTATCTAGAACATTAAGTAGAACTTCTGACTTAGAAAATTTTTCAACTTCCAGAATTTCTACTTGGCTCTAAGTAGAAACTTATCTAGAATTTCTACATAGGTTCCCTTGTAAGTACTTAGAGAAATTCTGGGCTTCAACAATTAACACAACACCTACTGCTTCCTTTCTGGATGTCCAGTTAACCAAAATAAATAATAATTTTTTTTTTTTCGTACCCTCTTTAATCTCAAAAATAAAAATAGATCCAATCGATTTGTATATCAATCGAGTAGCTCTGATACCAATTGTTGGGTCCTGGAGATCGTAGAGGGGGGGTGAATACGATTCCCAAATAAAAATCTGACTTTTATTTATTTTTGGAATAACATAAAAATTACTTTGGTTCAAACCCAGGTACTGTTCATCATCTTCTTCAACCTCAAGAACACCATTAAAATAACCAAGATAATGAACGGTAAATCATCCAAAACACACAACACAACAAGATCCAAGAATATAACTTTATATTCATTGAAGTGGGGTAGATGCTACAACAAGTTCAAGAACAAAAGCTCAAGAACACAACAAAGAAATGATTTTTGGCTCCTCTAAAAATATTACAAATTTTAGATCTAGGAGACAAAAATCAAACCTATCTTCTAAACAAGATTTAGCAATGTTTACAATAGAAGATAGATGAGTGGTATGACAAAGAAATTCATGGCCCCATAATATTAAAGTATGAGTTCGGCCATGGGGGAGAGAAAATTAATTCTTTTTCTCTCTCCCCTTTTCTCTTCACATCCGGATGCACACATTCACCACATAGATGGAGACTTGAGTTTCTTCTTTTTATATTGAAAAAGGTGCTACTTTTTGTTTTTCCACCTTTTACTCTTGTCCACTCAAATCTCATCTTCAAAGTCATGTGCCAAGTATGCCTTTGGAAATATTTAATATAAAAGTAATATTTAAATAAATATATATAATATAAATAAAGAATGTCTTTATTTATAAAATATATAAATAATTAAATAAATACTTTATTTAATTAAATTAAATATTTCCATTCCACTCTTCAATTTGTGTAGACTTCCTTATCCAAATACTTGGCCCCGTATACGTGACTCCACCACGTCCAAGTATTTGGCCTTCTAATCTGTGAAGCTTTAGTAAGATCCAATCAGTTTGTGCCGTCTATCCCTTATCCATTAGGCTGACATTTCTCCAACACTGATTTACCAACTTTGTTGATCCTCCACATGACTCAAGAAAACCAACAACTTTAGAATGATTAAAACCATATTAACCGACAAGAGCTTGCCTCCAATGTCCTGACACTTGATGCAACGGTCTGGTTCATAAGTGACTAGTCTTGATAGGGGCTCTTGATTCCGAACATGATTCCACATTCTTCTTTGCAAACCTTACTTGTTGCTTCGATTATAATGCACTAAAATCGTCATAGACTAAGACAATCTTCTGTAGCTTCCACATCCTTGAATAGATGTCAATATCTTTTATTCTCCACTGAGGCATGAACATGTTAATGAACTTCTTCCAGTGAGCTTCAAGTCTGTAGATGATCCTTTGATACTTTGTCTTAACTGAACTCTGTGATCCAAGATTTCTGTGCACCTGCATATTATTACATGTCCTGTTCTATTGTTGAGTTATCATCAACCATTACATAGAGATTACATTTAGCATTTCTAGTACACATGAAAGTGCAGTGAGTTACTTCCCTTCACTCCTATCTCCCCTTTCAATTCGAAGCTTAATCTAAAACTGACTTAGGTAATTAGAGATGGTTAAAAATGTTAGACAACGACAAAAATGGATTAAAAAGAATTAATAATCTAATTGTTAATTCTTCTATCCATGTGCTTTTAGAAAATTAAGTACTGAATTTTCTAATATGCATATTGAAGCTATTGTTATCACTAAAAGTAATATTTCTAACCCATCTGGACTCAATTAAAGTTGAATACCAAGAAGCTTAATCATTTGTGATTGCAGAGTATGTAATAAACGATAAAAGTTACGTGACTTCATGACATTTAGTGTTCGAGGCACATGATCAAGATTAAAGCTCTCCTATCACAGTTTGTTGAGAAGGCCTCTCTGATGGTGACCTTTGGAGATGACAACAAAGGATGTACAAGGGATATGGCTATCATAATGTAAGAACTGTCATTAATGGAAACATCTTTCTTGTGGAAGGACTTAAGCACTATCTACAGGGCACTAAGGAATTCTTTATCAAGGGTTTTCTGGAAAAGCATCGAAATGGAAAAGTGTTTGATCTCAAACAAGAAGGTTGGAAGCTCACTCAACTGAGAGTGAGAAAATATGTTCGTAGCTGACCTGGAATTTGTATGCAAAGGTGAAGTGAACTTTTCAGTAAAGCTTCATCAGTAAAGAGTTAGTTATGGCATAAGAAGCTCTCACACTTGGTGAACAAGACAATGGATTCTCTGATAAAGATGAAATTGGTGAGAGGACTGCTTCTAATAGAATTCTATCCAGAAGGACATTTTGAAGTATGTCACATAGGGAAGTCAATGAAAACATCATACTGAAACAAATTATGTCTTGGAAGAAATATGCTTAGTGGTGATTGATGTTGACAACCCTAGTTACAAGTTGGTGATGTTCATGCATTCAACAGACAAAATGTCACAGATGGTAATTGATCAGCAGGTAGATCAAGTTGGAAGCAAAGTAAGCTGTGAGAACTTTGAAGTCAGATAATGGAACTGAATTTCGCGAATGAAGTTCTAAATGAATTCTGCACTGAAAAAGGTACTTTGAAGCTGAAGCAATTAACACAGCATGCTGCTTTATTCAACAAGATCGTGAAAAGACATCATATGAGTAAATGGCCATTCAGAAGCAAACACTGAAGCTCTTTCGTGTGTTTGGAGTAAATTGATTATTACTGAAGATTTAGATGAGCATCTTGGCAAAATTGTAGTTAAGGCTCATGGAATAATTTTCCTCGGCTACTCATTGATGATGGAAAATCAGAAGGTTATTAAAAGTCTGAATGTATTGACCTACTACACCAAGCTCCCAAGCATTCAAATGAAAGACTATTCTGAATCTTTGAATTTTGACATCCTGTCAGAGTCAAATTCAGATACTGATGTTGAAACTGAGGTTGCAGAAGGAATCAATGATAATGATTCAGATCCTATTAGTGGAAATGGTAGTGAAACTACACAACTCGTGAACTTTAACAAAATCCACTGAAAAAGGTGAAGGATCTTCAACACATCCGAGCAGCAACTCAGGGGGAGCAAATAAAAGAAGGATCTACTAGTCGTACTCAACACAATGAAGATCAAATGAATACATCAAGAACATATCTGCCGAGACAAAAGGTTTGAAGTCAAAGTCATTCCTGGAGTCTAGTTCTTAATAAACCGGATTTTGAGTAAAGGCTAGAAGTGCTAATCAAAATGAACATATATTTTTCGGGACCCAACAATCAATAATTGGTATCCCAAAGAATACTGAAGATGCACTGATTGATCCAGATTGGGTGATTGCAATGCAAGATGATCTCAATCAGTTTGAAGGCATAATCTACTGAAGCTGGAACCCAACCACTAAAGTCAAAGCTGAAATTGGTACAGTAAGGGTTCACAGAAACTGGATAATTATTGGCATTGTTATGAGGGACAAAGCCAAACTGGTTGCTACAGGTTACTATAAAGTAGAAGGTATCGACGATGATGGAAACAAAATATTCGGGACTTTCAAGATCAAACAGTAAGCACCAGTGACAAGATTTGATCCTTTTTGGGCCTAAAGTTAAGGACCTGACTAGGATATTCCTAGCACATGTTGAGCATTCAAGCATGGATATTTATCAGATGAATGTGAACAAAGTGCACTCCTGAATGGAGTTAGGGATTGAAGCAAATCGTCAAGAACATGGTATGGACTTTCTAACTTGTGTATTACATGAAAATGATTAGGTAAGATTGTTATACACATATATCTCTCTAGAATACAAGGCACACATATAATGAAATATTAGTGCTAGTATACCATGATTATATTATATGTTGGTCTACTAATGAAGACCATATATTTTATTCTCGATATGCCTATGTGCAAGTTTCCAAGTGGATACTAGAGAATATTATCTTATAGCTAAGTTATGAATTGATTAGATATCTTAGGGGATCACCAATTCTTGAAATCTGGGACCCTAAAGATACTAGGTTTAACCTAATTGGCTATATAGATATAGATATGCAGGTTGTAAGAAAGACAAGGAAGTCATTCCTAGAAGCTGTCATTATTTCCAGCAACTTTGTTGATCTCTTCACACCACGTATGGAACAAGTGAATGGACACTAGGTATCATTTCTTTTGAGATTGTCATTAGTAGAATAAATTGCAGATATTTGTTAAACAACTTGATGAATTCATTTTGTCTAAGTTGGTTAGTGAATTTGGGATATTATTTATTTGCATATTTGTTGAAAATCCCATCTGCAATGAAGTCTCGAATGAGTTCACAAGTATTAAATTTTCAATATTTAAAGGACTTGTGAATTTATTTTTAAATCCAGTACCTCATACTTTTTGCTGCTAGTTTAATTATCATGCTTACAATGTAATATGCATAAATGGTAGTTAAATTATTTAGCATAAGTTAGAAGCATAATTATTTACATGTTAAATATTTGATGAGTATTAGTCAAGATATCTTGCTTAATTGCTCTGATATTTTGTTATGATATTCTTAAATATTTTGTTACAAATAATTGTGATACTTTTGATATTAGTGACAGTATTTAGAATTTCTGTTCTAAATAATTAATTCATATTTCAAGAATCACTAATATTGAAAGTTGAAGTATTTTCTAATTTATGTGTATAAAATTCTCAATATTTTATATACTTAGGAAATATTTCTAAATTTGAGTTTAATTGCGAGGAGTTGCAATTAGGAACACAAGTGTTAAATATCTATATTTAAAGGACTTGTGAATTTCTATTCAACTATTTTCTCGAGCTTATATATATCAATAATAATTGTTATGAGTATAATTGTAATATGCTAGAATGACAATTATTAGATATAGTGTAGGAAGTTAGATGCTAATATTCAATCTAATGAATATTTTAGTATTTAGCGAAATTATTTTATCCTATTAAAATTATGGATTGAAGCAATACAATGATTATGAGTTTCATAATTTTGATTTAATAAAATATAAAAAGCACAATTTCTTGCATCTTGAAATTATTGATAAATATCGAATAATTGGTATCAGCGTGTAATTAATTGTGATATTTTTAATATTAGTGATAATACAAGTTGTTTATCTGAAATCACTAATAATAAAAATATGTTTAAATGTTATTGTTCTACTGAATAATTGCCACATGTTATTTGATTTATATATGCATGTCTGTGGTAACTGTTTAGTATTACATAAGTATTTATATAGTTTTCTTTCTTCGACTGAATTTTAAATTTGAATGTATTAAAAAGAAACTCTTGTCTATTTCTTTTTCAAAATGTTTTATTCAAAGATACATTCATTTTTCTATCAGTTTTAGAGAAGAAAACATTAAAATTCTTTTTCAAAACTTCTCTTTTGAAAAACTTTTGATTTACAGCCCTACTTTATTTTCCCAAACCTAGGGTGTGAATTAATTTTTTTCTTGAGGAGAATTTTTCTCCACTCTCGAAATCTATTATCCTCTCCCAAAAGCTGTTTTTAAAAGTCTTATCTTTAAAAACTTTTTCTCTCTTTTGGAAAATTGTTTTAACTTCGAGGTATCAATCACTTGTAAAATTATTTGTTTTCAAATACTTGTTTCAGTGTATGTTTCACACCGATTCACAGTACCAAAACAGTGATTGTTGCTTTGAAGGCCTAGTACTGTATTGTTAAGCATTCATTCACCCCAATTGTCATGTTTTTATTTTAAGTCGGGGATACTATCGGGTGGAAGAAAATGATGTAAATCATAATTGCATTATGAGTCGGAAAATCATAGTCCTCTATCTGATAAGAATGTTTTGTAAAACTATTTTCAAAACTTACAGTACTTAGGTTATAAAGGAAAATAGTCATTTTATTGAGATAGAATTTGGTAAGAGAGTTGAATTTCTTCTTTGGTATAAATTCCCGCGTTTTATTATGGGAAGTTTGCCTTATTAGAAATTCATAAGGGATAGAATTTTTCTCTGATGCACTTTCCCGCGTTTTATTATGGGATAAGTATTTTAAAGAAAATTTCTATTGATTTCATGTTCTTAAATGATAAATCTTTATAACTGACAAAACTCTTTTATTAAAAGTGCTAAAATGCAATTATTTACCATTCCTTCTTATATTTTTCCTTCTCCTTGAGATGAAAAATATGTTTTAGAATTTTAAAGTGATTATTTCGTTTTATCTTATTTAATTGATTTTATCCGTTTAGCCCCCAGTGGCTACAGAAGCTGGCCAGGAGGTTGAAAACCCATCAATCTCTTACCCAGGCCTTAATACCAAACACTGATTCATCCACTTCCATATATTAACCCTAGGAGACATAAGGAACACATGTTAGTTAGAGGTTGATAAGGGAGAAACTGCACTTGATGCAGCAAATAAGGATAAAGTCGGAAGTGCACCGACAGCTCTACCTCCAAAGAAGTAAAGTAGTATATAACTGAGGTAACTATAAGCTCATCTGCATCTTCTCAAAAGGATGCAGAGCTGAAAAGGCAATAAAACTGTCTCTGGAATCATTCTCTCAACAGGGTGAGTCCATTAAAATTCGCTCGTCAGCCAGAGCATCTTGTAATGAGTTAAGCACACCACTGACACTCACGCTGATGGTAAGCCTAAACAGATAAATTATAGGAACATATTGCAAGGTGTGCACAGTGAGAGGTATTGGCATTTAGAGGAGATACGGACTCTAGCCATACATTACATTGTCCAGGTATCTACCTCAAACAGAAGTTAATCTTCTGCATCCCAAAAGGGAGATCTCTTGTTCAGATTTATCTGGGCTTGAGAGGCAACTGCTTGACAATTCTTCGGATGAGTCAAGTAGGGTATTTATACAAAATTCCCGTCATTGGGTTACGAGGGAAACGTAGGCTCTAATTTGTCGTTCATTACATTGTCTACTACGTCGCCCCTCCTGGAAGGAACATTTCCAGATCCTGAAAAGGAATGTCTACCTCCCGTTTATGAAGAAGGTGTGAGGCAACTCCTTGATAGAACAAGGCAGGATTCCCAAAAAGATTTTAAAATCTTGGGATAACCCATCTCAAAGAGGTGAGGCTCCACTAGACAGTGATTTAGCAAAAGCTATTGAGTCTAGTGCTGAGACAGTGCTTATGCATGATAGATCAAGAACACCTCAACGAGGCAATTCTTCACTTGATAGTGATTCAGTTCATATTGATGAATCAGGTGATGTGAATTTGAATGAATTGACGGATTTCACTTGCAGGTACAGAAGGCTATATTTGAAATGCAGAGTGAAAGTGAGAGAGAGAAACACTTAAGTGAAAGTGAGGGAGAGATACACTTGAGTGAGAGATAGGGAGAGAAAGAGTGAAACACTTCTAAGTGCTCGACACTTGAGTGTAAACACTAACAGAACGTAGTAGAAGTGAGGAAACCATAGACCAAACACTTAACCTTGCTACTTGCTACTTCTGAAAGAAAAGCTACTATGTTTTCCCAATCAATGACAAACGAGAACCTTCTTTGGAAGACAAACCATTCAAAAGTGGGCCATTGGAGGATTCCTCAACTAAGGGGGAGAAGTTATAGGAAGAAAAAGGAGAAGTTAATAAAGTCTTATCTTCGTACTTGGGAAAAGTTAATATCCTAAAGGGGTTCGTATCATGGATCATTAAGGGAAGATCCTTAGAAAAAGGGGTTCGTATCCTTGGGAGAAATTAATGTCCTTAGGGGGAGATTTTAGACAAGAAAAAGAAAATCTTATCTTCTGATCCTGAGGGGAAACAACAGAAATATGGGAGAATCAAGAAACTGTATCCTATACTTGAAAGGAGTTGTCAGAAGAGGATTCATCATCCAAGTGGGAAGAACAGAGATGAATTGACTATTCCATTGATTATCTAAAAGGAGAAGAAGAATAAGAAGGAGAATCACATTCTTAGGGGGAGAACATTATTTGAGCTATGTTCAGTATTCCATTGAAGACGTACCCAGGAATATTGATTCTTATGAAGCTCTGTTCATGATAAGTTCTTTATGTTCAAACTATGAAGGATTTTGAAACGGAGAGAGCTCAAACAGACAGAAATGAAGATGATACAACTTGAATATCAGTTCAGTGCTAGAGGAACAAACATCTTTCATTTCAGTTACACAAGAAATCTGGAAATGCAGAATCTGATCCAGAAAAACCAGTAGCATTATTTACAAGTCTCGGACGTTTAGTTTTTCTAGTTGTTAGTTGAGTTATCCTCTCTAGGTGATTTGTTTGCTAAGTTTAACAATCAAATAGGGGGAGATTGTTGGAGATTACGAAGCTGTATGAATAGTAATCATGATAACTCAACACTAGAACAGGATAAGTAAATAATACTACACCTACACAGAAATTAGGAAGAAATGTGTTAGGAATTTAGAGACCCAGAAGTTACAGAGGGGGGGGTGAATGTATACTTCAAAATTTTCTTGTTTAGAAAATGAACTTGTTCGAAACTTGAAGAACTGATGAAATTACGATAGTGTTTATCAAGACATATAACAATAAATGAGGTAAACACGGATGTAACTTTCAATCTAATTTGTATTAGAATGAACTTTGCTACAATATGAAATTCAGTTTGAATTTCAGCTTCTCTTCTGGGAAGATTACAACTCAAAGTAGATATTACAATTATGTGTTGTATCACTCACTCTGTTTTGGCTCATTCTGAGACAGAAAACAAGCAAATAAGCATTCATTCATAGTTGCTCTTCTTGTCCTCACACCTTCATCAGGATTTCCAATGATTTGATCAGCTGTGTGAGCTCTATTCCATTTTGTTTGATGAGCTCCATCTCTGTCACTTGAACAAGTTTCCTCCTGATTGAGTGGATTATCATTAGTTACTGATCCTTGAGAATCTCCCCCTGAGTAACTGCTAGGGTTGTGTGGAGAATTCTCAAGTTGAATATGGCTGAAGTCTTCATTCACTTTTTCCACATTAGTTCCATGTGAGATGTCTACATGTGATCCTTCATAAGCATTGATATCATTGTCAACTGCAACAGTTTCAGGTTCTATTACATTTTCAAATCTTAAGGTGTCACAGTTTTCACCTTCCAGATTCATAGCAAGAAATTTGAAATAATCAAATGTCACATTTGTACTTTCCATAATTCTTTGTTGATCAATCACATATATTCTGTAGACAGTCTTGTCTAAAGAGTATCCCACAAAGATTTCTTCATATGCTTTGGCTTCAAATTTCCCAAGGTTATTAACATCATCCTTGAGAACAAAGCATTTTGTTCCAAACACATGCATGTATTCTACAGAAGGTCTTCTATTTGTCATGATGTGATAAGGAGTTTTTCCAACTAGATTTGTGATTAGTGTTCTGTTTTGAGTGTAACATGCAGTTCTAACAACTTCAGCCCAAAAACTGGTTGGTAAATTTGCTTCAGCTAGCATGGTTCTTGCAGCTTCAATAAGTGTTCTATTCTTCCTTTCAACCACTCCATTTTGCTGTGGAGTTCTTGGAGCTGAGAATCGGTGAGTGATTCCTTTTTCTTTGCAGAATTCATTGAGTACAGCATTTTTGAATTCTGTGCTATTGTCACTCCTTATGGCAACTACAGGAGTAGGGCCTTTATCCAATCTCTTCAAGTTTTCAACAATGATTTCAGGAGCTTCACTTTTTCAGTGCAAGAATTCTACCCAAGTGTACTTTGAAAAGTCATCAACCATAACTAGGGCAAACCTTTTCTTAGACATGGATAGAACATTTACTGGTTCAAATAGATCCATATGAATTAATTGCAGTGGTTTGGTTATTGAGGTGAATTCCTTGCTTTTGTGACTTGACCTTTTCATTTTTCCTTTCTGGCATGCCTCACACAATCCTTCTATGCAGAATTCAAGTGTGGGCAAGTCCTTCACTAATTCTCTTTTGACTAGAGAATTAATGTTCTTGAAGTTTAGATGAGACAACCTCTTGTGCCAAAGCCAACTTTCATTCTCTGTGGCTTTAGTGTAGAAGCATCAAATCTTTTCCTTGTTTGCAGAGTCCAGATCTGCTATAAACAGGCTTCCTTTTCTTACTCCTTGTAGAGCAATCTCCCTGGACTTCCTGTGTGTTATTAGACACAGATCCTTTTCAAACTCCACCTTCAGATCTTTATTGCAGAATTGAGTGATGCCGAGAAGGTTGTGCTTCAAACCACTGACCAGGGTGACATCTTCAATGACAACATTTCCATGAATCAATTTGCCATATCCCATGGTGAAACCAATGTTGTTGTCTTCAAAGGTCACCATTGGGCCAGCCTCTTTTCTAAATTTTGACAGCAGGGCCTTGTTACCAGTCATATGCCTTGAACATCCACTGTCCAGAATCCACATGACCTTCTTCTTACCTGTGCCCTGCAAATAAACACAAATCAAGTTTTCTTTGGTACCCAAACCAGGTTGGGTCCTTTGTGCTTAGAGACATGAATATCATTCCTTTTCTTAGCATTCCTAGTTTTCTGCACATGCATGTTCTCAGTCTTCTTATCCTGACATTTTGCTTGATTGATGCTTTCAGAACTAGATGCATGTTTAGGTGACATAGAATGTTTTCTTTGCTTTACAGGACTTGTAGATTTAGACATAGAATTATTGATGTTCAGATTCTGACTTATGCATCCATCAACACATTGTTTTCTGAGCTTAAAACATGTAGTCATGATATTCATGTTACATGGCATACAGTCAAACTTATCACATAAGTTATGTTCATCATGCATCAAGGATTTAACATGACCACAAGCATACTCACTATTTCCAACAACAGGCTTTTTACACACATGTGTAAGATGATTTGTTGAACCACAATTTTTACAAATCTTTCTTGGAGCATTATGAATAGGTGCATAATTGTTGTGTTTGTTGATGCCTACTTTTCCATTTCTGTTGGTCTTTTTCTTCTTGGTATGCATGATGCCATTTTTCAGATCAGTTTGTTTGGTTTTAAGTTGTACAAGAATGGACTTGATTTTGATTGTGAATTCATCTTTTTCAATAAAAGGCTCATGACTTTTAGTCTCTTCCTTATCTTCATCATTCAACTGCTGTTTGATGACCATGCTAACCTCATCAAATTCACCAGTTGCTTTCTTGAAGATTGGTCCTTCAACATTTTTCAAAATATGAGGGTTCCCAGGAATTTCAATTTTCTTTTCTTTTATTGAAACAGATTTCTTCTTTTTGAGATTATCATAATCAAAACCAATCCCAATTCTAGTGTTTTCCTTATTCTTCTCATGGAACTCTTGAACTACAGTTGCTGAGTTTTGATAAAATCTGATCTTTAGCTCATTTTCAGAAATTTGTTCTTTAAGAAATTTTTCAATTTGTTCAGAACAAACAACCTTATTTTTCAGATATTCATTTTCCTGTTTCAGGTTCTCCAGAGTTATCACAGACAATTCCAAAGCTTCATTCCTAGCAGTTAGTTCATCATTTATTTTCACTAATCTAGCAATTTCCTCATATGCAGCAGTCATACTGGTATGAATATTAAACATTTCAATGCTCAATTCTTCCACAGTTTTCTTATATTGTGAGTTTGATATGTCAAGAGAGATTAATGAGGGTACCTGAGATGTTGAGGATGAAGATCCATTTTCTGAGTTGGCCATAAGTGCCACATTTCCATATTCTTCTTCTTCATCTTCATCTGTGTCATCCCAGCATTTTCCTTCAACAATATAAGCCTTTCCTGACTGTTTTTTGAGAAGAGCTTCATACTTGGCCTCCAATTCCAAGTAATCTTTGTCTTTCTTAACTGCTTTGGGTTTTCTACACTCAGTTGCAAAGTGTCCAAGCTCATTACAGTTGTAGCATCTTATCTTGGATCTATCAACTGTTCCAGTTTTATATCCATCATTTGTGTTGCTTCTTGTTGGATTCTTTCCTTTGCTGGAGGACTTGAAAGGTGGCTTATGTTTGAAACTTTTGTTTCTTTTAAATCTCAAATTTCGAAACTTCTTTACCATGTAGGCCATGGTTTTGTTGTCCATGCTTTCAAGTTCTTCAATGGTGTAAAAATCCTCATCTTCTGACTCACTGTTGATAGAGTCATTTTCTTCCTTTTCCTGTTCTTCAAGTCTTTCATTCTTTTCCTTTTTGCTTGTACCAGTCTTCACTATTGTAGATGGCTCCTTTGCAACTAAGGCATTTGAGACATTTGCCATTTTTCATCTATTTGCCAAAATGGCCTTCTTTTGATGAAACTCAAGTTCATATGTCTTTAGTATTCCATAGAAGGTCTCTAATGGCAATTTTGTTAAGTCTCTCCCTTCTCTTATTGCAGATATTTTGTGTTCCAAGTGCTCTGGAAGAGTCAACAAAAACTTCATGTTCTTCTCCTTTGTTTCATAATATTTCCCATGAAGTTGAAGGTCATTGATTAGTTTATTAAACCTCTCAAAGACTTCAGTTATGCCTTCATTGGGTTTTGACATAAATGCTTCATATTGAGAAACAAGAAGTTGCCTTTGATTTTCTCTTACCTCTTCAGTTCCTTCATACAGAATCTCTATTGTCTCCCAAATGTGTTTGGCAGATGTGCAATTTACAATATTGTTGTACATCACAATATCCAAGGACTCAATCAAGATGAGCATCAAACTATTGTCTAGAGACACTTTCTCTTTCTCTGTGTCTGTGTACTGAGATGGGTCTTTAGGTATCCATGTAGCAGGAATAACTTCAGACCCACTAGTAGTTTCAGGAACAAGAGTCATTGGCATGAAGGGACCATTCTTTAATATTTCTGGATACATTGGATTTGCAATCTTTATGAACAACAACATCTTCTTCTTCCATAGAATGTAGTTTTCTCTATCAAAAGTAGGAATCTTGATACTGCTTAACTTCTGAGAACTCATCTTAGATCTTTAGTCTATAATTATGTTTACAGCCTGCTTTGATACCACTTGTTAGGAATTTAGAGACCCAGAAGTTACAGAGGGGGGGGGGGGGTGAATGTATACTTCAAAATTTTCTTGTTTAAAAAATGAACTTGTTCGAAGCTTGAAGAACTGATGAAATTACGATAGTGTTTATCAAGACATATAACAATAAATGAGGTAAACACTGATGTAACTTTCAATCTAATTTGTATTAGAATGAACTTTGCTACAATATGAAATTCAGTTTGAATTTCAGCTTCTCTTCTGGGAAGATTACAACTCAAAGTAGATATTACAATTATGTGTTGTATCACTCACTCTGTTATCAATTGACTGTGCATTAGCTATATAGACAACATGTCCTGTGCACATGCTCACTAATGATAGTTGTGCTAAAACTAGAAACATACAAGACATGCTTTACATTTGACTAATGACTATTTCTAGCTAACACTGCTGTGACAGTCTGCTCCATCCTGCCTTATCTCTTCTGTCACTTTTCTTGATTTATCTTCCCAGTTGCATTGTAGACTTGTCTCTATCTGTGCAGGTTTGACTTATCCTGCATAAACAGAGCTGCAACATCATCTGTCTTGTTCTGTAATTCTTCCTTGAAACTAGCTTCTTTTGCAGTCGAGTACTCTTCTTGAAATTAATTCGATAATTCAAGGAGATTGACTTCTCGAACAGCTGTGACTTCTAGATTGGTCCTGAATACTTGATTTCTCGAATGACTAGACTTCTCGATCGCATACTCAGCTTGATAACTTCTCGATCAGACTAGACTTCTCGAATACATGCTTGATATTGACTTCTCGAATGACTCAGCCTTATTACTTCTTGAATGCTCCATTTGCTAGCTTCTCGAATTGTTTATTTTCACTTCTCGAATGACTCATAATTAACACTTCTCGATTGGCTTCAATACTTGACTTGTCGAATGACTGACTTCTCGATCGAGTACTGAGCAGATAAGAGTTTTGAGACTTCTCGAAATGTTTCCACAGTTCTGACTTCTCGAATAGCTGACTTCTCGACCAAGTAATTTGCCTTAGTAGAATTCTCAGATAACTTCTCTTATTTCTTCACAGTCTTCTTTGTCCGGTTGCATGATTCAACTTGAATCTTCTAACTGACTTTATTTCTGACTCTATTTACAATTTGAAGGTAAACATAGAAAACTTCTATCTACAAATTACACATGAATAACTAAGTCACTAGTCTATTACAGAAGTACAAACTAAGTTACAGCAAGGCAGATAATTAAATAGGCTAGGCTTGATTTAAGTCCAACAAAATGAAGACAAGGCAAATACAGTGAATCAAGACATTAGAAGAAGTTTTGAAGTCTACTACAGGTCACTGAAAGAAGTTCATTAATATGTTCATGCCTCAGTGAAGAATAATGGTTAAAGACTTTCAGGGTTTCAGAAGTGTTAAAGATTCAGTATAGAAGTGCCTCTAGAAGATTTCAGTGTACCAGCATTGATTGAAGATAGACAGTGTTCGAAGCATAGGAATCTAGAAGAATTGAAGACATGGTATGTCTAAGTACCAGAAATTGAAAACTTTCACTTGTATTTTTCCTGTCTATTTTGCATCCTACAAAATCAGCATATGAATAGCCTATAAGTTTAAAGTTAGACTCTCTAGGATATCATAATCCAAGATTAATGGTTCCTTTGATATATCTAAAAATTCTCTTAACAACAATCAAATGTAGTTCCCTTGGATTTGACCGAAATCTAGCACATAGACAAGTTACAAACATAATATCTAGTCTACTGGCAGTTATGTATAGAAGTGATCCAATCATACCTCTATATGTTGTCATATCTACAGGCTCACCAGTATCTTGATCCAGCTTGGTTGCAGTACCATAGGAGTTATAGCAGATGCAGAGTCTTGCATTTGAAACTTTGTGAGTAAGTTTCTTGTATATTTTGACTGACTTATGAAAATGCCTTCATCAGTCTGTTTCACTTGTAACCCCAAGAAATAGCTCATCTCTCCCATCATACTCATTTGATACCTGGACTGCATTAGCTTTAAAAATCTTTCACAGAGTTTTTCATTAGTAGATCCAAATATAATATCATCAACATATATTTCAACCAGTAATAAGTCCTTACCTTTATTTCTATAAAACAAGGTTTTATCAATGGTACCTCTTGTGAAACAACTTTCAAGTAGAAATTGAGCCAGTGTTTCATACCAGGCTCTTGAAGCTTGCTTGAGTCCATACAAAGCTTTATCCAACTTGTAGACATGATTTGGATATTTGGGATTCATAAAGCCAGAAGGTTGTTCAACATATACCTCCTCCTCAAGCTCACCATTTAGAAATGCACTTTTAACATCCATCTAGTATACTTTGAACTACTTGTGTGCAACATAAATAAGAAAGATTTTAATTCCTTCAAGTCTAGTCACAGGTGTAAAGTTTTCTTCATAGTCAATACCTTCTTGTTGAGATTAGCCTTTGGCAACTAGTCTTTCTTTTTTCCTTGTTATGATTCCATCAGAGTCTGTCTTGTTCCTGAACACCCATTTTGTGCCAACAATGGATGTTAGGAATCTACATGTAATTTGATGATAACATTAACCTTAGAATCATAAAAATTTTATTTGATGTAACTGATCAATTGATATAAAAATTATAAATGTCAATTGATCAGGAAACCATTTATCAGTTGAAGTGTTTATATGAATCAACTGATAATTTGGACTGTAGCATAGGTATACTTAGTCTATTTCAATCAATAAGGTGTAAATCAATTGATATTATTCTTATCAATTGTTGTTAGAGTCGATTGATATAGATCATCAATTGATGTGTAAATTAAATTGTCAAATTGTAATTATTTGAAAATAGGAAATTGCACAAGTGAAGGATGATCGATTGATATTGAAGCATCGATGGATGATAGATCAATCGAAGAAGCCAAGTCAAGTATTGAAGACCATCAACTGATGTGAAGACCCATCGATTGATAAGATCTATCAATCGATAAGTCATTATTTATCAATCGATGGATACAAAGATCAATCGAAGAAGAACACCAGTTGATGGATTAAAGGATGGATCAATTGATATGCTCAACAGCAAATTATCAATTGATTGTGACAACACAGAAGGCTATCTGTTGTAGATCCAGAAGACAAAAGTAAACCTATGGAAGACAGTTTAGGATGGCTGTGAAGACTCAATCAGAAGCTGTCTTTCAAACCTTTTTTCTAAAATGGAAAAAGGTAAAAGGAAGGTAGGTGGAAACAATCCTAGAATAGGAATTGTAAAAAAACACTTGTGGTATATAAACAAGTGTGGTAGCATTGTTAGAAAATAGACAAGTTAAACAATATTTCTTAATCAACTGTTCAGCCTTAGAGCACATTGTAAGGACAGTTGATTTATTTTTTAACCTTATAAAAATGAAGCTAGGTTTCTTTTAACCTAGGAACATTGAGCAAAAATATACATTGAACAAATATTAAAAGAAGTAAAAAGTTTTAATATTTGTATTCAACCCCCTTCTATGAATATTGGCATAGTTCTGGGAAATAACAATTGGTATCAGAGCAGGTTTTCAACATATAAAAAGTTTAAAGATCAAGAACAGTCAATATGGGCTAAAAGGATTCAGGTGTAAAGATCCCAGTGTTAGAAAATGTTGGAGATTACGAAGCTGTATGAATAGTAATCATGATAACTCAACACTAGAACATGACAAGTAAATAATACTACACCTACACAAAAATTAGGAAGAAATGAAGACAAGGCAAATACAGTGAATCAAGACATTAGAAGAAGTTTTGAAGTCTACTACATGTCACTGAAAGAAGTTCATTAATATGTTCATGCCTCAGTGAAGAATAATGGTTAAAGACTTTCAGGGTTTCAGAAGTGTTAAAGATTCAGTATAGAAGTGCCTCTAGAAGATTTCAGTGTACCAGCATTGATTGAAGATAGACAATATTCGAAGCATAGGAATCTAGAAGAATTGAAGACATGGTATGTCTAAGTACCAGAAAAGATTCCAGTGAAAGTACTATGTTTATTGACAGTGAGTGTTCGAAGCAATGAAGTTGCTGCAAACTTAACAATGTACATAAGGCAATAATACGAAGACTTGGATCAAAGTTAGTCGTCTGTGAACCAGACCAGTTGCACTAGGCATCAACAGTCTGTGAAAGGAATCTGAGTATTAACTATAGAAGAATTATTAAGTTGAAGAACGTACTTGGAAAGAACGGTTATTTATTAAGGTACGAAAAGTGATTTGTAGATGCTACAGCTAAACAACTAAACAGCTAACAGCCAAACAACTAAACAGCTCAAAGGGTACAGGGTGTAAAGCGTCACAACTTTGGTACGAAAAGTTAATGGTTCTGAACTACAGTCGAAGAACAAAAACAGCCCAACAGCCAAACCGCAAGTGACCAAACCGCAAGTGACCAAGTGCAAGAAGTATAAAAGGTTGGTGATCAAATGGTAATTTGACCAAGTCAAATTAACCATCAGAATACATCGACACATGTTATGAATGAATTCTAAGGCAATGTATACAAGGAATTCAAGTCGACAGCTATACCACAAGGGGACAAAACTCGACACATGCAGTTCTTAAAAGAGTGGAAAATATCACATGACATAGAATTTGACACATACTCTATATACTTGAATAAAATTATGCTAAGGTAATATAGAGTGAGTGTTAGTCGACACATGATTATACAAGGCAATTGAATTCGACACATAGGTTATACAGGGCAACAAAATTCGACACTCAGCCCCTCAGCCAATCAAATCACAACAGCCTACTTTATTGATTTAAAGACTACATAAATAAGAAGATGTGAGCCACACATTAAAGGGTCGTCTTCTTCAACACAAAAAATGAAGAGAGCAGCCATGGACGAGCAAGAGATATAATTTATACACATCCATACCTTGCTCCCGGTCAGATATTAGGACCCGGTTCTTTAATGAAAAATGCTCAGGGCTCCTAGATATCACTCCCTACAGACTCAGTTTTTCCTTGTATTAATTTAGATATATTTGTATAGGAACTGAGCCTTATATTTTTGTGTTAGTAGCAAAGAACTAATTTGTTCTTTGGAAGCCAGTTATATTTTTAACTGGGTGTAGCACCCCTCTGGGTTTATATATGAAAGATATATTCCCGGAAACTTGTCTCATTTATTTTACTTGCTAATTTTCTTGAACCTAATTGATTTATCCGGATACACAGAAAATTAGTAGGCAGCTCACCTAAACACTATAAATGGCCAAACCCACTATGATGCAATAATTTATTTATCCGCAAATTTTGAAAAGAATTTAAATTATTGTGAGTATCGTATTCAACCCCCCTTCTACGATACTTCGGGACCTAACAGAAAAGGATGAATACTTTCCATGGAAGGTAAAAATGCATCTTCTTTCTCCCGACCCTTCCTATGTTCACTGCATAGAGAAAGGTCCTCATATTCCCATGAAGCTAGTCACAGGTGTAAACCCTGATGGAACTCATGCACTTGACAAACATGTTCCAAATCTCATCTTTGAGTTCACAGAAGAGGATGAAAAAGAAGTACTTAAAGACAAGAAGGCCATGAACATTATGTTTAATGGTCTAGATAAAGATATGTTTGACAATGTGATTAACTGTACTTCATCAAAAAAAGTATGGGACACTCTTCAAACTTTGTGTGAAGGAACTGAACAAGTAAGGAAAAACAAGATATAACTCTTGATTCAAAAATATGAATCATTTCATTTCAAGAGTGGAGAATCTATTAATGACACCTATAGCAGATTCCAGAAGTTATTATATGGATTAAAACTGTATGGTAGGGTTTATGCAACTGAGGATACAAACCTAATATTTCTTAGATCTCTTCCAAAAGAATGAAAACCAATGACTGTTTCCATTAATCAATCTCAGGACTTCAAGGATTATACTCTTGAGAAACTTTATGGTATTCTTAAGACATATGAGTTGGAAATCCAACAAGATGAGAAAATTGAAAAGAATCAAAGAAAGGAGAAAACTGTGGCTTTGATGGTCAAGGGAAATGAAGAGAGGAAGGAAACTGGCCGTGCAGAAGATTCTGTCATGGTGGCTAGTGATGAAGAATCATCCAAGAGAAAAGGAAAGGGCAAATGTGAAGAGAGTGAAACATGCTCACGGGATGATTTGGATGAGATTGATGAGCACCTTGAATTTCTGTCAAAGAAGTTTTCAAAGCTAAAATTCAAGAGGAATCCAAATGCTCAAAGGCCTGGATCCCAGTTTTGAAGTAACAATCAAAACAAAAATTTGGTTGAAAGATCTAAATTCAAATGTTTCAACTGTGGATTGGCTGGTCATTTCTCAAATGAGTGTAGGAAGCCAAAGCAAGAAAAGGCAAAGTCAAATGATGGTGTTGATTATAAAAAAAAATACTTTGACCTTTTGAAACAAAAAGAAAAGGCTTTTGTCACTAAAAAGAAGGACTGGGCTGCTGAGGACAGTGATTCTGAAGAGTTCATTAATCTAGCTCTAATGGCCAAACATGAAGATGAAGAAGCTAGTTCATCATCAAATCAGGTACTAGCTACCAACTTTTCTGAGCTTACAACTGATGACTGCAATAGTACTATTAATGAAATGTCTAATAAATTGTACAATTTGCATGTCACTCTAAAATCTCTAAACAAAGAAAATCTCAAGTTGAAGAACACCATTTATGCCTTAACTGAGGGGAATATTTTTCTTGAAAATGAACTTTTTTGTTTAGATAGATTCAAGAAGGAAAGTAAGGATGCTATAAATGAACTAGTGAATAGTTTGAAAAGAGAAGAATTGTTAAAAGAACAATTAGCTAAAGAAATAGAAACCATTAACAAATGGAATAGGTCTGCTAAAACTGCCAAATAAATTATTAATGTTCAGGGTTTAGATATTCTAGAAAAATCCCCTAAATCAATAGGCAAGCCATTGGATGATACTTCAATGGATAAAGATTAATCGACTGCTAATCCCTCATCAACTGATAAGGATTATCAATCGATTGATGCTGAATCGACTGATAAGCATCCATCGACAAGTAAATCATTAATGGCTAATAAAAAGAACAAATTTAGCATTCCTATCAAGTTTGTTAAGGAAACCAAAAATTAAGTTGAGATTGAGGTTGAGAAGATCTACATAGGTAGCTTATCCAAGAAACAATTGAAAGAGAAATTAGAAAAGTTAGCACCTGTGGAAGTTATCCAACCTAAGTCTGAGAAAAAGAAAAAGAATAGGAATGGAAAAGTGGGCATAAATAAGCATAACAATTATAATCCTGATATGTATTCCCCTAGAAAGGTATGTGCTAAATGTGGTAGTGTAAATCATTTATCTATGCAATGCAAGAATGAAAAGAACTCAATATCTTCAAATGATTTAAATGCACATGTCATGACTGCAAATGCCATGTTTACCAATCCTATGCTCATGAATGTCATGTCTTCTAATTTAGTTGCACCTAATGTTCATATGCCTTATGCACAAGTTCCATACATGTATAATCCTTTCTTTGCATATACAAATATGAACATGCCTAGTATGCCATAGAACATGCCTAATGTAGATAATGAAATGCATGGAAATTCTGCCATGAGTTCCAAGGTTTCTAAGCCCCAAAAGCGAACTCCCAAAGTTAAAGTAGACTTAAACCTACCAAAATAAAAGGAACCAAAGTTGACAACCAAGGCTCAGGCTGCAACTAATAAAAGAGGACCCAAGGCAACTTGGGTACCAAAAATAACTTGATTGTTTTATGTGTGTGCAAAGAAATAGGAAGAAAAATCTCTGGTATTTGGATAGTGGATGTTCAAGGCACATGATTGGAGATTTGTCCCTGCTCACAAAGTTTGTGGAAAAAGCTGGCTCAGGAGTTACTTTTGGAGATAACAACAAAGATTTTACTCTTGGATATGGCTCAATTGCAAAAGAAAATGTTATCATTGAAACTGTATCACTAGTTGATGGATTGAAGTACAATTTGCTCAGTATTAGTCAATTGTGTGATAATGGAAATAGTGTGTGGTTTATAACTGAATCATGCATCATTGCCAACAAAGAATCTGGTGAAATTCTCTTAACTAGAGAAAGAAAAGGAAATGTCTATGTGGCTGACTTCAACTCTGTAAAGGCAAACTCAATGACATGCCTACTTAGCAAAGCCAATGCAGATGAAAGTTGGATTTGGCACAAGAAGCTAGCCCAATTGAATTTCAAAGCCATGAATCAATTGGTTAGAAAGAATTTGGTTAGAGGCATTCCACATATGGAATTCACCAATGATATGTGATGTCTGTCAAAAGGGAAAACAAAGGAAAACATCATTCAAGTCAAAGTCTGAATCATCAATTGACAAGCCTTTAGAATTATTACACATGGACTTATTTGGTCCAGTCAACATCATGTCTATTGCCAAAAATAAATATGCCTTAGTCATTGTGGATGACTTCATAAGATTTTCATGGGTATATTTCTTACACTCTAAGGATGAGGCAAGCAAATTAATTATCAATCATGTGAAAAATGTTGACAATGGCACTGAATGGAAGGTCAAGAAAATGAGAAGTGATAATGGTACTGAATTCAAGAATGCATCAATGAAAGAATTTGGTGATGAAAAAGGTATCACTCATCATTTCTCTGCACCAAGGACTCTACAACAAAATGGAGTAGTTGAAAGGAAAAATAGGACCTTAATTGAAGCTGCTAGAACTATGTTAGAAGAAGCAAAACTTCCTACATATTTCTGGGCAGAAGCTATTAATATTGCCTGCTACATTCAAAATATTTCCATGGTCAATCAACTTCAAGGAAAAACTCCATATCAGTTGATGAAGAAAGACAAAAACCCAACAGCTAGTTAATTTTCTTCATGTCTTTGGCTGCAAATGCTTTGTACTGAGGAATCAAGGTGAAAATCTAGGAAAATTTGAAGCCAAGGCTGATGAAGCTATATTTGTTGGATATGGAATAATAACCAAAGCATACAGAGTCTACAATCTAAGATTGCACATTGTTATTGAATCTATGCTTGTAGCCTTTGATGATAAGAAAATTCAAGGGTTGTTTGATGAAGGATTTCATGACCTACTGCACTTTGAAAATGAATCCACAAATAATATTGAAGATAGTGATGATGATATGGAAATTTCAAGAAATCAAGTACCTAGAATCCTCCCATCAATTGATGTCAATGCATCAACAGATAACTTATCAGTTGACAATCATCAATCGACTGATAATACATCAATTGATAATCATTCGATGGATAACAACTATGCACAACATTCTTCAAGAAGAGTGTCCATTTCAGGGGGAGGGTTCTCAAATGATCATAATAATTCCAATGATCATGAAGCATCATCTTCAAGGTCAAATTTACCATCACAAAGGAAATGGACAAAAAGCCATCCCTTTGAATTAATTATTGGAGATGGAAATGATGGTGTAAAAACTAGAAGTGCAACTCAAAATGAATGCTTGTATAGTAGCTTCCTGTCTCAAGAAGAACCAAAAAGGATTGAAGAAGCCTTGAATTATCCTGATTGGATAATTGCTATGCAAGAAGAGTTGAATCAGTTTGAAAGAAACAAGGTATGGAAGCTGGTACCCAAACCAAAGAACAAGTATGTCATTAGTACAAAATGGGTGTTCAGAAACAAAATGGATGAATCTGGTACAGTACCAAGGAATAAAGCAAGATTAGTGGCAAAGGGCTATTCACAGGAAGAAGGCATAGATTTTGATGAAACATTTGCACCAGTTGCAAGGTTGGAAGCAATTAGAATCTTTCTAGCATATGCTGCTCATGCTAATTTTAAGGTGTATCAGATGGATGTAAAAAGTGCTTTTGTCAATGGAGAACTAAAAGAAGAAGTATATGTTGAACAACCTCCTGGTTTTATTGATCATGTTCATCCTGGATTTGTATATTATCTTCTCAAGGCACTTTATGGATTGAAACAAGCACCTAGAGCCTGATATGAAACATTATCTAAATTCTTGATTGAGAATCACTTCACAAGAGGTGCTGTTGATAAAACACTCTTTCATAGAAATGTTAGTGGCTCTATGATTCTTGTTCAAATCTATGTAGATGACATTATCTTTGGCTCAACTAACGAACAACTTTGTCAAAAATTTACTAAGTTAATGCAGAGTAAATATGAAATGAGTATGATGGGAGAACTTACCTACTTTCTTGGTTTGCAAGTCAAACATGTTAAAGATGGTATTTTCATAAATCAAACAAAATATATTTCTGACTTATTAAAGAGATTTGATTTAAATAAATGTTCTTCTGCAAAAACTCTCATGGCCACTACAACTAAACTTGAATTGAATACTAAGGAAGCTAAAGTGGACATTTCAAGTTATAGAGGTGTTATTCCTTAGAACAATGTCAATATTTGTAGAAGGGGGGGTTGAATACAAATATTAAAACTTTTTGTATGTTCTAATATTTGTTCTTGATGTTTGATAGAATAAGAGAATAAGTTCGAACAAATTAATGCTGAAAAATAAAACTGAACAAAGAGATTTAAAATTATTGATGGATTGGTTTTTCCATCAATGTATATTTTTTCTCAATGCTCCTAGGTTAAAAGAAACCTAGCTGCGTTTACAAGATTAGAAAACAAATCAACTGTTCTTACACATGTGCTCTCAAGCTTGAACAGTTGATTAAGAAATATGTCTAACTTGTATGTTTTCTAATAATGCTACTACACTTGTTTATATACCACAAGTGTTCTTTTACAATTCCTATTCTAGGATTGTTTCTACCTGCCTTCCTTTTACCTTTTTCTATTTTACAGAAAGGTTTGAAAGACAGCTTCTGATTGAGTCTTCACAGTCACTCTAGACTGTCTTCCATAGGTGTGCTTTTGTTCTCTGGATCTTCAACATATATTCTTTCTGTGTTGTCACACTCAATTGATAATTTGCTGTCAAGCATATCAATTGATCCATTCTTTAATCCATCAACTGATGTACTTCTTCGATTGATCTTTATATCCATCGATTGATAAAAGATGTCTTATCGATTGATAGATGTTATCAATCGATATATCAGTCGATGGGTCTTCACATCAGTTGATGGTCTTCAATCCTTGGCTTGGCTTCTTCGATTGATCCTCCATCCATCGATGCTTCAATATCAATTGATCATCCTTCACTTGTGCAATTTCCTGTCTTCATATAATTACAATTTAACAGTTTAATTTACACATCAATTGATGATCCATATCAATCGACTCTAACATCAATTGATGAACAAAATATCAATTGATTTACACCTTATCGATTGAAATAGACTAAGTACACCTATGCTACAATCCAAATTATCAGTTGATTCATATAAACACTTCAACTGATAAATGGTTTCCTGATCAATTGATATTTATAACTTTCATATCAATTGATCAGTTACAACAAATAAAATTTCTATGATTCTAAGATTAATGTTATCATCAAATCACATGTAGATTCCTAACAAGAGGCATGGTTGGCTCATTACTTTATTTAACTGCAAGTAGGCTAGACATAATATTTGCTACATGTCTTTGTGCTAGGTTTCAGGCTGATCCTAGAGAATCTCATTTGATTGTAATAAAAAGAATATTCAGATATCTCAAAGGAACCCTAAATCTTAGAATTTGGTACCCTAGAGATTCTGGATTTGATCTAATTGGTTATTCATATGCAGACTATACAGGATGCAGAATTGACAGAAAAAGCACTACAGGCACCTGTCAATTTCTAGGAATTAACTTGTATCTTGGTTTAGCAAGAAGCAGAATTCAGTGTCTATATCTACTGCAGAGGTTGAATACATTGCAGCTGGAAGTTGTTGTGCACAAATATTATGGATGAGGAATCAACTACTTGACTATGGGTTCAACATGAAAAAAATTCATATTTTCTGTGACAACCCAAGTGCCATTGCAATAACAGAAAAGCATGTGCAACATTCCAGAACCAAAGACATTGACATAAGGTATCACTTTATTAGGGAACATGTAATGAATGGTACAATTGGATTGCATTTTGTCCCCAGTGAAAGATAACTTGCAGACATTTTTACCAAACTATTAGATGAATCTACTTTCAATAGATTGGTCTGTGATTTAGGTATGCTTAATTATATTTAATCCTTTAAATATCTGACAAGTTATGTATTTATATTAATTTTAGCCATTGACTATGTTAATCTATTGATTCTTCAATAATCAATTGATAAACATTTTACTCATCAATGGATATTTGTAGCTATCGACAGATAAATATATCTATTGATGATATATTTACTTATCGATGGATAGTTGTAAGCTATCGACAGATAAATATATCAATTGATGATATATTTATTTATCGATGGATAAGGGTATGTTGGACTTAAATCAAGCCTAGCCTATTTAATTATCTGTCTTGCTGTAACTCAGTTTGTACTTCTGTAGTAGACTAGTGACTTAGTTATTCATGTGTAATTTGCAAATAGAAGTTTTCTCTGTTTACCTTCAAATTGTAAATAAAGTCAGAAATAAAGTCAGTTAGAAGATTCAAGTTGAATCATGCAACCAGACAAAGAAGACTGTGAAGAAATAAGAGAAGTTATCTGAGAATTCTACTAAGGCAAATTACTTGGTCGAGAAGTCATCTATTCGAGAAGTCATAACTATGGAAACATTTCGAGAAGTCTCAAAACTTTTATCTGCTCAGTACTCGATCGAGAAGTCAGTCATTCGACAAGTCAAGTATTGAATCTAATCGAGAAGTGTTAATTATGAGTCATTCGAGAAGTGAAAATAAACAATTCGAGAAGCTAGCAAATGGAGCATTCGAGAAGTAATAAGGCTGAGTCATTCAAGAAGTCAATATCAAGCATGTATTCGAGAAGTCTAGTCTGATCGAGAAGTTATCAAGCTGAGTATGCGATCGAGAAGTCTAGTCATTCGAGAAATCAAGTATTCAGGACCAATCGAGAAGTCACAGCTGTTCGAGAAGTCAATCTCCTTAACTTATCGAGTCAATTTCAAGAAGAGTACTCGACTGCAAAAGAAGCTAGTTTCAAGGAAGAATTGCAGAACAAGACAGATGATGTTGCAGCTCTGTTTATGCAGGATAAGTTAAACCTGTACAGATAGAGATAAGTCTACAATGCAGCTGGGAAGATAAGTCAAGAAAAGTGACAGAAGAGATAAGGCAGGATGGAGCAGACTGTCACAGCAGTGTTAGCTAGAAATAGTCAGTAGTCAAATGTAAAGCAGTCTCTGTCTATTTCTAGTTTTAGCTAAACTGTCTCATGTGAGCATGTGCACAGGACATGTTGTCTATATACTTTATGCACAGCCACATTTGATAATGTCTTGAGTATTTTTACAATTGTAAGAATCCCAGAACAAGAAGCTGAAATTCAAACTGAATTTCAGATTGTAGCAAAGTTCATTCTAATACAAATTAGATTGAAAGTTACATCTGTGTCCATATTATTTATTGTTATATGTCTTGATAAACACTATCATAATTCCATCAGTTCTTCAAGCTTCGAACAAGTTCATTTTCTAAACAAGAAAATTTTGAAGTATACATTCACCCCCCCCCCCCTCTGTAACTTCTGGGTCTCTAAATTCCTAACAAGTGGTATCAAAGCAGGCTGTAAACAAACATACAGACTAAAGATCAAGATGAGTTCTCAGAAGTTAAGCAGCATAAAGATTCCTACATTTGACAGAGAAAATTACAACTTATGGAAGAGGAAGATGCTGATGTTCATAAAGGCTACAAACCCCATGTATCCAGAAATATTAAAGAATGGTCCTTTCATGCCAGTAACTCTAGTTCCTGAAACTACTAGTGGGTCTGAAGTTATTCCTGCAACATGGATACCTATAGATCCATCTCAGTACACAGACTCAGAGAAGGAAAATGTGTCTCTTGACAATAGCTTAATGCTAATATTGATTGAGTCACTGGATCTTGTGATGTACAACAATATTGTCAATTGTACATCTGCCAAACACATATGGGAGACAATAGAGATTCTGTGTGAAGGAACTGAAGAGGTAAGAGAAAATCAAAGGCAGCTTCTTGTTTCTCAGTATGAAGCATTTATGTCAAAACCCAATGAAGGCATAACTGAAGTCTTTCAGAGGTTTAATAAACTAATCAATGACCTTCAACTTCATGGGAAATATTATGAAACAAAGGAGAAGAACATGAAGTTTTTGTTGACTCTTCCAGAGCACTTGAAACACAAAATATCTGCAATAAGAGAAGGGAGAGACTTAACAAAATTGCCATTAGAGACCCTCTATGGAATACTAAAGACATATGAACTTGAGTTTCATCAAAAGAAGGCCATTTTGGCAAATAGAGGAAAAATGGCAACTGTCTCAAATGCCTTGGTTGCAAAGGAGCCATCTACAATAGTGAAGACCGGTACAAGCAAAAAGGAAAAGAATGAAAGACTTGAAGAACAGGAAAAGGAAGAAAAGGACTCTATCAAGAGTGAGTCAGAAGAAGATGACTTCTACACCATTGAAGAACTTGAAGGCATGGACAACAAAACAATGGCCTTCATGGCAAAGAAGTTTGGAAATTTGAGATTCAAAAGAAACAAAAGTTTCAAACCAAGACCAACCTTCAAGTCTTCAAGCAAAGGAAGGAATCCACAGAGAAGCTCCAATAATGGAGGATACAAGACTGGAACATTTGATAGATCTAAGATAAGATGCTATAACTGTAATGATCTTGGACACTTTACAACAGAATGCAGAAAACCTAAGTCAATCAAGAAGGATAAAGACTACTTGGAGTTGGAAGCCAAGTATGAAGCTCTTCTCAAAAAGCAGACAGGAAAAGCTTATATTGCTGAAGGAAAATGCTGGGATGATACAGATGAAGATGAGGAGGAGGAATATAGGAATCTGGCACTCATGGCCAACTGACATGATGGAGCTTCATCCTCAAATTCTCAGGTACCTTCCTTAATCTCTCTTGATATGTCAAATTCTCAATACAAGAAAACTGTGAAAGATTTAAGTATTGAGATGTTTATATTCACACCAGTATGACTGCTGCTTATGAGGAGATTGTTAGGTTAGTAAAAGCTAATGAGGAACTAATTGCAAGAAATGAGACTCTAGAATTGTCTGTTATAAACATGGAAAACTTGAAACAGGAAAATGAGTATCTCAAGAACAAAATAGTTTGTTCTGAACAAATTGAGAAGTTTCTTAAAGAACAAATTTCTGAAAATGAGTTGAAAATTAGATCTTATCAAAACTCAGCAACTATTGTTAAAGAGTTTCATGAGAAAAGCAAGGAAAGCACTAGGATTGGAGTTAGTTTTGATTATGAGAATTTTAAAAAGAAAAAATCTGTTTCAACAAG
Source organism: Oenanthe sinensis (assembly GCA_028671895.1). Taxonomy (NCBI): domain Eukaryota; kingdom Viridiplantae; phylum Streptophyta; class Magnoliopsida; order Apiales; family Apiaceae; genus Oenanthe; species Oenanthe sinensis. The sequence goes on from JAPMAC010000198.1 coordinate 5,653,658, forward strand.
AGGCAAAAAGATTGAAATCCAAGGTAATCCTCATATTTTGAAAAATGTCAAAGAACTAATTTTTAAGAAAGCTACTGTTGAACTAGATGAAGCTAGTATGGTTATCAAATAATAGTTAGATGATGAGGATAAGGAAGCAATTGAAAGAAAAGTGACCTCTGTTGAGAAAGAAGAATCCACAATCAAAACCAAGTCCATTCCTGTTCAAACTGAAACTAAATAGGATGCTCAGAAAAATGATGCTATACATGCCAAAAAGAAAAAGGCTAATAGAAATGGAAAAATAGGCATTAACAAACACAACAACTATGCACCTGTTCATAATGCACTAAGAAAGATTTGTAAAAACTGTGGTTCAACAAATCATCTTACTCACTTGTGCAAGAAACTTGTTGTGGGAAATGATAAGTTTGCCTGTGGTTATGTTGAGCCTTTAATGCATGATAATCATAAATTTTGTGACAAATTTGATTGTATGCCATGTAACATGAACATCATGAATACCTGCTTTAGGCTCAGGAAACAGTTTGTTGATGGATGCATAAGTCAGAATTTGTATATCAACAGTCCTAGGCCTAAATCTGCTAGTCCTGTGAAACATAGAAAACACTCCATGTCATCTAAGCATGCATCTAGTTCTGGAAGCACTAATTAAGCAAAAAATCAAAACAAGAAAAATGAAAATGTGCATGTGCAAGTGACTGAGACTGTTAAGAACAGGAATGACATTCATGTGATTAAGCATAAAGGACCCAACCTTGTTTGGGTACCAAAGAAAACTTGATTTGTGTTTGATTGCAGGGCACAGGTAAGAAGAAGGTCATGTGGATTTTGGACAGTGGCTGTTCAAGGCATATGACTGGTGACAAGGCCCTGCTGTCACAGTTCAAGGATGAGGCTGGCCCAATGGTAACCTTTGGAGACAACAGCACTGGTTTCACCATGGGATATGGCAAATTGATTCATGGAAATGTTGTCATTGAAGATGTAGCCCTATTCAGTGGTTTGAAGCATAATCTTCTCAGCATCACTCAATTCTGCAACAAATATTTGAAGGTGGAGTTTGATAAGGAATTGTGTCTCATATCACACAGGAAGACAAAGGAAATTGCTCTGCAAGGAGTAAGAAAAGGAAGCTTGTTTGTAGCATATTTGGACTCTGCAAACAAGGAGAAGATTTGTTGTTTCTACACAAAGGCCTCAGAAAATGAAAGTATGCTTTGGCATAAGAGGTTATCTCACCTAAATCTCAAAAACATTAATTCTTTAGTTAAAAGAGAATTAGTGAAGGACCTGCCCACACTTGAATTCTGCATTAAAGGATTATGTGAGGCATGTCAAAAAGGGAAAATGAAGAGATCAAGTCACAAGAGTAAGGAATTCACATCAATCACCAAACCACTACAATTAATTCATATGGATCTGTTTGGACCAGTAAATGTCTTGTCCATGGCTAAGAAAAGATTTGCTCTAGTCATGGTTGATGACTTTTCAAAATACACTTGGGTGGAATTCTTGCACTCAAAAGATGAAGCTCCTGAGATCATCATTGAAAATTTGAGAAGATTGGATAAAGGCCCTACACCAGTAGTTTCCATAAGGAGTGATAATGGTACAGAATTCAAAAATGCTATATTCAATGAATTCTGCAAGGAAAAAAGAATCACTCACCAATTCTCAGCCCCAAGAACTCCACAACAAAATGGAGTGGTTGAGAGAAAGAACAGGACTCTCATTGAAGCTGCAAGAACTATGTTAGCAGAAGCAAGTCTACCAACTAGCTTTTGGGCTGAAGCTGTTAGAACTGCATGCTATACTCAAAACAGAATACTCATCACAAAACCAGTTGGAAAGACTCCTTATCACATCATGACAAATAGAAGACAATCTGTAAAATACATGCATGTGTTTGGAACCAAGTGCTTTGTTCTCAAAGATGATGTCAACAGCCTTGGGAAGTTTGAAGCCAAGGCTTATGAAGGAATTTTTGTGGGATACTCTTGGGACAAAACTGTCTATAGAGTATATGTGATTGATCAACAGAAGATTATGGAAAGCACAAATGTGACATTTGATGATTTCAAGTTCCCTACTATGAATTTGGAAGGTGAAAACTGTGACACTTTGAGGTTTGAAAATGAGATAGAGTCTGAAATATTTGCAACTGAAAATGCTATCAATACTCATGTAGAGTCACATGTAGACATCTAACATGGAACAAATGTGGAAAGAGAAAATGAAAATTACAGTCATATTCAACTTGAGAATTCTCCAAGCAACCCTAGCATTTACTCAAGGGGAGATTCTCAAGGATCTGCAACAATTGGTAATCACTTCAATCAGGAGGAAACATGTTCAAATGATAGAGATGGAGCCCATCAAACTAAATGGAATAGAGCTCACACAGCTGATCAAATCATTGGAAATCCTGATGAAGGTGTAAGGACAAGAAGAGCAACTATGAATGAATGCCTATTTGCTTGCTTTCTGTCTCAAAATGAGCCAAAAAGGATTGAAGAAGCCATGTTGGATCCAGACTGGATAATTGCCATGCAAGAGGAATTGAATCAATTTGTGAGAAACAATGTTTGGGAACTAGTGCCACCTCCAAAGGACAGGTCAGTAATTAGCACTAAATGGGTCTACAGGAACAAAATGGATGAACATGGAATAGTAATAAGAAACAAAGCAAGGCTGGTTGCAAAAGACTATTCCCAGGAAGAAGGCATTGACTATGATGAGACTTTTACTCCTGTTGCAAGATTGGAAGCAATTAGAATTTTTCTAGCCTTTGCAGCAAACTCAAATTTTAAGGTATAACAAATGGATATGAAAAGTGCATTTCTCAATGGTGAATTAGAAGAGGAAGTTTATGTGCAACAACCTCCTGGCTTTGAAGATCCAAATTTTCCAGACTTTGTTTACAGACTCATTAAAGCATTGTATAGACTCAAACAAGCCCCTAGAGCATGGTATGACACCTTGTCAAAATTTCTTCTAGAAAATCATTTTACTAGAGGAACTATTAACAAAACTCTTTTCTACAAAAAGCATGGTGAGGATATCATACTTGTTCAAATCTATGTAGATGATATCATTTTTGGGTCTACAAATGAAAAACTATGTCAAAGGTTCTCTAAGCTAATGCAAAGTGAATATGAGATGAGCATGATGGGAGAGCTCAATTATTTTTTAGGCCTTCAAATAAGTCAAAGGGATGATGGCATTTTCATAAGTCAAACAAAGTACATCAATGACTTACTCAAAAGGTTTGACATGCAAGACTGTTCTACTGCCAAGACTCCAATGTCTACAGCTACAAAACTTGATGAAGATAAGAAAGGAAAAAGTGTAGACATGAAGACCTACAGAGGAATGATTGGATCTCTCCTCTATCTCACAGCTAGTAGACCTGACATAATGTTTTCTACATGTCTATGTGCAAGGTTCCAGGCAAACCCCAAAGAATCTCATCTCATTGCTGTCAAAAGAATTCTGAGGTATCTAAAAGGAACATCATTCATAGGGTTATGGTACCCTAAAGAAACATGATTCAACTTAGTTGGATATTCAGATGCTGATTTTGCTGGGTGCAGAGTGGATAGAAAGAGCACATCAGGAAGCTGTCAATTTCTTGGACATAGATTGGTGTCTTGGTTTAGTAAGAAGCAACAATCAGTTTCTACTTCCACAGCTGAGGCTGAATATATTGCTGCTGGAAGTTGTTGTGCTCAAGTGCTTTGGATCAGGAATCAATTAAGGGACTATGGACTGGTGTTGGAAGGAATTCCTATCATGTGTGACAACACTAGTGCCATATCAATTGTTGCAAATCCAGTTAACCATTCCAAGACAAAGCATATTGATGTAAGGTACCATTTCATAAGGGAACATGCAGAAAATGGAGTAATTAAATTGTTCTATGTTCCTACATAAAAACAGTTGGCTGATATATTTACCAAACCACTTGATGAAGCCACCTTTAACAGGTTGGTTAGTGAAATAGGAATGCTAAATTCTTCAGGATAAGTGGCCAAATAAATATATTTCTCCAACTGTTGCAACAATTGTTTCACAGACATGAACCTAAATGATTTATCTAAGTGAAACAAAACTGGTGTATATTTTTAAATATATCAGTTATATTATTGTACATATGAGTAAAAAAATATTTTAAAAACTATCTTAGAACTATTTCTTTGTTCTGAGAAAACCTGAATCAAATAGTTATACTTGTGCATTATTAAATAACAAGTGTGACAATTAAAGGTTTCAGGAACATTAATCAATCACATTTCTTACTTCAAGATGAATAAATAAATTTTATTTGTCCAAGAAATAATGATTGTAAATTGTTATTTTACTTTCAAGTGAAGGTAAAATAATTTCTTAAAAACTGGAGTTTGTAGTTAAGTTTGCCATCCTTTCTGACTTCTCGACTAAATAGTTCAATTCTGTGAGTTCTCGAATCATTCAATTCTGTGAGTTCTCGAATCGTTCATTCCGTGAGTTCTCGAATAGTTCAATTCTGTGAGTTCTCGAATCATTCAATTCTGTGAGTTCTCGAATCGTCCATTTTATGAATTCTCGAACAAGCTTTATCAAGAGTTCTCGATTGTCTTAGTTCTCGATTGAATTCTGACAGTTCTCTACTAAAACAGCTTTAGGGTTCTCGATCACTAAAATCGATTACTATTCTAGTCGAGTTGTCTGCGTCATTTAAATAGCAAAGTAGATCTAACATTTCATTTCTACACTTAACTGCAAACTCAAAGAAACCGTTGCATTTCTACTGTTCTCTTGCTACTCTTGCACTCTCTCTCTCTCTCTCTCTCTCTAAAACTTTCGCTTCTTCTTTTCTCTATTTCTATACACTGATTCAATGGCATCCTCAAGCTCAGTTTCAACCGAAGTTTTTGTCATTCCAGAAACTAATTTCTTAGCGATATCCAGAGATGCAGATGCTAAACCCCAGTACAAATGTTTCACTAGGTTTCTCATCGATTCCTACCTAAAAGAAGCTCTATTGGCAAACCCCACTCTATACCTGGACATTCTTGAGCAGTTTTGGGCAACTACAGATTGGGAAAACATAGCCTTGGAGAATGGGAGCTCGAAAGTGGTTGTTACTTGCAAAATCCAAGGAAGGGACATTAGTTTTGATGAAAATGATGTGAACAAAAGCTTGAAAATTTCAACTGAAGAGTTTAATGAGGAACCAACTGAAGATGATCTTCTAGACTTTCTAGAGATCATAAGGTACTCGGACACTGTGGACAAGGAAGGGGAAAGGTTCAAGCTGGGAAAAATCAACAAGAAATTTATGAGAAATGAGTGGTCATTCCTCTTCAACACAATTCTCAGAGTCTTCACTTGCAGGAAGACAGGTTTTGACCAGGTCAGCCTCATTGCCATGAAGCTGGTATACTCATTGGCCTACAATCAAAGGCTCAATGTTGGTAAGCTAGTTCTTGGGGAGCTCACAACCAGGATTCCCTGGAGAGGTAATGAGATTTTCTTTCCTCGCTTTATTCAATTAATTCTCAATAATAAGAATGCCAATTTAATTGAATTGCCTGGAATGAACAAACAAAGAATTGGCTGTTCCAAATCCATGTCAAAAATAATTTTTGCTACATTGGATAGGAGAAACACAATGAATGTGCCCCTTCAAATAACACCTCACATGCTGTGTGAATTTAGAGGGTACCCACTTGTGCAGCCTAAATATGGTTACCTTGAAGTAGTAGGAAGTCCTAAGGTGGCAGAAGAACAGAATGCACCTAACCTAAGGACTTCTAACCCAACTGCAAACCCTTCTTTGAATTCCCTAGATGATAGTCAACCAACCTCCACATCCTCTCAATAGGGTGTGGTTGTAAAGAAGAGAAAGGAGAAACCAGCTAAGAAAAGAGTGCTAGAAACAGTTGTAGAAAATGAAACAGATGAGTCACCTGTGGAGCCTTTGACTAGGAGAAAGAAAATCAAAAAGGCCACAACAAACCACTCTACATCCTCTCAAAAGGATGTAGAGATTAATGAGGGTTTAACCTTACTCCTAGGTGCACTCTCTCAACAAAGTGCATCTATTGAAATTGGGAGCCAGCCCACTCTAATCTGTAAAGAGTCTGCGCCATTGCAGGAATTCACTCCTGTCAATGAAGAAGATTTAGTTGAAAAGGAGACACTCAATGCACAGATAGGACTATCTATTGAAACTTCCCCATTTTCTGAGGGGGAGTTGATAACACTCAAGTCTACTCACACTCTTTCTTCCACATCTAAAATTTCTTCTCAACCAAATGTGTCTGGCCAAACACATGAGGTTGTTGATCATCAAGATTCTTTATTCCCTGATGAGCCCCTCTCAAGTGACTTGGTGCATGACACCTTGTTCACCACTCAGGACATACATCAAGATGGTGAGGGAATGCATGCTGAGGCATATCCTGATAACACCATCAAAACCACAGAGGTTCCAGAAGTTTTCACTTCAGACTCTGTGGGGGCTTAGGCATATCAAAGCCAAGTGTCTTTACAGACATTGGGTAATCTGGGGGACCTCCACTCCATGCAAATGGCATCCCCTGAAAAATCCCCAGTCATTCAAAGACTGTGTCCTCAAGAGAAATCACCAATCCATCCAGTGTCTAATGAATCATCTGAGAAATTGGATGAAGAAATAGATGCTGAGGGGACTACTGTAACAAGTGGCCCTAGCTCTCACTCTCTATCACAATGGTTGGAACCTGTGCAACATGACAGGGATTCAGGACCATCATCTCTTCGTAGGGCACTTTCTGATGAGAAACTAAAGGAATTGTATGGAGATCAGTTAGAGGGATTTTATCATATTGCACAGCAGCTACTGACTTCTCATTTGCCAAACAAAGACTATGCTGCAATCATGCTTGAATATGCAAAGGATCAGGAGGAATTGAAGGAGAAAAATGCAAACTTGGCTGAAGATGAAGAGGCCAATGTAGATGCCTGACTGGATGGTAGTTCTGAAGTTAGCATGAAGAAAGTATTGGAATGGACCAGACAGAAGTATCTTACTTCACTTGGATCCTGTGAGAAGATATTTACACCAAGTGCTATGTATGATGCAATTCATGAAGCTGCTAAGGTTCAACTTCAGTCAAACCACTACCTTGCCAAAGGTGTTCAATCTGAGATATATGATCACAGAGCCAAGGTAGAAACTACTTTGAAAGCCATGGAAGACAAAATGAAGCCTGGAGGTCTCTATGGAAACACATCAAGAGGAGATTCAGGAAAATCTTCAATTCTCCATTCCAAGGTAGACTCCCTGGAGAAAGTGTTTAAAGAAATGATTCAAAGTAACATGGCCATCCTAGATAATCAAAGGAGAATCAACAATATGGTTGAAGTTTTGTACAAAAACAGGCATGCAGACAGGCTTCCTGAGGATGTGCCAATTCACAACTTGTCTCCATTCCAAGTGGATCTGTACTATCAGTCCAAGGCCAAAGATGAAGCTGCAAAGGCCTCCACCATTGATACTTTAACTGCCAGAGTGGATTCTCTCACATCCACAGTTTCTCAAGTTGTCTCAGATGTTCATAGCCTCAAAAATGAGTTTGTCTCTACTTCTGCAAATCAAGGGACTTCACTTGCCAGCATCTCAGCACAACTCGCCTCTCTACAATCACTCATTTCCAACCTAGGCACAACTAATCAGGCTCCTCCAGCAACATTTCCAACTCAATGTTGGACTCAAATTAAGCCAAGTCATTCTTCCTTTCTCCAAAGACAAGATATCAACCCTAAGGGGGAGAAGGCAATGAGAGAAGAGATAGAGGTTGAAAGGCAAAAGGCAGTTATGAGAAAGCACAGAAGTGAGATTTTAAAGCCCAATTCTGACAAGGATTTTCTTGACCTTCTGCATCATATCAAAAAGCAAGTCAAGGGAAATCATTGGAGTTATAAGAAGATGCTTGACAATGCTATTGTTGCAGTAAGGGGAGTTAAGTTTGAACAGAATGGACAAATGTTCAAAGAGCCACTCATTCAAATGGAGTTTGGTTATTTTAAAGTCTCAGTTGCTCTATTCCAAAGGCTCTCATATACTGAACTGGAATGTCTGTACAAGGCAGTGGAGTTGGTAACCCAGGAAGATGAGGAATTGAAGAATCAAATATTGAGGCCTCTCCTACCTCATGCTCTACCTGAATCCTACTGTAGTCCAGATGGTGTGATATATATGGCTAGAGGAGAAAAACTTGCTCATTTCAGGATCCCTCAACATCTCAATTCAGGTAACAGAAGTCAAATTATTAACCTAATTGAGTTTATTGAAAAGAAGAAGGTGAAGTAGATGGAGGACAATGAAATTATAGAGAAAATGAAAAAGTTTATCTCTGGACAAATCTCTGAATTTGCAAGAGAAGAATTGAAGAACAAAAAGAAAGATGATGACAATGAGGATCAGGATAAGAAGGATAAAAAGCCTGAATCCAGGAGTGATAAGGAGGGAAAGAAAGAAGACAAGAAGAAGAAGGATGAAGACAAGAAGAAAAGAGACAACTCTGAGAAAAATAAACAATATCAAAGAAAAAATCCCTCTAAGCAGCAAGCTGCTGGCACTCACTCTAGTTCACCTACCAAATCTCAGGGTACTAGTGTGATGTCAACAGTTTCTGAAACTGCAACAGCCATCAAAACCAAATCTCCAAGAAGGATGTTCATGAAAGTTACTGCACATGGAATGATAAGGAGGGAAATTAAAAAGGAACAGTCAAGGAAACTGAAGCCAAGCCAACATCTCAAAGTCAACACTGCCACAACAACTAAATTCAAGAATTCTACTAGCTCTTTGCTAGTAAGATGTCCTAAGTGGAGAAAACAACTCATTGTTCCTGATAAAGGTCTACCTATTAAACCTATTCAAGAAATTGCTGAAATTGACAAGGTGATGATCAAATAGTGGAAGGCTAACAGAATTGTCAAGGTAGAAGTCAGAGACAAGAGGATGTTTGTTACTAATGTTGATGGAGAAGAAAGAGGATTTCATCATGACAAAAGTGATGCTACCACTCATGACATTAGGAGAGTGATTAGCCTGTTTGACAAGAAATGCATGATTAACAAGATGAGAATGATGGAAATGGCTCAGTACTTGGAAAAGAAGTATCAGAAAAAGATTGACAAGGTAAGGTACATGGAGGATATGATTGAGAAGAAAAGGAAGGAGGAGGAGAGAGTAGAGAAGTTGTATGAAGAATTGAGAAGACATGGTAAAAGTAGAGTGTTCAAAGATCCTGACAGAGTTGAATTCAAACTGAGAGGTGGAATCACTTTCAAAATTAGACTCGAGTTAGTTCAAGACTATCCAATGCTCACTCTACAGATTGCTGCAGACATACTGAAAGATGCAATTTTGATTGAGGAAATCATGGCCAGACAAATGATACTGCAGGCAATTGAAGAAAACAAGGCCAGGGAAGAAAAGGAAAGAAAAGAAAAATATGATCAGGCAGCTCATCAACAACAACAATATAGGTAGGCTTGATATCTTGTATTAATTTGTGAAAATTCATCATTTTCCAAATTGGGGGAGATTGTTGGACATAAATCAAGCCTAACCTATTTAATTATCTGTCTTGCTATAACTCAGTTTGTACTTCTGTAGTAGACTAGTGACTTAGTTATTCATGTGTAATTTGCAAATAGAAGTTTTCTCTAGTTACCTTCAAATTGTAAATAAAGTCAGAAATAAAGTCAGTTAGAAGATTCAAGTTGAATCATGCAACCAGACAAAGAAGACTGTGAAGAAATAAGAAAAGTTATCTGAGAATTCTACTAAGGCAAATTACTTAGTCGAGAAGTCATCTATTCGAGAAGTCAGAACTATGGAAACATTTCGAGAAGTCTCAAAACTTTTATCTGCTCAGTACTCGATCGAGAAGTCAGTCATTCGACAAGTCAAGTATTGAAGCCAATCGAGAAGTGTTAATTATGAGTCATTCGAGAAGTGAAAATAAACAATTCGAGAAGCTAGCAAATGGAGCATTAGAGAAGTAATAAGGCTGAGTCATTCGAGAAGTCAATATCAAACATGTATTCGAGAAGTCTAGTCTGATCGAGAAGTTATCAAGCTGAGTATGCGATCGAGAAGTCTAGTCATTCGAGAAATCAAGTATTCAGGACCAATCGAGAAGTCACAGCTGTTCGAGAAGTCAATCTCCTTGACTTATCGAGTCAATTTCAAGAAGAGTACTCGACTGCAAAAGAAGCTAGTTTCAAGGAAGAATTGCAGAACAAGACAGATGATGTTGCAGCTCTGTTTATGCAGGATAAGTTAAACCTGCACAGATAGAGACAAGTCTACAATGCAGCTGGGAAGATAAGCCAAGAAAAGTGACAGAAGAGATAAGGCAGGATGGAGCAGACTGTCACAGCAGTGTTAGCTAGAAATAGTCATTAGTCAAATGTAAAGCAGTCTCTGTCTATTTCTAGTTTTAGCTAAACTGTCTCATGTGAGCATGTGCACAGGACATGTTGTCTATATACTTTATGCACAGCCACATTTGATAGTGTCTTGAGTATTTTTACAATTGTAAGAATCCCAGAACAAGAAGCTGAAATTCAAACTGAATTTCAGATTGTAGCAAAGTTCATTCTAATACAAATTAGATTGAAAGTTACATCTGTGTCTATATTATTTATTGTTATATGTCTTGATAAACACTATCGTAATTCCATCAGTTCTTGAAGCTTCGAACAAGTTCATTTTCTAAACAAGAAAATTTTGAAGTATACATTCAACCCCCCCCCCTCTGTAACTTCTGGGTCTCTGAAGGGCATATGATAAGACCTATTTGTAATAAGTAGATGACAACTCAACTCAAGTAAGAAAATGAAGTAAGTAATAAATAATGAGGAAGGAATCAAGTCAAAGAATGTCAACTAGACACAAAGAATCCTAATATCAGAAGTGTTCTAATGAAGCTGCTACTCTACACCGGAAGAAGTTCATTAATATGTTCAAGCGTCCGCGAAAAATAAAGGAGTAGTATTTCAGAAGAGTTCAGAAGATACAGAAGATTTCAAGTGCCTAATACAAAGAGATTCCAAGAAAAGAAATAGTGAAGACAAAGCTAGAAGCCAAGACAAGACACAAAGACCACTACAGTAGAAATGAGAATCGACATTGTAGTTACTCATCCGTGAACCAGACCAGTGCACAGGGTGTCAACAGTGTCAGTGAAGATTCGTCATCAAAAAGTTTAAGTGGTTAGAAAGGTTATTGTTGAAGAACAGAAGAGTTTTATTTACATCAACAATAGTCAAGCCTTTAATTTAATTCTCTATTAATTAATTAAATTAATTAGTTAAATTAATTAGTAAATTAATTCACTCAGAATTAATTTATTTCTTAAATTAATTAAAGGATTAATTAATTTAGAATTATTTTAGAATGACAGAAGAAAGAAGCTGCAAGCTCAAAGGGATACAGAAACAGCTAAACAGGCCTGACAGTACTGACTTTAAGACAAGACAGAAAAAGTATTGACTCGGAAGAAATGCAGAGTCATATATTCTTAAAGGTGGAACCCCGGATGGAATTGATTTATCATTCCCAAGTCAAAAGGAGTTCGGTTCCAGACGTTCAGGAGACCGCAGCTTAGAGTGTAAGGATTTATTTAATTAATAAATATTTTATTTATTGAGTAAATTATATTTATAAATATCTAAATAATATTAGATATTTATTTTTATAATTTATGAATTAAATTTATTATTTATTAATCAAAGATAATAAGCTGTGCGGGTCGAAAAGCATTTCTACGGAGCCTGTCTATAATAAGATGAAATAGGCCCCCATATTTGTTCAAATTGAAGTCGGCAGGTTTTTTAAAGATCCAATGGTAGGTTACCACTTGTCCAAACAAGAAGAAAGGAAATGGAAAAGGCAGTTGAGTAAAAAAGTCATATCGACCAAACAGAAGTCATGCCCAGCTATTTAAATGTCATACAAGGGTTAAAAAAAGTCATACAGACTTAATTTCAATAAATTAAGTCATGCTGATAAAGGTCATACCAGCCATTTCCATTCTCTACAAATATGAGATGAAGGCTTCACTTTTCAGTTGTTCAAGAAGGTTCAGAAAAACAGCTCAAATTCAGTAATTTGTCTGCATTGTAATATTCACAGATTTCTGTGCTGAGTTTGGAATATAATTGTTAAACACGAACAGTTCATGTCAAATTTATTCTAGATCATTTTATCAATTATATAACAGTTTTCTAAATATTAATTTTGTAATACTAATCAAGTTAAAATTATATCTTTCACTTGAACATTATTTCATTATAATTAATATTTCGTGAGTAATTAAAATAATATTTTTAATCCAAATATTCTGCGATTAAATATTGATATTGTATTCAACCCCCCTTCTACAATATCAGGGACCAACAGTCTCTAAATTCCTAACAGAGTACCTGTCGATGGATAAGTTAATTACCAATCGATGACCTGGAACTTAAAGGGGTCCATGTCATCAATCGACCTGTACAAAATCTAGCCATTGATTACTTATTTTATCAATTGATTAATACATACATTCATGTATATATAACAGTCGATTGCCAAAAATGGTAATTTCTACTTTTCATTTTTCTTTCAACGGTCGATTAAGTTCTATTTTGAGTAAGAAAGTGACTGGGAACTCAGTAAATATAAATAGTGAGATTAAACCAACTTTTAATTCTTACTTGTAATTTTTAATAACGATTTCTCTGTCTCTGTCTCTTTCTCTCAATTTACGAACTCAATCCCTAACCCTTTTTCTCTCTGTACCTATCTCTTGCTAAGAACCCTAATCTACTACTGTCTAATTGTTGTTTCTGCTTTATTACTAACAAGTTTGCTAGTTAATTCACATCTACGTCTGTAAATACAATTATGGCATCATCAAAGAAAGTCTCACAATCAGGATTCTACTATGAGCTCAACAACTTCATTTCTTGCACTATGGTGGAGGAAGCCCCAACATAATTCCATCCTCTAATGGAATTCCTAAGAAGTTCAAGGATCTCAAAGGCCCTCTCAGAAGCACCAAAGATAGTGTGCAATCTAGTTGAACAGTTCTGGACAATAGCAGAGGTAGCGGATGATTTTTCTTCAATCTCCTTTGATTGCAAAGGACAAAGGTATATTCTAACCACTGTAGTCTTGGGTGAGTGTTTAAATCTTCCTGCAAATAATACAGAAAATGCACCCACCGACACAGAGATTAAAAACATGCTTAGAGAAATCAATTACACTGCTCCTGATGCTAGTCTAGCTAGTATTGTTAGAAAGAATCTAAGAAAAGAATAGTCTTATTTCTTTGATGTAATTATAAAGTGTTTTTCTAGTAAGGTTAGTAATTTTGATGCAATAACAACAAGTATGCAACAAGTAGGGTATAGCATTTTATATGATAGATATCATAACTTAGGAAGTCTGTTACTCAATAAGAAATCTGTCAAATTGGGAAACAAGCTTAATAGATCTAATCATATTTATTATGTTAGATTTATCATGATTATTATTAACCACTTTGTCAAGGATATTGAGATTGACAGGAGTACAGAAACTTTGGATTGCTGGACTCAAAACAAAAGGGTCTTCAAAGACTTGGTAAGAATCAATCTTCACAGTAATGTGGAATTGATTTATCCACCTTTTATTCAGGTATTTATCTCTACCTTAACTACTTCCAATCCCCGATCTTCTTTTCCTTCTGTGGCTATGGAGGGAGTTAGTATTGACCCCAACCCTCCTACCCAAGCCACACATCCAGTTTCTAAGTCCAAATCTAAAAAGCCAACCTCAACAGGTTCCCAAAAACCTGTTGTTGTAAAATCCAATAAAAGAAAAATACATGTTGTGGTAGATAGACTAGAAGGAGATGTAGGTTGTGAGGGAATTGAGGAACATCAAAGAACCCATAAGGATAAGGAGAGTGAGGGTGTGCAACCTCAGTCAAGCCAGTCCATAGTCTCCCAGAAGACTGTGGATGTTAATATGAAAAATACCACACCTCTATTGTCATCCTCTCAAAAGGGTGACAGTATTGAAAATAGCCCACAACCAGGGGCACAAAACCAAATTGGGGACACACAGGCCAAAGTAATAACACCATATGAAAGGAGAAAGAAGAAAGTCACCTTTGCACATGGAGAATCACACACTGCAAAATCACAGGAAACTATGGTGGAGCCTTCTCAAAGTCAGTTTGATGCATCTCATATAAATGATGAGATGCAGCCCCATTCTCTTTCTATTCCAATTCCCTTTATTCTTCCTTCCCCTTCTCATCAAATTTCTTCAGAAAATGTTCTGATAGATAATCAGAGATTTTCATATTCTCCTTCATTATTTTTCAAGAAAAAGCCAACATTCTCTCCTGAATCTTCTTCCCAGGAAATTCAGGATTCTATTTCTCACATAATTACAAATATTACTTCTCAAATTATTACCTCACTGTTTCTACTCCATCAATTGATGTTTCTTCATCAATTGATATTCAACCATCGACTGATAAGCCATCGATCGATACTAAAGATCAATCGATGGGTATGCATCAATCGATGGATATCCCAAACACTTCAACTGATAATATATGTACATCAATTAATGCTCAATCAATTGATGTTGCACAAACACTCTTAGGATTGAGTGAGTTGAGTGAGAGGCAGGATTGCAGCCTGGCAAAAGAAGAAGGAGTGAGTGAGGACATTCCTATTTCTTCCAGGAATGTGAGTGAAACACTTGAGGGCCCCACTTTAGAAGCTGCACAGGATCTGAGTGAGGGAGAGGTGAGATTCTAGGATGAGATCCTGATGCAAAATAGAGAGATGAGTGAGAGAGATAAATCTATTTTACTATTTGCACATGAATTGGAAAATGAGTTGATGTCAGTGGAGGAAGATGTCAAGCAGATAGGGGGAGCATCAAATGCAGAAACTAGTGGGATTGATAAGGAAATTGAAGAGGAAATTGATGCTGGTGATTTGGATCCACAAAATTTCATTCATCCTGATCCACAATATCAAGGGTTAGTTGTTTCAAGTAATAGGAATGTAGAATAATTACTGGGGATAGAGCACACAGAACAAAGGACCAAGAATCTGAAGGAGAGCATTGCCAATACAACAGATACATGTTATATGGCACCTGAAGAGTTGGAAGATGATTCTGATGAGGAGCCATGGATGAGCACAATTGATGGTTCATTAGCAGAAGCTGAAACTGAGATTTTTTCTCAGTATAGGAGAGCAATGATAGTAGGAGAAATTGAAGATCTAAATCAAAGGAGAATTGTTCACTATATGAGGGAGTCATTGAAAATTCAAAAGATGACAGTAACAGGAGTAAAAAGAGAATTGGAGATCATCAAGGATTCTATCACTACCAACAAGGATACATTAGAGAGAAGATTAGATGATAAGTTACCAATTAATACCATGGGTCAAATCAAGGACAAACTTTTTAAGGAATCTAAAAATTTTACAACTTTGGAAATTAGAGTGGGATCTCTAGAAAAGAAGATGGATGATATAATCTGAGGCCAGAATCTACATTCTTCCATTCTTCAAAAATTGCTTGACAGAATGCCACCACCACCTCCAATTGATGATAACAAAAAGGGGGAGAATACAAAGAAGAGATATGGTGATGGTGATGGCAAAGGTAGGGGTGGTGTTGGTGGGAGTGGTATGGACAAGTCTAGTGGTATTGGAGGTTCTGCAACTAAAAGGACCAAATATGGAAGCAACAGAGAAAATCAATCTTCAAAAACATCTAAGTCACCCAAAGATGACTTAGAACAGAAAAACAAAGAATTCAAGAAGTTTGAAGATGATCTAGAAGCTAGAAGAATTTCTAGGGATAGAGAAACTCAATCAATGATTGAGAGGGAAAGAAAAATAATTGAAGATTTAAAGAAAAACACTGAATTGGTGACAAAGGCAGTAGAAAAAGGAGACTTGAATGAGTTCATTGCTCAAATAAGAAAAGTGAATGAAGATGCATAAAAAGCTGCCAAAGAAAGCAAATCAAATGCTGAAGCCTTTCTAACAATTGATCTTGAAGCCCTTGAAGAGAAGAGGAAGGGCAAATCCATAATGATTGAAGAAGAAAAGAGAAGGAAAGAGTCAGTTGCACAGAAGCTTCTTCAAGGAGTCATTTCATCAGGATTGTCAGATGCTGCAAGAAGAGAAAAGGAGAATGAGGAAATAGCAAGGCAAATGGAAATGGAATGGAACATGGAAGATCAATTAATGGAACAACTACTGAGGAAAAAGAAGAAAATAGTTATGGCTAAGAAAAGGTCAAGTTTTATTCAAGAAAGAGTGGTTCAGGAAAACCTCCAGGGTAAACAAGAAGAAATCAAGGAGGAGGTTACAATTGAAGGATATGATATGAAAGGAATACCAGTGATCAATGAAAAAGGGCTAATTGGAGTAAGGACTCACCCTGCAACCTCTAATCAAGAAGAATCTATGAGGTTGGAATATGAAAATGGAGTGAAGATCACTTATTCATTGAAGGTGATAATGAAGTAAAGCTACAATGTTCTAAAGACCATCATTCCTCTACTCAACAGAAAGTACAAACTCAACATAACAATTGCTCAGGAGATTCAACAACAAATTTCAAAGCTAAGAAGATCAAAGGCAAAAGCTGAACCTGATTCACCTCTTAAGCTATGGAAGTCTCAAGTTAAAAAGGTGGTTTTGGAGCCAAAGTATGCAATGATTTTTACAGATGTGGAGGGCAACACAAAGTTCTTTGATATCTGTAAATATCTGGACAAAATAACAGATGAAGAAATACATTACCTTATGAGGAATCTTGGAGAGACTGACAGGGATGAAGCAATTTTAAGGAGTTATTTCATGAGGCAACTAAAGGAAAATGCTGAGAAGAGAAGGAAGAGAAGCTAATTGAATTATGAAGATGGTGAAGACATTAAAGCAGCTTGTAGGAGTTATCTATCAAACTCGTACTTCCAAAATTAAAAGTGTTATTTAAATTTCTTGATTCTATCTGAATGAAAATTATTACGGGTTTTTGTTATCATCAAGTAGATTTATGCATGTTCATATCACATACACAAATAGGGGGAGATTATTAGGAATCTACATGTAATTTGATGATAACATTAATCTTAGAATCATAAAAATTTTATTTGATGTAACTGATCAATTGATATGAAAATTATAAATGTCAATTGATCAGGAAACCATTTATCAGTTGAAGTGTTTATATGAATCAACTAATAATTTGGACTGTAGCATAGGTGTACTTAGTCTATTTCAATCAATAAGGTGTAAATCAATTGATATTATTCTTATCAATTGTTGTTAGAATCGATTGATATAGATCATCAATTGATGTGTAAATTAAACTGTCAAATTGTAATTATTTGAAGACAGGAAATTGCACAAGTGAAGGATGATCGATTGATATTGAAGCATTGATGGATGAGAGATCAATCGAAGAAGCCAAGTCAAGTATTGAAGACCATCAACTGATGTGAAGACCCATCGATTGATAACATCTATCAATCGATAAGTCATTATTTATCAATCGATGGATACAAAGATCAATCGAAGAAGAATATCAGTTGATGGATTAAAGGATGGATTAATTGATATGCTTAACAGCAAATTATCAATTAATTGTGACAACACAGAAGGACTATTTGTTGTAGATCTAGAGGACAAAAGTAAACCTATGGAATACAATCTAGGATGGCTTAGAAGACTCAATCAAAAGCTGTCTTTCAAACCTTTTTCTAAAATGGAAAAAGGTAAAAGGAATGTAGGTGGAAACAATCCTAGAATAGAAATTGTAAAAACACACTTGTGGTATATAAACAAGTGTGGTAGCATTGTTAGAAAATAGACAAGTTAGACAATATTTCTTAATCAACTGTTCAGCCTTAGAGCACATTGTAAGAACAATTGATTTATTTTTTAACCTTATAAAAATGAAGCTAGGTTTCTTTTAACCTAGGAACATTGAGCAAAAATATACACTGATGGAAAAACCAATCCAAGGTGTTAACCTTTTGTGGTGAGTCAGGTGAGAGTGTTGGCTCCACCCTGAGTTGTAAGGAAGGTGAATTTGAACAGTGATGTTATATATCATCAAGGTTTCTGAAGAAAGAGATTTAGAAGGAGATTGAGGAGAAGGAATAGATAAAGAGTGGGATTGTGTCTCAACATTTATATGAGACACATCAAAACAAGAAGCTGAAGGCTCCACCAAATGTTCATTTGACTTTGAAGTTGTGTTTCCCCTTGTGCATTTATACTCCCCTTATTTCACAGAGTCCATCAGGATGAAATTGAACTTTTGGAAGATCTCTCACAAGATCCTTCTTGACCAACTCATTTATATTTCCAAAGTCCAAGTGACACAGCTTTTCGTGCCAATTCCAGCTTTACAAAGATGATGTTTTTCCAAGTAAGCAAGTTAAGGGACTATCAGAGTTTACCTCTAGTCTAGCTTCAAATAGGTTGTTATGTATGTGACCAATGAGAACCACTTTGCCAGCCTTTTTACTTTTGACTTCACAATGTGTTTCATGAAACTCTACAGAATAACCTATGTCTGTCATTTGACTCATACTCAACAGATTATGCTTCAGTCCTTCAACCAGAGCTACATTTTCAATGATCACATTTCCAATCACAATATTTCCATATCCCAGTGTTCTTCCTATGTTGCCATTACCATAAGATACTGTTGGGCCAGCTTTCTCCTCAAACTCTGAAAGCAGGGATTTGTTTCCAGTCATGTATGCAGAACATCCACTATCAATTATTAGGATGTTTTTCCTGTTTCCCTGCATTCATATATGCAACTTAATTAGAGGCTTTGAGGACCCAAACAAGTTTGGATCCTTTCTTTTTAAAATTGTTAACTTTTGCAGTAGAAGTAACTTTATCAAAATTTATGTTAACATAGTTTGCATTTTTAGAGTTTGTTATTCTTCTATCAGCTTTTACAACATACTTTTGTTTAGCAAAATAATTAGAAGAAATAAGAGTTTTATTCAAATGAGGCAAAAGTTCATAGTAATTGAAATACAGACTATGATATTCTTTACATATGTAAATAGAATATCATAAACTACCACACTGAAAATAAGGATTTTGTAGTCTATATCTAGTCTGTTTCCTATCTCCTGGTCTAGGTCTTTCAAGTTCCTTCTTTTTATTCGGCCTGCTGTCAAAAGCAAGATGATTAGAATTTCCATATGTGAAACAGGTTTTTCTAGGAGCATCATGGATATTTTTATAGTCATTCTCCTTAGAAATTCCTACTTTGCCATTTTTATTCCTCTTGACCTTTTTAGGCTTATTCTTGTTAGTGACACACTTCAATTTTTCCTTGAGTTGTCTTTGAGAGAGCAACCCAATATTGACTAGTTTATTCTCCGGTACACTACTTTCTTTATTTTGATTATTATTGGAATACTTATCAGAAGTATCCTTTTCATTACTGGCTTTAACAAAGTTAATAAGTTTACTCAAATTTTCTTTTATTCCTGTGTGTGTCTTATCATTCTTAGCATTTTCCTCGTTAGATTCATAACCTAGAGAAGATATCCAATTCTTGTCCTTGTCAGATTCATAACCTAGAGCATAATTTCTTGGACCTTCTTGCCAGAGTTTGTCCAAACTCTGAAAGTCTCCTTTTCTTTGGCTATCTCAGCTTTTAAATAAGTTACCTGTATTTCTAGCTGAGTTTGCATGTGAATAGCATTCTCATAGTCTTTCTTAGTACTTAGCATGTGAACAAGTTCAAATTCAAGAAAAAAAAATTTTGCAGAAAAAGTTTGAATTTCTAATTTTAGTCTTTCATTTTCAATAGATTGAGTTTTAAAGCTAACATGCAAGGTTCTCAGAAAAGATTTCATTTCATATAAATTGTCAGTATTTATATTGAAAGTAGAATCTGGCACCTTGTAAGAGTTTGCAGTGGGAGTCTCAGTGTTTGCCATGAGAGCGTAATTCACTTCCTCATCAGAGTCTAAGGAATCCATACAGTCCTTGTTGCATGATATGAGCGCATTTCCAGTTTCTTTGCTTCTGCACTCAGTTGCATAGTGCCCCATCTTGTTACACTTGTAATACTTGACCTTTGATTTGTCAAGTGTTTTGGACTTCCCTTCTCTTTCTTCTTTTCTTCTGAATCTTTCTTCATTTTTAAAATCACCAGGTCTCTTCTGAAACTTACCCTGATTTCTGAACTTCGTGTACTTCATCTTTTTGAAGCGTTTGAAAATCATGACAACCATTTCCATCATAGCAGAGTCTGTAGATTCATCATCAGAGTTTGCTTCAGACTCTGACTCACTACTTTCCTTTACCAACAAAACTTTTCCCTTTCCTTTGGATACACTAGCAGACTGTTCCTTTACTTTAACAGTCTTTGTCTTTACGTTCAATGCAACTGCCTTTGATTTGTTGATCTTCCTGTTTTTCCTTTGTTGTAACTCCAAGTCATGAGTTTTCACCTTTCCATAAACCTCATCTAGGGACATTTCATCCAAATTTGCCCTATTTCTTATCAGAGATGTTTATAAGTCCCATTTTTCAGGTAGAGCCCTTAGAACTTGGTGTTTGAATCCTCATTATCATACACCTTATCCACCAAAGCTAAATCATTCAACAGAGTAAGGAATATGTCATATGTATCAGTAAGAGACTCATTCTGTTTAGCCTCAAAGTATTCATATTCTTGAATAAGAATAGATCTCCTGTTTTTTTATCTCTTTGGTTCCTTGACATTGAACCTCTTGTGCATCACATATTTCCTTTGCAGTCTTGCAAGCAATCACTCTATTAGACATCATAGAGTCTAAACTTTTATGCATGATATTTCTCACCTTTATATCCTTGAGAACTTCCATTTTCTCCTCATTAGTCCACTCTTTTTTATCCTTCAGAGTATAGTACTCAGGAACTTGCCTTCCTTCATCTATGGTTGGTGGAACTAGTTTTGTTGGTAGATACTGACCTTCATTGATCCTGTCTAGATACTCAGGATCTGTAGCTTCCAAGAACATCAACATATTGACCCTCCATGTAGGGTATTCAGCCTTCTTCAAGATTGAAATCCTTATACTTTCATACTTGTTTCTAAACATTGTTTTTCAGATCTTTAAGGTTAAAACAAACCGCTTGCTCTGATACCAATTGTTATCCAGTAAATAAACTATTATAGAAGGGGAGTTAAATATAATAGTACCAAACAATCGACTTTAGAACACATGTATGTAAAAGATGAACTGTTTGTATTAACTTTAACAAAATTAATACATAACTCTCTCAAGAAACCAGATGTTCTTAAGAGCTGCTACGTTTTGAGAATAATGTAAACATGAACGATACATCAATGTAAACATAATCTTGTGTTTATATAGTACAAAGCTACCTATCTAATTACAGCAAAAATAATGATTAATAAAAACAGATATACGATTTCCATCATTATCTTCCTAAAAGATAGCTTCAAATGAGGTAATTGTATTCCACACAATCACTTCCTTTTCTGTCTTCAATCATCTCCTGATTTATCGATTTCCAACAGTCAGACTCTGATAGACTAAACTCTATCGGTCACTTCTATTCTCTGATGATATCAGTTAAACTTTGATCAGTTTCA
Organism: Oenanthe sinensis; assembly: GCA_028671895.1. Lineage (NCBI taxonomy): Eukaryota > Viridiplantae > Streptophyta > Magnoliopsida > Apiales > Apiaceae > Oenanthe > Oenanthe sinensis. The sequence goes on from JAPMAC010000198.1 coordinate 5,675,361, forward strand.
GTAAACTCTTATTCAACATTCTCTGATTTCATAAGTTCTTCATATCTACCAAGTAATATATAATTAATAATATATTAATAATATTTATTTTTATAAAAATTAAACTTATAATAATAAGAAATGCATATATCAACAATATTTTACTTGTTAATTAAATAAAATTTTGTTTCTTTCATTAATTAAGTGTACAATTTATATATATATATATATATATATATATATATATATATATATATAATTATATCTAACTTTAGTTAATTTATTAAATGTTTAAATATAATATAAATAATTAATAATAGTTAAACATTAAATTTATAATAAAATTACTTAATATAATATAATATAATATACTCCATCTGTTTGGTAATATTTGACTTTTGACTTTTTGTCACACTCTTTTAAGAGTTTTGACTATATAGTTAGAATTATTATATTTAAAATTTTCTTTTTGTAAATAAAAGTTTTAGATTAATATTTTTATTCAAAAAAAAAATTTAAAAATAATAAATTTAACTGTATAGTCAAAGGTTCTAAAGATATGTATCAAAAAGTCAAACGTCAAATAAAACCAAACGGAGGGAGTAATATATAAATAATAATTTGGATCGTACTGGAGTTGGACAATTCCACTCCTGGCGTAAAGACTGCCTTTCTGCCTTGTGAACGGGTCTAGTTGATCGTAAACCCTCCGTCAGTTCTACGGACACTTCGATCCAACTTTTTCAACATTTTTTCCAGACCACTTGTTTTTGTGTTAGACTATTCAAATTAACAAACAACCAAATTACTTGTACAATCTCTCAAACTTCAAATTATTGTAGTAGACTACTAAGACTAGTAGTGTTTTTAAAACTATATATACCGAGAAAACATATAAATTATGAATGTTTACACTTATTTATTATTATGAAAAATAGAATACAAGTGGGTTTTAAAAGAGCTAAATTCTTGTAAATAGTAAATATAATTTACAATTTTCATTTTGAAGAGCCTTTCTTTAACTAGTACAGGATATATTAATTTTGATATTTTATTCATATGAAAGAAATTATAACATTATAGCCGGAATGATTTAATTTATAAATATTTTTCTTCATTTTATTTTATAGTTGAAATTAAATACTTTTGAGCTCCATTATTCTATATAGTTATATATATACGTGAGGAACTTATAGTTTGAGTTGTAATTTTTTTCACTTGTAATCGTTTGGTTGTAATCAAGTTGTGGTTGGATTGCTAGTCTTGTGAAACAGGGTTCAAGGGAACTAGATGCTAGAGAAGGCTGTACTAGGGTAGTATAGTGCTTAGATGACAGATTAGTTCAGTGGAACAGGGATTTCAGCAAGCTAGGATCAGCGGCATGGGATGAAGGGAGGAATATTATTGTAATCTGTAATCGTGGTTTGGTTTGATTAATAATATTCTTTCTTATCAGTTGGTAGGGGACTAGGACGTAGACCATATGGGATAGTCGAACATGGCTAAAAGATATGGTGTTATTTACATAATCTGTACTGCATTGCATATAACAACTAACTGACAGTGTCTGTTAATCCAATTTAGCTAGCTGACAGGTTTAATAACTCGGTAATATTTAAAATTAGTCATTGTTAGCCTTAACACTTATTCACCCCCTCTATGTGTGCATTTTCACCATGTGCGGTTTTATAAGTTAAAAACCGTAACCAAATCAATAATCAACGATGCGGTTTTCAATGATGCGATTTTTCCGATTTCCGGTTGTGTTTCGATTTGCCATTCGGTTTTTGCTCATGAACGGTGGTTGATGTAAACCCTCTTTCACTTCTGCGGAAACTTCAATCCAACTGTTTCAACATTCTTTCTGAACCAGTTATTTTTGTGTTGACTGTTCAAATTAACAAACAACCAAATTACTTGTACAATCTCTCAAACTTCAAATTATTGTAGTAGACTAGTAGTGTTTTTAAAACTATATATACCGAGAAAACATATAAATTATGAATGTTTACACTTATTTATTCTAATGAAAAATAGAATACAAGTGTGTTTTAAAAGAGTTAAATTCTTGTAAATAGTAAATATAATTTATATTTCATTTTGAAGAGCCTTTCTTTAACTGGTATGGGATATATTAATTTTGATATTTTATTCATATGAAAGAAATTATAGCATTATAGCCGGAATGATTTAATTTATAAATAATTTTCTTCATTTTATTTTATAGTTGAAATTTAATCGATAAAAATTAAATTAAAATCGAACCAATAATAATTATTATTTAAATTTTATTTAAAAATCAAATAGTCTAAATGGTAATGATGAGCTTGGTGCGGTTTTGCGCCCAAACCGCACCGTAACCATTTAAGTGCGGTTTTAGAAAATAGAAACCAAAACCGAACCAGATATTATTGGCTATGTTCCATTTTAAAAATTGCGGTTCGGTTTTTTAAAGGTACGATTTCAGTTTTAAAATATATTTTCACATTTAAGTAGTAAAAATATATATAGTTAATATTTTTGTATTATCGTATATTAAATTTAATATTATATAATGTCATGAATTATAGTTTAACAAACTACTAATATTATTATTACTAAAAAAAGAAATGAATGTGACTAATTTTGCTTAGAAAGACACTGGATTAATATATATTAATATATGTTTTTATTAATACAAAACTTAAGTGTTACTCATAGATTTATGAATACATGCTTCTTTTATTAACTATTAAATAAGTAATTAAGTAATTTATAATATATATTAATATAATAATTACAATAAAAATAATATATATTAATTTGGTGCGGTTCGGTTTTTAGTCAATTTAATTTCGCATAAAAAACAAAACCGAACCAATCATGTGCGGTTTTAAAAGTTAAAAACCATAATCAAATCAATAATCAACGATGCGGTTTTTATTGATGTGCTAATGAACGGTGGTTGATGTAAACCCTCTTTCACTTCTGCGGACACTTCAAACCAACTTTTTCAACTTTCTTTCCGAACCAGTTGTTTTTGTGTTGACTATTCAAATTAACAAACAACCAAATTACTTGTACAATCTCTCAAACTTCAAATTATTGCAGTAGACTAGTGGTGTTTTTAAAACTATATACCGAGAAAACATATAAATTATGAATGTTTACACTTATTTATTATAATGAAAAATAGAATACAAGTGTGTTTTAAAAAAGTTAAATTCTTGTAAATAGTAAATATAATTTATAATTTCATTTTGAAGAGCCTTTCTTTAACTGGTACATGATATATTAATTTTGATCTTTTATTCATATGAAAGAAATTATAACATTATAGCCGGAATGATTTAATTTATAAAAAATTTCTTCATTTTATTTTATAGTTGAAATTGAATCGATAAAAATTAAATTAAAATCGAACCAATAATAATTATGATTTAGATTTTATTTAAAAATCAAATAGTCTAAATGGTTAGAACTTATCTTTTATGGTCTCAATTTCAATTATCATTCATTTAAAAGTTTATTAAAATAAATATTTACTTTATAAAAATATAAATCTATTTATTAAAAAAGAAAAAATGAAGCCCAAACCCCTCGTTGGAACATGGGTGGGATATGGGAAGGAAAAGGGAGTCTAGTGGTTGTTTTCTTGTTTTCTTATTAAAAAAAGAAAAGAAAACGAAACCCTTAAAAAAAAGAAATCGAAACCCAAGCAAGTTAAGGGAGTATCAGAGTTTACCTCCAGTCTAGCTTCAAATAGGTTGTTATGTATGTGACCAATGAGAACTACTTTGCCAGCCTTTTTACTTTTGACTTCACAATGTGTTTCATGAAACTCTACAGAATAACCTATGTCTGTCATTTGACTCATACTCAACAGATTATGCTTCAGTCCTTCAACAAGAGCTACATTTTCAATGATCACATTTCCAATCACAATATTTCCATATCCCAGTGTTCTTCCTATGTTGCCATTACCATAAGATACTATTGGGCCAACTTTCTCCTCAAACTCTGAAAGCAGGGATTTGTTTCTAGTCATGTATGCAGAACATCCACTATCAATTATTAGGATGTTTTTCCTGTTTACCTGCATTCATATATGCAACTTAATTAGAGGCTTTGAGGACCCAAACAAGTTTGGATCCTTTCTTTTTAAAATTGTTAACTTTTGCAGCAGAAGTAACTTTATCAGAATTTATGTTAACATAGTTTGCATTTTTAGAGTTTGTTCTTCTTCTATCAGCTTTTACAACATACTTTTGTTTAGCAAAATAATTAGAAGAAATAAGAGTTTTATTCAAATGAGGCAAAAGTTCATAGTAATTGAAATACAGACTATGATATTCTTTACATATGTAAATAGAATATCATAAACTACCACACTGAAAATAAGGATTTTGTAGTCTATATCTAGTCTGTTTCCTATCTCCTGGTCTAGGTCTTTCAAGTTCATTCTTTTTATTCTGCCTGCAGTCAAAAGGAAGATGATTAGAATTTCCATATGTGAAATAGGTTTTTCTAGGAGCATCATGGATATTTTTATAGTCATTCTCCTTAGAAATTCCTACTTTGCCATTTTTATTCCTCTTGACCTTTTTAGGCTTATTCTTGTTAGTGAGACACTTCAATTTTTCCTTGAGTTGTCTTTGAGAGAGCAACCCAATATTGACTAGTTTATTCTCCGGTACACTACTTTCTTTATTTTGATTATTATTGGAATACTTATCAGAAGTATCCTTTTCATTACTGGCTTTAACAAAGTTAATAAGTTTACTCAAATTTTCTTTTATTCCTGTGTGTGTCTTATCATTCTTAGCATTTTCCTCATTAGATTCATAACCTAGAGAAGATATCCAATTCTTGTCCTTGTCAGATTCATAACCTAGAGCATAATTTCTTGGACCTTCTTGTCAGAGTTTGTCCAAACTCTGAAAGTCTCCTTTTCTTTGGCTATCTCAGCTTTTAAATAAGTTACCTGTATTTCTAGCTGAGTTTGCATGTGAATAGCATTCTCATAGTCTTTCTTAGTACTTAGCATGTGAACAAGTTCAAATTCAAGAAAAAAAATTTTGGCAGACAAAGTTTGAATTTCTAATTTTAGTCTTTCATTTTCAATAGATTGAGTTTTAAAGCTAACATGCAAGGTTCTCAGAAAAGATTTCATTTCATATAAATTGTCAGTATTTATATTCAAAGTAGAATCTGGACCTTGTCAGAGCTTGCAGTGTGAGTCTCAGTGTTTGCCATGAGAGCGTAATTCACTTCCTCATCAGAGTCTAAGGAATATATACAGTCCTTGTTGCATGATATGAGCGCATTTCCAGTTTCTTTGCTTCTGCACTCAGTTGCATAGTGCCCCATCTTGTTACACTTGTAATACTTGACCTTTGATTTGTCAAGTGTTTTGGACTTCCCTTCTCTTTCTTCTTTTCTTCTGAATCTTTCTTCATTTTTAAAATCACCAGGTCTCTTCTGAAACTTACCCTGATTTCTGAACTTCGTGTACTTCATCTTTTTGAAGCCTTTGACAATCATGACAACCATTTCCAACATAGCAGAGTATGTAGATTCATCATCAGAGTTTGCTTCAGACTCTGACTCACTACTTTCCTTTACCAACAAAACTTTTCCCTTTCCTTTGGATACACTAGCAGACTGTTCCTTTACTTTAACAGCCTTTGTCTTTACGTTCAATGCAACTTCTTTTGATTTGTTGATCTTCCTATTTTTCCTTTGTTGTAACTCCAAGTCATGAGTTTTCAACTTTCCATAAACCTCATCTAGGGACATTTCATCCAAATTTTCCCTATTTCTTATCAGAGATGTTTATAAGTCCCATTTTTGAGGTAGAGCCCTTAGAACTTGGTGTTTGAATCCTCATTATCATACACCTTATCCACCAAAGCTAAATCATTCAACAGAGTAAGGAATATGTCATATGTATCAGTAAGAGACTCATTCTGTTTAGCCTCAAAGTATTCATATTCTTGAATAAGAATAGATCTCCTGTTTTTTTTATCTCTTTGGTTCCTTGACATTGAACCTCTAGTGCATCACATATTTCCTTTGCAGTCTTGCAAGCAATCACTCTATTAGACATCATAGAGTCTAAACTTTTATGCATGATATTTCTCACCTTTGCATCCTTGAGAACTTTCATTTTCTCCTCATTAGTCCACTCTTTTTTGTCCTTCAGAGTATAGTACTCAGGAACTTGCCTTCCTTCATCTATGGTTGGTGGAACTAGTTTTGTTGGTAGATACTGACCTTCATTGATCCTGTCTAGATAGTCAGGATCTGTAGCTTCCAAGAACATCAACATATTGACCCTCCATGTAGGGTATTCAGCCTTCTTCAAGATTGAAATCCTTATACTTTCATACTTGTTTCTAGACATTGTTTTTCAGATCTTTAAGGTTAAAACAAACCGCTTGCTCTGATACCAATTGTTATCCAGTAAATAAACTATTATAGAAGGGGAGTTAAATATAATAGTACCAAACAATCGACTTTAGAACACATGTATGTAAAAGATGAACTGTTTGTATTAACTTTAACAAAATTAATACATAACTCTCTCAAGAAACCAGATGTTCTTAAGAGCTGCTACGTTTTGAGAATAATGTAAACATGAACGATACATCAATGTAAACATAATCTTGTGTTTATATAGTACAAAGCTACCTATCTAATTACAGCAAAAATAATGATTAAAAAAAACAGATATACGATTTCCATCATTATCTTCCTAAAAGATAGCTTCAAATGAGGTAATTGTATTCCACACAATCACTTCCTTTTCTGTCTTCAATCATCTCCTGATTTATCGATTTCCAACAGTCAGACTCTGATAGACTAAACTCTATCGGCCACTTCTAGTCTCTGATGATATCAGTTAAACTTTGATCAGTTTCAGTAAACTCTGATTCAACATTCTCTGATTTCATAAGTTCTTCATATCTACCAAGTAATATATAATTAATAATATATTAATAATATTTATTTTTATAAAAATTAAACTTATAATAATAAGAAATGCATATATCAACAATATTTTACTTGTTAATTAAATAAAATTTTGTTTCTTTCATTAATTAAGTGTACAATTTTAATATATATATATATATATATACATATATATATATATATAATTATATCTAACTTTAGTTAATTTATTAAATGTTTAAATATAATATAAATAATTAATAATAGTTAAACATTAAATTTATAATAAAATTACTTAATATAATATAATATAATATACTCCATCTGTTTGGTAATATTTGACTTTTGACTTTTTGTCACACTCTTTTAAGAGTTTTGACTATATAGTTAGAATTATTATATTTAAAATTTTCTTTTTGTAAATAAAAGTTTTAGTTTAATATTTTTATTCAAAAAAAAATTTAAAAATAATAAATTTAACTGTATAGTCAAATGTTCTAAAAATATGTACCAAAAAGTCAAACGTCAAATAAAACCAAACGGAGGGAGTAATATATAAATAATAATTTGGATCGTACTGGAGTTGGACAATTCCACTCCTGGCGTAAAGACTGCCTTTCTGCCTTGTGAACGGGTCTAGTTGATCGTAAACCCTCCGTCAGTTCTACGGACACTTCGATCCAACTTTTTCAACATTTTTTCCAGACCACTTGTTTTTGTGTTAGACTATTCAAATTAACAAACAACCAAATTACTTGTACAATCTCTCAAACTTCAAATTATTGTAGTAGACTACTAAGACTAGTAGTGTTTTTAAAACTATATATACCGAGAAAACATATAAATTATGAATGTTTACACTTATTTATTATAATGAAAAATAGAATACAAGTGTGTTTTAAAAGAGCTAAATTCTTGTAAATAGTAAATATAATTTACAATTTTCATTTTGAAGAGCCTTTCTTTAACTAGTACAGGATATATTAATTTTGATCTTTTATTCATATGAAAGAAATTATAACATTATAGCCGGAATGATTTAATTTATAAATATTTTTCTTCATTTTATTTTATAGTTGAAATTAAATACTTTTGAGCTCCATTATTCTATATAGTTATATATATACGTGAGGAACTTATAGTTTGAGTTGTAATTTCTTTCACTTGTAATCGTTTGGTTGTAATCAAGTTGTGGTTGGATTGCTAGTCTTGTGAAACAGGGTTCAAGGGAACTAGATGCTAGAGAAGGCTGTACTAGGGTAGTATAGTGCTTAGATGGCAGATTAGTTCAGTGGAACAGGGATTTCAGCAAGCTAGGATCAGCGGCATGGGATGAAGGGAGGAATATTATTGTAATCTGTAATCGTGGTTTGGTTTGATTAATAATATTCTTTCTTATCAGTTGGTAGGGGACTAGGACGTAGACCATATGGGATAGTCGAACATGGCTAAAAGATATGGTGTTATTTACATAATCTGTACTGCATTGCATATAACAACTAACTGACAGTGTCTGTTAATCCAATTTAGCTAGCTGACAGGTTTAATAACTCGGTAATATTTAAAATTAGTCATTGTTAGCCTTAACACTTATTCACCCCCTCTATGTGTGCATTTTCACCATGTGCGGTTTTATAAGTTAAAAACCGTAACCAAATCAATAATCAACGATGCGGTTTTCAATGATGCGATTTTTCCGATTTCCGGTTGTGTTTCGATTTGCCATTCGGTTTTTGCTCATGAACGGTGGTTGATGTAAACCCTCTTTCACTTCTGCGGAAACTTCAATCCAACTGTTTCAACATTCTTTCTGAACCAGTTATTTTTGTGTTGACTGTTCAAATTAACAAACAACCAAATTACTTGTACAATCTCTCAAACTTCAAATTATTGTAGTAGACTAGTAGTGTTTTTAAAACTATATATACCGAGAAAACATATAAATTATGAATGTTTACACTTATTTATTCTAATGAAAAATAGAATACAAGTGTGTTTTAAAAGAGTTAAATTCTTGTAAATAGTAAATATAATTTATATTTCATTTTGAAGAGCCTTTCTTTAACTGGTATGGGATATATTAATTTTGATATTTTATTCATATGAAAGAAATTATAGCATTATAGCCGGAATGATTTAATTTATAAATAATTTTCTTCATTTTATTTTATAGTTGAAATTTAATCGATAAAAATTAAATTAAAATCGAACCAATAATAATTATGATTTAAATTTTATTTAAAAATCAAATAGTCTAAATGGTAATGATGAGCTTGGTGCGGTTTTGCGCCCAAACCGCACCGTAACCATTTAAGTGCGGTTTTAGAAAATAGAAACCAAAACCGAACCAGATATTATTGGCTATGTTCCATTTTAAAAATTGCGGTTCGGTTTTTTAAAGGTACGATTTTAGTTTTAAAATATATTTTCACATTTAAGTAGTAAAAATATATATAGTTAATATTTTTGTATTATCGTATATTAAATTTGATATTATATAATGTCATGAATTATAGTATATACAAACTACTAATATTATTATTACTAAAAAAAGAAATGAATGTGACTAATTTTGCTTAGAAAGAGACTGGGTTAATATATATTAATATATGTTTTTATTAATACAAAACTTAAGTGTTACTCATAAATTTATGAATACACGCTTCTTTTATTAACTAATAAATAAGTAATTAAGTAATTTATAATATATATTAATATAATAATTACAATAAAAATAATATATATTAATTTGGTGCGGTTCGGTTTTTAGTCAATTTAATTTCGCATAAAAAACAAAACCGAACCAATCATGTGCGGTTTTAAAAATTAAAAACCGTAATCAAATTAATAATCAACGATGCGGTTTTTATTGATGTGCTAATGAACGGTGGTTGATGTAAACCCTCTTTCACTTCTGCGGACACTTCAAACCAACTTTTTCAACTTTCTTTCCGAACCAGTTGTTTTTGTGTTGGCTATTCAAATTAACAAACAACCAAATTACTTGTACAATCTCTCAAACTTCAAATTATTGCAGTAGACTAGTGGTGTTTTTAAAACTATATACCGAGAAAACATATAAATTATGAATGTTTACACTTATTTATTATAATGAAAAATAGAATACAAGTGTGTTTTAAAAGAGTTAAATTCTTGTAAATAGTAAATATAATTTATAATTTCATTTTGAAGAGCCTTTCTTTAACCGGTACAGGATATATTAATTTTGATCTTTTATTCATATGAAAGAAATTATAACATTATAGCCGGAATGATTTAATTTATAAAAAATTTCTTCATTTTATTTTATAGTTGAAATTGAATCGATAAAAATTAAATTAAAATCGAACCAATAATAATTATGATTTAGATTTTATTTAAAAATCAAATAGTCTAAATGGTTAGAACTTATCTTTTATGGTCTCAATTTCAATTCTAATTCATTTAAAAGTTTATTGAAATAAATATTTACTTTATAAAATTATAAATCTATTTATTAAAAAAGAAAAAATGAAGCCCAAACCCCTGGTTGGAACATGGGTGGGATATGGGAAGGAAAAGGGAGTCTGGTGGTTGTTTTCTTATTAAAAAAGAAAAAGAAAACGAAACCCTTAAAAAAAAGAAATTGAAACCCAAGCTCATGATTGAAACCCAAGCTCATGGGTGGGGAGGAAGGAAAGAGGAGTTTAATGGTGTCTTTGGTTGAGGTTAATAAAATTCAAAAGAATAAGGTGAATTTTATTTTTTATGTATGAATGTTTAGAAAAAATATTTTTATTTTTGTTTCATTTCTAATAATATGAATTAAATCTTAAATTCTCAATTTGAGAAAATATATTTTATTTTATTTTATACTTTTTTTTACATTTCTTATCATAATAAATTCAAATTTTCTTATTTAAATATCTCCTTAAATTGATATTATTTATTTTTAATTTCAATTATTTTATTTTATTAATTTTTTTCTCATCCACGGAATACAACATAAGTGATTGTTTCGTTGCCTTCCTCATCTGCATGGCGACACTTTCACTCAACATTTTTAACATTCTAAGCATGTTTTTTTACTAGGTTTGTCATGGGATTATAATCGCCCTATCATGAGATTCACAGATGCTTATATAAAATTGATTTTTTGGATTAGTTTATATATATTTATAATTTATATATAAATAATTTAAAATTTTAGGATATTTATGTATGTATTGAGAGATTTAAGACGCATATCTTGTTTGTTTGTTTATATCCAAAGATCACCTCTAATTATAATCTGAGTATTAAAATTTAATAATTTTAAAAAATGACTATGTAACGTATAGGAAATACGAATTCCTGGTCATTTTCATATATTAATTTTTAAAGAATAATAATAAAAATTAACAGAGTTGGTTTAACATATTTGGGTAAAAACATAATAATTATATATATATATATATATATTTAATGTAAAATGGTACTCTATTTCTTATTCTGAAGACATGTACTATGTGAATTCTACAACAATACCGGGATCTCCGATCAGGGTGCCAAAAAGAGTGTCAAAGTGACATATGACATGATGTGACATAACACTTTTGTTAGCACTCCATTGGAGTAAAAGGGGTGCCCACCAAAATTGTCAAATTTTGGTACCCTCCAAAATAGTAAAAATGTTTTTCATCACATTAAAGTCATAAACATTCATACCTAGTATTAATTATACATGTATCAAAAATTGACAATTTTGAATGTCAACCATTGGAGTAAAATTTTCTAGAAAGAGTGTCAAAATATTATTGAAGAAAAAGAAGATAATTTATTAATCTTTTGATGATTTATCAATATTGACAACTTTAATTAGCACCCCAATTGGAGATGCTCTAAGAGAGTGTATCCCATTCCCAGCCCCAGCTACTAGCTTTTTATAGTTTTAAGAGTAATTAGCATTTTGCACCCTTTATTTTTGGACTTTTTTTAATTTGGTCTCAAACTATGTTTCTTGGCATATTATACCTCTAGGATTTAAATTCATTTCACTTTACACCCTTTTGACCAAATTAGAAAGGGTAAAATATGAAATGATTTATTCAAGTATGGTTTATGACAAAATGCACCTCGTATTTTTAAAATTTTGACAAAGGGCACCTTAACTTAATATTTCACTTTTTTAAATAAATGTTAATATTTTAAAAATAATCAATTGTAAGTTATCTTAGTTAATATATTTTTTAGTCATACTTGTTAAAAGATATACTCTGTTAGAATATATTCATTTGATGATGTACAAAATACTAGAACAAAGTCTAGCATAGTGTTATCTGTAATTCAATAAGTCTTTCTAGTCTTTGAGATATTAAACAATCAGAGTCTAGTTAGTCCCTAGACTGGTATCAAGGTTTTTTACATTTAGAAGATTTTCAGAAGAAATAAAACCAGGGTCTGGATGACAATCAGAGTCTGGGAGTTGATCAAAGTCTATAGACTATCAGAGTCTATAGTCTGTCAGAGACTGAAGATCATCAGAGTCTGAAGTCTTTCAGAGTCTATAAAGCTGAAGCTAAATTTGGAAGGTGATCATAGTAAAGAGAAGTCTTCAGAGATAAAGGAAAATATAGTGCATATATGCTATGAGAAGGAAGGAGAGTTACAGAAGGAAACTATCAACTAATAATTAGGAATTCTATACCTATTTTGATTGTATTTTCTTTAATTTAAGTTGATAGGCGACTCTCTATATAAACACTGAAAGGCTGTATGTATAGACCTATATATAACATAGGGTTATAACTCAACACAAGAACAGGACGTGTAAATAATATGAAGTTATCACCGGAATCAGGAAGACATGAAGACTTGGTAAAGACAAAGGATAAAGAAGAAATCTACAGACTTGAAGCATTAGCTCACTGGAAGAAGTTCATTAATATGTTCATGCCTCAGTGAAGAATAAATGTTGAAGTATTCAAGGATGTGGAAGCAGTGAAGCAGTTGTCAAAATACCAGAAAGATTCTAGTGATCCAGATCTGCAAATTAGTCAAGCAATGAATTGCAGAGCTCAAGTACAGGAATCGATAAGATAGAATATACGGCAAATACAAAGAATTAAAATATTAGATGGAATCTTGGAGTCTATTATAGATTGCTGTAGGAAGTTCATTCATATGTTCAGACTTCAGTGAAGGATAAAGTTCGAAGATGTTCAGGGTTTCAGATATGTTTATGGTTCAACATAAGTGCCAGAGGATTCCAATGTACTTACAATCGAAGCACTTCTAATCAACAAGGAACAAAGTCAATTGTATTGTAAAGAAGATGTGAAGATCAAGATCGTGCTAGTCGGTTGTGAATCAGACCAGTTGTACCAATCGACAGTACAAAAGAGTTTGAGAATTGCATCACTGATTCAGAAGAATTGGCCAGATACTGAGATGAGTAACATGAAGTGGTATGTGATTAGGCCCAAAATAAATCAAGGTCAAATTAACGAGGAAATATTTATTTGACTTGGTTGCAGTGGAAGAAATGTTATTAAGGGCTTAACAGGTTCGAATTTGGCTAAGTAAAGAAGACTACAAAAGCTGTATCCAGAAGTCAACTTGGTCAAGCTATTTTGTCTTATTCACCAATGGTTATAAAGCTATTTTGTCTTATTCACAGATGGTTAACAACCATCGGGTGAAATCAAAGAATTGGTGAAAAGAAATAAAAAGAAATAAAAGGAAAAGCACACCACTTTCCGATGGTTGTTGAAGCAAAGGAATTTCCAATAGTTGTTAAAGCTAATAATTCCGATGGTTAACAATGTTTGAAATAATTGATTTTATTTCAATAATTGTTTTAATCCTCCGATACTTATTCTACAGCCTCATCGAGGGTTAAACAATTACTCAGTAAATTGTTTCCGATACTTAAGGAAAAACAGAAGTGAAGAAGCAACTAGTTACTTGGTCCTAAATGAGCCACGTATCCTTGGTTGAAAAAGTCTACACATATATTGAAGCAGAGCCATTCATTTGGAAGAGTCTTCAACAACACAACAAAAATATCCAGAGAGAGAAGGCAAAACCGGAGAGGAGAGAACACCTAGAAAAATCTATACCTCTTCACCGGAGATGTATTAGTGGCTGGTCCCTTAACGGAAAATGTTCAGGGCTACTATATATCACTCTCTACGGTCTTAGTTTCCTTTGTACTGATCTAGAAATACTTGAATAGGAAATTAAGAATTATATTTTTGTTAAGCAGCGAAGAACTTATTCTTCGGACCGGATTTGTTGGTCGGGTGTAGCAACCTCAGGGTTTATATTTATCAAATGATATATTCCCCGAATCTTGTGTTGTTTATTTTCCTGCAGATTTTTTAGAACTGAAATGATTAATCCTAAACACAGAAAATTAGTAAGCAGCTCCGTAAACACTATTCACCTCAAGAACACGAGCCCACTAACCGAACTCTAAATTATTTATCCGCAAAAGATTCGAAAGAATTTTTTTGATTTAGTGAGTATCGTATTCAAACCCCCCTTCTACGATACTTCCGGGGCCTAACAATTGTTATCAGAGCAGACTGATTGATATACAAATCAAGATCCATTAGCTCAGTGAACCTCGCCAGGCGGAAGCTGTTTGGACTTAAATGATTATAGGCCTTGTTAAATAAGTTTAATTATAAACTTTTAAAAAGTTTATTTTATAAACTTTATAAACTTTATTTTATAAATTTTTATTAGTTTATGTTATAAATTTTAATTAGTTTATTTTGTAAATTTAATATTAAATTTATTTTATAAACTTTTATAAAATTTATTTTATAAACTTTTATAAGTTTATATTATAAATTTTAATTAGTTTATTTTATAAACTTGATATTAAATTTATTTTATAAACTTTTATAAAATTTGTTTTATAAACTTTTATTAGTTTATGTTATAAATTTTAAATTTAAGTTTATGATTAAAATTTATTAAAGAGAATTTTGGTCCATTTTAACAAAGCATGTGCATGATTTCTACTGACTACTCGAGTACTCGTACATGGTTGAGATTGCAATGTACATGTGAGTTGGCCAATCACACGCGCGGGAAAAGAAAAAGCAGTTGTCCGATAGTTACTAACTATCGACACGTCCCCGATAGTTACTAACTATAGGAGCCGCATTCTGAAATTTTTTATTTTTGATTTATTATGTTTTAAAAATTTTAAAATTCTTAACTTTAAATTTTTCTTAAATATTAATTTACGATTTATTTAATTTTTAAGAAAATTTGAAATTCTTGAAAATTAAAATTTTCTTTAAATATTTATTTTTGATTAATTTATTTTTTAAGAAAATTAAAATTTTTGGAAATTTAATTTTTTCTTAAATATTAAATTAAGGGTGTCGAAGCTTGAAAGACATAGGTGTACTAACTTGTAACACTTAATTACTATGTAACTCAACTAAGTAAAAGATAAAACAACAACAAAACAAGGGAAACTGAAGAAGCACATGAAATCAATCAACTGAAGAAATGGTAATGATACTTGGTAACTACAAGTAACTAATTTGGTTAATCAAGAATGCCTAAGTGAGAAGAAGTTCAATCTCAGTATTGCTCATGCCCTAACTTATCTAATGGAGAATTAAATTAATGTCAAAGAAGTATCAAGAAGACCAAAGTGATTTCATGTGGTGTATCTCACCAACTGGATAATGTAAAGGTTAATCAACAAATGAGAACTGACATTCAGAAACAAGAACCCCTATAAGACTAGTCACTTATGAACCAAACCATTGCATCAAGTGTCAGGACATTGGAGGCAAGTTCATGTCAGTAATAGAAGATCTCATTTGAATTGAGTGAGGAAAAGAAATTGAAGAAGCTAGGGAAACTTGCTCATAAAGATTAATCCACAATTAGTCACTAAAGAAAGTTAACATTGGATGAGTGCATATTTGCTAAGGCAAATGTCGATCCACAGCAGATCAAGATGCGGATCGAGATTGATAATTGAAGAAAAACATTGCAAGGCAAATCTCGATCCACGGCAGATCGAGATCGAGATTTTCACAAATCGAGATTGTCGACCTAGATCGAGATCGAGATGGGTCCAGGCTGAGATCGAGATGCGGGTCGATATGTAGCATTTAATGTTCAAGGGACAAGTGGCTTATTGTGAACGATTGATCCAAACTGGTTGGGAAAGTACTTTTTGTTATCGAGTCCTGATTGGGCCACGTACACAAAAAGGACAAGATCAGGACTACACGACATTATAAAAGCAGCACTTTGTTTTTATTTGTAAAAATAGATTTTTATCCATCTCTGTATTTTCTACGATATATTTCAAGAGAGAGCATTTACTGTAAAACAATAGTGAGAGAGAGGATCAGTTGAATCAAGCTTTAATTGCTGTATTTATTGTTCAACTGATCATGATGCTTTTATGAATGTTGTAGCAAATCCCTCAATGAATATAACGATATATTCTTGAAATTCTGTGTCATCATTTATTACCTACATATTTGTATATTCTCTCATTACTTTTAAAAAGTTGTATTCACCCCCCCTCTACAACACTTTGGACCTAACAATTGGTATCAAAGCATCTGTTAAACACATCTAACAGAGATCCTACCGTGTTGTTTGAGTTGGTTCTTGAAAATCCCAGATCCAATTTTTTTTGAAGTGTGTGCCGAAAGCTTGTATTTGTTTCTTCTTGAAAAGTTCATAGATCTAAAAAGTTCTGAGTCATGGTGTAAGGAATATTTGTACAACATTCCAAAACATTGTATTTTAGAGCTTTGTGGGTTTTCTTGTGGTAAAAAATCTGGTTATAAAAGAATATTTGATTGATTGACTAGGTAACTTGAATCAACTGTTTGACTGAACAAAAAGGACATATTCGAACTTCTATCAACTAGAAAGTGGAGAACTTTTTTGTTTGGACTTGAAAAAAACTGGTGGACCCTGCTACTGTTCCTGTGATTAGAACTAACTTGCTTGAATCGTAAGTGCAAAACCCATTGGATATTAAGTGTTGGATATTTAAAGTGAGATAATCAATTTTTCAAGTAAATACAATTTATTGTAATTTGAAAAGTGTATTATCTTAATTTTAAATTTTATTAAAATGGTCGCCGCACACAGATTTAAGATACCTCCGTTTGATGCACAACATTATGACGAATGGACTGGAAGGATGAAAGCCTACCTTGAATCAATAAACAAGGTATACTTGAGAATATTGAAGAACGGTCCATACATACCCATAAAAATTGAGCCAGAGCGAATGGAAGGAGGGATACTAATACCATCCCGGTCTGTTCCTAAAGAGGAAATGGAGTTTTCAGACGCAGATAAAGAATTGGTTGGTATGGATGCGTCATTACGCAACGTCATAATTGAATCCCTAGACTCAGAGTACTATGTTCAGATAAAGGGATTAAAATCAGTTAAAGCCATGTGGGATAAACTGGCTGTAGTGATGGAGGGGACCGAGGAAGTTAGAGATAATCACAAGCGCATTCTGATATCTGAATATGAATCGTTCAGATGCGAACGAGGAGAAAGTATAGCGGATGTTTACAAACGTTACAGTAAGTTGCTTATCGAGCTGAGTATAATCCACTGGCAGATTCAAATATAAAGTTTCTTTTGAATTTGCCTAAACATCTGGAACACAGGATCACTGCCATTCGAGAGTCAAGAGACTTGAAAAATACTTCTCTCGAAAAGCTGTATGGTGTTTTAAAGACCTACGAGCTGGAGTAGGAACAAAATGACAAAAGAAGATCCTACAATAGTGGAGAATACAAAGCGGTAAGTGAGTCTGGACTTGTAGCTGAAGAGTCTGCTGTAAAGGCACTTGCAGCTGTCTCATTGAAAACTGCTAATCCTGAAAGGGTGGTATTAGACATTGAAGATCCATCCGAAGAAAGTGAGGATGAATACTATACCCTTGAAGAGCTGGAAAAATTAGAAGACAAGTCATATGCTTGTATTGCTCGAGAATTTGCTCATATCAGCTTCAGGAAGTCAAGAAGAGGTAAAGGACGATTTGGTAGTTCTTTCATCCGAAGAGGCAGTAGCAGCAGAGGCAGTAGTGTAAGTGGTCAGGGAAGTTACAGCGGTCGAGGTAGCACATCTGGTAGTGGCTACAGACCTAACCTGGTAGACAAGAACAAGTTCAGATGCTACAACTGCAATGAATTGGGTCACTTTGCAACAGAGTGCAAGAAGCCTAAGTACGTTCATCCCAAGGAATCCTATGCTGATCTGAAAAAGAAATATGATGCCTTGGTTAGCAAGCAACAGAAGGGAAGCCGGGCGTATGTTGTGACTGAAGGGAAGGGTTGGGACGAGTCTGATGAAGATGAAGATTAGGAACTATGCAACTTCGCTTTAATGGCAAGATCTTCAGAACAATCAGAGGTACCAATTCTAACCGTAAATGAAATATCTATTTCTGAGTACCAAAATGAATTAGCTGCCATGACTAAAGACATGTACAATCTCCAACTGAATCTAATCGCTGTTAATGAGGAAAATGCTAAACTCTCCCTTAAAAATAGACTTCTCGAGGCCAGGGTAGAGGAATTAGAATTAGGAGAAAGTACAGAAAGGCAGTTAACGAATCATGTAGACGTTTTAGAACACAAGCTTAAGATTAGGGAAGACCTTAACGAAGAACTTAAAAATGAATTAGCTGAGCTTAAAATAACATGTCAATCTTTTAAATAAGAAGCTAATAAAGTTTTCATAGAAAGGGACATGTACATGAAACTGGCAGGCAAGAGTAAAAATGAAAAAGTAAACATAGGACTTGACTACACACAGAAAAAGAAAAATAGGGTTGCTGAGTTGTTAGAGCCAGTGTTAGTCAAAGAAGATGTGCCTGAGGTTCTAGTGGATGTTAGAAAACCTATCTTTAAGCAGTTTGAGCCTAGGACCATAGATCCTGTTGCTAGTAAAATTGAACATGAGATTAAAATGGAAAAAGATTCAGAAGAAAAAGTAGTAGAACCTACAACTTCTAAGAGAGCGAGTAAGATTGCTTATGCTAAGAGAGGTGTAGGAACCAAGGAGGCTAAGACGGTGTCATATAAACAATGGGTAGCAGGGTCAGACCAAATGAAAACACCTGTAGAGTCAGTTAAAACTGAACCTGTATCTGTATCTACATCTACATGAGCTAGGAAAGCATGTTATATCTGTAATCAAACTGATCATTTGTCTTACTATTGCCCGTCCTATGTAGAGGAAGAAAAACCTGTTGGTTGTAATACCATGCCTGCAACTACTGCTTTGCCTAACATGTATGCAAATCATGCCAAATGCAATAATCCTAATTGTATGCCATGTGCTGTAAACATCATGCATGCTTATTTTAATTTGATGAATACTGCTAGTGCATCTGTTGAACATACATTTAGTAGTGGTAAGAAAAAGCATGTTGGGTCAAAGGCTAAGACTTCAAGTCCTCCTAAAGTTAGGAGTGACCAGTCTACTCCCAAACCTGACAAACCAGTCAAGGTTGACAAGGGAAAAGACAAAGTCAAGGTGAATGCCCCTGATGGCAACAAGGCAAAGCCTTCTGTATCTGAAAAGAAAAAGAAAATTATTGATGCCGGGCCCAAACATCATTGGGTTCCGAAGAACGTCTAATCTTTCTGGATTTGCAGGGAAGTGAACAGGAAAAGAGTAAAGTCATATGGGTGCTGGACAGTGGAGCATCAAGGCATATGACCGGCAATAAGTCCCTGCTAACAGATTTGGTGTTGAGAGCCGGCTCTGTGGTTACTTTTGGAGATAACAGTAAAGGTTACACCCGGGGATATGGCAAGATTGTTTGTGGAAATGTTATCATTGAGGACGTGTCTTTTGTGGAAGGATTGCGACATAATCTTCTCAGCGTTAGTCAGTTCACCGACAGGGGTTTTGACGTCAACTTTGAGAAGCATGATTGTTCGATTCGAAGTAAAAAGGATGGAAGCCTTGCTCTCAAAGGAGTAAGGAAGTCAAATTTATTCATAGCCGACATGAATTCTGCTGATCAGTCTGAAGTCACGTGTTTCTACAGCAAGGCTTCTGCTGATGAAAGTTGCTATGGCATAAAAGATTATCTCACCTGAACTTTAAAGCAATGAATAATCTCGTAAGGAGAGAATTGGTGAGAGGGCTGCCGTAGATGGAGTTTACTCCAGATGGACTCTGCGAAGCATGTGAGATGGGGAAATCGAAAAGAGCCTCGCATAAGAATAAGCAAGTGAATAGCATTACCGAGCCCTTACAACTACTTCACATGGATTTGTTTGGACCCGTTAATGTTATGTCAATGTCAAGGGGAAGATACGTGCTGGTGATTGTCGATGACTTTTCCAAATACACATGGGTGATGTTTGTGACATGGAAAGATGAAGTGCCACATGAGATCATTAGGCATGTACTGGTAATTGAAAACGTAGCAAGTCTGACTGTGAAGACTATCCTATCCGATAACGGGACAGAATTCAAGAACTTAGTGTTAATGGATTTCTGCAAATCTAAAGGGATCAGACGACAGTATTCAGCACCGAGAACACCGCAGCAGAATGGGGTGGTAGAAAGGAAGAATAGGACACCGGTTGAAGCAGCTAGGACAATGCTGTATGGATCAAGACTTCCTTTGTATTTTTGGACTGAAGCAGTTAGCGCGGCTTGTTATACACAGAACAAAACCCTGATTATAAAGGACTATAATGAGACGCCGTATTATCTGATGAATAAACGAAAACCATCTATCAAGTACTTTCACGTGTTTGGTGCCAAATGCTTTGTGTTAAGAAACAATGCACAACTTGGAAAGTTTGATGCCAAAGCAGATGAAGGGGTTTTCGTTGGATATTCTTTTGAAGTAGTAGCAGCGTACAGGGTGTTTGTGCTTAATGATCGCAAGGTGGTTGAAAGCCTTAATGTCATATTCGACGACTCAAAGCTCCCTTCTATACTAAAGGAAGACAGTGAGCCCACTTCCCTAAGATTTGAAAATATGGATATTGATGAAGTGGATACAGTTCCTAAGTCTGTAGTGCAGGATATGGATCCAACGATAAATAATGTAATTAATCAAGAGTCTAGTGTTTCGCCAATACAAAACACTAGGGCTGAGGGATCACCTTCCGTTAGACCTGGTGCTAACTCAGGGGGAGTAAGTATGCACTCAGTGGGATCAGCTCACTCAGGGGGAGATAGTACTAGCTCAGGGGGAGCTAGTGGAAGTGCTTCTAGACTAAGTCACCTTCACTTACAAGATCAAGCTGAGTCATCAAGAACATTTGCTAGGGATCGTACTTGGAACAAGGACCATCCGTTTGAGCTAATTATTGGTGATCCAGATGCCGGAGTGACTACTAGGGGAAAAGCTAGAGCTGAAATTGCCACTGAGAATGAATGTCTATACTCAGTGTTCCTTTCCTAGATTGAACCTAAAGTGGTGGAAGAAGCTCTAGATGACGCTGATTGAGTGATTGCTATGCAAGAGGAACTCAATCAGTTTGAAAGGCAGAAGGTGTGGAAGCTGGTGCCCAGACCAAAGAATAGATCTGTTGTTGGAACAAAATGGGTATTCAGAAACAAGCTGGATGAAAACGAACTTGTAACACGAAATAAAGCTCGCCTGGTTGCTAAGGGTTATACTCAAAGAGAAGGAATTGATTATGATGAAACCTACGCACCAGTAGCAAGGCTAGAGGCAGTAAGGATGTTCTTAGCATTCGCAGCACGTCATGGTTTTAGATTATATCAGATGGATGTCAAGAGTGCATTCTTAAACGGTGAACTGGATGAAGAAGTGTATGTCGATCAACCTCCCGGGTTTGTCGACAGCAAATACTGTGATTATGTTTATCGTCTCTTCAAATCAGTATATGGCCTTAAGCAGTCTCCGCGGAAGTGGTATGAAACTCTGTCAGACTTCTTACTAGAAAGTGGTTTCACCAGAGGAGTAATCGACAAGACGCTTTTCTACAAGAAATGCAAAGATGATCTAATAATGGTGCAAGTATATGTGGATGACATTATCTTTGGGTCTGCAAATGAGAAGTTATGTGCTAAATTCGCAAAGTTAATGCAATCGAGGTACGATATGAGCATGATGGGAGAGCTGACGTTCTTTCTGGGTATTCAAGTTAGTCAGAAGAAGGACGGGATATTTATCTGCCAGACCAAGTACATTCATGATCTATTGAAGAAGTATGGTCTCGAAGATGTATCACAAGCTAAGACTCCTATGGCAACAGCCACGAAGCTTGACGAGGATAAAGCGGGTAAACCTGTAGACATCTCAAGCTATCGAGGTATGATCGGCTCACTTTTGTATTTAACTACTAGCAGACCTGATATTATGTTCTCTACATGCTTATGTGCAAGGTTCCAAGCGGATCCTAGAGAGTCACATCTCATAGCCGTAAAGCGTATTTTAAGGTATCTCAAGGGAACATCAAATCTCGGGATTTGGTACCCAAGAGATACAGGATTTAATCTTGTTGGCTATTCGGATTCAGATTACGTAGGTTGTAGAATAGATAGGAAGAGCACTTCAAGAAGCTGTCAGTTCCTTGGAAGAAGGTTGGTGTCTTGGCAAAGCAAGAAACAACACACAGTATCTACCTCAACAGCTGAAGCAGAATATATTGCTGCTGGAAGCTGTGTGGCCCAGATACTGTGGATGAAGAACCAACTCAAGGACTACGGTGTGGAAGTATCTAAGATTCCTATCATGTGTGACAACACAAGTGCTATTGCAATGACCAACAACCCTGTGGATCACTCAAGGACCAAGTACATTGATATCAGGTATCATTTTATTAGAGAGCATGTAGAAAATGGAACTGTAGAGTTGCATTTTGTGTCTACTGAACTTCAAATAGCAGATATATTCACTAAACCTCTAGACGAATCAACATTTTCTAGATTGGTTGGTGAATTGGGGATGCTTAACACCTGTTAGTTTTGCTACCTATCTGTTATAATTCAGTTTGTGTACATATTATTGTTGTGCATGAATATTCATAATTAATAATGTGTACTTAATTTCAAAAATGTATGTGTTGCATGTCATAAGGGGAAGTTAGAAAGTTTCATGAAATTAATCTTGTGCTGATCTGTGTATCTATATGATTAATGTCAAATGAAGTGATGGGATTCAATGCTAGACTTAATTTTGAAATGCATAATTTATTTGCTAAATTCCCAGTCATTTCAAAATTGTAAGTTTCTAAAATGGTGTGAAAATTTGTGGTGAAATCTTACGAATTTTACATATAAATGCTTAATTCCTGTAATTTCATTGAAATTTTCTAAGGCAAATCTCGATCTGTTTCTGGATCGAGATCGAGATCGACTTGCGAAAATTGCTTAAAAAGTTTAAGGTAAATCTCGATCTGTCCACATTGAGATCGACATCGAGATCGACATCAAGATGTGGATTGAGATGCGTATCTCGAGATCAAGATGTGACTTGTCTTTTCAGTTACTTTTTAAGCGTGCCTATATATATATAGCATTATATAGACTGTTCATTATTTCCATTAACTTTCTCTCTCTCTCTCTCTCTCTCTCTCTCTCAAAAAGTTTAAGTTCATTCATATACACACGCATATACATACATACACAGCATTCTCTTCCCTGCCATTACACCAAGTTTTCTTGTGATTTTCTTAAACAAAAATCACTTACTGTTACTTGAGAGCATTAATCACTAAAACAAAACTCTGCCAATTTTTTTTTAAAATAAATTGTTGAACTCTTTGCGCTTATTCTATGTCATTCGTGTTCTTGCAAATTGTTCTTTAGTTTTCTTTTCATTCGAGTGAGTTTGTTTTTTTTGTTTCTTGCTTTCTTGTTCTTCATTTATTTTGTGTTCTTGAGTGGAATAGTTGTGAGTATTACTGTTTAATCCATAAAGTGCAACTTAACCGCCCTGTTTTGTGTTTTTCCGAAATATAAGTTTTTTATATAGTTAAAACAACAAAAACGGCTGTTCACTTTAATTTTCTAAAACTCAACCGTCAATCATTAGTGGGGAGTTAAGTGGTCATTAGTGGGGAAGTTAATTTGTTTTAAATTGTGTCACTAATTACATGGGGTAATTAGTGAGGATAGTGTACGTTTTTTTCTGTTTAAATTTAGAACTTGTTCTCTAAATTTCCATTGCAAAATCTTTTCAGAACATTTCTTTTCTCAAACACAAATTTAAAATGGCAAACCCAAATTTCACGATTCCCAAAACCAACTTTGTTAATCTCTCTGCTGATCGAGCAACTGGTAGATTCATTCACTACCAGTTCTGGATTGAGTCCCTCAATAACACATCCATAATAAGTCATGCTTTAACCACCTCTCCCATCCTGAATATCGAAGCCCTTCAAGCTGCTTACTCAACATTAGAGATTCAGGGTGGTAAAGCAAATCCAACAGGCTTATCCTTCACTATCGGTGGTGCTAAATATGAGGTTAGCCTGCAGAAGTTCAATGAGATACTCGGGCTTCCTTTAGAAAATTTTGCTCCGGAACCCACTATGGAGGATATGTTTCAATTATTCACGGAGATAGGTTGTCGCCCTCCCCCGGGTCCTATCAAGGTAACAAAGGTTAACACCGGTATGCTACCAGCTGAGTGGGATTATGTAGTTCAAGCTATTCAACGCTGCATGTTCCCAAAGGACAAAGACTACAGGCCGATGAACAATAGCTGCCGGGTAATACTATATGGAGTGGCCAACAACAGGAAGGTGAATGTGGGCAAACATCTGTTGATTCAGTTGCTTGAGAGGTGGGCATTGGAAAAGAATGCATCTAGGAATCCGGAAGATGGACCAGTCAAATGCTGGATGCCAAGATTCCTTCAGATGGTTCTGGATGACGTCCTTTCAGAGGAGCACAGAAGAGTATTTCAAGGCTCTGAAAGGATGGAATGTTTTGATATGACCTTAAAGAGTATCTCCACCATGGAAACTCAGCAAAAGTCAAGACTTTTTGAGTTGCGCCTGACTCTGTACTTCCAGGATCTGCAAGATGAGTATGCTAGGATGCACGCTTCTCAGTTTACCGCAGTAGAAGCAGAGAGTAGCGGTAACGAAGCTGCAGGTGGAGATCAAGTGTCTGGAAATTTGGGAGAAGCAGGTGTGGATGCTGACATGGCCGATGCAAATGTTGCAGAAGCTGGAGCCGACAAAGATGACGATCTTCTGAGTCAGGTACCTATTCTTGCTGATCTTGACCAATCGTCAATTCAACCAACCCCTGTTTTCTACAGCCGTGGGCCTGAAAACCCCCAGGCTCTATCCCAGGCTGCAAGCCCTTCTGTTCACAAACATACAGCCAGCCCTAAAACTGGTGATAAAAGGAAGGCAAGCTCTTCTGAGTCGAGTGAATCGAGTGGAGGGAGTGTCAGAGTTGAGAGAGTAGTCACATCAGCAGCTCTGCCACCCTCAAAGAAGCAAAAGGTGGATTCTAACCCAGTGGCAACTGCGCAACCTGTTAGGGATAGTTCACCTCTCACAGCCACCACACCTCACGCTGGTGGCTCACCTCTCCACAACATTCCAACACATTTGCACTCGCCTAGGTATATTGGTGAGAGTCAAGGAGGGGGTCCAGCTCAACAGCCAATAGGAGCTGGCCCTACCTCCCCTGAGTTGTCCGCTCAGGGCTCTTTGAGCAATTTCTCGGAAAAGGAACGACAAACTGAGACTAGGCCTTATGATGCTAGGATCTCAGGAAGTTTATATGTGAAAGAGTCTGTCGAATCCAGTGTGGATGACTCTTCCTCATCTGAATCAGAAAACAAGTTGCTCGCAGAGCAACAACATCTGGTGACTGGTGGGTCTATGCCTCTAGAACAGCCCAGCAAACCAGAAAAGGTTCTTGGTGAACAAGGGGATGACTTGGTCATAACGCCATCCCCTAACGTAGACACAGCGCTTAAAGGTTCAGTCTCACTGACCGATATCGCCGACCAACTCACCGCTAGTCCCCAGCGACTAGTAGATGAGGCTCTAGTACTGTTAGGCTCTAAACACGAGGGAGAGACAGGGAGAGTTGATCCCTTCTCTTTAGGGATCTTGAGTGAAACAGAACCCGGCGAGAGTAAACAGTTTAACCCAAGCCAAACACCGTCCCCTAAATTGCAGGATCTAGTGAAGAACGTGGAGGCTTTAGAGGCTGGAGTTGCTGGTGTTACTGCTGCTGTCTCTTCTCACTCTGGAAGATTGGAGGTCGGAGCTCAGTATATGGAGAACCTGATTGCCGTCCAAAATCAAATGATTGAAAAGATAAACAATCTTGGATTGGTACAGGTGGAGGTTGGGCGGTCAGTCGATGATGTCACTCATGGCATGTCTCAGGTCTGGACGAAGCTGAATGAACTACTTGATGCTGTCTTTGGACGTAACAGGGCTGGACCTGGTCCTTCAACCGGTGGTGGTGGTGACGATAAAAATGATGATGATGCTCATGATGAGGATAACCCACCTAAGGGGGAGAAGGAGGATCAGGGTCTGAAAAAGCTGACTAGTAAGGGTCCGGTGATCGAGTCCTCAAACAAATCTGGTGAAAAGGTGGAGGAGGCTCAACCGGCTCTTAAGGACAAAGGCAAGCAGAAGATGGTAGTTGAAGAAGAAGCTGAGAAAGAAACACCTCTCGTCGATGTATTTATGGGAAATTTTATTGAAGATTCTGATGATGACGAGATGGATGTAGAAGCCTTAGTGGCAAGGAGGTCGAGACTCGAGCAACGGGCAAAAGAGTGGGAACAAGAAAGAGGTCTAAATCCTGGCGGATCCGGCGTAGGAGTTGCAGGTGATGCAGGAGACCACTCAGTTGCTGACGAGCATGTGCCAGAAGAAGGAATTGATGAAGTAATGAAAGAAGCGGAGATGCAAGAAGAGATTTTCAGGGAAGCCAGAAAAAGAGTGAATGAAGAAGTGCTTCAAGGAATAGTGGAAAAGGAACTAATGGCAAAGGAGAAGAGAGCGGCTCAGAAAACTCAGCATGAGTATGAAATGAAAAAGATCAAAGATCCTAAGGTCCAGGCTGACATAAGGAGGGAAGGTCCCGAGTGGGACAAGGCTAGAGAAGCCTTAGCTTGACCAAGAGCCTATGCTCCTGACTCAGAAAGATTGAGTTTCCTTCTCCATAAGCTAGAAAATCTAAACCCTGGGCTGCTGAACTATCTAAACTGTATAAGACAGGGATGCACCTCCGTACAAATCATATTCAAGGAGAAGGCATGGAATCTGATGATTACTTGGACACCCATAACAAGAATCGAGCCGTGTATGGTCGATGAAGCTTTCTTCCATGCAAGGGGTGCAAGTGAACTGGTAGAATTCGCTCACAAGGTAGACACCTCTGTCAAGACTGGAGTGCTGTTAAAGGAGAAACTGTTGAAGATGGCTGAAGACAGAGGGGTTGACATTATTTTAAATCCCTACCAGATCAGATACGTCCATGACAAGGTCTCGAGGATCGTAAATCTGCATGACTCGAAACTGACCCCGAGCGTAAATGTACTGAAGGCAGTTGCAAAGCTAGTCCTCTCAAAGGGTTTTCTACCAAAGGAAAAGAAGCTGGTGGCTAAGGACTTGGAGAAGTTGATAAGAAGGCAAGATGTTAAATACAAGATGCCTGAAGCCAAACTACCAGTGATTAAGAAGGAGCCTGAAGACTATGCATTCGAGCAGCAAGAAGAGGCAATAAAGGAGTATGTGCAGAGATACGGAGATCCAAGATTAGACATTCCTGAAGAAGGAGAAATTAGGGAGGAAGTTAGTGCAGTGGTTGGTGCAAATGTCAAGTTTGTCAAAAGAAAAGCTGAGAATGAGAATGATCTGCTGATCTATACAGACAAGCATCAGGTGGAAACCGTCATTGAGATCAAGTACGACATCTTTGCAGAACACAGTCATGAAACACTGTGTATCATAAGGGAATTGATTGATGAGATGGATGATGTTGACGAGTTTGATCAGGAGTATCTAAGGGCCACGTTTGATAACTTCTGTAGGAGAAGACAACAGCTTGACATTCAGAGGCTACAGCAATGCACCACCGCTATTGTCATTGGATACCCTAAGCAACTGGTCATAAGGAAGAAAGGGGAAAAGGGGTATCCTAACAAAGTCACTAAGCTGAGGTTTGAAGACATTCCCACGAAGCTTACCACTCGCAGCATGGTTGAAAGGTGGTTGAGGTTGTTTCGTGACTACAAGATCAGAAATCATGTGGAAGCGGAAGGACTTAATCTTCTCAAGAAAAGGATGGATGAAGTCTGCAACCCTGAGTTCATGAAGAAAGAAAAAGCAGCCAAGAAGAAAGCTCATGAGGAAGAGGAGCGCAAGAAATCGAAGTTTTAATGTATTATGCTTGTAATGTTTCTTTGCGTTGTAATTTGTTTTCTTATTTTCCTGCATTGTAAGTATATTATCTGTTTTCTTGTGTAATGTAAGGTAGAAGTTAGTTAGCTAAGTGCCTTGAAACTGGTTTATATTAGGCGTCAATTATTTCGCGAAGTTCGGCGGTGGTAATACTGCTAAAAGGACTTCAGAAGGATAATTGAAGATTGAGTGGACCGTGCTCTTAAGTACTTAGAGAAAATCTCTAGAAGAGCATGAAGCCATTTGACCGAGCCAACAGGTGTCCAATTTTGGCACTTGAAGTATCAGTAATAGACATGAAGCTAGTTAATCAAGCCAAGCATTATGCAAGTTGACATGATCTTTTATGAATGTTATTTTATCTTTTTCAGTCCCTGGTTAGTTGAGTTATCCTCATTGTGAATTTGGTTGTCATTGTTAGACAATCAAATAAGGGGAGATTGAAAGGCATAGGTGTAATAACTTGTAACACTTAATTACTATGTAACTCAACTAAGTAAAAGATAAAACAACAGCAAAACAAGGGAAACTGAAGAAGCACATGGAATCAATCAACTGAAGAAATGGTAATGATACTTGGTAACTACAAGTAACTAATTTGGTTAATCAAGAATGCCTAAGTGAGAAGAAGTTCAATCTCAGTATTCCTCATGCCCTAACTTATCTAATGGAGAATTAAATTAATGTCAAAGAAGTATCAAGAAGACCAAAGTGATTTCATGTGGTGTATCTCAACAACTGGATAATGTAAAGGTTAATCAACAAATGAGAACTGACATTCAGAAACAAGAACCCCTACAAGACTAGTCACTTATGAACCAGACCATTGCATCAAGTGTCAGGACATTGGAGGCAAGTTCATGTCAGTAATAGAAGATCTCATTTGAATTGAGTGAGGAAAAGAAATTGAAGAAGCTAGAGAAACTTGCTCATAAAGATTAATCCACAATTAGTCACTAAAGAAAGTTAACATTGGATGAGTGCATATTTGCTAAGGCAAATCTCGATCCACGGCAGATCGAGATCGAGATTCTCACAGATCGAGATCGAGATTCTCATAGATCGAGATCGAGATCGAGATTTTCACAGATCGAGATCGAGATCGAGATTGTCGACCTAGATCGAGATCGAGATGGGTCCAGGCCGAGATCGAGATGCGGGTCGATATGTAGCATTTAATGTTCAAGGGACAAATGACTTATTGTGAACGGTTGATCCAGAGTGGTTGGGAAAGTACTTTTTGTTATCGAGTCCTGATTGGGCCACGTACACAAAAAGGACAAGATCAAGACTACACGACATTATAAAAGCAGCACTTTGTTTTTATTTGTAAAAATAGATTTTTATCCATCTCTGTATTTTCTACGATATATTTCAAGAGAGAGCATTTACTGTAAAACAATAGTGAGAGAGATGATCAGTTGAATCAAGCTTTAATTGCTGTATTTATTATTCAACTGATCATGATACTTTTATGAATGTTGTAGCAAATCCCTCAATGAATATAACGATATATTCTTGAAATTCTGTGTCATTATTTATTACCTACATATTTGTATATTCTCTCATTACTTTTAAAAAGTTGTATTCACCCCCCCTCTACAACACTTTGGACCTAACAAAGCTGTTTGGACGTCGCAGAGTGTTCATTTTTAAATTGCGTCTCAGAAAAAGATATTTGCCCCTGGTGTAATTTTTGTTTCCGGAATAAAAATTGACCAGCGTTTATTAAACTCTGAAACATGATCATATAGTATTTTTACTGTGTAGTCATGTCTTAGGTATTAATATTGGCGAAGTTTCTTTTTGAGGAAAAATGTGAATCATTAGTGTTACTCTTGGACATAAGCGCCTCAGATGCTATTTTGGCCTACTTAATGTTTTGAAACTCTAATATCTATTTTAGATTTATTTATTTTTCCAGAAAATTTAATATTCTTGTTAATTAAATTTTTCTTAAATATTAATTTATCATATTTTAATTTTTAAGAAAATTCAAAATTCTTGAAAATTAAGTTTTGTAATTTTTTATTTTTGATTAATTTATTTTCTAAGAAAATTAAAAATTCTGTAAATTTAAAATTTTCTTAAGTACTTATTTGAGGATGCTCAGAAGTTAGTAGTTGAAGATTTTTTACGGGTTATTAAAGACAATGAAGATCGACTGAAGATTATCCAAAGAAGTTGATTCTGGTTATGAAAAGATTATTTGGGTACAGTTTTAGTTGGTTTGAGTTGAATTTGAAGATGAAAAATCTTAGGGGTTTAAGTAGTGTGAAGGAGAACAAACCGGACATCCTAGCATCTCAGTACAGAAGACGTAAAGATTATTCAACAAGGAGATTATAGGAAGTTCGTGCTAACACTGCAGATCATCTGGAACATAGGATTACAGCTACAAGGGATTCTAAGGATATAACCACATTATCTTTAGAAGATCTATATGGTGTGCTGAAAGCCTATGAACTAGAAAAAGAGCTGAAGAAGATAATATTTGGTAAAGCAGGTAGTGAGCATATCCACTGTATTTGTGACCCAAGAACCAAATTTGATTGAAGTCAAGGTTGGAAACCTCTGAACAGAAACGAAATGATCCAAGAAGCTGAATTGAAGATGTAGTAGCTCGAGGTAGTGGTCAAGGTGTTATATGTGAATTTGACACTTTGGAATAGCTTGAGAACTGGACTGCAAGTCAAGCCTGCAAGACAAATAGAAGTTCAGTGACATCAGATTCAGATGGAATCCCAATTCTTAATCTAAGGTCCTTACCTATAGATTCCATAAAGGAGATTTTCAAGATCAGTTCAAGAGGCGGTTACAAGACCTGGAAGGTTTGAAATAGAAATACAAGATCGAGGTTTTGCTACATAGTTTGAAGAAACCTGTACAAGCAAATGATTATAAAGACTATGTTGGGTTGTAGTAGGAATTAGGCATTAGTGAGGATGTAGCAAGGGAAATCATTTGTTGATGAAGTTAAATGCAAGGATGATTCTATCAGTGACAGTGATGAACCAAATGAATATCTGGCATCAATGACCAACACTAGAGATGAATCACTAAGCACTTCACAGGTACACTTACTAACTAGTATATCTTTATCTAATTCATAATTGTATGATTATTATGTTTTGAAATGTATTAGACTCGTGTCAGCATATTAGCATCTTAGAACTTAAATGCTTAATTGATGGCTAAGAATAAGATTTCATGCTTAGTTATATGAGTTTAATGATTACATTTCATACTTGATTTTCTATGCAGTAAAATGAATATCAAGAATTAGATAGTTGCTAGACTATTAAGTGTATCCCTAAAACATTTGTTTGAACTTGATTTTGAATCTTATGTGATTTAATACCTCTGCTAATGTTGTGAAAATTATTAATAGACAAACAAGTCATAGATCAGATATTTTATATTTGCTCTTACTTGAAATTGTTTATGTGCTTATTTTCATATGATTTGCTCATATCACATCATATATTGCTTGTTAAGGAGTAGAATATTAAAAGATGGTAGAATTATCTAAGTAGTCAGTAAAACTTGTAGAGACGAGGATTAATCTAAAACTGACTTAGATATTTAGAGATAGTTAAAATGTTAGACAATAATAGAATGGATTAGACAGAATCAATAATTAATTTGTTAGTTCTTCTATTCCATGTACTTTTAGAAAATTATTGAATATTTGTAAATCTGCTTGAAACCTGTCACTTATGTGTTTAATGGTTAAAGTAGATAGTACTGAATTTTCTATTATGCATAATTGAATATGTTGTTACCTTTATTATAAGAAATATCTCTAACCCATCTGGACTCAATTGAGATTGAGGGCCATGAAGCTTAATCATTTGTGATTGCAGAGTATGTAAAAAGAAGCAAAAGTTATGTGATTTCTTGACAGTTATTGTTCGAGGCATATGACTAACATTAAAGCTCTTCTATCACTGTTGGTTGAGAAAGCCTGCCCAATGGTAACCTTTGGAGATGACAGCAAAGGATGTACAAGAGATTTGGCTATCATGATTTTTGTATTGTCATCAATGGAAGCATCTTTCTTATAAACAAAATTAAGCACTATCTACAGGGCACTAGGGAATTCTTTGTCAAGGGTTTTCTAGAAAAGCAGAAAAGGAAAAGTGTTTAATCTCAAGCAAGAAAGATAGAAGCTTACTCTAAACTGAGTGAGAAATTTGTTCGTAGCTGACATGGATTCTATATTCAAAGGTGAAGTGAGTTTCTTAGTAAAGCTTCATCAGTAAAGAGTTGGCTATAGCATATGAAACTCTCATACTTGATTTTCAAGACAATGGATTCTTTGAGAAAGATAAAATTGGTGAGAGGACTGGTTCTAATGGAATTCTATCCAGAAGGACATTTTGAAGTATGTCACATAGGGAAGTCAATGAAAACATCACACGAAGCAAATTATGTCATGGAAGAAATATTCTTAGTGGTGATTGATGACAACCCTAGTTATAAGTTGGTGATGTTCGTGTATTCAACAGACAAAATGTCACAGATGGTAATTGATCACATCAGGTAGATCAAGTTGGAAGCAAAGTAAACTGTGAGAACTTTGAAGTCAGATAATGGAACTGAATTTCGCGAATGAAGTTCTAAATGAATTCTGCACTGAAAAAAAGGTACTTTGATGCTGAAGCAATTAACACAACATGCTGCTTTAATCAACAAGATCATGAAAAGACATCATATGAGTTAATGGCCAACCAGAAGCAAACACTGAAGCACTTTCTTGTGTTTGGAGGAAATTGATATTTACTGAAGACATATATGAGTATCTTGACAAGAAGTTAAGACTCATGGAACAATTTTCCTTGCTTACTCATTGATGATGTAAAACCAGAAGGTGATTAAAAGTCTGAATGTTTCGACCTACTACACCAAGTTCCCAAGCAGTCAAATGAAAGACTATTCTGAATCTTTGAAGTATGACATCTTGTCAGAGTCAAATTCAGATACTGATGATGAAACTGAGGTTGCAGAAGGAAACAATGATAATGATGTTGATTCAGATCCTATTAGTGGAAATGGTAGTGAAACTACACAACTCGTAAACTTTAACAGAATCCACTGAAAAAGGTGAAGGATCTTCAACACATCCTAGCAGCAACTTAGGGGGGCAAATAAAAGAAGGATCTACTAGTCGTACTCAACACAATGAAGATCAAAGGAATACATTAAGAACATATCTGTCGAGACAAAGGGTTTGAAATCAAAGTCATTCCTGGAGTCTAGTTCTTAGTGATCCGGATTATTGAGTAAATGCTAGAAGTGCTAATCAAAATGAACATATATTTTTCGGGACCCAACAATCAACATTTGGTATCCCAAAGAATACTGAAGATGCACTGATTGATCCAGATTGAGTGATTGCAAATGCAAGATGATCTCAATCAGTTCAAAGGCAGAAACTATTGAAGCTGGAACCCAGACCAGAAGACAAGACTGAAATTGGTATAGTAAGGGTTCTTAGAGACTGGATAATAATTGGTATTGTTATGAGGGACAAAGCCAAACTGGTTGCCACATGTTACTATAAACTAGAAGGTATCGATGATGATGAAAACAGAATCTTCGGGACTTTCAAGATCTAACAGCAAGCAACAGAGACGAGACTTGATCCTCTTAGGACCTAACATATGGGCCTAATAAGATGAGGACCTAACAGAGTTAGGGATTCAAGCAAATCGTTAAGGACATGGTATGACACTCTAACTACTAATTACTTGAAATTGATTTTATATTAGAGCTGTTATACACATATATCTCTATAGAATGCAAGGCACACACAATGTCATATATATGTGCTAGTATACCTTGAGTATATTATATGTGGGTCTACTAATGAAAATTTGGCAAGACATTTTGCTAAGTTAATGCAGAGTAGGTACAAAATGAACATGTTGGAAGAGTTGCAATTCTTTTTGGATTATAAGTAATTCAAAAGAATGATGGCAATTAAAGTAAGTCAAAGATTTTTTGAAGATGCGCAATTCAGAAGATTCTAGACCTGCCAAGACTTCTTGCCAACAAACCACTAAGCTTGATCAGGGCAAATTAGGTATATGAACTGAAGTGACAAGATATAGAGGTATGATCAGTTGAATACTTATTCAAGTGCTTAAAGACCATATATTTTATTCTCGATATGCCTATGTGCAAGTTTCCAAGTGGATACTAGAGAATCTTATCTTATAGCTAAGTTATGAATTGTTAAGATATCTTAGGGGATCACCAATTCTTGAAATCTGGGACCCTAAAGATAATAGGTTTAACCTAATTGGCTATATAGATATAGATATACAGGTTGTAAGAAAGACATGGAAGTCATTCCTAGAAGCTGTCATTATTTCCAGCAACTCTGTTGATCTCTTCACACCACGTATGGAACAAGCGCATGGACACCAGATATCATTTCTTTTGAGATTGTCATTAGTAGAATAAATTGCAGATATTTGTTAAACAACTTGATGAATTCATTTTGTCTAAGTTAGTTAGTGAATTTGTGATATTATTTATTTGCATATATGTTGGAAATCCCATCTGCAAGGAATTCTCAAATGAGTTCACAAGTATTAAAATTTTAATATTTAAAGGACTTGTGAATTTATTTTAAATCCAGTACCTCATACTTTTTGCTATTAGTTTAATTATCATGCTTACAACGTAATATGCATAAGTGGTAGTTAAATTATTTAGCATAAGTTAGAAGCATAATTATTTGTGTGTTAAATATTTGATGAGTATTAGTCACTGATATCTTGCTTAATTGCTCTAATATGTTGCTCTGATATCGTTAAATATTTTATTATAAATAATTGTGATACTTTTAATATTAGTGATAGTATTTATAATTTCTGTTCCAAATAAATAATGCATATTTCAAAGCTCACTAATATTAGAAGATGAAGTATTTTCTAAGTCATGTGTATAAAATTCTCAATATTTTATATACTTAGAAAATATTTCTAAAATATGATTTTATATGCGAGTGATTGTTATAAGAATCATGAGTATTAAATGTCAATATTTAAAGAACTTGTGAATTTCTTTTCAACTATTTCCTCGAGCTTACGTATATCATTAATAATTGTTATGAGTATAATTGCAATATGCTTGAGTGATAATTATTATATATATAGCGTAGGAAGTTAGATGCTAATATTCAATCCTATGAATATTTTAGTATTTAGCAAACTTATTTTATCTTATTAAAATTATGGAGTAAAGCAATTCAATGATTATCAGTTTCATAATTTTGATTTGATAAAATATAAGAAGCACAATTTCTTTCATCTTGAAATTATTGATAAATATCAAATAATTGGTATCAGCGTGCAACTAATTGTGATATTTTTAATATTAGTGATAACACAAGTTGTTTATCTGAAATCACTAATAATAAAAATATGTCTTAATGCTTATTGTTCTACTGAATGATTGCCATATTTAGTTAATATAAATATGCATGTGATTGGCAATTGCTTAGTGTAGCATAAATATTTAATTTATTTTGTGTTAGGAATATATCCATTTGATGATGTACAAAATGCTAGAACAGAGTCTAGATTAGTTTATCTGTAATAAGTCTTTCTAGTCTCTAAAATATATAATCAGAGTCTAGATAGTCAACATTCATGTTATTTGTACTTAGAAGAATTTCTGTAGAAAGTGAAACCAGAGTCTACATGAAGATCAGAGTCTGGAAGGTGGTCAGAGTCTATAGATCATCAGAGTCTGTGAACTATCAGAGTCTACATCTAATCAGAGTCTGGAGATCATCAGAGTCTGAAGATTTCAGAGTCTATACAGAAGATCAGAGGAATGGAAAGTCTTCGAAGATCAAGATAATTTAAATTACAGATATGCTATGGGAAAGAAAGAGAATTCTACAAGGAAACTGTCAACTAATAATTAGGAATTATATTCCTATTGTAATTTATCTTTCTGTTATTAGTTGATAGGAAGCTCTCTATATAAACTCTATGTAACCTAATTGTAAAAGTGTGGGAAAATAATTGTCTTAGTAATATTTTTGTGAGAGCATAGAGATAGAGAGAGTTGCTGTGATAAACACAGAGAAGCTGCTAGGGTTTGTGTACATCCTAGGAGAGTTTTGTATTCACAAATCAATAATACAAAACAGTTCTTATTCATATCTTCGTGCTTGAGTTTGTTATTAATTTGATTTTAAATCGGGCAGAAAAGACACACAAGTATTCAACCCCCCCTTCTACTTGTGTAACTGGGAAAACAATTGGTATCAAAGCCTAACGTATAAAATCGATCAAAGATGTCTGGAAACAAAGATGGCAATTCTAAGATTCCTATGCTTAAAAGAAACGAGTTCACCCACTGGAAGGTTAAGATGCTGCACCATCTGGAAGCAACAGACCCTGACTACCTTGAAAGAATTCATGAAGGACCCTATGTGCCCTTAAAGCTTGTGCCTCAAATCAATGAAGAAGGTAAAGTAACTGAAGAACACTTCATTGGAAAACCCAAGGCTGAATGGACAAGAGAGGACAAGGAGAATGTCCTTAAGGAGGCAAAAGTCAAAAACATTCTCTTCAACAGTTTGGATTCTGTTCTTACAAACTGTGTTATATCATGCACCACTGCTAAGGAGATGTGGGCAAAACTTGAAGTGCACTGTCAAGGGACTAAAGACGTCAAGAAGAATGCAAGGTCTTTGCTAATTCAGGAGTATGAATATTTTGAAGCTAAATCTGGAGAATCTATCACTGAGATGTATGATAGGTTTACAAAACTTCTGAATGAGATGGCTATGCTTGGTAAGGTTTATGATTCTGAAGATACAAACACCAAGTTTCTAAGAGCACTTCCTGAAGAGTGGGACAATAAAACAACAGCCATAAGGGAAGCTAGAGATTTGGATGAACTAACTCTAGAAGAATTGTATGGCAGACTCAAGACATATGATTTGGAGATGCAACAGAGGAAGAATAAGAAGTCTGTGAAGACAAAATCTGTGGCACTCTTACTGAAGTCTGAGAAAGAACAACAGGAACAACCCACAGAAGCTAGAATCAAGGATTCAAGGAAGAAGGGTAAAGCTGTTGTGGAGTCAGAGTCTACTGACACAGACTCTGATTCTGATGAAGAGATTGACCTAAGTCAAATGATGGCTATGTTTGCAAAAAATTTCAAAAGAATGAAATTTAACAAAAGAACTGGAAAATTTAGCAAGAGGCCATCATTCAAGAAGGAAGATGAGAAGGTTGAGAAGAGCAAGAGTACAATAATCAAACTTGACAAAGCAAAGGTCAAATGTTTCAACTGTGGAATATTGGGCCACTTTGCTAGTGAATGCAGAAAGTCAAAAAGTCAAGGAAAAGGAAAATCACTTCTATCAACTGGAAAGGATTGGGCAGATTCAAGCTCAGAGGATGAAATTGATTATGAAAATCTAGCACTGATGGCATCCTCCTCAAGAAAATCACAATCTCCCAAAGAACCCTCATCTCCTAAAACTCAGGTATCAATCTTTACTCCTGAATCCTTAATTAATTTAGACTCTGATGGTATAGAAACTGTGCAAAGGGAGGTCAATAAAATAATGACAACATGTAGGTCTCTCACTAGTGAAAGTGAAAGGTTGAGAGAGGAAAATTTGACCTTGACTAAAAGGAATGATCATTTAGAGTCTGAGTTAATATTAATGGAACAATACAAAAAGGATTCTGAGAAACATAGTCATAACTACACTGAAATCTTGAAGGCCTATGACTATGTTAAGAAAGAACTAGAATAAGAGAGACTCAAGTTTAGAGTCTGGACAGACTCTGGTAGAAAAGTTCAAGAAATTCTCAATAATCAAAATGTGTGTCAAACTACTGGTCTAGGCTATGACAAGAGTCAAGACAAAAGACCTATTGTTGAGAATGATAACAGTGAAGAAGCTAGCCAAGTTAATAAGACTAAAGACAAAAGTACATTTGTTCCTGTTAAGTTTGTGACACCTAAAGAAAAATCTGAAACCACAAACTCATTTGTCATTAGTCCCCCTGTTGTTAACAAAAAGACAGATGAAACAGGAGCAAATAACTCTAAGAAAAATATTAATATAGGGTACTTGTCTAAGTCAAAATTAAAAGAAAGGCTAGAGAACTTATCAGAGTCTACCAAAACTAGGAGAAATAGGAATGGTAAGGAAGGAATTAATAAGGCAAACAATTACCAAAAGGATCCTAATGCTCCTAGAAAGAAGTGTTATAGATATGGCAACCACAACCATTTGGCTATAGATTGTAAAGCAAAAATTGAGAAGAAATCAGAGTCTAATCCTTCACAGACTCTGAAAAGTCACTACATACCACAGAAACCATGTTATCACTGTGGTAGCATATTTCATTCTATCTATATGTGTAAGGACTATCATGACTTGTATTACAATTTTTATGAGCTAAAATCTTCTATTGATAAAAGTTGGTATGACACTGTCAAGACTCCACCAGAGTCTAAGGCAACAAAAGAGACAGGTAAATCAAAGGTGAAAATTGTAAAGCCTCCTTCTCCTAAAGTTAGTAGAAAAGGATCCAAAACTGTTTGGGTCCTCAAAACATCTAACTAGTTGCTTTATGTATGCAGGGAACCAGGGTAAAGAATGTAACCCTAATCCTGGACAGTGGATGCTCAGGACACATGACTGGAAAGAAATCCCTGCTTACAGACTTTGTGGAAATGGCTGACCCAGAAGTATCCTTTGGAGATGGCAACAAAGGACAAACACTGGGATATGGCAAGATTGTACTTGGGAATGTCATCATTGAACAAGTAGCTCTAGTTGATGGCTTAAGGCATAATTTAATAAGCATAAGTCAACTTGGAGATAAAGGTTACCATACTGGCTTTGACAACAAAGAGTGTCTTGTGACTCACAAAGAAACAAGCATTGTGGTTTTCAAAGGACTTAGGCATGGTAACATTTATGAAGCCAGCTTGGAGGATTGCATACACAGTGAAATCACATGTCTATATAGCAAGGCCTCAACAGAAGAAAGCTGGAAATGGCACAAGAAACTGTCACACATCAACTTCAAAACACTCAATAAGTTGGTTAAACAGAATCTTGTAAGAGGATTACCACAGGTTGATTTTGTGCAAGATGGACTTTGTGAAGCATGTCAACTTGGGAAGCAAAGAAAATCATCCTTCAAGAGCAAGACAATTAACACCATTTCTGAACCCTTTTATTTATTGCATCTTGATTTATTTGGTCCAGTAAATGTTATGTCAATTAACAAAAGGAAATATACTCTTGTTATTGTAGATGATTTTACAAGATTCACATGGGTTTTCTTTCTACATTCAAAGGATGAAGCTCCACAACACATAAAAGACCATATCACCTTTCTGGAAAGGAAATCAACAAAAACAGTTAAAATTCTAAGGAGTGACAATGGTACTGAATTCAAGAATTCAATCATGGAGGACTATTGTGCATCAAAGGGAATTACTCAACAATTTTCTGCACCAGGAACTCCTCAACAAAATGGAGTTGTGGAGAGAAAGAATAGAACACTCATAGAAGCTGCCAGAACAATGCTGGCAGAATCTAAGCTACCAGTCTATTTTTGGGCAGAGGCAGTCAATACAGCATGTTTCACTCAAAACTGCACCTTAATAAACATGCATGGAAAGACTCCCTATGAAATGATAAAGAATAAGAAGCCAAGTGTGAAACACTTTCACATATTTGGATGCAAGTGTTATGTACTGAAAGTACATCCTGAAAATCTAAGCAAATTTGAAGCCAAGGCAGATGAGTCAATTTTTCTTGGATATGCATCAAACACAAAAGCATTCAGAGTGTTTAATCTCAGAATCAAAATTGTTATGGAATCTATTCATGTTGCATTTGATGATAAAAAGTTTACAGGATTGCAGGATGAGTCAGAGTCTACTACACTGGAATTTGAAAATCTAAAAAGTTCTGAGATAAATGAAGAAGAAGAGGATGAAGACCCTCAAACAACTCCTGAACCAACACAGGAATCTGCACACTCTGAGAGTTAGAAAATTCAACTCCAAATAATTCAGAGTCTAACAGGTCAGGGTCTACCCAGACAGAGTCTAGACAGACAGAGTCTAGACAGACAGAGTCTAACTCATCAGGGTCTGGATCAAGCAACTCTGAAACCTTGTCAGAGTCAAGCAATTTAGGGGGAGCCTCTTCATTTGAATTTCACTCAAATACAGAAGATGCAAATGACTTAGGGGGAGCTTCAAGTTCAAGAACCAATCTTCCACCAGCTAGAAAATGGACAAGGGATCACACTCCTGACTTAATAATTGGTGACCCTGAGAGTGGTGTACAAACAAGAACAACCACTCAAAATGAATGTCTTTATAGCTGTTTTCTCTCAAAGAATGAACCCAAGAAAATTGAGGAAGCCTTGCAAGACCCTGATTGGATTATTGCAATGCAAGAAGAATTGAATGAATTTGAGAGAAATAAAGTGTGGAAACTAGTACCAAGACCTAGAAATAGATCTGTTGTTGGTGCAAAATGGGTTTACAGAAACAAACTTGATGAGAATGGAACTGTAGTAAGAAACAAAGCAAGGCTAGTTGCAAAATGATACTCACAGGAGGAAGGAATTGACTATGATGAAACTTTTGCACCAGTAGCAAGATTGGAAGCTATCAGAATGTTTCTTGCCTTTGCAGCTCATTCAAAATTCAAGGTGTATCAGATGGATGTGAAAAGTGCCTTCTTAAATGGAGAATTGGAAGAAGAAGTCTATGTGGAGCAACCACCAGGATTTGTTGATCCAAAGTTTTATGATCATGTTTACAGGTTAGACAAGGCACTATATGGATTGAAGCAAGAACCTAGAGCATGGTATGAAACTCTTTCAAAATTTCTTCTGGAAAATGATTTCACAAGAGGTACCATTGACAAAACTCTCTTTATTAGAAAATGTAAAGGTGATATTTTGCTTGTCCAAATTTATGTTGATGATATTATATTTGGATCTACTAATGATAAACTCTGTGAAAAGTTTAGTCAACTAATGCAGTCAAATTATGAAATGAGCATGATGGGAGAATTAAACTTCTTTTTGGGGCTTCAAGTCAAACAGAATGATGATGGAATTTTCATCAATCAAACAAAGTATGTAAGAGAACTGTTGAAGAAGTTTGATATGCAAGACTCTGCAACTGCTAAAACTCCCATGTCAACTGCCACAAAGCTAGACTCTGACCCAAAGGGTAAGAAAGTTAACAACACTAGCTACAGAGGTATGATTGGCTCATTGTTATATTTAACTGCTAGTAGACCAGACATAATGTTTGCAACTTGTCTATGTGCTAGATTTCAAGCTGACCCTAGAGAATCACATTTAATAGCTGTGAAAAGAATTTTTAGATATCTCAAGGGGGCACAAACTCTTGGACTTTGGTATCCTAGAGAGTCAGATTTTTCTCTAATTGGTTATTCAGATTCTGACTATGCAGGATGCAAAGTAGACAGGAAAAGCACAACAGGACAATGCCAGTTTCTTGGCAACAGATTAATTTCTTGGTTTAGCAAGAAACAACAAACAGTATCCACCTCAACAGCTGAGGCTGAATACATTGCAGCTGGAAGTTGCTGTGCTCAAATTCTGTGGATGAGAAATCAATTACTTGATTATGGACTAACATTATCAAATATTCCTATGTATTGTGATAATACTAGTGCTATTAAAATTGCAGAGAATCCAGTCCAACACTCCAGAACAAAGCACATTGATGTCAGGTATCACTTCATTAGAGAACATGTTGAAAATGGCACTGTGACACTTCACTATGTTCCAACTGACAGACAGATTGCAGACATTTTGACAGAACCACTTGATGAATCTACCTTTCTCAGACTGGTAGGTGAATTAGGTATGTTAAATATGTAAGTGATCAAAATTACAAGAAGCAAGGTATGTACTTTAATTATAGTCCCTGGCTTAACACACTATGATTAATTAAAAGTGCAAAATTTTGTTTGGTACTTTACCTTGACAGAGTCCAGTTCTTAGACTCTGACGAGTCTGTAGACTCTGAGAGACTGTCGACTCGGAGAGTCTGTAGACTCTGAGAAAAATATCGCCTAGACTCTGAATCGGTCAATATTCGCGCCTGCAGACTCTGATTGCTTTTAAACGGTTCAATTGACTTGAAATAGGCGGTAACAGTTATCTTTTGACTGGAGATAGACTGTAGACTCGTGTGTATTGTATGCAATTCAAACAAAATAGAAAATTTTTCATACAATTTACTCACTTGTTTATTGCAATTATTTTCTAAGGCAAAAATATTCACAGAGCTTTTTGCGAACCCTAGTTAATTTCTTCAAGTTTTTCCATCACTTTCAACATCAACAACTTCAATGGCTGCCATTTCTACTGTTCTGAGGGGACCCAAGGCGATTGCTTTTACGTTTGGGGACTTTGATTTCATGACTACAAATCATGTTGCTGCTCTTGGAGATAAGAAAGGAGTAGATGCTGACTACTTCCCAATGATGGATTTTATGGAGCACTCTGAGCTCAGTTACATTCTCAAGGCATCACCAGTGATTCACATGGATGCTGTGTCAAAGGCTTGGAGTTCTGCACAGGTTGTTGATCCTTCTCAGGATCAACCAGGTAAAATTATGTTTACCTTTGGCTCCACTACATTTGATGTAACTGCCGATGTACTTAATGCTGTGTTTAAATTGCCTGTAAGAACACCTTTTGATGAAACTGTTTCTGATGATGACATTAAAAGCATGTTTAAGGCAATAGGTTATTCTGCTAGCTTAGATAACATGAGTAAAATAACTAGGCCTTACTTAAGGAAAGAATGGTCCTTTTTCTTTGATCAAATTGCTAAGTGCTTCACTGGTAAGTGTAGTGGTTTTGATGCTATTACTGCTATAACTTATCAAATTGGTCACAGTCTCCTGTTTGACAAAGTGATCAACATTGGTGATATGTTGCT
The DNA here is from genome assembly GCA_028671895.1 of Oenanthe sinensis. Taxonomy (NCBI): domain Eukaryota; kingdom Viridiplantae; phylum Streptophyta; class Magnoliopsida; order Apiales; family Apiaceae; genus Oenanthe; species Oenanthe sinensis. The sequence continues at coordinate 5,718,665 of JAPMAC010000198.1, forward strand.
CACTCAAATGGGAGCAAAATTAAATAATGTGCAAGAGGGGAGGAAGAAAGTCTACTATCATAGATTTCTTATGATTCTCCTCAACCATTTCATTCCTTATATGTCAACCAAGTTGGCAGATGATTGCTGTGTGCAGGCATACAAACAGTAAAGGAGGATATTCTCTGACATCAAGAGAATTGATGACAAGAAGAAAAGTCTACCTACCATGCACTATCCACAGGTAATGCAGGTAAAACTCTCAACCTACAAACCTTCTATCTACAATGCCTCATTTTTTGGTGGTGAAATAGTGCAGGAACAAGTAATGGAGAGTCCCCCTGCACCTACCCAAGTCACCCAATCCCCTTCGATTCCCTAATCTTCCAAACCAAAATCCAAAAAGAAACCAACCTCTGGTGTCTCTCAACAGGCACCAGTTGTAAAGAGGAGAAAATTGATTCAAACTAGGCTGATAGATGAGCACAGTGATGAAGAGCTCAACCCTCTAGAGAAACAAGTTATTGAAGGTCTTTCTTTGTTAAAAGAAGGTCATGATACACTTGATTCTAACCTTCAAGCCAAGTCTGTAGTCTCTGAAAAGGCTACAGACTCTGAAAAGCCTAGGAATGCACCTCAGGATTCTCTAATTGAGTCTCCTGACAAATCCTTTGATCAGAAGTATAGAAGATTGAGGAAGGCTTATTCTGCACACACACACAAGCCTCTTATTATTACTAACCCTGTTTTGCAGGAAACAGATGCTCCCAAGGCTCCTGCAGAGCCAGACTCTGAAAGCAAGAAAACTCCTGAACCAGAGTCTAATGTTGAGTCAGAGTCTAGGCTGCCTTTATACTCTGATCATGATACATTTTGGGAAGGAATGCCATTGGATGCAGCCTCAAGTCTAATTGATGAGATCATTATTCCAAGTGATGAGGTACTGCTATTCCTATATCCTTTGGTAGAATCAGTTGAAGATCCAGGGCAATATCAGACTAAATCTCAAGTCTTGGATTTTCTTACAACCTATGAAGCCCTAAGGAAGAGGATGAAACAGGAGCTACAAATGTCTGCACAGGATGTGGTCAAAAATCTATACAGTTACCTATTCAACTCTTCATTACAAGTACAAGCAGCTGGGCTCATAGAAGGCAAGACAAATGAAGTTCTCAAAGCACTGGGTGTGCCAGACTCTGAACAGCAAATTACAAAGAAGCCTAAAAAGCTTAAGGTCCACACAAGGAGAGCATCAGAGTCTGTTGCTGAGTTGGAAACTGAGATTGAGCAACCAGTTTTTAACTATGAAGCAATTTGGGATAATGGAGTTACCTACAGGACAGCCATTCAATGGATCTCTCAAATTCAACCTCTGTCAAGACAGGTGGCTGACTATCTTGTCCATAATATAGGTACAATTGCCAACAAATACATCTATCCAACCTACCCAAGTAGACTGGATCAATTCAAGGGCACTTATTTTTAAAATGTAAGAAGGGAACTGCAGGACCTCTTCAATCTCACAGATGCCCAGGCAATCACTGCAATCCATCTCAGGGCCTTTCATCACAAGTTGGATGCATTTATTCTTGAAGAACAACATGAGGTAGCAGGTAGTGCAAGGCAGTTGGAGGATGGGACTAGTGCACCAGTGGTGACTAGTGATAAAGATGCTCAGTCTGCCTCACCCACACAAGAACCACCTAGTCAGAGGTTGGGTGATAGTGGGGCAGGGGAGTATACTGTTAGGCCCTCTTTGACAACTCACCAAACAGCTGATGAGAACCCCAGTGATATGGGAGGACAGACTCTGATGGATGCTCATGAAGAAATTTCCCAATTTATTCTGTCAGAGTCTATCCACCTTGAGGGGGAGTCTCATGCACAAACAGTCCAAGATGGCAACACTCAGACTCTGGCTTCTAATGAAGTCGTACTGAAGCTGTCAGAGTCTAGAGTAGACCCTGAGACTGGAATACTGGAGCCAACAGACTCTGAAAAGAGAGAAGATGCTTGTAAGGGTTCAGGATCTGTTGATGCTCACCCCTTGGTGGAAACCCCTAGCCTTCAGACATTTGAAAGGGTTCCCCTCCATCAAGGTGGTTCAGGTATTGAAGCACAACTCTTATCTCTCAACCCCTCTTCTGTAGGATTATTGAGTGCACCCTCCACATTGAGTGAAAAAATATCTGAGAGGCTGGCACTGGACCAGGCAAAAGGAGAGGTAGAAAAGGCTGTAGAGAGCCTGAGTGAGTTTGAGAAAGTGGGTGCCCAACCCCACTGTGAGCATGAGAGATTAGGGTATCCTGAACCTAGCTTTACTTATTGGGATCAAGATTATCCACAAAGTTGGTCCAATGAGTTGGAGCAGGGGATGGATGAAAATTCACACTGTTTGATTGTGCAGATTAGAAAGAAGGAGGAGACTCTTGCTGCTCTGAAATCATTTACTCAGAGACCACAACTACATTTGGTGGATTCTCTAGCAAGGAGAGCAGATAGAGTCATGGAGGCTATGCTGGAAAACCCTGTCATTTCACCTGAGGTTGCGAATTTGAAGTCAGAAGAACCTCTGTTAATCATGCCTATAAGGGCTAGACTTCCAGAGTCTACAGTCTCTGATAACTCTCAGGAGGAGTCAGGGTCTATAGTCCCGTTTGCAGTTTCGGAGTCTACACCACCAGAGTCTACCCCTCCAATTACAAAGATTGAGCCTGTTGCTGAGGAGTGCTCTTCTGAAGATGATGATCCAGTTCCACCCTCCTTTGTATATTTTGATCAGGTGTTTCCCCAATCTTGGGAGTCTGCACAGCAAAGGGGAATAACAGATAAAGATTCTTTTGCTTGCATTTTGGCAATTAATCAATCTGAGAGGCTTCCAGCTTTTCAGAAAAAATCTTTTCAACAGGAACATGGTTAATATCCTGGTGAAGAAGATCAAGTCTTGGATGTAACTGTTAAAGCTAAGCTGCCTGATGTTGCTGCTCAATTATCCAGTGTGGTCCGAGATATTTCTCATATTAAAACGAAGCTCACTGGTGTTGATAATACCACTTCTCTTCTCAATACAAGATTTGACAGAATTCACTCCCTTCAATTATCCAAAGAGGTCGCTTTTAAAGATGCTCTGGCTGCTATCACTACCACTCAAGCCTCTCTTCAAACTACAGTTTCTGCTTTGACCACTAAGGTTGATTCAGTTATTGCAGCCCAGGCAAATATCTCCACAGTTCTTGAGCAGATCCTTTTGGCTGTCACCAGTAATGATGATGTCAAAAAGGGGGAGAAGGAGACGCAAGGTGAATCCTCCAGGAGACATAAGGATGAGGGATGCAAGGATCAATCAAGGGGAGTTAAAAGGAGGAGAGATGGTGATGATGGAGATAGTTCTCATGGTCCTAAGGGTCCTGATGGTGTGCAACAAAAACAATCTGGAGTAGCAAGAACTCAAACACACCAGTCAGGGACTGGACATGGGAAATCAGGGTCTAAATCAGACTCTGATAGGCAAAGGAAGAAATCAGACTCTGATGACACTCAAGAACCTTCTTACTGGAAATGCAGTCAATCAAATCTGCAACTTAGAGCTAAAAACAAGACAGGACTTGGAGGATTTGAAGAATCAGATATTGACAGAACATCTACCTTAATCAGGGATCCTCAATCCTTGACAGATAGGCAGTTTGAGAAGATCACCCAGAAGCATTTAAACAAAGTGGTGTCTGCTCAAATTGTTTATAATATTTTTGAAAGAAAGGTACAAGGAGGTCAGGGAGAAACAGAAAAGGTGAAAAATGAGATGCTAGTTTACTTCCTAGAAGGTGGAAGTGTAAGGTGGATTAGTCAGTCAAATTTTATCTTTTCCAAACAAGCTGAGGAGCTACAGTATATTAGATTCCTACTGCAAATTGCTTATGAAGTGAACAAAAGCAAAGAGGCTATCACTCACAAATGGTTTCAAGAAATTGACAGGAAGCTGACTCTGCACAGACAAGCAAATCGACAAATGAGCAAATTCTCTTTGAAATATGTTGATGCTGAGGGAAATGATCAAGTCATGCCATTAGAAGAAAAACAAATCAAGTTTCAAGAAGGTGTTGGTCATTACTTTGGGTTTCAGCCTATGAATGGGAAAGTCAGTGTTCTAATGTTGAAGGACTTAAAAACTCAAGAAAGCAATGCAAATGACCTAAGAGCAGCTTACTGACAAATAAAATGTTCAAATGAAGAAATGAAGAAACTGAAGAAATTTGTTGGTGAGGCTTTGGCAATTGTGGAGGAAAATATGTTAAAGTCTTTTTTGAAGAATAATCCAGCTTTTGAGAAGATTAAATAAGAAGTAATTCTTTTTCCCTTATAATTCTTTTATACTGTTCTAGATTAATAGTTTTATTCTTTAGTTTTGACATCATCAAACCTTGATTTATGCTTACATTTTATAAAGCATAAATAGGGGGAGATTGTTAGGAATATATCCATTTGATGATGTACAAAATGCTAGAACAGGGTCTAGATTAGTTTATCTGTAATAAGTCTTTCTAGTCTCTAAAATATATAATCAGAGTCTAGATAGTCAACATTCATGTTATTTGTACTTAGAAGAATTTCTGTAGAAAGTGAAACCAGAGTCTACATGAAGATCAGAGTCTGGAAGGTGGTCAGAGTCTATAGATCATCAGAGTCTGTGAACTATCAGAGTCTACATCTAATCAGAGTCTGGAGATCATCAGAGTCTGAAGATTTCAGAGTCTATACAGAAGATCAGAGGAATGGAAAGTCTTCGAAGATCAAGATAATTTAAATTACAGATATGTTATGGGAAAGAAAGAGAATTCTACAAGGAAACTGTCAACTAATAATTAGGAATTATATTCCTATTGTAATTTATCTTTCTGTTATTAGTTGATAGGAAGCTCTCTATATAAACTCTATGTAACCTAATTGTAAAAGTGTGGGAAAATAATTGTCTTAGTAATATTTTTGTGAGAGCATAGAGATAGAGAGAGTTGATGTGATAAACATAGAGAAGCTGCTAGGGTTTGTGTACATCCTAGGAGAGTTTTGTATTCACAAATCAATAATACAAAACAGTTCTTATTCATATATTCGTGCTTGAGTTTGTTATTAATTTGATTTTAAATCGGGCAGAAAAGACACACAAGTATTCAACCCCCCCTTCTAGTTGTGCAACTGGGAAAACATTTTGATTTGTTTAAATCATGATGATATAAAACAATTCAGTGATATATTGGTTCCATGATTTAAGTAAATTAAAATAAATAAGAAGCATAATTATTTGTAGTATAATTATTATCTTTTATTACTCTGTAATAATTGAATAATATTTTATTACAAAATAATTGTGATATATTGATACTAATGGATTTGCTTAGTCTTTATGCTAAGTAAAATTGGTTTTTGAAAAAGCCGTTAGTATTAGTATATTTAGTTTTCTTTTTTTGACTGAATTTTAAACTTGAATGTATTAAAAAGAATTTCTTGTCTGATTCTTTTTCAAAACGTTTTATTCAAAGATACATTCATTTCTCTATCAGTTTTAAAGAAGAAAACATTAAAATTCTTTTTCAAAACTTCTCTTTTGAAAATTATTTGATTTACAACCCTACTTTGATTTCTAAATCTTAGGGTGTGAATCAAACTTTTCTTGAGGATAATTTTTCTCCAATCTCAAAATATTTTATCCTCTCTCCAAAGCTGGTTATAAATGCTATATTTTCAAAACCGTTTTCTCTCTTAATTTTTCCTTTTAAAGTGTGAGATACTTTGTGACTACTATTTTATTTGGAAAAATTATTTTTAACTTCGAGGTATCAATCACTTGTAAAATGATTTGTTTTTAAATACTTGTTTCAATGTATGTTTCAAATTGATTCAGAGTACCTAAACAGTGGTTGTTGCTTTGAATGCCTAGTACTGTATTGTTAAGCATTCATTCAACCCTAATTGTCATGTTTTTATTTTAAGTCGGGGATACTATCAAGTGGACGAAAATGATGTAAATCATAATTGCATTATGAGTCAGAAAATCATAGTCCTCTATCTGATAAGGATGTTTTGCAAAACTATTTTCAAAACTTACAGTACTTAGGTTATAAAAGAAAAAAGTCATTTTATTGAGATGGAATTTGGTAAGAGAGTTGAATTTCTTCTTTGGTATAAATTCCCGTGTTTTATTATGGGAAGTTTACCTTATTAGAAATTCATAAGTGATAGAATTTTTCTCTGATACACATTCTCGCGTTTTATTATGGGATAAGTATCATTAAAGAAAATTTTTATTGGTTTCATGTTCTTAAATGATAAATCTTTAGAACCGATAAAACTCTTTTACTAAAAGTGCTTTAATGCAATCCATTACCATTCCTTCTTATATTTTTCTTTCTCCTTGAGATGAAAAATATGTTTTGGAATGTTAAAGTGATTATTTCTCTATCTTATTTAATTGACTTTATCCGTTTAGCCCACAGTGGCTACAGAAGCTGGCCAGGAGGTTGAAAACCCATCAATCTCTTACCCAGGCCATTATACCAAACACCAATTCGTCCACTTCCATATATTAACCCTTGGAGATATAAGGAACATATATAGTTAAAAGTTGATAAGGGAGAAACTGCACTTGATGCAGCAAATAAGGATGAAGTCGGAAGTGCACCCATAGCTCTACCTCCAGCGAAGAAAAGTAGTATACAAACTGAGGTAACTGTAAGCTCATCTGCATTTTCTCGAAAGGATGCAGAGCTGAAAAGGCAATAAAACTGTCTCTGGAATCATTCTCTCAACAGGGTGAGTCCATTGAAATTCGCTCGTCAGCCAGAGCATCTTGTAATGAGTCAAGCACATCACTAGCGCTCACGTTGATGGTAAGCCTAAACAGATAAATTCTATGAACACATTGCAAGGAGTGCACAGTGAGAGGTATATGCATTTAGAGGAGATACGGACTCTAGCCATCCATTACATTGTCCAGGGTATCTACCTCAAACAGAAGTTAATCTTCTGCATCCCGAAAAGGAGATCTCTTGTTCAGATTTATCTGGGCTTGAGAGGAAACTACTTGACAAGAATTCTTCGGATGAGTCAAGTAGGGTATTTATACAAAATTCCCGTCACAGGGTTACGAGGGAAACGTAGGCTCTAATTTGCCATTCATTACATTGCCTACTACGTCGCCTCTCCAGGAAGGAACATTTCCAGATCCTGAAAAGGATGTCCACCTCCCATTTATGGAAAAGGTGTGAGGCAACCCCTTGATAGAACAAGGCAGGATTCCCTAACAGATTTTAAAATCTTGGAATAACCCATCTCAAAAAGGTGATGCTCCACTAGACAGTGATTTAGCAATTGCTATTGAGTCTGGTGCTGAGACAGTGTTAATGCATGATAGATCAAGAACACCTCAACGAGGCAATTCTCCACTTGATAGTGATTCAGTTCATTCTGATGAATCAGGTGTTGGGAATATATGAATTGACGGATTTCACTTGCAGGTACAGAAGGCTATATTTGGAATGCAGAGTGAAAGTGAGGGAGAGAAACACTTAAGTGAAAGTGAGGGAGAGATACACTTGAGTGAGAGATAAGGAGAGAAAGAGTGAAACACTCCTAAGTGCTCGACACTTGAGTGTAAACACTAACAGAACGTAGTAGAAGTGAGGAAACCATAAACCAAACACTTACCCTTATTACTTGCTACTTCTGAAAGAAAAGTTACTATATTTTTCCCGATCAATGACAGACGAGAACCTTCTTTGGAAGACAAACCATTCAAAAATGGGCCATTGAAGGATTCCTCAACTAAGGGGGAGAAGTTATAGGAAGAAAAAGGAGAAGTTAATAAAGTCTTATCTTCGTATCCTTGGGAAAAATTAATATCCTAAAGGGGTTCGTATCCTGGATCCTTAAGGGAAGATCCTTAGAAAAAGGGGTTCGTATCCTTGGAAGAAGTTAATATCCTTAGGGGGAGATTTTAGACAAGAAAAAGAAGAAAATCTTATCTTCTAATCCTTATGGGAAACAACAGAATATGGGAGAATCAAGAAACTGTATCCTATACTTGAAAGGAGTTATCAGTAGAGGATTCATCATCCAAGTGGGATGTACAGAAAAGAATTGACATTTCCATTAATTATCTAAAGGGAGAAGAAGAAAAAGAAGAAGAATCACATTCTCAGGGGGAGAACATTATTTGAGCAATGTTCTATATTTTATTGAAGATGTTCCCAGGAATTTTGATTCTTATGAAGCTCAGTTTATGATAAGTTCTTTGTAGGTCAAGCTATAAAGAATTTTGAAGCAGAGAAAAGCTCAAACACAGAGGAATGAAGATGATATCTATTGAAGATGCGTTCAGTGCTTAAGGAACACTCATTTTCTATTTCTCTTTACTTTTTAGAAATCTGGAAATGTATTATATGATCCAGAACCCAAGTAGTATTATTTACAAGTCTAGAGCATTAATATTTTCTTGTAGTTAGTTGAGTTATCCTCTAGGGATTTGCTTGTTAATCTCTACCAAACAAATAGGGGGAGATTGAAAGGCTGTATGTATAGACCTATATGTAACATAGGGTTATAACTCAACACAAGAACAGGACGTCTAAATAATATGAAGTTATCACCGGAATCAGGAAGACATGAAGACTTGGTAAAGACAAAGGATAAAGAAGAAATCTACAGACTTGAAGCATTAGCTCACTGGAAGAAGTTCATTAATATGTTCATGCCTCAGTGAAGAATAAAGGTTGAAGTATTCAAGGATGTGGAAGCAGTGAAGCAGTTGTCAAAGTACCAGAAAGATTCTAGTGATCCAAATCTGCAAATTAGTCAAGCAATGAATTGCAGAGCTCAAGTACAGGAATCGATAAGATAGAATATACGGCAAATACAAAGAATCAAAATATTAGATGAAATCTTGGAGTCTATTATAGATTGCTGGAGGAAGTTCATTCATATGTTCAGACTTCAGTGAAGGATAAAGTTCGAAGATGTTCAGGGTTTCAAATATGTTTATGGTTCAGCATAAGTGCCAGAGGATTCCAATGTACTTACAATCGAAGCACTTCTAATCAACAAGGAACAAAGTCAATTGTATTGTAAAGAAGATGTGAAGATCAAGATCGTGCTAGTCGGTTGTGAACCAGACCAGTTGCACCAATCGACAGTACAAAAGAGTTTGAGAATTGCATCACTGATTCAGAAGAATTGGCCAGATACTGAGATGAGTAACATGAAGTGGTATGTGATTAGGCCCAGAATAAATCAAGGTCAAATTAACGAGGAAATATTTATTTGACTTGGTTGTAGTGGAAGAAATGTTATTAAGGGCTTAACAGGTTCGAATTTGGCTAAGTAAAGAAGACTACATAAGCTGTATCCAGAAGTCAACTTGGTCAAGCTATTTCGTCTTATTCACCAATGGTTATAAAGCTATTTTGTCTTATTCACAGATGGTTAACAACCATCGTGTGAAATCAAAGAATTGGTGAAAAGAAATAAAAAGAAATAAAAGGAAAAGCACACCACTTTCCGATGGTTGTTGAAGCAAAGGAATTTCCGATAGTTGTTAAAGCTAATAATTTCGATGGTTAACAATGTTTGAAATAATTGATTTTATTTCAGTAATTGTTTTAATCCTCCGATACTTATTCTACAGACTCATCGAGGGTTAAACAATTACTCAGTAAATTGTTTCTGATACTTAAGGAAAAACAGAAGTGAAGAAGCAACTAGTTACTTGGTCCTAAATGAGCCACGTATCCTTGGTTGAAAAAGTTTACACATATATTGAAGCAGAGCCATTCATTTGGAAGAGTCTTCAACAACATAACAAAAATATCCAGAGAGAGAAGGCAGAGCCGGAGAGGAGAGAACACATAGAAAAATCTATACCTCTTCACCGGAGATGTATTAGTGGCCGGTCCATTAACGGAAAATGTTCAGGGCCACTATATATCACTCTCTACGGTCTTAGTTTCCTTTGTACTGATCTATAAATACTTGTATAGGAAATTGAGAGTTATATTTTTGTTAAGCAGCGAAGAACTTATTCTTCGGACCGGATTTGTTGGCCGGGTGTAGCAACCTCAGGGTTTATATTTATCAAATGATATATTCCCCGAATCTTGTGTTGTTTATTTTCCTGCTGATTTTCTAGAACCGAAATGATTAATCCTAAACACAGAAAATTAGTAAGCAGCTCCGTAAACACTATTCACCTCAAGAACACGAGCCCACTAACCGAACTCTAAATTATTTATCCGCAAAAGATTTGAAAGAATTTTTTTGATTTAGTGAGTATCGTATTCAACCCCCCTTCTACGATACTTCCGGGGCCTAACAAACACTCTATGTGACCTAATTTATTTGTCGAAGTTTAGAGAGCATAGAGATAGATAGAGTTGCTGTGAGAAACATAGAGTAGTTTCTAGGGTTTGTGTACACCCTAGGAGAGTTTGTATTTGTTCATCAATAATACAAACTGTTAGACCAAATCAAGCCTAGTTTATGTAATTATTTGTCTTGTTGTAACATATTTAGTACTTCTGTAATATGGTAGTGACTTAGATATTTCTATGTATTATTGCAGATAGAAGTTTGATCAGATTATAATTTCAGTTGTAAATAAAGTCAAGAATAAAGTCTGTTAGAAGATTCAAGCTGAATCATGCAACAAGACAAAGAAGACCTATTGAAGAAATAAGGAATACAGTCTGAAAATTCAACTAAGGCAATTGTTCATTCGAGAAGTCACCAATTCGAGAAGTCAGAAATATGTAACTAGTCGAGAAGTCTCAAAACACATTCATTGGCTCAGTATTCGATCGAGAAGTCATTCATTCGAGAAGTCAAGATATTGAAGTCAATCGAGTAGTGTGAAATGTCATACATTCGAGAAGTCCAGAAATCAATTCGAGAAGTTAGCAAAAGGAGCATTCGAGAAGTGATAAAGCTGAATCAATCAAGAAGTCTCAGATTCAAGTGTTCATTCGAGAAGTCTAGTATAATCGAGAAGCCATCTAATATAGTATGCAATCGAGAAGTCTAAACATTCGAGAAGTAAATCATTCGAGAACTAATTGAGAAGTCACAGTTAGTACTCAATCGAGAAGTCAATCACTATGACTTCTCGAATCAATTCTAATAGAGTACTCGACTGTTCCAATGAGCTATTTTCAAGGAGAATTGCAGAAGAACAAGACAAATAATTTGCAGCTCTGTCTTTGCAGGACGAGTCAAGCCTGTGAAGATAGAGATAAGTCTACAATGAAACTGGGAAGATATAAGGCTGTACGTAGCAGACTGTCACAACAGTGTTAGCTAGAAATAGATATTAGTCAAATATAAAGTATATCTTGTCTATTTCTAGTTTTAGCTAAACTGTCTTATATGAGCATGTGCACAGGACATGTTGTCTATATATTTTATGCACAACCACATTTGACAGTATCTTTGAATCTTTACATAGAGTATTAACAATTTGTAATTTTCCTAGAACAAGAAGCTAAAATTCAAGTTGAATTTCAGATTGTAGCAAAGATTCATTCTAATACAATTAGATTGAAAGTTACATCTTGAGTTTATTTTACTTACTGTTATATTATTTGATAAACACTTGACTTGTTTAAGATTCAATCTTTCAAACAGTTCATCAAATTTTTCTTTAAATCTTAAGAGTGCAAAAAAGTTGAAGTATACATTCACCCCCCCCCCCCCCCCTCTGTAAACTTTGTTTTCTTTAAATCTTAAGAGTGCAAAAAAGTTGAAGTATACATTCACCCCCCCCTCTATAAACTTTTGGACTTCTAATTCCTAACACAAACATAGTGTTTAATCTTTGTTATTTATACGAAACTTGAATCTATTGAGTTTGATTTTAAACCAAGCAAAAAAATAATATAAGTATTCAATCCCCTTCTACTTGTGTAAGTGGGAAAACATACTCCATCCGTCTTAAATTACTTTTCCTTTTAAATTTTGCATATATTTATATTTTAAGATGTATTCAACATATAGTTCAATTAATTAATTTTTCAACATTCTTTCCGGACCACTTGTTTTTGCGTTGACTATTCAAATTAACAAACAAACAAATTTTTCAAAAAAAAAACACCAAATTACTGCTTGTACATTCCCTCAAACTTCAAATTACTGTAGAACAAACTATCCTTCATATTGAATCCATAAAGGGAAATACAGAACGTGTGCGATTCATTCTGAGTAGAGCTGTAAACGAACCGGACATGTTCGATAAGCTCGGTATGTTCGTTTGTGTTCGAGTTCGTTAAGCTCGTCGGATAAGCTTAACGAACTCGAGTTCGAACAATAAAATATGTTCGGTAAGGTTACCGAACATTGTTCGGTTCGTTAGGATTTTCGTCCGAGTTCGTTAAGAGTTCGTCCGAGTTCGTTCGAGTTCGGTAAGCTCGAGTTCGTTCGATAAAAAATAATAATATTTACAATTTTTTTATTTTTTTTATTTTTCAAATTATTATATATATATTTTTTACAATATTATATGTATAATTACCGAACTGTTCGTGTTCAGTTCGTGTTCGGTTCGGTTCGGTATGTTCGCGAACTGTTCGTGTTCGTTCGGTTCGTTACCGAACTCGAGTTCGGACAAGAAAAATTGTCCGATAAGCTTACCGAACATTGTTCGGTTCGTTAAGAATTTGTTCGTGTTCGTTAAAAGTTCGTCCGAGTTCGGTTCGTTTACAGCTCTAATTCTGAGGGAGTTTGCAAACAAAAATCTTTTGGTCAAGCTGGATTTTAAAAAATGCACTGCACTTTGCTGGGCTGCATTTGAGGGACACACTGAAGCGGTTGAGGTCCTGATTGATGCAAACATGTGTAAATTAAGTTAAATGGGATTTTTTTGTCCAAATCATGATTATTAATCCCTTAATAAGTCAAGTTAAGTCCGGTTGACTTATTTTATAAATAAGTTATAAATTAAAAATGTGTGTATATATATATATGTATATATATTTATAAGTTAATTATCAGAAACTCCAAACGAGGTGTATAATCATTTGACTAATGTCACAAAACAAACGTATAATTTTAATTTTTTTTTTTAAATATTGGGGGCCTATCAATGGATCGGAGAACCGACTCGATAGGATCCGATCCGAGTCTATATAAACGGATATGGATTTGTCTAAAAATGATCCGATTAAAATAATATGATTATTAAATGGATCAGATATGAATTTAGGCCAATTTGATCCATTAATAACCTGATCCGATTATTATATACATATATAAATATAACTTATATATAATAATTAAAAATATACTTAATATAGTCATTCAAATTTTAAATTACACACATATATTTATTGTGCCACACATGAATATTAAAAGAAAATATATAATAAATCAAATAAGTCCATTCTTTCATATTTTTTATTTTTAAACCTATTTAGGTTCGATTGTTATATTTTCTAATTTAAATCAAAATTTTATGACTTAGTTTTTTCGGATTATAACGTTATAAATTTGCCAAAATCAATATTCCCCCAGTCTCACCCATTTGTTTACGTTTCGGAGAGAAGATCTGACACACATTTTAATGTGCATATAAAGTATAGTTCCATAACTTATTTTTAAATTTTTTTTTTCTGAATAAAAATTTAAACATTCAATTTTTATTCAAAAACAAAAAATTGTAAAAAATAAGTTATGGAACTATATTTTATATGCACCTTAAAATTGTAAAAATAAGTTACGGAACATTGTAAACAACCGTTACATATTTTAAATATTTAAATAATATATATATATATATATATATATAGATATATATATATATATAAATAGATAAATATTAAAATAATATGTGGGGTCTGGTTAAGACCGAAGTGTATCCCATTCCCAGCTGCAAGCTCTTTATAGTATAAATATACATCAAGCATCTCCAAATATTTTCATCGATTAACCCGGTAATTCACTCCCACGTTTATCCATAAAATATAATTATGGATAATTTACATGCTTTGTATGACGCTGCCATGGCCGGAGATGCTGATGCCATAGCTAAATTGGAGACGGAAGCTGAAAGAGTGAACGAACGTGAAGAAACAATCCTTCATATTGAATCCATAAAGGGAAATACAGAACGTGTGAGATTCATTCTGAGGGAGTTTGCTAACAAAAATCTTTTGGTCAAGCTGGATAATCAAAAATGCACTGCACTTTGCTGGGCTGCATATTACGGACACACTGAAGTGGTTGAGGTCCTGATTGAAGCAGCCAGACATTTGCCTCCTTCAGCTGATGATAATCCACTTTCTTCTTTTCAATCTTTCCTTATGCAAGGTAACGAATTTTTGGACACTGCCTTACACACTGCAGTCAGGCAAGGTAAGTTGGCTACTGCTAAGCTATTAGTTGAGGCCGACCCAACTGCTACATATATTCAAAACAAGAGAGGTGAAACACCAATCTACATAGCTGTGGAAAGAGGGTACTTCGATACAGTGAAGATGATCTGTACAACTTGCACATCTCTATCTAATTTGGAGGGTCCTCGTGGTAGTACTGCTTTGCACGCTGCTATTAAGAATCTCCACCAAGGTATGTAACAATTCAATGTATTAAATCCACGATTCACCAGGAAGAATTAAGAATTTTCAAACTATTCATATTTATATTAAATATTCACCAAGGAAGAATTTTATAATATTTTGAATATTAACTATGTTTGTTTGATAGAATCTTAAATATGGTATTTGTTCTGATACTTTCACTTTAATTCCTAAGCAGCGAAGAAAGAAGATAGAGATGTGATCCGGATGATCATCGATAAATGTGTGAATACTTTAAAGGATGGGGTCGCGGATTTAGTTGGATTATTTAATAAAACTGATGAGGACAGACGTACTATCTTAGAACTCGCGGTGGAGCGAAATGAGGTGGACGTGGTTAAATTGATATTAGCACAAAATCCAGCCTATGCAGAATCGTGGAATCGTGATATTATTAGTCTGATGCCTTTAATTTACAAAGCCACCGACAAAAAGCACACAGATATTGTCGAATTACTCACTCAAGTATACACTGCCGCAAGTACTCGAGAATACAACACTGCCTCAAGTACTCGAGTATACAAGTACTCGAGAATAGAGAGGCTTGAACACTATCTTTTATGTAGATATATGGCTCTCTTGATATCCGCTTTTGAAGGCCGTCAAAGAGGTATGAAATATATACTACCATTTTACTAATTTATATAAAATTTAATATAATTTCTTTATAGGGAATGTTAAATTAAAAACAGCTTAATAAATTGGTTTATTTTTAAAATTATTCTAATAACTATAGTGTTTTTTTTCCAAAATCACTAATAATTATAATGTTGACTTTATATGTTATTTCATATAAAATTAATATTAAATTAAGAAACAGTTTAATAAATTGCTTTATTTTAAGAAATATTCTGATAAGTGTAATATTGACTTTTATATATTATTTAATCAATTATTATTATATTTATGTTATTTTAGTTGAACCTCTCTTCACTATCATTTTCTTGATCCGCATGTATGGTATACATATTTTCTTCTTAATATTTATATATGTTAAATCCATACACAACATTCTTATTTCTTAGTATGTTATTTGTATTATACTATAGATAAGATCAACTTACTTAATAACTGAACAATATACATCGATTAGGAGAGTGTTGGGGGTGATTTCTTTAAAATAGTCTATTTTAAGTTTTAATATTATTTGCTAAAAATATTTTTAGGGTACATATGTAAACTTATGATTATTATTATTTATTTATTATATTATTAATTTATAATATATATATATATATATATATTAACAATAAAATTATTCAAATATATAATAACTTAAAGTTAATATTTTAACTTTCACTGACTTTTTTTGAATATCGTTTTACAATTTGAAATTGCAAATATAAAGAGCATATATATTTTGATGTAATTTATATATTTGTTATAACATTTTTCTCAGAACGGGCCTCCAATCTATTGGACAGGGATAGAGAAAGCATTGTGAACTTTGTTGACAATCTAGGCTGGACGGCACTTCACCATGCAGCATATTACGGATTGGATTCAATAATAGATGTCTTAGTACAAAAGCAAAAAACTTTTGGACACCAATTTATGTATGAAGATAAGGTATCAACACCCTTTCATGTTGCAGCCCGGAAAGGATATACTTCTACAGTGATACGTCTTATGCGGTTATGGCCATCTTCGTCTTCAGCATACACTGCTATCGATAGAAATGAACAAAATATACTACACTTGGCGGCATTGCAAAGTAAAAAAGAAATGATACAAGGTATTTTGAAATATTGTTCAAAGGAGTATAAGAACGAATTTGTCAATAAGCAGGATAAAAATGGCGATACACCACTTCATATGCTTATCCGACGAGGTTGCTATGTTCCGGAACTCATGAAATACAAGGGACTTGATACAGAGATTAAAAATAATGAAGAGTGGACTCCTCGAGACCTTTTATATTTTGAAGACCAAATTATCAATGATCAGGTATTTTAAAATCTATTTTAATTTAATTTCTTTCTATGATAATTTATAAAAACTAGTTTTTTAGACTCAACTTAATAAGAAAGTAATAAAATAAAACATTAGAGATTATATTTTAAATTTGTTAGTACAAATTTTGTTTGTGCATTTAGTATGCAGGTCACCCCTTCCTAAGCGAGCAACCGCAAGCAAGAGGTATCCAGATAAACACTAAAAATTATATATATATATATATATATATATATATATATATATATATATATATATATATATATATATATATATATATATATATATATATATATATATATATATATATATATATATATATATATATATATATATATATATATATATATATATATATATATAGTATCTAGCTATCTAGCTAGATATAAATTACCCATTTTTAAAAACTATCTAGCTGAGTTAGTAAAAAGATTGATTTAATTTGAAAATAGGATTATAGATAATATAAAGCTTAGATTAATATATACTATCTCCGTCCAATTTTAATTGATATTTGACTTTTTCACATGTATATTAAAGATGTAAAAAATAATAATTATACTTAATATAAAATTTTAATTTTTATATCAAAATAAAGTTTAAATTCTAAACTTTAATTTGATATAAATATTGAAAATAATAAATATATTTCAATACAATTTTTTTAATATCTCAATTTATGTATTAGAATGTCAAATATCAGTTAAAATGGGACAAAATAAGTATTATTTAGTAAAAATTATGACTTTTCAAAAATAAGTGGTTTGAGAGTAAATATTGAATATAATTGAAAACAAGCATATAATTGTGTTAGAAAAATAGATTTTTAAGCATAGAATTATATTACTTGTTTAATTTATTTGTCCATTTGTAGGGACAAATAAAAATTACGTTGGACGATATCAAGGCAAAATCAAATTACCCAGATTTGAACATTGTAGATAAAAATATAAGGGAGGAAAAAGATGTGAAATTTGAGGATGCAAAGAAAGATTTTGTAGATAAAAAGCGTGGACAGATGAAAAGAGATCTAGAAAAGTACAAAAAGAGGAACAACACCCAGATTGTAGTCACTGCACTTATAACTACAGTAGCTTTTACTGTAGGATTCACGATGCCTGGCGGTCTCTATCAAAGTGGAGAACTGGATCAAGGATTGGTGATTCTTTCTAAAAAGACAGCCTTCAGAGCATTCATGGTATCAGATGCATTAGCTCTTCTACTGTCAACATGTTCTTTGTTTCTTTACTTTCTCGAATCCATGTATGAAGATCTTGACCAAATGGCAAAACTCAATTCTGCATC
Organism: Oenanthe sinensis; assembly: GCA_028671895.1. Classification (NCBI taxonomy): domain Eukaryota; kingdom Viridiplantae; phylum Streptophyta; class Magnoliopsida; order Apiales; family Apiaceae; genus Oenanthe; species Oenanthe sinensis. The sequence continues at coordinate 5,736,511 of JAPMAC010000198.1, forward strand.
AACTGCACTCAACATTGTTTCCGTTGTGGCAATGATGCTGACTTTTATTACGGGAACATATGTGGTGTTATCCCACTCACCAGCTCTCGCCATTACTGTTTCCATCATTGGCTCCTTTTTCTTTCTTTTCGTCATTGTTCTATTAATTAAGATGGTTTATGATCATCAAGTAAAAAAGAAAAATGAATACTGAATATGTTTATTGTTATTTTAAACTATTTTTGTCTTTTATCTTTTCATGTTATATCGTACATGACTACATAAGTAAAGGAATGTTGTTAATTAGTGAGAAGAAGTAGCAACTGTGGAGGGACTGTTTTATTGGTTAATTGTATTTAAAAGACGACAATATGTTCGCTTTGGTTTCAATTCCTTTTACGAGCAAAGTGAGAGTTTGCACAGTGGTTTCATTGCCTTTTGGTATTAATCACCATAAACTTTCTTTCGACAGCAGTTACATATTTGCATTAAAGAAAGGAAACTGTTGATTACAGCAAATTGAGAGTATTAAGACATCAGGATTTGGACACTAGATAACTACAACTATTCCTATTCGATTAATTCAGTGTTGTAAGTCCACCGGTCAGAAGTCAGTCTGGTCAGATGTCTAGCTAAGCAGGATGACTTGGACCGAAAAATTAAGTTTTGTCCGGTTCCTGGCAATGGAGGTTGGATTGATACAGGAAGAATGTCCTATCAAAACATCGTGGATTTGGCTGTGCTGTTGTTGGACTCCCATCCCAGACACTCGCTTCAAGGAAATATGAGTCGTTTGTATTCAGCAGGTTCAAAATACCTAAATATCGTATCATATGGACAAAATCTTTACCAATAACAACTACAATAAAATTAACAAGGACCACGTTAGATCATAAATTAACTCATCTTTCGCCAAGCAGATTGTAAGAATAATTGTCCTATAACATTGTTATTGTTTTTTTAAGGCAGGTTTAAAAACATTAAAAGCTGGTCAGGATAATTTATTTATGTCTTCCTTAAAAAATTGTTTTTTGTATTTTGCACAAAATTATAGAGGTACTTTCACTAAATATTATTTGATTCCTTTTGTTGGGAAAAAGAATTCAAAAATAATCTGCTAGCATAGATACACAAACTTAACAACAACACAACTATATGCAGTCAGAGACGGAGGCGGGGTCCCTGGCCCCTCGTAGGATTTTGGTTTTTTTTGTTCATATAGATATGTTTACTTCTTATATATGTTGTCTAAAACATAATTATTTCGTTTAGGTTTTTTTAATTCCTGAAATAAATTACTTATTTATGAAAATAAGTACGTAAATTTGTAATTTTTTTCAAAATAAGTACTTATTTTTTTATAAAAAATTTTAACTTTCAGTTTCTAAAATAAATACTTATTTTTTTTAAATGTATGTAAATATGTATTTTTTATAAATAAATAACTTATTTCTTATTTTGGAGAGACAAATATTTAATCCATTTCTTATATGAGAAAACTTCTCCTAAGATGACTTTAGGTAAGTTATCTAAGATTATAATGATTTGCATGTAAAGCTGAGTAACAAATTTGTAACTATCATCCTCACCCCTTGAATTTACATAAATATCTCTCTTTTATTATTCAGTTTTAGCTTAACCATATTACTAAGGTCATGATCAGGAGTTTAAAGCCCATTTTATATTTCTACTTCTTTAATCTCTATTCTCTGCTCGTCCGTCCGACTAATATTATTATCATGTACTCACTCCGTCCCACCCATTTGTTTACATTTGGGTTGGGCACGAAGGTTAAGAAAATTGTATAAAATATTATGAAAGAGAATGAAAAGTGGATGAAAGAGAAGAAAAGTGGGTAAAGTGGTGGAGTCAATTGATATTTAATTTGATAGATTTGAAGAGGTGGAGGAAAGTAGTGAGTGAGAGTAAATTTTATAATATAAAAGTTTACTATTTTTAGAAAGTTTTGAAATATAAAGAATTGGGTGGGACATCTAAAAAAAAAAGGCTAAAGAATTGGATGAGACAGAGGGAGTAAGGGAGTATTATTTATAGTTTAATATAGCATACTGGACTCTGATGCTGGTATTAAAATCGAAGGAATAATATTTTTAATTTTTGATTAGTATATATATGTCGGCCCCCCTTAAATATTATCCCTATTTATGTGTAAAAATAGAATAGTAAGCCAATTAATAAAACAAACCAGCAAGCACCAGAAAATTGTAGCAACAACAAAGAAAATAATAACAAAAGAAGAAAACAACACAATTTTTGACGTGAAAAACCCTCTGATGTGAAGAGAAAAACCACGAGGTGACAGTAAACCACCCACACTAAAATTCCACTATAAATAACGGGTTACATAATTTTTCTCTAGATAATACTAGAGGTATATACAAGTATTAATCTTCATATAAATATGGATTTCACTAATAATACATCAAATCAAAGTTTGGATACTCTCACTGGTTTGGAGTAATACAAATTGAATGCAAGATACAACCTTCAAACTTCAAATGTTGAGCTTCCGTTGTTGCCAGAGATACATCCTGGTCTTTCTTAGGAAAAACTTGAGAAACGCTTTGTCTCTTCAGAAAATTGTTTCATTTGTTTGATGTCTATATATATTTAGTAATAATTTTCTAACTTCAAAATTGAATTTTAATACTGAGTAACAAATGAAGATTATGAATGTTCTAAATTAAGAAAAATGTTGACTATTAGGGGTTCTTTGTTTAATTACAGGTACAAATTAAAATTGTACTTGGTGATGTTGAGAGTAATCACAAAAGGGACATTTCTGAAAGTTTAGTGCTACCTAGTAAACGACAGGCAAAAGACATGGTGTTTAATGAACGAATAAGACAACATCCAGAAAGGTATAAAGAAACTCATCCCGATCAGGGCCAATGGTATGCTGATGCTGTTAACGGACATGTTATTGCCAAAGCTGCATTGGAGAAGAAAACAGATACATCGAACAAAGAAGAAGAAAATATCCTTCATCTTGAATCAAAAAGGGGAGATGCAGAACGTGTGCGATATATTGTGGAGGAGTTTGCAAACAAAAACCTTTTGGGCAAGCTGGATTGTAACACCCCAGTACCACAAAAAGTACTACTACTAAGTGCTCCAACAAATCATTGATCTTTTGGGGGCCTGTGGTGGGCTTGTGGATTACCCAAGTTATTGCATTTGGGCCAGTTTACTTTGACGGGACTTGACCCGATTTTCGAAAAAGACTCGGGATTTGACCCGGGTTGTCACATATGGTATCAGAGCCAACTCTCGAAAGCTTGATTCGTCAAGTTGCCAGAGGTGGGGACACGAAGCCAGCCGGTATTATCCCACAATGGCTAGAGAAGTTCGATCTGGGCCTATGGGCTATCTGTTCGGCCTGACGAGGACGTCAGGAATTTAAGTGGGGGAGTTTGTAACACCCCAGTACCACAAAAAGTACTACTACTAAGTGCACCAACAAATCATTGATCTTTTGGGGGCCTGTGGTGGGCTTGTGGATCACCCAAGTTGTTGCATTTGGGCCAGTTTACTTTGGCTTATTTCAGATTCGGAAGGCGGGACTTGACCCGATTTTCAAAAAAGACTCGGGATTTGACCCGGGTTGTCACATGGATAAATTAAAACAAACTGCACTTCACCTTGCAGCACATCATGGACACACTGAAGTGGTTGAGGTCCTCATTGACGCAGCCAGATATTTGCCTTCTTCTTCAACAAATGATGATACCCACAATCCAGTTAGTCTTTTTCAAGCTTTTATTAGGCAAGCTGTTGGTCCAACGGGGAACACTGCCTTACATGTAGCAGTCATTTATGGTAAAGTGGCTACTATCGAGCTATTAGTGGAGGCCGATCCAAGTAATGGCCATATTCAAAACCGTTAACACAAAACTCCAATCTACATAGCTGCTGAAAATGATTACATAGATATAATAAAAGCGATCTGTACAAGTTGCGCAACTTTGTCTTTAGTGGTATTGGAACGACCGCTTTTCATGCTCTTCTAAAGAATATCTGACAAGGTATGCAGTACACGTACAAATTAATTTAATTAGGTCTCGAGTATTCTATTCGAATAGGTACATATGATCTGGATGTTGGGAATAATTCAAAACTAAACACAATTAGGGCTGAGCAAAACCGAACCAGAACCGAAAAACCGAACCGAACTGTGTAAATTCGGTCTGGTTCGGTCCTGATTTTTTAAAAATTTGGTCTATTCGGTCCGGACCGAATAGACCGAAATAAAGATCGGTTCGGTCTGATTTTTATTAAAAAAATTCAGTCTGGACCGAATAGACCGAAAAATATATATATATATATATATATATATATATATATATATATATTTATATATATTATTTTTTTATATATTTTATAAGTTATATACTTAAATACTTTATATAAATATTATATAATATATCTTATAACTTATAGACAGTATATGATGTATATCAGAGCGTGAGTCTGTGTCTTATAGAGCAACAGCCGACAGATCCAGGCTGAACTTGATTGCAGATCCAGCTGAGCCCAGGGCCATTCAAATTTGTATTACGATTTTATTTTAAACTTGAATGTAGTGTATTTTACTATTTGTGTGATTGTGTAATTTGTGTATTTGTGTAATTGTGTTGATGAATGGATTCAACTATCAAATTATGGATTGGAATTGGATGCAGATTTTTTTGGTTATTTATAAGTTATAACAGCTTAAAGAAAAAGTGCAGAAAACAGGTTTTTGAAATTTCGATTTTCTGGGACCGAACCGAAATAACCGAAATATTTCGGTTCGGTTCTGGTTCGGTCCAGGCGCATATTTTGGTCCGGTTCGGTTCCAAAAAAAAATCTTATTCGGTTTTCGGTTCTTTCGGTTCGGTCTGATTCTGGACCGAACCGACCGAATGCTCTACCCTAAACACAATAATGGGGAAATTATATAAATAATTTAACAAAAACATGCATATTAAACCAATTCACAAAACAAATCACGAAGGTAGAAACAATATATCTCAATCAGTAACTACAAAGACAAGAGAAAAGTTAGAATACTTAGCTCTAACAGAAATTTTAAGCATACACTGATAGAACAAAAAGGACTGCTGAGTCGCCAAGTCTTGCAAGAAGTCTTGACTGTTCTTGAAGAGATTATTGTTCCACTACGCTGTGTTGAGTTGCAGCAATATCACTTCCAGGATAAACTAACACAGAGTACTTCGTCCACATATACGTAGCACTCAACAGCGACATGCACCTCAGTTCGCCCAAAAAACCTATGTATGATATGTATAATATGAATGTGGAAGATACAGAGTATGACTGCTAGGGTTTTCTCAAACTTGTGTCAAATTTTTGTTCCTTCTATCTCCAACGTTTTTATGTATATATAATACAATAAAACATAACAGTAGATAAAACATTAATTAAAATAATTATTCTGACTTAAAAAATATTTAATAGAATATATATCAGAATCAGTAACAGTCATCAGAGTTTAGCTAAATAGTCCATCAGAGTTTATAAACTCTGTCAGTCCATCAGAGTTTATTGTCAAACTCTGATCCAGCCTTTCATTAGAGTTTACTGTCAAACTCTGACCCAGCCTTCCATCACAGTTTACTGCTAAACTCTGATGAGGTGGTCCATCAGAGTTTATAAACTCTGACTCAACCTCTTCCATCAGAATTTACTGATAAACTCTGACTCAGCTCTAGTCACAATATACACTGACAGTGACTTTATTAAACACTGATTACTGACAGTAACTTTATAAACACTAACAGTGACTTTGATTCAATATTCATATTAAAATAATATTTAAAGTCATAATTAAATTAATTAATCATGTAATAAAACTCCTCGCCCAGGTCGCCTCGCGTACGCGAGACGCCGAGACATTCGCCCAAATCGCCCTTCGACCCGACCCGAGGCGAGGCGACGGCGGCGCGCGTATGCGCGAGCGCGAGAGCACTCTAGTACACCATGCACACTCACATGCCTTAGTAGTTGACACTACTCTTGCACATATATGCATATAAAGCACCCACACCCATATTACATTCTCTATGTGGGACAATAACATTTAACCCATTTCAAGCTAGCAACTTCTACTCAATTTATTTATGGATTACACTAAGAAAATGTTTTAGATCCAAACATGAAAGTTTAAGTCCTCATAGCAAGGAACAACTTCCAATAGTTAGTTTCCGGAAATTACATCAAGAACATATATAAAATATATCTTAAACTTTTCATTTTCTAATACCGAATCTTCACACCGTCTTTATCTTAATAAAGTACCTAGCAAAATATATTTACATATAAATACTCTTATTTCGTATATCAATATTGAATGGAACACGTGTTCAAATAGTATATTTTCACTTGACTTGCAGTGACGGAAGAAGAAAGGGATATGATTGGGATGATGATTAATGCAGCCAGACATTGGAGCGCAGAGGACACATCACATGTAAGTTTTGAAGCATTTTGTGATAGAACCGAAGAGTCCGGAAGCACTATTTTACAACTGGCGGTGGAGAGAAACTATGTGGACGCAGTTGAACTAATATTACTAGAAGATTCGGGTCGTGGAAGTAAAAAGCATGATCTCATGTGTTTAATCTACAAAGCCACCGATAAGGAGCTTAGTAAGGATATTGTCAAATTACTCTCTGAAGCTTACGAAGCAAGAATCAACTCTGATCATAAAGGTGTTTTGGACATGAGCCTAGGCAGGCCCAATGACATAAATTGACTGGCCCACCTTGTATTTGGGCTCACATGGCTCCAAATCCCACATCCAACTCGCATCGCTTTAAGGAGGACAAAATATTCTAAGGCCCCTGGCCTAGCGTGAGGTCGCATCGCTAGCTCACCAGCCTTAGACACATTTAGGTTCAAGAAGGAAGAAAGAGGAGAACCGGCCCTCAGCCTGGTTCGCTCCTTATCACTTCATTATTCTTCAGGTCGCATAGACTTGACAGAGGGCCCTCAGCCCAGCTCGCCTCATTAGGCTCTCCTCGCTTGGCTCGCTTCGCTAGCGCGGAGTACTTAACACAGATTTCTCATAACTAGCTGAAAAACTCTTAGTCTTATGGGTTAGGAGCTTGATATTATTTACTAATCTGAGGATTATAGAAAACCCCCGGGGTAATATCTCAACATACTTATTTATTTGCAGACAGCTATCCCCACGGGCTCTCCCATCTACATACTGCTCACACGAGGCCACATCACGCACAACTGCTCCCGTGACAAGTATGGTACATTTATACAATGTCATAGAGCGTACCCAATTGTGCTAGTTACATGTGCATATCTAATGCTCTAAAATTAATAATCAGTTCTTCAACTAACTTTTACTCCAAAAAACCTTACTTATACTATATATGGATATATGTGGTCGTATAATACCACATAAATACATTGTGATTTTATTGTGAATTTCTGACTATTGTTTGACATAATTTATGTATTTTGAATCTGTGATAAATAGTTGTTTATATGTTTAACAATTTTTTCATGTGTTCTGTAATTAAATTTGTTGTTGTTTCCTCGGTTATATATTAGTTCATCGTTCAACCTAAGCCTATATATATATATATATCACATATACGTACGTAACTCCAGCTCAGTTCACTTTCATATATCATTTTCAATTATTTAAATGACTCATGCATCTCCAACCATCAATCTCCTACTCCCTCGGATATTTCTATCTCTTTTCAATTTCAGATTCTCTCTTTAACGCTTTAATATTTTTGTTGACGCGGCCACCATATATATCCATCATATATGTACCAATCTTCTCTGATCTATTCTAAGCACTATTCTCCGACCTGGTATGATGTTGCCTGCCTTGCATAGCGATGAAATCTGGTGATCTGCAGGGAAATGCTAGTGATTTGTTGGAATTTTTTTCAGGATCTGTGTCGCGGCTCTTGCAAAAAGAGAAGCGGCTTGTAACTTTTGCTGAAAAAGAAGGGTGGACACCACTTCACTATGCTACATATCACAATTTTGATTCAATACTCGAGGATATAAAGAAATTGATGATAGATTGTACAAGTACATGCGATATTGTACACTTGGCTGCAGTTCGTGATGACAAAGAAATGGTACGGGCGATATTTTAGAACATTGTCCAGAAAGTAAGAAGCCTGACACTGTGAATATGCGAAATGACCAAGGCAACACTGTGAGATACAGTCTTTTTATTAGGTTTTGGATTATTTTGTCTAAACATTAAGTGTAAATTAAATTAGAAATAGGAAATTACTAAAGAATATAGTAAACCTCCCTTAGGCTTATTCAAAGTGACAGTCAACGAGTAGAAAGTCTGCTTTTATAAACTAACCAAATGATTTTCTTTCAACATATAATTAGACAAGACTTATTAAAATAATTATAAAATCAAATCTAATTAATATATGTGACATTTTGAGGCAAAGACTGAAGATGAACAAATACAACATTTTTAACACTACTTTTACGAAACAGAAAATGATTTGGATCTTCGGCTCTATCTTAATTAAGTTCCCCTGCAAGATTCAGCAGAAACCAATTAACCTAGCAAAATATATTTACATATCAAATACTTTTTGTTTCGTAGATCAATATTGAATGGAACACATGATGTTCAAATAGTATTTTTACTTGACTTGCGGTGACGGAAAAAGAAAGAGATGTTATTGGGATGATGATTAATGCAGCCAGACGTTGGAGCGCAGAGGACGCATCACATGTAACTTTTGAAGCATTATGTGAAAGAACCGACGAGTCCGGAAGCACTATTTTACAACCGGCGGTGGAGAGAAACTATGTGAATGCAGTTGAACTAATATTACTAGAAGATCCAGGGCGTGGAAATAAAAAACATAGTCTCATGCCTTTAATCTATAAAGCCATCGATAAGGAGCTTAGTAAGGATATTGTTAAATTACTCTCTCAAGCTTACGAAGCTGGAATCAAAGCTGATCATAAATATGGGTGAAATTGAGTAGAATAAATGCGAGTAACAGTATGATTAGATTCAGCTCGAATTTATAATTAATTTTTGCTATCAAAGCGCGCTATAAAGGTACGTATTAAATATGTATACCGGCAGTAAATTTATTCATCCCTGGTAATGCTAATACATAATTGCGTACATAAAGACGTGACTATAGTTGTCACCCACTTTGCAGCGGTTCTTTCTTTACTTTTATATATTATTAATGACTTTTATTTTTACCTGTATATATTTTTGATTTTAAGATTTATTTTTTTCAATAGTAATATTTATTCTATTAGTATTATTTTTAGTTTTATGTTAAATTTTGATATTTATTAGTAAACTATGTTTATAATTTATCACCTAAATATTATCTACTATTACTTTTAAATTACAACAATATATATTAATATACATAAAATATATTATAAATAAATATTAAACAAAGAGGGTTAAGAAAATCAATTTTTTTAAAAATATACTTGTTTTAAATTGTATTATAATATTTTAAAAAATATACATATTTTAAATTATAATTTATAATTTAAAATATATATACTTTTAAGAAATTTGATTTTCTTAATTATCTCTGTTTAATATTTATTTATAATATACTTCATGTATATTAATATATATTTTTGTAATTTAAAACTATTAATAGATACAGTAGTATTTATGTAATAAATTATAAACATAGTTTACTAATAAATATCAAAATTTAACATTAAGCTAAAATATTAATAGAATAAATATCATTTTGAAAAGAAATAAATGTTCAAATAATATATATATATATACAATTAAAAAAAGAATAAATATCATTAATAATATATAGAAGTAAAAATTAATAATATACAGAAGTAAATAAAGATATCCTGCTTGAAAAAAAAAATCTATAAGGTGAGTGACTGCCATAGACGCGTCATCATTCTCTACACAATTCTGTGTAAATGGCAAGCGTGGTACATTTATACAATGTTATACAACGTACACAATTGTACTAGTTACATGTGCATATGTAATGCTCTAAAATAGAAATATAAATATAGTTTTTTAATAGAATGATAATTGTTGTTCTAATACATGGTGTTGAATTTCAATTATGAGTGTGTTAAACATATATTATATAAAAGATTTGTTTATGAATTTTTTTAATAAAATGGTATTGTTTTTATATTAATTTCAACACGACTTTTTATATAAGTGCTGATTAACATGTAATAAAAAGTTTGTAAGTTTATAAAAAAAATTTAAAAATTTTAATCCAACACCTATATATATTTAGATATTTTATACGGTATGTATTTGGATTTTCTATATCTCGATTTTTAATTAAAGCTGTGGTGTGCATCTTCGACGTCGCCGTCCACCTCCTCATGTACAAGACTACAAGGGCATGGTTAAAGAATTCGTAAATCCCATTCGTCAAGTTTTTTTCAAATCTAAGTTTAACACATTTTTTTTTCATCTCCCAACTATCAATTTTCATACCATATGTGCTATATTCGGGACTTAAAATAATTAAATTCATCACTTATCAGATCCGAACTTAAATCACTAAATTATATTATAAAAATCACTAATTTATATTACAGAAATCACTAATTTGTATTACATAAATCACTAAATTATATACTCTGGATTCACAAGAAATAATGGAGATCGCCAGAAAAATGAAAGTCACCGGAATATAATGCAAACTGATTGTTTGGAGATGGAGAAAAATGCGGTTAAGTTAGATTTGAAAAAAAGTTCGCTAATTACATGGAACAATCATATTAAAAACGGAGGAATTACGTAGGATTGTGTGTGAGGGTGTATTTGATTTGTGTGTGAATGCCCCTACTTGCCATTAGATTATATTAAATATGTGGTCTAGATCTTATTTTCTATTTTCTATTTTAAGGCATTTTCTATTTGATCACTTGCCTACATATAGAGAGAGAGAGAAAGAGAGAGAGAAAGAAACATTAAGGCGGAATCAAACTTGCTTCCACTCGGCACCGTCGGATCACTAAGACAGGCAGTGTGTGTATGTGGGTGGGTGGGTGGGTTCCTAGCTAAAGTTAATTTTAGATAACTTACCTAAAGTCATTAGTATTTTGAGTATAAAAAGTGGATTACATTTTTATAATAATAGAATATGTCTCTCTTATATTTACAAAAATATTTTTTTGTGACTTGCCTAAAGTTAGAAATATTTTTTGAAAATGAAGATAACATTAGAATTTTAAAAATTAAATTTTGAAATGTGAATATTCAAATAATATCTGAATATTTAGTATGGAGTGTGTAAGGATTCGGAATAGGTTTGGTGACGGTATATTTATCATTATTGTAATAAGTATAATTAATAAAAATAAATAAACTTAAAAAATTGCAACATATATAATCCGGTTTAGATCAATTAAAATATATAAATAAATTAAAATATGAATTTTTAAATTTAAATGATAAATTTAAACAAGGGAGAAATATAAAGAGAATATATAATTCGATGTAATAGTTTATATAATTCTAATAACATTACTTTCAGAAAAAGTTTGGAGGCTGTGGGGAGAAGAGGTTGCAACCTTTATTGACAATCTAGGGTGGACAACACTTCATCATGCTGCATATTACGGATTTAATTCAATAATTCCTAATATTATATTTAAGGCAGAGGAATTCTATCGGGATATACTTGTGTATAAAGATACGGTATCAACGCCATTCCATGTAGCCGCTGAAAAAGGATATACATCTACGGTAATACTCCTTATGGAGAAATGGCCATCTTGGTCTTCAGCATATACCGCTTGTGATGCAAATGGACAGAATATACTACATTTAGCGGCATTGCAAAGTAAAAAAGAGATGATATCCTCAGTTTACTCGATGTGGGACTCGTGAAGATTCTCACGTAATGTAATTGTAAATTTTTTAGACAACCACATTGCTAGTAGTATGATATATATAATTAAATAACAATGTCTCCAAATTAAGATAATTGTTAACTATTGACCGTCCTTTATATTTATAGGTACAAATTAAATTTGCACTTGACAAAATGGAGACTAATCACAAAATGGAAATTTATTCAAGTGTAGTGCCGCTTAGTAAACGAGAGACAAAAGATGTGCTTTTTAAAAAACAAGCAAAATTGTTGAAAGAAGATCTGGAGAGGTATAGAAAAACTCATCCCGTTGCCTATTGTTTTGCCGATGCCATTGCCGGAGATGTTAATTCTAGAGCTGCATTGGAGATTGAAGCAGATACAGTGAATGAAGAGGGAGAAACTATCCTTCACCGTGAATCACACAAGGGAAATTCAAAAAATGTGCGATACATTGTGAGGGAGTTTGCAAACAAAAATCTTTTGGTCAAGCTGGATAATCAATATCAAACTGCACTTCGCCTTGCAGCACATCATGGGCACACTGAAGTGGTTGAGGTCCTTATTGAGGCAGCCAGACATTTTCCCTCTTCTTCAACAAATGATGATATCCACAATCTAGTTAGTCCTTTTCAAGCTTTTATTAGACAAGCTATTGGTCCAACGGGGAACACTGCCTTACATGTAGCAGTCATTTATGGTAATGTGGCTACTGTCAAGCTATTAGTAGAGGCCGATCCAAGTAATGGCCATATTCAAAACCGTGAACACAAAACTCCAATCTACATAGCTGCTGAAAATGGTTACATAGATATAATAAAAGCGATCTGTACAATTTGCACAGCTCTGTCTTTAGAAGGTCCTGATGGTGGAACGACCGCTTTTCATGCTCTTCTAAAGAATATGCGACAAGGTATGCAGTATACATGTACGAATTAATTTAATTAGGTCTCAAGTATTCTATTAGAATATGTATATATATATGATCTGGATCTTCTCATTGTCTCTATCTTAATTAAGTTCCCCAAATTATTCAGAAGAAACCAATTAACCTAGCAAAATATATTTACATATCAAATACTCTTTTTTTCGTATATCAATATTGAATGGAACACGTGTTCAAATAGTATATTTTCACTTGACTTGCGGTGACAGAAGAAGAAAGGGATGTGATTGGGATGATGATTAATGCAGTCAGACGTTGGAGCGCAGAGGACGCATCACATGTAAGTTTTGAAACATTATGTGATAGAACCGACGAGTCCGGAAGCACTATTTTACAACTGGCGGTGGAGAGAAACTATGTGGACGCAGTTGAACTAATATTACTAGAAGATTCGGGTCGTGGAAGTAAAAAGCATGATCTCATGTGTTTAATCTACAAAGCCATCGATAAGGAGCTTAGTAAGGATATTGTCAAATTACTCTCTCAAAATATTTTTTTTTGATGGGTGAAAAGTCTGATCGGGAAAAAAAAGAATTAGAACGGTATAAAAACAGGACAAACATGCAAATAATAGTTACTGCACTAATAACTACAGTAGCTTTCACGGTAGGATTCACTATGCCGGTGGTCTCCGCCAAAGTGGAGGAGACGATGAAGGATTGGCGGTTCTTTCTTATTCTAAAAAGAAAGCTTTTAATGCATGTATGGTATCGGATGCATTAGCTCTACTGCTGTCAGTATCTTCTTTGTTCTTCTACTTTCTTCAATCAATGAGTGAAGATCTTCACCAAGTGTCAATACTCAATACTGCATCAACTGTGATCAACATTGTTTCTGCTACCGCAATGATGGTGACTTTTATTACAGGAACATATGTGGTGTTAATACACTCACCATCCCTTGCCATCACTGTTAGCATCATCAGTTCCCTGTTTCTGGCTCATACTTCATCCTAAGTCAACAGCTGATTTTGTCTTGTTAGGCAATTGATTGTCTTGGTATTGATGGGTCTGGTTATTCAACCCACAAGTATGAAATGAAAGACATTGCAGGCACAAGTTGGTTGGATATCAATGTTGAATTTATAGCTTTTTCTAGAGAGGCTTAATATAAATTCAATACTTCCATTGTTATCTGGATATCAGAAATCAGAAGATAAAACAAACACTTAAAATGTTAGTTTAGGTATGAGTATTTCTGCAAACTTTAGGAAATACCTGGGAAACACTTAAGAAATATATTGTTAGTGAGGAAATATGTTTCTGTACTCTGAGAATTTCTCACTCTGTTTAATAATATCAGCAGCCTCCTGTGGATGTAGGCAAGTTGCCGAACCACGTAAATCTGTGTGTGTTTTAGTTTTACTATTTTTGATATATTTTTACTGCTGTTAGTTTTTATGCGCACTACAAACTGGTATCAGAGCCAAATATAGTAGTATCATATATGAAATCGAAGCTCTCGACGAGACGAATCCAACGCCGCAAAAATCACTTCAATCGGAGTTCTGTAGCACTACCAGCAGTTGTTTGAGTATTGCTGGCAGTTCTAAAATTTCTGAAAAGTAAACTGCTATCTATTTGCAACTATGGCAGATGATAGAGGGACCGAAAGAAGTGTACAAGCCGAGGATGAAAGTTCTAATGATTAACAACAAGATCTTAGAAGTTCTGTTCGAAGAACTATGTTGTCCAACGCAAAGTTTGAGGTGGAGAAATTTAACGACACCAATAACTTTGGTATGTAGCAATGTGAAGTATTGGATCTATTGTTCAGAGAAGTATCTGATATTGCCCTAGAGTCCAGGCCAAAAGATTGTTCTGATGAAGATTAGAATTATGTCAATCATCAAGCTTGTGGCACAATTCGATTATTCTTGGGAAAAGATCAAAAGTATTTTGTCATGAAAGAAAATATAGCAGCAAGTCTCTGGAAAAAGCTAGAGGACAAGTACATGACAAAAAGTGTAGAAAACAGGATTTATTTGAAGAAGAAGTTTTTCCGTTTCCATTTCAAGAAAGGTACCCTTATGATTGAGCACTTAAATAATTTCAATAAGATTTTGGCAGATCTACAAAATTTAGATGTTGAAATTATTGATACTTAGTTAATCTGTCTATTATCACCCAAATAGCATCATGATTAGCCTTTGTCCTTGGCAGACCTACTACAAAATCCATAGCAAGATTCTCCCATTTCCATTCTGGAATCTCTAGTGGTTGCAACAATCCACTGGGTCTCTGATGTTCATCTTTGACTCTCTGGCACGTATAACATTTACTGATCCACTCTGCCACATCTCTTTTCATGTTAGGCCACCGAAAATTTTCCTTCAAGTCTTTATACATCTTTGTGCTTCCCGGATGAATAGAGTATTTTGAACTATGTGCATCATGCAAAATTTCATTCTTGAGCTCTTGAACATTCGGGATCCAAATTCGTGAGGAATACCTAAAGATTCTTTTATCGTCCTTCTGACTTCTTAACTCTTCTCCAGTCAACTTGGTTCTGTCTTGACTCATCATCTGTTCTTGACATCTCTTGATCTTTTCTAACAACTCTGGCTGAAAAGTCATTGTATACACCATCTCTTCCACTGAATCAAAACCACATACTTCTATTTCCAATTTCTCAAACTCTTTGATCAATTCTTCAGATGAAACCATTATATTAAATCTTTCCTTTCTACTTAAGGCATCTGCTACAACATTTGCTTTGCCTGGATGATAGTTAATCGTGCAGTCGTAGTCTTTGATCAATTCCAACCATCTTCTCTGTCTCATGTTCAGCTCTTTCTGAGTAAAGATATACTTCAAACTTTTTTGGTCAGTATAAATCTCACACTTTTCTCCATATAAGTAGTGCCTCCATATCTTCAGTGCAAACACAATAATAGCTAGTTCCAGATCATGAGTAGGATACTTCAATTCATGAGGTCTTAACTGCCTGGAAGCATATGCAATTACTTTTCCCTGTTGCATCAGAACACATCCCAAGCCTTTGTGAGAAGCGTCACTGTAGATAACGAAATTTCCTTGATCGTCAGGTAATACCAACACTGGTGCAGACACTAGTCTTCACTTTAGCTCTTCAAAACTTTCTTCACACTTTTCATTCCATACAAACTTTTCATTCTTCCTGGTCAACTTGGTCATAGGGGTAGCTATCTTCGAAAAATCTTGAACAAATCTTCGATAGTATCCCGCTAATCCCAGAAAACTTCTTACTTCTTTTGGAGTTCTTGGTCTTTCCCACTTCATCACTGCTTCTATCTTTGCTGGATCAACTTTGATGCCTTCCTTGCTGACAACATGTCCTAAGAATTGTACTTCCTTTAGCCAAAATTCACATTTAGAAAACTTTGCATACAACTTTTCTTTTCTTAAAATCTCTAAAGCAATTCTTAAGTGATCAGCATGCTCTTCTTCTGACTTTGAATATATCAGGATGTCGTCGATGAAAACAATCACAAATTTGTCCAAATACTTCTTAAAGACTCTGTTCATCAGATCCATAAACGCTGCTGGGGCATTTGTCAATTCAAAAGCCATAACCAAAAATTCATAGTGTCCGTACCTTGTTCTGAACGCTGTTTTAGATACATCCTCAGGTTTGATCTTGAGCTGATGGTATCCGGACCTTAAGTCAATTTTTGAAAAACATTCAGCTCCTTTCAGCTGGTCAAAAAGATCATCGATTCTCGGCAACGGGTACTTATTCTTGATAGTTAACTTGTTTAACTCTCGGTAATCTATGCACAATCTCATGCTTCCATCCTTTTTCTTAACAAACAATACTGGTGCTCCCTAGGGGGACACACTAGGCCTTATAATTCCTTTATCTAAAAGATCTTGTATTTGACTCGCCAACTCTTTCATATTGTTAGGTCCAAAGTGTTGTAGAGGGGGGGGGGTGAATACAACTTTTTAGAATAATGAGAGAATGTATAAATATGCAGGTAATAAATTATGACACAGAATTTCAAGAATATATCATTATATTCATTGAAGGATTTGCTACAACATTCATAAAGGCATCATGATCAGTTGAACAATAAATACAGCAATTAAAGCTAGATTTAACTGATCCTCTCTCTCACTTTTTGTTTTACAGTAAATGCTCTCTCTTTAAAAATATCGTTGAATTACAGAGATAAAAGTCTATCTACTAATAAAACAAAGTGCTGCTTTTATAATGTCATGTAGTCTTGATCTTGTCCTTTTTGTGTACGTGACCCAATCAGGACTTCGACAACAAAAAGTACTTTCCCAACAACTCTGGATCAACAGTTCACAATAAGCCACTTGTCCCTTGAACATTAAATGTTACATATCTACCCGCATCTCGATCTTCGCCTGGACCCATCTCGATCTCGATCTGTGAAAATCTCGATCTCGATCTGGGAGAATCTCGATCTCGATCTGGGAGAATCTCTATCTCGATCTATGAAGATCTCGATCTCGATCTGGGAGAATCTCGATCTCGATCTATGGAGATCTCGATCTCGATCTGCCGTGGATCGACATTTGCCTTGGCAAATATGCACTCATCGAATGTTGACTTTCTTTAGTGACCAATTGAGGATTAACCTTTATGAGCAAGTTTCCCTAGCTTCTTCAATTTCTTTTCCTCACTCAATTCAAATGAGATCTTCTATTACTGACATGAACTTGCCTCCAATGTCCTGACACTTGATGCAAGCTGGATGAAGACGGACTTGTAACACGAAATAAAGCTCGCCTGGTTGCTAAGGGTTATACTCAAAGAGAAAGAATTGATTATGATGAAACCTATGCACCAGTAGCAAGGCTAGAAGCAGTAAGGATGTTCTTGGCATTCGCAGCACATCATGGTTTTAAAGTCTATCAAATGGATGTCAAGAGTGCATTCTTAAACGGTGAACTGGATGAAGAGGTGTATGTCGAGCAACCTCCCGGGTTTATTGACAGCAAATATTGTGATTATGTTTATCGACTCTTCAAATCAGTATATGGCCTTAAGCAGTCTCCGCGGAAGTGGTATGAAACTCTGTCAGACTTCTTATTAGAAAGTGGTTTCACCAGAGGAGTAATCGACAAGACGCTTTTCTACAAGAAATGCAAAGATGATCTAATAATGGTGCAAGTATATGTGGATGACATTATCTTTGGGTCTGCAAATGAGAAGTTGTGTGCTAAATTCGCAAAGCTAATGCAATCAAGGTATGAGATGAGCATGATGGGAGAGCTGACGTTCTTTCTGGGCATTCAAGTTAGTCAGAAGAAGGACGGGATATTTATCTGCCAGACCAAGTACATTCATGATCTATTGAAGAAGTGTGGTCTCCAAGATGTATCACAAGCTAAGACTCCTATGGCAACAGCCACGAAACTTGACGAGGACAAAGCGGGTAAACCTGTAGACATCTCAAGCTATCGAGGTATGATCGGCTCACTTTTGTATTTAACTGCTAGCAGACCTGATATTATGTTCTCTACGTACTTATGTGCAAGGTTTCAAGCGGATCCTAGAGAGTCACATCTCATAGCCGTAAAGCGTATTTTTAGGTATCTCAAGGGAACATCAAATCTCGGGATTTGGTACCCAAGAGATACAGGGTTTAATCTTGTTGGCTATTCGGATTCAGATTACGCAGGTTGTAGAATAGATAGGAAGAGCACTTCAGGAAGCTGTCAGTTCCTTGGAAGAAGGTTGGTGTCTTGGCAAAGCAAGAAACAACAAACAGTATCTACCTCAACAGCTGAAGTAGAATATATTGCTGCTGGAAGCTGTGTGGCCCAGATACTGTGGATGAAGAACCAACTCAAGGACTACGGTGTGGAAGTATCTAAGATTCCTATCATGTGTGATAACACAAGTGCTATTGCAATGACCAACAATCCTGTGGATCACTCCAGGACCAAGCACATTGACATCAGGTATCATTTTATTAGAGAGCATGTAGAAAATGGAACTGTAGAGTTGCATTTTGTGTCTACTGAACGTCAAATAGCAGATATATTCACTAAACCTCTAGACGAATCAACATTTTCTAGATTGGTTGGTGAATTAGGGATGCTTAACACCAGTTAGTTTTGCTACCTATCTGTTAGAATTCAGTTTGTGTACATATTATTGTTGTTCATGAATATTCTTAATTAATAATGTGTACTTAATTTCAAAAATGTATGTGTTGCATGTCAAAAGGGGTTAGAAAGTTTCATGATGTTAATCTTGTGTTGATCTGTATATCTTTATGATTAGTGTCTAAATGGAGTAATGGAAAATTTTCTAAGGCAAATCTCGATCTGGTTCTGGATCGAGATCGAGATCGACTTGCGAAAATTGTTTAAAACTATCAAGGTACATCTCGATCTATCCACATCGAGATCGACATCGAGATGTAGATCGTGATGCGGATCGAGATCGACATCGAGATGTAAATCGAGATGCGGATCGAGATCGACATCAAGATCGACATCTAGATGAGGATCGAGATGCGGATCTCGAGATCGAGATGTGACTTGTCTTTTCAGTTTCTTTTCAAGCGTGCCTATATATATATATTATAGCATTAAAAAGACTGTTCATTATTTCCATTACCTTTCTCTCTCTTTCAAAAGGCTTAAGATCTTCATATACACACGTGTATACATACATTCACAGAGTTCCCTTCCCTGCCATTACATCAAGTTTTCTTGTGATCTTCTTAAACAAAAATCACTAACTGTTACGTGAAAGCATTAATCACTAAAACGAAACTCTGCTAAAATTTTGTCTAAAACTGTTGAACTTCTTGTGTTGCTTTTAACGTCATTTGTGTTCTTGCAAACTAGTTCTTTAGTTTCTTTTCATTCGAGTGAGTTTATCTTTTTAGTCTCGTGCTTTCTTGTTCTTCAGTTCTTTTGTGTTCTTGAGCGAAATAGTTGTGGGTACTATTGTTTAATCCTTAAAGTGCAACTGAACCGCCACGTTTTGTGTTTTTCCGAAAAATAAGTTTTTTTTAACATAAACGGCTGTTCACTTTAACTTTCGAAAACTCAACCGTCAATCATTAGTGGGGAATTAAGTGGTCATTAGTGGGGAAGTTAATTTGTTTTAATTTGTGTCACTAATTACGTGGGGTAATTAGTGGGGTTCGTGTACGTTTTTTTTTGTTTAAATTTAGAACTTGTTCTCTAAAATTTCCATTGCAAAACCATTTCAGAACATTTCTTTTCTCAAACACAAATTTAAAATGGCAAATCCAAATTTCACAATTCCCAAGACCAACTTTGTTAATCTCTCTGCTGATCGAGCAACTGGTAGATTTATTCACTATCAGTTCTGGATTGAATCCCTCAACAACACTTCAATCATAAGTCATGCGTTAACCGCCTCTCCCATCCTGAATGTCGAAGCCCTTCAAGCTGCTTACTCAACACTAGAGATTCAGGGTGGAAAAGCAAATCCAACAGGCCTATCCTTTACTATTGGTGGTGCCAAATATGAAGTCAGTCTGCGGAAGTTCAATGAGTTATTCGGGCTTCCTACAGAAGATTATGCTCCGGAACCCACTATGGAGGATATGTTGCAATTATTCACGGAGATAGGTTGTCGCCCTCCCACAGGTCCTATCAAGGTAACAAAGGTTAACACCGGTATGCTACCAACTGAGTGGGATTATATAGTTCAAGCAATTCAACGCTGCATGTTCCCAAAGGACAAAGACTACAGGCCAATGAATAACAGCTGCCGGGTAATACTATATGGAGTGGCAAACAACAGGAAGGTGAATGTGGGCAAACATCTGTTGATTTAGTTGTTTGAGAGGTGGGCATTGGAGAAGAATGCATCTAGGAATCCGGAAGATGGTCCAGTCAAATGCTGGTTGCCAAGATTTCTTCAGATGGTTCTGGATGATGTCCTTTCAGAGGAACACAGAAGAGTATTTCAAGGCTCTGAAAGGATGGCATGTTTTGATATGACTCTAAAGAGTATCTCCACCATGGAAACCCAGCACAAGTCAAGACTTTTTGAGTTGCGCCTGACTCCGTACTTCCAGGATCTGCAAGATGAGTATGCTAGGAGGCATGCTTCTCAGTTTACTGCAGTAGAAGCTGAGAGTGGCGATAACGAAGCTGAAGGTGGAGATCAAGTGCCTAGAAATTTGGAAGAAGCAGGTATGGATGTTGACATGGCCGAGGCAAATGTTGCAGAAGCTGGAGCTGACAAGGATGACGATCTTCTGAGTCAGGTACCTATTCTTGCTGATCTTGATCAATTATCAATTCAACCTGTTTTCTATAGCCGTGGGCCTGAAAACCCCCAGGCTCTATCCCAGGCTGCAAGCCCTTCTGTTCATAAACGTTCAGCCAGCCCTAAAACTGGTGCTAAAAGGAAGGCAAGCTTATCTGCGTCGAGTGATTCGAGTGGAGGGAGTGTAGGAGTTGAGAGAGTAGTCACTTCAGCAGCTCTGCCACCTCCAAAGAAGCAAAAGGTGGATTCAAACCCAGTGGCAACTGCACAACCTGTTAAGGCTAGTTCACCTCTCACAGCCACCACACCTCACGCTGGTGGCTCTCCTCTCCAAAACATTCCAACACATTCGCACTCGCCTAGGCTTGTTGGTGAGAGTCAAGGAGGGGGTCTAGCTCAACAGCCAATAGGAGTTGGCCCTACCTCCCCTGAGTTGTCCGCTCAGGGCTCTTTGAGCAATTTCTCGGAAGGGGAATGGCAAACTGAGACTAGCACTTCTGATGCTAGGATCTCAGGAAGTTTTAATGCGGAAGAGTCTGTCGAATCCAGTACGGATGACGCTTCCTCATCTAAATCAGAAAACAAGTTGCTTGCAGAGCAACGACATCTGGTGACTGGTGGGTCTACGCCTCCAGAACAGCCCAGCGAACCAGAAAAGGTTCTAAGTGAACAAGGGGATGACATGGTCATAACGCCATCTCCTATCGTAGACACAGCGCTTAAAGGCTCAGTCTCACTGACCGATATCGCCGACCAACTCAACGCTAGTCCCCAGCGATTAGTGGATGAGGCTCTAGTACTGTTAGGCTCTAAACACGAGGGAGAGATAGGGAGAGTAGATCCCTTCTTTTTAGGGATCTTGAGTGAAACAGAACCCGGCGAGAGTAAACAGTTTAACCCAAGCCAAACACCGTCCCCCAAATTGCAGGATCTAGTGAAAAAAGTGGAGGCTTTGGAGGCTGGAGTTGCTGGTGTTACTGCTGCTATCTCTTCTCACTCTGGAAGATTGGAGGTTGGAGCTCAGTTCATGGAGAACCTGATTGCCGTCCAAAATCAAATGATTGACAAGATAAACAATCTTGGATTGGCACAGGTGGAGGTTGGGAGGTCAGTAGATGATGTCACTCATGGCATGTCTCAGGTTTGGACGAAGCTGAATGAACTACTTGATGCTGTCTTTGGACGTAACAGGGCTGAACCTGGTCCTTCAACCGGTGGTGGTGGTGACGATAATAATGATGATGATGCTCCTGATGAGGATAACACACCTAAGGGGGAGAAGGAGGATCAGGGTCTGAAAAAGCTGACTAGTAAGGGTTCGGTGATCGAGTCCTCAAACAAATCTGGTGAAAAGGTGGAGGAGGCTCAACCGGCTCTTAAGGACAAAGGCAAGCAGAAGATGGTAGTTGAAGAAGAAGCTGAGAAAGAAACACCTCTCGTCGATGCATTTATGGGAGACTTTATTGAAGATTCTGATGATGACGAGATGGATGTAGAAGCCTTAGTGGCAAGGAGGTCGAGACTCGAGCAACGGGCAAAAGAGTGGGAACAAGAAAGAGGTCTAAATCCTAGCGGATCCGGCGCAGGAGTTGCAGGTGATGCAGGAGACCACTCGGTTGCTGACGAGCATGTGCCAGAAGAAGAAGTTGATGAAGCGGAGATGCAAGGAGAGATTTTCAGGGAAGCCAGAGGAAGAGTAAATGAAGAAGTGCTACAAGGGATAGTTGAAAAAGAATTAATGGCAAAGGAGAAGAGAGCGACTCAGAAAACTCAGCATGAGTATGAAATGAAAAAGATCAAAGATCCTAAGGTCCAGGCTGACATAAGGAGGGAAGGTCCCGAGTGGGACAAGGCTAGAGAAGCCTTAGCTGGACCAAGAGCCTATGCTCATGACTCAGAAAGATTGAGCTTTCTTCTTCATAAGCTAGAAAATCTAAACCCTGGGCTGCTGAATTATCTAAATTGTATAAGACAGGGATGCACCTCCGTACAAGTCATATTCAAGGAGAAGGCATGGAATCTGATGATCACTTGGACACCCATAACAAAAATCGGGCCGTGTATGGTCGATGAAGCTTTCTTCCATGCAAGGGGTGCAAGTGAACTGGTAGAATTCGCTCACAAGGTAGACACCTCTGTCAAGACTGGAGTGCTGTTTAAGGAGAAATTGTTGAAGATGGCTGAAGACAGAGGGGTTGACATTATTCTAAATCCCTACCAGATCAGATATGTCCATGACAAGGTCTTGAGGATCGTAAATCTGCATGACTCGAAACTAACTCCGAGCGGAAATGTGCTGAAGGCAGTTGCAAAGCTAGTCCTCTCTAAGGGTTTTCTAACAAAGGAAAAGAAGCTGGTGGCTAAGGACTTGGAGAAGCTGATAAGAAGGCAAAACGCTAGATACAAGTTGCCTGAAGTTACACTACCAGTGGTTAAGAAGGAACCTGAAGACTATGCATTCGAGCAGCAAGACGAGGCAATAAGAGAGCATGTGCAAAGATACGGAGATCCAAGAATAGACATTCCAGAAGAAGGGGAAATAAGGGAGGAAGCTAGTGCAGTGGTTAGTGCAAATGTCAAGTTTGTCAAGAGCAAAGCTGAGAATGAGAATGATCTGCTGATCTATACAGACAAGCATCAGGTGGAAACCGTCATTGAAATCAAGTATGACATCTTGCAGAACACAGTCATGAAACACTGTGTATCATAAGGGAATTGATTGATGAGATGGATGATGTTGACGAGTTTGATCAGGATTATCTAAGGGTCACATTTGATAATTTCTGTAAGAGAAGAAAACAGCTTGACATTCAGAGGCTATAGCAATGCACCACCGCTATTGTCATTGGATACCCTAAGCAGCTGGTTATAAGGAAGAAAGGGGAAAAGGGGTATCCTGACAAAGTCACGAAGCTGAGGTTTGAAGACATTCCCACGAAGCTTACCACTCGCAGCATGGTTGAAAGGTGGTTGAGGTTGTTTCGAGATTACAAGATCAGAAATCGTGTGGAAGCAGAAGGACTTAATCTTCTCAAGAAAAGAATGGATGAAGTCTGCAACCCTGAGTTCATGAAGAAAGAAAAAGCAGCCAAGAAGAAAGCTCGTGAGGAAGAGGAGCGCAAGAAATCAAAGTTTTAATGTATTATGCTTGTAATGTTTCTTTGCGTTGTAATTTATTTTCTTGTTTTCCTGCATTGTAAAAATATATTATCTGTTTTCTTGTGTAGTGTAAGGTAGAAGTTAGTTAGCTAAGTGTCTTGAAACTGGTTTATATTAGGCGTCAATTATTTCGCGAAGTTCGGCGGTGGTAATACTGCTAAAAGGACTTCAAAAGGATAATTGAAGATTGAATGGACCGTGCTCTTAAGTACTTAGAGAAAATCTCTAGAAGAGCATGAAGCCATTTGATCGAGCCAACAGGTGTCCAGTTTTGGAACTTGATGTATCAGTGATAGACATGAAGTTAATTAATCAAGCCAAGCATTATGCAAGTTGACATGATCGTTTATGAATGTTAGTTTATCTTTTTCAGTCCCTGGTTAGTTGAGTTATCCTCATTGTGAATTTGGTTGTCATTGTTAGACAATCAAATAGGGGGAGATTGAAAGGCATAGGTGTACTAACTTGTAACACGTAATTTCTATGTAAGTCAACTAAGTAAAAGATAAAACAACAACAAAAACAAGAGAAACTGAAGAAGCACATGGAATCAATCAACTGAAGAAATGGTAATGATACTTGGTAACTACAAGTAACTAATTTGGTTAATCAAGGATGCATAAGTGAGAAGAAGTTCAATCTCAGTATTGCTCATGCCCTAACTTATCTAATGGAGAATTAAATTAATGTCAAAGAAGTATCAAGAAGACCAAAGTGATTTCATGTAATGTATATCAACATCTGGATAATGTAAAGGTTAATCAACAAATGAGAACTGACATTCGAGAGTCAAGAGACTTAAAAAATACTTCTCTCGAAAAGCTGTATGGTGTTTTGAAGACTTACGAGCTGGAGCAGGAACAAAATGACAGAAGAAGATCCTACAATAGTGGAGAACACAAAGCGGTAAGTGAGTCTGGACTTGTAACTGAAGAGTCTGCTGTAAAGGCACTTGCAGCTGTCTCATTGAAAACTGCTAATCCTGAAAGGGTGGTATTAGACATTGAAGATCCATCCGAAGAAAGTGAGGATGAATACTATACCCTTGAAGAGTTGGACAAATTAGAAGACAAGTCATATGCTTGTATTGCTCGAGAATTTGCTCATATCAGCTTCAGGAAGCAAAGAAGAGGTAAAGGACAATTTGGTAGTTCTTTCAGCCAAAGAGGCAGCAGTAGCAGCAAAGGCAGTAGTGTAAGTGGTCGGGGA
The DNA here is from genome assembly GCA_028671895.1 of Oenanthe sinensis. Lineage (NCBI taxonomy): Eukaryota > Viridiplantae > Streptophyta > Magnoliopsida > Apiales > Apiaceae > Oenanthe > Oenanthe sinensis. The sequence goes on from JAPMAC010000198.1 coordinate 5,761,912, forward strand.
AGTTACAGCGGTCGAGGTAGCACATCTGGTAGTGGCTACAGACCTAACCTGGTAGACAAGAACAAGTTCAGATGTTACAACTGCAATGAATTGGGGCACTTCGCAACAGAGTGCAAGAAGCCCAAGTACGTTCATCCCAAGGAATCCTATGCTGATCTGAAAAAGAAATATGATGCCTTGGTTAGCAAGCAACAGAAGGGAAGCCGGGCGTATGTTGTGACTGAAGGGAAGGGTTGGGACGAGTCTGATGAAGATGAAGATCAGGAGCTATGCAATTTCGCTTTAATGGCAAAATCTTCAGAACAATCAGATGTACCAATTCTAACCGTAAATGAAATGTCTATTTCTGAGTACCAAAATGAATTAGCTGCCATGACTAAAGACATGTACAATCTCCAACTAAATCTAATTGCTGTTAATGAGGAAAATGCTAAACTCTCACTTAAGAATAGACTTCTCGAGGCCAGGGTAGAGGAATTAGAATCAGGAGAAAGTAAAGAAAGGCAGTTAATGAATCAGGTAGACGTTTTAGAACACAAGCTTAAGATTAGGGAAGACCTTAATGAAGAACTTAAAAATGAATTAGTTGAGCTTAAAATAACCTGTCAATCTTTTAAAGAAGCCGCTAATAAAGTTTTCGTAGAAAGGGACATGTACATGAAACTGGCAGGCAAGAGTAAAAATGAAAAAGTAAACATAGGACTTGACTACACACAGAAAAAGAAAAATAGGGCTGCTGAGTTGTTAGAGCCAGTGTTAGTCAAAGAAGATGTGCCTGAGGTTTTAGTGGATGTTAGAAAAACTATCTTTAAGCATTTTGAGCCTAGGACCATAGATCCTGTTGCTACTAAAATTGAACAAGAGATTAAAATTGAAAGAGATTCAGAAGAAAAAGTAGTAGAACCTACAACTTCTAAGAGAGCGAGTAAGATTGCTTATGCTAAGAGAGGTGTAGGAACCAAGGAGGCTAAGACGGTGTCATATAAACAATGGGTAGCAGGGTCAGACCAAATGAAAGCACCTGTAAAGGCAGTTAAAACTGAACCTGCATCTGTATCTACATCTACACGAGCTAGAAAGGCATGTTATATCTGTAATCAAACTGATCATTTGTCTTACTATTGCCCGTTCTATGTAGAGGAAGAAAAATCTGTTGGTTGTAATACCATGCCTGCAACTACTGCTTTGCCTAACATGTATGCAAATCATGCCAAGTGCAATAATCCTAATTGTATGCCATGTGTTGTAAACATCATGCATGCTTATTTTAATTTGATGAATACTGCTAGTGCATCTGTTGAACATACATCTAGTAGTGGTAAGAAAAAGCATGCGGGGTCAAAGACTAAGACTTCAAGTCCTCCTAAAGTTAGGAGTGACCAGTCTACTCCCAAACCTGACAAACCAGTCAAGGTTGACAAGGGAAAAGACAAAGTCAAGATGAATGCCCCTGATGGCAACAAGGCAAAGCCTTCCGTATCTGAAAAGAAAAAGGAAATTATTGATGCCGGGCCCAAACATCATTGGGTTCCGAAGAACACCTAACCTTTCTGGATTTGCAGGGCAGTGAACAGGAAAAGAGTAAAGTCATATGGGTGCTGGACAGTGGAGCATCGAGGCATATGACCGGCAATAAGTCCCTGCTAACAGATTTGGTGTTGAGAGCCGGCTCCGTGGTTACTTTTGGAGATAACAGCAAAGGTTACACCAGGGGATATGGCAAGATCGTTTGTGGAAATGTTATCATTGAGGACGTGTCTTTTGTGGAAGGATTGCGACATAATCTCCTCAGCGTTAGTCAGTTCACCGACAGGGGTTTTGACGTCAACTTTGGGAAGCATGATTGTTCGATTCGAAGCAAAAAGGATGGAAGCCTTGCTCTCAAAGGAGTAAGGAAGTCAAATTTGTTCATAGCTGACATGAATTCTGCTGATCAGTCTGAAGTCACGTGTTTCTACAGCAAGGCTTCTGCTGATGAAAGTTGGTTATGGCATAAAAGATTATCTCACCTGAACTTTAAAGCAATGAATAATCTCATAAGGAGAGAATTGGTGAGAGGGCTGCCGCAGATGGAGTTCACCCCAGATGGACTCTGCGAAGCATGTGAGATGGGAAAATCGAAAAGAGCCTCGCATAAAGATAAGCAAGTAAATAGCATTACCGAGCCCCTACAACTACTTCACATGGATTTGTTTGGACCCGTTAATGTTATGTCAATGTCAAGGAAAAGATATGCGCTGGTAATTGTCGATGACTTTTCCAAATACACATGGGTGAAGTTTGTGACATCGAAAGATGAAGTGCCACATGAGATCATTAGGCATGTACTGGTAATTGAAAATGTAGCAAGTCTGACTGTGAAGACTATCCGATCTGACAACGGGACAGAATTCAAGAACACAGTGTTAATGGATTTCTGCATATCTAAAGGGATCAGATGACAGTATTCAGCACCTAGAACACCGCAGCAGAATGGGGTGGTAGAAAGGAAGAACAGGACACTGGTTGAAGCAGCTAGGACAATGCTGTATGAGTCAAAACTTCCTTTATATTTTTGGGCTGAAGCAGTTAGCACAGCGTTTTATACACAGAATAGAACCCTGATTACAAAAGACTATAATGAGACGCCATATTATCTGATGAATAAAAGAAAACCTTCTATCAACTATTTCCACGTGTTTGGTGCAAAATGCTTTGTGTTAAGAGACAATGCACAACTTGGAAAGTTTGATGCCAAAGCAGATGAATGGGTTTTCATTGGATATTCTCTTGAAGCAATAGCAGCGTACAGGGTGTTTGTACTTAATGATCGCAAGGTGGTTGAAAGCCTTAATGTCACATTCGACGACTCAAAGCTCCCGTCTATTCTAAAAGAAGACAGTGAGCCCACTTCCCTAAGATTTGAAAATATGGATATTGATGAAGTGGATACAGTTTCTGAGTCTATAGTGCAGGGTAGTGATCCAACGATAAATAATGAAATTAATCAAGAGTCTAGTGTTTCGCAAATTCAAAACACTAGGGCTGAGGGATCACCTTCCGTCAGACCTGGTACTAACTCAGGGGGAGTCAGTATGCACTCAGGGGGAGCAGCTCACTCAGGGGGAGCCAGTACTAGCTCAAGGGAAGCTAGTGAAAGTGCTTCTAGACTAAGTCACCTTCACTTACAAGATCAAGCTGAATCATCAAGAACATTTGCTAGGGATCGCACTTGGAACAAGGACCATCCGTTCGAGCTAATTATTGGTGATCCAGAAGCTGGAGTGACTACTAGAGGAAAAGCTAGAGCTGAAATTGCCACTGAGAATGAATGTCTATACTCAGTGTTCCTTTCCCAGATGGAACCTGAAGTGGTGGAAGAAGCTCTAGATGACGCTGATTGGGTGATTGCTATGCAAGAGGAACTCAATCAGTTTGAAAGGCAGAAGGTGTGGAAGCTGGTACCCAGACCAAAGAATAGATCTGTATCAGAGCGAGGTTGCGTGTTCGAGTCCCAACGTAAGGCATAATGTACAACCATTGTCTCTTAACATGGACTTGTTAGTACTGGCAGATGCTGGGGGGGGGGGATTGTTGGGAATATCCAGCATCTTCCTATTCGAACCGTGGCGCTGACTGTTCCCTTTAAGGGAATTAAGTAGCACCTAACCACAACTCCGGGGTTTTGGTGCAATGGTAAGCGCTGAGGTCCTAAGAAGTGGTATCAGAGCAGGTCGCGTGTTCGAGTCCCAACGTAAGGCATACTGTACAGCCATTGTCTCTTAACATGGACTTGTTAGTACTGGCAGATGCTGGGGGGGATTGTTGGGAATATCCAGCATCTTCTTATTCGAACCGTGGCGCTGACTGTTCCCTTTAAGGGAATTAAGTAGCACCTAACCACAACCCCGGGGTTTTGGTGCAATGGTAAGCGCTGAGGTCCTAAGACATCGCAACTGGAGCCATCCTATATGGAGCTTTGGAAACTGGCTCAGTGCCGGGAGCTAAATCAATAGAGAATTCTATTTCCCTATCGGGAGGTAAACCTGGCAGTTCGTCCGGAAACACGTCGGAAAATTCATTGACGATAGGAACATCTTCTAATTGAACTGACTTCTTTTCAGAATCTACAATATAGGCTAGGTAGGCCTCACATCCTTGACGCAGAAATCTCTTCGCCTGAACGATATTCAAAAACTTTTTGACCTGCCGGGTGCCTCGAAATTCAACTTCTTTTCCTTCTAGGGTTTTAACCTTTAGCTTCTTATTTCTACAATCTATCTGAGCCTTGTATTCTGACAACCAATCCATCCCTAGAATTACATCAAATTCACCTAACCTAAAAGGTATCAAGTTAGCGAGAAAATGACAACTGCCTATTTCAATGTCACATCTAGGACAAACTTGGTTTACTGAGATCTTTACCTGGTTAGCTACCTCTATAACTAAGGCTTGCTCCAAAGGTCGAACTTCACATTGCAATTTACCAAGAAAATCTTGAGATATAAAAGACTTAGTAGCTCCAGAATCAATCAATACACTAGCTTGCACTGAATTAACAGGAAGTGTACCTGATATTACATCCACATCTTGGATAGCCTCTTTCTGAGTCATGTTGAAGGTTCTTGCTCTAGATTGATGTGCTGAAGATTGTGACGGAGCTCCAGCTATTCTGAGAACATTGGTAGGCTGAGTAGGTTCCTTGCATTCCCTTGCCATGTGGCCTAGCTTGCCACACTTGTAGCATTTGATCCCAGACTTTTGATTTGAATTCTGAATTTGACTGTTGCATTCCACTGTATAATGTCCCTTCCTGTTGCATTTGAAGTAGGTAACATTGGGCTTATTACAAACTTCAGAGTGCTTCTTTCCACAAATCTTGCACTCAGGGACAAACTGTCTGATGGCCTTTGGCTGGTTGAAACCTTGAGTTCTACTGTTTTGTCTTCCTTTTCCTTCATTACCATTCTTAAACTGTTGGAAATCACCTCTCTGACCTTCTGGCCTTCTATGGAACTTGTTTTTGAAACTACCATGTCCTTGATTATCTTCTCTAGCTCCAAACTTTCTCTTTTTGTTATCCTTCTCCTTCTGGGACATATCACTTTCACCTTCCACGATCATTGCTTTCTGAACTATCGCAGTAAAGCTTTGCAGCTCAAAAACTGCCACCCTACTTCTAATCCATGGCCTTAGGCCTTGCTGAAACCTCTTGGCCTTCTTAACATCAGTATTGACAAATTCTGGCACAAACTTGGCCATCTCAGAAAACTTGGCCTCGTACTCTGCCACACTCATACCTCCTTGCTTCAGTTCTAGAAATTTAATCTTCATCTGGTTCTTCATGAAACTAGGAAAGTATTTTTCTAAAAACAATTCTGTAAACTGATCCCAAGAAATCACACCTTCACCCTGAAGCATCTTCGTAGACTCCCACCAGTAACCAGCTTCAGCTTTCAGAAAATAACTAGCATACTCCGTCTTCTTATCTTCACCTACGTCTACCAACTGAAAAGCTTTCTCTATCTCCTTAAGCCATGTCTGGGCTTCTACTGGGTCTGTGGATCCTCTGAATTCAGGTGGTTTAACTGCTTGAAAAGATTTAAAGGTAACTGCTGGGGGTGCGGAAGGTCTTTGCTGTTGCTGAGTTAAAAGAGTTGTTTGCTGTTGTAGCAACTGAATGAGTTGGGCAACTGTAGGGTCCATGGGGTTTTGATCTTGTGTATTACGGTTCTGAGATGAATTTGAGGTGTTTCTTTTCTTTGGCGGCATTTACTATAGGGAAACAAGCAACTTATTAAGCAATACACTACACCATATTGTAAACAGTTCAAATACTTTTAAAACCATCTGGGAATTAAAAACACTATTTAAAAATCAATCTTGTAGCATCATTACTACATAAGTTGCCTGTACAACAAGGATATAAAGGTTCTATAGAAAATAGGTTAGCACAACAGGTATGAATAAAGCAGTCATAAAGGTTAGCAACAGGTATAAATAAGGTACTGGTAAGGGTAAGAAACAGTTTATGGACAAATGTGCGAAAAGGTAAATGACAGATATATCAGAAGGTACTGGAACTGAAAAACAATCATAAATAGATATGAAAAGTGCCAAAGTGCAGGATAAGTTAAAGTACAACCACAAAATAAAAGTACTGAGAAGAAAACAGAAATAAAATCTGGGCAAGTGTGCTAGAGGGCTCTAACAAATGTCCCTTCTAACACCCAAACATCCTAACATCTAATCACCCCGGTGATCCCGGTCTCGGGCAGCCCTGAGTCCAATCAGCAGTCTACTAAGCAACCAGGTCAACTCTCTTGCCTGCTCCACCACATCGTCCGTGAAGACTCTAGCCGCTATCTGCCTACGTCCTTCTTCCTCCACAGTCCTAATCCGCTCCTCCCACCACTCGACAGGATGCTCAGGAACTCGCAGCTGGCCTCGGGTAATGGCTGGCCTATAGACTCTACGGCGAATAGGGGCACCAACACTCCCTGAGGGTAGGTCAGGCTGAGCAGGGGGCTCAGGAATCAGCTCCTCCTCACTCTCGGAACTAGATATGACTATAGCATCATCGTCAGAATCCGTAGAAGAATCTGAAGAAGTACCAGGAGAGGGTGGTGGTAACTCGTAAATGCCACGAGCCTGCAATAATATAATATGCAGTGCAAAAGGAGATAAGATCACCTTAAATCTACAGTTGAAATCCTAACGTCTATACCATTCTTCGTTATCTAATCCTATCTTACCATTACTCCCTCTTCTTTTATTAAATGATCTACTTGTTTAACTTAATCCTGGCTTGTTTCAGTGACCAAAACCTTAGCTCTGATACCAACCTGTGACGCCCTCCCGATCCGGGGTCTAGATCGGGGAGTCACTATCACTCTATATGCATGCACCCTAAATAACAATAACAGAAAATACGCATAAATATGACCCCGACTACTAGCCTGGACCTTTCAAGGTAATGGTATGAAACAAGCACACAACTACATTCATTTATATTTACATTTTCAGTAACAAAATAATATTATTACAACTCCTGCAACATCTCAAAATCTACTAATAAAATACAAGACTAATCAAAGTCTTTTCCTTCCAACTCTGCCTCGATCATACCTGTTCAATCTCAGCCAGCCTAGCATAGTTCATATGAGACATGTTCTTCCTGGCAGTCTGCTTAATACGTACCATGATTCTCAAAAGCTGTAGATGTTAGAAAATAAAAGAATGAGCCATAAAAGCTCAGCAAGTAACCATACTGGTTAAAAATAGTTCTACAGACTTATATATGATTTAAAAAGTCTTTTCTCCAAAACCATGCTTTAAAATCATTGTTGGACCTCATTGTCCCATAATTGTAATCAAAATTCTAGTCAGGGTATTCATTACTCGCAAAACTTTCTTTTATAAGACCACTGGCAGGGTTAAATAATTTCAATAACTGGTGCAAGGTATTTATGAAACTGGAAAGTAATAATCATTTCCAAGTATAAGAGTAATCTGCAGGGTTAGAGGGATAACAGGAAGTAATGTATAACAATTGAAACAAAGTCAAATCAAGGTATATCTGACAGTTGAAACTGTATATGGCAGGTTATAACAAGGCATTTCATTATTCATTACTAATCATTTCCAAGTCCGTTTGTATAAAACTGTCCTTTCATTAGAATTGATTCTTTCAAAACATTTTATAAAACTGTCCTCTCATTAGGACCTCGCTTTTCAAATCATTTATAAAAACTGTCCTTTCATTAGGACCTTTACTGTTTAGAAACAAATCATTTTGATTGGAGTTTTCTCACAACGCCAGACAATACGGGTGATCAGCCACGTAAAGTCCCCATAACGGACTAAAGTCCCTCTGGACATAAAGAGTACTCATAAAGGCACTTATTGCCATTGGCCTTGGGCTATCTCATTATAGCCATTGACTATCTCATTATAGTCTTCATATAAAAAGTGCTGGACCGGCGTCACTCGGCCTCTTACGCCTCCAACCTATAGGAATCCACAGAAACCATTTTGATCGGAATTCCTATAATAACCAAAACATTTCTTTTTAAAGTTACCAAATCATTTGATGAAAAAGACTTCTTGAAAGTCGGATTTCATATTTAAATCCATTTTAAAGATCATTAGACAGAGGTAAAGTTTATTCCAGGATAAGTCTCGAAACAAGTCTCTGTTGTAATAAAGTAGGCTGAAATCATAAACTAGGGATCAAAACCAAGCTATAGTTGTGAAGTCAGGTTACAGGGTCAATTCACAGGTATAACAAGATATTTTTGAAAACAGTTGTAAGGCATTTAATCATGACAGTAGTTAGACAATAACAACAGGGTACTTTCAGGGTTAAAGTTTAAGTAAACATAATTAAGGAAAATGGTGTAGACATAAGTCATAGTTCAAGGTCACTGGTTTAAGATTTTTAAAACTAGTTTATAAGTTGTCAATAGCAGTTCAGGGATTGAAGAGTTTAAAGTGCAATTAAAAACTGGTATAAGGTTGCAGTTTAAGTAAAACAATTAAAGTAAGGCAGGCTGTATCTCAAAGCAGTTGAAATAGGGTAACATAGTTGCAGGATCTTAACACAGTTTATAAAGCAGTTTATAAAACAGTTCACTATACAATTCATAAAACAGTGTTTAAGTTAAAAGAGATCAGGCAGTAGTTACTTGCCTTAAAAAGGAATGCTACAGTTGCTGAACAGGTAGATCTCCCTACACCACACTAACTTTCTACTTTAGCTTTCCCTTTGTCTTTCACCTCAATGTCCTTCGTAGCTAAATAGTACTATATCAGTATCTTATACACTCTCGACGTTCTCTTTAACGTCTAGCTACTCTACCCTTTCGTTACTGTAACCCCTTTAACACATATGTATACTCAATAATTATATACATACTTAATCAAGTATATACACTACTAGGCACATAGCACATAAGCAATCTCTTTAATTATATAATACTAATATCCTCCCTGACGGGTAGTATTACCTATACAGGGACGACGTGCCATTAATGTTTCAAATATAATCATTTATTTTTAGAAAATTTTGGCAGCACCTCCCCTGTAAATAGGACTTCCCGTCGGAATGCAACCGACACAAGCAAGTACAGTAATCAAACCAAATAAACATATATTCACCTTAGTCACATATAACACTAACTATAAATTATGCCAAGCTATGACTGCATATGCTTCCATTGCTATTTAATACATACAGGTACATGTGAATATGCCCAATTACAATACTTATAATTCAAAGATTTCAATTAATCAAGCAATTCGATTACTATAAGGCAATGCTCACTTAAATAGCTATAATCACATAGCAATTATCACAATTCGATTACAAACCATGTATCACTATATTACTTTTCAAAATTCGAATATTACTTAACCATATAATTCGAATATTTATAATAAAAATATAATTAACCAATACTTCGACTAGAGCAATTAAGTATTACTCATATAATCATCAAATTACACAAACCCCTTAAGGTACATATACAATTTATTCACTTACAAACACACACAACATGCTTGAATCAATTACCGATCGAAAAATTATAAAACTTAGCCGGAAATCTAAAAGTCTTAACATGCAAGGTTCATGGCATCCTAATCTTATCTATTTGTATCATTTCCAACTTAAACATGCTCGGCAAAATGGCAAAAATGCATAACCCAAGTAAACATTGATCGGAAAATCTCCATATTAATCGGAAAATGACATGCACTCAACATATGCCATGAATCATTAATCTACACAGCTACTAGCAAGTATAATAACTGGAAACGAAGCCATTTAACATGATTCCGGTCGCCGGCTCGCCGGAGCTCATCGCCGGCGACGGTAGCACACAAAAATGGCCGAATCGGTTCCATTTTCACGGCTACGGCTTCTACATTCTGTAATTTACTTGCCATGACTTCTAAGAATTAAAACCAACTATCCCCGAGCTTTGCATGCAAGCATAAGTCCAATGTCCCACATATATACACACGACTTACGCACACATATACACCGAACAAAGCTAGCATCGAAGATTACAATTAACACAAGGAATTATTAACATAAAATGACTAGGACATAAGTAATTCATGAATAAATCAAATGGAATCAAGAGAATCGCCATGGAGACAAGAAACAAGACCTGGACACAACTGATGCAGAGCAAGGAAGAATGAGGTGGGCGGTGGGTTTTATCAAAATAGAGGCAGGGGCAAAAACATCATTTCACAATTGTTGTTTTTCTGAATAAAACCATTAAACAATTCGAATTTTGATGGAAAGTGGGTGTAAAAATGAGTTTTATATTTTTAAAATAAGGAATATGATTTTAGAAGCTCACACATATTTTTAAAATAGTTTTCTGATGAGCAGATAATTAACTAAAAATCTTTGAAGTTAACTCACTTTAAATAGAAATAGGAGTAGGAAAATCTTTTAAAAAATACATTTGGGCTCGAATAAAATAAACTTTTATTTTTAAAAACTTTCTGAATATCCAAAGAGCATTTTGGAAAATATTTCATGATTTTTGAACATTCCAATAATTAAATATGGAATTTAGAAGAGAAATATTTTCAGGATAAAACAAGTTTTAGAAAATCATACAAAACTATTGAGACTGAAATAAATTAAACCACTATTTTTAGAAAGTCTCTCAAATCACATAGAAGCTACATATAAAATTTCATAATTATTGGACACACCAATAATTGTATAAAAATCCAACAGTTACTCAATTAAGCATGGAAAATCAATTAATCACTTAATTAAAACACTTAAGCATAATGCGGTCAAACAGGCAGTCAACTAGACATATAAAATGATTACATATCACCACTTGTCACATTAGAACACATAAGTACTATATCTCATATTAATTAAATAGATATCAATGTCTCAATCGTTACACCAGCTAAGGCTTTTGAGCAGCACGTGGAGGCGATAGGAGTCAGATGTATGGTCACATAGTAGTTGTTTAATTGGTAGTGGATTGCTTGTAATAAAACACTGATATACTCAAAGAATAGTTTGAGTATAAGTGGGAGATTGTTAGGGAGTATACTGAACTATTCGTTTGAAGTATATATGACATTGTCCTTTTTTATTGAGAATCTTGAATGCATATTTTAACATTGTTTATATATTATATATTGTGGATAATCTAGTATCAAATGGGATAACAGAAGATCAGATTATTAGTGTCTATATATAATATAATAAATGTTCACAGTTTAAGTGGAGTTAAACAAACCACTGGAATGACTGAAGTATTATTTAGAAATAATCTATCTTGATTATTGAATAATACTTGTATGATTTGTGTATATTGAACGGGATTAAAATATTAGAATTATTCTTCTATTCTTACAATAAAGAAGAACTAAGATTCTATAATATTATTATTACTTAGGTTCTTAATCCGGATACAGTGATTGACACTTGTATGCAATGCACATGTTTTGATTCATATGTGATGTAATTTATTGTTAATCACAATATTATGTTTTGGACAATTACATTGCATACAGAGTGGGATATTGACTATAAAAGGAAACCGTGTCCGAAAATATTCGGGTGATGATGTCCTCTTGAAAGCTCATAAAGATAATTATGCTTTAGTCCTGCATGCAGATTTGTTCTTGCATAATTATAAGGTTGAGTAGATGATCAAGGATAAAAGATATTGATTAAATTAATTATCAGAAATTAATTTAATTAATGGACATTCGATATCTTAAACATGGGGAATTTAATAAGTAAATAATATTGGAGCTGAATTAAATAATTAAATTACGGCATTAGGAGAGGTAGTACAAATATTAATTCTTTAGTGGATTGAATTAATATTTAATGACATTGGGCTTGATCTAGAATGTCATTGGAAGGCCCGACCTAATTATCCAGGATCCCTACTGTAGCCTATATATTCATCTTATTCTCTTCTAGCTAAGGGGTTGGAAACTAGGGTTTTTATGAGCAGCCGTTCAAGGAGGCAACCAAGAACTAGGGTTCCAAGATCTCAAAGCTAGAAGGGAGGCAACTTTGGAAGGATCGAAGGCCACACTTTGCTCAAGGTGAATACGGGAATACAGTAGAAGACGTGGATTTGAATCGCTTGCGCTGTAGCGATTAATGTTAAGTTTCTATCCAAACTCGTTTGTTTTCATATCATAAAACGCAGCATCATGATTCGATTGTCCCAACAATTGGCATCAAAAGCTAGGTTCTAGGGTTCTGCGTTATATGATATGATGTCCATGGCGTAATTATGTATGTATATAGTGGTAGGCTTGTATTGTTTTTTTGATGCAGGTTGTTATCCACTATTATGGCCATGGTTGTAATTATGTTTTTGGATCCCACATGGTTTATCGTGGTTGTAAATTAAATCATGAGGGTTGATAATGATTAGTTTTGGTTTTAATTTCTATTCTGATAGTAATCTTGTAATTTGAATTGTATTCAATTTAGATTATGCTCTGATGTAATAGAATAGATTTTTCTGTTGTATCTATTGTATGTAATTGTTAGAACAATGAAGATGAGAGAAACAGAGCTCTTTCATTGTTGCATGCTGTTTTCGTGGTTGTTTCGCTGTTCTGGCTACAGATTTTACATACGATATCTGATTGAGGCGAATAATACCTTTTCGAAAACGGCAGAACGAGACCTACAAGAAGTCAAACAGGCGGCTGAAGATTTTTGAAAATTTTTCGATGGATGATTTTGAAGATTATTCTTCGGGTCCATAATAGTGGATGTATTTTATTATGTTTTACATATTTTTTGCTTATCTTGATTATTGCTACTATGTGTTCCATATTTGTTTGTTATGTCATGTGATACTAACCCTTCGCATGCTAGAACGACATGGACATAAGGCTGTTTTATTATGTTTTAATCATGATGGGTATGCTGCTATGTTATGTGTTATATGTATTGTTATTATGATACATGTGGACTGCGAAAAAATGACATAGGGCGATGCATCTAGATAAAATCCTCATAGTAAAATACTAAGTGGGAGAGGGAATTAATTTGGTATTAAATCACATGGTCTCCATTATTATTTGTATGTAATTTAACACTAAGGTGAATATAAATTATGTATATGTCACTCATCGTGGCATGTAATTTATGGTGTCTAGAGTGTTATGGAAATTACTAGAATAAACTTCTAAAATTAATTATGAATATTGGAAGGTACATATGTCACCCAACATGGCGTACTAAGTTTCATAGAATTCAAATAATAAAAAGATACCCTCCTTTTTGATAGATTTCACGCTCAACTAGGAAGAAAATCTAAAATAACACATCTTTGAGTATTCTTGCGTTGGTGTCTAGGAAAGCGTGAAGCTTACCTGGCCATTTAGATTGGTGTCTAGAAAAGTGGTTAGCCTCTTGGCAATGCTTCCATCGGCCTGGCCAGTCAGTCTGAATACTCTTTAGATTTGTAATTTTAGAAGTATCTTATTGTTAGGAGCAAGAATTTATCATAGTCAAAAGGCACATCTGGTATTATTATTGTTAATTTAAGATTTAATAATGGTATACACTTAGCTATAAAAAATAATATAGACCACCCTAACGTGGCTAATTATTTAGTAGTAGGACCGAAGTAACATTTAAATAAATTTAGGTGGTATATAAGTCACCCAACGTGGCATACCGGAAACCTATGGTATTCAAGTGTTGGTGTTTTAATTTTAAATAATTGTTAGAGGAATAAATTTTTTTGTAAAACACCCTCTAATTATGTGTTATATGTATGATTCTCAGGATATAATGGGCTTTAATCCACTTTTTACCATACTTAAGGATAACAAACTTATTGGACCTAACTATATTGAATGGAAACGTAATTTAGACATTGTGTTGACTGCTGAGGAGTACAAATTTTGCATTAATGAACCCAAGCTAGAGGAGCCTGCTGAGAATGCTTCTGAAGTTGAGAAGGAGTATTATAAGAAGTGGACTAAGACTGATGAGATGTCACGATGTTACATTCTGGAAGCAATGACAGGTGTTTTACAGCATCAGCATCAGGCTACGGCCACTGCTTCAGATATGCTCTTTAATCTCAAAGAACTTTTTGGAGATCAGAATAGGGCTACAAGGCAAGTAGCAATGAAAGCTTTAATGAAAAATCAGATGGCCGAAGGTACACCTGTAAGGGATCATGTTCTCAGGATGATGTCACATTCGAATGAGATGGAGATCCTTGGTGCTAAGGTTGATGGGGAAACCTAGATCGATATCATCCTTATGAGTTTACGCAAAAGTTTTGAGCAGTTCCACTTGAATTATACCATGAACAAGAGGATGTATAGTCTTGCGGAACTTCTGACAAAACTTCAGGCAACTGAAGGACTTTTTCAGCAGAGTGTTAAAGTCAATGTGGCTGAGAAACCTTCTTCTTCTAAGTCGAAACCCAAGAATAAAAAAAAGGCTTAGACACGGAAAGTTGTGAAAGCTGTGGGAGTTCAAGGTGGTGCTATGAAAAAGCCCAAGGGCAAGTGTTTTAGGTGCAAGCAGTCGGGTCACTGGAAACAGGATTGTCCTCTTCCTAAGAATAAAAACAATACTGGTATGTCTCTTTCTCTAGTTACAGAAACATATATAGCGGCTATATCTACGAGCACTTGGTATGTAGATACAGGAGCCACTGATCATGTTTATAATTCTATGCAGGGGTTCAAGCAATCCAGAATGCTTAGAGATGGGGAGATATATGTGTTCATGGGAGACGCTATGAAAGTAGCAGTAGTTGCAGTGGGAGATGTTAATTTATCTTTTGGTGATGATAGGAGTTTGGTTTTGAATAATTGTCTTTATGTACCTTCATTTAGAAGGAATTTAATTTCAGTTTCTAAACTTGCTTTGGATGGTTATAATGTTTGTTTGGATCATAATGTTTCTATTATGAGGAATAAACTAGTTATATGTTCTGGTACATTGCAAGACAATTTATACAAAATTACTCCTAATCAACCTGCACTGCAACTACAACATAGGGTGTTAAATAACACATCTTCTATCACTACTAAAAAAAAGGAACCTTCTTCTTTTAACCAAACATATCTTTGGCACTTAAGATTAGATCATATTAACTTGAGGAGTATTCAAAGACTGGTAGTAGATGGGCCTTTAGGCTCGTTGGTAGTGGAGCCATTTCCAGTCTGTGAATCCTGTTTGGAAGGTAAAATGACTACTAGGCCTTTTAAGACAAAGGGTAATAGAGCCAAAGAAGTGTTAGAACTGGTTCATACTGATTTATTTGGACCCATGACTATTCAAGCAAGAGGTGGTTATGAATATTTTGTCACTTTTATTGACGATTATTCTAGATACAGATACATTTATTTGTTGCGCCATAAATCATAGTGCTTTGACAAGTTCAAGGAGTACAAAACTGTAATGGAGAAGCGACATGGAAAATGTACCAAGTCACTACGATCAGATCGTGGTGGCGAATACTTGCTTGGAGAATTTAGGGATTACTTATCAAAGAATGGGAACATGTCTCAGTTGACTGCACCTAGCACACCCCAACAGAATGGTGTAGCGGAGAGAAGGAATCAGACTCTTTTGGAGAGTGTTAGATCGATGATGAGTTATTCAGAATTACCCAAGTCATTTTGAGGACATGCTTTAGAAACAGCAGCTTATCTTTTGAATTTAGTTCCTTCTAAGTCAGTTCCTAAGACTCCAAAAGAAATGTGGACTGGTTCAAAACCTAGTCTAAGACATATTCGGATATGGGGTTGTCCAGCACATGTGTGGAACAAGAACGTGACTAAGTTGGAATCTCGTACAGAAGTAAGGCTTTTTGTAGGCTATCCCATGGGAATGAAAGGATATTTATTTTATAGTCCTAAGGATCGGGATGTCATTGTTAGTACCAATGCTAGATTCCTAGAGGAGAACTATATGATGAATCATAAACCCACGAGCAGTGTCGTTTTAGAGGAACTAGTGGGAGAGACAAATAATGAACAAGTGCCAATAGTACAAGTAGAACAACTACAAGAGAACACACAACCTATCACTAATACCACACCGGTGTCTCATCGTAGTGGGAGGGTTATTCGTAAACCCAGCAGATTCATGTTATTGGGAGAATCTTCGAACTTGGTCTCTGAGGAACATGATGAGGATCCCATGACATACGAAGAAGCACTGCAAGACAAAGATGCAGATCTATGGCAAAAAGAAATGAAATCTGATATGGAATCTATGTATTCAAATCAAGTCTGGAAGCTCGTGGAACCACCCAAAGGTGTAAAACCCATTGGATGTAAGTGGATCTACAAGAGAAAAAAAGGATCTGACAAAAAGGTAAAAGCTTGGAAAGCAAGACTTATTGCGAAAGGGTATACTCAGAAAGAAGGGATCGATTATGAGGAAACCTTTTCGCCAGTAGTCATGCTAAAGTCGATCCGGATTCTTTTATCTATAGCAGCTCATCTCGATTATGAGATTTGACAAATGGATGTCAAGACAACTTTCCTAAACGGGAGTCTTGATGATGAGATCATCTATATGCAACAACCAGAAGGATTCATTAAGGAAGGCCAAGAGCATCTGGTATGTAATCTTAAGAAGTCCATTTATGGACTTAAACAAGCTTCTAGGTATTGGAATATTCGCTTTGATCAGGTAATCCAGTCATACAGATTTGATCAATGTTCAAGCGAGTCGTGCGTGTACAAGAAAAGTGAGGGCAGTTCAGTGACTTTTTTAGTGCTATACGTAGATGATATTTTACTCATTGAAAACAATATAGAGATGTTATCAGCGGTAAAGGCATGGTTGTTCAAACAGTTCGAACAATGTAGCATTGGTTCTAGGCTTTGCTGTTATTATTTCACTTTTACAAGTGGAAATAACATGCACATAAGCCACTACCAGAGTTACCAAGTACATGTACCAATTGAATCCGGTGTTCATCAATGGGAACTTTTTTAGAAACATTTGCAAGAAAAAAAGTTTATGATTCGTATTCAGTACACAAATTAAATGAATATCCTCCTATTAGTAGTAGTAATTGGTTAAAAATTTCCTACGTATTAAATGACTATCATATCCTCCTATTAGCTATTTACCTCCTACATATTTTAACTTGCATAACATTCATTTTTAAGGTTGCATAACGTTTTTAAACGCTATGTAAGTGAGTGCTATGCAAGTTCAATTCACTTATATAGCGTTTTTTTAAGTGCTATCTAAAATGTTACTTACATAATGCTTTTAAAAGTGCAATGTAAGTAAGTGGGTATCCTACTTAAATAGCACTTCTATAAATGCTATGGAAGTCTTTTGAAAAATGTTATATAAACCAAATGGTTTACTTACATAACTATTATTCAAACGCTATAAAATTGCACATTTAAAAAAATATATGTTATTTAATTATTTTCTTGCCATTTTATTTATTTGTAATATTCCCAAAAATTAAAATTCATAAATACTAATTAAATTTGACAATGCCCATTCCAAATCTGAACATAAGCTAGAGTAACAACTCAAATTACTTCACTTTTATTAAAATAAATTGCAAATATCATCAACTTCTACAAAGCTTAAACTGCTAGATCACTACATAGAAGTCAAATATTCCCACTATAACATAATAACAAAACTCATTATAAACTCTACAAAGCCTGGCTGGAGATTCCTCTGCTACACTTCAAAAGTTTCACCAGGCACCAGTTGAGTGACAACTGCACCAGCTTCTGGAACTGTTCAGCGAGCTTCCTCAATTTATCCATACAAAGACATAACGCCCCAACTGTAAATTCATGCATAGACGATGATATAAGTTGGACATACAAAGACAACAATTTGAGATAACAGAATTATACTTTTAGTTTGTGGAGAACATTAACCCCCCAACTGTTTGCAGCAATGGAAGCTTGAACTGAAATAAAATATAAAAAAATTATTAACTAGGTGGCACAGAAGAAAAACTAAACACACCAAAATACATGGCACTTACGTAATCAAAAACCTTTGGATTCACAAACTGGATAACTACATCATCCATGGAGATATTCACTTCCTCAATTGCAGGAATTGCATTCACTCCTATTCTCTTTAATGTGCTTTGGCCTCTTTTATTCTGCCTTCTTCTTTCTGTGTTCGGAATCTGATAAATTTCAGTACACCTCAGGCATCAATGTAATAAAGATATGCTTATTGAATCAGTTAATTACAAAATGTGTAATATAGTGCAAGTGCATCCTAGAGGTTATTTAATATGCCAGAATATCCAACCCAAATTCATACAAGATTCTTGTTGCTAGATTAAAGTCTTCAGTTGCAGAAAGACAAACCTCATAATGCTACCTTTTACACGAACTGCACTAGCCATTTTCATTTAGCTTTTTCTATCTAGGAAAAGAAGACCTGTCAACATAACTAACAACAGTCACAATGCTTCAGATTTTTACCGTCTTTGTTTGTTTGGTTGTTTATTCGTCAGCAAGAAAACTTTCTGCTAATTTTATTTTCGGAGAATCTTTGGTTGAAGCTGGTAATAACGACTACATTGTATACCTTTCCCAGGCTAATTACCCTCCAAATGGTATTGACTTTGGGAGGCCAACAGGAATATACACTAATTACACACTAATTACAGGAACTATAGTTGATTAAAGGGTTCAACACACAAAACCCTCTGTATTAAATAATTTCCCCAAACACACAGAATTAGTTTACTAAATAAGTAAGAAAGTTATTATCCGGCAATGACAATAATCTGGCAGCAACATAAGTACATAGGCACTAGGCTCAAAATATCATAATTGTATTTGTATTCACTTGCCCAACGCACAAAATTGAATTTTATACACACAGAAAACTAATTTGTTTTGCACTTACCAGATTCCTGTTGGCAGCAATCAAGCGGAAAACTAATTTTATACACACAGAAAATTGAATTTTATACACAGAAAACTAATTTAATTTTTGCTTTTAAATATTGAATAAATAATTCAATTGGAGCAACTCTCGTATTTTATTCAAATAATAAATATTAACTCTCAAAAATAAATATTTTTTAAATAATTAATTATGTACAATTGTTTATTAATAAGTAATTGACGAATTGTGGTTTTAAAATATTTTAATTGATGTTTAAAATAATTAATTTGAGATAATACTTGTACTTTATTCAAATATTTATAATAAATATTAATTATAATATATATTAATATTTAAAAGAATTAAAATTTAAAATTTTATTAAATTTATCATAATCTTATATTATGAATTACTGTGAAATATATATATATATATATATATATATATATATATATATATATATATATATATATCACAGCCACATTAAATGGATTGGAAAAATTTTGGATGATACTCCATACCAAGAGTAGCTCTAAGCCCGAAAAATTATCTAATACGAAGGAGACTGCTCCGTACGCAAGCGATTATTTAATGTAACATTTTTTTATATAAGTGTTATAATAGTTTTTTGAATAAAAAATAAAAATTTTACTTAAAATACTTTCATTTATTTAACACTTTATAAAATATTATATAACTAAATAATTTAACATAAAAAATATTACTTAAAATACGTTCACTTATATAGCACTTTATAAACACTATGTAAGTAAATAATTTAAAATAAAAATTAAAAAATATTACTTAAAATATGTTAACTTGTATAGCACTTTATAAAACACTATGTAAGTAAATAATCTAAAATAAAAAAATAAAAAATATTACTTAAAATACGTTCACTTATATAGCACTTCAAAAAATGCTTTGTAAATAGATATTTTAAAATTAAAAAATAAAAAATATTACTTAAAATACATTAGTTTGTATATCATTTCGTAAAACGTTATGTAAGTTACTACTTACATAGCGTTTAATTCAAAAACGCTATTGTAGTATTTTTTTTGTATAATACTTTTTAATTTTTTAATTTTCCCATAATAGCTTGCATAGCGTTTTTCTTATAAAAGCTATGTAAGTACATTGCTTGTATAGCTCTTCCTAAAACCGTTATTCAAGTACCATCTCCTAAACTTAATTTTGTAGTAGTGAAAACAAACCATCACGGTCTCCGATGAATAAATCCATCTATAAAACTAATTAAAATTTAACTATTATCAAAAATTGAATAAACAAATAAAATAGATACCTAAAAAATTATCTTATACTTAAAAAATTAATATTTCAGAAAATAAAAATTTGAAAATGATTTGACTCATATAAATACAAATACAGAATAAAATATACATTTTATGATTACAAATTAAAGTAGGACTAAATTGTCATATTAGCATTAAAATAAATTTCACAAATATTTGATTCAATTTTCTTTACTATTTATCATAATTATATAACAATAATGTCTAACAAAATTAATTCAATTGTAACATGTAAATTACAATCGTATTAATATCATAGATTAATTAATAATTTAAAATTTCAAAGAACTGAAATAAAATCAATTCTCTATAAATTAATAAATAAGAAATCAAAAAATAAATTATAATAATAGGGTACACAATAACATCCTGCTATTACTATATATATATATAAAAAAGAAATAGTTGTCATGTCTGCTGTTGCCAAGTATAAAACAGGGTTGTTTGTGAACAAACTCGAGCTCGGCTCGTTAAGGACTCGTTCGGCTTGATTCATTAAGAAATTGAGTTCGAACTCGAACACAAAAATGCGTTTGTTAAGAAAATGAGCTCAAACCGAGCTTTTAGTATGTTCGGCTCAACTCGGCTCGTTAAAACTTGAAAAAATAGAATATATACTGAATATTTTTATAATATTCCTAGTATTTTAAGTTTAAAATTACAATTCAAATATTTAATATGTGAATCATTTGGGATAATAAAATAAAATTTAATATTGAGTTGAGTCAAAAATCGATAATTAGTTGGGTCAAGTGGGTTTGAACATTCTTTTTTTCATGTAAAACTTAATTGTTCGCGAGTTTCTCGTTAAGGGCTCGACTCGGCTCTGTTCGATAATAGCTCGAGTGCCGCTCGATTTATTAACGAACTCGAGTTCGAACACATTTTTTGTGCGATAAAAAAACTCGGCTCGACTCAATTCAACAGAAAAAAAATTAAACTCGACTTATTTAAGAGAAAACTCGGCTATATTCATAAACAGAAAAGCTACCAAATGTTTCGAAAAAAAGGGAGGGGGTCCTAAAGAAAGTCTCCGAGAGGGCTTTCATTCATTTATTTCTCGCGGGGTTGGCTTAAAACATTTATGTCATACACTGATATTTTTAAATTTTGTCCAACTACCATTTTTCTTTTACTTTAAATTTTGTCCAACTACCATTTTTCTTTTATGATTAAAATTCTTAATGCATTTATGATTAGTCTGAGCCCAACAACCAATTAAATTCTATTTAATGAAAAATACTTTGTACTATAGTTTAGGTTGATATAAATGATTATATAAATACTCTCAGCTCTGAAATCTTCTTCGTGATTATATGAACGAAATTTGAGATTTCCGATAAATAGCTTATAAATTATAAGAATATTTAAATGAATTAATTTTTTGTTTGAATAATTTCTGTCTAATACAGTAATTCCTACATTATTGTCTCATTATTATATAAATTTTGAATTTTTTTATTTTCTAAATATTGTACTTCCATAAATATTTATTTTATAAGAATCGAGTAATTTAAAGTAGAGGTGTACAAAAAATCCGCTCAATCGAATCGATCGCTCAAACCACCCACAAACAAATCAATTTTGTGTAGATAATCACAAAACGCGGATGATTACGGATTTAATTTTTTATAAGCACTTATTTGCGGTTCGGTTGTGATTTTAAATTTTAAAAAATCGCAAAACTAAACCACAAAACATATATATACTTAAATCTAAAATTAATATAATAAATATATTTATAGATTTTTATAAATTAATAAATTATATATACATTTACATATATTTTAATTATTTAAAATATAAAATATACTTCAAAATAAGGTTATCCTTTAATCGCAATCAGCATAAGCGCCAATTTTCAATAAGCATCATTTCCAAATACTGTATTACATCATAATATTGTAGTATTATGTCCCCACATGGACCGCTTTTGAAATGTTACATCACAAATTTACAATAATTGTCCACATGGCATGTGCATAACTTGAGAGAAGGTTGGGAGTACTTTATTTATAATATAAGTATGTCTATTAATTAAAATATAATATTTATATAATAAATTAATTCATAATCTACAAGTACAAATACTGTTTTAAAATTTTTATTTTTAAATATTTGATAAATTTTAATTACATTGCAGTGTACTACATGTATTGTTAAATTCTTTAAATATTTATAATTTATAAGTTTAAAAAATTGTATTGGGTACATTCTTATATTTATAAAGGCTCTCTTTATTGGGAGATCTTCTTTACAAGTAGAGAGAGTAGGAGAGAGTATTTTAATTGAATTATCTACGTGTGCATAAGTGACATCCATGTCACACTTTTTAGAGAGTATCTAAAAATCAATACACTTCAAGTTTCTTCCGCTTAGTAAAAAATTATAAATAATCATATTCAATCTTCTATATTTGTCGAACTAATAAATATTTTATATATAATATTACCGTATTATTATTATAAATAATAATATTGGAGTGAATTATCACAATAATTGTTCACATTGCATGTTATTTATCCAATTCGGGTAGATTATCCAATTTTTCTTTAACAGTGATACAATTCTGATTTAAATTAGTGATCCAAATTTAGATCAACACTATTCACTATTCAATCTTTTTTCATATTAAAATAATGATTTTATTATTTATGTGTATTTAGTTTAGTAGATTAAAATTGATTTAGAATATTTTAATTATTTGATTAATAGTAATGTTACCCAGTAAATAAACTATTATAGAAGGGGGTTGAATATAATAGTACCAAACAATCGACTTTAGAACACAAGTATGTAAAAGATGAACTGTTTGCATTAACTTTAACAAACTTAATACAAAACTCTCTTAAGAAACCAGACGTTCTTAAGAGCTGCTAGGTCAGGAGAATAATGTAAACATGAACGATATATCAATGTAAACATAATTCTGTGTTTATATAATACACAGCTACCTATCTAATTACAACAAAGATAATTATTAATAAAAACAGATACACGATTTCCATCATTATCTTCCTAAAAGATAGCTTCAAATGAGGTAATTGTATTCCACACAATCACTTCTTTTTCTGTCTTCAATCATCTCCTGATTTATCGATTTCCAACAGTCAAACTCTGATAGACTAAAATCTATCGGTCACTTCTAGTCTCTGATGACATTAGTTAAACTCTGATCAGCTTCAGTAAACTCTGATTCAGCATTCTCTGATCTCATAAGTTTTTCATATGTAACAATCTCCCCCAATTTATGCTTTATGCAGTAAAACATAAATTTTAACTTATGATGTTAGAAACTTCTAGGACAAAAGTATCAGAGTTTATCCAGACTACTTTCTCATACTCTTCTGTAAGAAAAAACTCCAGCTAGAAATTCATAAAGTAATTTCTTCTCAGGTTCCTTCAACAATTCCACCATTTTGGACTTTAATTCCTTCATCTAATTAGCAGAGTCATCCATCTGAGTTACTGCAGCTCTTAGATTGTATATTGATTCTCTCTCCATTCTATTATATAAAGCAATGCAGCATGCTCTCTGTCCACCAGGATTTAACATTAAGGTTGGAACATTAAGCAACATCTGGGCTTTTACATCTCCCTTTATCATATCCCTTTCTGTGTCATCCTCAAGCATATACTTTGGCTTGTATACATTAATTCTTCATAGTGCTTTCTAATTTCATTGAAGGTGTTCCTAAATGGTGTGATGTAAAAACTATATATAGTACTATGGTAAAATACTATTAAATAAAATAAATTCTTTCTAAAATTCTGTTAAATGTAGTTGATTAATAAAATTATTTTAACTTTCTGCTACACTTACTATAGGTTTTAAATAACTAAATACTCATAGAAATTAATTCAGCGTGTCTAGTTTTTATTTTAAGTCATTTTTCCTAATATTTGTAGAGATTGTTTTTAGTCCTATGATGTATATTTAAAGTTCTTTATAAAGTTCTTACATTTTATTATATATAATTAAACTAATTCAATTGATCTCTATTATTCTAGCGAGTCCTCTATACAAATAGATGTGAACATGTAATAGAACCCTGTTATAGATGTGCAGGTCGAAGAAAACCTAATCGCGCTGAACATCTAGTAAAACCCTATTTGTTAGTAATTGTGCTCTACAGACAATATTTTTTATATTTTAAGGAAAATATTTATTATTAAGGATTATGTTTTATTGATTATTATTTATTTATTATGTTTTATTTACTGTGTAATAAATTGAAAGCATAATAAATGTTCTTGGAATTTTGATACGTATTATATATTTTTAAGTATGTGACTTAAAAATGAGATTATGTTAGGAATATATTAATTTGATGATGTACAAAATACTAGAACAGGATTTAGCACAGTCTATCTGCAAGAATCAATCAACGGATATCTATCTGCAAGAAGCAATCGACTGATAAATATCGATCGATAAGTCATCAACTGATAATAAGCCATCGACTGATAAAGCCAATCGAGAAGTCATCGATCGAGAACTCAAGTCATCAACTGATATTTATCAATCGAGAACTCAAGTCATCAACTGATATTTATCAATCGAGAACTCAAGTCATCAACTGATATTTATCAATCGAGAACTCGACAACATATATTTCCTGATCGAGAACTCATCAACGGATATATAGTCATCAACGGATATTTATTGATCGAGAAGTCATCAACGGATATTTACCAATTGAGAAGTCTCACAAGTACTCGATTGATTAGCTCACAGCCTGACTTCTCGAAGCTTAAAGGAGATGAGTATTCGGTTGATTCAAACAGCTAGTTTAAAGGAAAGTCTTCGAAGATCAAAACAAATTTATTGCAGATATGCTATGGGAAGGAAAGGGAAAATTAAGGAAGCTGTCGGTCAGAGTTTACTCTATCAGAGAATACTCGATCAGAGTTTACTCTAACAGAGAATGCTCTATCAGAGATTATCAACCGACAGAGTTTATCAGAAAAGGAAACAGACAAATCAGAGTCTGATTTGGATAGTAAGAAGGAATTCAAGTGCAAGTCTAATTACCTTATTAAATCTATTCTTATCATAATCTGTTTTGTAATTGTATTTGTAGCTGTGTCTATATAAACACAGAGATAGGTTATAATTCAATGTCGAATTATATCGAATTAAGAATTTATATAAAAGCAATATCTTGTAACCTAGCAGCTCTTAAGAACTTTATATCTTGAGAGAGTTTTGTATTCAAGTTCATTATTAATACAAAACAGTATTCCATTCAACATACTTGTGTTCATAATCGATTTACAGGCACTATTACATTCAACCCCCCTTCTGTAATAGATTGATTATTCTGGGAAACAATTGGTATCAGAGCGAGGTTGTAAATTTCAACTCAAAAGATCAAATAATCATGTCTGGAAGCAAGTATGAGAGCATCAGAATTCCAATATTGAAGAAGGCTGAATACCCTACATGGAGGGTGAAGATGATGATGTTCTTAGAAGCAACTGATCCTGATTACTTAGATAGAATCCATACAGGTCAGTACCTACCAACCAAACTGGTGCCTTTTACAATTGTGGAAGGAAGACAAATCCCTGAGTATTACACCCTGAAGGACAAGAAAGAATGGACTAATGAAGAAAAACGGGAAGTCTTGAAAGATGCAAAGGTAAGAAATATTCTGCATAACAGTCTTGACTCTGTAATGTCTAACAGGGTAATAGCTTGCAAAACTGCCAAAGAAATCTGGGATGCACTGGAGGTTCAATGTCAAGGAACCAAGGAGATAAAGAAAAATAGAAGATCTGTTCTAATCCAAGAGTATGAATACTTTGAGGCTAAGCAGAATGAGTCCCTCACAGATATCTATGACAGATTTCTAACTCTGTTGAACAACTTGGCTTTGGTGGATAAAGTATATGACAATGAAGATTCAAACACCAAATTTCTGAGGGCTCTTCCAGAAGAATGGGATCTGCAGACATCCTTGATTAGAGACAGGGCTGATTTGGATGAGATGTCCTTAGATGAAGTTTATGGCAAATTGAAAACTCATGATCTGGAGTTACAGCAAAGAAGAAACAGAAAGAGTAACAAGGCAAGACCTATTGCTTTGAATGTTGAAGCAAAAATTGAAGAACCAAAGGAAAAGGTGCTTAAGGCTTCAACAAGGAAAGGGAAAGAAGTAGTACTCCAAGATAGCAGTGAATCAGAGTTTGAGGCAAACTCTGATGTAAACTCTGATAATTCTTCAGACTCTGACATGATGGAGATGTTTGCTATGTTTTTCAAAAGCTTCAAGAAATACAGAAAATTTAGGAAGCAAGGAAACTATCAGAAGAAGCATAGTGAGTTAGACAAGAAAGACAGATTCAAAAGAAGAGAAGATAGAGATGGAAAATCAAAAACTCTTGATAAATCAAAAGTCAAGTGTTACAAGTGCAACAAGATGGGACATTTTGCTACTGAGTGCAGAAGCAAGGAATCTGGGAAAGCTCTCATCACATCAAAGAAAGATTGGATGGACTCCTCAGACTCTGAAGAAGAAACTAATTATGCTCTCATGGCAAACTCTGATTCTCCCATCTTAAACTCTGACAAGGTACCAAACTCTGTTTTCAATTTTGATACTGAAGATATTCATGAATTAAAGTCTTTTCTTAGAAATTTGCATGTTAGCTTTAAGTCACAGTCTCTTGAGAATGAAAGATTAAAATCTGAAATACAAACTCTGAATGGTAGGAATGACTTTCTTGAAACTGAACTTGTACACATGCTTAGCTTTAAGAAAGACTGTGAGAATGCTATACACATGCAAACTCAGTTGGAAATACAAGTCACATATTTGAAATCTGAGATAGCTAAGGAAAAAGAGACCTTCAGAGTTTGGACAAACTCTGGTAAGAAGGTCCAACAAATGCTTTCTGAAAAGAATTGGACATCTGCCCTAGGTTATGAATCTGATAAAGAAATTCACACTAATTCACACACAAAAGGAACATTGAGTGAACCTGTGAAGTTTGTTAGAGCTAGTGATAATAAGAAAACTCTCCCTGAATGCTCTAAAAACAATAGTGTGTTAGACTCTAAAAAGGTGAATGTAGGGTTACTTTCTCAGAAGCAACTTAAAGAAAAGTTGAAGGCAGTCACTAAGAAATCTAAAAAGGTGAAAAGAAATAGGAATGGTAAAGTAGGAATTACTAAGGAGAATAATTACATGAATATCCCTGATGCTCCTAGAAAAACTTGTTTTACTTGTGGTAATTCTAATCACCTTGCTATTGATTGCAAACACAAGAAAAAGAAAGAACCTGAAAGACCTAGGTTTGAGGCTAGAAAACAAACAAGAAACAATCCCTGTTTTCATTGTGGTAGTTTATGGCATACCATTTATACATGCAAAGATTATCATAATTTGTATTACAATTCTTACAAACCACAGCCTCGAATGAGTAATTCTCTAAAACATACTGTCAAGCAAATATATGTGATAAAGTCTGATAAAAGGAGTGTAAACTCTGACAGTACAAACTCTGTGAATGCAAACTCTGATCATGTAAACTCTGTTAACACAAACTCTGACAAAAGAACTTCTGCTGCAAAAGTTAACAAGTTTTCAAAGAAAGGACCCAAACTAGTTTGGGTCCCCATAACTACTAATTAAATTGTATTTACTGATTGCAGGGAAACAGAAAGAACATTCTAGTGATTGATAGTGGATGTTCTGCATATATGACTGGAAATAAATCCCTGCTTTCAGAGTTTGAGGAGAAGGCTGGCCCATCAGTATCTTATGGAGATGGCAACATAGGAAGAACACTGGGATATGACAACATTGTGATTGGAAATGTCATCATTGAGAAAGTTGCTCTGGTTGAAGGACTCAAACATAATCTGCTCAGTGTGAGTCAAATGACAGACAGAGGTTTCTCTGTGGAATTTCATGGAACTCATTGTGAAGTGAAAAGCAAGAAGAATGGAAAAGTAGTTCTTATTGGCCACAGACATAATAACCTATTTGAAGCTAGCTTGGATGTTAATTCTAATGGTCCCTTAACCTGTCTACTTGGAAAGGCATCACCAATGGAAAGCTGGAATTGGCACAAAAAGTTGTGTCACTTGAACTTTGGAAACATTAATGAGTTAGTGAAGAAGGACCTAGTTAGAGGTCTTCCAAAAGTTCAATTTCATCCTGATGGACTCTGTGATTCATGTCAAAAGGCCAAACAAAGGAAGACATCTTTCAAGAGCAAAACTGAAAACTCTATTGATCAACCTTTTCATCTATTGCATCTTGACTTATTTGGTCCAGTTAACATCATGTCCATTGGAAAGAAGAAATACACTCTGGTAATAGTTGATGATTTCACTAGATTTACTTGGGTGTACTTTTTGCACAAGAAGGATGAAACTGCAGAAACAATCATTGATCATATTGCAATGATTGAAAATGGATCAACTCACAAAGTAAAGAATTTAAGGAGTGACAATGGAACAGAGTTTAAGAACTCAACAATGGAGGAATTCTGCTCAACAAAAGGTATTACTCAACAATTCTCAGCACCTGGCACACCTCAACAAAATGGTGTAGTTGAAAGAAAGAACAGAACTTTAATAGAAGCTGCCAGAACAATGCTAGAAGGAGCAAAACTACCTACTTATTTTTAGGCAGAAGCTGTGAACACTGCATGCATCACTCAGAATTGTTCTTTAATAAACAAACATGGAATGACTCCATATGAATCTTTGAAAGGAAGAAAGCCAAATGTCAAGTACTTTCACATCTTTGGATGCAAGTGTTTTATTCTCAAAACACATCCTGAACAATTGAAGAAGTTTGAACTTAAAGCAGATGAAGGAATTTTTATTGGATATGCAACAACTTCTAAAACCTCTTCAAGGGCATTCAAAGTATTCAACTTAAGGACAAGGACAGTCATGGAATCAATTAATGTCTCCTTTGATGAAGGGAAGATAGATGAGTTACATGATAAAGATGCACAGGAAACTCTGAGATTTGAGAATGAACTGCAGAAAATAAACTCTAACGAGATAAACACTGATCAACCAAATCCTGGAGAAGCAAACTCTGATTCTTTAAACTCTGATTCAGAAATGATTGAAATAGAAATTGAAGAAACTGCACATGTTGAGGGGGAGCAACATCAATCAAATACTGACATTGGAGATTCAACTATTGAAATATTAGAGTCTGACCAAACTCTGAACAACACAAACTCTGAAACCCTAAACTCTGATCATTCAAACTCTGAGACCACAAACACTGATACCTCAATCTCTGATAATTCAAACTCTGAGTACATAAACTCTGAGACATCAAATACTGATGGAAACACATCTTCAGGGGGAGGATCATCATTTACAGAAGGATCATTCTATGAAGGCACAGATCATGGGGGAGCATCTAGTTCAAGGAACTTTCCACATCCAAGGAAATGGACCAAAGATCACACACCTGATTTAATTATAGGTGATTTGGAAAGTGGAATAAAAACAAGAAAAGCTACTCAAAAGGAATGTCTATTTCATAGTTTTCTTTCACAAACAGAACCAAAGAAGGTTGAAGATGCTTTGAAAGATGCAGATTGGATTACTGCAATGCAGGAAGAATTGAATGAGTTTGAAAGGAATGAAGTTTGGACCCTAGTCCCAAGGCCAAAGAACAGATCTATTGTTGGCACAAAATGGGTATTCAGGAACAAGACAGACTCTGATGGAATAATTACAAGAAACAAGGCAAGACTGGTAGCCAAAGGTTATTCTCAACAGGAGGGGATTGATTATGATGAAACCTATGCACCTGTAGCTAGACTTGAGGCAATCAGAATTTTTCTTGCTTATGCTGCTCATAAGAAATTCAAGGTCTACCAGATGGATGTTAAAAGTGCATTTTTAAATGGTGAACTTGAAGAAGAAGTCTATGTTGAACAACCACCTGACTTTGTCAATACAAAATATCCAAGTCATGTCTACAGACTGGATAAAGTTCTATATGGACTAAAGCAAGCACCAAGGGCCTGGTATGAAACTCTGGCTCTATTCTTACTTGAAAATGGTTTCACTAGAGGAACAATTGATAAAACCTTGTTTTACAGAACTCAAGGTAAGGATTTATTATTGGTTCAAATATATGTTGATGATATTATATTTGGTTCCACTAATGAGAAACTCTGTGAAAGATTTTCAAAGTTAATGCAGTCCAGGTATCAAATGAGCATGATGGGAGAATTGAGTTATTTTCTAGGTTTACAAGTGAAACAGACTGAGGAAGGCATTTTCATTAATCAGTCCAAATATACAAAGAATCTACTCACAAAATTTCAAATGCAAGATTCTGCATCTGCTACAACTCCCATGGCTACTGCAACAAAACTTGATCAAGACACTGGAGAACCTGTTAATATTACTGCATACAGAGGAATGATTGGTTCTCTACTTTATTTGACTGCAAGTAGACCAGACATCATGTTTGCCACATGTCTATGTGCTAGATTTCAAGCAAATCCAAGAGCACCTCATTTGATTGCTGTGAAAAGGATTTTCAGATATCTCAAGAGCACTGCTAATCTTGGCTTATGGTATCCTAGAGAATCTGATTTCAAATTAATAGGCTATTCAGATGCTGACTTTGCAGGATGCAAGATTGACAGGAAAAGCACAAGTGGCAGTTGTCAATTTTTAGGTGGAAGACTTGTGTCATGGCAAAGCAAGAAACAGAAATCGATTTCAACATCAACAGCAGAGGCTGAATATATTGCTGCTGGAAGCTGCTGTGCACAGATCTTATGGATGAGAAATCAATTGCTAGACTATGGTTTGAAATTTTCAAATATTCCTATTTATTGTGATAACCAAAGTGCTATTGCAATGACAGGAAATCCAGTTCAACATTCTCTAACAAAGCACATCAGTATCAGATATCACTTCATAAGGGAACATGTGGAGGAAGGCACAATTGAATTACATTTTATTCCTACAGATCAATAATTAGCAGATATATTCACCAAGCCTTTGCCTGAAGCAACATTTAACAGACTGGTTTCTGAATTAGGGATGGTGACAAGTGGCTCAACTTAGCAAGTTTCAGACACTCAGAGTATATGTCAGAGTATGGGGAATACAAACAGCAAAGAAGGATATTCTCTGACATTAAGAGAATTGATGACAAGAAGAAGAGTCTACCTGCCATGACATATCAACAGGTAATTCAGGTAAAACTCTCCATCTACAAACCTTCTATCTACAATGCTTCATTTTTTTTGGTGAAATGGTGCAGGAACAAGTTTTGGAGAATCCCCCTGCACTTACCCAAGTAGCCAAATCACCTTCCACTAAACAATCTAAGAAATAACTATCTAGAAAACCAACCTCTGGTGTCTCTCAAAAGGCACCAGTTGCAAAAAGAAGGAGATTGGTACAAACTAGGCTTATAGATGAGCAAAGTGATGAGAAGCTCAACCCTCTAGAGAGACAGGTTATTGAAGGACTTTCTTTGTTAAAGGAAAGTAATGATGCACCTGAATCTAACTTTCAAGCCAAGTCTGTAGACTCTCAAAAGGCTACAGACTCTGAAAAACCTAGGGAAGCACCTCAGGATTCTCATATTGAGTCTCCTGAGAAATCTTTTGCTAAGAAGTACAGAAGGTTAAGGAAGGCTTATTCTGCACACACACACAAGCCTGTTATTATTACTAACCCTGTTTTGCAGAAAACAGATGCTCCCAAAGCTCCTGCAGAGCCAGACTCTGAAATCAAGAAAACACCTGAACCAGAGTCTAATGTTGAGTCAAAGTCTAGACTGCCTTTAGACTCTGATCATGACAGTCGGGAAGGAATGCCATTGGATGCAGCCTCAAGTCTAATTGATGAGATCATTATTCCAAGTGATGAGGTACTGCTATTCCTATATCCTTTGGTGGAATCAGTTGAAGATCCAGGGCAATATCAGACTAAATCTCAAGTCTTGGATTTTCTTACAACCTATGAAGCCCTAAGGAAGAGAATGGAACATGAGCTACAAATGTTTGCACAGGATGTGGTCAAAAATCTATACAGCTACCTATTCAACTCTTCATTACAAGTACAAGCAGCTGGGCTCATAGAAGGCAAGACAAATGAAGTTCTCAAAGCACTAGGTGTGCCAGACTCTGAACAGCAAATTTCAAAGAAGCCTAAGAGGCTTAAGGTCCACATAAGGAGGGAATCAGAGTATGTTGCCGAGTTGAAAACTGAGATTGAGCAACCAGTTTTTGACTATAAAGCAATTTGGGATAATGAAATTACCTACAGGACAACCATTTAATGGATTTCTCATGTTCAACCTCTGTCAAGACAGGTGGTTGACTTTCTAGTCCACATTGTAGGAAAGGTGGCCAACGAATACATCTATACAACCTATGAAGGTAGATTGGATCAACTCAAGGGCTCATATTATTAGAAGATTGCAAGGGAACTGCAGGACTCCTTTAACATGACTCTTTCCCAGGCCATTAATGTCATCCATGCAAGGACTTTTCTAAATAAACACTTGGATGCATTGACTATGGAAGAACATCACGAGGTAGCAGGTAGTGCAAGGTAGTTGGAGGATGGGACTAGTGCACCGATGGTGACTAGTGATAAAGATGCTCAGTCTGCCTCACCCACACAAGAACCACCTAGTCAGAGGTTGGGTGATAGTGGGGCAGGGGAGTATGCTGTTAGGCCCTCCTTGACAACTCACCAAAAAGCTGATGAGAACCCCAATGATATGGGAGGACAAACTCTGATTGATGCTCATGAAGAAATTTCCAAATCTATTCTATCAGAGTTATCCACCTTGAGGGGGAGTCTCATGCACCAACAGTCAAAGATGGTGACACTCAGACTCTGGTTTCTAATGAAGTCATACTGAAGCAGTCAAAGTCTAGAGTAGACCCTGAGACTAGAATACTGGAGCCAACAGACTCTGAAAAGAAAGAAGATGATTGTAAGGGTTCAGACTCTGTTGCTGCTCACCCCTTGGTGGAAACCCCTAGCCTTCAGACATTTGAAGGGTTTCCCCTCCATCAAGGAGGTTCAGGTATTGTAGCACATAATTCTTCTCTCAACCCCTCTTCTGTAGGATTTTTGAGTGCACCTTCCAAATTGAGTGAAAAAAATAATAATAATAATAATAATTGAGAGGCTGGCACTGGTCCGGGCAAAAGGAGAGGTAGATACGGCTGTAGAGAAGCCTGAGTGAGAATGAGAGAGTGGGTGCCCAATCCCACTGTGAGGATGAGAGATTAGGGTATCCTGAACCTAGCTTTACTTATTGGGATCAAGATTTTCCACAGAGTTGGTCCAATGAGTTGAAGCAGGGGATGGATGAAAATTCATTTTTGTTGTCTGACAGAATTCACTCCCTTCACTTATTCACAGAAGTAGCTTTCAAGGATGCTATTGCTGATATTACTACCACTCAAGCTTCTCTCCAAACAACAGTCTCTGACTTAACCACAAAGGTTGATTCAGTAGTTGCAGCACAGTTCACTTTCTCCACAGTCTTAGCACAGATTCTTTTGGTTGTCACAGGTGGTGATGATGTCAAAAAGGGGGAGAAGAAAAGTGATTCAAGAAAGGTGATTCCTCCAGGAGAAACAAATAAGAAATGATTATTTTATACTGTTCTAGATTAATTATTTCATTTTTTAGTTTTGACATCATCAAATCTTGATTTATGCTTCATTGTTTATAAAGCATAAATAGGGGGAGATTGTTAGGAATATATTAATTTGATGATGTACAAAATACTAGAACAGGATTTAGCACAGTCTATCTGCAAGAATCAATCAACGGATATCTATCTGCAAGAAGCAATCAACTGATAAATATCGATCGATAAGTCATCAACTGATAATAAGCCATCGACTGATAAAGCCAATCGAGAAGTCATCGATCGAGAACTCAAGTCATCAACTGATATTTATCAATCGAGAACTCAAGTCATCAACTGATATTTATCAATCGAGAACTCAAGTCATCAACTGATATTTATCAATCGAGAACTCGACAACATATATTTCCTGATCGAGAACTCATCAACGGATATATAGTCATCAACGGATATTTATTGATCGAGAAGTCATCAACGGATATTTACCAATCGAGAAGTCTCACAAGTACTCGATTGATTAGCTCACAGCCTGACTTCTCGAAGCTTAAAGGAGATGAGTATTCGGTTGATTCAAACAGCTAGTTTAAAGGAAAGTCTTCGAAGATCAAAACAAATTTATTGCAGATATGCTATGGGAAGGAAAGGGAAAATTAAGGAAGCTGTCGGTCAGAGTTTACTCTATCAGAGAATACTCGATCAGAGTTTACTCTAACAGAGAATGCTCTATCAGAGATTATCAACCGACAGAGTTTATCAGAAAAGGAAACAGACAAATCAGAGTCTGATTTGGATAGTAAGAAGGAATTCAAGTGCAAGTCTAATTACCTTATTAAATCTATTCTTATCATAATCTGTTTTGTAATTGTATTTGTAGCTGTGTCTATATAAACACAGAGATAGGTTATAATTCAATGTCGAATTATATCGAATTAAGAATTTATATAAAAGCAATATCTTGTAACCTAGCAGCTCTTAAGAACTTTATATCTTGAGAGAGTTTTGTATTCAAGTTCATTATTAATACAAAACAGTATTCCATTCAACATACTTGTGTTCATAATCGATTTACAGGCACTATTACATTCAACCCCCCTTCTGTAATAGATTGATTATTCTGGGAAACAATTGGTATCAGAGCGAGGTTGTAAATTTCAACTCAAAAGATCAAATAATCATGTCTGGAAGCAAGTATGAGAGCATCAGAATTCCAATATTGAAGAAGGCTGAATACCCTACATGGAGGGTGAAGATGATGATGTTCTTAGAAGCAACTGATCCTGATTACTTAGATAGAATCCATACAGGTCAGTACCTACCAACCAAACTTGTTTGAGTGAGACTATGAAATGCACGGCCGTGCTCAAATGTTGATTTGATTTTAATAGTCTACTCATCAATCAAGAGAATAAAGATTAAATTATGAAGAGGATGACACGAGACATGCCTTGAGTTTAATCTATAATATCAAGATTAAAGGGATTATATTACATGGAACATTATTCACGAAAGGCTTAATCGAATCACCGATTTATTATTATTACTTGGGTAGCAATGATGTATTACTAGATGCCGCTTATTGTTTATAATTTTAATTAGATATTAAAATTGTTGCCAACATAATAATAACCTACAGGGACACACACAAAGAACGCTTCAAGGAGAAATAATTTAAATTGTGAATTTAAATTAAATAAGTAATTTATTATATTTATGATATTAATTAAGTATAACTTAATTAATTATATAAATAGAATAAATGAATTATTTAAACTAATTCCAAAATTAATAATTAATTAATTAAGTGAGACTTAATTAAATAATTTAGAATTTTGGATTAGTATTAATTATAATTAGATTATAAAATAATATAATAAAATATATAATTGAGTCTAAAAAGTAAAATTTTAGTTAATATAAATATATATGTACTCATATATAGTTAAAACTCGTATTATAATAAGTAAAATTATATATATTTTTTAGGCCCGTGACCCAATACCAACCTTCAAAATTTTTAATTTTTTAACTATAATAATATAGATGTGAGCTAGTATTAACACAATGTGAGGTGATACTTAAAAAGTAAAAAACGTATTATATCTAAAAATATTGAATATCATAACATTTTACATTTTAAAATAGATTTCTAAATATTAAAAATATATACTAGTATGATTTGATGTGGTTTTTAATTATATTTTTATTGTTTATGTTTTCATTATATCTATGTACTTTCATTGTCAAAGTATTGAGAAATTTTCTCCTAAATATTAGATGACACAAGTTGGAAGTAAAATTTTCCATGCGCAAAAATATTGTTGAGTAATTAATTTGATGTTTTTAATTTATTCTTGAATAATCAATTATAAAATTTAAAATCATGTATTACTTTTTACAATACAATGCAATTTTCTAGATATGGTAATTTTGATGTCTAAAAATACCTATAACAATAATGCTTTTCAATGAACCACCAAAATTACTATATAAATAAGAGAAAAAAAATGCAAAAATAATATATATATATATATATATCATGAATCACAACTGTAAATGCAAATAAGACTTTTATGGTATGGGTTGGGAGTAGCTCACTTGGTAAAGCTATCGTCCCCGAGTCTTAGATTCAATTTTCTCCTGTATAAACCGATACTAATTAGTATCCTAAGATTTTTATATATATATATATATATATATATATATATATATATATATATATATATAAAGACTTTTATGATAAATTAAGAGAGAGATATAAGAGAAGTGGACTATGTAAAAAGTAACCAACCAGAAAATTGAAAACCAAAGAAGTCAAAGAAGAGGAGAAGACTGGTTAAGGTAAAAATCTCAAAATATTTTTCTCTAGTTCAAGCCTTAAACTCTGATCCACTAAACTCTGATGATGTTATGAAGTCTGGTGGCTCTGCATTACCTGACCAAATAAACAGTAACATCAGTGGAATTGAGGTAGATGGTGATGATGAAAATGCCAATAGAGAAGAAAATGATGAATTGGCTGAAAAGGATCGTAAACCACATCATGTTAATCCTTTTACCATTCCTGTAATCATCTTGGAGGGTACTTCAACTGAGGTACCAAGTAAAGATAAAAAGGGAACAGGGACTGACAGTGAAACTGTTGAAGCTGCTCAAGCATCTTCTCCTGTTCTAGTAATAATCTCTAACTCTCCTGTCAAGTCTCCTCAACTTATAATTAAGGAGATCTCATATGCAAGGGATAGAGAGTTAGCTAAGGAAGTAAAAAGAGAAATGGCTGCTTAAAAATCTCAACAATCTCAAATCTCTGGAACTACGAAGCTATTCTCATGAAGGGAAAAGAAGGTTTCCTTTGGCCTAGACACACAAGAACCTACTTCTCAAAGTGAAGTAGTAGTAGTCTCTGACAGGCCAGGCATACAAGAACCTATTGATCAAATTTCAATAGAAACCTCATTTCCAGCAGATGAAGGCTATCTTGATCAAGGGTACAGACCACAAGAACCTTCAGCTCAAAGGGTTAAAGAAGCTGTTAATGCCCCAGCCACACAAGAACCATCCAATCAAAGTTTGGATGCAGGCACACAAACTCTGATAGCAGACCCTATTGTTGCTGATGTTGAAGGCCAAACTCTGGCAGAGTCAAGCCCACAAGAACCTTCACCTCAAAGTGGTGAAACAGCTGTTGATCAGAATCTGGACACACAAGAACCAATCACCATTTTGCGATTGCAGACCAACATATGGAGGTGCAGCCAAACTCTGATTCTACCACTACTACTGCTGAGAAATCAAGCTCTAATGTTAATTTGTTGCCACTATCTAATGCAATACTAGTGCAACCACTTTCTGCAAAGCCGCATGACACTCTATCAGACTCTACAAATGCTCAAGGTATAAACTCTGACTTTTCTTCATAATTTCCATACTCTGATAGCATAAGTTCAGAATTTATATTCCCAACTTTTACTGCTGGAATGACCATGAATATTCCTGAAAGGGAACCCTTTATTCATGTAACCACAGATCTCCTTTCTCAGCCACCTCTTATTTTTATAGGTCATTGTGATTTGAGCCTTTCTTGTGAGACTGAGATAAATGTGTGAAAAACAGAATTGAAAATGAGAGGCAGACACTAGTTCTGGCAAAAGGAGAGTTAGTTATGAGACAGAAATTAGTTACTTCTAGTGAGCAAACTCTGACTCTCAAAAGTCATGAGATGTGTGATGTGAGAAGTAATGAGATTACTTTAAAAGAAAAGAGTGCCTTAGGGTGTGTTGTTCCTTGTGCAGGTACTCAGAGTATAACTGCTACAGGCTTTGCTGCTCAACCTGTATCTCAACCTCTAAACTCTGAGGTGTCAAACTCTGATGATATTGCAGATGGTGAAGATGCAAACTCTGAGGATTTAACCCCTATCTTTAAGGATGAAGAAGTCACTGATTTTTCCATTCCTTATAATCAGAGATACAACTCTAAAAGATGGTCTCTAGATGCTTTTGATGCTCTGGATAGATTTAAAATGGAGTATCCTGATTATTCTGTTGTTGAAAAACTAAAGGGTGAGATTGAACCTGCTCTTGATTAAGAAGGTGTCAAGAGGAGTAGTGGCAAGGGTGAGCCATCTAATGCAGATATTATAAGTTCTACAAGACAATCCATCTGGGATATGTCTTGGAAGTTTTCTCATGAGGATATTTCATGGCCTCATGTTCATGATTTAATGAAAAAAGCAGACTCTGAGATAAACTCTCCTAAACTGAAGGTTGTTCTCAAGCTACTACTGTGTTGACTAAGGGTCTTCACAATGAGGTTTATGATCTTCAACAAAATGTTATTAAACAGAGTGCTACTATTCAGGGTGTTGTTTCCAAATATCACCTATCCATGGAGTCTAAATTAAAGTTGTTTCCACCAAACATGATGCTTTGGAGTCCAAAGTTAACAAAATTGCTACTGATGTGACCTCTATGCAGATTAAGCACACAATTGCAGACATACTGACTATTTCTTCTGATGTTAGAAAGGGGAAGAAAGTAGCTAAGTACAAATACAAAGTGGATGCTGTCTTAAACTCTGAAGACAAACCTGAAGGTGGTAGTGATGGTGATGGCTTAGCTGATAAATGCCAAGGGAGTTATAAGGATGGTACAACTGGTCCAACTCAAACTCTGACAGATCAAACTCTGATTCCTTCAGGATCTGGAAAAGTTCAAGAAAATCAGCAAATTCTGACTAATATAGATCTTGTTGCTCAATTAGAGCAATTCAAGAAATATGAAGAGTTTGCAAGGCAGTTGGCTGAACAATAAAAGCCAGAAGAAACTGACAGTAATACAGAACTGGCACTGAAACTACATGAATAAGAAAATCCAGGTATTGATCCAGCTACTGCAGAACAGGAAATGAAAAAGATGATTGTTGGTACTGACAATGCTCAAGTCCAGTCAAAGAAGAAAGCAAGACAAGGCTCAAAGAAAACTCCAATTCAGAAAAAGTTGATAGAACATGCTGCATCTGCATCTGTCAAACCTCAACAAACATCTAAGCCTATTACAAGGTCTAACAAAGGGATAAGT
Organism: Oenanthe sinensis; assembly: GCA_028671895.1. Lineage (NCBI taxonomy): Eukaryota > Viridiplantae > Streptophyta > Magnoliopsida > Apiales > Apiaceae > Oenanthe > Oenanthe sinensis. The sequence continues at coordinate 5,801,318 of JAPMAC010000198.1, forward strand.
GCAGATATTACAAAGACTCAACCATATCAGTCATCTCAAACAGTTCAACAGAAAGCTTCATCAAAATCAAAGGCTCCACTCACCATACTTGGAACCACATTTCTTCCAAGAGGAACAAGTTTTGAAGATGAGGAAGAAGATCAACAGTCTTTGTGTAGAAAGAAGAATCCTGATTTCTTGTAGAAAAAATCTGAAACTCTGACTCTCAATGCCAGACTTAGTAAGAACAAGAGAGGTATCAGTGATTCAAAAGCCAAAGTCTATAGAGGAGAAGTAAATACTTTCAGAGATCCTTATTCTTTGAAGAACAAACCTGAAGAGAAACTATCACAGGATCATTTGGACAAGCTGATTGATGTTCATCTTGTAAAAGATATTTTTGATGGTGTTGTTCCAAAAGAAAAGTTATTGTACTTTCTAGAAGATGGAAGAGTAATGAAATTAGCTGAAGAAGATTTGGCTCATAAAGCATCAAAAGAACTTGAGTATGTTCTTTATCTGTTAAATGATGAAAATGAGATCACAGCTAAGTGGGTGAAGACTTTAGAAGGAGTTGAAGAGTAAGTTGCAAGAACTATTGAGAGTTGCTAAAAAGAAACTGCTTGATGAATTTCTAACTGGAGATTTTTCTTACAGAAAAATATGAGAAAGTAGTCTGAATAAACTCTAATGCATTTGTCTTAGAAGTTTCTGACATCATAAGTTCAAATTTATATTTTACTGCATAAAGCATAAATTGAGGGAGGTTGTTAGATATGAAGAACTTATGAGATCACAGAATGTAAGTCAGAGTTTACTGAAGCTAATCAGAATTTAGCTGATGTCATCAGAGATTAGAAGATGTCGTCAGAGTTTCTCAATCAGATTTTACTAACCGATAGAGTTTATGTTGATCAGAGTTTGATTGTTGGGAATCGACAAATCAGGAGGTGATTGAGATAAAGAAGGAAGCATTCGAGTACAACTTTATTGCCTTTCTGGAAGCTATCTTTTAGGAAGATAATGATGAAAATAATATTTCTGTATTTAATGATCATTATCTTTGTTGTAATTAGATAGTTAGTTGTGTACTATATAAACACATGATTAGGTTTACATTGATGTGTCGTTCAAGTTATTATCTTTCTCATAACCTAGCAGTTTTTAAGAACTTTGTTTTTCTTGAGAGAGTTTTGTATTAAGTTTATCAAAGTTAATACAAAGCAGTATTTCTTTTACATACTTGTGTTCATAATCGATTGTTTGGTACTATTATATTCAACTCCCCTTCTATAATAGTTCATTATCTGGGTAACAGTTAAATTAAATATGGTAATGATAATCAAAACTGATATGATATATTATTTCACATTCATATGTACGTATATAATTCCAAAACTGCCCTTGTCTATAAATATGGAAAGAAATTAAATAGATTTTATTAGAAACTGAAATATATTTATTGTTAGATTAACAACAGATCAATGGATGTATGGTGGTTCATCGGTTCTCTCATTTAGACTTATCTGGTTCTCTCTCGATCACGGCTTATATTATATATATATATAAATTATAAAAAATGTATATGGATATTAATTCTAATTATATAATTTTTTTAAAATAGGTGAACAATTATAATATTTATCTTAATTAAATCCTCAAATACAGTACATGTACCAACAAATTTTTTCATATTAATATTATTTAATTAAAAACATCTTATATTATTAAAATTTAAATTTTATAAATATTAATTTTGAATAAATTAATTAATTTAAAATACATAATATATGAAAAAAAATCCGAACCCCCTAAATTTTTTTCTGCATCGGCCATTGAGAATGACGTGACATACATAGTTGTCTCCCACTTTTCTGTTTCTTCTTTATTTCTAGCCCATTAGCTTTAGTTACATTACTATTTTTTCCATGGCTTCTTAACATATTAAAATTATATTAGTTTCTATGAAATATAAGTTAATAAAAATATACATTACATTTATAAATTATATATTATATAATTATATAATAAATTTAAAATAGTGTATTGTTAAAATACAAATATAATATGTTAGGAATGCAAACACTGGTGATTGTCAGAGATTACTAAACAGAGTTTATGCTGACGGCATCAGCGTTTAAGGAAGCTGTCGGTCAGAGTTTACTCTACCAGAGAATACTCAATCAGAGTTTACTCTAACAGAGAATGCTCAAATCAGAGAATGACAAATCGACAGAGTTTAGTTCCAGAGTTTATCAGAAAAGGAAACAGACAAATCAGAGTCTGATTTGGATAGTAAGAAGGAATTCAAGTGCAAGTCAAATTACCTTATTAAATCTATTCTTATCATAATCTGTTTTGTAATTGTATTTGTAGCTGTGTCTATATAAACACAGAGATAGGTTATAATTAAAGATAAGAATTCATAAAAAGCAATATCTTGTAACCTAGCAGCTCTTAAGAACTTAATATCTTGAGAGAGTTTTGTATTCAAGTTCATTATTAATACAAAACAGTATTCCATTCAATATACTTGTGTTCATAATCGATTTACAGGCACTATTACATTCAACCCCCTTCTGTAATAGATTGATTATTCTGGGAAACAATTGGTATCAGAGCAGGTTGTAAATTTCAACTCAAAAAGATCAAATAATCATGTCTGGAAACAAGTATGAGAGCATCAGAATTCCAATATTGAAGAAGGCTGAATACCCTACATGGAGGGTGAAGATGATGATGTTCTTAGAAGCAACTGATCCTGATTACTTAGATAGGATCCATACAGGTCAGTACCTACCAACCAAACTGGTGCCTTCTACAATTGTGGAAGGAAGACAAATCCCTGAGTATTACACCCTGAAGGACAAGAAAGAATGGACTAATGAAGAAAAACAGGAAGTCTTGAAAGATGCAAAGGTAAGAAATATTCTACATAACAGTCTTGACTCTGTAATGTCTAACAGGGTAATAGCTTGCAAAACTGCCAAAGAAATCTGGGATGCACTGGAGGTTCAATGTCAAGGAACCAAGGAGATAAAGAAAAATAGAAGATCTGTTCTAATCCAAGAATATGAATACTTTGAGGCTAAGCAGAATGAGTCCCTCACAGATATCTATGATAGATTTCTAACTCTGTTGAATAACTTAGCTTTGGTGGATAAAGTATATGACAATGAAGATTCAAACACCAAATTTCTGAGGGCTCTTCCAGAAGAATGGGATCTGCAGACATCCTTGATAAGAGACAGGGCTGACTTGGATGAGATGTCCTTAGATGAAGTTTATGGCAAATTGAAAACTCATGATCTGGAGTTACAGCAAAGAAGAAATAGAAAGAGTAACAAGGCAAGACCTATTGCTTTGAACGTTGAAGCAAAAATTGAAGAACCAAAAGAAAAGGTGCTTAAGGTTTCAACAAGGAAAGGGAAAGAAGTAGTACTCCAAGATAGCAGTGAATCAGAGTTTGAGGCAAACTCTGATGAAAACTCTGAAAATTCTTCAGACTCTGACATGATGGAGATGTTTGCTATGTTTGTCAAAAGCTTCAAGAAATACAGAAAATTTAGGAAGCAAGGAAACTTTCAGAAGAAGCATAGTGAGACAGACAAGAAAGACAGATTCAGAAAAAGGGAAAATAGAGATGCAAAATCAAAAATTCTTGATAAATCAAAGGTCAAGTGTTACAAGTGCAACAGGATGGGACACTTTGCTACTGAGTGCAGAAGCAAGGAATCTGGGAAAGCTCTCATCACATCAAAGAACGATTGGATGGATTCCTCAGACTCTGAAGAAGAAACTAACTATGCTCTCATGGCAAACTCTAATTCTCCCATTTTAAACTCTGACAAGGTACCAAACTCTGTTTTCAATTTTGATACTGAAGATATTCATGAACTAAAGTCTTTTCTTAGAAATCTGCATGTTAGCTTTAAATCACAATCTCTTGAGAATGAAAGATTAAAATCTGAAATACAAACTCTGAATGCTAGGAATGACTTTCTTGAAACTGAACTTGTTCACATGCTTAGTTTTAAGAAAGACTGTGAGAATGCTATACACATGCAAACTCAGTTGGAAATACAAGTCACATATTTGAAATCTGAGATAGCTAAGGAAAAAGAGACCTTCAGAGTTTGGACAAACTCTGGTAAGAAGGTCCAACAAATGCTTTCTGAAAAGAATTGGACATTTGCCTTAGGTTATGAATCTGATAAAGAAATTCATACTAATTCACACACAAAAGGAACATTGAGTGAACCTGTGAAGTTTGTTAGAGCTAGTAATGATAAGAAAACTCTCCCTGAATGCTCTAAAAATAATAGTGTGCTAGATCTTAAGAAGGTGAATGTAGGGTTACTTTCACAGAAGCAACTTAAAGAAATGTTGAAGGCAGTCACTAATAAAACTAAGAAGGTGAAAAGAAATAGGAATGGTAAAGTAGGAATTACTAAGGAGAATAATTACATAAATATCCCTGATGCTCCTAGGAAAATCTGTTTTACTTGTGGTAATTCTAATCACCTTGCTATTGACTGCAAACAAAAGAAAAAGAAAGAATCTGAAAGACCTAGGTTTGAGGCTAGAAAACAAACAAGATACAATCCCTGTTTTCATTGTGGTAGTTTATGGCATTCCATTTATACATGCAAAGATTATCATAATTTGTATTACAATTCTTACAAACCAAAGCCTCAAAAGAGTGATTCTCCAAAACATACTGTCAAGCAAATATATGTGATAAAATCTGATAAAAGGAGTGTAAACTCTGACAGTACAAACTCTGTGAATGCAAACTCTGATCATGTAAACTCTGTTAACACAAACTCTGACAAAAGAACTTCTGCTGCAAAAGTTAACAAGTTTTCAAAGAAAGGACCCAAACTAGTTTGGGTCCCCAAAATCTTCTAATTAAATTGCATTTACTGATTGCAGGGAAACAGGAAAAACATTCTGGTAATTGATAGTGGATGTTCTGCACATATGACTGGAAATAAATCCCTGCTTTCAGAGTTTGAGGAGAAGGCTGGCCCAGCAGTATCTTATGGAGATGGCAACATAGGAAGAATACTGGGATATGGCAACATTGTGATTGGAAATGTCATCATTGAAAATGTAGCTTTGGTTGAAGGACTCAAACATAATCTGCTCAGTGTGAGTCAAATGACAGACAAAGGTTTCTCTGTGGAATTTCATGGAACTCATTGTGAAGTGAAAAGCAAGAAAAATGGAAAAGTAGCTCTTATTGGCCACAGACATAACAACCTATTTGAAGCTAGCTTGGATGTTAATTCTAATGGTCCCTTGACCTGTCTACTTGGAAAGGCATCACCAATGGAAAGCTGGAATTGGCACAAAAAGTTGTGTCACTTGAACTTTGGAAACATTAATGAATTGGTAAAGAAGGACCTAGTTAGAGGTCTTCCAAAAGTTCAATTTCATCCTGATGGACTCTGTGATTCATGTCAAAAGGCCAAACAAAGGAAGACATCTTTCAAGAGCAAAACTGAAAACTCTATTGATCAACCTTTTCATCTATTGCATCTTGACTTATTTGGTCCAGTTAACATAATGTCCATTGGAAAGAAGAAATACACTCTGGTAATAGTTGATGATTTCACTAGATTTACTTGGGTATACTTTTTGCACAAGAAGGATGAAACTGCAGAAACAATTATTGATCATATTGCAATGATTGAGAATGGATCAACTCACAAAGTAAAGAATCTAAGGAGTGACAATGGAACAGAGTTTAAGAACTCTACAATGGAGGAATTCTGCTCAACAAAAGGCATCACTCAACAATTCTCAGCACCTGGCACACCTCAACAAAATGGTGTTGTTGAAAGAAAGAACAGAACTCTAATAGAAGCTGCCAGAACAATGCTCGAAGGAGCAAAGCTACCTACTTATTTTTGGGCAGAAGCTGTGAACACTGCATGCATCACTCAGAATTGTTCCTTAATTAACAAACATGGAATGACTCCATATGAATCTTTGAAAGGAAGAAAGCCTAATGTCAAGTACTTTCACATCTTTGGAAGCAAGTGTTTTATTCTCAAGACACATCCTGAACAATTGAAGAAGTTTGAACTTAAAGCAGATGAGGGAATTTTTATTGGATATGCAACAACTTCTAAAACCTCTTCAAGGGCATTCAAAGTATTCAATTTAAGGACAAGAACAGTCATGGAATCAATTAATGTCTCCTTTGATGAAGGGAAGATAGCTGGGCTATATGATAAAGATGCACAAGAAACACTGAGATTTGAGAATGAACTGCAGAAAATAAACTCTGTTAAACCAAACTCTGACGAGATAAACACTGATCAACCAAATCCTGGAGAGGTAAACTCTGATTCTTTAAACTCTGATTCAGAAATGATTGAAATAGAAATTGAAGAAACTGCACATGTTGAGGGGGAGCAACAACAATCACATACTGACATTGGAGATTCAACAATTGAAATATCAGAGTCTGACCAAACTCTGAACAACACAAACTCTGATCTTTCAAACTCTGAGACCACAAACACTGATACCTCAATCTCTGATAATTCAAACTCTGAGTACATAAACTCTGAGACATCAAACACTGATGGAAACACATCTTCAAGGGGAGGATCATCATTTACAGAAGGATCATTCTATGAAGGCACAGATCATGGGGGAGCATCTAGTTCAAGGAACTTTCCACATCCAAGAAAATGGACCAAAGATCACACACCTGATTTAATCATAGGTGATCTGGAGAGTGGAATAAAAACAAGAAAAGCTACTCAAAATGAATGTCTATTTCATAGTTTTCTTTCACAAACAGAACCAAAAAGGATTGAAGATGCTTTGAAAGATGCAGATTGGATTACTGCAATGCAGGAAGAATTGAACGAGTTTGAAAGGAATGAAGTTTGGACCCTAGTTCCAAGGCCAAAGAACAGATCTATTGTTGGCACAAAATGGGTATTCAGGAACAAGACAGACTCTGATGGAATAATTACAAGAAACAAGGCAAGACTGGTAGCCAAAGGTTATTCACAACAGGAGGGGATTGATTATGATGAAACCTATGCTCCTGTAGCTAGACTTGAGGCAATCAGAATTTTTCTTGCTTATGCTGCAAATAAGAAATTCAAGGTCTACCAAATGGATGTTAAAAGTGCATTTTTAAATGGTGAACTTGAAGAAGAAGTCTATGTTGAACAACCACCTGGTTTTGTCAATCCAAAATATCCAAATCATGTCTACAGACTGGATAAAGCTTTATATGGACTAAAGCAAGCACCAAGGGCCTGGTATGAAACTCTGGCTCTATTCTTACTTGAAAATGGTTTCACTAGAGGAACAATTGATAAAACCTTGTTTTATAGAACTCAAGGTAAGGATTTATTATTGGTTCAAATATATGTTGATGATATTATATTTGGTTCCACTAATGAGAAACTCTGTGAAAGATTTTCAAAGTTAATGCAGTCCAGGTATCAAATGAGTATGATGGGACAATTGAGTTATTTTCTGGGTTTACAAGTGAAACAGACTGAAGAAGGGATCTTCATTAATCAGTCTAAATACACAAAGAATCTACTCACTAAATTTCAAATGCAAGATTCTGCATCTGCTACAACTCCCATGGCTACTGCAACAAAACTTGATCAAGACACTGGAGAACCTGTTGATATTACAGCATACAGAGGAATGATTGGTTCTCTACTTTATTTAACTGCAAGTAGACCAGACATAATGTTTGCCACATGTCTATGTGCTAGATTTCAAGCAAATCCAAGAGCACCTCATTTGATTGCTGTGAAAAGGATTTTCAGATATCTCAAGGGCACTGCTAATCTTGGCTTGTGGTATCCTAGGGAGTCTGATTTCAAATTGATAGGATATTCAGATGCTGACTTTGCAGGATGCAAGATTGACAGGAAAAGCACAAGTGGGAGTTGTCAATTTTTAGGTGGAAGACTTGTATCATGGCAAAGCAAGAAACAGAAGTCAATTTCAACATCAACTGCAGAGGCTGAATATATTGCTGCTGGAAGCTGCTGTGCACAAATCTTATGGATGAGAAATCAATTGCTAGACTATGGTTTGAAATTCTCAAAAATTCCTATTTATTGTGATAACCAAAGTGCTATTGCAATGACAGGGAATCCAGTTCAACATTCTCTGACAAAGCACATCAGTATCAGATATCACTTCATAAGGGAACATGTGGAAGAAGGCACAATTGAATTGCATTTTGTTCCTACAGATCAACAGTTAGCAGATATCTTCACAAAACCTCTGCCTGAAGCAACATTTAACAGACTGGTTTCTGAATTAGGGATGGTGTCAAGTGGCTCAACTTAGCAAGTTTCAGACAATCAGAGTCTATGTCAGAGTATGGGGTAAACTCTGATGAAAATGGAGTAAACTCTGATCATTATATCAACTAATCTTTGATCACAGGTTCTCAGTATTTATGGTAAACTCTGTCAAAGTATGTGGTAAACTCTGACAGTACATACTAAACTCTGACTCATACAAACTCTGATCTGTAAACTCTGATTACGTGGTAAACTCTGAGATCACATTTATGACATTATATTTCTTTTTGTGACATCATAATTATTATTCTCTGGTTGGATTTATAATAAAGCGCGTGTTTCTCACGACTGTCGATTCATATCATTACACAGTACACAAACACTTGCTGAATTTTGAGACTTGTACTAATAATTGTTTTTCCAATCAGCTTTTGCCACGTGTCCCACTACCGTTTTTATGCAATTGAAAGGGCACAGTTTAATTCATATTGTCATTTTGAATTAATCATCTGTATCTATTACTTCTCACTTACGCACAAACCCTAAACTGCACTAACCTGCAACTCTTTCTTGTTTCAATGGCATCCAAAGGACAAACCTTCCAAAACTATACTTTTGCTGCCACAAACTATATTTCTTTGTTAAATAAGACGGATGCACCTGAAGATTTTCATGTTGTCCAGGATTTTCTAGCACAAAGTTATATTGGCTATGCACTCCAGGAACCATTAAACTTTTCTGCTCAATCTCTGATAAGAATATGGTCCACTGCTACGTACAACAATGCTGATGATGATGAAGAACCCATTATCACATTTCAATGCAATGGAAAACACACAATTACTCCTGCTGTGGTGAGACAAGCTCTACATCTACCAGAAGTGGCTGTGTATGATGACCTTGTTGGAGATGAACAGGTCAAGGAGTTTTTCAGGTCTATAGGCTATGGAGGAAGCCTATCAAAGTTAGGGAGCCTGACAAGACCCAATCTTCGAAGAGAATGGAGTTTTTTCTTCGATTGCATTACAAGGGCCTTCACAGGCAAATGCACAAATTTTGATGCAATCCCACAACTAGCACAACAGATTGGGTATTCTCTGACCCATAATCTCAATTTCAATTTTCCTTGTTTAATAATTAGGCAGCTAGCTAGCAAAATTAATGATGATGTTCACACCATATACTTTGCTAGATTTCTTCAGTTAATTTTTAATTATTTGTTGCCTAATGTAAGTCTTGAGAATGATCAGAGTTTAGCTAGTTTTTGTATGAACAAAAGAATTTTTGCTGACCTAGCTAGGAAGGACACTAAGAAAGGTAATCTCTCTCCTCTCTTTTATCCCACATGGGTCAGGCTTCTCTTAAATCAGAGAATGCCTACCATGTATGGCAGGGATTTCATCTCAGTGGCTATGGATCAGAGTTTAGCACCCTCTGATTCAAACCCAAGCCACCCTCCAAACACTGACTCCCAAACACCTTTGCCAACCTCTACAGTCTCTCAACAGACTGTAGTTGCAAAACACGCCTCTCAACAGGGTTCCAGCAAAAGGAAGGGGAAGTCAGTAACAGAATCTACTCTCAAAAAGAGGAAATTAATTGATGAAAATACAGATTCTGATGAAGAGTTCGTTTTTGCTAAAAGAACGACAGTTGAACAGGCTTCTGAGACTGGGGCTGAGGTAAAGAAAAAGAGGAGAAGATTAGTCAAACTTGCAAACTCTGAGGCTGCAAACACTGCAGGGATAAACTCTGATGCAGCTCTAAACTCTGACGTCCTAATCTCTGATCAGCCTAAACCTCAAGATTTAAACTCTGAAGACATTACAAACTCTGAGCCAACCACTAATGTCTTGATACACTCTGGTGACGCATGGGGTTGCTGGAAGGCAAATATTCCTTGGAAGGAACCTGGATTACCAGTTCCAATTGAGAACATGATTGGGCTCAAGGCTGAACAGGAGCGACAACACAATTATTTGCAAGATGGGCCATATGTCACTCCAGAGGAAGCTGGTCCTATACCAGTATCTGATTCTCCTACAAAGTCTCCAAAGCAAGTCATAAAGGAGATATCTTATGAAAGAGCAAGGGAACTGGCTGAAGAAGTAAGAAGAGAAATGGAGGCAAAGAAATCAAAGTCATCGTCAGCATCTCTTAGTTCTCAACGTTTTTCAAGAAAGAAGAAAAAGTCTGTCACTTTTGGCCAGGACACACAAGAACCTACTTCTCAAAGTGAGGTAGCAGTCCTTGAAGGGCCAGGTACACAAGAACCTATTGATCAAAGTTCAATAGAAGCCACAATTCCAGCAAGTGAAGCCAGCATTGATCAGGGGTACAATCCACAAGAACCTTCAGCTCAAAGGGTTGAAGAAGTTGTCAAGGCCCCAGCCACACAAGAACCATTCAATCAAAGTTTGGATGCAGGCACTCAATCAATTATAAAAGACATTGCTGTTGCTGATGCTGAAGGCCAATCTCTGGCAGAGTCAAGCCCACAAGAACCTTCACCTCAAAGTGGTGAAGCAGCTACAGATATGACTCAGGTCACACAAGAACCAATCATCACTCTTATGATTGCAGACCAAGATTTACATGTTAGACAGACAAACTCTGATGAAGCTCCACAGGCACACTCTGATGCTATTTTAGTGCAACCAATTTCTACACAGCCTATGGAGACTCCATCTACAACTTCAAAGGATCAAGGTATAAACTCTGACTTTTCTTCAGAACTTACATTCTCTGATTGCATAAGTTCAGAATTTATGTTTCCTACATTTACTGCTGGGATGATCATGGATAGTCCTAAAAAGGATACCCCTATTCATGTGACTACAGATATCCTTTCTCAGCCACCTCTTATTTCTGTAGGACATTGTGTGTTGAACCTTTCTGGTGAGTCTGAGGTAAAATGTGTGGAAAACAGAATTAATGAGAGGCAGACACAGGATCTGGCAAAAGGAGAGGTAGAATTGAGAAAGAAGTTAGTTACTTCTAGTGAGCAAAATCTAACTATTGAAAGTTATGATATGTGTGATGTGAGAAGTAATGAGATTACTTTAAAAAATCAGAGTGATTTAGGGTGTTCTGTTATTTGTGCAGGTACTCAGAGTTTACCTATTTCTGCAAACTCTGATGCTGTGCCAAACACTGCTGAATTATTAAATTCTGATGGAAAGGACTCAGATTCTGATGATGTGATTTTTGCTGATGAAGTAGTCACAGATCTCTCCATTCCCTTCACACAGCGGTATAACACCAAAAGATGGCCTATCAACTCTTATGATGCACTTGACAGATTGCAAATGGCTTATCCTGATTACATGGTGGTGGAAAATCTCAAAGGTCAAATTGAGGCTGATCTAAACGCAGAGGGTGTCAGAAGGGATTTCTCTTCTACTCCAAAGACTTCAAATGAAGATTACCTTACCTCTCACAGACAAGAAATCTGGGATTTCTCTTGGAAGTTTCCTGAGGCAAATATTCCATGGCCTCATGTTATTGACTTGGTCAATAAAGCTGATAAAGAAATAAACTCTCCAGAACTCAAGACACTCTTGAAGGCATCCACCATAATGACCAAAGGACTTAAGAGTGAAGTTAGTGGTCTTAAGGACTTTGTCACTAAATCTACAGCAGCTGTTGATTCTACCTTCTCTACTTCTCAGAATTCTTTAGGCATGAAGATAAAGAACATTTCAGACAAGCAGAATGCTTTGGAATCCAAGGTTGATGAGATTTCTGTCTCTGTCACTTCTATGCAGGGCATGCTCACAAACTTCGTTCAACTTTTTACTGAGCACATTGGGAATGATGTCAGAAAGGGGGAGACGGGTTCAGACAAATGCAAGGAGGATGAAATTCTAAACTCTGACAAACCTGATGATGAAGATCATGGGAGTCATAAGGAAGGAAAAGGAAAACAAACTCTGATAAGACAAACTCTGACAACCTCACAAACTCTGATGACATCAAAGTCTGATGTAAACTCTGACGACAAGCAAACTCTGATAGATGCTGATTTGGAATTAGCAAAAAGGCTTGAAGAAGAAGATAAGCCTGAGAGGATTGAAGAACAAAACTTAAAAGATGCAGAACTGGCAAAGAAAATGTTTGAAGAAGAAAATCCAGGAATGGATCCTGTTGCTGTGGAAGCTGAACTGAAAAAGTCTGGAAATAAAAATGCTCAAGAAAAGAAGAAGAGAAAATATGTGAAAAAGGCACCTGCTCAAAAGAAGAAGTCAGAATCCAAGCCTACTCAAATCAAATCTGTTGAAGTTCCTAAGATAATTGATCAACCAAAACAAGTCTCAGAAATTCAAACCAGATCATCCTCAAGAATTCAACAAAAAGCTCCAACCAAACCACAAACATCTCTTACTATGATGGGAACAACTTTTCTACCAGGTGGATCTAGGTTTGATGTTGAAGAAGAAGATCATCAACCATCTCTGATCAGAAAGAAAAAGTCTGATCCTCTGTGGACTACAACTCAAACTCTGACACTCAATGCCAGGCTTGGAAACAACAAGGGTGGTATTGGTGATACACATGCTAAGATCTACAGAGGTGAAGCAAACATCTTCAGAGATCCTTATTCATTAAAAGATAAACCTGAAGAAGAGCTGTCTCAAGAACATCTTGACAAATTAATATCTGTTAACATAGTGAAAGATAGTTTTGATGGAGCTCAAGCTAAGGAGAAGCTTCTGTATTTTCTAGAAGATGGGAGAGTTTTGAAGATTGCTGAAGAAAATCTGAAGGATAAGGCATCTAAAGAACTTGAACATGTTCTATATCTGCTCAATGATGAAAATGAAGCAACTTCAAAGTGGAGAAAGATTCTTGAAAGAAAAATAGCTGAAAAGAAGAAGAGTGAAAGATTGATGATGATAAAGTCTGAAGATTATGAGTTTGGGTATTTACTTGAAGATGGAACAAGAAGAGCTATGAGAAAGGGAGATGCAAAGGTCAAGATGGTGTTAGGGATTCCTACACTAATTTTAAATCCTGATGGAATGAAGACCTGTTGCATTGTCTTAGATGAAAGGATGGAAAGGTCATCAATTTATGCTCTAAGGGCTGCAATATTTCAAATAGATGATTCTTCTGAAAACATGAAGGAATTGAAGGAGAAGCTTGTTGACTTACTGAAAAATGCTGAAGAGAAGCTCCTAAGTCAATTTCTGAAAGAAGAATTATTTTACAGAAGAATCTAAGTCTAAAAAGGGTAAATAAACTCTGGTGCATTTGTCTTGTATTTCTGACATCATAAGTGAAATTTATGTTTTAATTCTTAAAGCATAAATTGGGGGAGATTGTTAGGAATGCAAACACTGGTGATTGTCAGAGATTACTAAACAGAGTTTATGCTGACGGCATCAGCGTTTAAGGAAGCTGTCAGTCAGAGTTTACTCTACCAGAGAATACTCAATCAGAGTTTACTCTAACAGAGAATGCTCAAATCAGAGAATGACAAACCGACAGAGTTTAGTTCCAGAGTTTATCAGAAAAGGAAACAGACAAATCAGAGTCTGATTTGGATAGTAAGAAGGAATTCAAGTGCAAGTCAAATTATCTTATTAAATCTATTCTTATCATAATCTGTTTTGTAATTGTATTTGTAGCTGTGTCTATATAAACACAGAGATAGGTTATAATTAAAGATAAGAATTCATAAAAAGCAATATCTTGTAACCTAGCAGCTCTTAAGAACTTAATATCTTGAGAGAGTTTTGTATTCAAGTTCATTATTAATACAAAACAGTATTCCATTCAATATACTTGTGTTCATAATCGATTTACAGGCACTATTACATTCAACCCCCTTCTGTAATAGATTGATTATTCTGGGAAACATAATATATTATAAATGTTAAAATTTTCAACGTATAACATACATTATTTTATTTATTTATATATATAATTTTTGATTAAGGTGGGGCTAAAATTAAAAATGAATAAACAAATACACTTGTATTAACAAAATTATGTATATAAACTAGTTTTGAAAAATATTGCGCTAACATCATAAGTATACAAGTGATTTTATTATATTTGTTAAAATTTTGTTAATAATGTAGATATTTTATATTTATATAAATTAAAAAATTATTATATTCAAATATTATATTATAGTTCATAAATTTTAGTAAATAAATTACACACTATAATAATAATCTAAATTAAAAGTATAGTATTAAAAATTTATTGTATGAATATTAGTAACTAAAATATTATTATTATTTTACATAATTTACAATTATAAATAGAGAAAACTTTCAAAAGAGTACTATATTACACATAAAAATTAAAAATTATGAAGGATATACTAATTTTTCTAAATTGTAAAAAATGTTAATTAACTTAATAAATTGATATATTCAAAATTGAAATTAAATTTTATGTTTAAATAATTACTAATTTAAATATATATTTTGTTAATATTAGTTAATTTATTTATTCATTACTAATTTTAGCCCCACATTAATAAAAAATTATATATAAACACAAATAAAATAACATATTTATACGTTGAAAATTTTAACATTCATAATATATTATATTTGTGTTTTAACAATACACTTTTTCAAATTTATTATATAATTATATAATAATTTATAAATATAATGTATTTTTATTAATTTATATATTTCATAGAAACTGATATAATGTTAATGTATTAAGAAGACACAGGAGAATTAGTAACAAAAACTAATGCTATTTAAAACAAGTAAAGGAGAAAACATAACTTATCAATGAGAGTGGGAGACAGCTATGACACGTCATTCGGTAAATGTTTCTCTATACAATTTTGTGGACGGAGCATTACTCAGTTATATAATCATATAACTTATATAACTATGTCATTATAAGTTACTATAAGTTGTTAAATTCTAGAAATTATGTGTAGTTGGATAGTTTTCCTTTCACACTATTTTATAAATTATATTATTTCAATATACTCATTTTTTGATTTTCCAAGTATATAATATTTAGTTAAGATCAAAAGTTCAAAATCATATTATTTATGATATGAAAATTAAAATTATATATACATATAAAAATTATACTAGCTAGTGGATATAATGCATTTAATTTAAATTTTATTTTAAAATACTTGAATTATATTATCTGAGTCGAGTCGAGTTGAACAAATACGAACCGTGTTCAAATTGATCCTTAATTCAACGAGTCAAGCTCTTCTCAAATTGTTCATTAATTCAACGAGTCGAGCTCAAATCGAATAGATATAAATCTTGGTTTCACTCAACTCGGTTCATCTATCAAAATTTACATATTTTTGTATTTCAGATCTTATTTATTAAAAAATAAATAAAACTAATTAAACTAAGCGAGCGGAGTTCGAATTTTGTTTACAAACCATTTATTTACTGTCCTAATCATGGATATGGTTGCCATTTATTATTTTCATTAATTTTTTACCTAAACTTTAGGAGTAGTTGGCTACTCGGCTTTAGTAATGCCACTAGAGGTAGATGTAGATTGTTGAATGGTTATATATTGATGGTTGTTGGTAATTAATTATATATGATAATGAAAAATACATCCAGAAAAACGAATGCAACCAGCGGGTTTAGCATAAATCCCTGCCTATTTCTGGACAGGTGCAGAAGGCCCTGTATTGGTAGGAAAACTTAGATTAGTTGAAACACGAACGTGAGCCATTGCTTTTTAAAAATAAAAAGAAAATAAAACACAGGTTACCATGACTACTACTCCGTATTAAATATTTATGCCATACCCTGATATATTTTTTCCTTGATTCTTTTACTCCCCAACAACCTTTTTTCTTTTATTGGTTAAACGTAGATTTAGAGCCCGGCTCTAGAGATTTGGATATTTTTATAATGATGTTCTTTCTCTTCAAGATTTTAAAAAAGAAAATTTATGCGGGTTCAAATTACAACATTCATATAAATAAAAAAATGCATTTTAGTGTCAATTACGCATCACATGCCTGTAAATGAAACCAGCATGGCTCCGTTTCCTTAAAGGTACAATGACGCTGTTTGTATTTCAGAAATGGGATAGCAGTTGAGTAATTTTCAAAAATGGTACAACAAACTCCCCTTTTTGACGAACATACTTATCTGTATACAATCTTCAACGGCGTACACAATAAAAATAATTTTTTTTATTACTAGTATACAATACTGAGCGGCGAACACATATGAATTTTTTTTTTAACTGTATCCACTCTTCAGTGGCGAACACTATAGTAGAATAAATCTCATGTCTGCAATCTTCAACGGCGAACACTACTGTCATCTAAACTACGTCGTTTTGCCCTCCTTTTATAAAGAAATTTTTCAGCTTGTTTCAGCCGCTCACTCGACTTACACCATCTCTCTCCCTGCTCTCTCCTAGCACGGCTTCTCCTGCACAGCTTGAGGCATCTTCCCACGGCGTCCACTGCGGTCTCCTGCAAACACAGTCTCCAACGGCGAACATGTAAGTTTCTCCTTTTTATTATACCCTTGTTATGTCCTCCGATTGCTTGTTATGTCCCTTGTTTTGGTGTGTTCCTCCTCCGATTGCTTGTTATGTCCGATTAACCTAATTTTTTGCTATGTGCTTGTTATCCTATTAAGTTTATATAATTAATAAAGGTAAATTAGTGTTAGTAATTTGATTAGTGTTAGTAAATTATTGTAAATTCGAATCCCTTTTTGACTAGTAATTAATTAGTACGTTGATTAGTTAAAAATTAGTATGTTGTTTAGGGAATATAATTTATTATTTTTATTTGTTTGAATTTAAATTTTAATAAAGTGCTTAGTGAATATTTTAATATGTCTCCATGTGTTTGTCCATTATGTTACTAAGTTAGCTTCTAATTTAGTTTGTTAAAAATGTTAATTAGTGTGAAATTTAACCTAGCCCATGAATTAGTGAATTATTAGGTAGTAATTAGTGGTTAATTATAATATAAATTTATAGTATATTTGTAATTAGTATGTAATTTCAGAATATATATTCATTTAGTTGGAAATTAGTATGTTGATGATAGGTAATTTATCTGTAATTAGTGGTAAATTTAAAAGGTTGTTTGTTCGATAATATCGATTTATATTAAATATATAAAAATCAAAATATATTTTTGAATATATTTTCCAATGTAAAAATATAAATATATTATTATATAATATATTTGTATAATATAAATATATCAAATATATGTACATTTATCGAATATAAATAAATTTAAAAAAAAATACTTATAACCTTTAATTACAATCTTCAGGGAAAAAATATTTAGTATATAATTATATTAAATTCTAATCAATATATAAATTATTTAGAATAATAATATATGTTTCCCAGAATAATCGATTATGAACACAAGTATATAGAATGAAATACTGTTTTGTATTATTAATGATCTCGAATACAAAACTCTCTCAAGAAAATAATGTTCTTAAGAGCTGCTAGGTTATATAACTATTGCTTAATGAATTCGACATTGAATTATAACCTATCTCTGTGTTTATATAGACACATCTACAAATACAATTACAAAACAGATTATGATAAGAATAACTTTAATAAGGTAATTAGACTTGCACTTGAATTCCTTCTTACTATCCAAATCAGACTCTGATTTGCCTGTTTCCTTTTCTGGTAGACTCTGAAGCTAAACTCTGTCGATCTGTCATTCTCTGATTTGAGTATTCTCTGTTAGAGTAAACTCTGATTGAGTATTCTCTGATAGAGTAAACTCTGACGGACAGCTTCCTTAAACTCTGATGACGTCAGCATAAACTCTGTTTAGTATTCTCTGACAATCATCAGTGTTTGCATTCCTAACAATCTCCCCCAATTTATGCTTTAAGAATTAAAACATAAATTTCACTTATGATGTCAGAAATACAAGACAAATGCATCAGAGTTTGTTTACCCTTTTTAGTCTCAGATTCTTCTGTAAGAGAAGTCCTCTTTCAGAAATTGACTTAGGAGCTTTTCTTCAGCATCTTTCAATAAATCAACAAGCTTCTCCTTCAATTCCCTCATGTTCTCAGAAGAATCATCTATTTGAATTATTGCAGCCCTTAGAGCATAAATTGATGACCTCTCCATACTTTCATCTAAGGCAATGCAACAGGTCTTCATACCATCAGGATTTAAGATTAGTGTAGGAATTCCTAACACCATTTTGACCTTTGCATCCCCTTTTTTCATTGCTCTTTCTGTTTCATCTTCAAGTATGTATCCACACTCATATTCTTCAGAATTTATCATCAACAACCTTTCACTCTTCTTCTTCTCAGCTATTATTCTTTCAACAATCTTCCTCCACCTAGAAGTTGCTTCATTTTCATCATTGAGCAGATATAGAACATGTTCAAGTTCTTTAGATGCTTTATCAATCAGACTTTCTTCAGCAATCTTCAAAACTCTCCCATCTTCTAAAAAATAAATGAGCTTTTCCTTAGCTTGAGCACCATCAAAGATATCATTCACCACATTTACAGAGATTAATTTATCCAGATGTTCTTGAGACAGCTCTTCTTCAGGTTTATCTTTCAGTGAATAAGGATCTCTGAAGATGTTTGCTTCACCTCTGTAGACCTTAGCATGTGTATCACCAATACCACCTTTATTTTTTCCAAGTCTGGCATTGAGAGTCAGAGTTTGAGTTTTTGTCCACAAAGGATCAGACCTTTTCTTTCTTATCAGAGATTGTTGTTGTTCTTCTTCCTCGTCATCAAAACTTGAACCACCTGGAAGAAAAATTGTTCCAGACATAGTGAAAGGTTTCTTTGGCTTAGCTGGAGCTTTTGGTTGAATTCTAAAAGATGATCTTGTTTGAATTTCTGAAACTGGTCTTGATTGAGCAACTGGTTTGAGAGTGTCAATAGATTTGATTTGAATAGGCTTGGATTCTGGTTTCTTCTGTTGAGCAGCAGTCTTTTTGTGAATTGGACCTTTCTTTAAACTTCTTTTCTTTTTCTGAAATTGAGCACTAACAGCTCCAAATTTCTTCAATTCAGCTTCTACTGCAATTGGATCCATTCCTGGATGTTCTTCTTCAAACATTTTCTTTGCCAGTTCAGCATCCTTCAAGTTTTGTTCTTCAATCTTCTCTGGCTTATCTTCATCTTCAAGTTTCTTTGCTAATTCTAAATCAGCATCTATCAGAGTTTGCTTATCAGAGTTTATCTCAGTCTTTGATGTCATCAGAGTTTGTTCAATCAGAGTTTGCTTCCTACCTTGATCTGCATCATTAGGTTTGTCAGTGTTTAAAAGTGCATCCTCCTTGCATTTGTCTGCTGAACCCTTCTCCCCCTTTCTGACATCATGCCCTGTTTTAACAGTAAGAAGCTCGACAATTGTATGTAACATGCCCTGCATAGAACTAACAAAATTAGAAAGATGAGTCACTTTAGCTTCCAATGCATCCTGTTTAGTGGAGACAGAAAGAAGTTTGGCTTCCAGAGAATGTTGAGAAGTGGAAACAGCAGTTCCAAGAAGAACATAATGCTTGGTGACAGATGCCTTTAGATCAGAAACTTCATGTTGAAGGCCTTTGGACATAATAGTAGAGGTTTTCGAGATTGTCTTCAATTCTCCAGAAGAAATTTCTTTGTCAGCTTTATTGATTAAGTCAAGAACATGAGGCCAAGAAATCTCTCTCTCAGGAATCTTCCAAGAAGAATCCCAAATGGATTGCCTGTGAGAAGAAAGAAAATCTTCAGCAGATGACTTTGCTTGGAAACTGAAATCCCTTCTGATACCCTCTGCATCAAGATCAGCTTCAATACGTCCTTTAAGATCTTCCACCACCATATAATCAGGATACTCCATCCCTAATCTCTCATGAGCATCATGTGCATTAATAGGCCATCTCTTGGTGTTATATCTTTGAGTGTAGGGAATGGATAGATCTGTGACTTCTTCATCAGCAAAAATCACATCATCAGAGTCTATGTCCTTCCCATCAGAGTTTGAAACATCAACAGAGTTTGGCACAGCATCAGAGTTTGATACAGGTAAACTCTGAGTACCTGCAAAAGTAACAGAACAACCTAAATCACTCTGATTTTTTAAAGTAATCTCATTACTTCTCACAACACACATATCATAACTTTTAAGAGTTAGATGTTGCTCACTAGAAGTAACTAACTTCTTTCTCAATTCTACCTCTCCTTTTGCCAGATCCTGTGTCTGCCTCTCATTTATTCTGTTTTTCACACATTTTACCTCAGACTCACTGGAAAGGCTCAACACACAATGTCCTACAGAAATAAGAGGTGGCTGAGAAGAGAGATTTGTAGTCACATGAATAGAGGTATCCTTTTCAGGACTATCCATGATCATCCCAGCATTAAATGTTGGAAATATAAATTCTGAACTAAAACAATCAGAGAATGTAAATTCTGAAGTAGAGTCAGAGTTTATACTTTGAGCATTTGTAGTTGCAGTCTCCATAGGTAGTGTAGAAATTGATTTCTCACAAAGATCATTAGAGTTTGCCTTTGGATCTTCATCAGAATTTGTCTGTTGAATGGGAGAATCTTGGTCTGCAATCATAAAATGAATGATTGGTTCTTGTGGGACCTGAGTCATATCTGCAGCTGCTTCACCACTTTGAGGTGAAGGTTCTTGTGGGCTTGACTCTGCCAGAAATTGGCCTTCAGCATCAGCAACAGCAATGTCTTCTATAATTGTGTGGGTGCCTGCATCCAAACTTTGATTGGATGGTTCTTGTGTGACTGGAGCATTAACAACTTCTTCAACCCTTTGAGCAGAAGGTTCTTGTGGGTTGTACTCCTGATCATTGCTGGCTTTATTTGCTGGAATTGTGGCTTCTATTGAACTTTGATCAATAGGTTCTTGTGTGCCTGGCCATTCAATGACTGCTACCTCACATTGAGAAGTAGGTTCTTGTGTGTCCTGGCCAAAAGAGACAGACCTCCTCTTTTTTCTTGAAAAATGTTTTGGACTGAGAGATGATGAAGATGATGTTGATTTCTTGGCTTCCATTTCTCTTCTTACTTCTTCAGCCAGTTCCCTTGCTCTTTCATAAGATATCTCCTTTATAAGTTGCTTTGGTGACTTTGTAGGAGAATCAGATACTTGAACTGGAGCAGCTTCACTAGATTTTATGAACTCATCAGAGTTTATCAATTTCTCAGAGTTTATCACTTTAGTGTTGAAAGATCTTGCAGAGTTTGGCCGATCAGAGATTGGAGCGTCAGAGTTTATAGCTGCATCAAAGTTTATCCCTTCAATCTTTGCAGCCTCAAAGTTTACAATCTTGACTAGTCTTCTTTTCTTTTTCTTCTTCTCAGGAATTGGAAGAACTGTTTCTTTCTGAGGAGAAGTCTGAGAAACCTTTTCAACTATCGTTCTCTTAGCAAAAACGAACCCTTCATCAGAATCTGTATCTTCATCAATTAACTTTCTCTTTTTGAGAGAAGATTCTGTCACTGAATTCCCCTTCCATTTGCTTGAGCCCTGTTGAGAGATGTGTTTTGCAAATACAGTCTTTTGAGAGACTGTAGAGGTTGGCAAAGGTATTTGGGTGTCAGTGTTTGGAGGGTGACTTGGGTTTGAATCAGAGGGTGCTAAACTCTGATTTATAGCCACTGAGAGAAAATCCCTGCCATACATGGTAGGCATTCTCTGATTTAAGAGAAGCCTGACCCATGTGGGATAAAAGAGAGGAGAGAGATTACCTTTCTTAGCATCCTTCCTAGCTAGGTCAGCAAAAATTCTTTTATTCATATAAAAACTGGCTAAACTCTGATCATTCTCAAGACTTACATTAGGCAACAAATAATTAAAAATTAACTGAAGAAATCTAGCAAAGTATACAGTGTGAACATCATCATTTATCTTGCTAGCCAACTGCCTAATTATTAAACAAGGAAAATTGAAATTGAGATTATGGGTCAGAGAATACCCAATCTGTTGAGACAGCTGCGGAATGGCATCAAAATTGGTGCATTTGGCAGTGAAAGCCCTTGTAATGCAGTCGAAGAAGAAACTCCATTCTCTTCTTAAATGTGGTCTTGTTAAACTTCCCAGTTTAGATAGGCTACCTCCATAGCCTATTGCTTTGAAAAATTCCTTGATTTGATCATCTCCAACAAAATCATCATACTCAGCCACTTCTGGAAGATGAAGAGCTTGTCTCACCACAGCAGGAGTAATGGAATACTTGCCATTGCATTGAAATGTTATTATCGGCTCCTCATTATCATTAGCATTATTAAACTTTGCAGTTGACCAGATTTTGAGCAGAGATTGAGCGGAGAAGTTCGTGGGTTCCTTAAGTGCGTACCCAATATAACGTTCTGCAGAAAATCCTGAATCACATGAAAATCCTGAGGTGCTTCATCCTTAGATAAAAGAGAGATGTAGTTTGTTGCAGCAAAAGAATAGGTCTGAAAAGTAATACCCTTAGACGCCATTGAAGTTTTGAGATATGAAATGTGAATAACAATTAGGGTTTGATAAAACAAGAGAGAAAGATAGAATAAACGATGTAGATGAATAATTCATAGTGAAACAAAATGAATTAAACTATTCCCTCTCAATTGCATATACCCTTTAGTGGGACACGTGGCAAGAAATAATTTGAGCAGTAATGAGTAGACCAAGTATCAAAATACAGCAAGTGTGTGTGTTTTGTGTAATAATAGGAACCGTCATTCGTGAGATACACGCGCCTTATTACAAGTCCAGTCAGAAATTAATAATTATGATGTTACAAAATGAAATATGATGTCATAAATATGATCTCAGAATTTACCACTTAATCAGAGTTTACAGATCAGAGTTTATATGAGTCAGAGTTTAGTATGTACTGTCAGAGTTTACCACATACTCTGAAAGAGTTTACCATAAACACTGATAACTTATGATTAGAGATTAGATGCTTCAATGATCAGAGTTTATTCCATTTTCATCAGAGTTTACCCCATACTCTGACCTATACTTTGAGTGTCTAAAACTTGCTAAGTTGAGCCACTTGTCACCATCCCTAATTCAGAAACCAGTCTGTTAAATGTTGCTTCAGGCAAGGGCTTAGTGAATATATCTGCTAATTGTTGATCTGTAGGAACAAAATGTAATTCAATTGTTCCTTCCTCCACATGTTCCCTTATGAAGTGATATCTGATACTAATGTGTTTTGTCAGAGAATGCTGGACTGGATTTCCTGTCATTGCAATAGCACTTTGGTTATCACAATAAATAGGAATTTTTGAAAATTTCAAACCATAGTCTAACAATTGATTTATCATCCATAAGATCTGTGCACAGCAGCTTCCAGCAGCTATATATTCAGCCTCTGCAGTTGATGTTGAAATGGATTTCTGCTTTTTGCTTTGCCATGACACAAGTCTTCCACCTAAAAATTGACAACTGCCACTTGTGCTTTTCTTGTCAATCTTGCATCCTGCAAAGTCAGCATCTGAATAGTCTATCAATTTGAAATCAGACTCCCTAGGATACCATAAGCCAAGATAAGCAGTGCCCTTGAGATATCTGAAAATCCTTTGCACAGCAATCAAATGAGGTGCTCTTGGATTTGCTTGAAATCTAGCACACAGACATGTGGCAAACATGATGTCTGGTCTACTTGCAGTCAAATAAAGTAGAGAACCAATCATTCCTCTGTATGCTGTAATATCAACAGGTTCTCCAGTGTCTTGATCAAGTTTTGTTGCAGTAGCCATGGGAGTTGTAGCAGATGCAGAATCTTGCATTTGAAATTTAGTGAGTAGATTCTTTGTGTATTTAGACTGATTAATGAAAATACCTTCTTCAGTCTATTTCACTTGTAAACCTAGAAAATAACTCAATTCTCCCATCATACTCATTTGATACCTGGACTGCATTAGCTTTGAAAATCTTTCACAGAGTTTCTCATTAGTGGAACCAAATATAATATCATCAACATATATTTGAACCAATAATAAATCCTTACCTTGAGTTCTATAAAACAAGGTTTTATCAATTGTTCCTCTAGTGAAACCATTTTCAAGTAAGAATAGAGCCAGAGTTTCATACCAGGCCCTTGGTGCTTGCTTTAGTCCATATAGAGCTTTATCCAGTCTGTAGACATGATTTGGATATTTTGTATTGACAAAGCCAGGTGGTTGTTCAACATAGACTTCTTCTTCAAGTTCACCATTTAAAAATGCACTTTTAACATCCATCTGGTAAACCTTGAATTTCTTATGAGCAGCATAAGCAAGAAAAATTCTGATTGCCTCAAATCTAGCTACAGGTGCATAGGTTTCATCATAATCAATCCCCTCCTGTTGAGAATAACCTTTGGCCACCAGTCTTGCTTTGTTTCTTGTAATTATTCCATCAGAGTTTGTCTTGTTTCTGAATACCCATTTTGTGCCAACAATAGATCTGTTCTTTGGCCTTGGAACTAGGGTCCAAACTTCATTCCTTTCAAACTCATTCAATTCTTCCTGCATTGCAGTAATCCAATCTGCATCTTTCAAAGCATCTTCAACCTTCTTTGGTTCTGTTTGCGAAAGAAAACTATGAAATAGACATTCATTCTGAGTAGTTTTTCTTGTTTTTATTCCACTATCCAGATCACCTATAATTAAATCAGGTGTGTGATCTTTGGTCCATTTCCTTGGATGTGGAAAGTTTCTTGAACTAGATGCTCCCCCATGATCTATGCCTTCATAGAATGATCCTTCTGTAAATGCTGATCCTTCTCTTGAAGATGTGCTTCCATCAGTGTTTGATGACTCAGAGTTTAGGTACTCAGAATTTGAGTTATCAGAGATTGAGGTCTCAGACTTTGTGGTCTCAGAGTTTGAATGATCAGAGTTTAGGGTTTCAGAGTTTGTGTTGTTCAGAGTTTGGTCAGACTCTGATATTTCAATTACTGTGTTTTGATCTCCAATGTTAGTACTTGATTGATGTTGTTCCCCCTCAATATGTGCGGAATCTTCAATTTCTATTTCAATTAATTCTGAATCAGAGTTTAAAGAATCAGAGATTACCTTACCAGAGTTTAGTTGAACAGAGTTTATTTTCTGGAGTTCATTCTCAAATCTTAGAGTTTCTTGTGCATCTTTATCATGTAACCCAACTATCTTCCCTTCATCAAAAGAGACATTAATTGATTCCATGACTGTCCTTGTCCTTAAATTGAATATTTTGAATGCCCTTGAAGAGGTTTTAGAAGTTGTTGCATATCCAATAAAAATTCCTTCATCTGCTTTAAGTTCAAACTTCTTCAATTATTCAGGATGTGTTTTGAGAATAAAACACTTACATCCAAAGATGTGAAAGTACTTGACATTTGGCTTTCTTCCTTTCAAAGATTCATATGGAGTCATTCCATGTTTGTTTATTAAAGAACAATTCTGAGTAATGCATGTAGTGTTCACAGCTTCTGCCAAAAAATAAGTAGGTAGCTTTGCTCCTTCTAGCATTGTTCTAGCAGCTTCTATTAAAGTTCTGTTCTTTCTTTCAACTATACCATTTTGTTGAGGTGTGCCAGGTGCTGAGAATTGTTGAGTAATACCTTTTGTTGAGCAGAATTCCTCCATTGTTGAGTTTTTAAACTCTGTTCCATTATCTCTCCTTAAATTCTTTACTTTGTGAGATGATCCATTCTCAATCATTGTAATATGATCAATGATTGTTTCTGCAGTTTCATCCTTCTTGTGCAAAAAGTACACCCAAGTAAATCTAGTGAAATCATCAACTATTACCAGAGTGTATTTCTTTTTTCCAATGGACATGATATTGACTGGACCAAATAAGTCAAGATGCAATAGATGAAAAGGTTGATCAATTGAATTTTCAGTTTTGCTCTTGAAAGATGTCTTCTTTTGTTTGGCCTTTTGACATGAATCACAGAGTCCATCAGGATGAAATTGAACTTTTGGAAGACCTCTAACTAGGTCCTTCTTTATCAATTCATTAATGTTTCCAAAGTTCAGGTGACACAACTTTTTGTGCCAATTCCAGCTTTCCATTGGTGATGCCTTTCCAAGTAGACATGTTAAGGAACCATTAGGATTAATATCCAAGCTAGCTTCAAATAAATTGTTATGTCTGTGGCCAATAAGAACTATTTTTCCATTTTTCTTGCTTTTCACTTCACAATGAGTTCCATGAAATTCCACAGAATAATCTTTGTCTGTCATTTGACTCACACTTAGCAGATTATGTTTGAGTCCTTCAACCAGAGCTACTTTCTCAATGATGACGTTTCCAATCACTATGTTGCCATATCCCAGTGTTCTTCCTATGTTGCCATCTCCATAAGATACTGTTGGGCCAGCCTTCTCTTCAAACTCTGAAAGCAGGGATTTATTTCCAGTCATATGTGCAGAACATCCACTATCAATCACTAGAATGTTCTTCCTGATTCCCTGCAATCAGTAAATGCAATTTAATTAGTAGTTATGGGGACCCAAACTAGTTTGGGTCCTTTCTTTGAAAACTTGTTAACTTTTGCAGCAGAAGTTCTTTTGTCAGAGTTTGTGTTAACAGTGTTTACATGATCAGAGTTAGCATTTACAGAGTTTGTACTGTCAGAGTTTACACTCCTTTTATCAGTCTTTATCACATATTTTTGCTTGACAGTATGTTTTGGAGAATTACTCATTTGAGGTTGTGGTTTGTAAGAATTGTAATACAAATTATGATAATCTTTGCATTTATAAATAGAATGTCATAAACTACCACAGTGAAAACAGGGATTTGATCTTGTTTGTTTTCTAGCCTCAAACCCAGGTTTTTCAGGTTCTTTCTTTTTCTTTTATTTGCAGTCAATAGCAAGATGATTAGAATTACCACAAGTAAAACAGGTTTTCCTAGGAGCATCAGGGATATTCATGTAGTTATTCTCCTTAGTAATTCCTACTTTTCCATTCCTATTTCTTTTCACCTTTTTAGTTTTATTAGTGACTGCCTTCAACTTTTCTTTAAGTTACTTCTGTGAAAGTAATCCTATATTTATCTTTTTAGAATCTGGCACACCATTGTTTTTAGAGCATTCAGGGAGAGTTTTCTTATAATCATTAGCTCTAACAAACTTCACAGGTTTAGTCAATGTTCCTTTTGTGTGTGAATTAGTGTGAAATTCTTTATCAGATTCATAACCTAGGGCAGATGTCCAATTTTTTTCAGAAAGCATTTGTTGGACCTTCTTACCAGAGTTTGTCCAAACTCTGAAGGTCTCTTTTTCCTTAGCTATCTCAGTTTTCAAATATGTGACTAGTATTTCCAACTGAGTTTGCATGTGTATAGCATTCTCACAGTCTTTCTTAAAGCTAAGCATGTGTACAAGTTCAGTTTCAAGAAAGTCATTCCTAGCATTCAGAGTCTGTATCTCAGATTTTAATCTTTCATTCTCAAGAGATTGTGACTTAAGGCTAACATGTAGATTTCTAAGAAAAGACTTTAATTCATGAATATCTTCAGTATCAAAATTGAAAACAGAGTTTGGTACATTTTCAGAGTTTAAGATGGGAGACTCAGAGTTTGCCTTGAGAGCATAGTTAGTTTCTTCTTCTGAGTCTGAGGAATCCATCCAATCTTTCTTTGATATGATGAGAGCTTTCCCAGATTCCTTGCTTCTGCACTCAGTAGCAAAATGTCCCATCTTGTTGCACTTGTAACACTTGACTTTTGATTTATCAAGAGTTTTTGATTTTCCATCTCTATCTTCTCTTTTTCTGAATCTGTCTTTCTTGTCTGACTCACTATGCTTCTTCTGATAGTTTCCTTGCTTCTTAATTTTTTTTATTTCTTGAAGCTTTTGACAAACATAGCAAACATCTTCATCATGTCAGAGTCTGAAGAATTATCAGAGTTTTCATCAGAGTTTGCCTCAAACTCTAATTCACTACTTTCTTTGATTACAGCTTTTCCTTTTCTTGTTGAGGCTTTAAGGACTTTTTCTGTAGGTTCTTCAATCTGGGCCTCAACATTCAAAGCAATAGATTTTGCCTTGCTATTTTTTCTGTTTCTTCTTTGCTGTAACTCCAGATCATGAGTTTTCAATTTGCCATAAACTTCATCTAATGACATCTCATCCAAATCAGCCCTGTCTCTAATCAAGGATGTCTGCAGATCCCATTCTTCTGGAAGAGCCCTCAGAAATTTGGTGTTTGAATCTTCATTGTCATATACTTTATCCACCAAAGCCAAGTTATTCAACAGAGTTAGAAATCTGTCATAAATATCTGTGAGGGACTCATTCTGCTTAGCCTCAAAGTATTCATACTCTTGGATCAGAACAGATCTTCTATTTTTCTTTATCTCCTTGGTTCCTTGACATTGAACCTCCAATGCATCCCAGATTTCTTTGGCAGTTTTGCATGCTATTACCCTGTTGGACATTACAGAGCCAAGACTATTATGCAAAATATTTCTTACCTTTGCATCTTTCAAGACTTCCTGTTTTTCTTCATTGGTCCATTCTTTCTTGTCGTTTAAGGTGTAATACTCAAGGATTTGTCTTCCTTCCACAATCGTAGATGGCACTAGTTTGGTTGGTAGATACTGTCATGTATGAATTCTGTCCAAATAATCAGGATCAGTTGCTTCCAAAAACATCATCATCTTCACCCTCCATGTAGGATATTCAGCCTTCTTCAATATAGGGATCCTGATGCTTTCATACTTGTTACCAGACATAATTATTTGATCTTTTTAAGTCGTAATTAACTGCCTGCTCTGATACCAATTGTTTCCCAGAATAATCGATTATGAACACAAGTATATAGAATGGAATACTGTTTTGTATTATTAATGATCTCGAATACAAAACTCTCTCAAGAAAATAATGTTCTTAAGAGCTGCTAGGTTATATAACTATTGCTTAATGAATTCGACATTGAATTATAACCTATCTCTGTGTTTATATTGACACAGCTACAAATACAATTACAAAACAGATTATGATAAGAATAGCTTTAATAAGGTAATTAGACTTGCACTTGAATTCCTTCTTACTATCCAAATCAGACTCTGATTTGTCTGTTTCCTTTTCTAGTAGACTCTGAAGCTAAACTCTGTCGATCTGTCATTCTCTGATTTGAGTATTCTCTGTTAGAGTAAACTCTGATTGAGTATTCTCTGATAGAGTAAACTCTGACGGACAGCTTCCTTAAACTCTGATGACGTCAGCATAAACTCTGTTTAGTATTCTCTGACAATCATCAGTGTTTGCATTCCTAACAATATATAATACTATTAATAAAATTTATTTTTTTGGAATATATGTATTACAAAATAGAAGTATATATAAAAATTTATATATATATATATATATTAAATAAGTCACTTTAATATATAATAATATAACTCCCCTTTATTTTTTTTGAAAATTAAAAATTTTAAATATATTAAAAAAAACTATTTTGAAATAGAAAAAATTAAGAAAATTAAAAAAATACTTTTTTATTATATAAAAATATATATAAGTATATAAATTATATTTGACCAAGTATAATTTTCAAATGTAAAAATATTAAAAAATTATTAAAAATATAAATGTGGTTATTAAAATTTAAAATATATTTACATATTTCGAATATGAAAAAAACATTTATTTAAAATATATATATTATTTTATAAAACTATTAATAAAATTTAAATTTTTGCACTATATTTATTCAAAAATTTAAATATATATTAAATTTTATATAAATATAAATCATATATATATATAATATATATATTAAAATTATATTTATATTATGAAATGTAATTTTGAATATAAATAAACACTTTATTATAATATTATAAAAAATTCAACCGTATGTACATATTTCGAATTAAAATATAAATAAATGTATTTTATTTAAAAATGCAAATAAGGAGTTTTTGATTATTAAGAAATTAAATTGGCAAATATATAATTTGATTAATTAATATATGTTTCAAATTTTGTAGATACACATGGATTCAATTAGTTACCATCCTGGTCCTATTGACGGATCTTTACTGACCCGACAACATGAGCATCGTTCGGAACATATGTGGAATGGAGAGGTATAAATATTTTCAAATATCTTTTGTTAGATTATAGGTTTGTGTAATTTGTTATACTAATATAATCAAATAATTGTTTGCAGGCATTGCCTGATTTTCGTACTCGCGTCAACTACCGTGGATATTGGGATAAAGTTAAAAAATATCCACCACATCCAGATGTCTTGGCAGCTATTGTATCATCTGGTTTTCATGGCGTTTACCAGATTGGTGCAATTAAACATGATCCTGGATTGATTACTGCCTTTGTGGAGAGATGGCGCCCGTAGACTCATACATTTCATTTTCGTTTTGGGGAGACGACTATCACTCTAGAGGATGTTTATTATATACCGGGGTTGCCTACTATTGGATCTCCTGTTGTGCATTCATTTCGTCAGCAAAGTTTAGAAGAGAAGCGTCAGTTGGTTGGTGATTTGTTAGGTGTTTACCCAGTTGGCGATGACGTGAATAGGGGTGGATTGAAGCTGACATGGTTGGTAGATCATTTTGGCGCATGTGATCGGTTGGACGATGATTCAGTGGATTTTGAAAGACAGTTGTTATTTCACATCCGGGCCCATCTAGTTATGATTATTGGTTCTGTCTTTCCCAACGCTACTGGGAACAGGTTGCAGGTAGACTTTTTTGAGTATGTACGAGACTATATCCAGGTACAAGAGTATAGTTGGGGTAGTGCAGTGCTTGCCTTCTTGTATAAGAAGTTGTGCTCTACTAACATTGGTAGGAAGAAGGAATTCTGCGGGTGTACTACATTATTGCAGGTAAATATACTTTATTATATATGCATCATTTCCCTTTAAGAGATGTGAGTATGACTTTTAAATATGAATTAGGTATGGATCTGGGAACGTTTTCCTTCACTAGCTCCAGTACGTAGGGATGACGCATACATTCAACATCCATTGGCTATGAGGTACAATAGTAAAAAATACTTTTGAAATTTTATTATAGGTTAGTTGTTGAATGTTATTGACCCACAAATTAATTGTAGGTGGGAGGTTTGGTTGAGTATGATATCTGTACCACACTCACAGTCGCGTTTTGTTCGTTATGAGCTAGATGCCATGGGTACTGAAGAGTTTTTTGTTGGAGGCCATACAGAGAGGCTGATATTAGGCCTGATGTTCTTACTCGGACTTTGTGGACATCAAAGTGTCCCCTCATATTTGAAGAAGTTGTTGAGTGGTGCTATCCTGATCGTGTGACCAGGCAGTTTGGCTTTAGGCAGGATATACCACGTGGCTCACCTGAGGAGAACCACGAGAGGATGCATGTGGCCTATAATGATCATTTGGATTGGGTATCTGTCCATAGCACATTCATCCAGCTTTGGGAGTCCAGGCTTAGCGAGGCCATGACACTGCGTCACTACAAGTATATGAAGGATGGAGCTGCAGGGTGTACATCAGCATATGATGGATGGTATTCCACCATTACCCGCCGATTTATAGTAGACCCGAGGCGAGCATCTGTAGAGCATGGCTTTCAGGGCACACGTGGATATTCACAGTACTATGTAAGTTCAATATATGTTAATGATTTAGTGATTCGTAATGTTGTTATAGATTTTTTATAGTTTTCACATAATTGAATTGTTTCCATATAGGCTGAGGGGATTTCCCAAGCTTTTCATGCCATCCAACATCCTGATCCTGATGTCGATGATGCATGTACGATTCTAGGGGATCGCTTAACCTCTACTGGTTGTAGTTCTTACCAGCACACGTTGCCCGAGCCGGTTCCCCCTCTATCAGGTGGCCGACATGGTTATCAGCGACATAGGAGTACTGGAAGACGAGTTGGTCGTCCTCGAGATGTCACAGTTGTTCCTGAGCCCGGTATGTACTACGATCATGTGGCCTCAGATGTGCACACTTCTTCAGGTTTCGTGACAGAGTCATCGTCTCCCCACTCAGAGGGGGGATGGGGTACATGGACACAGGGTCATTCGTATCATCAGTCTCAGATGTCTGCTGGAGGAGGTTGGGGAGACACCACACCGGTTGTTGCTGACGGCGGTTGGGATTCTTGGACAGACCGTCCTTCTTATGATCAGTCTCAGATATCCGCTGGAGGATTTAGGGGAGGCACGACGCATGTTAGTGGTGACGGTTCTTGGGATGCCTGGGTCGGTGGGGCTACAGATGAGGAGTATCAGATGGGGTTGGGTGGTTCTTTCGGTGGTAATAGGGGGGGTAGTACATCAGACGGAGGTTCGTCATTGCCTTTGGAGCCGTCACAGTTTTTCGGTGGTGGTGCTGGTGGTTGGGGTAGTTGGCGACGTGATGTTTCACAGGAGTATACCCCTATTTCTGGAGGAGGTGCATGGGATATAGGTGGTACTCAGGACCAGTCTCAGTTGACCCATGCAGATACTACACAGGGATACCAGACGCCTATTCGTGGATTTGAGGTGTTTCAATCG
Organism: Oenanthe sinensis; assembly: GCA_028671895.1. Lineage (NCBI taxonomy): Eukaryota > Viridiplantae > Streptophyta > Magnoliopsida > Apiales > Apiaceae > Oenanthe > Oenanthe sinensis. The sequence goes on from JAPMAC010000198.1 coordinate 5,834,057, forward strand.
CAGAGTAACGCATTTAGTTCTCTAGTTATAGATCCACAAGGTGGTAATATGCAGCAGAGACAACAACCACAGAGACATGTTAAAGGTAAAGGTAGGATATGTTTTACAGGCAACCATATCTTGTAGTGATTTGGTTATGCTCGAGTAGTTTGGTTATTAAGTTATCATTCTGTATTACTCGTCAAACTATTTGTACTTTAAATTTGGGTTGGCTTGTTTATTTTAATGAAAAACTTGTTTTTTATGTTTGTCTGGATTAATAATTGTTACATGTTGAATTCATTTTTTCCATTTCACAACATTTAGCTATAATAGGCACTTTAAAATAGTAGTAATTTAATAAAAATTTAAAATGTGAATTTTTTAAACCACTTTTTAACCCCTAAAAAAAAACCCCGGAATACCCTTTTTTAGGAAAATTTTTTGATTTTCTTCCATTTTTATGGATTATTAAAAGTAACTTGTATCCATTATTTCCTCAATTTCACAACATTTAGCTATAGTATGCACTTGAAAATAGTATTAAGAATGAGAAATTTAAAAGTTTGGAATTATTTCAACTACTTTTTAACCCCCTAAATATGCCCCATAATACAATTTTTTTTCTTGAAAGTATTGTTTTTTTCCCATTTATATGGATTTGTCATTATAATTTTTCAAAATCATTTCCTCCTTATCACAACATGTTTTTATAGTAGGCACTTTAAATTGGTACTAACAATGAGAAAATTTAAAATTTAAAATTATTTCAACCACTGTTTAACCCCCTAAATATGACTCAGAATAAACATTTTTAGTTCAAAATTTACTTAATGATTAATGCTTCAAAAGCACATCAACATAAACATTGGAAATTCATGAAAGGTACATAGAATACATCAAAGCTATAGAAGACAATCAACATAAACATTACATAAATAATACTACAGTGAACAAGTCATCTTTATTTTTGGCATCTTTATAATTCATTAGTCAGAATTGTCGTCTTCAGCTTCACCATTTGGATGAGATGCCCACCAGTCAAGAAACTCGCGTTCCTCAATTTCCTTGTATTTTACACGATAGTCTTGATGGATTTTGTCCAACGCTACTCTTCTTTCAGTTTCACTTATGCGATTCGCATCCCTATCTGCATTCACCTTCCACTTTGCATTTAGACTCTGATCCATTACAGGACCCGCGTCTGCAGGGAAGTGCCAATATTCTAATTGGGTTGGTACCCAGTCTTTACCCAACTTTTCTTTCTTTTCCTTCATGACTAGGGTCTTTTTCTTTTCCAAACTCCTCGTTTGATAGTCCCGCATTCTTTTCTCCCTTGCAGCTTCAGAGATCTTTCCATACGACTCCCCAATACTTTTAATCTTGTCACACCAGGTAGACTGAGAAATTTGTTCAGCATAGCTTTCTTACCCCCATTTTCACTCACATCTCCCAGATTCATTGGTTTCTTTCCCTTATCCATTTGATGACCCGTACCTACAATATATTATTAAAATGATTAGTAAAAATCTGTAGAAGTTTATTCAAACTCAGAAAGTTATACTCCGCTCATTACCTTTACTCATATATGAAAATTTATAGGGAAATAAGAAACATAACTTCAGCTAGCATGTGATTGAACATTAATTACTTTGCACTGTTACTCCATGTTGTAGATATTTGACAAGACCTATCGACTTTAACTTTGCAGAACATTACTTTTACTTTGCTGGTATATGACAAGGCCTATCGACTTTTACTTTGTTGAGAGGACAATATCCACCCATTTTAATATCAGCTATTATCTTTTTAATGTCTATATAACATAAATCCCAAATTTTGTTATATAACACACCATAACCTCTTTTAAGCACAAACCAAATACTTTATTCAATTTAAGCAAATGAAAAATATAAAGCGTGGCTTTACTTTTTTCCGAATTTAGGGCTTAATAATTGTACCTTTTGGATTTTAGTTTCAAACACATTACAGTTACAGTTACATCGGAGTAAGAATTGTACTTATCAAAAAGCACTTAGGTCAATGGCTTTTGTTACATCTTCATCACAACTTTGCTCAGCATCTTCATTAATGTTATAAGGTGCAGCCAGTTCTTCCATTTTTGCCCATTCATCTTTCATTTGCTGGTAAAGATCCGATTCTTTTGATTGTGCAATTTCAATTTTATTATTTGCTTTCTGTTCCTCCATTTTCATCGACGAGTATGAGATTTTCCCTTCCTTGTACAGTTTATGTAACTCTTTAATTTTCTTGCAATAAACATCTAACGCTTTTGAGTATACTGAATTTTTCTTGACTTTATTCTTCATGCGTTGATTGGCCGAAAAATTCCTAAAATTAAGCTGATAAATTGGGGAGCAATCGTTCTCCGACGGACTTTTTCCCTTATCCATTCCTTCATAATCAACCTGTAAAACAATAAGTTAGGTGATACGGTTTGTATTTGATTGGTTGTTAAAAGGACACAATATTTAGTACCAACTAGAAACAACATTGTTCCGTGCTAGAGAAGAGGAGAATCGAATGCGATTGCGCATATTACGCCATGATCTAGTTCAAGCATCTAGAAATTATGCTGAAGATGGTCACACAATAGAAGCTATGCAATATCACAATCTCAGCGTAAGTCCAGACTATGAATCTGACACAATGTTGTCTGATGATGATGAATAAAAGAATTTGCTAGTTGTATGGATGTCTATTTTCTTATCCCTTCTATTATTATCTCTTTTTGTTATTTCCCTGTATTATGTTTAGTGAGTTTCAATAAAACTATGATGAGAAGTCCATAACTAAGAACTCTACTGTTACAAATAGATTTCACTAGTCGATAAGTTTACTTTAACTTTTATTTGGAATGTATATTTCACAAGTTGTTCAGTTTACTTTGTAATAGTAGATTTGACATGTCGATGGCTTAACTTTATAACCTTACCTTGACATCCACAATTTTAACTCTATAAATTCGTACTATTCTTCTTCTCAATCAATACACAAAAAATGGATCCTAGTAAATGGTTGCTTGTAGAAAGGGATGATGATTACCGGAGTCTTAAAGATAGTGATCCAGTGGAATACTTTACAGGCGTTCGACGGGAATGGGCACATCGGCGTTTAGAATCAGACCGTTTGGTTCGTGACCTAGTTAATCTGGGTGCTAGGGTACCTAATCGTGAATCATTAGGCATTTATCAAGATAACTTGATTGGTCAAAGTTGGCCAGCATTTAAATGTAACTTGGAAGTGGCTTTGGATATCATAAGAGGGGAAAACAACCAAATGTTGTTACGCAGAAGTCGTCACTATATGCTTCAGCTAGCTCGAGATACAGTTCGTGCAAGTGGGAGAGAGCTCTCAGAACAAGAGGAACGATGTCTTCTACAAAATCCAAATTATGCAACTGATGAGTACGTGTCTGAGACTGAAACGGAGACAGGATATATTTCAGAAGATGATTTCTCAGAAGATAATGAATAGTTAAATGTGAAACTACATATTTATGTTATATTATGTTATTTACTATTATCCATTATTCTCAAATTACTGTTATTGATGTAAGAAGCATGACTTTATTTTTATCAAACAAATTAAATATAAAGTCACTTACCTTTATGAATAAACAAAGTTAAAGTACAAATCACCGGGGATCAATTAACTAGAAGTTAGGAAAATTATGAAACACAAAGATAAATAGCAATAAACATATTACATTTTAAATATAAACACTTAATCTGCACGTTCTGGACATCTTACACTACGCCTAGTATGTCCTTCTTGCTTACAACGACTGCACGTGACCGTTATCCTAGGACCGTCCATCTCTGTTCAGATTCTAACTGATTGTCCCTTCTCACCTCTTTTCTTCTTCACCTTCATTAAAGTTTCATCAGCTACTAACGTCCCATATTCTTGCCAAAGCCTGGGCAATGCATAATTCCAATACTGGGTAGGTGCCAAAGGAAATATAATAGGTTCCCACAACTTCTGCAACTGTGAGGAGTAATGATAAGGCCCTATCCACTGCTTCCAGTTTATGTTGTTTGCCATACAACCTGCAACAACATGCGAACAGGGTAAACGGTGACACATCCATTTGCCACAGGTGCATGTACGTTTACCAATATCTACATTCTGCTTGTTACCACCTTTCCACACTGATTTAACATAATATCGGTGTGTCGTCACTTGATAGATTCCCATTTGACGACTATAGGTCTCAACCTTATGTGCAGTAGCTTTCTCCAAAAATTTTGCTAGCATTGTAGTCGTCCTTCCACAAAACTCTTGACCCTTTTGCATGCTTTCCTCGACAATGTTCCTTTGTGTGTTCACTATCTTCACAGTCCTGTAGAAGATATACTCCATCATCGCCGTCACTGGAAGGAAACGAGCCATTATAATGTTACCATTAAAACCTTCCATTATATTAGTGGTACTTTGCCCATATCGAGCTCCACCAATGTCGTGACACAAGGTCCACAATTCTGCAGGAATGTTCTGAAGGTACTGCAATGCGGGAAGAGATATCTGACCAATTCTTTTCATGTAAGCATCATGTTTCCTAACTTGCGTGGTAACCCCAGCTAACCACATCAACTTCTTCAACTCTCCACCGGGGTGGTGTGACGAAAAGTTACTTCTAACGTGGAACAAGCAGAACCGATGCACCCCATACGGTTGCGTAAATCCATTCCTCATGTCCCTCATTGCTGTAAGAATACTTGGTGCATGATCAGATATTATGCACACACCCTGTCTTTCCTTGCAAACATGTTTACGGAGCAGCTTCAAAAACCAAGACCAGTTCTCATATGTCTCCTCTTCAACCAAGGCATAACAAATAGGATATTGGTGATTGTTCGAATCAACTCCCATGGCAATAAGGAGTTTTCCTTTGTACCTCCCCTTTAAAAATGTTCCATCTATCGAGATTACGGGACGTGCATGCTGCCAACCATCTTTCATTGCTTTCAGACACCAGAAAATTCTCTTGCATACAGAAGTGCCATGGAGTGTTTCATGAGGGACAACAGCAATCTTAACTATACTGCCTGGATTAGCATGTAACAAAGCAGTCAAGAACATTGGGAGTGCAGAATATGTCCTGCTCCATTTACCATAGACCTCCTCAATTGCTGCCTGTTTGCCCCTCCATGCTCTTAGGTAACTAACACGATGGTGGTATTCATCATTTACCATGGTCATAACAGTCATGATTGGTAAATTTGACCTCTCCATCACCTGTTACATGATTTAATAACATCTAATCAATAAAACTAGTTTATCTATAATCAAAGATTCCAAGTAAATATTGGTAACTTATATAACTTACATGTGGTTTCACAAGTCTTGAAATTAATTTTGCTGAAATTCGGCGGTGATCCTGCAACGGCTCGTTGTTAATGCATGTGTGCATTTCTCTCACCTTTGTGATTTCCCACAGTCCATGCTTCTTCATCAAAGCAGCTCGCAACCTCCAAGGACAGTCGTCGCTAAATTCACACTTTGCTATGAACTGAGTACGATTACTCCTAACAACTTTATAGTTCCTATCACTGTTGATCTGAACCTCTCTAACTGCTGCAACTAAGGTGTCCTTGTCACGGAATAATGATCCCACCGTGAAATTTGCATTCCGAGGATCAAAAACTGTCAACATCTCACTCGGATTTGTCATTGTAATTGGTGTAAACTCCTCATGCTCAAAGAAGTCTGCCATTGGAACATGGGGTCCTCCCATTAAAACATGGCCTTCTTGCTCAATACCAATCGAATCCAGTCCCAAATCAACCTCATCATCTGAATCATCTTCGTTGTCAGCTTCTAAATATTCCTCATCACTGGAACTATAGTGCTCATATTCTTCATTTTCATTGATGAGGGCCAAATTTCTGCCACCCGTCAATGTAAATGGATCACGTGGAAGAGACAACATCACACCATCATTTTGTCCATAAGAATGTTCAGCTACATCTGGATTTGTGGTAAACACATTTCTACTAGAACCACCACCATATTCCTCAAATGCATTACTGCTAGAACCGCCAACATACGGGTCCCTGTTACCTCCTCCACTAAAATAATAATCTGACCAACCCGTCATACCATAATCTGATAACCGACTATTCTCATATATTGTGTCGTAACTTGATTGTGTGGGTTGGCTAGGCTGTGAGTAACATCCATGGTGATATGAAAATACATCATCTTGTACTATTTTTTCAGCATCCACAAATAGAGATACATCACCCAACCCCATCTGCATCTGCCTAGGAACACTCAACATCCTCCTCACATCATCATCACAATTAACACTACAAATGTAATATCCACTTACTACATTACCAAGACCTAATTGCGGATATTTAAACCTCAGCTTCACATTCCAATGTGAACTGCTAATCTGCATTACTCGATACACAATCGCCTTCAACTCATCATAAGAGGTTCCCCATTTAATATACTGCATTTTCTGGGGATCTATAGAATATCTGATATCATCATCCCGTCTAATTATTTCACCGCCCCAGAAAAAATTTACATTCACTAAATCTTCCATTACCCTACATTTTAAACAATATTTTAAATTATTTAATAACAAACATATATTATTAAATAACTAATAATTTATTATAATTCGTTTTTTCATATAAGTAAACATATATTAATATATCTTTAACAACTTATTGATAACAAACTACGAAATAAAATTAATAACAATTTATATCACTAACAGATCTATTTGCTACAAAGTTAGACTAACTATTAAATGTATATACATTTTAATCTCAAAATTAGTCTAATTATTAACTGTTGTCCATTAACATCTCAATTATTACTAAAACAGTACGTATGAAAATGATAATGCAGATAATAGCTTAAAAATAAACACACGAATGGCAGTAAACTACTAAAATTTTCAAATCTGACCATCCATTTGTTGTATAAATCGAACCAAATAATATGGAAGATATAAATTACTGAAGAAAGAAGAGAGAATGTACCTTATACTTGTGGACGTAGGAAATGAAATGAAATGGATTGCTTGGATTGCTGTATAATATAGGCACAGCTGCCTTGAAATGTGTGGAATGACAGATTTCATTTAGATAAGATAAGATTACAAGCTTGTGGATGGCGAACACATTTTTAAAAAAACTTTGTTGTTTACGTTATCTAATGGCGAATACAATTCAACTAGAATTATGTGCAGATTTTTTTTTAGTGTTCGCCAGTGTAGATGGTAAACACTTTACAAAACAAATTAAATCAAGCTGCTTTGTTCGCCACTGGAGATTGTCGACTGGTAGGAAAATAATGTTTTTAAGTATAGCAAACGACGTCGTTTTTTCTGTTATTTTTTCCCCAATACTGTTCGCCGTTCAGGATTGCAAACAGCATATGCAATGTTCGCCAGTGTAGGTTCCATACAGTTAAAAAAACAGATTAAGTGTGTTCGCCGCTCGAAATTGTATACTACTAATAAAAAAAAAAGAATACTAGTATTGTGTACGCCGTTGAAGATTGTATACAGATAAAACTTGTTCAAGTAAGTGTGTTCGCCAAAAAGGGGAGTTTGCTGTACCATTTCTGAAACAAGCTCAACTGCTGTGCCATTTTAGAAATACGAACCTAGTCGGTGTACCTGTTATGAAACGGAGCCAACCAGCATTCATACTGAAAGATATACGAATGCAACCAGCGGGTCCCTCCTGCCCATTCATTGACAGCTGCAGAAGGTGTCCTGAATATGAAGAAAGTTACATGACCTGAAACGGGAGCCTGACAAAGGTGTAATGCTTTCACTGCACATTCATACTGCTGAAACAAATATTTATTCCATGTATGATGCATTTTTAAGTGTTTTTTACTACATTGTTTTAATTAATGTTTTGTTTTAATGAATGATTGATTTATAAATTTGAATTTTATTTAAAATTTTGAATTTGATCAAATAATATATATGAATAATTAAGAGAACTTGAATTTGAATTTCATTTCAACTCCAAAATATCCCATTATTAGAATAAATTTGAAAATTTACAATTATAAATTTAACTTAAATCAATACTTAATTGAGTTTATAGGTTAAAATAAATATTTATTTATTATTTATTAAACATTTTTTCTGTTAAATTGTTTGCATCAAATTGATCATTCATGGCCTCTAATATTTGAAGTGTAATATTTTATTAATCATTTAATTATTAATACATGGGTGTTGCAAATTATAATCACCCTTATGCACTTACGCATCATTAAGATTTTATTTTAAACTTTTACCTTTTCCTTTCAAATTTAAATACATATTTTTCTAAAGCTCTTATATAATAATCATATTTGGCAGGACCAACATATCTATATTTTTATTGTTTTAATATTTTTTTTAACAACGTTTACCAATAATTGATAAATTTTAATCAAATTATATAAATATCATATATCATATATTAAAGTATAAATAATAGGATTAAACACGTATCTATACTATATTATTATAACCAAACTAGAGAATTTTTTTTTAACACGAGGTGAACCATAGAAATAGAAAAGATCGTCCAATTTTAGGTGAATCATAGAAACGATCCTAATTATTCAATTTTAATAAAATATAAAATATTAATTTCCTAACTAAAATACATCTCATATTAATTTCTAAACTAAAATATCTCATATTAATCTCCTAACTAAAATGTATCTCTATACAAAACACACAAATATTATATTATTAAAATATAAATACAAATAAATTAAATAAAAATATATACATATAATATTAAATAAAGTTTAAATTATTATTATACAAATAAAAATAAATTTAAATCATAAAAAAAATATTAAAAAACTAAAAAATTTCATATGTGCATCGTAGCAAAGATACAGTATATATCATACATACAATTTTATCCCCAATATTCCTCCTTTTATACAACTTCTCGTGAATAATATTATATTATATTTAAATTATATTCTATATTTTCTATTTTAAGAATCCTACTTATCCTATAATTTTTATTTAATATAGTTTACTCACATTCAAATCAATTTCATCACCATTCAAACTTTTTATTTATTTTAAATTATGACTTATCATTAAATTTTATAAATATTAATATATAAACATCATTGTATAGAAAAATGTAAAATAAAATTAATAATAAAATAAGTTATTATATTAAATGATATATTTCAATTATATAAAATAAATAATATATAATTTATTAATAGGTACCGTGGTTATAAGCTAGTATGGTATAAATATCAAATATGGTTTTAGTGTCTAGGTTCAATATATTAAGATAATATAATAAATCTTAATATATATAGTAATATTTTAGGGATAATTTTTTATGTAGAGTTTAAGAGTGAACCACCATATATACATATAAGATACATATATTTTTTTAATTTATTCAACAAATATATATATAGTTAAATAAAAACAAAGTACCTAATTTTTTTAAATTTTTTTTATTAAAAATCATTCAAAATAATGAAAACAATACTCCCTCCGTCCCTCTTTATGAAGACCGAATGCTTTTTCACGTATTTTAAGAAAACACTGTTCAACTGCTTGATGATTGATTTAAAAAACGGCAATATTCCCTCTCTTTTCTCAATACTCTTATGAAGCACTGTGGCGCCATTATTTCATTCTTTCCCTCTGCATATTTCAAAAATTCTGTCAAACCATTTTAGTATATATCTAACCCATTTCTACACATTAACAAGTTCTGCAAACTCCTTTGTATATCAAAATGGTAAAAAGATTTACACAAACTCAAAGAGAAAAATTATTTCATTTCTTATTAGGAAAATTGATGCATGGCAAATTAAAAAGAGGTGTGATGCTTGAAGCTAGCAATAAATTTTCTTGTTCCATCAGCACTATCAAAAGAATATGGTCACAAGCAAAAACTTGTTTCACCAGAGGCTTGGTAGCTGATGTATCATCTAACTTAAAGGGTAGGGTGGGGAGAAAAAAAATTGAAATTGATCGAAATGAGGTCTCACGAGTTCCCTTACGACGTCGAACAAATATACGATCTCTAGCAAGTGCTCTAAATATGGCCAAATCCACTCTTCATCGACGAATCAAAGAAGGTAATATCCGATCTCATACAAATGCTATCAAACCTCAACTTACTAATGAAAATAAAGTTGTCAGGTTAGCATTTTGTTTACAAAAACTTAAATCCGAAACAATAAATACAAAACTTGAGTTTGAGGAAATGTTTGATGTTGTGCATATTGACGAAAAGTGATTTTATCAAACTAAAGAAACAGAGAGGTACTATCTACTATCGGAGGAAATCGATCCCATAAGAACATGTAAAAGTAAAAGATTTATCACAAAAGTGATGTTTCTCGCAGCGGTTGCTCGTCCTCAATTCGATGAAGATAACAACACAATCTTTGATGGTAAAATCGGAATTTTTCCTTTCGTGTATAAAGAACTAGCTCAAAGGAGTAGTAAAAACCGAGTTGCCGGTACATTACAGACAAAGGCATGCACCTCAGTCACTAAAGATGTTTACAGAACATGTTTGCTTGAACAAGTCCTCCCTCAAATTCGACAAAAATGGCCACTTTTGTCTTCACCAATCATCTACATCCAGCAAGATAATGCTAGGCCTCACATAAGAATTGATGATGATGAATTCGTGCATATGGCAAAGAAAGATGGATTTGATATTAACTTGATTTGTCAACCACCAAATAACCCGGATTTAAATGTGCTAGATCTTGGTTTCTTTAGATCAATACAGACACTACAACACTAAGAAGCTCCAAAGAATATTGACGAATTGCTTGCTACTGTAGATAAGGCTTTCAATGAATTATCACCACACAGCCTTAATAATGTGTTCTTATCGTTGCAATCATGCATGCTTGAAGTTATCAAGTCTTTTGGCAACAACACCTATAAATTGCCTCACATTGGCAAGGACCAGTTGAGTCGTACCGGTAGACTTCCTTTGACTATGAATTGTGATGTTGTTGATGTACAACAAGCAGTAGCTTTTTTATAAACTCAATAGCTACTGGGGTGTACTTGAGTTTTACAACAAGCAGTATGCCTTCTGTGTTTCTGGAGTAGTAGTAATATGAGTACTCTTATGGGTTTTGTGAGTACTCCTAGAAACATGATGAATTTTGTTTAAGAGAGTACTGTGTGAATGTATATGTACTCCGTAGTTATGTACTGTATCCACGTGAAAGATGTAAAAAAGGCAGCAATATGTTCCCTCTTACGAGTATATATGTATGGGTTTTGTAAAAAGTTTGATGACTCATGTATGGATTTTGTAAAAAGTTGTCATTGCACGTGAATCAATGTTACTCCCAAAATAGAGGGTTCATAATTTTGGGACATCCCAAAATAGAAAGTAGCTCACATAAAGTGGGACGGAGGGAGTAATTCAGAATTACCGTATGTCACTTCCACCGACACTTCAATCCAACTTTTTCAACATTCTTTCCGAACCACACATATTTTTGTGTTGACTATTCAAACTAACAGACAACCGAAACTATTTGTACGTTATCTCAACTTCAAATTAGTAATCTTTTTTAAAAATCTATAATATATATATATATATATATATATATATATATATATATATATATATATATATATATATATATATATATATAGGTAAGTTTCTAGAGAGATCCTCCTTAGCGAAAGAATCCGAGACCTCAATCGTGATCCTAGATTTTTTTAATCATGATTGTAGATTTTTTTAAAGTAAGATTCTCTTAATTTTTAAATAAAGATTCTGTTAGATTATTAGATTGTGAGTAGATCAACGGATCTCTGGTTCTCTTCTTAAGGAGGTTTCTCCCTTGAACTTCTATATATATATTTATACATGTAGGGCTCGACTGAATGAGGAACCAATTTAAAAGAGTAACAGAGTAACTCTTTTTAAAACCGTTTGATTAATGAGTAACATCTGATCATATGCTATCGTAATGTACCAGATTAACTTTTTACCATGTTACGTCAATACAGGGGGGAAGTTTACGCATATGTTTAACTTCTTTTTCTTATTACTCTAGTTGTTTAGTTTTATTTTATTTATAATAATCACATTAAAGTATGTAATTATAATTGTAATTAGACTTTTTCTTTGCACAACTTTAATGATAACTTTTTTAAATATTATAATATATTAACTTTTTTTAACATTACATAATAAATTATTTTAAAGAATATTAAATAAATACAAAATATACAACTTCTAAATAATAAATTGAAAAATAATTACAAAACAAAACAAATTTATAAAAAACTTGAAATATAGAACATATACAAAACATTAAATAACTTTTTTTATTAAAAATATGTTTGATATAATTAAAATATTTTTTGTTATATTTTTATAATTGATACAATTTATTTTCTGAATATAAAATATAAAGTGAAATATTAAATTTATGATCTCAATTTTTATAGAGTATTTTATAGATTATTAAATTTGCAGGATTTGAAATTTTTAAGAAATATTAATTTTACAAAATTACAATTTTCAAAACTCTCTATAATTTTTAACTTTACAAACATAAAATGTACACTTAATAGAAAAGAAAATTTTACAAAATTTAAAAACAAATCACAAAAGATACCATTTATTCTATATAGTTTAATTTACATAACATATTATTAGCATATAATTAGTTGCTCTCCAACACTATGTACACAACATCCATACAATAGATTTGAAAAAAAAATACAAAACAAAATAAATTTATGGAAAACTTAAAATACAAAACACATACAAAATAATAAATATTTTTTTTTATTAAAATACAAAACATAATAAATAAAAAATACAGTACAAAAAAGACAAATAAAAAAGAATATGCAATTCAAAGAATAAAAAAACACTATTCACAAATATAGTACACAAAAAATAAGAATGTTTAACTTATTATAACTATATAAAAAATACAATACGACAAATCAATAATTATATAAAAATAAAAAAATAATATTATATATTTTAAAATGAAACACAAATCATAATAATTAAAAACAATACAAAACATAATAAATAAAAGATACAGCATGCAAAAAAAAATTCCTGAGAAAGAAATTTCATGGCCTGATGTACCAATTGTTTTCCAAGTATTCTATTACAGAAGGGGGTTGAATGTAATAGTACCAGTAAATCGAATATGAACACAAGTATGTAAAAGATGAACACTATTTTGTATTAAAGATAATGAATAGGTTACAAAACTCTCTTAAGAAGTTCTTTGTTCTCAAGAGCTACTAAGGTTATGAAAAATAAAATATTCAAGTTTCTATAATGTTAACGTATGTCTGTGTTTATATAGACACAGTTACAATTCAATTACAAATCAGATTAGAAATAGAACAACTTTAAATAAGGAAATAGATTTGCATTAGGATTCTTTCTTACTATCCTAATCAAACTCTGATTTGAATTGCTTCCTTCACAAACTCTGTCTTGTAAACTTTGTCGGTTGATAATCTCTGATTGGAGTATTCTCTGTTAGAGTAAACTCTGATTGAGTAAACTCTGTCCAACAGCTCCTTAAACTCTGATGACGTCAGCAGTGTAAACTCTTTGTATTATCTGACAACCATAAGTGACTATATAAAAAATACAGTACAACAAATCAATAATTATAAAAAAATAAAAAAATAATATTATATATTTTAAAATGAAACACAAATCATAATAATTAAAAACAATACAAAACATAATAAATAAAGATATATCATGCAAAAAAAATATAAACAAAAAGGAATATGCAATTTAAAGTATAAAAAACAATATACACAAATACACTACAGAAATAAAATCGAATATTTAACTTATAGTAACTATATGAAATGTAGAGTACAATACATAACTAATTATATAAAACGAATGTTAAGATTAGTTATGTAACATGAACAAATATAATTACTATAAGTTACAGAATCAAATGTTAAAATACAGTACATATTCAAAGTACATAACATGAACAAATACATAATTTAAAATCCAGAACATGAAATTAATATTTATCTTCTAATTAAGATTTCACTTACTACTTATCTTTTAAATATGAGTCTAATTAGTAAATATTTAAATATTATAATTGTAAGTATTAAAAAATTAAAATTTACTAAATATAAGTTGATTTATTCTCTAATAAAAATAATTTTACGGCAGATCTAAAGACGAAATGATAAAAAGACTTATTGGCGAGAAATGTATTTGATGGGAGAGCGGCTCAATATGTTATTATTAGAAATTAATACACATCGTATGATTTTTAAAGGTGAATTTTAGGGCGCTTTCAAATTATTCGAAATTATTTCTCTAATTTTTTAAAATTTATACATTAAAAAATTATATAAATTCCTATTTATCTTCTATTAAGAGTCTAATTATTATTTGTCTTCTAATTATGTATCTTATAATGAAATATTAACTTATTTTCTAATTACAATTTCAATTGCTACTTACCTTCAAATTAGAAGTCTAATTGTTAAATATTAACATATTCTAATTGTAAGTCTTATCAAATTTAAATTTACTAAATATAAGTTGAATTATTTTCTAATAAAAATAATTTTATGAAAAATTTAAAGAAAAAATGATAAAGCGATTTATTGGCGAGAAATGTGTTTTACGAGAGATCAGTTTAGCAGGGGAGAAGCCTGTTAATAGAAATCGCTCAAAATTATTTCTCAAATTTTTTAAAAATTTATGTATTAAAAACTTTACATAAATTTCTATTTGTATTCTAATAAGAGTCTACATTTGTCTTCCAATTATGTGTCTTATACAGAAATTTAACTTATCTTTTAATTACGATTTCAACCACTAATTACCTTCTAATTAGGAGTCTAATTATTAAATATTAAAATATTTTAATTGTAAGTTTTATAAAAGTAAATTTATTAAATATAAGTTAACTTATTATCTAATAAAAATAATTTTATAAAAGATCTAAAAAAAACGATAGAGCGACTTATTGGCGAAAAATGTATTTGACGAGAGTGTCTGAGAAAGCATGTTAGTCAATATATTTTTTTACTCATGTTTTTATGATTTTTAAAGCATAATTCTCAAGTACTCTGAAATTGCTTGAAATTATTTTTCTATTTTTTAAAATTTATTTTTAAATTTTTTTTATAAATTCATATTTGTCTTTTAATATAAAAGTAAAATTTACTAAATATAAGTTGACTTATTCTCTAATAAAAATAATTTTACGAGAGATCAAAGAAAAACGATAGGGCGACTAATTGGTGAAAAATGTATTTAACGAGAAAGCGTCTTAGTAAGGAAAAACGTAGTAATTGTTAAAATTTATAGTCATGTTATGATTTTGATTTATAAATAATATATTTATTTAGCATGTTGTCGATTTAAGTCTACGTGATATCTAAAAAAACAATGATAAAAGGCTCATTCATCGGAAAAATGTTTTAAAAAAGAGCGGCTCAATTATAAAAAAAAAACATGTTAAATGTTAAAATTTAATAATCTATATTATGATTTTTAAAAAATAAGCTCACTTGAAAATTTTATATAAATTACTATTTATTTTCTAATAATAGTCTAATTATTAATTGTCTTCTAATTAGGTGTTTTATAAGGAAATGTTAACTTATCTTCTAATTAAGATTTTCAATTAGTACTTATCTTTTAATTATGAGTCTAATTATTAAATATTAACATATTTTAATTATAAATTTCATAAAAGTAAAATTTACTAAATATAAGTTAAAGTATTCTCTTATAGAAATAATTTTATGAGAAAATAAAGAAAAATGATAGATCGACTCATTGACGAGAAATATGTTTAACGAGAAAGCAACTCAGTAAGGAAAACCGTGATAATTATTAAAATTTAATACTCATGTTATGATTTTCATTTATGAATGATAAAATTTATTTAGTGTGTTATCGATGTAAATCTACGCGAGATCTAAATAAATAATGATAAAACGTTTCATTAATCGGAAAATGTTTAAAAAGATAGCGGCTCAATTAGAAGAAAAATATTAAATATTAAAATTTAATAATTTATGTTATGATTTTTTTAATTAAGCTCACTTGAATTTTGAAGAAAATCAACAATGATTATTTATTTATATAATAACATTTAAGATAATCAAATTCATTTTTATTCTTTATTGGGGTGGATAATCAAATCAAATACGATAATGAAAAATATGTAAGAGACTTCTAAGGTTATGTATCTAAAATTTATATAAATTCTTATTTGTATTTTAATTAGAGTCTAATTACTATTTACCTTCTAATTAGGTGTCTTATAAGAAAATATTAGTTTATCTTCTAATTACGATTTAAAGAAGAAACGATAAACCCTCGAACTATTTTTCTAATTTTATAGAATTTATTTATTTAAAACTTTATATAAATTACGTTTTGTGTTCTAATAAGAAATATAATTAATAATTATCTTTTAATTAAAATTTTAATTATTATTTACATTTTAATAAGGAGTCTAATCAATAAATATTAACTTATTCTAATTATAATTCTTATAAAAGTAATTCAATAAAAATAAATTCTTATAAAAGTAAAATATATTAAATATAAGTTGACTTATTCTGTAACAAAAATAATTTTAAAAAAATTATAAAAAAGAAATTAATGACTAAATGAGAGAGCAGCTCAATAAGGAGTAACATGTTAATTATTAAAATTTAATACTCCTATTATGATTTTTATTTATAAATGATCAAATTTATTTAATATGTTATCGATATAAAATCTATTTGAGATTTAAGTAAATAACGATAAAACGACTCATTATCCAAAAAATCTTTAAAAATAAAACGAGTCAAACAGAAAAGAGTGTGTTAAATGGTAGAATTTAACAATGATGCTATGATTTTTAAAAAACAAGTTCACATTTGAATTTTAAGAAAAACTAACAATGATTAATACATAATAGCATATAAGATAATTAAGTTTATTTTTATTTTGTATTTGGGTGCACAATCAAGTTAAAAATGATTATAAAGACTATAAGATAAATTTTGAAGTTATGTTAGAAATGATATTGAAAAGTTATGTTATAAATGATGTTATTTATTTTATCGCAGTTATAATAGAAGAATATGTTACCCAGATAATCAAGCTTCTGTAATTACAGAAGGGGGTTGAATGTAATAGTACTAACTAATCGATGATGAACACAAGTATGTAGAATGGAATACTGTTTTGTATTAATAATGAACTTGAATATAAAACTCTCTCAAGAAATAATGTTCTTAAGAGCTGCTAGGTTATGAGAAAGATATAACTTGAATGAATTCGACATTGAATTATAACATATCTCTGTGTTTATATAGACACAACTACAAATACAATTACAAAACAGATTATGATAAGAATAGTTTTAACAAGGTAATTTAGACTTGCACTCGAATTCCTTCTTTACTATCCAAATCAGACTCTGATTTGTCTGTTTCCTTTTCTGGTAAACTCTGAAGCTAAACTCTGTCGGTTTGTCATTCTCTGATTTGAGCATTCTCTGTTAGAGTAAACTCTGATTGAGTATTCTCTGATAGAGTAAACTCTGACCGACAGCTTCCTTAAACTCTGATGACGTCAACATAAACTTTGTTTGTTATTCTCTAACAATCATCAGTGTTTGTTTCCTAACAATCTCCCCCAATTTATGCTTTATGAAGTAAAACATAAATTTCACTTATGATGTCAGAAATCCAAAACAAATGCATCAGAGTTTGTTTACCCTTTTTAGATTCATATTCTTCTGTAAGAGAAGTCTTTTTTCAGAAATTGACTTAGGAGCTTTTCTTCAGCATTTTTCAGTAAATCAACAAGCTTCTCCTTCAATTCCTTCATGTGCTCAGAAGAATCATCTATTTGAAATATTGCAGCCCTTAGAGCATAAATTGATGACCTCTCCATTCTTTCATCTAAGACAATGCAACAGGTCTTCATACCATCAGGATTTAAATTAGTGTAGGAATCCCTAACACCATCTTGACCTTTGCATCCCCTTTTCTCAGTGCTCTTTTTGTTCCATCTTCAAGTAAATACCCAAGCTCATACTCCTCAGAGTTTATCATCATCAACCTTTCACTCTTCTTTTTCTCAGCAATCACTCTTTCAAGAGTTTTCCTCCACCTAGAAGTTGTTTCATTTACATCATTGAGTAGATACAGAACATGTTCAAGTTCTTGAGATGCTTTATCAGTCAGTTTTTCTTCAGCAATCTTCAAAACTCTCCCATCTTCTAGAAAATATAGAAGCTTCTCCTTAGCTTGAGCTCCATCAAAAATATCTTTCACTATGTTGACAGATATCAATTTGTCAAGATGCTCTTGTGTCAAATCTTCTTTTGGATTTTTCTTTAAAGAAAAAGGATCACTGAAAATATTTGCTTCACCTCTGTAGATTTTGGCTTTAGGATCACCAATACCACCCTTATTTTTACCAAGTCTGACATTGATAATCAGACTTTGAGTTGTAGTCCACATAGGATCAGACTTTTTCTTTCTGATCAGAGATTGTTGATAGTCTTCTTCTTCAACATCAAAACTAGATCCACCTAGTAGAAATGTTGTTCCCAGCATAGTGAGAAGTGTCTGTGGTTTAGTTGGAGCTTTTTGTTGAATTCTTGAGGATGATCTTGTTTGAATTTCTGAGACTGGTTTTGGTTGATCAACTGGTTTGACTTGAGATTCAGTAACAATTTTCTTTTCTTGAATAATTGTCTTCTTTTGAGCTGGGGCCTTCTTCACATATTTTCTCTTTTTCTTCTTGACTTGAGCATTTATATTTCCAGACTTCTTCAGTTCTTCTTCTACAGTAACTGGATCCATTCCTGGATGTTCTTCTTCAAACATTTTCTTTGCCAATTCTGCATCTTTTAGATTTTGTTCTTCAATCTTCTCAGGCTTATCTTCTTCTTCAAGCCTTTTTGCCATTTCCAAATCAGCATCTATCAGAGTTTGCTTTATGTCAGAGTTTAACTGTTTGTCAGAGTTTGTTATCAGAGTTTGGGAGGTCGTCAGAGTTTGACCAATCAGAGTTTGTGGCTTCAGAGTTTGCTTCCCTTCCTTATGACTCCCTTGATCTTCATCATCAGGTTTGTCATATTTTAGAATTACATCCTCCTTGCATTTGTATGAACCCTTCTCCTCCTTTCTGACATCATTCCCTTTGTTCTCAGTAAGAATATTAACTAAGTTGTTGAGCATGCCCTGCATAGAAGTGACAGATGCAGAAAGATCATTAACCTTAGTTTCCAAAGCATTCTGATTGTCTGAAATTTTCTTGATCTTCAATGCTAGAGAATGGTGAGAAGAAGAAACAGCAGATTCAACTGCTGCAGAAGATTTATTGACAAATTCCTTAAGATCACTAACTTTACTTTTAATTCCCTTTGTCATGATGGTAGATGCTTTCAATATTGTCTTGAGTTCTGTAGAGTTTATTTCTTTATCAGCTTTGTTGACCAAGTCAATAACATGAGGCCATGAAATATCTTTCTCAGGAAATTTCCAAGAGGAATCCCAGATATCTTGTCAGTGAGAGGTAAGAAAATCTTCATTTGATGACCTTATTGTAGAAGAGAAATTCCTTCTGACACCTTCTGCATCTAGATCATCTTCAATTTGGCCTTTGAGAGTTTCCACCACCATGTAATCAGTATAAACCATTTTCAATCTTTCATGAGCATCATGAGCATTGACAGGCCATTGTTTGGTGTTATATCTTTGAGTGTAGGGAATTGATAGATCTGCTACTTCTTCATCAGCAAAAATTACATCATCAGAGTCTGTGTCCTTCCCATCAGAGTTTAAAACGTCATCAGTGTTTGGCACATCATCGAAGTTTGCAGGAACAGGTAAACTCTGAGTACCTGCAAAAGTAATAGAACAACCTAAATCACTATGATTTTTTAAAGTAATCTCATTACTTCTCACATCACACATATCATAACTTTTAATAGTAAGATTTTGCTCACTAGAAGTAACTAACTTTTTTCTCAATTCTACCTCTCCTTTTGCCAGATCCAGTGTCTGCCTCTCATTAATTCTGTTTTCCACACTTTTTATCTCAGACTTACTAGAAAGGTTCAAAACACAATGTACTACAGAAATAAGAGGTGGCTGAGAAAGGAGATTTGTAGTCACATGAATAGGGGTATCCTTTTCAGGACTATCCATGATCATCCCAGCAGTAAAGGTAGGGAATATAAATCCTGAACTGATACAATCAGAGAATGTAAATTCTGAAGTAGAGTCAGAGTTTATACCTTTATCATGTGTGGATGGAGTCGCCATGGGCAGTGCAGAAATTGGTTGCACTAAGATAGCATCAGTGTTTACCTTTGAGTGTTTGCACTAAGATAGAAATTGGAAATTTCCTGAGAAAGATATTTCATGGCCTCATGTTATTGACTTGGTCAATAAAGCTGATAAAGAAATAAACTCTACAGAACTCAAGACAATCTTGAAAGCATCTACCATCATGACAAAGGGAATTAAAAGTGAAGTTAGAGATCTTAAGGAATTTGTCAATAAATCTTCTCCAGCAGTTGAATCTGCTGTTTCTTCTTCTCACCATTCTCTAGCATTGAAGATCAAGAAAATTTCAAACAATCAGAATGCTTTGGAAACTAAGGTTGATGATCTTTCTGCCTCTGTCACTTCTATGCAGGGCATGCTCAACAACTTAGTTAATATTCTTATTGAGAACAAAGGGAATGATGTCAGAAAGGGGGAGAAGGGTTCAGACAAATGCAAGGAGGATGTAATTCTAAAATCTAACAAACCTGATGATGAAGATCAAGGGAGTCATAAGGAAGGGAAGCAAACTCTGAAGCCACAAACTCTAATTGGTCAAAATCTGACGACCTCCCAAACTCTGATAACAAACTCTGACAAACAGTTAAACTCTGACACAAAGCAAACTCTGATAGATGCTGATTTGGAAATGGCAAAAAGGCTTGAAGAAGAAGATAAGCCTGAGAAGATTGAAGAAAAAAATCTAAAAGATGCAGAACTTGTAAAGAAAATGTTTGAAGAAGAACATCCAGGAATGGATCCAGTTACTGTAGAAGAAGAACTGAAGATGTCTGGAAATAAAAATGCTCAAGTCAAGAAGAAAAAGAGAAAATATGTGAAAAAGGCCCTAGCTCAAAAGAAGACAATTATTCAAGAAAAGAAAATTATTACTGAATCTCAAGTCAAACCAGTTGATCAACCAAAACCAGTCTCAGAAATTCAAACAAGATCATCCTGAAGAATTCAACAAAAAGCTCCAACTAAACCACAGACACCTCTCATTATGCTGGGAAGAACATTTCTACCTGGTGGATCTAGTTTTTATGTTGAAGAAGAAGGCCATCAACAATCTCTGATCAGAAAGAAAAAGTCTGATCCTCTGTGAACTACAACTCAAAGTCTGATTATCATTGCCAGACTTGGTAAAAACAAGGGTGGTATTGGTGATTCTAAAGCCAAAATCTATAGAGGTGAAGCAAATATTTGTAGTGATCCTTTTTCTTTAAAGTAAAATCCAAAATAAGATTTGACACAAGAGCATCTTGACAAATTGATATCTGTCAACATAGTGAAAGATATTTTTGATGGAGCTCAAGCTAAGGAGAAGCTTCTATATTTTCTAGAAGATGGGAGAGTTTTGAAGATTGCTGAAGAAAAACTGACTGATAAAGCATCTCAAGAACTTGAACATGTTCTATATCTACTCAATGATGTAAATGAAGCAACTTCTAGGTGGAGGAAAATTCTTGAAAGAGTGATTGCTGAGAAAAAGAAGAGTGAAAGGTTGATGATGATAAACTCTGAGGAGTATGAGCTTGGGTACTTACTTGAAGATGGAACAAAAAGAGCAATGAGAAAAGGGGATGCAAAGGTCAAGATGGTGTTAGGGATTCCTACACTAATTGTAAATCCTGATGGTATGAAGACCTGTTGCATTGTCTTAGATGAAAGAATGGAGAGGTCATCAATTTATGCTCTAAGGGCTGCAATATTTCAAATAGATGATTCTTCTGAGCACATGAAGGAATTGAAGGAGAAGCTTGCTGATTTACTGAAAAATGCTGAAGAAAAGCTCCTAAGTCAATTTCTGAAAGAAGACTTCTCTTACAGAAGAATATGAATCTAAAAAGGGTAAACAAACTCTGATGTATTTGTCTTGGATTTCTGACATCATAAGTGAAATTTATGTTTTACTTCTTAAAGCATAAATTGGAGGAGATTGTTAGGAAACAAACACTGATGATTGTCAGAGAATAACAAACAGAGTTTATGCTGACGTCATCAGAGTTTAAGGAAGCTGTCGGTCAGAGTTTACTCTATCAGAGAATACTTAATCAGAGTTTACTCTAACTGAGAATGCTCAAATCAGAGAATGACAAACCGACAGAGTTTAGCTTCAGAGTTTACCAGAAAAGAAAACAGACAAATCAGAGTCTGATTTGGATAGTAAAGAAGGAATTCGAGTGCAAGTCTAAATTACATTGTTAAAACTATTCTTATCATAATCTGTTTTGTAATTGTATTTGTAGCCGTGTCTATATAAACACATAGATAGGTTATAATTCAATGTCGAATTCATTCAAGTTATATCTTTCTCATAACCTAGCAGCTCTTAAGAACATTATTTCTTGAGAGAGTTTTGTATTCAAGTTCATTATTAATACAAAACAGTATTCCATTCTACATACTTGTGTTCATCATCGATTATTTGGTACTATTATATTCAACCCCCCTTCTGTAATAGCTTGATTATCTGGGTAACAATACCCATTTTGTGCCAACAATAGATCTGTTCTTTGGCCTTGGAACTAGGGTCTAAACTTCATTCCTTTCAAACTCATTTAATTCTTCCTGCATTGCAGTAATCCAATCTGTATCTTGCAAAGCATCTTCAACCTTCTTTGGTTCTGTTTGAGAAAGAAATCTATGAAATAGACATTCATTCTGAGTAGCTTTTCTTGTTTTTATTCCACTTTCCAGATCACCTATAATTAAGTCAGGTGTGTGATCTTTGGTCCATTTCCTTGGATGTGGAAAGTTCGTTGAACTAGATGCTCCCCCATGATCTATGCCTTCATAGAATGATCCTTCTGTAAATGCTGATCCTTCTCTTGAAGATGTGCTTCCATCAGTGTTTGATGACTCAGAGTTTAGGTACTCAGAATTTGAGTTATCAGAGATTGAGGTCTCAGACTTTGTGGTCTCAGAGTTTGAATGATCAGAGTTTAGGGTTTCAGAGTTTGTGTTGTTCAGAGTTTGGTCAGACTCTGATATTTCAATTACTGTGTTTTGATCTCCAATGTTAGTACTTGATTGATGTTGTTCCCCCTCAATATGTGCGGAATCTTCAATTTCTATTTCAATTAATTCTGAATCAGAGTTTAAAGAATCAGAGATTACCTTACCAGAGTTTAGTTGAACAGAGTTTATTTTCTGGAGTTCATTCTCAA
The DNA here is from genome assembly GCA_028671895.1 of Oenanthe sinensis. NCBI lineage: Eukaryota > Viridiplantae > Streptophyta > Magnoliopsida > Apiales > Apiaceae > Oenanthe > Oenanthe sinensis. The sequence continues at coordinate 5,857,556 of JAPMAC010000198.1, forward strand.
AACTTAGAGTTTCCTGTGCATCTTTATCATGTAACCCATCTATCATCCCTTCATCAAAGGAGACATTAATTGATTCCATGACTGTCCTTGTCCTTAAGTTGAATACTTTGAATGCCCTTGAAGAGGTTTTAGAAGTTGTTGCATATCCAACAAAAATTCTTTCATCTGCTTTAAGTTCAAACCTCTTCAATTGTTCAGGATGTGTTTTGAGAATAAAACACTTGCTTCCAAAAATGTGAAAGTACTTGACATTTGGCTTTCTTCCTTTCAAAGATTCATATGGAGTCATTCCATGTTTGTTTATTAAAGAACAATTCTGAGTAATGCATGCAGTGTTCACAGCTTCTGCCAAAAAATAAGTAGGTAGTTTTGCTCCTTCTATTATTGTTCTGGCAGCTTCTATTAAAGTTCTGTTCTTTCTTTCTGCTACACCATTTTGTTGAGGTGTGCCAGGTGCTGAGAATTGTTGTGTTATACCTTTTGTTGAGCAGAATTCCTCCATTGTAGAGTTCTTAAACTCTGTTCCATTGTCACTCCTTAGGTTCTTTACTTTGTGAGTTGATCCATTCTCAATCATTGCAATATGATCAATAATTGTTTCTGCAGTTTCATCCTTCTTATGCAAAAAGTACACCCAGGTAAATCTAGTGAAATCATCAACTATCAATTTGAGGCTGTGGTTCATAACAATTGTAATACAAACTATGGTATTCTTTACATGTATAAATGGAATACCATAAACTACCACAATGAAAACAGGGATTTGATCTTGTTTATTTTCTAGCCTCAAACCTAGGTTTTTCAGGTTCTTTCATTTTCTTTTGTTTGCAGTCAATAACAATGTGATTAGAATTACCACAAGTAAAACAGGTTTTCCTAGGAGCATCAGGGATATTCATGTAGTTATTCTTCTTAGTAATTCCTACTTTACCATTCATATTTCTTTTCACCTTTTTAGATTTATTAGTGACTGCCTTCAACTTTTGTTTAAGTTGCTTATGAGAAAGTAACCCTATATTTATTTTTTTAGAATCTGACACACTATTGTTTTTAGAGCTTTCAGCAGAGTTAGTTTTCTTGAAATCACTAACTCTAACAAATTTCACAGGTTCACTCAGTGTTCCTTTAGTATGTGCTTTAGTGTGTATTTCTTTGTCAGATTCATATCCTAAAGCAGAAGTCCAATTCTTATTGGTCAGCATTTGTTGGACTTTCTTTCCAGAGTTTGTCCAAACTCTGAAGGTCTCTTTTTCCTTAGCTATCTCAAATTTTAAATATGTGACTCGTATTTCTAGCTGAGTTTGCATGTGTATAGCATTCTCACAGTCTTTCTTAAAGCTAAGCATGTGTACAAGTTCAGATTCAAGAAAATCATTCCTAGCATTCAGTGTTTGTATTTCAGATTTTAATCTTTCATTCTCAAGAGATTGTGACTTAAAGCTAACATGAAGATTTCTAAGAAAAGATTTTAATTCATGAATATCTTCAGTATCGAAAGTGAAAACAGAGTTTGGTACCTTTTCAGAGTTTAAGATGGGAGAATCAGAGTTTGCCATGAGAGCATAGTTAGTTTCTTCTTCAGAGTCTGAGGAATCCATCCAATCTTTCTTTGATGTGATGAGAGCTTTCCCAGATTCTTTGCTTCTGTACTCAGTAGCAAAGTGCCCCATCTTGTTACACTTGTAACACTTGACTTTTGATTTATCAAGAGTTTTTGATTTTCCATCTCTGTCTTCTCTTTTCTTGAATCTTTCCTTCTTTTCTGACTCACCATGCTTTTTCTGAAAATTTCCTTGCTTCCTAAATTTCCTGTACTTCTTGAAGCTTTTGACAAACATGGAAAACATCTCCATCATGTCAGAATCTGAGGAATCATCAGAGTTTATATCAGAGTTTACCTCAAACTCTGATTCACTGTTTTCCTTGATTACAGTTTTTCCTTTTCTTGTTGAAGCTTTAAGGACTTTTTCTGTAGATTCTTCAGTCTTGGCTTCAACATTCAAAGCAATAGATTTTGCCTTACTACTTTTCCTGTTTCTTCTTTGTTGTAATTCTAGGTCATGAGTTTTTAATTTTCCATAGACCTCATCCAAAGACATCTCATCCAAATCAGCTCTGTCTCTTATCAAGGATGTTTGTAGATCTCATTCTTCAGGTAGTGCTCTTAGAAACTTAGTGTTTGAATCCTCATTATCATACACCTTATCTACCAAAGCCAAGTTATTCAATAGAGTTAGAAATCTGTCATAGATATCTGTGATGGACTCATTCTACTTAGCCTCAAAGTATTCATACTCTTGGATTAGAACAGATCTTCTATTTTTCTTTATCTCCTTGGTTCCTTGGCATTGAACCTCTAGTGCATCCCAAATTTCTTTGGCAGTTTTGCATGCAATTACCCTGTTAGACATTACAGAGTCAAGACTATTATGCAGAATATTTCTTACCTTTGCATCTTTCAAGACTTCCTGTTTTTCTTCATTAGTCCATTCTTTCTTGTCCTTCAGGGTGTAGTACTTAGGGATTTGTCTTCCTTCCACAATTGTAGAAGGCACTAGTTTGGTTGGTAGGTACTGACCTGTATGGATTCTGTCTAAGTAATCAGGATTAGTTACTTCCAAGAACATCATCATCTTCACCCTCCATGTAGGGTATTCAGCCTTCTTCAATATTGGAATCCTGACGCTCTCATACTTGCTACCAGACATGATTATTTGATCTTTTAAGTTGTAATTAACTGCCTGCTCTGATACCAATTGTTACCCAGATAATCAAGCTATTACAGAAAGGGGGTTGAATGTAATAGTACTAACTAATCGATGATGAACACAAGTATGTAGAATGGAATAATGTTTTGTATTAATAATTGAAAGACTGTATGTATAGACCTATATGTAACATAGGGTTATAACTCAACACAAGAACAGGACGTGTAAATAATATGAAGTTATCACCGGAATCAGGAAGACATGAAGACTTGGTAAAGACAAAGGATAAAGAAGAAATCTACAGACTTGAAGCATTAGCTCACTGGAAGAAGTTCATTAATATGTTCATGCCTCAGTGAAGAATAAAGGTTGAAGTATTCAAGGATGTGGAAGCAGTGAAGCAGTTTTCAAAGTACCAGAAAGATTCTAGTGATCCAAATCTGCAAATTAGTCAAGCAATGAATTGCAGAGCTCAAGTACAGGAATCGAGAAGATAGAATATACGGCAAATACAAAGAATCAAAATATTAGATGGAATCTTGGAGTCTATTATAGATTGCTGAAGGAAGTTCATTCATATGTTCAGACTTCAGTGAAGGATAAAGTTCGAAGATGTTCAGGGTTTCAGATATGTTTATGGTTCAGCATAAGTGCCAGAGGATTCCAATGTACTTACAATCGAAGCACTTCTAATCAACAAGGAACAAAGTCAATTGTATTGTAAAGAAGATGTGAAGATCAAGATCGTGTTAGTCGTTTGTGAACCAGACCAGTTGCACCAAACGTCAGCACAAAAGAGATTGAGAATTGCATCTATGAATGAGAAGAATTGACTATTTACTGAAATGGGTAACAAGTGAAGTGGTATATGATGAAGCTCAGAATAAATCAAGTTTGAATAATCAAGGAAATATTTATTTGACTTGGTTGCAGTGGAAGAAATTATATTAAGAGCTTAACAGGTTCGAAATTGGCTAAGTAAAGAGACTACAGAAGCTGTATCCAGAAGTCAACTTGGTCAAGCTATTTCGTCTTATTCACCAATGGTTAATCAAGCAATTTTGTCTTATTCACAGATGGTTAACAACCATCGGGTGAAATTAAAAGGAATTGTGAATATTCAAGGACCTATTTTGTCTTATTAGTCGATAGTTAGTAAGCATGGTGGAGAGTCTTATTCACCGATACATGTTAACTATCGGGTCATGCAAAAGCAAAGGAACCCACTTCCCGATGGTTACTAAGTTTGAAGTAATTGTTTTAATCCTCCGATACTTATTCTACAGACTCATCGATGGTTAAACAATTACTCAGTAAATTGTTCCGATACTTAAGGAAACACAGAAGTGAAGCAGCAACTAGTTTACTTGGTCCTGAATGAGCCACGTATCTTGGTTGAAAAAGTCTACACATATATTGAAGCAGAGCCATTCATTTGGGAGTCTTCAACAACACTACAAAAATAACCAGAGAGAGAGAAGACGAAGCCGGAGAGGAGGAACACCCAGAAAAATATATAACTCTTCACCGGAGATGTATTAGTGGTCGGTACCTTAACGGAAAATGTTCAAGGCCACTATATATCACTCTCTACGGTCTTAGTTTCCTTTGTACTGATCTAGAAATACTTGTATAGGAAATTGAGAGTTATATTTTTATTAAGCAGCGAAGAACTTGTTCTTCGGACCGGATTTGTTGACCGGGTGTAGCAACCTCAGGGTTTATATTTATCAAATGATATATTCCCCGAATCTTGTGTTGTTTATTTTACTGTTGATTTTCCAGAACCGAAATGATTAATCCTAAACACAGAAAATTAGTAAACAGCTCTGTAAACACTATTCACCTCAAGAACACGAGCCCACTAACCGAACTCTAAATTATTTATCCACAAAAGATTCGAAAGAATTTTTTAATTTAGTGAGTATCGTATTCAACCCCCCTTCTACGATACTTTCGGGGCCTAACAATTGGTATCAAAGCTCGCTGATTGATATACAAATCAGGATCCGTAACCCAGTGAAGCTCACCGTGCCGAAGCTGCTTGGACTCGGAATAAGGAGGCCTTGTTAAATATGTTTAATTATAAACTTTTATTAAGTTTATTTTACAAAATTTAAGAAATTTATTTTATAAACTTTTATTAGCTTATATTATAAATTTTAATTAGTTTATTTTATAAACTTAATATTAAATTTATATTATAAACTTTTATAAAATTTATTTTATAAACTTTTATTAGTTTATATAATAAATTTTAGTTAGTTTATTTTATAAATTTAAAAATTTTAAATTTATTTAACATTAATACCTGGCCAATTTTTTAAACTTGCAGCTGACTTGACTCGACCAGTACATTGAACTCATTTGCAGGTCTTCTGTCGCACGCGCGCGTGTAATGGAAGTGTAGTCAGCATGTACTTTGAATCAAAGGCGCCACAAAGTAAAGGCACGCGCGGGAAGTTTTTTTCTAAGGCAGTTGTCCGATAGTTACTAACTATCGACACGTCCCCGATAGTTACTAACTATCGGAGCCGCATTCTGATATTTTTTATTTTTGATTTATTATGTTTTAAAAATTTTAAAATTCTTAACTTTAAATTTTTCTTAAATATTAATTTATGATTTATTTAATTTTTAAGAAAATTTGAAATTCTTGAAAATTAAATTTTTCTGTAAATATTTATTTTTGATTAATTTATTTTTTAAGAAAATTAAAATTTTTGGAAATTTAATTTTTTCTTAAATATTAAATTAAGGGTGTCGAAACTGCTTGGACGTCACAGAGTGTTCATTTTTGAATTGCATCTCAGAAAAAGATATTTGCCCCTGGTGTAATTTTTGTTTCCGGAATAAAAATTGACCAGTGTTTATTAAACTCTGAAACATGATCATATAGTATTTTTACTGTGTAATCATGTCTTAGGTCTTAATATTGGCGAAGTTTCTTTTTGAGGAAAAATGTGAATCATTAGTGTTACTCTTGGACATAAGCGCCTCAGATGCTATTTTGGCCTACTTAATGTTTTGAACCATTAATATCTATTTTAGATTTATTTATTTTTCCAGAAAATTTAATATTCTTGTTAATTAAATTTTTCTTAAATATTAATTTACAATATTTTAATTTTTAAGAAAATTCAAAATTCTTGAAAATTAAGTTCTGTAAATTTTTATTTTTGTTTAATTTATTTTCTAAGAAAATTAAAAATTCTGTAAATTTAAATTTTTCTTAAGTACTTATTCGAGGATGCTCAGAAGTTAGTAGTTGAAGATTTTTACGAGTTATTGAAGACAATGAAGATCGACTGAAGATTATCCAAAGAAGTTGATTCTGGTTATGAAAAGATTATTTGCGTACAGTTTTTAGTTGGTTTGAGTTGAATTTGAAGTTGAAAAATCTTAGGGGTTTAAGTAGTGTGAAGGAGAACAAACCGGACATCCTAGCATCTCAATACAGAAGACGTAAAGTTTATTCTACAAGGAGATTACAAGAAGTTCGTGCTAACACTGCAGATCATCTGGAACATAGGATTACAGCTACAAGGGAATCTAAGGATACAACCACATTATCTTTAGAAGATCTATATGTTGTGTTGAAGGCCTATGAACTAGAACAAGAGCTGAAGAAGATAATATTTGGTAAAGCAGAAGTTGTTAGCATATCCACTGTATTTGTGACCCAGGAACCAAATTTGATTGAAGTCAAGGTTGAGAACCTCTGAACAGAAATGAAATGATCCTAGAAGCTGAATTGAAGATGTTGTAGCTCGAGGTAGTGGTCAAGGTGTTGCATGTGAATTTGACACTTTGGAATATCTTGAGAACTGGACTACAAGTCAAGCATGCAGGGCAACATGAAGTTCAGTGACATCAGATTCAGACAGAATCCAAATTCTTAATCTAAGGTCATTACCTATAGATTCCATAAAGGAGATTTTCAAGATCAGTTCAAGAGGCGGTTGCAAGACAGGGATGGTTTAAAGTTGAAAGACAAAATCAGGGGTTTGCTACACAGTTTGAAGAAGCCTGTACAAGCAAAAGATGGCAGACACTATTTTGGGTTGTAGCAGGAATCTCAAGCATTAGTGAGGATGCAGCAAGGGAAAGCATTTGTTGATGAAGTTAAATGCAAGGTCGATTCTATCAGTGACAGTGATGAACCAAATGAATATCTGACATCAATGACCAACACTAGAGATGAATCACTAAAGACTTCACAGGTACACTTATATCTTTATCTAATTCATAATTGTATGATTATTATGTTTTGAAATGTATTAGACTCGTGTCAGCATGTTAACATCTTAGAACTTAAATGCTTAATTGATTGCTAAGAATAAGATTTCATGCTTAGTTATATGAGTTTAGTGAATACATTTCATACTTGATTTTCTATGCAGTAAAATGAATATCAAGAATTAGATAGTTGCTAGACTGTTAAGTGTATCCCTAAAACATTTGTTTGAAACTTGATTTTAAATCTTATGTGATTTAATACCTCTGCTAATGTTGTGAAAATTGCTAATAGACAAACAGGTCATAGATCAGATATTTTATATTTGTTCTTATTGTGATAAATGACTTGATAAGTATATGTGGAATTTGATATTGCTTATAATGTTTTATTCAAATATTCTGCATATTCTTAAATTGTTTATGTGCTTATTTTCACATGATTTGCTTGCACTCACATAGTTGCACTTAAATGTCATATTAGATCATGTATTGCTTGTTAGGGATAAGATGGTAGAATTATCTAAGTAGTCAGTAATCTGTAGATTCAAAGCTTAATCTAAAACTGACTTAGGTAATTAGAGATAGTTAAAAATGTTAAACAACAATAGAAATGGATTAGACAGAATTAGTAATTAATTTGTTAAGTTCTTCTATTCCATGTGCTTTTAGAAAATTATTAAAAATTTGTAAATCTGCTTGAAACCTGTCACTTATGTGTTTAATGGTTAAAGTAGATAGTACTGAATTTTCTATTATGCATAATTGAATCTGTTGTTACCTTTATTATAAGAAATATCTCTAACCCATCTGGACTCAATTGAGATTGAGGACCAAGAAGCTTAATCATTTGTGATTGCAGAGTATGTAAAAAGAAGCAAAAGTTATGTGATTTCTTGACAGTTATCGTTTGAGGCATATGACTAACATTAAAGCTCTTCTATCACTGTTGGTTGAGAAGGCCTCCCCGATGGTAACCTTTGGAGATGACAGCAAAGGATGTATAAAGGATATGGCTATCATGATTTAAGAACTGTCATCACTGGAAGCATCTTTCTTGTTGAAGGACTTAAGCACTTTCTACAGGGCACTAGGGAATTCTTTATCAAGGGTTTTCTGGAAAAGCATTGAAAAGTAAAAGTGTTTGATCTCAAACAAGAAGGTTGGCAGCTCACTCAACTGAGAGTGAGGAAATTTGTTCGTAGCTAACATGGAGTTTATATGCAAAGGTGAAGTGAACTTTTCAGTAAAGCTTCATCAGTAAAGAGTTGGCTATGGCATGGGAAGCTCTCACACTTGATTTTCAAGACAATGGATTCTCTGAGATAGATGAAATTGGTGAGAGGACTTCTTCTTATGGAATTCTATCTAGAAGGACATTTTGAAGTATGTCACATAGGGAAGTCAAGATGACAACCCTAGTTACAAGTTGGTGATGTTCGTGCATTCAACAGACAAAATGTCACAGATGGTAATTGGTCGCATCAGAAAGATCAGTTGGAAGTAAAGTAAGCTGTGAGAACTTTGAAGTCAGATAATGGAACTGAGTTTCGCGAATGAAGTTCTAAGTGAAGTCTACACTTTAAGGGGATTATGAAGCTGAAGCAATTAATACAACATGCTGCTTTATTCAACAAGATCGTGAAAAGACATCATATGAGTTAATGGCCAACCAGAAGCAAACACTGAAGCTCTTTCATGTGTTTGGAGAAAATTGATATTTACTGAAGACTTATATGAGCATCTTGACAAGAAGTTAAGACTCAAAGAACAATTTTCCTCGGCTACTCATTGATGAGGTAAAACCAGAAGGTGATTAAAAGTCTGAATGTTTCGACCTACTACACCAAGCTCCCAAGCATTCAAATGAAAGACTATTCTGAATCTTTGAATCATGACATCCCGTTAGATTCAAATTCAGATACTGATGATGAAACTAAGGCTGCATAAGGAATCAGTGATAATGATGATGATTCAGATCCTATTAGTGGAATTGGTAGTGAAACTACACAACTCGTGAACTTTAACAGAATCCACTGAAAAAGGTGAAGGATCTTCAACACATCCTAATAGCAACTCAGGGGGAGCAAAACAATAGAAGGATCTACTAGTCGTACTCAACACAATGAAGATCAAAGGAATACATCAAGAACATATATGCCGAGACAAAGGGTTTGAAGTCAAAGTCATTCCTGGAGTCTAGTTCTTAGTAAACCGGATTTTGAGTAAAGGCTAGAAGTGCTAATCAAGATGAACATATATTTTTCGGGACCCAACAATCAATAATTGGTATCCCAAAGAATAGTGAAGATGCACTGATTGATCCAGATTGGGTGATTACAATGCAAGGTGATCTCAATCAGTTCGAAGGCAGAAACTACTGAAGCTGGAACCCAGACCACTAAAGTCGAAGCTGAAATTGGTACAGTAAGGGTTCACAGAAACTGGAGAATAATTGGCATTGTTATGAGGGACAAAGCCAAACTGGTTGCTATAGGTTACTATCAAGAAGAAGGTATCGATGATGATGGAAACAGAATCTTCGGGACTTTCAAGATCTAATAGCAAGCAACAGAGACGAGACTTGATCCTCTTAGGACCTAACATTTGGGCCTAACAAGATGAGGACCTAACAGAGTTAGGGATTCAAGCAAATCGTCAAAGACATGGTATGACACTCTAACTACTAATTACTTGAAGTTGATTTTATATTAGAGTAGTTATATACACATTTATCTCTTTAGAATACATGGCACACACAATATAATATATGTGCAAGTATACCATGATTATATTATATGTGGGTCTACTAATGAAAATTTGGCAAGAGATTTTTGCTAAGTTAATGCAGAGTAGGTACAAGATGAGCATGTTGGAAGAGTTGCAATTCTTTTTGGATTACAATTAATTCAAAAGAATGATGGCAATTAAATTAAGCCAAGGATCTTTTGAAGATGCACAATTTAGAAAATTCTAGACATGCCAAGACTTCTTGCCAACAGACCACTAAGCTTGATCAGGGCAAATCAGGTATATGAACTGAAGTGACAAGCTATAGAGGTATGATCAGCTCATTACTTATTCAAGTGCATAAAGACCATATATTTTATTCTCGATATGCCTATGTGCAAGTTTCCAAGTGGATACTAGAGAATCTTATCTTATAGCTAAGTTATGAATTGTTAGATATCTTAGGGGATCACCAATTCTTGGAATCTGGGACCCTAAAGATACTAGGTTTAACCTAATTGGCTATATAGATATAGATATACAGGTTGTAAGAAAGACAGGGAAGTCATTCCTAGAAGCTGTCATTATTTCTAGCAACTCTGTTGATCTCTCTACACCACTCATGGAACAAGCACAAGGACATCAGGTATCATTTCTTTGGAGATTGTCCTTAGTAGAATAAATTGCAGATATTTGTTAAACAACTTGATGAATTCATTTTGTCTAAGTTGATTAGTAAATTTGGGATATTATTTATATGCATATTTGTTAGAAATCTCATCTGCAATGAATTCTCAAATGAGTTCACAAGTATTAAATTTTCCATATTTAAAGGACTTGTGAATTTATTTTAAATCCAGTTCCTCATGCTTATTGCTACTAGTTTAATTATCATGCTTACAATGTATTATGCATAAGTGGTAGTTAAATTACTTAGCAGAAGTAAGAAGCATAATTATTTGTATGATTAATATTTGATGAGTATTAGTCAATGATATCTTGCTTAATTGCTCTGATATTCTTAAATATTTTATTATAAATAATTGTGATATTTTTTATATTAGTGACAGTATTTAGAATTTCTGTTCTAAATAAATAATGCATATTTTAAAAAATCACTAATATTGAAAGATGAAGTATTTTCTAAATTATGTGTATAAAATTTTCAATATTTTATATACTTAGAAAATATTTCTAAAATTGATTTTGTTTGCGAGGAGTTGCAATTAGGATCACAAGTATTAAATGTCTATATTTAAAGGACTTGTGAATTTCTATTCAACTAATTCTCGAGCTTACATATATCAATAATAATTGTTATGAGTATAATTGTAATATGCTAGAGTGACAATTATTAGATATAGTGTAGGAAGTTAGATGCTAATATTCAATCTTATGAATATTTTAGTATTTAGCGAATTTATTTTATCCTATTAAAATTATGGATTGAAGCAATTCAATGATTATCAGTTTCATAATTTTGATTTGATAAAATATAAGAAGCACAATTTCTTGCATCTTGAAATTATTGATAAATATCGAATAATTGGTATCAGCGTGCAATTAATTGTGATATTTTTAATATTAGTGATAACACAAGTTGTTTATCTGAAATCACCAATAATAAAAATATGTCTCAATGCTTATTGTTCTACTGAATGATTGTCATGTTTATTTGATATATATGCATGTGATTGGCAATTGCTTAGTATAGCATAAGTATTTAATTTATTTTGATCCATTTAAATCATGATGATATAAAACAATTCAGTGAAATATTTATTCCATGATTTAAGTAAATTAAAATAAATTCGAAGCATAATTATTTGTAGTATAATTATTATCTTTTATTACTCAGTAATAATTGAATAATACTTTATTACAAAATAATTGTGATATATTGATACTAATGGATTTGCTTAGTTTTTATTCTAAGTAAAAATTGGTTTTTGAAAAAGCCGTTAGTATTAATATATTTAGTTTTCTTTCTTAGACTGATTCCTGAATGTATTTAAAAAGAAATTTTTGTCTATTTCTTTTTCAAAATGTGTTATTCAAAGATACATTCACTTTCTATCGGTTTTAGATAAGAAAACTTCAAAATTCTTTTTCAAAACTTCTCTTTTGAAAAACTTTTGATTTACGGCCCTACTTTATTTTCCCAATCTTAGGGTGTGAATCAAACTTTTCTTGATGATAATTTTTCTTTAAATCTCAAAATATTTTATCCTCTCTCCAAAGCTGGTTTTAAATGCTATATTTTCAAAACCATTTCTCTCTTAATTTTTCTTTTTAAAGTGGCAGAAACTTTATGACTGCTATTTTATTTGGAAAAATTATTTTAACTTCGAGGTATCAACCATTTGTAAAATGATTTGTTTTTAAATACCTGTGTCAATGTATGTTTCACATTGATTCTGAGTAACTAAACAGTGGTTGTTGCTTTGAAGGCCTAGTACTGTATTGTTAAGCATTCATTCACCCCAATTGTCATGTTTTTATTTTAAGTCAGGGATACTATCAAGTGGACGAAAATGATGTAAATCATAATTGCATTATGAGTCGGAAAATCATAGCCTCCATCTGATAAGGATGTTTTGCAAAACTATTTTCAAAACATACAGTGCTTAGGTTTAAAGGAAAAGAGTCATTTTAATTGAGATAAAATTTGGTAAAAGAGTTGAGTTTCTTATTTGGTATAAATTCCCGCGTTTTATTATGGGAAGTTTGCCTTATAAGAAATTCATAAGGGATATAATTTTTCTCTGATACTCCCGTGTTTTATTATGGGATAAGTATCTTAAAGAAAATTTATATTGGTATCTTGTTCTTAAATGATAAATCTTTAGAACCGACAAAACTCTTTTACTAAAAGTGCTTTAATGCAATCCATTACCATTCCTTCTTATATTTTTCCTTCTTTTTGAGATGAAAAATATGTTTTGGAATGTTAAAGTGATTATTTCTTTTTATCTTATTTATTGATTCTATCCTTTTAGCCCCCAGTGGCTACAGAAGCTGGCCAAGAGGTTGAAAACCCATCAATCTCTTACCCAGGCCATAATACCAAACACTCATTCATCCACTTCCATATATTAACCCTTGGAGATACAAGGAACACATGTAAATTAGAGGTTGATAAGGGAGAAACTGCACTTGATGCAGCAAATAAGGATGAAGTTAGAAGTGCACCCACAACTCTACCTCCAGCGAAGTAAAGAAGTATATAAATTGAGGTAACTGTAAGCTCATCTGTATCTTCTCAAAAGGATGCAGAGCTGAAAAGGCAATAAAACTATCTCTGGAATCATTCTCTCAACAGGGTGAGTCCATTAAAATTCGCTCGTCAGCCAGAGCATCTTGTAATGAGTCAAGCACACCACTAGCGCTCACGCTAATGGTAAGCCTAAACAGATAAATTCTAGGAACACATTGCAAGAGGTGCACAGTGAGAGGTATAGGCATGTTAACAAATTACCCGTCATTGGGTTACGAGGGAAACATAGACTCTAAATTGCCATTCATTACATTGTCTACTACGTCGCCCCTCCTGGAAGGAACATTTCCAGATCCTGAAAAGGAATGTCCACCTCCCGTTTACGGAGAAGGTGTGAGGCAACTCCTTGATAGAACAAGGCAGGATTCCCTATTAGATTTTATATCTTGGGATAACCCATCTCAAAGAGGTGAGGCTCCACTAGACAGTGAGTTAGCAATTGCTATTGAGTCTGGTGCTGAGACAGTGCTTATGCATGATAGATCAAGAATACCTCAACGAGGCAATTCTCCACTTGATAGTGATTCAGTTCATTCTGATGAATCAGGTGTTGGGAATATAACTGAATTGACGGATTTCACTTGCAGGTACAGAAGGCTATATTTGGAATGCAGAGTGAAAGTAAGGGAGAGAAACACTTAAGTGAAAGTGAGGGAGAGATACACTTGAGTGAGAGATAGGGAGATAAAGAGTGCAACACTTCTAAGTGCTCGACACTTGAGTGTAAACACTAACAGAACGTAGTAGAAGTGAGGAAACCATAGACCAAACACTTACCCTTGCTACTTGCTAATTCTGAAAGAAAAGCTACTATATTTTTCCCGATCAATGACAGACGAGAACCTTCTTTGGAAGACAAACCATTCAAAAGTGGGCCATTGGAGGATTCCTCAACTAAGGGGGAGAAGTTATAGGAAGAAAAAGGAGAAGTTAATCAAGTCTTATCTTCGTACTTTGGAAAAGTTAATATCTTAAAGGGGTTCGTATCCTGGATCATTAAGGGAAGTTCCTGGATCCTTAAGGGGAAAAGGGGTTCGCATCCTTGGGAGAAGTTAATATCCATAGGGGGAGATTTGAGACGAGAAAAAGAAAATCTTATCTTCTGATCCTGAGGGGAAACAACAGAAATATGGGAGAATCAAGAAGTTGTATTCTATACTTGAAAGGAGTTGTCATAAGAGGATTCCTAATCCAAGTGGGAAGAATAGAGGACTATTCCATTGATTTTCTAAAGGGAGAAGAAGAGTAAGAAGGAGAATCACATTCTCAGGGGGAGAACATTATTTGAGCAATGTTCTATGTTTTATTAAAGATGATCCCAAGAATTTTGATTATTATGAAGCTCAGTTTATGATAAGTTCTTTGTAGGTCAAGCTATGAAGGATTTTGAAGCAGAGAAAAGCTCAAACATAGAGGAATGAAGATGCTATCTATTGGAGATGCGTTCAGTGCTAAAGGAACACTCATTTTCTATTTCTCTTTACTTTATAGAAATCTGGAAATGTATTATATGATCCAGAACCCAAGTAGTATTATTTACAAGTCTAGAGCATTAATATTTTCTTGTAGTTAGTTGAGTTATCCTCTAGGGATTTGCTTGTTAATCTCTACCAAACAAATAGGGGGAGATTGAAAGGCTGTATGTATAGACCTATATGTAACATAGGGTTATAACTCAACACAAGAACAGGACGTGTAAATAATATGAAGTTATCACCGGAATCAGGAAGACATGAAGACTTGGTAAAGACAAAGGATAAAGAAGAAATCTACAGACTTGAAACATTAGCTCACTGGAAGAAGTTCATTAATATGTTCATGCCTCAGTGAAGAATAAAGGTTGAAGTATTCAAGGATGTGGAAGCAGTGAAGCAGTTGTCAAAGTACCAGAAAGATTCTAGTGATCCAAATCTGCAAATTAGTCAAGCAATGAATTGCATAGCTCAAGTACAGGAATCGAGAAGATAGAATATATAGCAAATACAAAGAATCAAAATATTAGATGGAATCTTGGAGTCTATTATAGATTGCTGAAGGAAGTTCATTCATATGTTCAGACTTCAGTGAAGGATAAAGTTCGAAGATGTTCAGGGTTTCAGATATGTTTATGGTTCAGCATAAGTGCCAGAGGATTCCAATGTACTTACAATCGAAGCACTTCTAATCAACAAGGAACAAAGTCAATTGTATTGTAAAGAAGATGTGAAGATCAAGATCGTGTTAGTCGTTTGTGAACCAGACCAGTTGCACCAAACGTCAGCACAAAAGAGATTGAGAATTGCATCTATGAATGAGAAGAATTGACTATTTACTGAAATGGGTAACAAGTGAAGTGGTATATGATGAAGCTCAGAATAAATCAAGTTTGAATAATCAAGGAAATATTTATTTGACTTGGTTGCAGTGGAAGAAATTATATTAAGAGCTTAACAGGTTCGAAATTGGCTAAGAGACTACAGAAGCTGTATCCAGAAGTCAACTTGGTCAAGCTATTTCGTCTTATTCACCAATGGTTAATCAAGCAATTTTGTCTTATTCACAGATGGTTAACAACCATCGGGTGAAATTAAAAGGAATGGTGAATATTCAAGGACCTATTTTGTCTTATTAGTCGATAGTTAGCAAGCATGGTGGAGAGTCTTATTCACCGATACATGTTAACTATCGGGTCATGCAAAAGCAAAGGAACCCACTTCCCGATGGTTACTAAGTTTGAAGTAATTGTTTTAATCCTCCGATACTTATTCTACAGACTCATCGATGGTTAAACAATTACTCAGTAAATTGTTCCGATACTTAAGGAAACACAGAAGTGAAGCAGCAACTAGTTTACTTGGTCCTGAATGAGCCACGTATCTTGGTTGAAAAAGTCTACACATATATTGAAGCAGAGCCATTCATTTGGGAGTCTTCAACAACACTACAAAAATAATCAGAGAGAGAGAAGACGAAGCCGGAGAGGAGGAACACCCAGAAAAATATATAACTCTTCACCGGAGATGTATTAGTGGTCGGTACCTTAACGGAAAATGTTCAGGGCCACTATATATCACTCTCTACGGTCTTAGTTTCCTTTGTACTGATCTAGAAATACTTGTATTGGAAATTGAGAGTTATATTTTTGTTAAGCAGCGAAGAACTTGTTCTTTGGACCGGATTTGTTGACCGGGTGTAGCAACCTCAGGGTTTATATTTATCAAATGATATATTCCCCGAATCTTGTGTTGTTTATTTTACTGCTGATTTTCCAGAACCGAAATGATTAATCCTAAACACAGAAAATTAGTAAACAGCTCTGTAAACACTATTCACCTCAAGAACACGAGCCCACTAACCGAATTCTAAATTATTTATCCGCAAAAGATTCGAAAGAATTTTTTAATTTAGTGAGTATCGTATTCAACCCCCCTTCTACGATACTTTCGGGGCCTAACAATAATGAACTTGAATACAAAACTCTCTCAAGAAATAATGTTCTTAAGAGCTGCTAGGTTATGAGAAAGATATAACTTGAATGAATTCGACATTGAATTATAACCTATCTCTGTGTTTATATAGACACAGCTACAAATACAATTACAAAACAGATTATGATAAGAATAGTTTTAACAAGGTAATTTAGACTTGCACTCGAATTCCTTGTTTACTATCCAAATCAGACTCTGATTTGTCTGTTTCCTTTTCTGGTAAACTCTGAAGCTAAACTCTATCGGTTTGTCATTCTCTGATTTGAGCATTCTCTGTTAGAGTAAACTCTGATTGAGTATTCTTTGATAGAGTAAACTCTGACCGACAGCTTCCTTAAACTCTGATGACGTCAGCATAAACTCTGTTTGTTATTCTCAGACAATCATCAGTGTTTGTTTCCTAACAGAATATTTAATTTTTATCTCATTTTACCTCGATAATATTAATATATTTCTCACACCCACATATATAAAATACTAAATTATTTCTTTATTGATCAATTTATAAAATATTATTTTAAATAATTTATATAGTATTGTAATTATTTATTCAATAATTGTTTTAAAAAAAATTATAAAATTAATTTCTTACAATATTTAACGACTTTATAAATATACTATAAAGCCGCTGCGTAGCGCGGCTTAATCGACTAGTTATATATATATATATATATATATATATATATATATATATATATATATATAAAAGCTAAATCATATAAATTATCCTTATGTTTACACTTATTTATTATATTAAAAAATAGCATACAAGTGTGTTTTAAAAGAGTTCAATATTAAAAAAGCAAACACTGATGCTGTCAGAGAATATCAAGAATAGAGTTTATGTTGCTGACATCATCGGAGTTTACGAAGCTGTCGACTTGGTTTACTCTATTAAAGAATACTCAATCAGAGTTTACTCTAACAGAGAATACTCTATCAGAGATTATAAACCGACAGAGTTTAGTATCAGAGTTTATTAAAGAAGGAAACAGACAAATAAGAATCAGATTTGGATAGTGAATAAGGAATTCAAATACAAGTCTATTACCTTATGGAATCTATTCTTATCATTATTTGTTTTGTAATTGGATTTGTAACTGTGTCTATATAAACACAGAAGTAGGTTAACATTAATAAAAGACATTCAAGTTATATCATTCTCATAACCTAGCAGCTCTCAAGAACATTGATTTTCTTGAGAGAGTTTTATATACAGTCTATCATTAATACAAAGCTGTTCATCTTTTACATACTTGTGTTTTAAAGTCAATTATTTAGTACTATTACATTCAACCCCCCTTCTGTAATAGACTATTTATCTGGGAGACAATTGGTATCAGAGCAGACGGTTTATTACAACTAAAACATCATATAAACATGTCTGGAAACAAGTATGAAAGCATCAGAATCCCAATCTTGAAGAAGGCTGAATACCCTACATGAAGGGTAAAGATGATGATGTTCTTAGAAGCAACTGATCCTGAGTATTTAGACAGAATCAATGAAGGTCAGTATCTACCAACCAAACTAGTACCATCTACAATTGTGGAAGGAAGACAAGTCCTTGAATATTATACTCTGAAGGACAAAAAGGAGTGGACCAATGAAGAAAAACAAGAAGTCTTGAAAGATGAAAATGTAAGGAATATTCTTCATAATAGTCTTGACTCTGTGATGTCTAACAGGATAATTGCATGCAAAACTGTCAAAGAAATCTGGGATGCACTAGAGGTTCAATGCTAAGGAACCAAAGAGATAAAGAAGAACAGAAGATCTGTGTTAATTCAAGAATATGAATATTTTGAGACAAAATAGAATGAGTCCCTCACAAATATCTATGATAGATTTCTAACTTTGTTAAATAACCTAGCTTTGGTGGATAAGGTGTATGATAATGAGGATTCAAACACCAAGTTTCTAAGGGTTCTTCCTGAAGAATGAGATCTTCAAACATCTTTAATAAGAGATAAGGCTGATTTAGATGAGATATATCTAGATGAAGTCTATGGAAGATTAAAGACTTATGACATGGAGTTACAACAAAGGAAGAATAGGAAAAGTAGCAAGGCAAAGTCTGTTGCCTTGAATGTTGAGACTAAAATTGAAGAACCAAGAGAAAAAGTCTTAAAAGCCTCAACAAGAAAAGGAAAAGCTGTAATGATCAAAGAAAGTAGTGAATTAGATTTTGAGGCAAACTCTGATGACTCCACATACTATGACATGATGGAGATGGTAGCTATAATTGTCAAAGGATTCAACAAGATGAAATATAGAAAATACAGAAATCAAGGACAATTCCAGAAGAAGAATGAAGAATCAGAGAATAAAGATAGATTCAGAAAAAGAGAAGATAGAGATGGTAAATAAAAAACTCTTAATAAATCAAAGGTCAAGTGTTACAAGTGTAACAAGATGGGGCACTTTGCTACTGAGTGCAGAAATAAGGAATCTGGAAAAGCACTCATCACATCAAAGAAAGATTGGATGGATTCCTCAGACTCTAAAGAGGAAACAAATTATGCCCTCATGGCAAACTCTGATGCTCTCATCCTAAACTCTGACAAGGTATCAAACTATGTCTTCAATTTTAATACTGATAATATCCATGAATTAAAATCTTTTCTTAGAACCTTGCATGTTAGGTTTAAATCACAGCCTCTTGAGAATGAAAGACTAAAACCTGAAATACAAACTCTGACTGCTAGGAATGATTTTCTTGAAATTGAAAATTCAAACATGCTTAACACTAAGAAAGACTGTGAGAATGCTATGCACATGCAAAATCAGTTAGAAATACAAGTTGAATATTTAAAATCTGAGATAGCCAAAGAAAAAGAAACTTTCAGAGTTTGGACAAACTCTGGTAAGAAAGTCCAACAAATGCTTTCTAATAAGAATTGGACTTCTGCCTTAGGTTATGAATCTGAAAAGGAAACACACACTAAAATACACACAAAAGGAAAGTTGAGTGAACCTGTGAACTTTGTTAAAGCTAGCAATGAAAAGATAAATAACAAAGGAAAAAGTGTGTCAGAGAATAAAATTATAAATATAGGATTACTCTCACAGAAGCAACTTAAAGAAAAGTTGAAGGCAATCACTAATAAAAATAAACCTAAAAAGGTGAAAAGAAATAGAAATGGCAAAGTAGGAATTACTAAGGAGAATAACTATAAGAATATCTCTGATGATCCTAGAAAAACCTGTTTCACATGTGGTAATTTTAATCACCTTGCTATTGACTGCAAACATAACAAAAGGAAGGAAACTGAGAAACCTAGTTCAGAGGCTAGAAAACAAACTAGATATAGATCACAAAATCTCTGTTTTCACTGTGGTAGCTTATGACATTCAATTTACACATATAAAGAATATCATAGTTTGTATTTCAACTATTATGTACTATTGCCTCAACTGAATAAAACTCCTGCCTTTTCTAATAATACTGTCAAACAAAAATATGTGATAAAAGCTGTTAAAAGAAATATAAACTCTGATAGTATAAACTCTGAAAATACAAACTCTGTTAATGTAAATTCTGTTAACATAAACTCTGATAAAAGTACTTCTGCTGCAAAAGTTAACAAGTTTCAAAAGAAAGGACCCAAACTTGTTTGGGTCCCCAAATCTACTAATTGAGTTGCATTAAATGATTGCAGGGAAACAGGAAAAACATCCTAGTAATTGATAGTAGATGTTCTGCACATATGACTGGAAATAAATTCATGCTTTTAGAGTTTGAGGAGAAGGCTGACCCAATAGTATCTTATGGAAATGGCAACATAGGAAGAATACCGGGATATGGCAATATTGTTATTAGAAATGTCATCATTGAGAATGTAGCTCTGGTTGAAGGACTCAAGCATAATCTGTTAAGTGTGAGTCAAATGACAGACAGAGGTTATTCTATGAAATTTCATGGAACTCATTGTGAAGTGAAAATCAAAAAGGATGACAAAGTGGTTCTCATTGGTCACAGACATAATAATTTATTTGAAGCTAGCTTGGATGTAAACTCTGATGGTCCCTTAAGTTTACTTGGAAAGGCATCATCTTTGGAAAGCTGGGATTGGCACAAAAAGCTGTGTCACTTGAACTTTGGAAACATAAATGAATTGGTGAAAAAGGATCTAGTTAGAGGTCTTCCAAAAGTTCAATTTCATCCTGATGGACTCTGTGATTCATGTCAAAAGGTCAAACAAAAAAAGGCATCTTTCAAGAGCAAAACTGAAAATTCTATTGATCAACCTTTTCATCTACTGCATCTTGACTTATTTGGTCATGTCAACATAATGTCCATTGTAAAGTAGAAATATACTCTGGTGATTGTAGATGATTATACAAGATTTACATGGGTGTACTTTTTGCATAAAAAGGATGAAACAGCTGAGATCATTTTTGATCATATCACCATGATTGAGAATGGATCACCATACAAGGTAAAGAATCTAAGGAGTGATAATGGAACAAAATTTAAGAACACTGCAATGGTGGAATTCTGCTCAACAAAAGGAATAATTCAACAATTCTCAGCACCTAGTACACCTCAACAAAATGGTGTAGTTGAGAGAAAGAAAAGAACTCTAATTGAAGCTGCTAGAACAATGTTAGAAGGAGCAAAGCTACATACTTATTTTTGGGCAGAAGATGTGAATACTGTATGCATTACTCAGAATTGCACCTTGATAAATAAACATGGAATGACTCCATATGAAACAATGAAGGGAAGGAAGCCAAATGTGAAATACTTTCACATATTTGGTAACAAGTGTTTTATTCTCAAAACACATTCTGAACAATTGAAGAAGTTTGAACTCAAAGCAGATGAATGCATTTTTGTTGGTTATTCAACAACTTCTAAAACCTCTTCAAGAGCATTCAAAGTGTTTAATCTAAGGACCGGGACAATCATGGAATCTATCAATGTCTCTTTTGATGAAGAAAAAATAAAAGGGTTAAATAATAAAGATGCTCAGGAATCTCTGAGTTTTGAAAATGAATTGCAGAACACAAACTCTGATGAGCTAAACTCTGATGAGATAAACACTGATTCAGATATAATTGAAACAGAAATTGAAGATTCTGCACATGTTAAGGGGGAGCAACATCAATCACTTACTGAAATTGAAGAACCAATATCAATTATTGAAATTTCAGAGTCTGACCAAACTCTGACAAATACAAACTCTGAAACCACAAACACTGATCACTCAAACTCTGATCATAAAAACTCTAAGTAGTTAAACTCTGAGTCATTAAACTCTGATGAAAGCACAACTTCAGGGGGAGGATCAGCATTTACAGATGGATCATACTATGAAAACATAAATCATGAGGGGGCATCTAGTTCAAGAAATTTTCCACATCCAAGGAAATGGACCAAAGATCACACACCTGAATTGATTATTGGTGATCTAGATAGTGGAGTGAAGACAAGAAAAGCTACTCAAAATGAATGTCTATTTCATAGTTTTCTTTCTCAAACAGAACCAAAGAAGGTTGAAGATGCTCTAAAGGATGCAGATTGGGTTACTGCAATGCAGGAAGAATTAAATGAATTTGAAAGAAATGAGGTTTGGACCCTTGTTCCAAGGCCAAAGAATAGATCAATTGTTGGCACAAAGTGGGTGTTTAGAAACAAGACAGACTCTGATGGAATTATAACAAGGAATAAAGCAAGACTAGTTGCCAAAGGTTACTCTCAACAGGAAGGTATTGATTATGATGAAACCTTTGCACCTATAGCTAGACTTGAAGAAATCAGAATCTTTCTTTCTTATGTTGCACACAAGAAGTTCAAGGTCTACCAGATGGATCTTAAAAGTACATTTTTAAATGGAGAACTTGAAGAAGAGGTATATGTAGAACGACCACCTTCCTTTGTCAATTCAAAATATCCAAATCATGTCTACAGACTAGATAAAGCTTTATATTGACTCAAGAAAGCATCAAGAGCCTGGTATGAAACTATGGCTCTATTTCTACTTGAAAGTGGTTTCACAAGAGGTACAATTGATAAAACCTTATTTTACAGAACTCAAGGTAAAGATTTATTATTGGTTCAAATATATGTTGATGATATTATATTTGGTTCCACTAATGAGAAACTCTCTGAAAGGTTTTCAAAGCTAACGAAGTTCAGGTATCAAATGAGCATGATGGGAGAAATGAGTTATTTTCTAGGGTTGCAAGTAAAATAGACTGATGAATGTATTTTCATAAATCAGTCGAAATACACAAAGAATCTGCTTACTAAGTTTCAAATGCAAGACTCTGCATCTGCTACAAATCCAATGGCTACTGCAACCAAGCTTGATCAAGACACTAGTGAGCATGTAGATATTACAGCATACAGAGGAATGATTGGATCATTTCTCTATTTACCTGCAAGTAGACCAGATATCATGTTTGCCACATGTCTATGTGCTAGATTTCAGGCAAATCCAAGGGAACCTCATTTGATTGCTGTTAAGAGGATTTTTAGATATCTCAAGGGCACCATCAATCTTGGCTTATGGTATCCTAGAGAGTCTGACTTTAAAATTATAAGCTATTCAGATGGTGATTTTACAAGATATAAAATTGATAGGAAAAACACTAGTGGTAGTTGTCAATTTCTAGGTGGAAGAATTGTCTCATGGAAAAGCAAGAAACAGAAATCAATCTCAACATCAACAGCAGAGGCTGAATATATAGCTGCAGGAAGATGTTGTGCACAAATTTTATGGATGAGAAATCAACTGTTAGACTATGGTTTGAACCTTTCAAAAATTCCTATTTATTGTGATAACCAAAGTGCTATTGCAATGACAGGAAATCCTGTTCAACAATCTCTGACAAAGTACATCAGTATTAGATATCACTTCATAAGGGAACATGTGGAGGAAGGAACAATTGAAATGCATTTTGTTCCCACAGATCAACAGTTAGCAGACATATTTACCAAGCCTCTATGTGAAGAAACTTTTACAAGATTGGCTTCTGAATTAGGAATGGTGACAAGTGGCTCAACTCCAGATAGCAAGTAGCAGACAATCAGAGTTTCTGATAAACTCTGTCAAAGTATGTGGTAAACTATGATAGAAAATGTAATAAACTCTGATCATTGGAATATCTAATCTCTGATAACAAGCTATCAGTATTTATGGTAAACTCTGTCAGAGTATGTGGTAAACTCTGACAGTGAATGCAAATTCTGATTAGTATAAACTCTGATCCAAGTCTACATGCTAAACTCTGAGATATTATTTATGACATCATATTTAATTTTATGACATCATATTTGTTATTCTCTTATTGGAGTAAACACTGAGGCGCGTGTGTGTCACATATAAACGTTTCATATTTAGACACAGATATACACATATATGCTGTATTTTGAGAATTGCACTACTCATTACTCCACCACTCAAAAATTGCCACGTGTCCCACTACAGAATATATGCAAATGAGAGGGAATAGTTTAATTCTTATTTTCACTTTGAATCATTCACCTCCATCTTATTATTCCTATTTTTCTCTCTCGTCTTCTATAAACCCTAATTTTTTATATCTGCAAATCTCTATTCTTCAATGGCATCCAAATGACTATCTTTCCAAAACTATACTTTTGATGCTACAAACTACATCCCACTCTTATCCAAAACTGATATTCCTCAAGATTTTCATGTAATTCAAGATTTTTTACAGAAAAACTATATTGGGTATGCTCTTCAGGAACCCAATAATTTCTCTGCTCAATCTCTGATAAAAGTCTAGTCAACTACTAAGTTCAATGATGCTGGTGATGATGAGGAGCCAGTAATCACATTTCAATGCAAAGGCAAACACTCAATCACTCCTGCAGTTGTTCGTCAAGCCCTTCATATTCCAGAAGTGGATGTATATGATAACCTGGTAAATGATGAGTAAATAAAGGAATTTTTTAAGGGAATAGGCTATAGAGGAAGTCTATCCAAGTTGGGGAGTCTGACAAGGCTCCATCTGCGACGAGAGTGGAGCTTTTTTTTTACTACATCACAAGAGCATTCACTGCAAAATGCACTAATTTTGATGCTATCCCACAGCTTTGACAACATATTGGGTATTCTCTGACCCATAACTTGAAATTTAATTTTCCTTGTTTGATAATTAGGCAATTAGCTAGCAAGATTAGTTTTAGCTATTTTGCTAGATTTTTACAGACTATTTTGCTAGATTTTTATAATTAATTTTTAGCTATATTTTGCCTGATGTTAGTTTTGAGAATGATCAGAGTTTAGCTAGTTATTGCATGAACAAAAGAATTTTTGCTGATTTAGCTAGAAAAGATGCAAAGAAAGAGGCTGAAGGTAAACTTTCTAAACTATTTTATCCCACGTGGGTCAGGCTTCTCTTAAATCAGAGAATGCCTACTGTGTATGGGAGGGATTTTCTATTAGTGACTTTGAATTAGAGTTTAGCACCCTCTGATTCTAACCCAAGTCAAGATCTAAACACTGATACACAAACACTGTTTCCAACCTCTGCAGTTTCCCAAAAGACTGTAGTTGTAAAACAAACTTCTCAACAGCAAGGCCCAAGCAAAAGAAAGGGAACATCAATAAAGAAGTCTTCTTCTAAGCAAAGAAAGTTGAAAGATGAAAATACTGATTCTGAAGATAGTAATGAAGTTCTGGTTTTTCCAGTAAAGAAAGTTATCAAGAAAACTTCTGAGATTCCTCCTACACTATTCATGAAGCCATTCACAATCAATCCTATGCCAGAAGCTAAAAAGATGAGAAGAAGATTGATCAAGGCTGCAATCTCTGAAGGCTTAAACTCTGAAAGAATAAACTCTGATGCAACAATAAACTATGAAGCAATAAACACTGATCAATTTCAAGCCATAAACTCTGATGCTACAGTAAACTCTGATACAACTTTAATCTCTAACGAAATCACAAAGTCTGATGATATGATACAGTTTGAGTTGGTTGGTGATAATGCAAATGTTGATGCACTTACTGCAAGTGAAGCTGCTTCTGTTCTAATATCTGATTCCCCTGTGAAGTCACCCAAGTAAATTATCAATGAGCTTTCTTATGAAAGAGTGAGGGAGCTAAATGAAGAAGTGAAAAGAGAAATGGCTACAAAGAAATCACAAATATCTCCAGCCACTGGAAGTTCTAAATTATTTTCCAGGAAGAAGAAGAAGCATGTCTCTTTTAGCCTTGACACACAAGAACCTACTTCTCAAAGTGAAGTAGCAGTCTTTGATAGGCTAGGCACACAAGAACCTGTTGTCAAAGTTCAATAGAAGCCCAAGAAGTAAATGAAGCCAGTAAAGATCAGGGGTACAACCCATAAGAACTTTCAGCTCAAAGTGTTGAAGAAGTTGTTAAGGCCTCTGTCACACAAGAACCATTCAATCAAAGTTTGGATGAAGGAACTCAATCAATTCAAGAAGATCTTGTTGTTGCTGATGTTGAGAAGTCAAACTCTGATCCATTGGCAATCACTGATGCTATTTTGGTGCAACCTCTTTCTGCACAGCCTATAGAAACTCCATCCATATCAACAACTGCTCAAGGTATAAAATCTGACTTTTCTTCATAATTTACATTCTCTGCTAGGATAAGTTCAAAATTTATCATTCCAACTTTTTCTGCTGGGATGACCATGAATAGTCCAGTAAAGGGTACCCCTATTCATGTGACCACAGAACTCCTTTCTCAACCACCTCTTATTTCTGTAGGACAATGTGATTTGAGCCTTTCTAGTGAGCCTGAGGTAAAATGTGAGAAAAACATAACTAATAATGAGGGGTAGACACTGGATCTGGCAAAAGGAGAGGTAGAATTGAGAAAGAAGTTAGTTACTTCTAGTGAGCAAACTCTGACTATCAAAAGTTATGATATGTGTGATGTGAGAAGTAATGAGATTACTTTAAAAAATAAGAGTGATTTAGGATGTTCTATTTCTTTTGCAGGTACTCAGAGTTTATCTGTCACTGCAAACTCTGAGATGCCAAACTCTGATAAAGCTACAAACTCTGATGATGAAGATGCATTCTCTGATAATCCAATATTTTTAGATGAAGAAGTTACAGATCTTTCAATTCCCTATACACAAAGGTACAACACAAAGAAGTGGAATGTTGATGCCTTTGATGCACATGAAAGATTGATGATGGCATATCCTGACTATATTATTGTTGAAGAATTGAAGGGTGATATTGAAGTTGCTTTAGATGCATAAGGAGTAAAAAGGGATTTCAGTTCGAAGGAAGAACTATCAAATGAAAATATTCTCAACTCTCACAGACAATCCATCTTGGATATGTCTTGGAAATTCCCTAAAAAAGAAATTTCATGGCCTCATGTTCATGAGTTAATTCAAAAAGCTGATTCTGAGTTAAACTCTGATGAGATGAAAACAGTTTTGAAGGCTACTACTATGTTGACAAAGGGTCTTCACAATGATGTTTGTGATTTAAAAGAATATGTGAACAAAACCACTGCATTTGTTCAGACTGCTGTCACTACTTCTCAACATGCTTTGGAGTTGAAATTAAAGAATGTTTCTGCTAAACAAGATGCCTTAGAAGTCAAAGTTGATAGTCTCTCTTCTGCTGTCACCTCCATGCAAAATATGCTGCATACTATTGTTGACATCTTAACAATCAGAAGAGGAAATGATGTCAGAAAGGGGGATAAAGTTTCATAGGACAAATGCAAGGAGGATGCCGTGTTAAAATCTGATGATAAACATGATGATTGTTAGGAATTATGAGTCCTAGAAGTTTACAGAGGGGGGGGGGGGGGTGAATGTATACTTCAACCCTTTTTATTTCTCTTTAATTCTAGTGAGCTGGTTCAACTGTTAACTGGATTTCAAGGTTGAACAGATTAAACAGTTTTAACTTAGAACAGTAAACAATGATAATGAATATCATAGACACTAGATGTAACTTTCAATCTAATTTTATTAGAATGAACTTTTGCTACAATCTGAAATTCAAATTGAACTTCAGCTTCTTATTCTAGGAAATTTACAATTGTAAAACTCACAAGACTCCTATCAAATGTGGTTGTGCATAAAATATATAGACAACATGTCCTGTGCACATGCTCACATAAGACAGATTATCTATAACTAGAAAAAGACAAGACATTTTTTACATTTGACTGACATCTATTTCTAGCTAACACTGTTGTGACAGTCTGCTACATCCAGCCTTATACCTTTTGTCATTTGTCTTGACTGACTTCCCAGCTTCATTGTAGACTTATCTCTATCTTTGCAGGCTTGATTTATTCTGTAAAAACAGAGCTTCAGAATTATCTGACTTGTTCTGCAACTTTCCTTGAAAATAGCTCCTAGGTGCAGTCGAGTACTCTGTTCAAAATATTTCGAGAAGTCATAGAGGTTGACTTCTCGATTGATTACTTGCTGTGACAACTCTATTGAACCATGAATGTCTAACTTCTCGAATGACTAGACTTTTCGATTAGAATACTCCATTAGATGACTTCTCAATTAAGCTAGACTTCTCGAATAGAAACTTGAAATTGTGACTTCTCGAATGCCTCAGCTTTACCACTTCTCGAATGCTCCTTTTACTAACTTCTCGAATTGATTCTCTTTTCTCACTTCTCGAATGATTCACAATTGACACTACTCGAATGACTTCAATACTTGACTTGTCAAATGGCTGACTTCCCGATCGAGTACTGAGCAGTTGAATGTGTTTTTAGACTTCTCGAAATGTTCCCACAGTTCTGACTTCTCGAATAGTAGACTTCTCGACTGAGTAATTGCCTTAGTAGAATTCTCATATGGCTTTCCTTATTTCTCCACAGTCTTCTTTGTCTTGATATATGATTCAACTTGAATCTTCTAACATACTTTATTTTTGACTTTATTTACAATTGAAAGACAAACTGAGTAGACTTCTATCTGCAATTTTATACAAGAATATCTAAGTCACTAAACTATTACAGAAGTACAAACTATGTTACAGCAAGACATATAATTAAATAGGCTAGGATTGATTTAAGTCCAACAATCTCCCACAATTTGGAAAATGATGAATTTTACAAATTAATACAAGATATCAAGCCTACCTATTTTGTTGTTGTTGTTGATGAGCTGCCTAGTCATATCTCTCTTTTCTTTCTATTTCTTCCCTTGCCTTGTGTTCTTCAATGACTTCCAAAAGCTATTGCCTGGCCATAACTTCCTCTATCAAAATAGAATCCTTTAACATGTCAGTAGCAATCTTGAGAGTTTGCATATGATAGTCTTGAATGAACTTCAGCCTGATCTTGATTGTGGATCCACTTCTTAGTTTAAACTCAATTCTATCAGGGTCTTTGAACACCCTGCAGTTTCCCTGCCTTCTCAATTCTTCAGACAGCTTCTCTATTCTCTCCTCCTTTCTTTTCTTTTCAATCATCTCCTCCATGTACTTTACCTTGTCAATCTTTTTCTGATACTTCTTTTCCAAATACTGAGCCATTTCCATCATTCTCAACTTGTTAATCATGCTTCTTTTGTCAAAGAGGCTTATCACTCTCCTAATGTCATGAGTGGTAGCATTACTGTTGTCATGGTGAAAACCTCTTTCCTCTCCATCAACAGTTGTGATAAACATCTTTTTGTCCCTGATCTCAACTTTAGCAATCCTGTTAGCCTTCCACTATTTTAACCTCTGTTTGTTGACTTCTGCAATTTCTTGGATAGGCTTAACTTGCAGACCCTTATCTGGAACAACAAGTTATTTTCTCCACTTAGGACATCTAACTAGCAAAGAGCTAGTATAATTCTTGAATTTAGTTGTTGTGGCAGTGTTGACTTTAAGATGTTGACTTGGCTTCAATTTCCTTGATTGGTCCTTTTTAATTTCCCTCCTTATCACTCCATGTGCAGTTACTTTCATGCACATCCTTCTTGGAGACTTGGATTTAAGGGCAGTAGCAGTTTCAGAAACTGTTGACATCACACTAGTATCCTGAGATTTTATAGGTGTACTAGAGTGAGTACCAACAGCTTGCTGCTTTGAAGGATTTCTCCTTTGATATTGTTTCTCCTTTTCAGAATCATCTATTTTCTTCTTCTCTGCATTCTCCTTTTTCTTATTCTCTTTCTTTTCTTCCTTATCACTCCTGGATTTAGGCTTTTTGTCCTTCTTGTCCTGATCCTTATCATCATCATCCTTCTTTTTATTCTTTAACTCCTCACTTGTAAAATCTGATAATTGGCCTGTTATGAACTTCTTCATCTTCTCCACAATCTCATTGTCTTCAACCTGCTTTACCTTCTTCTTTTCAATCAACTCAATCAGGTTTATGATCTGACTTCTGTTTCCTGAATTGAGATGTTGAGGAATTTTGAAATGAGCAAGTTTTTCTCCTCTAGACATATACATCACTCTATCAGGATTGCAGTAGGATTCAGGCAGAGCATGAGGTAGGAGAGGCCCCAAAATTTGGTTCTTCAATTTTTTATCCTCCTGGGTTACCAACTCCACTGCCTTGTACAAACATTCCAGCTCAGTATATGAAAGTCTTTGAAAGAGAGCAACCGAGACTTTAAAATATCCAGACTCCATTTGAATGAGTGGCTCTTTGAACATTTGTCCATTCTGTTCAAACTTAACTCCCCTCACTACAATAATAGCATTGTCAAGCATCTTCTTATAACTCCAATGATTTCCCTTGACTTGCTTTTTGATATGATGCAGAAGGTCAGGAAAATTCTTGTCAGAATTGGGCTTTAGAATTTCACTCATGAGCTTCCTCATAACTGCCTTTTGTCTTTCAGCCTCTATTTCTTCTTTTCTTGCCTTCTCCCCCTTAGTATTGATATCTTGTCTGTGAAGAAAGGTAGAGTGGCTTGGCTTTACCTGAGTTGGCAAAGTTTCTGGAGGAGCCTGACTAGTTGTGCCCAGGTTGGAAAGCAAGGATTGGA
This sequence comes from Oenanthe sinensis, assembly GCA_028671895.1. Taxonomy (NCBI): domain Eukaryota; kingdom Viridiplantae; phylum Streptophyta; class Magnoliopsida; order Apiales; family Apiaceae; genus Oenanthe; species Oenanthe sinensis. The sequence continues at coordinate 5,887,909 of JAPMAC010000198.1, forward strand.
GAGAAGTGAGTTGTGCAGAAATGTTTGCTAGAGAAGTCCCTTGATTTGCAGAAGTAGAGACAAACTCCTTTTTCAGGCTTTGAACATCTGAGACAACTTTAGAAACTGTGGATGTGAGATAATCCACTCTAGCATTTAAAGTATTAATAGTGGAGGCCTTGGTAGCTTCATCTTTGGCCTTAGACTGGTAGTACAGATCCACTTGAAATGGAGACAAGGTGTGAATGGGCACATCCTCAGGCAGCCTATCTGCATGCTTGTTCTTGAATAAGACCTCAACCATGTTGTTGATCCTTCTTTGATTGTCCAGGATGGCTTGATGACTATGAATCATTTCCTTGAACACCTTTTTTAGAGAATCAATCTTGGAGTTGAGAATTGAAGACTTCACAGATTCCCCCTTTGTACTTCCCCCATATAATCCTCTAGTCCTCAGTTTGTTTTCAATGCCCAGCAATGTACCCTCTACCTTGGTTCTATGATTTTGAATCTCATATTGGACACCTTTGGCAAGGTAGTGGTTGGACTGTAGCTGAACCTTGACAGCTTCATGTATGGCATCATATATGGCACTTGGGGTGAAGGTCTTCTCACAGGACCCAAGAGAAGTAAGATATTTTTGCCTGGTCCATTCCAAAGCTTCCTCCATACTAACTGCAAATTTTCCATTCAACCAAGCATCTACATTGGCCTCTTCATCTTCAGCCATGGTTGCATTCTTCTCTTTCAATTCTTCTTGATCCTTTGCATATTCCAGTAATATGGCAGCATAATCTTTGTTAGGCAGGTGAGAAGTTAACAATTGCTGTGCAATATGATAAAAACCATCCAAATGATCTCCATACAATTCTTGCAATTTCTCATCAGAAAGGGGCCCACTAGAGATTGGTGGTCCTGGTTCCCTGTCATGTTGCACAGGTTCCAGCCATTGAGAAAAAGAGTGAGAGCTAGGGCCACTAGTTACAGTGGTCCCTTCAGTATCTATTTCCTCATCCAATTTCTCAGATGATTCATTAGACACTGGAAGGATAGGAGATTTCTCATGAGGAGACAGTTTTTGAATGACTGGGGAGTGTCCAGGGGTTGCCATTTGCATGGTGTGGAGGTCCCCCAGATTACCCAATATCTGTGAAGACACTTGGCTGTAATATGCCTGAGCCCCCACAGAGTCTGAAGTAAAAACTTCTAGAACCTCTGTGGTTTTGATGGTGTCATCAGGATATGCCTCAGCATGCATTCCCTCACCATCTAAATGAGTGTCCTGAGTGGTGAACAAAGTGTCATGCACCAAGTCACTTGAGTGGGGCTCACTAGGGAAATGAGAATCCTGATGATCAACAACCTTGTGTGTTTGGCTAGACACAGCTGGTTGAGAAAAAATTTGAGAGGTGGAAGAAAGATTGTGGGTAGAACTGAGTGTTGGCAACTCCCCCTGAGAAAATGGGGAAGTTTCAAGAGAGGATCCTACTGGTGCACAGTGTGTCTCCTTTTCAACTAAAACTTCTTCATTGACAAGAGTGAATTCCTGCAATGGTGCAGACTCTGTACAAGGTGGAGTGGGCTGGCTCCCAATTTCAATAGATGCACCTTGTTGAGAAAGTGAACCTAGGAGTAGGTTTAGTCCCTTGTTAATCTCTACATCCTGTTGAGAGGATGTAGAGTGGTCAGTTGTGGCCTTTTTAATTTTTCTTCTCCTGGTTAAAGGTTTCATAGGTGACTCATCCAATTCAGTGTTATCCTCTACAACAGTCTCTATTACTCTTTTTCTTACAGTTTTCTCCTTTTTCTTCTTTCCAACTATACCCTGTTGAGAGGATGTAGAGGTTGGTTGACTAGCATCTATTGGATTCACAGAAGGGCTAGCAGTTGGGTTAGGGGTCCTTGGGTTAGGTGCATTTGGTTCTTCTATAGCCTTAGGACCCCCTGCTGCATCAAGATAACCATATTTAGGCTGCACAAGTGGGTACCCCCTAAATATACTCAGCATGTGAGGTGTTATTTGAAGGGGCACATTCACTGTGTTCCTCCTATCCAATGTAGCAAAAATTATTTTTGACATGGATTTGGAATAGCCAATTCTTTGTTTGTTCATTCCAGACAATTCAATTAAATTAGCATTCTTATAATTGAGAATTAATTGAATGAAGCGAGGAAAGAAAATCTCATTACCTTTCCTGGGAATCCTGTTATGAGCTCCCCAAGAACTAGTTTTCCAACATTGAGCCTTTGATTGTAGGCCAATGAGTAGGCCAGCTTCATGGCAATGAGGCTAACTTGGTCAAATCCTATCTTCCTGTAGGTGAAGACTCTTAGTATTGTCTCGAACAGAAATGACCACTCCTTTCTCATGAATTTCTTATTGATTTTTCCCAGCTTGAACCTCGCCCCTTCCTTGTCCACAATATCTGAATACGTTATAATTTCCAGGAAGTCCAACAAATCTTCATAAGTTGGCTCGTCATTAAACTCTGCAGTTGGAATCTTTAAGCTTTTATTGACATCTTCTTCATCAAAATTGATATCTACTCCTTGGATTTTGCAGGTGAGCTACCATTCTCCAAAGCTATGTTCTCCCAGTCTGCAGTAGTCCAAAATTGCTCAAGAATGTCAAGGTACAGAGTTGGGTTAGCTAACAGGGCTTCTTTTAGGTATGAGTCTATTAGAAACTTGGTGAAACATTTGTATTGAGGTTTTACGTCGGAATCTCTAGAGATGGCCAATAAGTTGGTTTCGGAAATGACAAACACTTCAGTTGAGACTGAGCTTGAGGATGCCATGGAGTTAGTGTATAGACATAGAGAAGAGAAGAAATGAAAGTTTTAGAGAGAGAGAAGGGTGCAAGAGTAACAGTTGGAATGCAAGGGTTTCTTTGAGTTCGTAGTTAAGCGTAAAAATGAAATGTTAGATCTACTTTGCTATTTAAATGACACATACAACTCGACTAGAATAGTAATTGATTTTTGTATTCGAGAACTCAGAAAAGAGTAAAGCTGTTTTGGTAGAGAACTGTCAGATTTTGATCGAGAACTAAGACAATCGAGAACTCACTCAAGTTATATTCGAGAATTCCGGTGATTCGAGAACTCTCAATAGTACTTGATCGAGAACTAAAACAATCGAGAACTCACTCAAGCTATAGTCGAGAACTCTGATAATTCGAGAACTCTCAATAGTACTTGATCAAGAACTCTGGAAGTGATCTATTCGAGAACTCACAACATCATGATTCGAGAACTCTTAGAATTTCCTTAGTCGAGAAGTTAGAAAGAATGGCAACTTAACTACAAACTCCAGTTTTCTTAGAGAATTATTTTATCTTCACTTAGAAAATAAAATAAGAGATTTGCAATCATTACTCCTTATATAAATAAAATTTATTTATTCTTCTTTGATATAAGAAGTGTGATTGATCAATATTCCTAATATTTTAATTACCACACTTGTTATTTAATAATGCACAAGTATGATAACTCAATTCAAATTTTCTCAAAACAAAGAGATAATTCTGAGTTAATTTTAAAAAATTTGTTTAATCATATGTACAACAATATAACTGACATATTTATAAATATACACCAGTTTTGTTTCACTTAGATAAATCATTTAGGTTCATGTCTGTGAAATAATTGTTGTAACAGTTGGAGGGATATATTTAGTGAACCACTTATCTTGAAGAATTTAGCATTCCTATTTCACTAACCAGCCTGTTAAAGGTGGCTTCATCAAGTGGCTTAGTAAATATATCAGCCAACTGTCTTTGTGTAGGAACATAGAACAATTTAATCACTCCATTTTCTGCATGCTCCCTCATGAAATGATACCTTATATCAATATGCTTTGTCTTGGAATGATTGACTGGATTTGCAACAATTGATATGACACTAGTGTTGTCACACATGATAGGTATTCCTTCCAATACCAATCCATAGTCCCTTAGTTGATTCCTAATCCAAAGCAATTGAGCACAGCAACTTCCAACAGCTATGTATTCAGCCTCAACTGTAGAGGTTGACACAGACTGTTGCTTTTTACTGAACCAAGATACCAATCTTTGTCCAAAAAATTGACAGCTACCTGAAGTACTTTTTCTGTCCACTCTACAACCAGCAAAATCAGCATCTGAGTATCCAACTAGGTTAAACCCTGTTTCTTTAGGGTACCACAATCCCATAAAGGATGTTCCTTTGAGATATCTCAAAATTCTCTTAACAACAATGAGATGGGATTCTTTTGGATTTGCTTGAAACCTAGCACATAAACATGTAGAAAACATGATGTCAGGTCTACTTGCTGTGAGATAGAAAAGGGATCCAATCATTCCTCTCTAAGTCTTCATATCCACACTTTTTCCTCTCTTGTCTTCATCCAGTTTTATAGCTGTAGACATTGGAGTTTTAGCAGTTGAGCAATCTTGCATGTCAAATCTTTTGAGTAGGTCATTAATGTACTTTGTTTGACTTATGAAAATGCCATTAGCCCTTTGACTTATTTGAAGGCCTAGAAAGTAATTGAGTTCTCTCATCATGTTCATCTCATACTCACTTTGCATAAGCTTGGAAAATCTTTGACATAGTTTATCATTTGATGAACCAAAAATGATATCATCCACATAGATTTGAGCAAGTATGATATCCTCACCATGCTTTTTGTAGAAGAGAGTCTTGTCAATAGTTCCTCTAGTGAAATGATTTTCCAAAAGAAATTTTGATAAGGTGTCATACTATGCTCTAGGGGCTTGTTTGAGTCTATACAATGCTTTGATGAGTCTGAAAACAAAGTCTGGAAAATTTGGATCTTCAAAGCCAGGAGGTTGCTGTACATATACTTCTTCTTCCAACTCACCATTGAGAAAAAAACTTTTGACATCCATCTGATAGACCTTAAAATTTGAGTGTGCTGCAAAGGCTAGAAAAATTATGATTTCTTCTAATCTTGCAACAGGAACAAATGTCTCATCGTAGTCAATGCCTTCTTCTTGTGAATAGCCTTTAGCAACCAACCTTTCCTTGTTCCTTATTACAATTCTATGTTCATCCATTTTATTCCTGTAGACCCATTTAGTTTATATCACAGATCTCTCCTTTGGAGGTGGCACTAGCTCCCAAACATTGTTTCTCACAAATTGATTCAATTCTTCTTACATGGCAATTATCCAATCTGGATCCAACAGGGCCTCTTCAATTCTTTTAGGTTCATTTTGAGATAGAAAGCAGGCAAATAGGCATTCATTCATAGTTTCTCTTCTTGTCCTCACACCCTCATCAGGATTTCTAACGATTTGATCAGCTGTGTGAGCTCTATTCCATTTAGTTTGATGAGTCCCATCTTTGTCATTTGAGCATGTTTCTTCCTGGTTGTAGTGATTGCCATTTGTTGCAGATTCTTGAGAACCTCCCCCTGAGTTCATGCTAGACTCATGTGGAGAATTCTCAAGTTGGATATGACTGAAAATTTCATGTTCTCTTTCTACATTTGTTCCATGTGGAATATCCACATGGGAGTCTTCAAGAGTACTTATAACCTTTTCAGTTGCAGAAGTTTCAGGATCTATTTCATTTTCAAATCATAGAGTGTCACACTCTTCACCTTCCAAACTCATAGTGGGGATCTTGAAATCAGCAAATGTTACATTTGTGATTTCCATAACCTTTTGTTTTATTATGTTTTATTTACTGCGTAATAAATTGAAAGCATAAAAAATGTCCTTGGAATTTTGATACGTATTATATATCTTTAAATATGTGACTTAAAAATGAGATTATATGAATAATATCTTATTCGTAAAATTCCCTAGTCGAGTATTATTATTTAAGGACAATAATAATGCACAAAGACTAGTATGTTTCTTGACAGATGACCACATCTCATTGGTCATAGGTATGGCGATACTAAAGTCAAGAACATAAGTGCATGTATCAATGCATGGCATTGGAATGACCCGTCGTGAGATTCTACATGTTAAATAAGTGTCATAAGTAATTCTCACTGTGATAATGGTGTAATGATCCTTAGACCTGAAATCATTATATTTTATACGAGAATTAATATACTTTGATTACATTAAAAGTTACCTTTGACCGGGTGATGATAAAAGTGGACATTGGGTATATTATGAATCGTATGAGAAATATGAATGATCTAGATGTGATTTAATCCTCCTAATTTTAGGAGTGATATTATTGGCTTCTTGTTTGAGTGAGACTATGAAATGCACGGCCGTGCTCAAATGTTGATTTGATTTTAATAGTCTACTCATCGATCAAGAAAATAAAGATTAAATTATGAAGAGGATGACACGAGACATGCCTTGAGTTTAATCTATAATATCAAGATTAAAGGGATTACATTACATGGAACATTATTCACGAAAGGCTTAATCGAATCACCGATTTATTATTATTACTTGGGTAGCAATGATTATTACTAGATGCCGCTAATTGTTTATAATTTTAATTAGATATTAAAATTGTTGCGAACGTAATAATAACCTACAGGGTTACACACAAAGAACGCTTGAAGGAGAAATAATTTAAATTGTGAATTTAAATTAAATAAGTAATTTATTTTATTTATGATATTAATTAAGTATGACTTAATTAATTATATAAATAGAATAAATGAATTATTTAAACTAATTCCAAAATTAATAATTAATTAATTAAGTGAGATTTAATTAAATAATTTAGAATTTTGGATTAGTATTAATTATAATTGGATTATAATTAGAAAACTTATCCCTCTCTCTATATAATCTCTTTATGGGCTGATTTAATTTAAGAGACATAATTTCACTAAAACCCTAACTGTTTTAAAAAAAGAGGAAGATAGAGAGAGAGAAGCAGTTTTCGGGTGCTAGTACACATCAATCCTTCATGAAAAGTGTTCGTGTGGATACCGTAGAGCGTAGATCGCGAGAGCAGGATACGTGGTGATTAAACAAGCTTTGGACCTCCATTAATCTTCCATTAATGAACTGTTAAATCTTCTAAAAGTATTTATTCTTTATCTCCGAATTAAATCTTTTGTTTTCGCATGGATCCTGCGGAGGGTTTCGCTATTTTGATTTATCTTTTGTTTATTCCGCTGCGTTTGTGCCTCGAAACCCTTCAATGGCATCAGAGCTACTTGTGAAACGTTTTAATTCGGTTATGTGCTTAATAGTTTTCGATATGTAAGCATGTATGCGATCTATCATGATTTTGTATTGATACAATATGTATATGTTTTTATATATTATGAATATATGATATTCATATGATGTATAACCATGTGATGATTGTGTGTATTGATGTATGTATATGATACATGTTTGTTCTTATTACGGGAATCGTATTCGATACGAATTCTGAAACGGCTGTCGTAGATTTTCTGAAATCTGTGTCCGTTGTCCGATTTTCGCAAACGATATGTGTTTTCTGACTGGAATCAGGTCACTGAGCAATTCTGACATATTCAGCTTTGCGTCTGTAAGCCATTAGATGTCGTTACAGGCCCCAAAACAGTGATTTATTATTTTCTGAAAATTATTTGATTTTTAAAAATTTTGAGTATATGTATGTATGTATTATGAATATATGATATTCATGTGATGTATAATCATGTGATGATTGTATGTATCACTGTGTATGTATATATATGATATATTCTTGTTCTTGTTATGGGGATTGTATATTATACGATTTCCGAAACACCGTCAGATTTGGTGAAATCTGATTTCCGAATCCGATTTTCGCAAACGATATGTGTTTTCTGATTGGAATCGGGCCAATGAACAAAACTGATAGTTTTACTATCATCGACAGGTCTGTAAGGCGTTTGACGTAGTTAAGGGCCTCGAAACAGTGATTTATTGTCTTTAGAAATCTGTTTTTAATTTTCTGAAATTTCGAAATTTGTTATATATGATTATATGATATGTTTATATAATCTTAGATATATTATATGTGTTATGTGATAGCATGGTGGATGGTTATGGCCTAAAGACCCATAGTATAGTGGTTTTGATTTATGGTTTTGGTTTCTAAATACGATTTGCATGTCGTTTATTTATTGTAATTTAATTATCTCGAATGTAACTCGAGTTCTTCTTGTAATTTCATTAGAATAGTTTTATTTTTATTATTCAATGTAATTATCAATGAAGACTTGCAAGCAAGGAGGCGATCCAAAAGGGGATGATGGAGCAATGAAGAAAGAAGATATGTAATAGATAGTATTTTAAAACCACCATAGACTGACCTTGATATTTCCATTAGCTTGGAAAAATCACATAGGATGGAGCCATAACCAAACACGTTTAATTTACGCACATTACATATATGTAAATGATTACATGTGTTAGTATGTATGCGTAGATATAATCGAGATGCATGCTTAATATTGATTAATCATGTATGTATTAGATACGACACCCATGCCATGTTTGCTTAAGAAAGATAAAATTTGTAACGATTCAAGATTTTAAAATTGAGCAAACGATCATGAGATTGTTGTGTTTATGAACACGGTATTAAATATGAATTTTCTTTTTCTGATATGGGGAGATTTTGTCAAAAGCGGATTATTAGTTTAATTCGTAAGGAAGTTGGGTTTTAAGTGAGACCGCTTGTGACTTCTCCGACGACTTGGAAATCAATCTATTGACGAATATTGAAATGAATTATTTGATCAAGGAAAAATTGAGAATCTCTTTATGATGGGATCATGATCGTTAAAATAAAAAATAAAAATCCCTAAATACATATTAAGTTAATCGGATGCCTTCCAATGTTTAATACTCGTCAAGATCTAGATTGAGAAGGAGTGGGCTTGCCAAAGCAAGGTGCTTTTATCAATCATGGGAAGACGTGATAAGTAAGTGTACTTAGTTTATTGAAACATTGGGTCTAACTTAACTAAATCATCACAATAGGATTGTGGGTTTAGAGGCATAGAGTTTGGTGAGATTTATTGGATAAATGTGTATAAAGGGTTGTTCCACCAAACTTTCCGAGAGTTATATTTGATATAATCGACAAATGTTGTCTACCTAAACAGTCATGTTTTGAGTATATTAGCCAACGCTATCTTAAAATATGGATGAAATATGGATCTTGGCTCACTAGAAAGATTTAAAGAAATATTTTCCGAATTAATAGTTAGGGCTATTAGTTTGATAAAAATAGTGGGAGGTATATGGTGATATAACATAATCACTTAAACATAATTAATATTAAATTTGCAATCTAGTTTATTTTATACACTTTAATATTGTAGATATCCAATGATAAACACAAACAACTTCTCTATGCGATCAGTTCTTGAGAAGGACAAGTTGACAAGAATATATTTCCTTGATTAACATAGGAGCTTGATGATAGTCCTCGGACACCACGATGTTAGTCAAATCTCTTCCCTGCTCTTAAAGTTGAGAATGTAACATGTGCAAATCATAGTGCTTATTGGAAGCAAATTGATGTTGCGACTGATGTTTCATGTCTCATGCTCGCAAATATGTGTGCTGAGCTTAAGAAGCAACACGAGCATATAGATACTTATGAGACGATTGAGCACAAGATATATTTGAAAATAAAAGGGCACTATACACTTACAAGTAGGGAGAGTGAGACCCGGTTACACCACATGTTCTAAAGATTATAGGGTATAATGAGTACTTTTGATATTTTGGGTTTCCAGATTGGTCTGGAGACTTAGTTAGATTTGATCTTACAATCTTTGTAAAAACATTATTCTTAGTTTGTTATGAACAATAAAATGAATACGATTGGTAAAACACCCATTGAGTTGCTAAACATGTTGAGAACTGCTAAAAGCAATATGATAAATGCATGAACTACTACTATATTGATGGTAAACATAGGGAATGCAAAAGGGAAAGAAAAATGGAAAGGCAAGGAAAAGATTTGATCTAGTTCCGTTGTCAAACCAAAGTCCAATCCCTAAAGCAGACTCTAAAGTCTGAATGAGGCGTTGATAAAGAAAACGATTGTCGCTTCTGTGGAAAATTGGGAGACTGAAAATTAAACTATCATGCTTATTTGGAAGATCTGAAAAAGATGATCAATAAGGGTCAAGCTTCAGGTATCGGGTTGGAATTGGAGTAAAAGTAGTTGCTCTGGTTAGAGGAACTCGTTACTTAAGTTTTAGCCTATAAGAAAAATTTAGAACTTGATAATTGTTATAACGTGCTTGCAATTGGCAGAGACATTATTTCAGTTTCTTGTTTGGACAAGAAAGGCTTTTTCATTTTAATTAAATAACAATAGTTGTTTATTCTATTTTGATGATGAGGCTTATAATGTTGCACAACTAATTAATAATTTATATGTTCTAAAGTGACTCAAATCAAATATTACCTTTGGCACTGTTGTTGAGGCCATATTAATGAGAAACGCATTTCCAGAATACATAAGGATGCATTCATGGATAAGTTTGATTATGAATTATACGTTTAAAGGATGCGAATCTTGGTTTATTTGGTAAAATGACTAAAGCTCCTTTTACCGGACATGGTGAAGGGGTCATTGAACGGGTATGACTTATACATAGTGATGTATGTGATCATATGTGTACGATGATAAAAGGTAGATTTTATTAACTTCATAGAATTTACTAATTATTTTAGAAGATACGGATATATGTATCTTTTGAAGAACTAATCCGAATCATTTAAAAATTTCAAATACTATAAAGATTAAGTAGAAAATATCAAAGAAAAGTTTTTTTTTGATAGAAGGGATCACACCTTGTTGGACATGGTGCGATCAGTGTTGAGTCAAGGAATCTTCCAATTAGTTTTTGGGTTGCACCCTGAAAACTTCTCCACATACACTTAACTGTGTTCCTACTAAAACGGTTTAAAAGATTCCTTATGAGTTATGTACTGAGAAACATCACAGCATGTCATTTATGAAAATTTAGGGATGTGAGGCATTTGTGAAACATCTAATCTCTGACAAGCTAGGAGCAAAATCAGACAAATATAATTATGTGGGATACCCAACTGAAACAAGGGTTATTCTTTCTATAATATTTCCGAGAACAAAGTGTTTGTTGCTTGAACTGCTATGTTCATTGAGAGAGATGCTCTCTAAGAAAGACAGTGGGAGGATAATAGATCTCGATAAAGTTTGAGACCTACATGATAACATTGAACCAATGGAGGAACCTAAGCAGAATGTACAAGAAAACAATACTGCTCAAGAAACACAGGTTGTTCGTGGGTCTGGTAGGATTCACCATGAGCCCGAGAGATATTATGGATTTCTCTTGACTCAAAATGGTGATGTGATGCTTGGGGATGAAGATGAGCCTCTCACCTACCAAGATGCTATGAACACTCCAGATTCTAAGAGATGGAACATTTATTTTCATGAAACAGTCAAAAAGAGTTTGACTTTATTTGGAATGAAGATAAAACTTGTGTTTACAAGAAGTTTAGTGGGAGCCATGTGGCATTCCTAGTATTATATGTTGATGATATATTACTAACAGGGAATGACATTCCTTCTCCATAGACTGTGGAGACTTGGTTGATAAATAATTTCTCAATGAAAGACTTAGGTGATGCGACCTATATATTAGGGATCATGATCTATAGAGATAGATCAAGGAGATTGATCGGCCTAAGTTAGAGTACATACATTGACAAAGTTTTACATCGATTTCGAATGCAAAGAGGTTAAATGGATATGTCCCAATGTCTCATGGGATAATGATCTCAAAATAAAATTTGTCCTAAATCATTGGATGATAAGGACCGCATGAGTAAAGTTTCATATGCGTTAGTAATTGGTTTTATAATGTATGCAATGATATGTACTCGTCCTGATGTCTCGTATGCTTTAAGCATGACGAGTAGATACCGGTCTAATCCAGGTGAAGGTCACTGGACGGCAGTCAAGAATATTCTTAATACTTGAAGAGGACTAAAGATTCATTCTTGTTATATGGAGGAGATGTGAAGCTAGTTGTAAGAGGTTTCAGTGATACTAGTTTCTAGACAGACAATGATGATTTAATGTTTTTGTCTGGCTTTGTATTTTATCTATTTTTATTGAGATGTTGTATGCTGGAATGGTTCACAGCAGAGACAGTTGTTGATTCTACAATAGAGCCTGAGTATATTGATGCTTACGAAGCAGTCAAGGAGGCTGTTTGGGCATGTACTTAGGAGATATCACCTAATTAATGAGATTAATGATCAAGGAGATATACATATATGTAAAGTGCATACTAATAATAATATTGCAGACTCATTGACTAAAGGCTTTGTCGCAGCAGAAGCACGAATGTCACACTAGTTTCATGAGTATTGGATACTTGGGTAATTGGCTCTAGTGCAAGTGGGAGATTGTTAGTAATTGTGCTCTAGAGACAATACTTTTTATATTTTAAGGAAAATATTTATTATTAAGGATTATGTTTTATTGATTATTATTTATTTATTATGTTTTATTTACTGCGTAATAAATTGAAAGCATAATAAATGTCATTGGAATTTTGATACGTATTATATATCTTTAAGTATGTGACTTAAAAATGAGATTATATGAATAATATCTTATTCCTAAAATTCCCTAGTCGAGTATTATTATTTAAGGACAATAATAACGCACAAAGACTAGTATGTTTCTTGACAGATGACCACATCTCATTGGTCATAGGTATGGTGATACTAAAGTCAAGAACATAAGTGCATGTATCAATGCATGGCACTGGAATGACCCGTCGTGAGATTCTACATGTTAAATAAGTGTCATAAGTAATACTCACTGTGATAATGGTGTAATGATCCTTAGACCTGAAATCATTATATTTTATGCGAGAATTAATATACTTTGATTACATTAAAAGTTACCTTTGACCGGGTGATGATAAAAGTGGACATTGGGTATATTATGAATCGTATGAGAAATATGAATGATCTAGATGTGATTTAATCCTCCTAATTTTAGGAGTGATATTATTGGCCTCTTGTTTGAGTGAGACTATGAAATGCACGGCCGTGCTCAAATGTTGATTTGATTTTAATAGTCTACTCATCGATCAAGAAAATAAAGATTAAATTATGAAGAGGATGACACGAGACATGCCTTGAGTTTAATCTATAATATCAAGATTAAAGGGATTATATTATATGAAACATTATTCACGAAAGGCTTAATCGAATCACCGATTTATTATTATTACTTGGGTAGCAATGAGGTATTACTAGATGCCGCTAATTACTTATAATTTTAATTAGATATTAAAATTGTTGCCAACGTAATAATAACCTACAGGGTTACACACAAAGAACGCTTGAAGGAGAAATAATTTAAATTGTGAATTTAAATTAAATAAGTAATTTATTTTATTTATGATATTAATTAAGTATGACTTAATTAATTATATAAATAGAATAAATGAATTATTTAAACTAATTCCAAAATTAATAATTAATTAATTAAGTGAGATTTAATTAAATAATTTAGAATTTTGGATTAGTATTAATTATAATTGGATTATAGTTAGAAAACTTATTCCTCTCTCTATATAATCTCTTTATGGGCTGATTTAATTTAAGAGACATAATTTCACTAAAACCCTAGCCGTTTTAAGAAAAGAGGAAGATAGAGAGAGAGAAGCAGTTTTCGGGTGCTAGTACACATCAATCCTTCATGAAAAGTGTTCGTGTGGATACCGTAGAGCGTAGATCGCGAGAGCGGGATACGTGGTGATTAAACAAGCTTTGGACCTCCATTAATCTTCCATTAATGAACTGTTAAATCTTCTAAAGGTATTTATTCTTTATCTCCGAATTAAATCTTTTGTTTTCGCATGGATCCTGCGGAGGGTTTCGCTATTTTGATTTATTTTTCGCGTTTATTCCGCTGCGTTTGTGCCTCGAAACCCTTCAATGGCATCAGAGCTACTTGTGAAACGTTTTAATTCGGTTATGTGCTTAATAGTTTTCGATATGTAAGCGTGTATGTGATCTATCATGATTTTGTATTAATACAATATGCATATGTTTTTATATATTATGAATATATGATATTCATATGATGTATAATCATGTGATGATTGTGTGTATTGATGTATGTATATGATACATGTTTGTTCTTATAACACATTTTTCTGCTATGTTTCAAATAATTTGATGAAGTCTCGTAATGGCAGATAGGACACCCTAGTTTGCCCTTTGTGCTCCAACCCGACAACATGGCTTATCCTGGAAAATCGTTGATAGTCCACAACACTCTCGCACGTAAGTTGAAATTTTGATCAGTAAACGAATCATATGTTTTGACGCCGACTTCCCATAACTCTTTCAGCTCCGCAATTAACGGTTGCATATACACATCAATATTGTTTTTAGGGGAAACTGGACCGGATATTAATGTTGAAAGAATTAAATTTTCTTGTTTCATGCATAACCAAGGTGGGAGGTTGTAATTAACCAATACGATTGGCCATGTACTTTGACTTAAGTTCATCGAACGGTAAGGATTGAATCCATCTGCCGCGACTCCCAAACTAATATTCCGAACTTCGGATGAAAAATCAGGATACTTAGCATCCACTGTCTTCCAAGCCTTAGCATCTGCCGGATGTCTTAGTTTCCCATCTTTTTTTCGTCCCACGGCATGCCATGTCATTAGTTTAGAAAAATCCTTGCACATAAATAACCTCTGCAACCTTGGTTTCAGCGGAAAGTACCTCCTCACGTTTGCTGGTACTTTGTATGTCGACTTTTGTGGATCATCATTCGCATCAATGCCTTTTTTTCTTGTATAACCCACCTAGAAACACCGCAATTTATGCATTCTTGTTTATCTTTATTTTCAGCCCAGTACAACATGCAACTGTTTGGGCATGCATGTATTTTCTGATAATCGAGACCTAAATCCCTAATCTTGTTCTTTGCAGCATTGAAAGACAAAGGTAGGCGGGCATCAGGAAAAGCTTCATTCATTAATCCTAATAAGTCGCCAAAGGCAGACTCGGTAATTCCATGAACACACTTTAAATGATAAAGTCTGATCATAAAACTTAATCGAGAGAATTTAGAGCAACCGGGGTATAGTGGTTGTTTTCCGTCTCTAACAAGCTGATAGAACTTTCTAGCCTCTACATTTGCTATATCATCACTACCGTCTTCTAAATCTTGAAACCCCTTACCCGTACAATTAAACATCTGATCTAGATTGTCTTCAAAGCCCACTCCCGTTTCATAATCCATAAATTCAGTACTATCGTCTACTTTGGTACATGAAACCTCACAAATCCATTTCAAATGTATAGGAGAAGGCCCACGGCAAATTAGGTGATCATAAATGACATTTTGATAATGCCAATTATGATTCACACATATTTTGCAGGGGCACCTCATTTCTTCTCCTTTAGCATAAATGGGAAATGCATTTTCCAAAAATGTGGTTATCCCCTTTTTATATTCTTTACTATATTTCGGAAATCCTATCCAACTTGTATAATCATCGTCCATTGCTACACCCTATACAAAGAATACTAACATGAGAAAGGGAACGGACACCAGTCACACTATATAGTGTAAATACTTTGTACAAGTAAGAAAACAGAGGGTTTGGGAAATTAGATCAGTACCAAACTGAATATTTGAACCCCTGTACCAAGTAAGACCACAATGCAATATATTTAGCAAAATATATTTAGTATAAATCTAATGCTAATAAACTATCAAAAAATATTTGACTACTGGCTCTCATCCCAAAATTATAACCAATATTTTTGAACATATAAAAACACATACAAAACCCATGGAGATAAACGAAAAATAAACACATTCATACATTTATGAAATCCCCAATTCAAACCCCCAATTACCTGCAAAAGAGAAAACCTTAGTTATGTACTACAAAAGAGAAAACACTAATAAACGGAGATATGAGAGTGTGAGCTGCTTCGATTTAAAGCCGAAGTGGATCTACTTCGATTGAACCCTGATGTGGAAGCTTACTTGAGATGTGCTCTGTGTGAGATGTATGAGAGATGTGTGTTAGTATTTTGGGCGTTAATACTTGGCGTAAAGCTCATTCGATCAAACCCCAATGTGGAGCTAATTCGATTTACCTTCACCATGGACTTGCGATTTCACCCAAACCCTAACTCATGCTTGGTGTCTGTGTGAGATGTATTGTGTCGGTGTACTTAGGATAATTTGGGGGGAAATATGCCGCTCTTTTCTCAACAAGTAAACAAGTACCAAGCTTTTATTTTATATTTTGATAAATTCACATTATAAATATTTCATTTCCATAAAATGTAATATAATTTTTTAAAAACTATACTTTATAATTATTTAAAAAATTTGAAAAATTTTTAAAAATAAAAAATTAATTTGGATGATAAAATTTGTAAAATTTATAGTCAACTATTGATTTGACTTGTGCTACTAACTAATACTTTATCCCAAATTGTTGTCTCTATTTTTTTAGAAATACTTATCGACGATCCAACTGTACGGATGTTAATATATATCTAATATAGTGATATTCCCAAAATTTTAAAAAATAAAAAATTATTTTAGATGGTACATTATGTAGTCAACTATTAATTCGACTTGTACTACTAACTAGTACTTTATCCCAGATTGTTGTCTCTATTTTTTTAGAAATACTTATCGACGATCCAACCGTACGGATGTTAATATATATATAATATAGTGATGTTCCCAAAATTTTAAAAAATAAAAAATTAATTTAGATTGTAAAATTTATAGTCAACTATTGATTTGACTTGTACTACTAACTAGTACTTTATCCCAGATTGTTGTCTCTATTTTTTCTGAAATACTTATCGACGATCCAACCGTACGGATGTTAATATATATCTAATATAGTGATATTTCCAAAATTTTAAAAAATAAAAAATTATTTTAGATGGTACATTTTGTAGTCAACTATTAACTTGACTTGTACTATTAACTCAAATGCAACACCAAATGCAAATGCAACACTGAAGGACCAAATGCAACGCTTTCTTGCCACATCAGCAGTGCCACGTCAGCAAAATGTGGGCCCCACACATGACACGTCAGCACATGTGGCCCCCTACCACGTCAGCAGTGCCACGTCAGCAAAATGTGGCCCCCACACATGACACGTCAGCATGTGTGGGTCCCACATGCTGACGTCATCATTGCCCCGTTAGCAAAATGTGGGTCCCATAAAAACTCAAATGCAACACTGAATGACCAAATGCAACATTTTAGTGCCACATCAGCAGTGCCACGTCAGCAAAATGTGGGTCCCACACGTGGGCCCCACACTTGACACGTCAGCACATGTGGGTCCACCTGCCATGTCAGCAGTGCCACGCTAGCAAAATGTGGCCCCCACACGTGGGCCCCACACATGACACGTCAGCATGTATGGGTCCACCTGCCACGTAAGCAGTGACACGTCAGCAAATGTGGGTCCCACACGTGGGTCCCACATGCCACATCATCATTTTTTGTCCTAATTGTTTACCAAATGCAACGCTTTTTCCCCTAGTGTTGCAAGGTGCAACACTACAATTGAACTGCAACACAACTTTCTAATATAATGCAACGCTTTGTTTGTAGTATTGCAGTTGCTCAAAAAAAGTAGGCTAATGTAATGGAAAATGAGTGTTGCATTCTAAAAGTATTGCATTAGGCCGTTTATGGCGTAGTGAATATTGAAATTCTGATGCTTTTATATTTGTTTCCAGATATGTTTATATGATCTTTGAGTTGTAATTAACTGTCTGCTTTGATACCAATTGTTGCCAAATAAATAACATATTACAAAAGGGGGGTTGAATGTAATAGTATCAAATAATCGATCAGGAACACAAGTATGTAAAAGTTGAACAACTTTGTATCAATAATAAACTGTGTACAAAACTCTCTCAAGAAATTCACTGTTCTTAAGAGCTGGTAGGTTATGAAAAGATATTGCTTGAATGAATTGAACAATATAATGTTAACCTACTTCTGTGTTTATATAGACCCGATTACAAATTCCAATTACAAAACAAATAATGATAAGAATAGCTTCCATAAGGTAATTAGACTTGTATTTGAATTCCTTCTTTCACTATCCAAATCAGATTCTGATTTGTCTGTTTCCTTTTCTGATAAACTTTGTCGGTTTGATAATCTCTGATAGAATATTCTCTGTTAGAGTAAACTCTGATTGAGTATTCTCTGATAGAGTAAACTCTGACCGAAAGCTTCCTAAACTCTAATGACGTCAGCAACATAAACTCTGTCTTTGTTTATTCTCTGACAGCATCAGTGTTTGATTTCCTAATATAATAATAAGTATATATGAATAAAGAGAAACAATCCAAGACCTTAAAATTATATTTTAAATAAAATTTTCGCATATCCAATCGTACAGTGGAAGATATTATGTAAAATAAGGATGTATACAAAATTTTGTAAGATATTTTCAAGAGTATAAACATTCGTTTACAAAAATTATAATTATATGCGAGATCGAGTTTCACACATATACGAGATAAAAATTTATATATAATATGAATAAAGTGTTAACAATCCTTATATAATTTATATGCGGGGTATAAATGTGCTAACGATTTGTTATAGTAGTGAGAAATATATATATTTGATTTTTGACGACGTGCTCAAAAAATTAACCATAATTGTGATATCATATAAATTAAATATTAATTTTTTACATTTTAAAACTTTCTAAAAATAGTAAAATTTTATATTATAAAATTTACTCTCACCCATTGCTTTCCTCCTCATTTCAAATCTATCAATTAAATATCAATTGACCTCATCACCTTACCCATTTTTTTTCTCTTTCATCCACTTTTCTTTCTCTTCCATACTACTTTATATAATTTTCTTAAACAATTGGGTGAGACAGAGGCTATACTAATTCTTTCATGCTTCTGTAATCTCACATATTATAGTTACATATAGGAGTATATAGTTATACTAGTCCTCTAAAATTAATAATCATTCTTCAGCGAACTTCTGCTACAAAAAATCTTACTCATACTGTACATGGATATATGTGGTCGTATAAACACATTATTTGTGATTTTATTGTGAATTACTACGTGGCTGCTTCTCTCAATTAACTATTCAATGGAGTTGAAATATTTTCATATCTGCGGAATAAATACGTGAATTTTTATTTTTTTTGGTTACTTCTGTTTGACATAATTTATGTATTTTGATCGATATGTGATAATATTTTCATTTCAAAAGAATCTATACAACGTCTCTTGAGAGATGCCAAGCGCCTTGTAAGTTTTAGTGACGATGAAGGATGGACACCGCTTGACTACGCAACTTATCACGAATTAGTTTCAATATTTGAAACCATCATTGAAGTATTATTATGGATAATTGGATAATTATTATGGATGGTATGTGTTGGTGACAAATATAAATAATTAGATAAATTAGATTTGAGTAGATAATTAAAAATCAAGTATGATTAGACTTGTGTAACAAGTATGATAAGTTTTGATGGTTAAGTTTGAGATGACTATATATATATAATCATAATATATTTGATGAGGGTTTAAGTATCGCTTGGTATGTGGTTGTTCCACGTATATAGGTTTGAAAACACCGTGAGCTATGAGGAATGCTTGGGTATTGTTAGGTTTAAGTATTCGTGATTGATTGGTTATATTATTCATAACTGTTTTGATTAATAATTCAAGTTGGGACACATATTTTTTTCATCATATAATTTTGTTGTGTGTGTTTTGAATTTTTTGATTATCTCATATTTTGTTTCATAATAGAGTGCAGTAACATATTTTAGTGTAATGGATCAATTTATTGGTTGTGGGTAGGGCTGTCAAAAAAATCCGAAAAATCCGATATTAGTCCGAAATATCTGTATTCGTATCCGGAAAAAAGCGGATATTATCCGTATCCGGAAGAAACTGGATATTATCCGTATCCGAATCCGAAGATTCCGGATACGGATATGGATATAGGCACATCCGTATCCGAAAATATCCGTATCCGAAATTAATTATATATAAATATATATAAATATATTTTTTAATATATATAATATATAATTATATATTTTTAAACTCATTTATAGTTATAAGCCCATTTATATATTTTTATATATACACTTATAGTTATAAACTCATTTAATTTGATTCAATTATATTTTTTAATTAGCTCAACTCTAATGTCTATTTTAATTTAATAAATTAATATATACACTACACATGGTTATACTTTAAAATATATATTCAATATATATATGTATATATATCAATTTATATTTCTATAATATTTTATGCATTTTAAATAGTATCACATATATCACATAAATAATATATATATACAATTTAAAATTTATTCTATTAGTTTTGTAGTGTGTGTATATATTCAATAAATAATATATTTATACAAATTTTATATAATTATAAAAATATTATAGACATATATAAAAATATCATTTGAGTTTAATATTATTAAGATAACAAAATTAGATTGAAAAGATAAATAAAAATTAATTTTTTTAAAAATAAAATAGGCTTAAATCCCTTTAACTCTTAACTCAATTTAAAAAAATAAATTAAATTTTTAATTTTTTTTTGCATTTTTTTTTGAATTTTTAATATAAATTTAAAAAATTTATTAAAAATCGGATCCGGATCCGGATATTATCCGGATCCGGATATTATCCGGATCCGGATAGTATGTATCGGATCCGGATTCGGATATTAACCTTTAAAATTTTCCGGATTCGGATACGGATACGGATTTTCGGATTCGGATTCGGATACGGATATTGACAGATCGGTATCCGAATTATCCGGTTTACAGCCCTAGTTGTGGGGCATCTTTCTTAAATTATTTGTGTTACCTATGTGATTGTTACAGGTTGGCTTTGTTTATTGATGCTCTCTTACATACACCTGGCCACATGTAGTTGTGTAGCATGTGGATTCAAGATTAATAAGTGGCGTATGAAATGGATCTGATTAATTTAATGAAACAGGTGCACTGCCAAGCTATAAGTGCAGCGACTTTCCTGATATATGGGCAACTTCAACTATTTTTGTAATGATTCAACGCGTATGGCAGAAAATTTAGACTTGCATCTCAGAAAAATTCCAATAATTATCGGAGTTGGTTTGATTAAATTAGTTGGGTCAACTAATAGGTAGGTTGTAGAAATTTTAGTCGCATTTTTTCAACTGTTTTTAATAGAAAAGGTGAAAGGGTAACATGTTCCATGTGGATTAATCAGAAATCTGGTTAATTAAGTGTATCCTCGCAAGGCGTCATATTTGTTAAGACGACTTGATGTATTTTTAATTTTAATATACTTCAAACCTCAGTATATATAAAGGATAAGTAACGTTGAATAACTAGCACCTCCAAATATTTTCTTCGATTAGCCCACTCATTTAATCCCACATTTTCATATACACGTATATACATTTTTAATACTTTTTATTATGGAGAATTTAGATGCTCTGTATGACGCTGCCATTGCCGGAGATGCTGATTCCATAGCTAAATTGGAGACGGAAGCTGATAGACTTAACCGAGACGAACAAACAATCCTTCATATAGCATCCAGAATGGGAAATACAGAACGTGTGCGATTCATTCTGAGGGAGTTTGCACACAAAAATCTTTTGGTCAAGCTGGATAATAAAAATTGCACTGCACTTTGCTGGGCTGCATATTTGGGACACACTGAAGCGGTTGAGGTCCTGATTGAAGCAGCCAGACATTTGCCTCCTTCAGCTGATGATAATCCACTTTCTTCTTTTCAATCTTTTCTTAGGCATGCTGATCAAGATTTGGAGACTGCCTTATATTCAGCAATTAAGAATGGTCACGTGGCTGCTGCTAAGCTATTAGCAGAGGCCGATCCTAGCGATAGACATATCCAAAACAAGTATGGTCAAACTCCAATCTACATAGCTGCTGCAAGAGGGTACTTCGATATAGTGAAGATGATCTGTACAACTTGCACACCTCCATATAATTTGGATGGTCCTGATGGTAGTACTGCTTTGCACGCTGCTATTAAGAATGACAACGAGGATATTGAAGTGGTAGAGGTCCTCATTGGTGCAGCTAGACTTTCATCATCTTCTTCAGATGAAGACGATACTGATAGTTCTTTTCAAACATTCCTTACTCAAGTTGATGAAGATTTGGACACTGCCTTGCACATTGCAGTCAGGCAAGGTAACTCGGCTACTGCTGAGCTATTAGTAGAGGCCGACCCAACTGCTACATATATTCAAAACAAGGATGGTAAAACACCAATCTACATAGCTGTGGAAAGAGGGTACTTCGATATAATGGAGATGATCTGTACAACTTGCACAGCTCTATCTAATTTGGATGGTCCTGGTGGTAGTACTGCTTTGCACGCTGCTATTAAGAATCTCGGCAAAGGTATGTAATATATATCTATGTAACAATTCAATGTGTTAAATCCACGATTCACCAGGAAGAATTAAGAATTTTCAAACTATTCATATTTATATTAAATATTCAGCAAGGAAGAATTTTATAATATTTTGAATATTAACTATGTTTGTTTGATAGAATCTTAAATATGGTATTTGTTCTGATACTTTCACTTTAATTCCTAAGCAGCGATGAAAGAAGATAAACATGTGATCCGGATGATCATCGATAAATATCGGGATACTTTAACGGATTCAGATAAAACTAATAAGCAGATGCATAAAGATTTTATCAGATTATTTGATAAAACTGATGAGCACAGATGTACTATCTTAGAACTGGCGGTGGAGCAAAATAACGTGCCCGTGGTTAAATTGATATTAGCAGAGAATCCAGCCTACGGAGGAACGTCGAGTGCTCGTCACATTATCAGTCTAATGCCATTAATTTACAAAGCCACCGACAAAAAGTACACAGATATTGTCAAATTACTCACTCAAGCATACGAAAATCATCCAAGATCTTCTTGGTTTCCGGAGGCTTTTGAAATGTATGTTTCATGTCTAAAAATGGCTCATTTGATACCTGCTATTAAAGCCCGTCAAAGAGGTATGAAATATATACTACCGTTTTACTAATTTATATGAAATTTAATACTCCTATACTTTATTGCTCACTCGTCTCAAATTTTGTAGAGTATAATTGATTGGACTTCGATTATAATTTATATTATCCTTTTATATGTCTAAAAATATGAATAAATATATATTTTAAATTAGATTAGACTTAATTTCTAATAATATAATTTGATAATATTTTGGGAATATTAAATTAAGAAACAGTTTAAAATTGCTTTACTTTTAAAATTATTCTTATATAATTATAGAGTTTTTCTCCTTAAATCACTAGTACCGTTATTTTAAATTAGAAAAGTATATTTTAGTTAATAAAATAATATTGTTAACTGAACTTCAAGAAAATGTTCAAGACTATAATTTGATATGAGGTATTTTTTTTAAATAGTTTATTTAGTTTTCCAATATTATTTGATAAAACAATTTTATTGTACACATGCAAAATCTGTTTTTATTTATTTAGTATATTTAATAACTTATATTATATTAATAATATAAATAAACAATAAAAGCAGCTCGAAATCGGGGAGATTCCACTGCATTGTTTGGTTAACGCCGTTGATGTTTCTGAGAGTGACTTAAAGTTAGAAATAAGTCAAAAATTGACTTAAAGCCTATTAGGTATTTTTTCCGGTGATTTATTATTATTATTTTTTTGTTTTGATAAAAATTATTCATAAATTATTTTTATTTTTATTATTATATTTTTAAAAACTCATAAATCACTCATAATACAAAATTACCTAAATATGTATTTTAAACTTCCGCTTATCATGTTAAGCCATTTAAGTTATAAGTCACAATTTTAAATTTAATCAAACATGCTATAAATCATATGTAATATATTTTATGTTTTCCCGCAAACTTTATATTATTGTGTGAAAAAAGTGACCACTCCAAGTATATATTTTAATTTTGTGATCAATTTGTCTCACGGTTCTGAAAAATTAAAGGAATTGGTTGTAGAGTAAGAATTAATTTGAATATCATTTGATAATTTAAAACTACAAATATAAAGAGTATATATATTTTGATGTAATTTATATATTTGTTATAACATTTTTCTCAGAATTGGCCTCCGAACTATTGGACACGGATGGAGCAAGAATAGTGAACTTTGTTGACAATCTAGGCTGGACGGCACTTCACCATGCCGTGTATTATGAATTCGATTCAATAATTCACATTTTAATATCAAAACAAAAGACTTTTGGACACCAATTTTTATATAAAGATAATGCATTAACACCGTTTCATATAGCAGCTGAGAAAGGATATACTTCAACGATGATACTTCTTATGCAATTATGGCCATCTTCGTCTTCAGCATGTACCGCTATTGATAGAAATGGACAAAATATACTACACTTGGCATCGTTACAAAGTAAAAAAGAGACGATACACGCTATTTTAAAATGTTGTCCAGAAGGGTATAAAAACGACTTGGTGAATAAGCAAGATATAAATGGTGATACACCACTTCATATACTTATCCGACGAGGTTGTTTCGTTCCTCAACTCATGAAATATAGAGAACTTGATACAATGATAAAAAACAAAGATATGTGGAGTCCTGCAGACATGCTCTATTTTGAAGATGAAATTAGCAATGATCAGGTATTTCAAAATTTTATTTTATTTTATTTCTACACTGATTTATAAAATAATTAAGTCACACACACGTATATAATATATTTTATTATAAAAACTTAAATATTTTTTGTTTTAATTTGATTTGGAAATATATCACATTTATAATATTATTATATATAAGAATTTATTTTAACATAAATATTTTTATTATTATAATTCAATATAAAATATTTAATTATCCAATTTCAAAAACAGTTCATATATATAAATATATATAAATATTTTTAATATTTTATTTTAAGAAACAAATGTAATTCTTATTAAAATAATTAATATCGTTTGAAAGGCTAAATAATTTATTTAAAAAAATCAAATGTCATATTATTACATCTATATCTGAATTTAAAAATATCATATTTAACATACTATTTTAAAAAGTAGCCAGGTTATATTAGAACTAAATTCGAGTAATAATTTTCTAAGTTGGAAATTGAATTTTAATACTCCTCCGTCCCATATTAGTCTCTTTTAGGAAAAAAATTTGTCTCATGATAATTGTCCAATTCTATTCAAATTATCCATTTTTTTTTTGACATTTTCAATATAAAACTTATTTTTTTTTAATATAATATAGTCATAATAAATATGATACGCGTGAAAAATTATTGTACAACTAAGTTTTCTTAATATACGTTATTTTTCCAAAACAGACTATTAATATGGGACGGACGAAGTATTTATTAGCAAATAAAGATAATAAATGTTGTTGATTATTGGGGTCTGTGCTTTACAGGTACAAATTAAAATTGCACTTGAGACTAATTACGAAACCAATATTTCTGAAAGTTCAGTGCCACATAGTAAACGAAGGGCTAAAGATGTGATGTTTAATGAACGTGAAAAAGAAGATCGAGAAAAGTATAAAAAAACTCATGCCAATATTGGCGATTGGTTTGCCGATGCTGTTGCTGGACATGCTATTGCCAAAGCTGTATTGGAGATTGAAGCAGATACACTGAACGAAGAGGAAGGAACTATCCTTCACCGGGAATCAAGAAAGGGAGATTCAGAAGGCGTGCGATATATTCTGAGAGAGTTTGCAAACAAAAATCTTTTGGTCAAGCTAGATTATCATAAACGCACTGCACTAACTTGGGCTGCATATTGTGGACACACTGAAGTGGTTGAGATCCTCATTGATGCAGCAACAAATTTGCCTATTTCAGAAAATAATTCAGTTACTTCTTTTCAAGCTTTTATTAGGCAAGCTACTGATCTAACGGGGAACACTGCCTTACATTTGGCAGTCATTAATGGTAATGTAGCTATTGTCAAGCTATTAGTAGAGGCCGATCCAAGTGATGGCCATATTCAAAACTATGAAGGCAAAACTCCAATATACATAGCTGCGGAAAAGGGGTACAAAGATATAATCAAGGTGATCTGTACAACTTGCAGAGCTCTGTCTTTAGAGGGTCCTGGTGGTAGGATGACTGCTTTTCATGCTCTCCTTAAGAATATCCGACAAGGTATGCAGAACACAAGTAATTAATTTAATTAGGTTTCGAGTATTCTATTAGAATGGGTATATATAATCTGGATCTTCATATCGTCTTTATCTTAATTAACTTCCCCTAAATGATTCAGCAGAAACCAATATTAACCTAGCAAAATATATTTACATATCAAATACGTTTTGTTTCGTATATCAATATTGAATGGAACACGTGTCAAATAGTATTTTCACTTGACTTTCAGTGACGAAAGAAGGAAGGGATGTGATTGAGATGATGATTAATGCAGCCAAACGTTGGAGCGCAGAGGAGGCATCACATGTAAGTTTTGAAGCATTATGTGAAAGAACCGACGAGTCTGGAAGCACTATTTTACAACTGGCGGTGGAGAGAAACTATGTGGATGCAGTTGAACTAATATTACTAGAAGATCCAGGGCGTGGAAATAAAAAACATAGTCTCATGCGTTTAATCTATAAAGCCATCGATGAGCAGCTTAGTAAGGATATTGTCAAATTACTCTCTGAAGCTTACGAAGCTGGAATCAACTCCGATCATAAAGGTGTGGTCGCTTTAATTCTTGCTATCAAAGCGGGCGAGCAAGGTACGTACGCAGTAAATTTAATGGAGTTTAAATATTTTCATATATGCAGGAATAAATACAAGATTTTTTTTTTTTTTTTTTACTTTTGTTTGACATAATTTATGCATTTTGAATATGTACGTGATAAATATTTTCTTTTCAGAAGAATCTATACAACGTCTCTTGAGAGATGCCAAACGCCTTGTAAGTTTTAATGACGATGAAGGATGGACACCACTTCATTATGCAACTTCTCACGAATTAGTTTCAATATTTGAAACCATCATTGAAGTGCAAAAGGATGTTGGACATCAATTTGTGTATGGAGATAAGGTATCAACGCCACTTCATGTAGCAGCCGAATATGGATTTACTTCTACACTTATACGACTTATGGAATTATGGCCAGCTTCCTCTTCTGCATACACAGCTGTTAACAAAACTGGTCAGAATATACTACATGTAGCGGCAGCTGAAAATAGAAAAGAGATGGTACTAGGTATTTTGGAATATTGTCCGGAAAAGTATAAGGAAAGTATTTTTAAACAGAAAGATGCTAGTGGCAATACACCTCTCCATCTTCTTATTTCTCATGGTTGTTTCATTCCGGAACTCATAAAACACAAAGGACTTACAACGGCAAAAAACAATGATAATTATACTCCTCGGGACATGTTGTATTGTAAAGATGAGATTGTTGCTGATCAGGTACGTAGAAAACTTCATTTTATTTTGTCAAATTTATGGAAACTAGTTTTTGATTCTATCTTGGCACAATCATATTATAGATCGAGGATCATGTTTCAAACTCTAATTATTAATTGTTGGTTGTCCTCTATATATATGTAGGTGCAAATTAAAATTGCACTTGATGATGTCCAGACTATTAAGTCATCTTGGAAGTTTTGGGGTAAAATCATGAAGAAGAGAACGGTTACTTGGCAAAGCGCAGTCCCCCTTAGTAAACGAGACAGAAAAGATGCAACATTTGATGCTGGTAAGAAAAGGTGGATGGATGAAAAGTATAAACAGATGAAACAAGATCTAGAAAAATATAAATCGAGGACCAACACCCAGATACTTGTTACTGCACTAATAACTACAGTAACTTTCACGGTAGGATTTACTATACCAGGTGGTCTCCGCCAAAGTGGAGGAGAAGATGAAGGATTGGCAGTTCTTTCAAAAAAGAAAGCTTTTAAGGCATTTATGGTATCAGATGCATTAGCTCTACTGCTGTCAACATCTTCTTTGTTCTTCTACTTTCTTGAATCAATGAGTGAAGATCTTCACCAAGTGGCAAAACTCAATGCTGCATCAACTGTGCTCAACATTGTTTCTGTTGTGGCAATGATGTTGACTTTTATTGCAGGAACATATGTGGTGTTATCCGACACACCAACTCTCGCCATCACCATTTGCATCATCGGTTCCCTGTTCTTTCTACTTATCATTATTCTATTGATCAAAATAGTATATGACCGTCAAGTGAAAAAAAGGAATAAAGATTAAGGATGCCTATTGTTATTTCCATATGCTTTTATGAATTTCTAATTTTTCTTGATGTTATTTGCCAAAAAAAAAGTGCTCAATAATAATATTTCATGCAATATTTTGTACCTATAACCTAATACATGTTTACAAGAGTGTTAACGATCTCGATTATAAGTATAGTATCAAGACCTCAAGTTTTAATTTAGACTTCATTAGATGTGTGTGTTTTTAAAATACACTAGCTAGATGTGTTTTTAGTTCTTTCTAAAGTATAAATTACAGTTCTATCTGTTTAGTTACATTATAAGTTGGAAGCAAAACTACCATGTCCCTTCTCTCTATTTAGTTCATACCTCCGTATTCAAAAATATGACTACAGTTGATCTATCATGTACACTTTGTACTGTGAGTTTTATTTTTTTTTACCTTATTTAATTCTTCACGAACTCCACTCTGTATTTTTGATGAATTATCCTTGTTTCGGCTAATTTAACGGAATTATATGGTTAAAATGATTTTGTTAACATTGTGTACCTGTTGTTTTTTTGGCAATTGTTTGCCAAGTACTACTTTTATAGTGCTAGTGTGTTATTATGCTTCAGATGAAATGAATTTACTAGGGATGACTATAGTGCAGTTTGGTGCGATTTCAACTTAAAATCCAACAGTAAGATAACAGATGTTAATGCATGAACAAATATATAGTTTGTAATATGTAGCATTAGGTCTTAGCTAAAACCTTACTTACTATATATGCATCAGTTGCGTTGTTAGTTTGAATCTCTCCCAAATGCTTACCGTTAGTGCAGGAAAAGCTTGTTACATTATATTTTCTGTTCTTCAAGTCTCGAGATAAGATATCAACTGCTGAAATGTCTCTTTAAGGGCGATGGAGGATTTCATAATCATATTCCAACTATTTTGCCACCCATTTCTGCTCTGTATTGAATCAAGATCCTGCTCTGTGAAATGTAAATGAGTACTAATGATTTATCCTTTTTTTGTTATGCGCAGGTTTGTATACATTTAGAATTTTATAAAATCAAAGATAACAGATGTTGAATGAATAGAAATATGTATAATTATGTTTTTAGCAAAGACCTTAATATATGGCAACTTGTGCAGCAATTATTTTGGTGCCTATAAATATCACAAGAACGGATGTACTCAGAATGTAATTTCATTACAAAGAAAAGGATTCAGAAATTAGTTGCAAGTGATGAAAAACTTCAGTCCTAAGAACTTACCATCGACTCCCGACAAGCTATGTGGTTTTGCTAGTTCTTTCAAGAATTTTAAAACCTTTGCCTCCTCACAACCAATAGTTCAATCAGTTTTGTTATCTTAATTTTGTTTCTTGGAGGGCATTCTTCAAGTTTGTTCAGCTTTATTATCTTTTCTAATAGGAATATTAAGAAAAAAATGATGGACCTATAGCATTTGTAAGGAAAATACAAACATTGCTTTTAGTCTGAGGATTTTCATTGAATTTTAAGGGGATACATTGAGAACAGGGAGAAATTATCCAAGCAGTTTTAGTCTTCTAAAGAAGGCCCAAAAGAAATATGCGCGGAGGTATAATAGAACATACGATCCAGTAAAGAGCACAGTTTGTAGCTCTTGCTCTCTTTTATGGTAGTAAAATTTTGACCACAAGTCCACAACCACTTCATTGTGCCTTGCATGACCTTCCCTCGTAAAGATAATGAAGTTTAGAGGGTAAAGGATAGAATAGCCTTAAATTATCTATTAAAAGTTCGCAATTGCTTCATACATGAGGATTTACAAATAATTCTCTCAGGATTCTAAATTGGTGACTGAAACACTTCCCCAAATTGAAATTTTGAAAGTGTCGTAGGCACGATTTGTTGTGAGATGTAAATCAAATGAAATATCAAATTTGGACAAACTATTATGATTGTCTAAAGCTTTTCTTTCTCAAAAATGACAAGGCGACTAACATTTTATAAGGCTAGTTATTTTTGGTTTTGAGTAGCAAGTTTGGCGCATTTAAAGATTTTCGCACCCAACTGAATCCTTCATGGTCTCTGTGGTGGTGAGTTTGTTTCATTTAAAACCATAGTGAGCCGCAGTTGCAGGTTTTTAGATGCCTTCGTTAAATGAACTAGATTTTCACGTGCATTAAGTATCTAAACTCTTAAACCACTTGAAATGCCCAAAATCAATGCACTAAATTGGCTATCAACTAATTATGTAAAAGCTAAGACTAACTGCCAATTAGTCTTGTCAAACTTTTCATATATAAACAATCAACAGGCATTCAATTTATATCTGAAGCAAGAACTTATAATATGGCCGGGTTATTCTTATAACAATCCTTCATCTTAGCGACAACTTGTGTATGGGTTGTCTCAGTCAAAATATATGTATTTGTGTAAGAGAAAATAATTCCGGCATTGTGGGAAACTTATCTCCAGGACGGTTTCCCTTATTGTAAGTCCCTGTTTCCAATGGAGGAGTATTTTATTAAGAGAACCCCTTGACTGGTGTGGGCAGTCATTCAGATAATAATCTGGCTGAATTAGGAAATGAAACTATCAAGGAAGATGATCAAGCTGTTTACAAAGTCAACATTTGCAAAGCAGTCGACATCATGTATTAAAACAATATTAATTAGGTATTCCTCAATTGATTTTAGCATTTTGTTGGAGTATCTTTTTCATTGTTATCATACTATCCTTTCTTATCTTCTCCAACATGTAACTTCCAGGTTTTTAACTTTGGATGACTCCTTTTTGCTAGAACATCAGGCAACTTTGAGAGCAATGTAGGTTGTATTATTATGTTAGATTTGGTTGCATATAAACTGATGGCTTTTCTTATGCACATTATTACTATTGCCCTCAGGTATGAATTGGTGGAATTCTTATCTATTTCTACATATGTGACAGTACAGATATATTTGCTGATTCAACCAAGGTACTGTCTATCTAAAAACTATTTCATCGACTTGCTATAAAATTAATGCGAACTACTAGAGGGGACGTTAATATGAACTACAAAAGTAAGTGATCATGTTGCATCTATATGAGAAGAAAGTCTTACACTCACAGACACATATCCTTGCTGTTTCTCATGTTATGCATGGACTGAAAGTATACTACTTCTCTACTTACGTCAGTGTGCTTTATGACTGCCATATAACACACAGCTTTTGGCGGGCATCTTTATAAAGTACTGAATCTTAAGATTCCTTTTTCATGTCGTGGTGTTTAAATTTCACCAAGCTATGGAAGTTCTAGGCTCTAGATTTAATAACGTGGTTCTAGTGTTAATCCAGTGATTTATGAATTTCGTTTTCCTTGAACAGAGCTACAGTCGAGATCTTTTGCTATTTCTGTTCATTCTTCTTATCATAGTGTCAGTAATGACTTCTCTCAAGAAACATCAGGACAAATCATATTTTTCTAGAAAATCATTACTGTACTTAAATCGGCATCAGACAGAGGAGTGGAAAGGATGGATGCAGGCATGCTTTTACATCATAACTATTGCCGAACAATTATTTATTTCATTCTTTGAATTGTGGTAGCATGTCTTGTTATTACTCAGTTTTACTAAAACAAATTTAGTTGCGTCTGTATGAATACTCCTTTGGTTCTAGAAAATGAGGTTTATAACTTTAGATTGCAGATGATAAAAGATTACTGTTATGCCCAATATTTGGACATGGGTCCTAGGCAGGCCCAATGGCATAAGGTGGCCGGCCCACCTCGCATCTGGGCTCACATGGCTTCAAAGCCCACATCCAGCTCGCATCGTGCTAAAGATGATAAAATATTCTAAGGGCCTTGGCCTAGCGTGAGGTCGCATCGCTAGCTCACCAGCCATCAGCTTCAAGAAGGAAGAGAGAGGAGAACCGGCCCCCAGCCCGGTTCGCTTCTCATCACCACCCAGGCCGCATGGACTTGACAGAGAGGCCCTCAGCCCGGCTCGCTTGGACAGACTCACTGCCTTCAGCTCGCTTCGCTAGCCCGGAGTACTTAGCACGGATTTCTCATAACTAGCTGAAAGGCTCCTAGCCTCATGGGCTCACCTCACTTGCTAGCCCCACGGGCTCTCATCTCATCAAGGGATCCACACATGATCACCTCTACATACTATTCCCGTGAGGCCACATCACGCACAACCGCTCCCGCGAGGCCATATCGCGCATAACTCCCTATGGGAACCCCTTGCTCTACAACTCCATGACAGCCCCCGGAGCTTAACGGGCTTGGGCCATGGCAGTTACAGACATTTGGGAAGTTTGCCCTCCACATCCACACAGACTTGGGCCAAAGCCCAGCACGTCTAAGGATTTGGGCCTGATGGACCGGACCAATACCTAGCCCATATAGGTAACTTGTCCTCCAAGAACTATGTGTAGCTTGAACCCCTATATAAAGGGTACGTAGGCCTCTTGTTTCAGTTGAGACAACAGTTGGCAGCAAGAGAACACATATTTTCTCTGGCCTTCTAACGAATCAACAACAAGATCAGCTACCAAAATCCATCACTTTCCTCCCGTGTTCTTCACGTTCTTCATCAAGTTCATAGCAAAATCATCATATTTTGCTCCGTGATTCCAGCAAACCTCCAAATTACTGTTATACCAGTTTCTCCCTATAACAATTGGCGCTAGAAGGAGGGCTACTTGACATCTGAGGGAGAAGGATGTCTAACTCTAGGAAAACCGAAAACTCATCAGAAAGTGACAGAGCTGGGGATGACGAGACCCCGAGAAATACCAACGAGAATCCGCCTCAGACTGACCCCAAGCTCTTGGAATTCATAGATAAGATGAACCACCAGATTCTCGAGTTCAACAAAAGAATGAGGCGGATGAAGAGGAGAAGCGCCTCTAGGAAAGCTAGCATGAGCATCCGGCGAAGGATGAGGAGGGCCAACAAGTCTAAGCAGCTAAAATTGACTGTGAAGTCTCGTGACCTCATGAACGACTTCAATGATGAAGCCGGAGATGAAGGAAATGATGAATCGTTAGAATGGGATGAGGTGCCCCCAGTCAGGCGCGGCAGGCCCATGAGACCCCTCACAGGTCGCTTCATGGCCCAGCCCCCTCTGAGGTGAAGGCAACCAGTGTTTTTGATAGGGTCGGAAAGAAACTAATAGAACATGATCTAAGGAGGAAGCTGGAGAGAGCCCGAGCAAAAACAATGAGGAGAGACCCCTGAGTCCGGCACATAAAGCGGAAGGACCCCCTCGCCATCGCGAGCGTGCTAGGTCCCCACATCGTGCTCGTAGACCGGAGAGGTCCCCTCCCAGAGACGAGAGGAGATAATCAAGACAGAGGAAGAAATGAGGAAGCTCAGTCTTTGGTAAGTGAAGAAGGTGGAGGCCGAAGACATGAACAAGGATCGGCTCCATCACACAAAGCTATCAACAATAATAGATCTCCCCAACGGGATAACTCGAGAAGTCACAGTCAAGCGCGGCAGGCCCATAAGACCCCTCTCAGGTTGCTTCATGGCCCAGCCCCCTCTGAGGCGAAGTCCACCAGTGTTTTTGATAGGGTCTGGAGAAGACTAACGGAACATGATCTAAGGATAAAGCTGGAGAGAGCCCGAGCTAAAAACACTGAGGCGAGGCCCCCGAGTCCAGCATGTGAGGCGGAAGGACCCCCTCGCCATCGCGAGCGCGCCAGGTTCCCGCATCGTGCTCATGGACCAGAGAGGCCCCCTCTCAGGGGAAGAAATGAGGAAGCTCAGTCCGCGATAAGTGGAGAATGCGGAGGCCAAAGGCGTGAGCAGGCACCACCTCCATCACATAGAGCCAGCAATGAAAACAATAACGAGGAGAGGCTGGGAAACCTTCGCATGAACGATCTTAGATAGCTCTTGGAGCGTATGGAGAAAGAGAAGAATGCTCCAAATCCTATCTCCTCTCAGTCGCCTTTCACTAATGAGATCCGGGTCGCACCTCTGCCCGTCATCTTCAGAAACAATCCAAATCTCACTTTCAATGGTGATACTGATCCAGCCGAATACATAATCCGCTTCAATACTAAGATGGAGGTCTACCAGGTTTCCACTCTAGCCCGCTGCCGGCTCTTCGCCGCCTCTCTCAGAGACAGTGCCCAACAGTGATTCTCCAAACTCGGGCCCGTTATGATCGACTCTTGGGAACTACCGCCAACATTATTTATTTCAAGACTTCGTATGAATAAATCATCCTAAGTCTCGGGGGGTAGTAGTGTTATATAAACACCTCTTCGAGCTGATATAAGTCCGGACTATGATAATGTGTGGCCAAAACACGCGAACTAGGTGAGGCCTAATGGCCAGCCAAGCGACGCGACGTGGCGCCAGCGACGTGAGGCCATAAAAATAAAGGCTAGCGACGCGAGGCTAAAGCCACGGGCCCCGTTACAGTGAAGTACAGGCCAGCACGAAGGCGAGGCCACTTCTGTTCGAAGAAACTCGAACTGGGCCCCCTCATGCGAGGCCAGATATAAATGGGCAAATTGAAACGAACTCAGGAGTAGCGACCTGGAAGCAGTTGGTCATTTTGCAAATGTGAAAAGCAACGAAGTCTGCTAATCAATGAAGCAATGCAATCCCTCAAAGCGATCAGAAATAGCTATGTCAATGAGTGGCCAGAAATCATAAAGCTAGGCGAGGCCTAACGGCCAGCCAAGCGATGCGACATGGGGCCCGCGTCACCACATAAATGGACGTTGCGAGGCCACAACCACGGGCCCCTTTGGAACGAGCTCAGGCCAGCATCGGTGCGAGGCCACTCGGTTCTAAGGCATACAAATCGGGGCCCCCATACGAGGCCATAAACATGCGAAGAAAAGCTAAGTGGTGCGAGGTCATTAAAGCGACCACAAAATAGTTTTACAAAATCAAAAGAAACACGCAACATGGAGATGTAACATGCGTCACGAGCAGAGTATTAAAGCATGCATAAAATAAAGGGATACGAGCAGAATGAAGATTGAAAAGTTTAAAAGCATTAGAAATAAATCGAGTCAATACAAGTGCAAAGCATAGTCGGTGCCCAATGAAGCGAGGCGAATTGGTCAGCGTCTTCAACGAGGCCTAAATATCAGTCTGGTTCATCTTAAAGGAGACCCCACAATCAAAGATCCAGTGTGACCTCGGGTTATTCTGAAAAATGAAGACATTGAATGGTTATGTTTAAATACATTAAAAGCATTTAGTCACGAGGCGAGGCTGACGAGCCAGCTTTGGGCCAGCTGCATGATGCGAGGCTGACGAGCCAGCATCATGAAGCGAGGCCGACGTGCCAGTTTTGGGCCAGCTTCATGATGCGAGGCTGACGAGCCAGCATCATGAAGCGAGGCCTACGAGCCATCATCACAAGGAACAAATCATGTACTAAATCATCATCAAGGCATTATGAGAAGCGACCCGATTCTAGTGCGCCTCAATTCATGAGCCGAACTAACATGAGCTCACCTCGCTAGCCGACATAACTTGAGCTCCCCTCCCTAACCGATCTGACACGAGCTCCCTTCACTATGCGGTTCTACATGGACTTCTAATCAAAGCCATACTTGTTAGCTCACAATTTTATAGCTAGATTTTATCCTTCAACTCGGTTCGCTTCACGTCAACAAAGAAGTTCTTCAAGATTGGAAAATTGTCAAATATCTGATTCCACCTCGCATTCTCAATGGCAAGGAGGAATCGGGGGGTAGTAGTGTTATATAAACACCTCTTTAAGCTGATGTAATGACTCTATTGGCCCTATGTTCTTCAATTATTCAAGAAATATGCATGGTTTTCTTTCAAATTTTGTGTGTTGTATATCAATATCCATGAAAGTTCGTGCAGTTAGGGTCGGGCTGCGTCAATGTGCGGCCATAAATTGCAAAGCTAGGCGAGGCCTAATGGCCAGCCAAGCGATGCGACGTGGGGCCCCGTCGTCACCTAAATGTGCGATGCGAGGCCATAACCACGGGCCCCGTTGAGACGAGCTCAGGCCAGCATAGGTGCGAGGCCATCTGGTTCAAAAATGAACGAGCCAGGGCCCCCATGCGAGGCCATAGTAGAACGGGCAGGAAAGACTGAGATCGTTGAAACGACCTGAAAACAGTTATCAGTTGTGAAGAAAAATAATAAAGAAAATGAAGCAAAGGCTAGCACGAAGGCGAGGCCATTTGTGTTAGAAGATGCTTGAACAAGGCCCCCTCGTGCGAGGCCAGCTCGAAATGGGCAAATAAGAAGCAAGTTCAATAATAGCGACCTGGAAGCAGTTGATTATTTTGAAAATATGAAAAGGCAAGGAAAAGCTACGACAATGTGCGGCCAGAAATTGCCTAGCTAGGCAAGACCTGTTGGCCAGCCAAGCGATGCGACGTGGGGCTCCGTCGTCACCTAAATGTGCGATGCGAGGCCATAACCACGGGCCCCGTTGGGACGAGCTCAGGCCAGCATCGGTGCGAGGCCATTCGGTTCTAAGGCATACGAACCGGGCCCCATGCGAGGCCATAACCATGGGAGCTGATATGAAGCAAGCCTGTTTAACGCGATCTGGGAATGGTTGGCATGTACAAAAAAAAACTACTAGCCTCGCGAAGCGAATCCTTAATCAATTTGTTAAAGCGACCTCAAAGTAGTACAGATTCTACGGAAATATGTAACAAGAAGATACACTATGCGATGCAAACAAATATCAAAAGCATGTATATGTAGTGCGATGCGAACAGAAAGGAGATGAAGAAATCAAAGCATTAAAATAAATGTTGAAGTGAATACAAATGCGAGGCATAGACGGTGCCCATAACCCATCAAATTCAGCTCGCAAGTGAGCGCAAAATACTTATAAAAAATATTCAACGCTACAAGAAAACAAGTAAAGATATCACGAAGCCTCCTCCTGCTGCTGCTCTTCGGCCCGCTTCGCTTCGAGCTCGGCGGCTCGCTGGGCAGCTTCCTCCTCCATCTCCTTGCGAAGTGCCTCGGCATAAACCCTGGTCGCCTCCCCGAGCTGGCCCCAGTCAAAGCCTGGCAGCTTCTTCATAAAGGTCTTCATGAACTTGACCTGGCCTAGAGCAGATGCTTCCTTTTCAGCGACCTCCTTCTCTTTAGCGAAGTTCGAGATCGCGTCCTCCTGAGCGGCGATATGGTTTTGGAGTTCGCTAAGATGTTCATCAAAGGCTTGCTTGTCTGAAGCTCTATCCTTTTCCAGCTTTTTGAGCTTGCCATTTGCGGCTCGGAGATCCTTTCTCACCAGCTCGGTTTCATCTTTCAACTTCTTCTTGTGGTCCTCGACCAGCTTTTTCTTCTCAGACTCAAGGGACTCAACCTTGAAATTTAGGATAGCATTTTGCGAGGACAGGGCCCGAATCTCCTTCTGCCGGCTTGCTTGCCTATAAAATAGTTCAGCAGCGGCCCGAGTCAAGGCCGAGTTATTTTTTTCAAGGGAGGACTGAGCCCACAAATTGAGATCGCTCTCGGAGACACAAGAATGAGCTAGCTTCGCAAATGCAGTGGCAGAAGCATGGGGAGGAACAGTGGCCACGACCGCATCCTTGCTCGGCCCGCTTCGCAGTTTTTTTAGGTCGGCCTTTCCAACCTCAGCATCCAGCTGCCTCTTCCTTGATTCGTCCCGAGGAGGCTTGCTGCCCGAAGTCTTCAGATCCTTGGTTGAACCGAGTTGAATGGGTTTAAGAGCGACCCCAGTAATGGCCACGTCGTCATCCTCCTCGGTGAAAGGGGGGGAGCAATGTTAGACTTTGACATATCTGCACAAAAAATATGAAGCGGTCAGAAAGCAGTTATAAAAAAAATGATGATGATATGACAATGCAAATACGAAACATATGTATGCGGTGCGAATAGAATGATAAATACGAAGTGATAATCATCGGGGTGTACCGGACTCAATCCGAGATCGCTTCGCAGGGCGTTTCTTAGACGTGCTTGCGATGGCTTTTCCCTTTTTGGGAGTTAGCCTCGCTCCTTCCCTCAGAAATCCGTGAGCGACCAAATTTGAGGTCGTCACCAGCTTCTTCATATTTCTGTCTTCTAGGGGCAAGTGCAGCAAACTATCGGCTCGTGCTTTGGCCTCGCCAGACAACGTGGTGCGAGTAGGGGCGACTGGATAAAGATATTGGTTAGTAAAAAAGTTTTTAATTAAAGGAATGAGGAAGGTTCGAAGCGAGGACAAGCCACTTACTTGGTTTATAGTTAAAATGGGTTTGAGCCCTGGCCACATCGAATATGTAAAAATATGATTCGTTCTAGTGACCCACGTTGCTCGGAGCCCCGTGTAGCAGGTTCTTCCCGTTGAACTCGGGCCACACCGACAGATAAAGATACCCAAAATCTTTCTTGCCCGAGGACTTCAGATTTAGGAAGTATCCAAGAGTCTTTGCGTCGAGATCAGGATACTTCAACTTTTTGTAGAGCATAAACAAGGCAATGGCCGACCTCCATCCATTCGGATTTACTTGAAGAGGGGCGACGTGAAAGTACTTGCATACATCTTGGACGAATG
Source organism: Oenanthe sinensis (assembly GCA_028671895.1). NCBI lineage: Eukaryota > Viridiplantae > Streptophyta > Magnoliopsida > Apiales > Apiaceae > Oenanthe > Oenanthe sinensis. The sequence goes on from JAPMAC010000198.1 coordinate 5,926,663, forward strand.
GATGCATGGGTGAGGCGATCCCAACCTTTAACAGCGAGGTGGAGAGAACCATTCTAGGGATGCGACCCCCATTCTCTTCGTGGTTGAATCTATAGCATCTTTGATGAGGGCGAGGCAGAACGATGCGACCTTCTAACCTAAATTGCTCGACCACCTCGGCCAGTGACTCCGAGGTCAAATTAGTCTTTAGATCACGAGCTGCAAGCACTCGAGGAGAGGATGACCTCGTTGAGGAACTGATCGCACCATCACCATTAGGCTTCGCACCTATATAAATTGGCTTCTCAAGCTCAGGCTGGTCGGGAGGTATATAGGCCTCGCCATCGGAATCCTCGGGAAGGAACTGATAATTTTCCAGATCGATTGCCCTAGTCACATCATCATCCTCCTCGCTGTCTGAAGACTCGATCCAATGCGAGGTCGCTTCATCATCAAGATCAAGATTATCATCCATGCGAACCCGTTTATCCTTTGGCTCGCGAGGTTCATTGTATGCACTTCCAAGCTCACTCCAGATCGAGTCGCTGCGGACGGAAATTGGTCGTTGTGGATGAAGGGGTTCATCGTCAGCTTGGACCCGGGCAGTCTGCTCCGCGATCCGACAAACAATTTCCATCTCGGCTACATCCTTCTTAAGAGGGCCCGGCCCGCGATTTAAAAAAGATAAGTCAATGGGGCTTGGCCGGGCCGACCTTTTCTTCTTCCAGGCATTGGGATCTCCATTCCTGGGAGAGTCTTCAATCGACCAGGTCGGGTCGAAGAATAAGTTAAAAGAATCTGAGCTCGTTTGTTCTACCCGAGCTATATTCGCGGCCGCTTCCTCGCTGATTTCTGTCCCTGGGACAATCGGATGACGATACGTGCCCGAGATCTCATTCAGCTCGCGTTGGAATTCACGCAAACCCCTCAGTTCCTTTGGGTAATGGCTGAGAGGCGAAGACGTGCTAGTGGCCGAATCGCTCGACATCTGAAATGGATGGTGAATTGATTAAGGTGTGTGCTCTAAAATGCTAAGTGTCCTCACATCGCACACGAACCGGTCCTAAATCTAAGGTTGAGATTGCGACGCGAGGAGAAGTGAGATATGTGAGATGATGCGACCCGGGGAGTAGGGTCGCATCGCATGGAAAACATAGATGTGGACGCTTAAACAAATGTTATATATGCAAAGACAAAAATAATGAGTTCGGGTCGTTACCTTTCGTGTGAGAAGGTGGGCTCGAGTCTGTCGAGGAAGAGTGTTCGGAACCCTGCTCGCTAGAAAATTCCGGCGGGATTGGATGAACAAATCGAGTTCGCACGTGGATTCTGGGCATGAAAATCAGCTGAAACCACCGTTTGATCCTTGGGCTCTCGGACAGGTTTTCTCGAAAATGATTCTGGAAATGATTAGAAATTATTGGAAAGTCCACATATTTATAGGCAACTGAGGAGAGAGAAACGACCAGGACACGTGGCACGATCTTGGCCACCCATCTCGATCTGATGCATGCGACGTCATCGTAAGCATATACAGCCTCACCACCAACGGCTATATTCTAGCTCGCATCGCGCGAGAGACCCCTTCAATTGCCTTGAAGTTTAAAGGGTTTAATGTGGTCAGATCGGTCCGTTTAACATCCAGGTCGCAATCATAGATGCATTTTCTTGAAGAAAATGTTGATAACTCACAAAGGCTTGGCGGATCGCTTCGCATCTCTGTTAGAAGCCTTCTTCTGGTCGCTTCGCATGGAAGATTTCTGGCTTCAATTATTGTCTGATTCCACCTCGCATCGCTAATGGCAAGGAGGAATCGGGGGGTAGTTGTTATGCCCAATATTTGGACATGGGTCCTAGGCAGGCCCAATGGCATAAGGTGGCCGGCCCACCTCGCATCTGGGCTCACATGGCTTCAAAGCCCACATCCAGCTCGCATCGTGCTAAAGATGATAAAATATTCTAAGGCCCTTGGCCAAGCGTGAGGTCGCATCGCTAGCTCACCAGCCATCAGCTTCAAGAAGGAAAAGAGAGGAGAACCGGCCCCCAGCCCGGTTCGCTTCTCATCACCACCCAGGACGCATGGACTTGACAGAGAGGCCCTCAGCCCGGCTCGCTTGGACAGACTCACTGCCTTCAGCTCGCTTCGCTACCCCGGAGTACTTAGCACGGATTTCTCATAACTAGCTGAAAGGCTCCTAGCCTCATGGGCTCACCTCACTTGCTAGCCCCACGGGCTCTCATCTCATCAAGGGATCCGCACATGATCACCTCTACATACTGCTCCCGTGAGGCCACATCACGCACAACCGCTCCCGCGAGGCCATATCGCGCATAACTCCCTACGGGAACCCCTTGCTCTACAACTCCATGACAGCCCCCGGAGCTTAACGGGCTTAGGCCATGGCAGGTACAGACATTTAGGAAGTTTGCCCTCCACATCCACTCAGACTTGGGCCAAAGCCCAGCACGTCTAAGGATTTGGGCCTGATGGACCGGACCAATACCTAGCCCATATAGGTAACTTGTCCTCCAAGAACTACGTGTGGCTTGAACCCCTATATAAAGGGTACGTAGGCCTCTTGTTTCAGTTGAGACAACAGTTGGCAGCAAGAAAACACATATTTTCTCTGGCCTTCTATCAAATCAACAACAAGATCAGCTACCAAAATCCATCACTTTCCTCCCGTGTTCTTCGCGTTCTTCATCAAGTTCATAGCAAAATCTGTTAGAAGTCAAACTCTCTGGAAACAAAATTAAAACAGCTGGGTTAAACCATGCATAATATCTTCCTGAAAATAAGGTGGCTAGTACAGCTATGTTTTATATGTAATCTATATGTGTATGTCAACAAATACAGCTCCTTGAAAAGTGTTGGTTAGCCAAGTCTTTTTTGGTAGGCTATTATTAAAAGCTTATGTAAGAAGTCATGTTTGAATCCTAGAAAAAAGGTAGGCTGCACAGAGAAGGCAACAGAGCTGGTCATGGGTAATATGAATGAAGCTCCTGGAATCAAGGTGGGCTAATCTGGAAGAGTCAAAAACTAGTAGAAATTTATAGATAGGTGATGTAAGGCATGACTGCATGTTAGTATTTTAGAATCTATAAATAGCTGGTCATTTATGTTGTAAGTACAATAAGATAGAAGTGAGTTTGAAAATACCAAGTGAAATATTTGTGTAAAGAAAAAGAGCAGAAGCTCTGTGTCTTTGTTTGAAAAAAGAAAAGGCAGTAGCCTTGTGTATGTCAAGAGAGGAAAAGCTGTAGCTTATTATTATTATTATTATTATATATAAACAAGCGTGTGTATACTCCTACAATCAGGTGCTGGAAGTTTAAAGTTATAAGCCCCGACTCATACACGTTTCCAACAAGTGGTATCAGAGCTAAGGTTCTGTCCGAGGAAAAATGGCGAATATGATGCAATCCCAAATTCCAAAATTGACGGCTACAAATTATGGAAATTGGAGTATCCAAATGAAGGTGTTACTCGGTTCCTATGATAACTGGGATATTGTTGAAAGTGGGTATAGCGAGCCCGTGGATGCAGCCGCTGAAGCAGTTCTTCCGAATGCCGAGAAGATGGCGTTAAAAGAGTCCCGTAAAAAAGACAAAAAGGCGTTATTCACAATTTTTCAAGGTGTTGATGAATCTACCTTTGAAAAAATTTCAGAAGCAAAAACAGCAAAAGATGCGTGGGAGATTCTGCAGAAATCCTTCCAAGGTGTTGAAAAAGTTAAAAAGGTGCGGCTCTAGGTACTACGCGGAGAGTTCGAAAATTTAAAAATGAAAAGTTCAGAAAATATTGGAGAATTTGTTACGCGTTTGAAAACGGTGACAAATGAGATGAAAAGGAACGGCGAAAGTCTCGATGATGTTCGGGTCATGGAAAAGCTTCTACGTTCGTTAACACGAAAATTTGATTATGTTGTTACATCTATCGAGGAGTCAAAGGACTTGTCCACAATTTCAATTGATGAGCTCGTAGGTTCTCTTCAAGCCCACGAGTCCCGGATGAACCAATATGATGATACAAGCCATTTGGAAAAGGCGTTGCAAAGTAAGGTGTCCATCGGTGAAAGCTCAGGCAGTAGCAATTATGTTCGTGGAAGAGGTGGCTTTAGAGGAGGCTACCGAGGTGGACGAGGACGAGGAAGACAACCGTTCAACAGAGGTCAGAAAAATGAAGGTTATCATCCATCTGGTCGTGGTCAAAATTTTAGAGGCCGAGGAAGAGGCAGTTTTCAACAAAGAGGTGATAAGTCTCAATTTCAGTGTTATAATTGTAATAAGTATGGCCATTTCAGTTATGAGTGTAGATCCCCGAAGGTGGAAGAAAGCAGTCATTTTGCAGCAGCAAAAGAAGATAAAGATGTTGGCACTGCAATGTTTCTCACTTACAAAGGAGATGAAGAAGGCAAGAAAAATACTTGGTATCTTGATTCGGGCGCCAGCAACCACATGTGTGGTCATAAGGATTTATTTACGACGATAGACGACACCATCAGTGGAGAAGTTACGTTTGGTGACTCGTCTAAGATTCCAGTCAAAGGGAAAGGTACTGTTACGATTATATCAAATAAAGGTGATAAGAAGTATATAAATGATGTGTATTATTTACCTGCTTTGAAAAATAATATCATCAGTCTTGGTCAGCTAGTGGAGAAAGGATATAATATTCAGATGCATGATAATTCTCTTATTATCATAAATCAAGCTCGAGAATTAATTGCCAATTTGGAGATGTCAAGGAATCGTCTATTCACGCTTGATATGCAGACGAAGGTGCATAAGTGCTTAAAGTCGGTCATTAAAAATGACTCGTGGTTATGGCACTTGAGATTTGGTCATCTTGGATTTTCTGGCTTGAAACTATTGTCAAAGACAAAGATGGTGGACGGTTTGCCAGAAATCAACGAACCAGAAAATTTGTGTGAAGCATGTGTCAAGGGGAAGCAACACAGACAAAGTTTTCCCGTTGGAAAATCATGGAGAGCTAGGAGGCCATTGGAGATAGTTCACACAGATATTGCTGGTCCATTTGATGTTACATCTCTTGGAGGAAATAGGTATTACCTAACATTTATTGATGATTTTAGCAGGAAAAGTTGGGTTTATATCTTGAAAGAAAAGGCGGAGGCTCTTGATAAACTCAAGGAGTTCAAAGCTTTGGCAGAAAAGCAAAGTGGCCAATATTTGAAGGTACTCCGATCAGACAGAGGAGGCGAGTATACTTCAAATCTATTTAAAAGCTTCTGCAGAGCACATGGAATTAATCATCAGCTGACAACGGCATATACTCCTCAACAAAATGGAGTTGCAAAGAGGAAGAATCGCACCATTCTAGACATGGCAAGGAGTATGGTGAAAGCGAAACACATGCCAAGAACTTTCTGGGCTGAAGCTGTTCAATGTGCAGTATATTTGTTGAATCGCTGTCCAACAAAAAGTGTCAAAAACAAAACTCCGAATGAAGCATGGAGTGGAAGCAAACCATCAGTTGGACATCTCAGAATTTTTGGGTGTATTGCATATGCCCATGTTCCTGATCAGAAAAGAAAGAAGTTGGATGATAGAGGTGAAAAATGTATTTTTACAGGATATGATAAAAGGAGCAAGGCGTACAGACTCTATAATCCTCTCACGAAAAAGTTAATCATTTCTCGAGATGTTGACTTCGATGAATCAGATTACTGGAGATGGAGCAAGGATGAAAGAAAAGTTGCTGGTTTATTTTTTAATAATGACAATGATGATGATGATGGTGATGACTCCAACATAGAAGATGGTAGAGATGATGATCCAACTCCTCTACAAAGTCCAAATCAACAAACTCCTGCCTCGACACCATCGAGTTCAGGAAGCAGTAGTAGCAGTAATAGTTCAGGGGGAGCACCAAGGAAAATGCGGAGTTTGGATAATATTTATGAAGCAACAAGTCCGGTACAAACAACCTTTGATTATTCATTATTTTGTTTGATGGCTGAATGTGATCCAGTGACATTTGAAGAAGATTCTGAAGAAAGTAAATGGAACAAGGCCATGGATGAAGAAATTAGTGCTATCAAGAAGAATGATACTTGGGAGCTCACAGATCTTCCAGAAGGACACAAAGCAATTGGTGTCAAATGGGTCTATAAGACCAAGACGAATCAAGAAGGCAAAGTGGAAAAGCATAAGGCAAGGTTAGTGGCTAAAGGCTACAAGTAAAGATATGGCATTGACTATGATGAGGTGTTTGCTCCAGTTGCACGAGTAGATACCATTAGACTTCTTACAGCCATTGCAGCTCAGAACCAGTGGAAGATCTTTCAGATGGATGTTAAGTCAGCATTCTTGAATGGCTATCTCGAAGAAGAAGTCTACATTGAGCAGCCTCAAGGATATGTTCAGAATGGCCAGGAAGATAAAGTCTACAAACTGAAGAAAGCCTTATATGGTTTGAAGCAAGCTCCGCGAGCATGGAACACAAGGGTTGATGAATATTTTCAGAAAAATGGTTTTGTGAAAAGTCCATACGAGCATGCACTCTACACCAAAACAAATTCAGGGGGAGATATTATGATTGTGTGCTTGTACGTGGATGACATGATCTTTACCGGAAACAACCCTGGTATGTTTGATGATTTTAAGAAAGTTATGACTAACGAATTTGAGATGACAGATATTGGTCAAATGTCGTATTTTCTTGGAATCGAAGTGAAGCAAAGCAAAGATGGGATTTTTATGTCTCAGAAAAAATATGCGGAGCAGATTTTAAAGAAATTCAGAATGGAAGAATGCAAGCCAGTGAACACGCCAGCAGAAGCAAGCATAAAGCTTAGAATTAATTCAACAAGGGAGTCGGTAAATCCGACATTGTTCAAAAGTTTAGTCGGAAGTCTGAGGTACCTAACTTTCACTCGTCCGGATATTATGTATGCAGTTGGACTGGTTAGTAGGTACATGGAAAAGCCGAAGCAAGATCATTTCATGGCAGCTAAACGAATTTTGAGATACATTAAAGGTACGCTTGATCATGGATTGTTTTATACACATTCTCAAGATTCAAAATTAGTTGGCTACTCAGACAGTGATTATGGTGGTGACTTGGATGACGGGAAAAGCACCTCAGGATATGCTTTTCATATCGGTTCGGCAATATTTTCGTGGTCATCGAAAAAGCAACAAACAGTTGCTCTCTCAACATGTGAGGCAGAATACATCGCAGCAGCAGCATGCGCATGTCAAGCTATGTGGTTGGGCTACATATTGGGCGAGTTAAATCTTGCAAAGAAGGATCCGGTTACAATCTATGTGGATAATAAATCTGCTATCTCACTCGCGAAAAATCCAGTGTCACACAGTCGGAGCAAGCACATCAACATTAAATATCATTTTATTCGAGAACAGGTGAATGACAAAAATGTGGAGCTGGTACACTGTAGGACTGAAGAAAATTTAGCGGATATTTTTACGAAGCCATTAAAGCCGGAAGTATTTCAAAAAATGAAAAAAAAGCTTGGAATGAAAAGTCGAGTTTGTGGGGGAGTGTTAGAAGTCAAACTCTCTGGAAACAAAATTAAAACAGCTGGGTTAAACCATGCATAATATCTTCCTGAAAATAAGGTGGCTAGTACAGCTATGTTTTATATGTAATCTATATGTGTATGTCAACAAATACAGCTCCTTGAAAAGTGTTGGTTAGCCAAGTCTTTTTTGGTAGGCTATTATTAAAAGCTTATGTAAGAAGTCATGTTTGAATCCTAGAAAAAAGGTAGGCTGCACAGAGAAGGCAACAGAGCTGGTCATGGGTAATATGAATGAAGCTCCTGGAATCAAGGTGGGCTAATCTGGAAGAGTCAAAAGCTAGTAGAAATTTATAGATAGGTGATGTAAGGCATGACTGCATGTTAGTATTTTAGAATCTATAAATAGCTGGTCATTTATGTTGTAAGTACAATAAGATAGAAGTGAGTTTGAAAATACCAAGTGAAATATTTGTGTAAAGAAAAAGAGCAGAAGCTCTGTGTCTTTGTTTGAAAAAAGAAAAGGCAGTAGCCTTGTGTATGTCAAGAGAGGAAAAGCTGTAGCTTATTATTATTATTATTATATATAAACAAGCGTGTGTATACTCCTACAATCAGGTGCTGGAAGTTTAAAGTTATAAGCCCCGACTCATACACGTTTCCAACAAAATCATCATATTTTGCTCCGTGATTCCAGCAAACCTCCAAATTACTGTCATACCAGTTTCTCCCTATAACAATTACCAAGTTTGATATCACCACTTCACTTGTTATGGCATCCACTTATAAGAAAAACTTTTATTGGTAAACATGGAACACCAATGCTTCCTAATTTACTGATTGTGCAAATTAATCACTCTTTCTGTGGAATGAATTAAATATCTCAGTTTCTGTATTCAAACACTCTTTGAATTATAGTAGTATATAATTATATATCATGATATTGATATCAACATGACATAAAGTATTCTCTTTCTGACCAGATGTTTTTTCCCCCACCTACTTGATATGTATTGGTGTTTTTCCAGCTCCACTGCCTATTGGAAACTAGCTGAATGTTAATATTCTGCTATAGCTACTAAGTACTACTTTTCAATACTCATAAACATAATGCACATCAATATATGAAACTCTTGAAATGTGTTTGTTGCCATCTTTTTTTGATGTATCATTATTTTGCCACGCAATCCGTATGTTTATTGCTGCATATATGTCTGCATGATTGGATTCAGAAACTTCTCCTATTATTACATCCTGAAAGATTTTAGTGTGGCGCGATTTGCTCAGGGTAACAACTGAAGAATATGCGGTTTTGTTGGAAACGTGAATGGGGTAACAACAAATATGTATAACTCAACGCCTGTATAATAGAACTGATAAATCAAATACTACAATTTTATCACACAAATACAAGCCACACTTTAGCACACATATAATAAGGCTACAGCCTTCTATTTTTTCAATTGAGCTTCAGCTCTCTTTTTCCTCTCTGTTTCAACTTCACTTGGTGCGGTTTAAACAAACAAGAAGCTGTATATATTGGACTGGTAATGCAAAAAGAACCACTTTCTTTTCCAATGCATACACAAGTATATATAGATCTTTTTATGTGAACTATGGCCTAAATAGTTTTCCTCCCCAGAATTTATATATAATGATACTAGTCACATTTTTCTCCCGGCTGGAGGGGGACAGGGACCCTGGACCCCCTAGATCCGCCTCTGGTCATTACTTTATGATTATTTATTCATTCAGTATATATAAAATATGTATAAATTGGAAATTTTATAATATATATATATATATAATATTAATTAAGACGTAAGAGAATCTCACTGACTCAATATTAGTGAATAATATTGAACTTGTATAACAATAATAAACACTTTAAACATTTAATGGAATCTCTTTGTATAAATATTCAACTAAGTACTTTTATATACAATTTAATATAATTAATGATTTTTATAGTAACTTAATTTTAAGTCAAGTTAAAGAATTCAAAAATACCAACTCTATTTTAAGAAAAAATAAGTGTAAGAAAAAATATTCAGATTCTATTATGTATTTTTATATTAAGTATTATAATTACTTAAGTGAACATTCTAAAGAATCTTAATCCTGTATAATATTGTAATTGAATAAATGTTTAGATCTATAACACTAAAAATATATTTAATAAAAAATATTAAAAGTTTTAAAGAATATTTTAGAAGAATCTTATTTTTTTAAAAAATTCAGTTATTTTTTGTAATATTTTATAAGTTTGAAATGCATTTTAATTAATAAGATTCTTTAATATGCTTTTTATGATTGTTTAATATTTTTCACTAAAATATTTAATAATAAAGATTTTTTACATTAAGATTCATATAGATGATCATTAATTAGATTCTTTAACCTATTTTTATGATAAAATATTTTTTTAATGATTGCTCTTTTATTTTTAAAATTTTAGAAAAACTAATTCTGTAAAACAACTACAGTACATCAATGTCAACAATAAATTAACGAAACATTAAATTTGGTGATTAATATATTTTAAATATTAGTCATTTATTATAATTTAAAATATCCTTATTCAAGGAAAAGTTTAATTATCCATAAACATCTAATTTGAATTAATTGGAAAATAGATTATATAAGTATAAATTAGTCTACAATAATTATGACAAATTGACAATAATAATAATTTTGTACTCAATAAAACTAAATTATATATTAAATTAATTTTATAATATCTAATATGGAGTTTTGTTATTATTTTTATTAATTCTTCATAGTGCTTTCTAATTTCATTGAAGGTGTTCCTAAATGGTGTGATGTAAAAACTATATATAGTACTATGGTAAAATACTATTAAATAAAATAAATTCTTTCTAAAATTATGTTAAATGTGGTTAATTATTAAAATTATTTTAACTTTCTGCTACACTTATTATAGGTTTTAAATAACTAATTACTCATAGAAATTAATTCCGCGTGTCTGCTTTAAGTCATTTTTCCTAATATTTGTAGAGATTTTTTTTTAGTCTTATGATGTATATTTAAAGTTCTTTATAAAGTTCTTAAACATTTATTATATATAATTAAACTAATTCAATTGATCTCCATTATTCTAGCGAGTCCTCTGTACAAATAGATGTAACAATCAATAACATGTAATACAACCCTGTTATAGATGTGCAGCTCGAAGAAAACCTAACGGCGCTGAACATCTAGTAAACCCTATTATCATATAAAATTTTGTGATTTAACATACATATATTAATTTATTAACATACATATGTTATGCCCAATATTTGGACATGGGTCCTAGGCAGACCCAATAAAATAAATTGGCTAGCCCACCTCGCATCTGGGCTCACACGGCTTCAAAGTCCACGTCCAGCACGCATCATGCTAAAGATGTTAAAATACTCTAAGGCCCTTGGTCTGGCGTGAGGTCGCATCGTTAGCTCACCAGCCTTAGACTCATTCAACTTCAAGAAGGAAAAGAGAGGAGAACCGGCCCTCAGCCCGGTTCGCTTCTCATCATCTCCCAGGTCGCATAGACTCGACAGAGAGACCCTCAGCCGAGCTCGTTTGGTCAGACTCACTGCCGCCAGATCGCTTCCCTAGCCCGAAGCACTTAGCACGAATTTCTCATAACTGGCTGAAAAACTCATAGCCTCATGGGCTCACCTCACTTGATATTCTTTACTAATCTGAAGACTATAGAAGGCCCCCCGGGGTAATATCTCAACATACGTATTTATTTGAAGACAGCTAGCCCTACGGACTCTCATCTCATCAGGGGATCCGCACAGGATCACCTCTACATACTACTCCCGTGAGGCCACATCACGCACAACTACTCCCGCGAGGCCATATCGCACATAACTCCCTACGGGGACTCCTTGCTCTACAACTCCATGACAACCCCCGGAGCCTAACGGGCTTGGGCAATGGCAGTTACAGATATCTGGGAAGCTTGCCCTCCACATCCGCACAGACTTGGGCCAAAGCCTACTACATCTAAGGATTTGGGCCCGATGGACCGGACCAATACCTAGCCCATATAGGTAACTTGTCCTCCAAGAACTATGTGTAGCTTGAACCCGTATATAAAGGGTACGTAGCCCTCTTGTTTCAAGAAAAAATCGATAGTTGGCATCAAGAGAGCATATATTTTATCTGGCCTTCTAACGAATCAACAACAAGATATGCTACTAAAATCCATCACTTTCCTCTCGTGTTCTTCGTGTTCTTCATTAAGTTCATCAGCAAAATCATCATATTTTGCTCCGTGATTCCAGCAAACCTCCAAATTACTGTTATACCAGTTTCTCCCTATAACAATTGGCGCTAGAAAGAGGGGGTACTTGACATCTGAGGGAGAAGGATGTCTAACACTAGGAGAACCGGAAACTCATCAGAAAGTGATAGAGCTGGGGATGACGAGACTTTGAGAAATACTAGCGAGAACCCGCCTCAGACTAACCCCAAGCTCTTGGAATTCTTAGATGAGATGGGCCACCAGATGCTTGAGTTCAATAAAATAATGAGGCGAATGGAGAAGAGAAGTGCTTCTAGGAAGGCTCGCATGAGCTCTCGGCGAAGAATGACGAGGGCCAACAAGTCCAAGCAGCTCAGGTCGACTGTGAAGCCTCGCGACCTCATGAACTACTTCAATGATGAAGTCGTATATGAAGAAAATGATGAATCGTTAGAATGGAATGAGGTGCCCCTCAGTCAGGCGTGGCAGACCCATGACACCCCTCCCAGGTCGCTTCATGGACCAGCCCCCTCTGAGGTGAAGGCAACTAGTGTTTTTGATAGGGTCAGAAGAAGACTAACGGAACATGATCTAAGGATAAAGTTGGAGAGAGACCGAACTAAACACACTGAGGAGAGGCCCCCGAGTCCAGCACGTGAAGCGGAAGGACCCCCTCGCCATCGCGAGCATGCCAGGTCCTCGAAATCTGCTCATAGACCGGAGAGGCCCCCTTCTAGGGGAAGAAATGAGGAAGCTCAGTTCGCAATAAGCGGAGAAGGTGGAGGCCGAAGGCGTGAGCAGGCACCGCCTCCATCATATAGAGCCAGCAATGAGAATAATAACGAGGAGAGGCTGGGAAACCTTCGCATGGACGATCTTAGGCAGCTCTTGAAACGAATGGAGAGGGAGAAGAATTCTCCAAATCCTATCTCCACTCAGTCGCCTTTCACTAATGAGATCCGGGTCGCACCTCTGCATGTCGTCTTCAGAAACAACCCGAATCTCACTTTCAATGGTGACACTGACCCAGCCGAATACTTAATCCGCTTCAATACTGAGATGGAGGTCTATCAAGTTTCCAACAGTGGTTTTCCAAACTCGGGCCCATCATGATCGATTCTTAGGAATTACTGGCAGATATATTCATCAAGTAATTCCAGTCTTGTATGCTCTATGCCCCACCTGTGGTGACTCTTGCTAATGTCAAGCAAAGGGAAGGAGAGACCCTGCAGGATTACTTCAAGAGGTTTAATGCCGAAGTACCCCGGGTTAAAGGAACAACTGAAGAGGCTGTAAAGAACTTCCTGATAGCGAAACTTAAGGAGGGAACTGACATCTGGAAAAGCCTCCAAGATAAGACACCTGAAACATTGTCTGAGTTTTACCGGCAGGCCGAACCCTTTAAATGGGTTGAAAAATCTATGCTTGATTTGAAGAAGAGTAACAGCAGTGGAGGCCGGGGAAAGAACAATAAACGCAACAGATCCTGGAGTCTGGATAATAGAAATAGGGGTCGTAGGGAAAAAAGCCTCAGCCCGAGGAAATTTAACAAGAGGGAAAAAGAGAGGTCCCTTAAAAGCAACAAATCAGATGATAGGAGGCCCAATCCGAAGTACAATCGCCACACCCCCCTAGTGGCTCCAATTGAGCATATCTACGCCATCAATGCCGCTAAGGGAATTTTCAAGAAGCCTCCACCAATGACGAATTACGGTAGAAAGGACTCTCGAAAGTTCTGCGCCTATCATGATCAGTCGGGCCATGACATTGCCGACTGCAGGCATCTGAAAGACCAGATTGAAGACCTCATCAGGAGCGGTCACCTCACTGAATGGGTGGTAAGGGAAGTGAAGAGACATCAGGGGGATGATTATCATAACATCCCGCCTCCTCCTTCGAAAGATAAGGCTCATCAGAATAAAGAGAGACCTGGACTAGGCAGTACCAAAGAGGGAAGTATCCACGTTATTATCGGGGGTCCTCACATTGGTGGAGATAGCAAACGAGCCATGGAGAGATATGATAGAGAGGCAAAGGAGCGTCCCCTCACTAATATCCACCACCTCTCGCAGAGACCTCCCAAGCTGTTTTAGGGAGAGGAGACTGATATTATGTTCACCGAGGAGGACGCTAAATGGGTCCATCACCCTCATAGTGATGCTCTGGTCGTTAAAGTAAAAATCGGATCATCAAATGTGCATAGAGTACTTGTTGATAATGGAAGTGCTGTTAATGTCCTCACTTATGATGTCTACCAGAAGAAGGGTCTCCTTGACAAGGACCTCACACCTACTATCGACCAGCTCTACGAGTTCACCGGAGCCTCGGTTAACGTCAAAGGCCTCATAAAACTCCCAGTCACTCTAGGGGAGGAGCCCTGCATGACCACCCAGGTTGCTGATTTCATGGTGGTAGACCAGCACTCTGCCTACAATGCCATAGTTGACAGGCCCATACTGAAGGAAATGAGAGTGGTGACCTCCATTTACCACCTCTCAATGAAGTTCCCCACTCCCAAGGGGGTAGGATGTGCCAGGGGCTGCTAGTATGACTCTCGAAAATGTTATAATAAGGCCCTCAAGTCAGCTGAGAAAGCAAGTAGAAAGATGGAAGCCATAAATGTAGATGATTACAAGCCCAGGTCGGGTGATACCATGATCAAACCAAAAATAGAAGACGCCATGTGCAACATCATCACCATCGAAGAGCTCCCGTAAGATTATTTACAAAGCATGAGAATTCAAGTAGATCCGATACCGGGGGTCCTCATGATGGAGCCCTCCCAGTCGATCCAAACTTTTGTAGAAGGAATTGTGGAAGAAGCTAGCGACGATGAGGAGACCCCAGAGAAGTTAGCAAAAAGACTCATTAATGGGAAATGGGTTCGAAAGGAGACCTCAACAGTGATAGATCTCCCCAACGGAATCACTTGTGAAGTCACAGTCACTTACGAAACTGAAGTCAACCCAAGTGGACCCGGGGGGTACACATTAGAGGATCAAAGCAAGGGAGAACTCTCCTGTTGAAGAAGCGGGAGAAGCAAGTAAGACAAAAGATTTCGAGATAGGTATTGATCCACGTATGCCCGTTCACGTAGAAAGAGCTGGGGAAGCCGAAGATACTATCACTATTCTGGTAGATGCACAAGACCCCTGTAGGTGGCTGAAAATTGGCTCTCATCTCGATCTGGAAATGAGAGATTCTCTGGTCTCCTTCCTCAAAAGCAATCTGGATGTGTTCGCCTGGTCTCATGCTGATATGGTAGGAATTGACCCGAAAGTTATGTGTCATCATCTCAACATCGATCCAAGTAAAAAAGGGGTGAGACAGAAAAGATGCCCTGTCAGTGGAGAGAGAGCCGAAGCCCTCAAAGAAGAGGTGGACCGGCTCCTCAAGGTCGGGCTCATCAAGGAAGCTTTCTATCCCTCATGGCTGGCCAATCCGGTTCTCATCAAAAAGCCAAATGGGAAATGGAGGACTTGCATAGACTTCACTGATCTGAACAAGCATTGCCCCAATGATAGTTTCCCTCTATCAAGAATTGATCAACTAGTAGACACAACTGCTGGTCACGCACAACTTAGCTTCATGGACGCTTATTCAGGGTACTATCAAATTCCCATGTTTGAGCCCGATCAGGAGCACACAGCCTTCATCACTGATAGGGGTCTCTATTGTTATGTTGGGATGCCCTTCAGCCTACTCAACGCCGGATCCACCTACCAGAGGCTGGTCAATATGATGTTCAAGAAACAAATTAGCAAAACTATGGAAGTGTACATGGATGATATGCTGGTTATGTCTAAGGAGGCTGCGGATCACACTGGCCACTTAGCCGAGATGTTTGGCATCTTGAGGAAGTACCGGATGAAGCTCAATCCCCAGAAACGTGTCTTTGGGGTAGAATCCGGAGAATTCCTAGGCTTCATTGTTAATCACCGAGGGATCGAGGCCAACCTGGCCAAGATCAAAGCCCTAATAGATATGAGGTCACCCAGGAATCTTAAAGAGTTGCAGAGCTTAACCGGGTGGATAGCAGCTTTAAATCGCTTTGTCTCCAAATCATCTGACAAATGCCAAGAGTTCTTCAAGGCAATCAAGAGGATAGGAAAGAAGTTCGAGTGGACTCTTGAATGTGAAGAGGCCTTTCAAAAGATCAAGGAACATCTAGGCAGCCCACCTCTCCTATCCAAGCCTCTGGTGGGGGAGACTTTAATTCTCTACCTTATTGTCTCAGACTACTCGGTTAGTGTTGTACTAGTTCGAGAGGAAGAAGATACTCAGTTTCCCATGTACTACGTGAGTAAGAGAATGCTTGATGTGGAGACCCGGTATACTAACATGGAAAACTTAGCTTATGCTCTAATCCTGGCATCAAGGAAGCTCCGGCCTTAAGAAGACAGACTAGCCTTGCGTGGAGTAAGGAAAGGAAACTTGTACGTAGCTGATTTCAACTCGGGAACTGAAGCTGAAGCAAACTGTTTTTATTCAAAAGCTTCATCAGAAGAAAGTTGGCTATGGCACAAGAAACTCTCACACCTGAATTTCAAAACAATGAACTCTCTAGTCAAGAGGGATTTGGTGAGAGAACTGCCTCCGATGGAATTTACACAAGAAGGATTGTGTGAGGCATGTCAGAAAGGGAAGTCAAAAAGAGCAACTCACAAAGGCACAGACACTACATATATTATTGAACCACTGCAGCTGCTTCATATGGATTTATTTGGTCCAGTAAATATTTTGTCTATGTCAAGGAAGAGATATGCCTTAGTGATTGTAGATGACTTCACAAAGTACACGTGGGTTTTATTCTTGAACTCTAAGGATGAAACTCCACAGTTGGTGATTGATCATGTAAAATTGATTGAGTTAGATTCAAAGCTACCTGTCCGGGCAATCAGATCAGATAATGGAACAGAATTCAAGAATGAAATTCTAAATAGCTTCTGCTCAGACAAAGGGATAACAAGACAATTCTCAGCGCCAAGAACTCCGCAACAGAATGGAGTAGTAGAAAGGAAGAATCGAACCTTGATTGAAGCTGCAAGAACAATGTTAAGTGAATCAAGGTTGCCTATCTACTTCTGGGCTGAAGCAGTAAACACAGCTTGTTATACCCAGAATCGAACTTTAATCAACAAGGATCATATGAAGACGCCCTACGAATTAATGGCTAGCAAGAAACCAACAATCAAATACTTTCATATATTTGGAGCCAAATGTTTTGTGCTAAAAGATGGAGATGAACATCGTGGCAAATTCGAGGCCAAGGCACATGAAGCAATTTTTGTCGGCTACTCAAAAAGAGCATATAGGGTGTACATAATTGATCAGCACCAAGTAAAAGAAAGTGTCAACGTATCATTTGACGACACTAAACTCCCAAGCATCCAAACTGAAGATCCTTCTGAGTCATTAAAATTTGACAATCATCCAGACTCAGATTCGGATAATGAAGAAGAGCCTGAGGTTGCAACAGGAAATGACGATGACAACAATGATGTTAATGATCTAGGTAATAGTGGTGGAAACAATGGCAACACTAGAGATACTACTAATACCAGTGGTGGATCAACAAGTCATCCAAGCAGCAACTCAGGGGGAGATAAAGGATCAACTGGCACAACACAACATCACAATGAATATAGAGGCGAATCATCAAGATCAAATCTACCAAGGGAAAGGAAATGGAGCAAAGATCATCCCTTTGAATTGATCATAGGTGATCCAGATGTTGGTGTTAGAACCAGAAGTGCAACTTCAAATGAATGTTTATTTTCGGTTTTTCTATCTCAAGAAGAACCAAAGAAAATTGAAGATGCTCTAACTGATCCAGATTGGGTTCTTGCCATGCAAGAAGAACTCAATCAGTTCGAAAGGCAAGAAGTATGGACACTGGTACCCAGGCCTAAAGATAGATCTGTTATTGGCACGAAATGGGTATACAGGAACAAGTTAGACGGTGATGGCATTGTTACAAGGAACAAGGCCAGACTGGTGGCAAAGGGTTACTCCCAGGAAGAGGGAATTGATTATGATGAGACCTACACACCAGTTGCAAGACTTGAAGCCATCAGAATATTTCTGGTATTCACAGCACATTCCAATTTTAAAGTCTATCAAATGGATGTGAAGAGTGCATTTCTGAATGGAAAGATAGAAGAGGAAGTATATGTGGAACAGCCCCCTGGCTTTGAAAATCCAGAGTTTGCTGATTTTGTATACTTCTTATTCAAAGCCCTCTATGGACTCAAGCAAGCACCGAGGATATGGTATGACACACTCTCTCAGTTTTTACTTGAAAACGGTTTTACTAGAGGTGTCATAGATAAAACTCTCTTTTACAAATTACATGATAAAGATATGATATTTGTCCAAGTTTATGTTGAAGATATTATATTTGGTTCTACTAATGAAAACTTGTGCAAGAGATTTGCTAAGTTAATGCAAAGTAGGTATGAAATGAGCATGATGGGTGAGCTGTCATTCTTCCTTGGATTGCAAGTGAAGCAGATGGAAGATGGGATTTTATTTGCCAATCAAAGTATGTAAGGGATCTTCTAAGGAAATACAATCTAGAAGATTCTTCACCGGCAAAAACTCCTATGCCAACAGCCACAAAGCTTGACAAAGATGAAACTGGTAAGAAGGTTGACATCACAAGCTATAGAGGTATGATAGGCTCATTATTATATCTAACTGCTAGTAGACCCGATATAATGTTTGCAACATGCTTATGTGCAAGGTTTCAAACTGACCCTAGAGAATCTCATCTTATAGCTGTTAAAAGAATTTTTAGATATCTGAAGGGTATACCGAATCTTGGAATTTGGTACCCTAAAGGTACAGGTTTTGAACTAATAGGCTATACAGATTCAGATTATGCAGGATGCAGGATGGACAGGAAAAGTACATTTGGAAGTTGTCAGTTTCTAGGACGACGGTTGATTTCCTGGTACAGTAAGAAACAGCACACAGTATCTACCTCGACAGCCGAAGCAGAATATATTGCGGCAAGTAGTTGTTGTGCACAAATCTTGTGGATAAGGAATCAGCTGAATGATTATGGACTTGCGCTATCTAAAATTCCAATACTTTGCGACAACACAAGTGCCATAGCTATTTCCAAAAATCCTGTACAACATTCAAGGACCAAGCACATAGACATAAGGTATCATTTTATCCGAGAACATGTCATGAACGGAACTGTGGTGTTACATTTTGTACCCACAGAAGATCAAATTGCCGACATCTTCACGAAACCACTTGATGAATCCACTTTCTCTAAGTTAGTTAGTGAGTTAGGGATGTTAAACATGAACTAATTATTGCATGTTGTTTTAAATTGCATATTTATTTTGAAGCACTGTAAATACACTGTATATATTTCTTAAAAAATTATCAAAAACAAACAAACAAATTGAAAAAGAAAACTCAAAAAGATTTTCCTTATTTTGTACAGTTGTTATTTCATTGGCATCTTTACTGTAAATATTGTTTATTATAATTGTTTTCCAACAATTGGCATATATTTTATATATATATATAAGTATGTATAGTGTTATTTGTTTTTCAACTTTGACATCCTTATCTTTATTGTTTTTATATATATACATAAATATAAGCTGATTATTTCGCGTCTCTTTTGAGAAGTAGGAAAGATCTATGAGCTTGATCATCCAATTGTTTCTAATAGTTAGATCCCAAACATTGGCATCAATCTCTATCCAAGATCTTAGAACCAAACACACAAACACAATCACATCCGTCTCTCTAACCATTAAACAGAATACCTAATTGCTAAGAATGAGGGAGTCAATGCCTTGAGTGCATTTGATAAGGTTGGTAATGTGAGGGAACCAACAGCTCTGTCTCCAGAAAGGTGATTCAAATACATATAAACTGAGACAACTGTTAGCTCATCTGTGTTCTCTCAAAAGGATACAGACTTGGAAAAGGCAAAACTGTTACTAGGTTCATTCTCTCAACAGAGTGAGCCTATTGAATTCAGCCTGTCAGCCAAGGCTATCAGCAAAGAGTTAATTTCATCTGACATTTTTCAAGAAACCACAAATATTGTCTTATTTTTAGGGACAACAATGGACCAACTCAATTGGCATTTTGGACCAACAATTTAAGAACTTACTTGGGACCAAAATGGACCAAGAAAGAACAATTGAAATGTCACAGGAAGGATGAATTGACGGTAACAATTTTTCTAAACTTCCATATCAAGGAAGGAAGAATAATTGATGATTCTGACTGAGTCAACATGCCTTCACAGGCGTCATGAGGAAACTTGGATCATTTACTACATTATAGATCCTTGTCTCCCTCCCTAGATGGAACATATCTGGATTCCTAACGGAATAGATCATCTAAGATGATCAGCAACTCACTGAATCTATTTCTGAAGCAATTCAGTTTTTCAAAGTCAAAATATTTTTATAGATTCAATTGAGGACGGGGATTTGCGAAACCCCATTGCAACACCAGTGACCTCTCTTGAAGGGGCTATGGTGATCTTTCTTGCAGGTACAAAAGGCTGAGTCATCTGTACTGAGAGAGATATAGTGATGTGAGAAAAGAGTGAAACACAAGTAAGGAAGAGTGAAAATATATATTCTATGAGTGAAACACTTAGAGAGTATATGAGCGAAACACTTGTGAGGAACACAAAGTAAAATCACACACTAGCACACTTACCGAATCCCTTTCCCCATTCCCTGTTACAGATTTCAAATGTTACTTAACCAAGGTGGAAATTTCTTCAGAAAAGGACCAACAATTGTTACCTATCTACAATTGGGGGAGAATTATTAAGAGGATTACTCAACTAAGGGGGAGAATTATTAAGAGGATTACTCCAAAATGTTAAAGTGTTCAACTAAGGGGGAGTAGATCAAAAGGGGAGAAGTAAACAAAGGCTTTTGCCAGAAGAGGATTACTCAATTGTTGAACAAGAAAAAGGGGTATATAACAACATGCTTGGATTCTATTCCATTTGATTTTAGAAGATTCTTGTAAATATGATTAACCGGATTTTCTAAAATGCATAACATGTCATAGTTTGCATTTTTTATATCTGCGATGGTTTAATGCTGTATGTATGCCATGTTTGTTACCTCTATTAAAATGGTTGGATAATTCAAGTAAGGGGAAATTGAATTCACCTTGGAAGAGAAGGGAAGACAGGAGTTGGAGAAATAGAGGAGAAGTGGTAAGAAGAGAACAGACATCATCTCTAACATCCTAAGGGGGAGTAGTGATGAGTCTGAGAAATGAAGATAATACTACATGTATAATATGTTCAGTGCTAGAGGAACAAACATCTTTCATTTCAGTTACACAAAGAAATCTGGAAATGTATTATATGATCCAGAGAACAATTTATTTACTTACAGTTCTTAAATGTCATATTAGTTTCTTAGTTGTTAGTTGAGTTATCCTCTATGAATTTGTGTGTTAAATGTTTAACAACAAATAGGGGGAGATTGAAAGGCATATGTCAAGGCCTATTTGTAATTAGTAGATGACAACTCAACTCATGTAAGAAATTAAAGTAAGTAATAAATTCTGAGGATGGAATCAAATCGAAGAATGTCAACTAGACACAAAGAATCAACTTGTCAGAAGAATTATAATGAAGTTGCTACTCTACACCGGAAGAAGTTCATTTATATGTTCAAGCGTCGGAGAAAAATAGAGAAGCAGTTGTTCAGAAGATTCAGAAGATTCTAAGTGGCTACTACAGAAGATTCCAGAAGAAGAATGAAGACAGTGAAGTAGAAGAAGAACAGAAGACCACAGCTTAATGTTAAAGATGAAGAATATTTATTATAGTATGACATAAATGAACCAGACAGTACATTTGTGTGTCAACTAAAATAATAAATATTCATCATCTAGCTCAAGTGGTTTTATGACAAAAGACACAACGAAGACTGGAAGACTTCAAGACTGATAGCACGGTAATACAAGACGAAATAGTATTTTAATTCTACTATCAAATGTTAATTGATTATTTAATTTATCTAATTAAATTAATTCAAGTTGAATTTAATTTAATTTGTAAATTAACTAATTAATTTAAGTAGAATTAATTTATTATAAAAGATATGACTTAATATGACTTTTAATATAATTCAAATGACTAATAAATAAGTCATACCGACTGTTTATTAATAAGTCATACCGAATTATATTAATAAAAGTCATACCGAAGCTGTTAAAGAAAAGTCATACCGGAGCAGCCGACTGATAAGTCATACCGAAGCTGTTAAAGAAAAGTCATACCGGAACAGCCGACTGATAAGTCATACCGAGCTCAGTGGATAAGTCATACCGAGATTTCTGTGCTCAAAAGGTCATACTGAACCTATTTTGTTTAATTAAAATAAGTCATACTGATTTATTTTAATTAGATAAAATCTGAATATGACTTTAAATAAGTCATACCGAGATTCAGTAAGTCATACCGACCATTCAGAAGTCATACCCAGTTTTTAAATGTCATACAAGGGTTAAAATAAGTCATACAGACTTATTTTCTTGAAATTAAGTCATACTGAAAAAGGTCATAGCAGCCTTTTTCATTCTCTATAAATATGAGATCAGCTCTTCATTTTTCAGTAGTTCAGTTGTTAAGAGTTAGAAAAATCAGATCAAATTCAGTAATTTATCTGCATTGTAATATTCACAGATTTCTGTGCTGAGTTTGAATATAATTGATTAAACACGAACACTTCATGTCGAATTCGTTCTAGACTTTTTATCAATTATATAACAGTTTTCTAAATATTAATTTTGTAATACTAATCAAGTTAAAATTATATCTTTCACTTGAACAGTATTTCATTCTAATTAATATTTCGCGAGTAATTAAAATAATATTTTTAATCCAAATTATTCCGCGATTAATTTTCAGATATTGTATTCAACCCCCCTTCTACAATATCAGGGACCAACAATTGGTATCAGAGCTGGTTGATATTTTTCATATCAGATCCAAATCAAATTCCGCGAACTCATACAGATCTCAAAAATTATTTTAAATTCGAAATAATTTTTTATTCGAAATAATTTTTTTCCGAAAAATTATTTTTGATCAAAAATTATTTTAAGTCAAAAATTAAAATATTTTTTGAAACAATTAATTTTTAATCTTATTTAAAGATGAGTACTCAAAGAGTTAGTAGCATTAAAATTCCACAATTTGATAAAGACAATTATAATCTGTGGAAGAGAAAGATGACCTTGTTTCTTCGAGCTGCAAATCCCAAGTACAAGGATATTTTAAAAACTGGTGTTGCTGTTCCAATAAATATCTTTCCTGAGCATATGGAAGATGGTGTACTCATTCCGCACAGACAATTTGAAAAAGATATTTCTGAGTACACTGAGACAGAAAAGGAACTGGATACATTGGACACCAGCCTGCAGTTAATTTTAGTGGAATCTCTTGATCCCGGAATGTACAATCATGTTGTTAATTGTAAAAATGCCAAACACATCTGGGAAACGATAGAGATACTAAATGAAGGAACAGAAGAAGTAAGGGAGAACAGATTGGAAATCTTAACGTCTCAATATGAGCATTTTAGATCAAATCCTAGAGAAGGTATCTCTGAAGTTTTTGAGAGATACAACAAGCTGATAAATGATCTAAATCTCAATGGCAAACAATATACGAAGAAGGAGATCAATAGGAAGTTTTTGCTGACAATGCCAGTACACCTAGAGCATAGGATAACAGCCATCAGAGAGTCAAGGGACATGAATGAAATTTCTTTGGAAAGACTTTATGGCATTCTGAAGACCTATGAGCTAGAGCAGATTCAACAGAATGAAATATATGGTACAGGCAAGGTGGTCAGCAAGTCTACAGCTCTTGTAGCAGAAGAACCAGAGTACAGAAAAGCTAAGACTGAATCTTCTTCAGTCAACATCATTGATCAGGGTATTGTTGCAGAAGTTGGTGCAACTCTAGTGAATTCAACTGATAGTGAATTTTACTCAATGGAAGAACTCGATCAACTTGAGGATGAATCTCTGGCTCTAATTGCTAGAAAATTTGGAAATATAAGATTCAGGAGGAACCCTAGTTTCAAATTCAAGCCTATGGCAAACAGATTTTAGACAGGTGGTTCTTCTAGCACATCCAACATAAAAGGTGGATACAAGACAGGGATGGTAGACAGAAGCAGGATCCGTTGCTTCAACTGCAATGAAATGGGACACTTTGCAACTGATTGTAGAAAGCCCAAGCAGGAAAGAAAGAAGGATTCATATGACGAGCTCAAACAGAAATATGACGCTCTACTGAAGAAGCATCAGGGAAAATCATACTTAGCAGCAGGAAAAAACTGGGATGATTCTGACAATGATGAAGAAGATCAAATGGGAAATCTTGCTCTAATGGCCTCTTCTTCTGAAGGATCACAATCTCCACCTCGACAAGGAATTGAGGTAAACCCTAGCTGTCCTAAGATGTTTAAATTGATAGGTGAGAATTTAACTGATGCTAGAGATCGAATAAAAGTCTTAATTCTCGAAAACAAAGTTTTATCAGAGGAGAATTATGAATTGAAAAAGCTGAAACTTATTAATGTTAAATTAACTGAAGATGTTGCATTTCAAGTTAATAGAGTCAACTGCTATGTTGAAATTGAAGCTTTTTTTAAAGATAAAATTGAAAAAGAAAAGGTCAGGTGTCAAGCCTATAGAACTGCTTCATTTGTTATGAAAGATCTAGTTGACCAACAAGAGATCAATCGGAAAGTTGGAATAGGTTTTGAATATAATGAATCAGTAGGAAAGCTTAGTAACATCACCCCTTTTAAAAAGACTGCTATAGAGAGGGGTATTCCACATGTTATTAAGGACACCAAGAAACCTCTTTTCATAACTCCTATTGCAGAACCAGTTCTTGATAGTTGTGTAATAGTGGATTATGAAATTAAATGTGAAGACCTTGAAGAGAAGAAAAGAGAAGAACAGACTAGGGACATAAAAGGAATAAATGTCCAGAAAGCTAAATATGTACCTAAAAGACCAATCGAAAATGTGAACTCTGCTAGTTCATCCACTCCTGGTTTAGGTGCTAAGAACTTAAAGAATAATTTGAACAGACCTAACAATAAGTTTGTTAGAAGTAGGGATAGTAACAACAAATGCCATTCTACTGAAAACTTTAAATCTGCTGAAAAAGTTAAAGTAAAAATTGTTAAAACTCCTACTGCTGTGAATAACATGCCTGCTATTGATGTATGCCATAAACCTTGTGGTATGTTAAATTGTATGCTATGTGCTTTTAATGCTATGACTGCTTATTTCAAACGCATGAATGCTAATAAAAAGAACATGACACCGAGACAATACATCAATAATAAATTTGCTAAATCCAAGACTGCTATTCCTTCACCTGTCAAGAAGGAAAAATATATTCCTAAGTCTAAACAAAAAATTGTTAAGACTATTTATAGGAAAGTAAGTACAGTCAAGGAGGATGCGGCTGTTGTTCGAAAAGGATCTGTTGTCAAAGCTGACAAAGGTCAATTCTTTAAGTATGCCGGGCCCAATCAATTTTGGGCTCCGAAGATAATCTAATCCGTTTGATATGTGCAGGGAGTTAAACAGGAAAACCGGGTTGTTTGGATCCTAGACAGCGGATCGTAAAGGCATATGACCGGAGATAGAGCCCTGCTATCAGACGTGGTTGAAAGAGCTGGCCCAATCGTCACCTTTGGAGATAACAGCAAAGGAATGACTACGGGATATGGCAAGTTAAATACTGGAAATGTTATCATTGAAAATGTCTCTTTGGTGGAAGGACTTAAGCACAATCTACTCAGCGTCAGTCAATTCTGTGATAAAGGTTACAAAGTGAACTTTATCAAGGAGAAGTGCTTAATAGCTCATTCTAAAGAAGACAGACTAGCCTTGCGTGGAGTAAGGAAAGGAAACTTGTACGTAGCTGATTTCAACTCGGGAACTGAAGCTGAAGCAAACTGTTTTTATTCAAAAGCTTCATCAGAAGAAAGTTGGCTATGGCACAAGAAACTCTCACACCTGAATTTCAAAACAATGAACTCTCTAGTCAAGAGGGATTTGGTGAGAGAACTGCCTCCGATGGAATTTACACAAGAAGGATTGTGTGAGGCATGTCAGAAAGGGAAGTCAAAAAGAGCAACTCACAAAGGCACAGACACTACATATATTATTGAACCACTGCAGCTGCTTCATATGGATTTATTTGGTCCAGTAAATATTTTGTCTATGTCAAGGAAGAGATATGCCTTAGTGATTGTAGATGACTTCACAAAGTACACGTGGGTTTTATTCTTGAACTCTAAGGATGAAACTCCACAGTTGGTGATTGATCATGTAAAATTGATTGAGTTAGATTCAAAGCTACCTGTCCGGGCAATCAGATCAGATAATGGAACAGAATTCAAGAATGAAATTCTAAATAGCTTCTGCTCAGACAAAGGGATAACAAGACAATTCTCAGCGCCAAGAACTCCGCAACAGAATGGAGTAGTAGAAAGGAAGAATCGAACCTTGATTGAAGCTGCAAGAACAATGTTAAGTGAATCAAGGTTGCCTATCTACTTCTGGGCTGAAGCAGTAAACACAGCTTGTTATACCCAGAATCGAACTTTAATCAACAAGGATCATATGAAGACGCTCTACGAATTAATGGCTAGCAAGAAACCAACAATCAAATACTTTCATATATTTGGAGCCAAATGTTTTGTGCTAAAAGATGGAGATGAACATCGTGGCAAATTCGAGGCCAAGGCACATGAAGCAATTTTTGTCGGCTACTCAAAAAGAGCATATAGGGTGTACATAATTGATCAGCACCAAGTAAAAGAAAGTGTCAACGTATCATTTGACGACACTAAACTCCCAAGCATCCAAACTGAAGATCCTTCTGAGTCATTAAAATTTGACAATCATCCAGACTCAGATTCGGATAATGAAGAAGAGCCTGAGGTTGCAACAGGAAATGACGATGACAACAATGATGTTAATGATCTAGGTAATAGTGGTGGAAACAATGGCAACACTAGAGATACTACTAATACCAGTGGTGGATCAACAAGTCATCCAAGCAGCAACTCAGGGGGAGATAAAGGATCAACTGGCACAACACAACATCACAATGAATATAGAGGCGAATCATCAAGATCAAATCTACCAAGGGAAAGGAAATGGAGCAAAGATCATCCCTTTGAATTGATCATAGGTGATCCAGATGTTGGTGTTAGAACCAGAAGTGCAACTTCAAATGAATGTTTATTTTCGGTTTTTCTATCTCAAGAAGAACCAAAGAAAATTGAAGATGCTCTAACTGATCCAGATTGGGTTCTTGCCATGCAAGAAGAACTCAATCAGTTCGAAAGGCAAGAAGTATGAACACTGGTACCCAGGCCTAAAGATAGATCTGTTATTGGCACGAAATGGGTATACAGGAACAAGTTAGACGGTGATGGCATTGTTACAAGGAACAAGGCCAGACTGGTGGCAAAGGGTTACTCCCAGGAAAAGGGAATTGATTATGATGAGACCTACGCACCAGTTGCAAGACTTGAAGCCATCAGAATATTTCTGGTATTCACAGCACATTCCAATTTTAAAGTCTATCAAATGGATGTGAAGAGTGCATTTCTGAATGGAAAGATAGAAGAGGAAGTATATGTGGAACAGCCCCCTGGCTTTGAAAATCCAGAGTTTGCTGATTTTGTATACTTCTTATTCAAAGCCCTCTATGGACTCAAGCAAGCACCGAGGATATGGTATGACACACTCTCTCAGTTTTTACTTGAAAACGGTTTTACTAGAGGTGTCATAGATAAAACTCTCTTTTACAAATTACATGATAAAGATATGATATTTGTCCAAGTTTATGTTGAAGATATTATATTTGGTTCTACTAATGAAAACTTGTGCAAGAGATTTGCTAAGTTAATGCAAAGTAGGTATGAAATGAGCATGATGGGTGAGCTGTCATTCTTCCTTGGATTGCAAGTGAAGCAGATGGAAGATGGGATTTTTATTTGCCAATCAAAGTACGTAAGGGATCTTCTAAGGAAATACAATCTAGAAGATTCTTCACCGGCAAAAACTCCTATGCCAACAGCCACAAAGCTTGACAAAGATGAAACTGGTAAGAAGGTTGACATCACAAGCTATAGAGGTATGATAGGCTCATTATTATATCTAACTGCTAGTAGACCCGATATAATGTTTGCAACATGCTTATGTGCAAGGTTTCAAACTGACCCTAGAGAATCTCATCTTATAGCTGTTAAAAGAATTTTTAGATATCTGAAGGGTATACCGAATCTTGGAATTTGGTACCCTAAAGGTACAGGTTTTGAACTAATAGGCTATACAGATTCAGATTATGCAGGATGCAGGATGGACAGGAAAAGTACATTTGGAAGTTGTCAGTTTCTAGGACGACGGTTGATTTCCTGGTACAGTAAGAAACAGCACACAGTATCTACCTCGACAGCCGAAACAGAATATATTGCGGCAAGTAGTTGTTGTGCACAAATCTTGTGGATAAGGAATCAGCTGAATGATTATGGACTTGCGCTATCTAAAATTCCAATACTTTGCGACAACACAAGTGCCATAGCTATTTCCAAAAATCATGTACAACATTCAAGGACCAAGCACATAGACATAAGGTATCATTTTATCCGAGAACATGTCATGAACGGAACTGTGGTGTTACATTTTGTACCCACAGAAGATCAAATTGCCGACATCTTCACGAAACCACTTGATGAATCCACTTTCTCTAAGTTAGTTAGTGAGTTAGGGATGTTAAACATGAACTAATTATTGCATGTTGTTTTAAATTGCATATTTATTTTGAAGCACTGTAAATACACTGTATATATTTCTTAAAAAATTATCAAAAACAAACAAACAAATTGAAAAAGAAAACTCAAAAAGATTTTCCTTATTTTGTACAGTTGTTATTTCATTGGCATCTTTACTGTAAATATTGTTTATTATAATTGTTTTCCAACAATTGGCATATATTTTATATATAT
This sequence comes from Oenanthe sinensis, assembly GCA_028671895.1. Classification (NCBI taxonomy): domain Eukaryota; kingdom Viridiplantae; phylum Streptophyta; class Magnoliopsida; order Apiales; family Apiaceae; genus Oenanthe; species Oenanthe sinensis. The sequence continues at coordinate 5,955,480 of JAPMAC010000198.1, forward strand.
ATATAAGTATGTATAGTGTTATTTGTTTTTCAACTTTGACATCCTTATCTTTATTGTTTTTATATATATACATAAATATAAGCTGATTATTTCGCGTCTCTTTTGAGAAGTAGGAAAGATCTATGAGCTTGATCATCCAATTGTTTCTAATAGTTAGATCCCAAACATTGGCATCAATCTCTATCCAAGATCTTAGAACCAAACACACAAACACAATCACATCCGTCTCTCTAACCATTAAACAGAATACCTAATTGCTAAGAATGAGGGAGTCAATGCCTTGAGTGCATTTGATAAGGTTGGTAATGTGAGGGAACCAACAGCTCTGTCTCCAGAAAGGTGATTCAAATACATATAAACTGAGACAACTGTTAGCTCATATGTGTTCTCTCAAAAGGATACAGACTTGGAAAAGGCAAAACTGTTACTAGGTTCATTCTCTCAACAGAGTGAGCCTATTGAATTCAGCCTGTCAGCCAAGGCTATCAGCAAAGAGTTAATTTCATCTGACATTTTTCAAGAAACCACAAATATTGTCTTATTTTTAGGGACAACAATGGACCAACTCAATTGGCATTTTGGACCAACAATTTAAGAACTTACTTGGGACCAAAATGGACCAAGAAAGAACAATTGAAATGTCACAGGAAGGATGAATTGACGGTAACAATTTTTCTAAACTTCCATATCAAGGAAGGAAGAATAATTGATGATTCTGACTGAGTCAACATGCCTTCACAGGCGTCATGAGGAAACTTGGATCATTTACTACATTATAGATCCTTGTCTCCCTCCCTAGATGGAACATATCTGGATTCCTAACGGAATAGATCATCTAAGATGATCAGCAACTCACTGAATCTATTTTTGAAGCAATTCAGTTTTTCAAAGTCAAAATATTTTTATAGATTCAATTGAGGACGGGGATTTGCGAAACCCCATTGCACCACCAGTGACCTCTCTTGAAGGGGCTATGGTGATCTTTCTTGCAGGTACAAAAGGCTGAGTCATCCGTACTGAGAGAGATATAGTGATGTGAGAAAAGAGTGAAACACAAGTAAGGAAGAGTGAAAATATATATTCTATGAGTGAAACACTTAGAGAGTATATGAGCGAAACACTTGTGAGGAACACAAAGTAAAATCACACACTAGCACACTTACCGAATCCCTTTCCCCATTCCCTGTTACAGATTTCAAATGTTACTTAACCAAGGTGGAAATTTCTTCAGAAAAGGACCAACAATTGTTACCTATCTACAATTAGGGGAGAATTATTAAGAGGATTACTCAACTAAGGGGGAGAATTATTAAGAGGATTACTCCAAAATGTTAAAGTGTTCAACTAAGGGGGAGTAGATCAAAAGGGGAGAAGTAAACAAAGGCTTTTGCCAGAAGAGGATTACTCAATTGTTGAACAAGAAAAAGGGGTATATAACAACATGCTTGGATTCTATTCCATTTGATTTTAGAAGATTCTTGTAAATATGATTAACCGGATTTTCTAAAATGCATAACATGTCATAGTTTGCATTTTTTATATCTGCGATGGTTTAATGCTGTATGTATGCCATGTTTGTTACCTCTATTAAAATGGTTGGATAATTCAAGTAAGGGGAAATTGAATTCACCTTGGAAGAGAAGGGAAGACAGGAGTTGGAGAAATAGAGGAGAAGTGGTAAGAAGAGAACAGACATCATCTCTAACATCCTAAGGGGGAGTAGTGATGAGTCTGAGAAATGAAGATAATACTACATGTATAATATGTTCAGTGCTAGAGGAACAAACATCTTTCATTTCAGTTACACAAAGAAATCTGGAAATGTATTATATGATCCAGAGAACAATTTATTTACTTACAGTTCTTAAATGTCATATTAGTTTCTTAGTTGTTAGTTGAGTTATCCTCTAGGAATTTGTGTGTTAAATGTTTAACAACAAATAGGGGGAGATTGAAAGGCATATGTCAAGGCCTATTTGTAATTAGTAGATGACAACTCAACTCATGTAAGAAATTAAAGTAAGTAATAAATTCTGAGGATGGAATCAAATCGAAGAATGTCAACTAGACACAAAGAATCAACTTGTCAGAAGAATTATAATGAAGTTGCTACTCTACACCGGAAGAAGTTCATTTATATGTTCAAGCGTCGGAGAAAAATAGAGAAGCAGTTGTTCAGAAGATTCAGAAGATTCTAAGTGGCTACTACAGAAGATTCCAGAAGAAGAATGAAGACAGTGAAGTAGAAGAAGAACAGAAGACCACAGCTTAATGTTAAAGATGAAGAATATTTATTATAGTATGACATAAATGAACCAGACAGTACATTTGTGTGTCAACTAAAATAATAAATATTCATCATCTAGCTCAAGTGGTTTTATGACAAAAGACACAACGAAGACTGGAAGACTTCAAGACTGATAGCACGGTAATACAAGACGAAATAGTATTTTAATTCTACTATCAAATGTTAATTGATTATTTAATTTATCTAATTAAATTAATTCAAGTTGAATTTAATTTAATTTGTAAATTAACTAATTAATTTAAGTAGAATTAATTTATTATAAAAGATATGACTTAATATGACTTTTAATATAATTCAAATGACAAATAAATAAGTCATACCGACTGTTTATTAATAAGTCATACCGAATTATATTAATAAAAGTCATACCGAAGCTGTTAAAGAAAAGTCATACCGGAGCAGCCGACTGATAAGTCATACCGAAGCTGTTAAAGAAAAGTCATACCGGAACAGCCGACTGATAAGTCATACCAAGCTCAGTGGATAAGTCATACCGAGATTTCTGTGCTCAAAAGGTCATACTGAACCTATTTTGTTTAATTAAAATAAGTCATACTGATTTATTTTAATTAGATAAAATCTGAATATGACTTTAAATAAGTCATACCGAGATTCAGTAAGTCATACCGACCATTCAGAAGTCATACCCAGTTTTTAAATGTCATACAAGGGTTAAAATAAGTCATACAGACTTATTTTCTTGAAATTAAGTCATACTGAAAAAGGTCATAGCAGCCTTTTTCATTCTCTATAAATATGAGATCAGCTCTTCATTTTTCAGTAGTTCAGTTGTTAAGAGTTAGAAAAATCAGATCAAATTCAGTAATTTATCTGCATTGTAATATTCACAGATTTCTGTGCTGAGTTTGAATATAATTGATTAAACACGAACACTTCATGTCGAATTCGTTCTAGACTTTTTATCAATTATATAACAGTTTTCTAAATATTAATTTTGTAATACTAATCAAGTTAAAATTATATCTTTCACTTGAACAGTATTTCATTCTAATTAATATTTCGCGAGTAATTAAAATAATATTTTTAATCCAAATTATTCCGCGATTAATTTTCAGATATTGTATTCAACCCCCCTTCTACAATATCAGGGACCAACAAGAAACATCTGGCAGGTTATTAAAGTGGGCAGTCGAGCTAGGCCAGTTCGATGTTTCCTACAAACCCCGCAATGCCATAAAGGGACAGGCTCTCGCCGACTTCATTCTGGAATTTCCACCTCACAGTGAGGAGAGCTCACGAGCCCTCGTTGAGGTCTCAAGAGCCACGCAAGCAAAAATCAACGAGAATAGAGATCCTTGGTGGACCTTATATGTTGATGGGGCCATAAATAATGTGGGAGCTGGGGCAGGAATAGAGCTCATCATCCCCGAAGGGCATAGACTTAACACAGCTGTCCACTTCACCTTTCGAGCCACAAACAATGATGCTGAGTATGAAGCCCTCATAGCTGGCCTCAAGCTAGCCTTGGAAATTCGGGTGGAAAATCTGAATATTTTCAGCGACTGCATGTTGGTTGTCTACCAAGTCAAAGGGGGGTTCTAAGCTAGGGTTCCCCGTACTGAGCTATATCTCAATTGCTCCCGACTGCTCATCAGCCTCTTTAAAGAAGTCAAGATCGAATAACTCCCAAGGGACCAAAATATTTGTGCGGACGCGCTGGCCAAACTCGGCACTTAGCATGAGGCCACTCTATTAGGGGTCATCCCCCTTGAAATTTAAAGGAGACCCGGTGTTCCTGAGGAATTAGACGTAAAGAAGCCTCCATCGTTTGAATTGATGGAAATTGAAATTAAAGCTCCAGCCCCAACTTGGATGACCCCGATTTGGGAATACATAAAAATAGGATCTTTACCTAAAAACAAAAATGAAGCTAGGAGAATAAAGTACAAAGCCACATGGTACGTTATCTATGATGAGATCCTTTATAGAAGGGGCTTCAATATCCCACTTCTCAGATGTGTTGATGGGACCGAATGCAATTACATACTTCGAGAGGTACATGAAGGCATTTGTGGCAATCACACGGGGGGTGGTTCTCTAGCCCAAAAGATCCTTCAACAAGGTTACTACTGGCCTACTCTCAAGCACGATGCCTTTGAGTTCGCCAGATCTTACAACAAGTGTCAGAGATATGCTAACTTCAGCAACATCCCCGCTACTCCACTCACCTCTCTGGTGAGCCCATGGCCCTTTGCCATGTAGGGGATTGATTTGATAGGAGAACTCCTGAAAGCTAAGGGAGGGGTCAATTATGCTATATTGGTAGTTGATTATTTCATTAAGTGGGCCAAGGCCGAGCCTTTAGCCACTATCACTGCTAAGAAACTTAAAGACTTTGTGTATAGATTTATTGTATGCAGGTTTGGGATCCCTTACAAGCTCATATCAGACAATGGGAAACAGTTTGATTCTAAGGAAATGCGAGAATTATGTGACAACTTGGGCATCATGAAGGATTTCTCAGTTGTCTGTCACCCTCAATCGAATGGCCAGACAGAAGCAGTGAACAAGATAATCAAGAACACTCTGAAAGCTAAGCTGGATGAAAACAAGGGCAACTGGCCCGAAGAACTCCCTAGAGTACTATGGTCCTACAACACGACCCCAAGGAGTACTACTGGTGAGACCCCGTTCTCCTTATCATATGGATGTGAAGCTATGGTACTTGTGGAAGTTGGCTCCGGATCATTTTTACCCTAGTAATAATGAGGTCAACCACCGACTCTACCTCGACATGATTGAAGAGACCCTGGCAGACTCTCAAGCCCGTCTGACATCATACCATCATAGGACAACTAGACACTACAATGGGAAATGAAATCCCATCCCATCCGAGTTGGAGATCTAGTCCTACATCGGGTCATGCCAAACACCAAGATTCAGGCACATGGAGTCTTTGGCGCCAACTGGGAAGGCCCCTACAAGGTCAAGACTGTTTTCTGGGAGGGAACTTATCACTTCACCGACCTCAAGGACAAGCCCATTCTGCGAGCCTGGAACACGGAATACCTCAAGAAGTATCTACCTTAGTTGCCCATCTAACTGGCAGCATTATTTATTTCTAGACTTCGTATGAATAAATCATCCTAAGTCTCGGGGGGTAGTAGTGTTATATAAACACCTCTTCGAGATAATGTAATGACTTTATTGGCCCTATGTTATTCAATTATCTAAGAAATATGCATGGTTTTCTTTCAAATTTTGTGATGTACATCGATATTCATGAAAGTTCATGCAGATAGGGTCGGGCTATGTTAATGTGTGGCCAAAAATCGTGATACTAGGCGAGGCCTTATGGCCAGCCAAGTGACGCGACGTAGGGCCCCGTCGTCACTCATGTGTGCGATGTGAGACCGTAACCACGGGCCCCGTTGGAATGAGCTCAGGCCAGCATCGGTGCGAGACCATTCGGTTCTAAAGCATATGAACTGGGACCCCCATGCGAGGCCACTTCTGTTCGAAGTTTCTCGAACAAGTCCCCTTCATGCGAAGCCAGATCGTAATGGACAAATAAGAAGCAAGCCCAGGAATAGCGACCTGGAAGTAGTTGGTAATTTTGAAAATAAGAAAAGACAAGGAGTAGCTATGTTAATGTGTGGCCAAATCGTAGAGGTAGGCGAGGCCTAACGGCCAGCCAAGCGATGTGACGTGGGGCTCCGTCACCACTTAAGTGTTAGTAATTGTGCTCTAGAGACAATACTTTTTATATTTTAAGGAAAATATTTATTATTAAGGATTATGTTTTATTGATTATTATTTATTTATTATGTTTTGTTTACTGCGTAATAAATTGAAAGCATAATAAATGTCCTTGGAATTTTGATACGTATTCTATATCTTTAAGTATGTGACTTAAAAATGAGATTATATGAATAGTATCTTATTCCTAAAATTCCCTAGTCGAGTATTATTATTTAAGGACAATAATAATGCACAAAGACTAGTATGTTTCTTGACAGATGACCACATCTCATTGGTCATAGGTATGGGGATACTAAAGTCAAGAACATAAGTGCATGTATCAATGCATGGCACTGGAATGACCCGCCGTGAGATTCTACATGTTAAGTAAGTGTCATAAGTAATTCTCACTGTGATAATGGTGTAATGATCCTTAGACCTGAAATCATTATATTTCTATACGAGAATTAATATACTTTGATTACATTAAAAGTTACCTTTGACCGGGTGATGATAAAAGTGGACATTGGATATATTATGAATCGTATGAGAAATATGAATGATCTAGATGGGATTTAATCCTCCTAATTTTAGGAGTGATATTATTGGCCTCTTGTTTGAGTGAGACTATGAAATGCACGGCCGTGCTCAAATGTTGATTTGATTTTAATAGTCTACTCATCGATCAAGAAAATAAAGATTAAATTATGAAGAGGATGACACGAGACATGCCTTGAGTTTAATCTATAATATCAAGATTAAAGGGATTATATTACATGGAACATTATTCACGAAAGGCTTAATCGAATCACCGATTTATTATTATTACTTGGGTAGCAATGATGTATTACTAGATGCCGCTCATTGTTTACAATTTTAATTAGATATTTAAATTGTTGCCAACGTAATAATAACCTACAGGGTCACACACAAAGAACGCTTGAAGGAGAAATAATTTAAATTATGAATTTAAATTAAATAAGTAATTTATTTTATTTATGATATTAATTAAGTATGACTTAATTAATTATATAAATAGAATAAATGAATTACTTAAACTAATTCCAAAATTAATAATTAATTAATTAAGTGAGACTTAATTAAATAATTTAGAATTTTGGATTAGTATTAATTATAATTGGATTATAATTAGAAAACTTATTCCTCTCTCTATATAATCTCTTTATGGGCTGATTTAATAAAAAAAAAAGATTTTACAAAAAAAACCCTAGCCGCTCTGAGAGAGGAGGAAGATAGAGAGAGAAGAAGTTTTCGGGTGCTAGTACACATCAATCCTTCATGAAAAGTGTTCGTGTGGATACCGTAGAGCGTAGATCGCGAGAGCGGGATACGTGGTGATTAAACAAGCTTTGGACCTCCATTAATCTTCCATTAATGAACTGTTAAAGCTTCTAAAGGTATTTATTCTTTATCTCCGAATTAAATCTTTTATTTTCGCATGGATCCTGCGGAGGGTTTCGCTATTTTGATTTATTTTTCGCGTTTATTCCGCTGCGTTTGTGTCACGAAACCCTTCAATGGCATCAGAGCTACTTGCGAAACGTTTTAATTCGGTTATGTGCTTAACAGTTTTTGATATATAAGCATGTATGCGATCTATCATGATTTTATATTGATATAATATGTATATGTTTATATATATTATGAATATATGATATTCATATGATGTATAATCATGTGATGATTATGTGTGTTGATGTATGTATATGATACATATTTGTTCTTATTATGGGAATCGTATTCGATACGAATTCTGAAACGGCTGCCGTTGATTTTCTGAAATCTGTGTCCGTTGTCCGATTTTCGCAAACGATATGTGTTTTATGACTGGAATCGGGTCACTGAGAAATACTGACATAGTCAGCTCTGCGTCTGTAAGCCATTAGATGTCGTTACAGCCTCCAAAACGGTGATTTATGATTTTCTGAATATTATTTGATTTTCTAAAATTTTGAGTATATGTATATATATATTATGAATATATGATATTCATGTAATGTATAATCATATGATGATTGTATGTATCTCTGTATCTCTGTATATGTATATATGATATATGCTTGTTTTTGTTATGAGAATTGTATATGATACGATTTCTGAAACACCGTCAGATTTTGAGAAATCTGACTGCTGTATCCGATTTTCGTAAACGATATGTGTTTTCTGACTGGAATCGGGCCAATGAACAAAACTGATAGCTATGCTATCACCGACGGGTCTGTAAGGCGTTTGACGTCGTTAAGGGCCTCGAAATAGTGATTTATTGTCTTCAGAAATCTGTTTTTAATTTTCTGAAATTTTGAAATTTGTTATATATGATTATATGATATGATTATATAATATGAGATATATTATATGTGTTATATGATAGCATGGTGGAAGGTTATGGCCTAAAGACCCATAGGATAGTGGTTTTGATTTATGGTTTTGGTTTCTAAATACGACTTGCATGTCGTTTATTCATTGTAATTTAATTATCTCGAATATAACTCGAGTTCTTCTTGTAATTTCATTAGAATAGTTTTATTTTTTATTATTCAATGTAATTATCAATGAAGACTTGCAAGTAAGGAGGCGATCCAAAAGGGGATGATGGAGCAATGAAGAAAGAAGACATGTAATAGATAGTATTTTTAAAACCACCATAGACTGACCTTGATATTTCCATTAGCTTGGAAATATCATATAGGATGGGGCCATAACCAAACACGTTTAATTTACGCACATTACATATATGTATATGATTGCATGTATTGGTATGTATGCGTAGATATAATTGAGATGCATGCTTAATATTGATTAATCATGTATGTATTAGATACGACACCCATGCCATGTTTGCTTAAACAAGATAAAATTTGTAACGATTCAAGATTTTAAAATTAACAAACGATCATGAGATTCTTGTGTTTATGAAATATGGATTTTTAAAACACGGAATTAAATATGGATTTTTGATATCTATAATTGGGATTTTCTGACAAAAGCGGATATGCGTATTCGTAAGGCTGATGGGTTTTAAGTGTGACCATTGGTATCCTCCATCTACCTGGGAAATGAACAATTTAAGATGTCGATTTGAAATATTTAGTTCAAGGAAAAATTGAGGATCTCTTTATGATGTGATCATGATCGTTATAAATTTTCTAAAACCCCTTAACAAAATATTAAGTTTTACTCGGATGCTTTCCAATGAATGAACACTCATCGAATCCTAGATCGATAAGGGGAAGGACTGTCAGTGGCAGGGGACTCCTATCTATCGTGGTGAGATGCGACGAATATAAACGGTTATATTCGGCCGTTGTATCATTGGGTCTAACTTAACTGAGTCGTCATAATAAGTGAAAATAAACGGTTATATTCAACTATTATGAACTTAGAAGCATAGAGTTTGGTTAAAAGTCTATTAGATAGATAAGATCAATCGTTTTTCACCAAACTATCCAAGAATTATATATGATATAATTGACAACTGTTGTCTACCTAAATAATCATTTTCTAAGGACTTCCAGTGGTTGACTTAGGACATGACGAAATATGGATCTTGGCTCACTAGAAAGAATTATGAGATATACTTTCCAAATTAATAGTAAGGGCTATAAGTTTGATAAAAATAGTGGGAGGTATATGATGATATACTATAATCACTTAAACATAATTAATATTAAATTTGCAACCTAGTTTATTTTATGCACTTTAATATTGTAGATATCAAATGATAAACACAAACAACTTCTCTATGCGATCAGTTCTTGAGAAGGACAAGTTGACGAGAATATATTTCCTTGACTGACATAGGAGCTTGAGGATCGTCCTCGGGCATCACGATATTAGTCAAATCTCTTCCCCTGCTCTTAAAGTTGAGAATGTAACATGTGCAAATCATAGTGCTTATTGGAAGCAAATTGATGTTGCGACTGATGTTTCATGTCTCATGCTCGCAAATATATGTGCTGAGCTTAAGAAGCAATACAAGCATATAGATGCTTATGAAACGATTGAGCACAAGATATATTTGAAAGGGCACTATACACTTACAAGTAGGGAGAGTGAGACCCGGTTACACCACATGTTCTAAAGATTATAGGGTATAATGAATACCATTGATATTTTGGGTTTCCAGATTGGTCTAGAGATAGTTAGATTTGATCTTACAATCTTTGGACAAATATTATTCTTATTTTGTTATGAACAATAAAGTGAATAAGATTTGTAAAACACCCATTGAGTTGCTAAGCATGTTGAGAACTGCAGAAAGTAATATGATAAATGCATGAACTACTACTATATTGATGGTAAACATAGGGAATGCAAAAGGGAAAGGAAAATGGAAAAGCAAGGAGAAAATTTGATCTAGTTCCGTTGTCAAACCAAAGTCCAATCCCTAAAGCAGACTCTAAAGTCTGAATGAGGTGTTGATAAAGAAGACGATTGTCACTTCTGTGGAAAGTTGGGAGACTGGAAATTAAATTGTCATGCTTAATTGGAAGATCGGAAGATGATGATCAATAAGGGTCAAGCTTAAGGTATCGGGTTGGAATTGGAGTAAAGATAGTTGCTCTGGTTCGAGGAACTCGTTACTTAATTTTTGGCCTATAAGGAAAATTTAGAACTTAATAATTGTTATAGCGTGCTTGTAATTGGCAGAGACATTATTTCAGTTTCTTGTTTGGACAAGAAAGGCTTTTTCATTTTATAACAATAGTTGTTTATTCTATTTTGATGATGAGCCTTATAATGTTGCACATCTAATTAACAATTTATATGTTCTAAAGTGACTCAAATCAAATATTACCTTTGGCACTATCGCTGAGGCCATATTAATAAGAAACGCATTTTCAGAATACATAAGGATGCATTCATGGATAAGTTTGATTATGAATCATACAAAAGGATGCGAATCTTGGTTTATTTGGTAAAATGACTAAAGCTCCTTTTACCGGACATGGTGAAGGGATCATTGAATGGGTATGACATATACATAGTGATGTATGTGGTCATATGTGTACGATGACAAAAGGTAGATTTTATTAACTTCATAAAATTTACTAATTATTTTAGTAGATACGGATATATGTATCTTTTGAAGAACTAATCCGAATCATTTGAAAAGTTCAAAGACTATAAAGATGAAGTAGAAAATATCAAAGAAAAGTTTTTTTTGATAGGAGAGATCACACCTTGTTGGACATGGTGCGATCAATGTTGAGTCAATGAATCTTCCAATTAGTTTTTGGGGTTGCACCCTGGAAACGGCTCCACATACACTTAACTGTGTTCCTACTAAATTGGTTCAAAAGACTCCTTATGAGATATGGACTGAGCAACGTCACAGCATGTCATTTATAAAATTTTGGGGATGTGAAGCGTTTGTGAAACGTCTAATCTCTGACAAGCTAGGACCAAAATCAGACAAATATAATTTTGTGGAATACCCAACTGAAACAAGGGGTTATTCTTTCTATAATCCTTCCGAGAACAAAGTGTTTGTTGCTCGAACTGCTGAGAGAAAGTGGGAGGATAATAGATCTCAATGAAGTTTGAGACCCACATGATAACGTTGAACCAGTGGAGGAACCTGAGTAGAATGTATAAGAAAAATAATACTTCTCAAGAAACACAGGTGTTCGTAGGTTTAGTAGGATTCGCCATGAGCCCAAGAGATAATATGGATTTCTCTTGACTCAAGATGGTGATGTGATGCTTGTGGATGAAGATGAGCCTCTCACCTACCTAGATACTATAAACACTCCAGATTCTAAAAGATGGCTGGATGCCATTAAATCTGAGATGGAATCCATGTATACTAATCAAGTATGGACTTTGGTTGATCCACCTGAAGGGGTAAAACCTATAGGGTGCAAGTGGGTCTTCAAGAAGAAGACCGACATGGATGCTAATGTACAGACCTATAAGGCACGATTGGTGGCAAAAGGTTTCAAGAAAATTCATGGTATTGACTATGATGAGACCTTTTCACCAGTTGTTATGGTCATGTCCATCAGGATTTTGCTTGCTATAGCTGCTTACTATGACTATGAAATCTGGCAAATGGATGTCAAAACCGCTTTCTTAAATGAGAGCCTTGAAGAAGATATGGATGTGTACATGACACACCCTAAGGGTTTTGTTGATCTAAAGGATGCTGGAAATGTATGTAAGTTGCGTCGATCCATTTATGGATTAAAGCATGCCTCGAGGAGATGGAACATTTGTTTTCATGAAACAGTCAAAAAGAGTTTGACTTTATTCAGAATGAAGATGAAACTTGTGTTTACAAGAAGTTTAGTGGGAGCCATGTGGCATTCCTAGTATTATATGTTGATGATATATTACTAATAGGGAATGACATTCCTTCTCTACAGACTGTGAAGACTTGGTTGATAAATAATTTCTCAATGAAAGACTTAGGCGATGTGACATATATATTAGGGATCGAGATCTATAGAGATAGATCAAGGTGATTGATCGGCCTAATTTAGAGTACATACATTGACAAAGTTTTGCATCGATTTCAAATGCAAAGAGACTAAAATGGATATGTCCCAATGTCTCATGGGATAGTGATCTCAAAATAAAATTTGTCCTAAATCATTGGATGATAGGGACTGCATGAGTAAAATTCCATATGCGTTAGCAATTGGTTTTATAATGTATGCAATGATATGTACTTGTCCTGATGTCTTGTATGCTTTAACCATGATGAGTAGATACCGATCTAATCCAGGTGAAGGTTACTGGACGACAGTCAAGAATATTCTTAAGTACTTAAAGAGGACTAAAGATTCATTCTTGTTATATGGAGGAGATGTGAAGCTAGTTGTAAGAGGTTTCAGTGATACTGGTTTCTAGACAGATAACGATAATTTAATGTTTCTGTCTGGCTTTGTGTTTTATTGAGATGTTGTATGTTGGAATGGTTCACAGCAAAGACAATTGTTGATTTTACAATAGAACCTGAGTATATTGATGCTTGTGAAGCAGCCAAGGAGGCTGTTTGGGCATGTACTTAGGAGATATCACCTAATTAATGAGATTAATGATCAAGGAGATATACATATATGTAAAGTGTATACTAATAATAATATTGCAGACACACTGACTAAGGCTTTGTCGCAGCAGAAGCACTAAAGTCACACTAGTTCCATGAGTATTGGATACTTGGGTAATTGGCTCTAGTGCAAGTGGGAGATTGTTAGTAATTGTGCTCTAGAGACAATACTTTTTATATTTTAAGGAAAATATTTATTATTAAGGATTATGTTTTATTGATTATTATTTATTTATTATGTTTTGTTTACTGCGTAATAAATTGAAAGCATAATAAATGTCCTTGGAATTTTGATACGTATTCTATATCTTTAAGTATGTGACTTAAAAATGAGATTATATGAATAGTATCTTATTCCTAAAATTCCCTAGTCGAGTATTATTATTTAAGGACAATAATAATGCACAAAGACTAGTATGTTTCTTGACAGATGACCACATCTCATTGGTCATAGGTATGGGGATACTAAAGTCAAGAACATAAGTGCATGTATCAATGCATGGCACTGGAATGACCCGCCGTGAGATTCTACATGTTAAGTAAGTGTCATAAGTAATTCTCACTGTGATAATGGTGTAATGATCCTTAGACCTGAAATCATTATATTTCTATACGAGAATTAATATACTTTGATTACATTAAAAGTTACCTTTGACCGGGTGATGATAAAAGTGGACATTGGATATATTATGAATCGTATGAGAAATATGAATGATCTAGATGGGATTTAATCCTCCTAATTTTAGGAGTGATATTATTGGCCTCTTGTTTGAGTGAGACTATGAAATGCACGGCCGTGCTCAAATGTTGATTTGATTTTAATAGTCTACTCATCGATCAAGAAAATAAAGATTAAATTATGAAGAGGATGACACGAGACATGCCTTGAGTTTAATCTATAATATCAAGATTAAAGGGATTATATTACATGGAACATTATTCACGAAAGGCTTAATCGAATCACCGATTTATTATTATTACTTGGGTAGCAATGATGTATTACTAGATGCCGCTCATTGTTTACAATTTTAATTAGATATTTAAATTGTTGCCAACGTAATAATAACCTACAGGGTCACACACAAAGAACGCTTGAAGGAGAAATAATTTAAATTATGAATTTAAATTAAATAAGTAATTTATTTTATTTATGATATTAATTAAGTATGACTTAATTAATTATATAAATAGAATAAATGAATTACTTAAACTAATTCCAAAATTAATAATTAATTAATTAAGTGAGACTTAATTAAATAATTTAGAATTTTGGATTAGTATTAATTATAATTGGATTATAATTAGAAAACTTATTCCTCTCTCTATATAATCTCTTTATGGGCTGATTTAATAAAAAAAAAAGATTTTACAAAAAAAACCCTAGCCGCTCTGAGAGAGGAGGAAGATAGAGAGAGAAGAAGTTTTCGGGTGCTAGTACACATCAATCCTTCATGAAAAGTGTTCGTGTGGATACCGTAGAGCGTAGATCGCGAGAGCGGGATACGTGGTGATTAAACAAGCTTTGGACCTCCATTAATCTTCCATTAATGAACTGTTAAAGCTTCTAAAGGTATTTATTCTTTATCTCCGAATTAAATCTTTTATTTTCGCATGGATCCTGCGGAGGGTTTCGCTATTTTGATTTATTTTTCGCGTTTATTCCGCTGCGTTTGTGTCACGAAACCCTTCAATGGCATCAGAGCTACTTGCGAAACGTTTTAATTCGGTTATGTGCTTAACAGTTTTTGATATATAAGCATGTATGCGATCTATCATGATTTTATATTGATATAATATGTATATGTTTATATATATTATGAATATATGATATTCATATGATGTATAATCATGTGATGATTATGTGTGTTGATGTATGTATATGATACATATTTGTTCTTATTATGGGAATCGTATTCGATACGAATTCTGAAACGGCTGCCGTTGATTTTCTGAAATCTGTGTCCGTTGTCCGATTTTCGCAAACGATATGTGTTTTATGACTGGAATCGGGTCACTGAGAAATACTGACATAGTCAGCTCTGCGTTTGTAAGCCATTAGATGTCGTTACAGCCTCCAAAACGGTGATTTATGATTTTCTGAATATTATTTGATTTTCTAAAATTTTGAGTATATGTATATATATATTATGAATATATGATATTCATGTAATGTATAATCATATGATGATTGTATGTATCTCTGTATCTCTGTATATGTATATATGATATATGCTTGTTTTTGTTATGAGAATTGTATATGATACGATTTCTGAAACACCGTCAGATTTTGAGAAATCTGACTGCTGTATCCGATTTTCGTAAACGATATGTGTTTTCTGACTGGAATCGGGCCAATGAACAAAACTGATAGCTATGCTATCACCGACGGGTCTGTAAGGCGTTTGACGTCGTTAAGGGCCTCGAAATAGTGATTTATTGTCTTCAGAAATCTGTTTTTAATTTTCTGAAATTTTGAAATTTGTTATATATGATTATATGATATGATTATATAATATGAGATATATTATATGTGTTATATGATAGCATGGTGGAAGGTTATGGCCTAAAGACCCATAGGATAGTGGTTTTGATTTATGGTTTTGGTTTCTAAATACGACTTGCATGTCGTTTATTCATTGTAATTTAATTATCTCGAATATAACTCGAGTTCTTCTTGTAATTTCATTAGAATAGTTTTATTTTTTATTATTCAATGTAATTATCAATGAAGACTTGCAAGTAAGGAGGCGATCCAAAAGGGGATGATGGAGCAATGAAGAAAGAAGACATGTAATAGATAGTATTTTTAAAACCACCATAGACTGACCTTGATATTTCCATTAGCTTGGAAATATCATATAGGATGGGGCCATAACCAAACACGTTTAATTTACGCACATTACATATATGTATATGATTGCATGTATTGGTATGTATGCGTAGATATAATTGAGATGCATGCTTAATATTGATTAATCATGTATGTATTAGATACGACACCCATGCCATGTTTGCTTAAACAAGATAAAATTTGTAACGATTCAAGATTTTAAAATTAACAAACGATCATGAGATTCTTGTGTTTATGAAATATGGATTTTTAAAACACGGAATTAAATATGGATTTTTGATATCTATAATTGGGATTTTCTGACAAAAGCGGATATGCGTATTCGTAAGGCTGATGGGTTTTAAGTGTGACCATTGGTATCCTCCATCTACCTGGGAAATGACCAATTTAAGATGTCGATTTGAAATATTTAGTTCAAGGAAAAATTGAGGATCTCTTTATGATGTGATCATGATCGTTATAAATTTTCTAAAACCCCTTAACAAAATATTAAGTTTTACTCGGATGCTTTCCAATGAATGAACACTCATCGAATCCTAGATCGATAAGGGGAAGGACTGTCAGTGGCAGGGGACTCCTATCTATCGTGGTGAGATGCGACGAATATAAACGGTTATATTCGGCCGTTGTATCATTGGGTCTAACTTAACTGAGTCGTCATAATAAGTGAAAATAAACGGTTATATTCAACTATTATGAACTTAGAAGCATAGAGTTTGGTTAAAAGTCTATTAGATAGATAAGATCAATCGTTTTTCACCAAACTATCCAAGAATTATATATGATATAATTGACAACTGTTGTCTACCTAAATAATCATTTTCTAAGGACTTCCAGTGGTTGACTTAGGACATGACGAAATATGGATCTTGGCTCACTAGAAAGAATTATGAGATATACTTTCCAAATTAATAGTAAGGGCTATAAGTTTGATAAAAATAGTGGGAGGTATATGATGATATACTATAATCACTTAAACATAATTAATATTAAATTTGCAACCTAGTTTATTTTATGCACTTTAATATTGTAGATATCAAATGATAAACACAAACAACTTCTCTATGCGATCAGTTCTTGAGAAGGACAAGTTGACGAGAATATATTTCCTTGACTGACATAGGAGCTTGAGGATCGTCCTCGGGCATCACGATATTAGTCAAATCTCTTCCCCTGCTCTTAAAGTTGAGAATGTAACATGTGCAAATCATAGTGCTTATTGGAAGCAAATTGATGTTGCGACTGATGTTTCATGTCTCATGCTCGCAAATATATGTGCTGAGCTTAAGAAGCAATACAAGCATATAGATGCTTATGAAACGATTGAGCACAAGATATATTTGAAAGGGCACTATACACTTACAAGTAGGGAGAGTGAGACCCGGTTACACCACATGTTCTAAAGATTATAGGGTATAATGAATACCATTGATATTTTGGGTTTCCAGATTGGTCTAGAGATAGTTAGATTTGATCTTACAATCTTTGGACAAATATTATTCTTATTTTGTTATGAACAATAAAGTGAATAAGATTTGTAAAACACCCATTGAGTTGCTAAGCATGTTGAGAACTGCAGAAAGTAATATGATAAATGCATGAACTACTACTATATTGATGGTAAACATAGGGAATGCAAAAGGGAAAGGAAAATGGAAAAGCAAGGAGAAAATTTGATCTAGTTCCGTTGTCAAACCAAAGTCCAATCCCTAAAGCAGACTCTAAAGTCTGAATGAGGTGTTGATAAAGAAGACGATTGTCACTTCTGTGGAAAGTTGGGAGACTGGAAATTAAATTGTCATGCTTAATTGGAAGATCGGAAGATGATGATCAATAAGGGTCAAGCTTAAGGTATCGGGTTGGAATTGGAGTAAAGATAGTTGCTCTGGTTCGAGGAACTCGTTACTTAATTTTTGGCCTATAAGGAAAATTTAGAACTTAATAATTGTTATAGCGTGCTTGTAATTGGCAGAGACATTATTTCAGTTTCTTGTTTGGACAAGAAAGGCTTTTTCATTTTATAACAATAGTTGTTTATTCTATTTTGATGATGAGCCTTATAATGTTGCACATCTAATTAACAATTTATATGTTCTAAAGTGACTCAAATCAAATATTACCTTTGGCACTATCGCTGAGGCCATATTAATAAGAAACGCATTTTCAGAATACATAAGGATGCATTCATGGATAAGTTTGATTATGAATCATACAAAAGGATGCGAATCTTGGTTTATTTGGTAAAATGACTAAAGCTCCTTTTACCGGACATGGTGAAGGGATCATTGAATGGGTATGACATATACATAGTGATGTATGTGGTCATATGTGTACGATGACAAAAGGTAGATTTTATTAACTTCATAAAATTTACTAATTATTTTAGTAGATACGGATATATGTATCTTTTGAAGAACTAATCCGAATCATTTGAAAAGTTCAAAGACTATAAAGATGAAGTAGAAAATATCAAAGAAAAGTTTTTTTTGATAGGAGAGATCACACCTTGTTGGACATGGTGCGATCAATGTTGAGTCAATGAATCTTCCAATTAGTTTTTGGGGTTGCACCCTGGAAACGGCTCCACATACACTTAACTGTGTTCCTACTAAATTGGTTCAAAAGACTCCTTATGAGATATGGACTGAGCAACGTCACAGCATGTCATTTATAAAATTTTGGGGATGTGAAGCTTTTGTGAAACGTCTAATCTCTGACAAGCTAGGACCAAAATCAGACAAATATAATTTTGTGGAATACCCAACTGAAACAAGGGGTTATTCTTTCTATAATCCTTCCGAGAACAAAGTGTTTGTTGCTCGAACTGCTGAGAGAAAGTGGGAGGATAATAGATCTCAATGAAGTTTGAGACCCACATGATAACGTTGAACCAGTGGAGGAACCTGAGTAGAATGTATAAGAAAAATAATACTTCTCAAGAAACACAGGTGTTCGTAGGTTTAGTAGGATTCGCCATGAGCCCAAGAGATAATATGGATTTCTCTTGACTCAAGATGGTGATGTGATGCTTGTGGATGAAGATGAGCCTCTCACCTACCTAGATACTATAAACACTCCAGATTCTAAAAGATGGCTGGATGCCATTAAATCTGAGATGGAATCCATGTATACTAATCAAGTATGGACTTTGGTTGATCCACCTGAAGGGGTAAAACCTATAGGGTGCAAGTGGGTCTTCAAGAAGAAGACCGACATGGATGCTAATGTACAGACCTATAAGGCACGATTGGTGGCAAAAGGTTTCAAGAAAATTCATGGTATTGACTATGATGAGACCTTTTCACCAGTTGTTATGGTCATGTCCATCAGGATTTTGCTTGCTATAGCTGCTTACTATGACTATGAAATCTGGCAAATGGATGTCAAAACCGCTTTCTTAAATGAGAGCCTTGAAGAAGATATGGATGTGTACATGACACACCCTAAGGGTTTTGTTGATCTAAAGGATGCTGGAAATGTATGTAAGTTGCGTCGATCCATTTATGGATTAAAGCATGCCTCGAGGAGATGGAACATTTGTTTTCATGAAACAGTCAAAAAGAGTTTGACTTTATTCAGAATGAAGATGAAACTTGTGTTTACAAGAAGTTTAGTGGGAGCCATGTGGCATTCCTAGTATTATATGTTGATGATATATTACTAATAGGGAATGACATTCCTTCTCTACAGACTGTGAAGACTTGGTTGATAAATAATTTCTCAATGAAAGACTTAGGCGATGTGACATATATATTAGGGATCGAGATCTATAGAGATAGATCAAGGTGATTGATCGGCCTAATTTAGAGTACATACATTGACAAAGTTTTGCATCGATTTCAAATGCAAAGAGACTAAAATGGATATGTCCCAATGTCTCATGGGATAGTGATCTCAAAATAAAATTTGTCCTAAATCATTGGATGATAGGGACTGCATGAGTAAAATTCCATATGCGTTAGCAATTGGTTTTATAATGTATGCAATGATATGTACTTGTCCTGATGTCTTGTATGCTTTAACCATGATGAGTAGATACCGATCTAATCCAGGTGAAGGTTACTGGACGACAGTCAAGAATATTCTTAAGTACTTAAAGAGGACTAAAGATTCATTCTTGTTATATGGAGGAGATGTGAAGCTAGTTGTAAGAGGTTTCAGTGATACTGGTTTCTAGACAGATAACGATAATTTAATGTTTCTGTCTGGCTTTGTGTTTTATTGAGATGTTGTATGTTGGAATGGTTCACAGCAAAGACAATTGTTGATTTTACAATAGAACCTGAGTATATTGATGCTTGTGAAGCAGCCAAGGAGGCTGTTTGGGCATGTACTTAGGAGATATCACCTAATTAATGAGATTAATGATCAAGGAGATATACATATATGTAAAGTGTATACTAATAATAATATTGCAGACACACTGACTAAGGCTTTGTCGCAGCAGAAGCACTAAAGTCACACTAGTTCCATGAGTATTGGATACTTGGGTAATTGGCTCTAGTGCAAGTGGGAGATTGTTAGTAATTGTGCTCTAGAGACAATACTTTTTATATTTTAAGGAAAATATTTATTATTAAGGATTATGTTTTATTGATTATTATTTATTTATTATGTTTTGTTTACTGCGTAATAAATTGAAAGCATAATAAATGTCCTTGGAATTTTGATACGTATTCTATATCTTTAAGTATGTGACTTAAAAATGAGATTATATGAATAGTATCTTATTCCTAAAATTCCCTAGTCGAGTATTATTATTTAAGGACAATAATAATGCACAAAGACTAGTATGTTTCTTGACAGATGACCACATCTCATTGGTCATAGGTATGGGGATACTAAAGTCAAGAACATAAGTGCATGTATCAATGCATGGCACTGGAATGACCCGCCGTGAGATTCTACATGTTAAGTAAGTGTCATAAGTAATTCTCACTGTGATAATGGTGTAATGATCCTTAGACCTGAAATCATTATATTTCTATACGAGAATTAATATACTTTGATTACATTAAAAGTTACCTTTGACCGGGTGATGATAAAAGTGGACATTGGATATATTATGAATCGTATGAGAAATATGAATGATCTAGATGGGATTTAATCCTCCTAATTTTAGGAGTGATATTATTGGCCTCTTGTTTGAGTGAGACTATGAAATGCACGGCCGTGCTCAAATGTTGATTTGATTTTAATAGTCTACTCATCGATCAAGAAAATAAAGATTAAATTATGAAGAGGATGACACGAGACATGCCTTGAGTTTAATCTATAATATCAAGATTAAAGGGATTATATTACATGGAACATTATTCACGAAAGGCTTAATCGAATCACCGATTTATTATTATTACTTGGGTAGCAATGATGTATTACTAGATGCCGCTCATTGTTTACAATTTTAATTAGATATTTAAATTGTTGCCAACGTAATAATAACCTACAGGGTCACACACAAAGAACGCTTGAAGGAGAAATAATTTAAATTATGAATTTAAATTAAATAAGTAATTTATTTTATTTATGATATTAATTAAGTATGACTTAATTAATTATATAAATAGAATAAATGAATTACTTAAACTAATTCCAAAATTAATAATTAATTAATTAAGTGAGACTTAATTAAATAATTTAGAATTTTGGATTAGTATTAATTATAATTGGATTATAATTAGAAAACTTATTCCTCTCTCTATATAATCTCTTTATGGGCTGATTTAATAAAAAAAAAAGATTTTACAAAAAAAACCCTAGCCGCTCTGAGAGAGGAGGAAGATAGAGAGAGAAGAAGTTTTCGGGTGCTAGTACACATCAATCCTTCATGAAAAGTGTTCGTGTGGATACCGTAGAGCGTAGATCGCGAGAGCGGGATACGTGGTGATTAAACAAGCTTTGGACCTCCATTAATCTTCCATTAATGAACTGTTAAAGCTTCTAAAGGTATTTATTCTTTATCTCCGAATTAAATCTTTTATTTTCGCATGGATCCTGCGGAGGGTTTCGTTATTTTGATTTATTTTTCGCGTTTATTCCGCTGCGTTTGTGTCACGAAACCCTACATTAAGTGTGCGATGTGAGGCTATAGCTCCGGGGCCTGTTTGAGCGAGCTCGGGCCAGTATCGGTGCGAGGCCATTCGGTTCATCAAAAGTGACCAGAAAATAGTTCTGCAAATTCTAAGGAAATATGCAAAATGAAGATATGATATGCGATGAAAGCATGATAGAAATGCATATATATGTAGTGCGATGCGAACAGAAAGAAGATATAAAGCATTAAGATCAAATGAAAGAGTTGTTACAAATGTGAGGCATAGTCGGTGCCCGCAACCCAATAAATTCAGCTCGCAAGCGAGCATAAAATACTTGTTAAAAAAAATAGATTACAAATAAAGTTATAACAAATCACAAAGCCTCCTCTTGCTGCTGCTCTTGGGCCCGCTTCGCCTCGAGCTCCATGGCCCGCTGAGAGGCCTCCTCCTCCACTTCCTTACAAAGCTGTTCCGCATAGACCCAGGCCGCTTCGCCGAGCAAACCCCAGTAAAAGTCAGGATCCTTCTTCATAAAAGATTTCATGAACTTGACTTGCCCAAGAGCCGAGGCCTCAACAACTGCCTCCTTCTCATCAGCAAAATTAAAGATCGCAGTCTCTTGGGTAGCGATCTGAGCCTGGAGCTCGTTCAACTTCTCGTTAAGGGCCTTTGTCTCGGCATGTTGCTCTTTCTCCAGCTCTTTACCTTTGTCCTTCATGGACCGGAGATCCCTCCTCAGCGGGTTGAGCTCGTCCTTCAGCTATTTCTGCTCCTCGAGCAGCTTCTTCTTCTAGGCCCCCATTGATTCGACCTTGAAGTTAAGGATAGCATTTTGCTGAGTCAAAGCTCGCACCTCTTTATGTCGGCTCACTTGCCTATAAAAAAGCTCAGCAGCGGCCCGAGTCAGAGCAGCATTATTCTCTTCGAGGGAAGATTGGGCCCAGAGATTGAGATCGCTCTCGGAGACAAGGGAATGGCCTAGCTTCGCAAAAGCATTCGCAACAGCATGAGGATGACCAGCAGCCACAACTTTGCTTTGCTGTTTTTTTGGGTCCGCTTTTGCGACCTCAACATCTTGAAAGTGTTTGACCTAAAACCAATCATGTATGATGAGTTAGGAAAAACTTTCTGCTACTCTTATTTGATTTCATTTGATAATAATAAAGTATTTATGTTACGGGCTTAATCTATTTGAAGTGTATTAAATAAGATGTTCCATAATTTAGAGCAAAGCTTCTAGAATTATAATGAGATTGTAATAATGAGATCTAGAAGATAATAGCTTTAGACTTAAACAGTTCCTGATCATAGGATAACTAATTGGAAATTGGTAAATACGTAAAGATCAGTACATACTATGCTAGCTCTCTTAGGAGGATGTCTGTTCTCATAGACATTTGTGTGGTGACACTATAGCTAGTATGTAGGTGCTTATTAAGGAATAAGTTCACTGAACATGACTTGATAAGTAGAACAACTAATGGAGTTTACTCACGTGTCGATAGTTGTTTATTAAGTAAATAGTTGTACAAGTATCCTTAGACTTGAGATCGTTAGAGTATTCTCGTACACAATGATTTATGCTTTGGTTTAGTCCTTAGTCTCTAGGACATTCATTAGGTCCATTCTGGGCATAGTGATTTGTGTATGGAGATAGTTAACGGATCAATAAAGGATCTGCCCCTTCCAGTAAAAGAAGTGAATATCCTATGTTATTCTTAGATATGCAAGTTCAGGAATCTCTGACCAGAGTGAATGAAATTAGAAAGAGTTTCTAATTTGCATTAAAAGGAACTTTGCATTATGAATAAGAAATCATATGATTAAATTAGATAGGCTTGACACGAGTTTCATGCCTTGTATTTAATCGGGATATTGAAGCGTAGAAGGAATTAATTGTACGGAAACTAATTACTGACAGGTTCTAAGTATTCTAAGCAATGATTTCGTATTATCTGGATAGTCGCGATATATTGAGAAGCATCACTCACGATGTAGAATAAATATAATTAATCAGATTAATTATATTTAATGAATTAATAGAATTCATATAAATAATAAATAAAATGTTTATTATTATTTATTTCCACTACCAACTTAATATTGAACCTAAAGAGTCACACCATAAAAGAGATTAAATTATAAATGAAGGAATAATTAATAATAGCTAGTCATTATTTATTTATGAAATAAATAATTACTTAGCAAATTTTATAAATTAATTAAATGAGATTTAATTGATTATAAATTATTTAAGATAAGATCTTAATATTATTAATTAAATATTTAATTAAAGTAATTAAATATGAAGGAGAATAATTTTCTAAAAGAGTTTAGAAAAAAGAATTAATGATTAAAATAGTTTTAATCATTAACTAATTAATTAAAAAGATTAATTAATTAAAAAGAGAATTAATAATAAGATATTTATAGAAAATATCTCAGCTGAGATATTTCCCTATAAATATAGGATTATAAACCCTAATACTTCAATTCTAATATTTGAGAGAAATATTTTAAAAGGGAGGCAATCTTAATTTCCTCTCTAGCCTCCTCCTTCATCTTTTAGTTTGATTCTTGGTGGATATCTTTAGAGCACTCCACACTTGAGGGGTGATTGCAAGGATTGAAGAACAAGATCTTCTCTAGCTGTTGCCGGAAATCAATCGAGGTATTCTTCAATTTATAAAATAGTTTTTGTATCTATATGTATGTATACATAGGAATATATGCAAATAAATGTTATTCAATGCTTCCGCTGGTGCATAAATTCCTTCACATCTAGCGGCCTTTTCCTCGAGTCATCCCGAGGAGGCTTGCTGCCCGAGGCCTTCACGTCCTTTGGCCTGGAAGGAGGAGCAATCACTGCAACCTCGTCGTCTTCGTCGGTAAAAGGAGGATGGACTATGTTAGACTTTGACATATCTGCACAAAAAACACGAAGCGATCAGAGAAGAGTTATTAAAATATAAAATGATCAACTATGCAGGAAAATGCAAGTATGATACATATGAATGCGATTCGAAGTGGAAAATGTAAATAATGACGAAGGCAATATACCGGACTCGGTCCGGGCCCGCTCCGCAGAAGGCTTCTGAGCTGAGCTTGCGATGGCTTTTCCCTTCTTTAGAGTCAGCCTCGCCCCTTCTCTCAAGAATCCATGAGTGACCAAGTTTGAGGTCATCATTAGCTTCTTCACATTCCTCTCTTCGACAGCAAGTTGTAGGATACTATCAGCTCGCTCTTTGGCTTCGCCAGTGAGAGGAATGCGAGGAGGAGCGACTTATAAAAAAGAATGAATAAAGTACGGTCAGTTTCAAGAAAATACAAGCGAACTAAAGGGGAATGAAGCGAAGTGGCCGCACTTACTTGGTTTGTAATTAAAGTGGGTCTTAACCCGGGTCTCGTCAAACACATAGAAGAACGGCTCCTTCCAGTGTCCCACATTGCTCGGAGTGCCGTGCAACAGTTTCTTGCCATTGAACTCAGGCCAGACTGATAAATAAAGATAGCCGAAGTCCTTCTTCCCCGAGGACTTTAAATTCAAAAAATATCCAAAGGTCCTCGCATCGAGGTCATGATACTTCAGCTTCTTGTACAATACGAACAAAGCAATGGCTGACCTCCATTTGGATTTACCTAAAGGGGAGCGATATAGAAGTACTTGCAAACATCCTGGATGAATGGATGCATAGGAGATGCGATACCTACCTTCAGAAGCGAGGTGGAGAGAACCATTTGAGGAATGCGACATACATTCTCCTCATGATTGAATCGATAACATCTCTGATGGGGTCGCGGAAAAATGATGCGCCCCTCCAGCCTATATTGCTCGATCGCCTCCGTCAGAGTTTGTGAAGTGAGGTTGGTCGAAAGATCCCGAGCCGCAAGGACATGAGGAGAAGCTGGTTTTGTTGAAGAGCTGCTCGCCTCATCACCCAGCGGCTTCGCACCTAAATAAATCAGCCCTTCCAGCTCGGGCTCATCGGGAGGAGCATAGGCCTCGCCCTCAGATTCCTCCGGCATAAATGCATAATTTTCCAGGTCAATCGACCTGGTCACAGCGTCATCCTCCTCGTTGTCCGAAGATTCGACCCAATGAGAGGTGGCCTCAGCTTCGAGATCTACATCAACTTCGGAGCGCACCCTCTTGCCTTTCGGGTCACGGGGCTCATAGTAGGCACTCCCGAGCGAGCTCTAGCTCGAGTTATTATGGACAGGAATTGGTTGCTGTGGATGAAGGGGCTCTTCACCAGCCTGGGTCTGAGCAGCTCGCTCTGCGATACACCTAGCAATCGTTGCCTCGGCCTCTTCCTTTGACATGGTCCCTAGCTCGCGGTTCAAGGATGAAAGATCCAATGATCCCGACACTACAGGCCTCTTCCGCCTCCAGGCGTTGGGATTGCCATTGCGGGGTGAGTCTTCAATCGACCAGGTCGGGTCCATGTTCAAGACAAATGAGTCCGAACTTGATTGCTCGACCCGGGCTATGAGGGTAACCGCCTCGGGGCTGACTTCAGTCCCTGGGATGATTGGATGGTGGCTCGTGCCTGATATCTCGTTCAGCTCATGTTGGAATTCACGTGAACCCCTCAGTTCCTTGGGGTAATGACTGAGAGGCGAAGACGTGCTAGTGGCCGAATCACTCGACATCTTAAATAGATGGTGAATTGATTAAGGTGTGTACTCTTAAAAAAGAAAAGGAAAATCGCTAAGTGTCCTCACATCGTACACGAGCCGGTCCTAAATCTAAGGTCGAGATCGCGACGCGAGGAGAAGTGGGGTGTGTGAGATGATGCGATCCGGGGAGTGAAATATATATGCACATGGAGGTCTGAACAAATATTATATATGCATGCTATGAAAAGCGAAGACAAAAGTAAGGGTTAAGGTCGTTATCTTTGTTGTGAGAAGGGGGGCTCGAATCGCTTGAGGAAAGGTGATCGGAGCTGGCCTCGCTAGAAGACTCGGATGAAGGTGGATGAACAAATCGGGTTCGCACTTGAATTCTGGGCATGAAAAGCTTTGTTTGATCCTTGAGCTCTCGGACAAAATTTCTTGAAAATGATTGAAAATGATTGGGGAAGTCTTTTATTTATAGGCAACTGAGGAGAGAGAAGGACACAGACATGTGTCACATCATCATTGCTCTGGCTCGAATCCAGTACATGCGACCACACCATAAGCATGTGCAACTTCACCTCCAACGGCTATATCCGAGCACACTTCATATGAGGAACCCCTTCAATTTCTCTAAAGTTTAAAGGGTTTAATGTGGCCAGTTCGGTTCATTTGACATCCGGATCGCTGACAGACATGTTTTCTTGAGAAAGTGTTGATAACTCACAAAGGCTTGGCGGTTCATTTCGCACCACTATTAGAAGCCTTCTTCTGGTCGCTTCGCAGGGAAGATTTATGACAGCACTTGTTATCTGATTCTACCTCGCATCGGTAATGGCAAGGAGGAATCGGGGGTAATTGTTATGCCCAATATTTAGACATGGGTCATAGGCAGACCCAATAACATAAATTGGCTAGCCCACCTCGCATCTGGGCTCAAACGGCTTCAAAGCCCACGTCCAGCTCGCATCGTGCTAAAGATGTTAAAATACTCTAAGGCCCTTGACTTAGCGTGAGGTCGCATCGCTAGCTCACCAGCCTTAGACTCATTCAGCTTCAAGAAGAAAGAGATAGGAGAACCGGCCATCAGCCCGGTTCGCTTCTCATCACCTCCCAGGTCGCATAGACTCGACAGAGAGGCCCTCACCCCGGCTCGTTTGGCCAGACTCATTGCCTCCGGATCACTTCGCTAGCCCGGAGCACTTAGCATGAATTTCTCATAACTGGCTGAAAAGCTCCTAGCCTATGGGCTCACCTCACTTGATATTATTTGCTAGTCTGAAGACTATAGAAGGCCCCCCGGGGTAATATCTCAACATACGTATTTATTTGAAAATAGCTAGCTCGACGGGCTCTCATCTCATCAAGGGATCCACACAGGATCACCTCTACATACTGCTCCCGTGAGGCCACATCACGCACAACTGCTCTTGCGAGGCCATATCACGCATAACTCCCTACGGGGACCCCTTGCTCTACAACTCCATGAAAATCCCCTGAGTCTAACGGGCTTGGGCCATGACAGTTACAGAAATATGGGAAGATTGCCCTTCACATCCGCACAGAATTGGGCCAAAGCACAACACGTCTAAGGATTTGGGCCCGATGAACCGGACCAATACCTAGCCCATATAGGTAACTTGTCCTCCAAGATCTACGTGTAGCTTGAACCCCTATATAAAGTATACGTAGGCCTCTTGTTTCAAGAAAGAATCGATAGTTGGCAGCAAGAGAGCACATATTTTTTCTGGCCTTCTAACGAATCAACAACAAGATCAGCTACCAAAATCCATCACTTTTCTCCCGTGTTCTTCGCGTTCTTCATCAAGTTCATCAGCAAAAGAATCATATTTTGCTCCGTGATTCCAGCAAACCTCCAAATTACTGTTATACCAATTTCTCCCTATAACAATTATTATTATTTTCAAAATTAATCATGTAATTAGAGGAGATTTATAATTGATGAATATGTAAAGTCTCACTAGTATATAATTAGATATGATAATAATTATAATTTAAATTGATGAAGATTTAATTGTTAAATTAAATATGGTAATGACAATCAAAACTGATATGATATATTATTTCATGTTTATATGTACCTATATAATTCCAAAACTGCCTTTGTCTATAAATATGGAAAGAAATTAAATAGATTTTATTTTAAATTGAAATATATCTATCGTTAGATTAACAACAGATCAATGGCTCTATGGTGGTTCCTCGGTTCTCTCATTTAGCCTTAGCTGGTTCTCTCTCGATCATGACCTATATTATATATATATATAAATTATAAAAAAAAATGTATATGGATATTAATTCTAATTATATAATTTTTTTTTAAAATAGGTGGACAATTATAATATTTATCTTAGTTAAATCCTCAAATAGAGTTAAAGATCGATAAATGAATATGCTCGGGACCGGAATATTATATTCATTAATCTAGATTATTCATTTATTGAAGTCAAAAATACATTGTCTCTATCATGTTCGGAAAAAATTATTCATTTGATGAGTTTATTTATTTATCGAGGCTTTACTGTACATGTACCAACAAATTTTTTCATATTAATATTATTTAATTAATAACATCTTAATATTTTGATGTAATTTATATATTTGTTATAACATTTTTCTCAGAATTGGCCTCCAAGCTATATATTGGACACGGATGGAGCAAGAATAGTGAAATTTGTTGACAATCTAGGCTGGACGGCACTTCACCATGCAGCATATTACGAATTCGATTCAATAATAGATGTCTTAGTACAAACACAAAAAACTTTTGGACACCAATTTATATATGAAGATATATTTAATAAAACTGATGAGGACAGATGTACTATCTTAGAACTCGCGGTGGAGCGAAATGAGGTGGAGGTGGTTAAATTGATATTAACACAAAATCCAGCCTACGGAGGATTACTCATCATATTAGTCTGAAGCCTTTAATTTACAAAGCCACCGACAAAAAGCACACAGATATTGTCCAATTACTCACTCAAGTATACACTGCCTCAAGTACTCGACTGTATTCCAACTGGATTTCTGGGAGTTTTCAACAATATCTTTTATGTAGAGATATATTTTATATCTCTACATAAAAGATATTGAACTGGATTAATGAACAATATATTATATGTAGTGAAATGGCTAGCTTGATATCCGCTATTGAAGGCCGCCAAAGAGGTATGAAATATATACTACCATTTTACTATTTTATATGAAATTTAATATAATTTCTTTATAGGGAATGTTAAATTAAAAACAGCTTAATAAATTGGTTTATTTTTAAAATTATTCTAATAACTATAGTGTTTTTTTCGAAATCACTAATAATTATAATGTTGACTTTATATGTTATTTCATATAAAATTAATATTAAATTAAGAAACAATTTAAGAAATTGCTTTATTTTAAGAAATATTCTGATAAGTGTAATATTGACTTTTATATATTATTTAATCAATTATTATTATATTTATGTTGTTTTAGTTAAACCTCACTTCACTATCATTTTCTTGATCCGCATATATAGTACACATATTTTCTTCTTAATATTTATATATGTTAAATCCATACACAACATTCTTATTTCTTAGTATGTTATTTGTATTATACTATAGATAAGATGAACTTACTTAATAAGTGAACAATATACATGATTAGGAGAGTGTTGGGGGTGATTTCTTTAAAATAGTTTATTTTAAGTTTTAATATTATTTGCTAAAAATATTTTTAGGATACATACGTAAACTTATGATTATTATTATTTATTTATTATATTATTAATTTATAATATATATATATATTAACAATAAAATTATTCAAATATATAATAACTTAAAGTTAATATTTTAACATCCACTGACTTTTTTTGAATATCGTTTGACAATTTGAAATTACAAATATAAAGAGCATATATATTTTGATGTAATTTATATATTTGTTATAACATTTTTCTCAGAATGGGCCTCCGGGGTATTGGACAGGCATGGAGCAAGAATAGTGAACTTTGTTGATAATCTAGGCCAAAAAACTTTTGGACACCAATTTATGTATGAAGATAAGGTATTAACACCCTTTCACGTGGCAGCCAGGAAAGGATATACTTCAACAATGATACGTCTTATGTGGTTATGGCCACATACTGCTATCGATAGAAATGAACAAAATATACTACACTTGGCGGCATTGCAAAGTAAAAAAGAAATGATACAAGGTATTTTGAAATATTGTTCAGAAGAGTATAAGAACGAATTTGTCAATAAGCAGGATAAAAATGGCGATACACCACTTCATATGCTTATCCGACGAGGTTGCTATGTTCCGGAACTCATGAAATACAAGGGACTTGATACAGAGATTAAAAATAAAGAAGAGTGGAC
This sequence comes from Oenanthe sinensis, assembly GCA_028671895.1. NCBI lineage: Eukaryota > Viridiplantae > Streptophyta > Magnoliopsida > Apiales > Apiaceae > Oenanthe > Oenanthe sinensis. Next base: position 5,986,462 of record JAPMAC010000198.1, read on the forward strand.
TCCTCGAGCCCTGCTATATTTTGAAGACCAAATTATCAATGATCAGGTATTTTAAAATCTAATTTAATATTCCTTCTATGCCAATTTATAAAAACTAGATTTTTAGACTCAACTTAATAAGAAACTAATAAAATAAAACATTATAGATTATATTTTAAATTTGTTAGTACAAATTTTGTTTGTGCATTTAGTATACAGGCTATCCCTTCCTAAGACGACTAAGAGGTATCGTCATAAACAATATATATATATATATATATTATATTTATATGATATAAATTTTGTGAACATACATATAATTTTTTTTGAATGTGTATATAAATATAAAATGCATTTTCTACTCATATTATATGAATGTTGTAGTTTGAATATGCATTAAAAAAATTTTGGACCGACCTTGAATTGAAGAGGCATATTTTAAAATTTTATTCGGACACCCGAATATCTTCATCTTCCCTACTATGACACTATGAGTACGCGATATGTGTAATTAACTCTTTACTTGACACTCCACTCCGGTTAACTTTGTGCCTTCCGCGCTAAGCAAGAAAATTGTTTCATTTGTTTGATGTGTGTGTGTATATATATATATATATATATATATATATATATATATATATATATATAGTAATAATTTTCCACTTCAAAATTGAATTTTAATATTGAGTAACAAATGAAGATAATGGATGTTCTAGATTAAGAAAAATGTTGACTATTATTATTTATTTATTATATTATTAATTTATAATATATATATATATATATATATATTAACAATAAAATTATTCAAATATATAATAACTTAAAGTTAATATTTTAACTTCCACTGACTTTTTTTGAATATCGTTTGACAATTTGAAATTGCAAATATAAAGAGCATATATATTTTGATGTAATTTATATATTTGTTATAACATTTTTCTCAGAATGGGCCTCCGGGGTATTGGACAGGCATGGAGCAAGAATAGTGAACTTTGTTGATAATCTAGGCCAAAAAACTTTTGGACACCAATTTATGTATGAAGATAAGGTATTAACACCCTTTCACGTGGCAGCCAGGAAAGGATATACTTCAACAATGATACGTCTTATGTGGTTATGGCCACATACTGCTATCGATAGAAATGAACAAAATATACTACACTTGGCCGCATTGCAAAGTAAAAAAGAAATGATACAAGGTATTTTGAAATATTGTTCAGAAGAGTATAAGAACGAATTTGTCAATAAGCAGGATAAAAATGGCGATACACCACTTCATATGCTTATCCGACGAGGTTGCTATGTTCCGGAACTCATGAAATACAAGGGACTTGATACAGAGATTAAAAATAAAGAAGAGTGGACTCCTCGAGCCCTGCTATATTTTGAAGACCAAATTATCAATGATCAGGTATTTTAAAATCTAATTTAATATTCCTTCTATGCCAATTTATAAAAACTAGATTTTTAGACTCAACTTAATAAGAAACTAATAAAATAAAACATTATAGATTATATTTTAAATTTGTTAGTACAAATTTTGTTTGTGCATTTAGTATGCAGGTCATCCCTTACTAAGATGACTAAGAGGTATCATCATAATATATATATATATATATATATATATATATATATATATATATATATTATATATTTATATGATATAAATGTTGTGAACATACATATAAATTTTTTTATTTGAATGTGTATATAAATATAAAATGCATTTTCTACTCATATTATATGAATGTTGTAGTTTGAATATGCATTAAAAAAAAATTGGACGGACCTTGAATTGAAGAGGCATATTTTAAAATTTTATTCAGACACCCGAATATCTTCATCTTCCCTACTATGACACTATGAGTACGCGATAGGTGTAATTAACTCTTTACTTGACATTCCACTCCGGTTAACTTTGTGCCTTCCGCGCTAAGCAAGAAAATTGTTTCATTTGTTTGATGTATATATATATATATATATATATATATTTAGTAATAATTTTCCAACTTCAAAATTGAATTTTAATATTGAGTAACAAATGAAGATAATGGATGTTCTAGATTAAGAAAAATGTCTACTATTGAGGGTCCTTTGTTTGATTACAGGTACAAATTAAAATTGTACTTGATGATGTTGAGAGTAATCACAAAAGGGAGATTTCTGAAAGTTTAGTGCTACCTAGTAAACGACATGTAAAAAATGTGGTGTTTAATGAACGAATGAGACAAGATCTAGAAAGGTATAAAGAAACTCATCCCGATCAGGGCCAATGGTATGATGATGTTGTTAACGGACATGCTATTGCCAAAGCTGCATTGGAGAAGAAAGCAGATACACCGAACAAAGAGGAAGAAACTATCCTTCATCTTGAATCAAAAAGGGGAGATGCAGAACGTGTGCGATATATTGTGGAGGAGTTTGCAAACAAAAACCTTTTGGGCAAGCTGGATAGATTAAAACAAACTGCACTTCACCTTGCAGCACATCATGGACACACTGAAGTGGTTGAGGTCCTCATTGACGCAGCCAGACATTTGACCTCTTCTTCAACAAATGATAATACCCACAATCCAGTTAGTCCTTTTCAAGCTTTTATTAGGCAAGCTGCTGGTCCAACGGGGAACACTGTCTTACATGTAGCAGTCATTTATGGTAAAGTGGCTACTGTCGAGCTATTAGTGGAGGCAGATCCAAGTAATGGCCATATTCAAAACCGTGAACACAAAACTCCAATCAACATAGCTGCTGAAAATGGTTACATAGATATAATAAAAGCGATCTGTACAAGTTGCGCAGCTCTGTCTTTAGAAGGTCCTTGTGGTGGAACGACTGCTTTTCATGCTCTTCTAAAGAATATCCGACAAGGTATGCAGTACACATGTACGAATTAATTTAATTAGGTCTCGAGTATTCTATTAGAATATGTATATATGATTTGGATCTTCGGCTCTATCTTAAATTAAGTTCCCCTGCAAGATTCAGCAGAAACCAATTAACCTAGCAAAATATATTTACATATCAAATACTTTTTGTTTCGTAGATCAATATTGAATGGAACACATGGTGTTCAAATAGTATTTTTACTTGACTTGCAATGACGGAAGAAGAAAGAGATGTTATTGGGATGATGTGATGAAGTTAATGCATTTTCCAAAGTTTGCAGCTTAATATATTTCAGGATAATTCAAAAGTCCATGGTACTGTAAGTCGAAGAGTTAAACATTCTAGATAATTCTAAATTATGTCAGGTACAAAGAATGAATTTGATAAGTCAAAATGGATTTGATAAGTCACAGCTATGTTAGTATAAATTAATCTATTGTAATCTTTCTTTATATGAAAAAATATATAAGAAAAAGTAATATCAATCTTTTCTCTCTATTGAGTTGTTATCTGAGTTTATAAGATAGATAGAGCTCTGCAGCAGCAACTCTCAGAAAAACCTCTTATATTCACCAGGATAAGAAAAATATCCAACATATTTTGGTATCTGAGCTCGGTTACGACTCGAGTGGGCGTTTCTTTTCACTACAAATTCAGGTTTTACAATTTAAAATGGCAAGCACAGGTGCTGCACTTTCTCAACTTCTGATTCCTACTTTTGATGGGGAAAATTATGAGTTCTGGAAGATTAAAATGAGGACCTTGCTATTGTCTCAAAACCTCTGGAGTTTCGTTCAATCTGGCTATACTGAGCCAGAAAATGATGTTGTTCTAACTGATGCTGAGAAGAAGAAATTAGATGATAATCGTATGAAGGACTCTAAGGCTTTGCTTTTCATACAACAAGGAGTTTCAACAACAATTTTTCCCAGAATTTGTGGTGCTACCAAAGTAAAGGAAGCATGGGAGATTTTGGAGAAAGAATTTCAAGGCAACAGCAAGGTGATGAGAATCAAACTCCAATCCTTAAGGCGTGAATTCGAGAATCTGAAAATGAAGAAGGCAGAAAGTATGCAAGACTATTTCTCCATAATGATGGAAGTAATTAATCAATTACGCACATATGGTGAAAATGTCACTGAACAAAAAATTGTGGACAAAATACTCATCAGCTTGCCAGAAAAATATGATTACATTATTGCTGCAATTGAAGAGTCGAAAAACACAAGTAAATTGTCCATAGAAAAACTGATGGGTTCACTTCGAGCTCATGAACAAAGGAAGCAAAAACATGCTGATAAGTCCGTGGATAGTGCTTTCCGAACAAAACTAAATTTGGGTGGACAAAAGCATAATTGGAGAAGGAATTCAAATTTCAGGCCAAGTGGAAGAGATGAAAGGGATAAAAGAAATTATTGTCCAAGTCCTAATGAAAGCGGAAAAAAAATTGAACATGGTATGAGTTCCAGATTTTCCAAACCCACATGTACAATCTGTAAAAAATCAAGTCATTCTTCTCTCAACTGTTGGCATCGTGGCAAACCGCAGTGCCAAACTTGCAAGAAATTTGGTCATATTCAGAAAAATTGTTGGTTTAACAAAAAGGAGCAAGCAAATTTCTCTGAGGAAAAAAAAGAAGAAGAAAATATGTTTTATGCTTGTCAATCAGCCACAATGGAGGAAAAAGAAAATACGTGGTATGTTGATAGCGGATGCAGTAATCATATGACGGGAGATGATGAAGCTTTTCTGAACATGAAAAAAGAGGTTACTTCTCAAGTGAAGATGGCCAATGGAGAGTTGGTGAAAGCTAAAGGCAAAGGTACAATTGCGGTGGAAACAAAGAAGGGAACAAAACTTATTCATAATGTTTTATTAGTTCCAAATTTGCAACAAAATTTATTAAGTGTTGGGCAACTCATTCAAAATGGTTACTGTGTCACATTTGAAGAAGATTGCTGCAAAATCTATGACAAATCAAACATCTTAATAGCAGAAATTAAGATGGACAGAAATAGAAGTTTCCCTATTGAATTCAAATACGCAAGGCAATTTGTTCTGCGAGGAAAAGTCGAAGAAGATATTCAGATTTGGCATAAAAGATTTTGCCATTTAAATTTAAATGGTTTAAAGTTGTTGCAGAAATTAAATATGGTACACGGGCTACCAAAATTAACAGGAGAAGTTGTTGTATGTGAAGGCTGTGTAATGGGAAAACAACACAGGGATTCCTTTCCGAAATATAGCTCATGGAGGGCAAAAGATGCTTTGGAGCTAATTCATACAGACTTATGTGGTCCAATGCAAACTCCATCTCTTAATCAAAATAGGTACTTTCTTATTTTTGTTGATGATTTTACTAGGATGACGTGGGTTTATTTCTTGAAGGAAAAATAAGAAACTTTTTCAATCTTCAAAAGATTTAAAGCTCTTGTGGAAAAGCAAAGTGGCAAATCAATCAAAGTGATCAGAAGTGATAGAGGCAGAGAATACACTTCAACTAAATTTCAAGATTTTTGTAAAGATGAAGGTATTTGGAAGCAACTAACAGCGGGTTATAGCCCTCAACAAAATGGCGTTGCTGAGCGGAAAAATCGCACCATTGTAGAGATGGCTAGATCACTGATTCATGAGAAAAATATGCCAACAAAATTCTGGGCAGAAGCTGTTCATACAGCTGTTTACATTCTGAACAGATGTCCGACTAAAGCTGTTCACAGAAAAACCCCTGTTGAAGCTTGGAGTGGAGTAAAACCAGAGGTGAGCAATTTTAAAATATTTGGTAGTATGTGTTATGCTCATATTCCTAAAGAAAAAAGATACAAGCTTGAAAAAAAGAGTGAAAGATGTATATTTTTGGGATATGATGATGAAACTAAAGCATACAGATTATATAATTTGGAGACTCAAAATTTATTGATTAGTAGAGATGTTATATTCAATGAAAAAGCTTTTTGGGATTGGAAAAATAAAAAAGTGCAGGAGATGCCTTTTGTAATGGAGGAACATCAAAATAATGATTCTCCATTAGACAATGAAACAAGTGAAGGAGCTTCTCATCAATCTCCTGAAAATACTCCACCTCAGTCTCCAAATAGATCTAGTTCAACATCATCAAGCCCTGGGACTCAAGAAAGTACTCCACCAAGAAAGTTTAGAAGCCTTCATAATGTGTATGAGAGATGTAATTTTGTCTCTATTGAACCTGCAATGTTCGAAGAAGCAAAGAAGCATGAAGTTTGGCGAAAAGCTATGGAAGAAGAAATCAAAATGATTGAGAAAAATCAAACATGGGAACTTGTGGAACGTCTGAAATCCAGAAAGGTTATTGGACTGAAGTGGATTTATAAAACAAAGCTAAATTCAGATGGAACTATACAGAGACATAAAGCTAGAATCGTAGCCAAGGGATATTCACAAAAACCTGGAGTAGATTTTTGTGAAACGTTTGCTCCAGTGGCTAGGCTTGAAACAGTTAGAGCTGTGATTGTTATGGCAGCTCAAAACAAATGGCCTCTGTACCAATTGGATGTGAAGTCAGCTTTTTTGAACGGGGTGCTCACTGAAGAAATATATGTGGAGCAACCGCAAGGATTTGTTATTAAGGGGGAGGAAAATAAAGTGTACAAATTAAAAAAAGCGTTGTACGGGCTCAAGCAGGCTCCGAGAGCCTGGTACAATGAAATCCATTCCTACTTCATGAAAGCTGGTTTTCAAAAGAGCAATAGTGAACCAACCTTGTACATCAAGATCAAAGGTACAGAAGTTTTAATTGTCTCTCTTTATGTTGATGATTTGGTGATAACAGGAAGTAACAGTCAAATGATCCAAGATTTTAAAGATGACATGTTAAAAACATATGAGATGAATGATTTGGGTTTACTACATTATTTCCTTGGAATAGAAATACATCAAGAAGCTGATGGTATTTTTATTTCACAAAAGAAATATACTGAAGACATGTTAAAGAAATTTAAGATGCTTGGTTGTAAATCAGTAAGTGTTCCATTGCAAGTAAATGAAAAATTCAAGTTGGATGATGGTGCAGAGAAAGTTAATGCCTCTACATATCGGAGTTTGATTGGGAGTCTTTTATATTTGACATCTACAAGGCCCGATATAATGTTCGCATCAAGCTTATTGTCCAGGTTTATGCAAAATCCAAGTCAGATTCATTTTGGAGCAGCCAAGCGAGTTTTACGATATCTTCAAGGTACTATTGATTATGGCATTCTGTACAAGCCTGTAAAAGATCCAAAGTGTCTGGGATTACTTGGTTTTACAGATAGTGATTGGGCAGGATCGATTGATGATTGCAGAAGCACATCAGGCTATGTCTTCTCTTTTGGATCAGGTATTTTTTCGTGGGCCTCGAAGAAACAAAAGTCTGTTGCACTCTCATCAGCGGAAGCAGAGTATGTAGCTGCATCAAAGGCTGTTGCTCAAGCAATATGGTTACGAAGAATACTTAATGATATTGGACAGAAACAAGAAGCAAGCATAGTTATTTATTGTGACAACAAGTCTACAATAGACATTGCTCAAAATCCAGTAAGTCATGACACCACGAAGCACATAGCAATAAAGTACCATTTCATCAGAGAAGCAATTGAAGACGGAGTGGTAAAGCTGGAGTTCTGTCGCACTAATGACCAGTTGGCAGATATCTTTACAAAGGCAATACCAAAAAGCAAGTTTAATCTTCTTCGACAACAACTTGGAGTTACTAGAAAAATGCATTAAGGGGGAGTGATGAAGTTAATGCATTTTCCAAAGTTTGCAGCTTAATATATTTCAGGATAATTCAAAAGTCCATGGTACTGTAAGTCGAAGAGTTAAACATTCTAGATAATTCTAAATTATGTCAGGTACAAAGAATGAATTTGATAAGTCAAAATGGATTTGATAAGTCACAGCTATGTTAGTATAAATTAATCTATTGTAATCTTTCTTTATATGAAAAAATATATAAGAAAAAGTAATATCAATCTTTTCTCTCTATTGAGTTGTTATCTGAGTTTATAAGATAGATAGAGCTCTGCAGCAGCAACTCTCAGAAAAACCTCTTATATTCACCAGGATAAGAAAAATATTCAACATGATGATTACTGCAGCCAGACGTTGGAGCGCAGAGGACGCATCACATTTAAGTTTTGAAGCATTATGTGATAGAACTGACGAGTCCGGAAGCACAATTTTACAACTGGCGGTGGAGAGAAACTATGTAGACGCAGTTGAACTAATATTACTAGAAGATCCGGGTCGTGGAAGTAAAAAGCATGATCTCATGTGTTTAATCTATAAAGCCATCGATAAGGAGCTTAGTAAGGATATTGTCAAATTACTCTCTCAAGCTTACGATCATAAAGGTGTGCTTGATTTAATTCTTGCTATCAAAGGGCGCGATAAAGGTACGTAAAATATATGCATACAATTATTTTAAACAATTGTACTAGTTAACTGTTGATACCTTGTTTTTTTTTGCTAATTTTTTTTTAACTAACCTTGTTAATTGTACTAGTTTAAATATTCTCATATTTATGTATATACGTACTTTGAATCTTTGATATATTTTTTCTTTTCAGAATCTGTAATACGTGTCTTGGGAGATGCCAATCCCCTTGTAAGTTTTGCTGACGATAAAGGGTGGACACCACTTCACTATGCAGCGTATCACGAATTTGTTTCAATATTTAATCCCATAATTGAAGCACAAAAGGAAGTTGGATATCAATTTGTGTATGGAGATAAAGTACCAACGCCACTTCATGTAGCAGCCAAATATGGATTTACTTCTACACTTATACTACTCATGCAATTATGGCCAACTTCCTCTTCTGCATACACAGCTGTTAACAAAAATGGTCAGAATATAGTACATTCAGCGGCAGCTGAAAACAGAAAAGAGATGGTACAAGGTATTTTGAAATATTGTCCGGAAAAGTACATGGACAAGATTTTGAAACAGCAAGATGCCAGTGGCGATACACCTCTCCATCTGCTTATTTTTCATGCTTGTTTTATTCCGGAACTCATAAAACATAAAAGACTTGATACAACGGCAAAAAACAAGAACAGTTGTACTCCTCGGGACATGCTGTATTTTGAAGATAATATTGTTGCTGATTAGGGACAGAGAAAACCTCAGTTTTCTTTTTTGTCTAATTTATGGAAACTAGTTTTCGATCCTAACTTGGCAGAAAAATAACAAAGTACCCTGTAATTAAGAAACGTTTAGGGGGTGTATTCGATTGGGATTGTGGAGTATTTTTTTGGATTTTAAAAATCTTGGGTATTCAACTGGGATTGAAAAATATCCATTAAAATCTATGGGTATTCAATTAGAATTTTAATTAATGTTTTAAAATCTAGGGGAATCTGGATTTTAAATAATGATTTAAAATCTAGGTTATTCAATTTGGATTATTATTAATCAATTAAAATCCAAGGGTATTCAAAAACTTATTAACACTTATAGATTATAAAAATCCATAGATTATGTTGCATCAAATGCACCATTGATTCCTTTCATACTTCTAGACTCGATCTTATCACAGTCATATTATAAATTAAGGATCATGTTTTCAAACTATTATAATTATTTTATTGATATGCAAAAGATGCAAAGCATGAGCAGAAGAAAAAAGTTCTAGAAAGGTATAAAAAGAGGACAAACACCCAGATAATAGTTACTGCACTTATAACTACAGTTACTTTCACAGTAGGATTTACTATGCCGCGTGGTCTCGGCCAAAGTGGAGGAGAAGATGAAGGATTGGCGGTTCTTTCTAGAAAAAAAGCTTTTAAGGCATTTATGGTATCAGATGCATTAGCTCTACTGCTGTCAACATCTTCTTTGTTCTTCTACTTTCTTGAATCTATGAATGATGATCCTCAGCAAGTGGCAAAACTCAATGCTGCATCAACTGGGCTCAACATTGTTTCTGTTGTAGCAATGATGTTGACGTTTATTTCAAGAACATATGTGGTGTTATCGGATTCACCAGCCCTCGCCATTACTGTCTCCATCATCAGTTCCTTCTTATTCTTTCTTCTTATTATTATTCTATCGATCAAGATAGTATATGATCGTCAAGTAAAAAAGAATAAAGATTGAGTATGCTTGTCGGTATTTCCATCCGTTTTTATGAATTTCAATTTTTATGATGTATTGCTTACGACTACAAAGTCAATGGGATTCTCAGAAGGGGCATCAGGTTGCGATGTAGTTGCCAAAATCAAGAATCAGTAATGGTCTGTCAAATAATAATTTGTACCTAATAGTACATGTTTACAAGAGTGTTGATGATCTCAATAATAAGTGCAGTATTAAGATCCTATAAGATCTCAATAATAGTTGCCTTGATCCTTAAATTTTGTTTAGGCTTCACTAGATGTGATTTTAGTTCTTTCCAAAGTATAAATTAAAGATTCTCCATCATAAAGCAGGAGAAGAAAACAGGGTTTTAACTTTTAACTCTCTATATATCAGATAATAATTGCGATAGAAGTTGGAAGCAAAACTACCATGCCCCTCTCTGTTCATTTTATACCTTAATCGTACAGTATCTCGAATGGAGGCAGCCACGGCTGCCAAACATTCTCAACTCAATATAAGTAATAATTGTTTAATATTTCTTTCATTCATGTAATGTTCAATAATTTTTATCTCTAATAATTAACAATCGTATAAAGTGTTTATATAGCCCTCACATAATATATTAAATAAAAAAATTAGATAATAAAATAGGTATAAGTACTATATAATTTAAATAAAAAATATGTAGTTTTATCTAATTTGAGAGTACCTAAAGTTGATTATTTGTCTTGACACTCTAATAAGATGGGCACCCTAAAGTTTCATATACATAGATTTTGGTACGGTAGTATAGCTATAGCTGATCTTAGTATTCAAAAAGATGACTTAATTATGTCAATTCGTATACTCTGAACTATGAATTTTTATTGTTTTAGCTGATTTAATTGTCAAAGAACACTATACTATATATTGAACCCGAATCACTCAGTTACAATGATTTGGTTAGCTTTACAATGGTCCTCCAATTAAACTTGACTTTACTCGGTAGCTATATTTTTAGTTTTTTACAAAATTTATGCCCGGGCACCTAGGAATACAAATTTAAATTTAAATTTATCCATATAATAGCGTATGCTTCTAATTTTTTTTCTTTTATTCCCCCCCTCATTCTAGCAAGTCGCTACCCACGAATTGTACCAAATTTTAGTATGTATATATATGTGGTACGTAAACGCCATATTGCCGTCAAGAAAGAATACCCCAGTTTATTTCATTAAAGTGACAATAATCTCATTGATAAGGTGCAGATCAAGAAAGAATCCGAAGTTTATTTTAGAATATGAATACAAATTAGAATATACAAATAATTTGAGATGGAAGAATAATTATCGACATTACATATATCCGAATACATTTTCAAAATATATTTTTAATTAAGGATACCCCAGTTTTCAATATTTTATTCGTTACTTTTCGGTAATAAGGCATTAATCATACTTATTGAGCTTAGAAGAGTCCAAAGTACAAAATCAAACTAGATCCAATATTGATTGCTCGATCAACGCTTGGCAGACTTAATTGTTGGATTACACTCTCCCTTGTTGGATTACACTATCAATTCAATAAATAATTGTTGGATTACACTCTCCCTTGTTGGATTACACTATCAATTCAATAAATATTCCTATTACCCCGTTTGGTATTGTTGTCACAGCCAGTTACAACAGCTTTTCTCAGAAATGTATTTGGTAAAATTCAAAAACTTTTTTTCTAACAATTTAATGTATATATCGTAAAAAGTTTTATTTAACAAATTTTCTACTTTTTTTTACCCAAATTTACTAAATTTTCGTATATAAAACTAATATCTTATTCTTAAATATAATTTATAAACACATTTATTTAATTGTACATATCATAATTGATTGTTATTATATTTTGTTTAGTTACGTCATCTCGTGAATATATTTTTTTCTTGCACCCATAAACTCTTTTAACTCTTTACTTGACATTCCATTCCGGTTAACTTTGTGCCTTCCGATCTATACAGTAGCATGTTTCTCACAGGCGCTAAGTAAGAAAATTGTTTCATTTGTTGGATGTATATATATATTTGGTAATAATTTTCTAACTTCAAAATTGAATTTTAATATTAAAAAATGAAGATTATGAATGTTCTAGATTAAGAAAAATGTTGACTATTGGGGGTTCTTTGTTTAATTACAGGTACAAATTAAAATTGCACTTGATGATGTTGAGAGTAATCACAAAAGGGACATTTCTGAAAGTTTAGTGCTACCTAGTAAACGACAGGCAAAAGATGTGGAATTTAATGAACGAATGAGACAATATCTACAAAGGTATAAAGAAACTCATGCCTCCGAGGGCCAATGGTATGTTGATGCTGTTACCGGATATGCTATTGCCAAAGCTGCATTGGAGAAGAAAGCAGATACACCGAACAAAGAGGAAGAAACTATCCTTCATTTTGAATCAAAAAGGGGAGATGCAGAACATGTGCTATATATTGTGGAGAAGTTTGCAAACAAAAACCTTTTGGGCAAGTTGGATAGATTAAAGCAAACTGCCCTTCACTTTGCAGCACATCATGGGAACACTGGAGTGGTTAAGGTCCTCATTGAGGCAGCCAGACATTTGCCCTCTTCTTCAACAAACGATGATATCCACAATCCAGTTAGTTCTTTTCAAGCTTTTATTAGGCAAGCTACTGGTCCAACGGGGAACACTGCCTTACATGTAGCAGTCATTAATGGTAACGTAGCTACTGTTAAGCTATTGGTAGAGGCCGATCCAAGTGATGGCCATATTCAAAACTGTGAAGGCAAAACTCCAATCTACATAGCTGCGGAAAGAGGGTACAAAGATATAATAAAGGTGATCTGTACAAGTTGCACAGCTCTGTCTTTAGAGGGTCCTGGTGGTAGGACGACTGCTTTTCATGCTGCTATTCTAAATATGCACAACGGTATGTAGTATATATGTATGTTACAATTTCAATAGGCCTAGACTCAATTTCCTGCACGAGACAGTTGAAACCACACTAGCAAATTAAGAGTATAGTACTTCCTCTGTAATCTGTATTATATCAACCCTATAGGTAATATGTGTTTATTAACATTTGCACTTGATTTGCAGAGAAGGAAGATAGTGATGTGATTAGGATGCTCACTAATGCAGCCAAACGCTGGAGTCCAGAGAATGCAATTTTCGAAGATTTATTTAGAAGAACTGATGACTCCGGATGCACTATCTTGGAACTGGCTGTGTACAGAAATTGGGTAGAGGTAGTTGAACTTAAACTGGTAGAAGGTCCGGACAATCAACATGGTCGTGGAAGCAAAAATAATAGTTTCATGCGTTCAATCTACACAGCCATCGATAAGGAGTATAATGATATTCTCAAATTACTAACTCAATCTTACGAAGTTGACATTATTACCCTGGAGGACCATAAACGTGTGACGGATTTGATTGTTGCCATTAAAAGGCGCGACAGAGGTATGAAATATTTATTCCCTCAAAAAGTTGTATGAGCTATATACAAGGAGAACCTGTTAAAAACTTAATTCTAAAATTAGAAAAAGTTATGTACATATTAATTCTAAAATTAAAAAAAATTATGTACGGTATATATTAATTCTAAAATTTCAGTTACTAACAATACTTTATTTATAGAATTTTTTAGAGTTCCGTGAAAGTTTAATATTCTACTTCTTATATGCAAATATACTATTTTTAGTTATTGACTTTTTGAAAGTGTTTTAAGTATATAAAAATATTTATGTATTTTTAATTCCTTTTCTAATTATTTTTCTGGTTACTATATATATATGATTATATTTTTTTAATAATATATATCAAGAACTCAATTGTCAAAAATAATAAAATTATAATTTTCTATTTGACCGAAAACTACATCAATTATATAATTGACAAAATTATAAAAATTAGAAAGTATATGTAATATACTTTAAAATGCATATTTTAAAGTTTTTAAAAATTATAAAAAAATAATATTTAAATTATAATTTTATTGATTAAATTATAAAAATCAATAAAATTTGTTGGATTCTTTTTGGCTAATAACTCGTTTTTACAGTATCCGTAATACGCCTGTTGGGAGAAAACAAACAACTTGTAACCTTTGCTGATGAGGATGGGTGGACACCACTTCACCTAGCGGCATATGACCAATTTGATTCAATACTCGATCCAATAATACAAGCACAAAAAGATGTTGATGTTGGACACCTGTTTGCGTACAGTGATAAAGACATACCAACTCCGTTTCATATAGCAGCTAAAAAAGGCTATACTTTCACAGTGATTCGGCTTATGGAGTTATGGCCAGCTTCATCTTCGGCGTATACAAATGTTAATAATGATGGTCAAAATATATTACATTTGGCGGCATTGGAAAGTGAAAAAGAGATGATAAAAGGCATTTTGAAACATTGTCCAAAAAGATATCAGGATCAAATGGTGAATGAGCAGGATAAAAATGGTGACACACCTCTCCATCTGCTCATTAAACGTGGTTGTTTCATTCCAGAAATTCTCAAACACAAGGGACTAAAAACAATGACAAAAAATGAGAGAGACCAGACTCCCCTTGACTATTTCTATTTGGAAGAGGAAATTATTGGTGATCAGGTACGCAAAAGCTATCTCTTTTTCATTTATTGAAATGCTCCAATTTCCCCCCCCTTCAAAGTCCGCCTATTCGTAAGATCAAATATATGTTTGACATCAAATTTGGTATCACTCCAATGTCATCTTGACACTATTTTAATTTTTCATTGGGGTAGATTTTACACTAAAATAGTGTCAAAATGACACTATTTTAGTGTTTTAGTATTTCATTCGAGATGCTCAAAGCAACTCTAACAAAACTATTTATTTGGCTCATTAAAAATTATAAAATATTAACTAGTCAAATTTATTTTTCTTAAAGTTTGTGCACACTCTAATAATACGAGTTATTTCACTTTCTATCTTTTCTTTTTATCAATAAAAATGAATAAACTTATCGTCATTTAAAAATTATTTTTAAAACATCAAAATTTTCACTACTAACGGTCATATTTAAACGATTATAATTTAACAGTTTTATTTCAATAATTGTATATTAATAATTATATTCAATAAGATATCAATATACTATCAGGTATAACTATTCTCTAAATTGAATATCATAAATAAATTGAAGGTAAAGTATCAGAAAAATAAATTATAACAAATTTACTTACGTCTAAAATTTAATAAATCACGTATTACACTCGATTGAATGATTTCAACAAGAATAGAAATAGTCAAATAATAAGAGAAAGAATATGTAAGAAAATACCAATTTATTGTATTAGAAAAAGTAAATTGAAATACAAATATATTTTTTACCCATTTTTAAAAACTATCTAGCTGAGTTAGTAAAAAGATTGATTTAATTTGAAAATAGGATTATAGATAATATAAAACTTAGATTAATATATACTACCTCGGTCCAATTTTAACTGATATTTGACTTTTTGACACGCATATTAAAGATGTAAAAAATAATAATTATACTTAATATAAAATTTTAATTTTTATATCAAAATAAAGTTTAAATTCTAAACTTTAATTTGATATAAATATTGAAAATAATAAATATATTTCAATACAATTTTTTAAATATCTCAATTTATGTATTAGAATGTCAAATATCAGTTAAAATGGGACGAAAGAAGTATTATTTAGTAAAAATCATGACTTTTCAAAATAAGTGGTTTGAGAGTAAATGATGAATATAATTGAAAACAAGCATATAATTATGTTAGAAAAATAGATTTTTAAGCATAGAATTATATTCCTTGTTTAATTTATTTGTCCATTTGTAGGTACAAATAAAAATTACGTTGGACGATATTGATACCGATCAATCCTGGAAATTTTGGCGTAAAAATATCAAGGCAAAATCAAATTACCTGGAAAGTGTAGTGCTCCCTAAAAGAAGGGAGGCAAAAGATGTGAAATTTGAGGATGCAAAGAAAGATCTTGTAGATAAAAATCGTGAACAGATGAAAAGAGATCTAGAAAAGTACAAAAAGAGGACCAACACCCAGATTGTAGTCACTGCACTTATAACTACAGTAGCTTTTACTGTAGGATTCACGATGCCTGGCGGTCTCTATCAAAGTGGACAACTGGATCAAGGATTGGTGGTTCTTTCTAAAAAGACAGCCTTCAGAGCATTCATGGTATCAGATGCATTAGCTCTTCTACTGTCAACATGTTCTTTGTTTCTTTACTTTCTCGAATCCATGTATGAAGATCTTGACCAAGTGGCAAAACTCAATACTGCATCAACTGCACTCAACATTGTTTCCGTTGTGGCAATGATGCTGACTTTTATTACGGGAACATATGTGGTGTTATCCCACTCACCAGCTCTCGCCATTACTGTTTGCATCATTGGCTCCTTTTTCTTTCTTTTCGTCATTGTTCTATTAATTAAGATGGTTTATGATCGTCAAGTAAAAAAGTAAAATGGAGACTGAATATGTTTATTGTTATTTTAAACTATTTTTGTCTTTTATCTTTTCATGTTATATCGTACATGACTACATAAGTAAAGGAATGTTGTTAATTAGTGAGAAGAAGTAGCAACTGTGGAGGGACTGTTTTATTGGTTAATTGTATTTAAAAGACAAGACAATATGTTCGCTTTGGTTTCAATTTCTTTTACGAGCGAAGTGAGAAAGTTTGCACAGTAGTTTCATTGCCTTTTGGTATTAATCACCATAAACTTTCTTTCGACAGCAGTTACATATTTGCATTAAAGAAAGGAAACTGTTGATTACTGCAAATTGAGAGTATCAAGACATCAAGATTTGGACACTAGATAACTACAACTATTCCTATTCGATTAATTCAGTGTTGTAAGTCCACCGGTCAGAAGTCGGTCTGGTCAGATGTCTAGCTAAGCAGGATGACTTGGACCGAAAAATTAAGTTTTGTCCGGTTCCTGGCAATGGAGGTTGGATTGATACAGGTGATATAGGGAGACTAGACAATAAAGGGAATGTCTGGCTTATCAGGCTAACAAATGAGAGGATTAATTAAGAGCGGGTTAGAAAGTGTTTACCCTTGAGAGATAAACAAAAAATTTCCATATTCACTTGCGTTCTTAATTACTTTGCATGATGCATGATACAGAATTTATGACTTTCAATAATTAAAATAAATTAGAAATATAATAGACTTTCTGAGATGCTCAACCTCTTCCATTTTATGTATTATTAACATTTTCAGGAAGAATGTCCTATCCAAACATCGTGGATTTGGCTGTGCTGTTGTTGGACTCCCATCCCAGACACACGCTTCATGGAAATATGAGTTGTTTGTATTCCACAGGTTCAAAATACCTAAATATCGTATCATATGGACAAAATCTTTACCAATAACAACTACAAGAAAATTAACAAGGACCACGTTAGATCATAAATTATATCTCATACTCATTTTTTGCCAAGTAGATTGTAAGAATATCAAATTCTATCAAGTAGAGAAATCCAGTAATGCATTAATTAAGAGACAGAGAAAGGGTCCTACATGCCTACTTGTTAGGGATTGTGGTATTATCAATGAAATCAACTAGTAATTACTTAGTTTATTTAAATGATAACTAAGTAAAACATACTGTCATATACACATTGACAATATGTTTTAAATATCACTTGTATTAATATGAACAAAAAGTCAAGTATGTGACAGTAAGTATCAAAAGTTACTATCTTGTACAAATGTAATAAATGATTTATGAAGTAGAAGTTCACAAAGTGTTCATGCACATCATGAATCAATATTGACAGTAACATTCTACAAATTGGAGCCTACGACAACATATTCAAGTGACAACATCTTTTGGAATGGACGACAACAACTATTCTGCGACAGTAAACTTGGCGGAGAATGAAGACTCTAAGACAACAAGTTTTACTGACAACAACTATTCCTTGACAACAAACTTGGCGAATATTGAAGAATCGAAGACAACAAGTTTTTTGACAGTAGCTTTGGCGAGGATAGTCGACAACATGTTTGACAGGATAGTCGACAATATGTTTGACAGGATAGTCGACATCATGTTTGACTGGATAGTCGACAACATGTTTGGCGCGATAGTTGACAGCAACTTTGGATGACAGTATATTTCAGAAGAATGTCAGGATTGACAGCAACATATGTGGAGTCAAAGATACTGTCACCATAGAGAAGCTAAAGGTTGATAGTAACCTTTTGATGTAACTGACAGTCTGTTTCAGGAAGCAGATTAGGTAACGTACTTTCACAGATTGATCTTGATAACTTTACCTAGTCTGTCAAGACTACTACTATAACTTAAGATAAAGTAAGCAAAAAGATGAAGCGTGCTCATGGAGTCAAGAATGTCAAATCATCTCAGAGCAACTTTATCTACAAATAGAATGAAGACAGATTTGAGAAGAAAAAATAAATTTTCTATTTCAACAACGTACTGTCTAGAAAATAAGGGAAAGTACACTTGTAAGTGAGGCATGTGTTTTAATATAAATACACATATCTCACAAACACTTTTCCTAACACACACAACTGAACTTAACTTTTCTCAAGCATAGAAACACTAGCATTCTCTTGTTATTGTATCTATTGAAGCGGGAAACATCTTCCAGTTAGTTGTAGCAACAAAAATTAATAACATTAATTTTTGAAGTAAAAACACCTCGTATCTTTTGTATGCTTATTGTTGTTTATTTTATTAACTTGATATTATCATTTCTTGCTTTGTTGTTAAGAAGGATTAATGATAATTTAACAAGTTGCATTCAACCCCCCCTTCTGTAACACTCTTTTCATTTAACAACTGGTATCAGAGCAGCAGGTTAGACATACATAACCTGAAAAGATCTAAAAATGAGTGCACAGAAAGTAAGCAGTATAAAAATACCCACCTTTGACAAAGAACATTACAATCTCTGGAAAAGAAAGATGATGTTGTTCATAAAAATAGCCAACCCACTCTACCTTGGAATCCTGGAGAATGGTCCCTTCATACCTCAATCATATGTACCTGAAACCACAGTAGATGGTGAATCTATACCAGCCTACTGGGTTCCTAAAAAGATTTTAGAATACACTGACACTGAAAAGGAAAAAGTATCTCTAGATGATTGCTTACAATTTATTATCATTGAGGCACTTGACAATGTCATGTACAACAACATTGTTAACTACACCAGTGCAAAACAAATATGGGAAACCATTGAGATACTCTGTGAAGGGACAGAGGAAGTAAAAGAAAATCAAAGACAGATTCTGGTGTCTCAGTATGAAGCCTTCATGGCTAAACCAAGTGAAGGGTTGACTGAGATGTTTGAGAGGTTTAACAGACTGATAAATGACTTGCAGCTGCATGGAAAGTTTTATGACAAAAAGGAGGTAAACATGAAATTCATGTTAACACTTCCTGACCACCTAGAGTACAAGGTTTCTGCCATAAAAGAGGGAAGGGATTTATCAAAAGTTTCTCTTGAAACTTTATATGGCATCCTCAAAACCTATGAGCTAGAGCTGCTGCAAAAGAGAGCTATCCAAGCTGGTCAAAGAGGGAAGATGGCCAATACTTCAAATGCTCTAGTAGCTCAGGATCCATAGGTGATGCAGCCCAAGGAATCTCAGCATCAACAGCAAATCAAGATTGAAGAAATCACAGATGAAGATGAAGGTGTGACTCTAGAACTCAAGGATGGTGAAGAAGATGAGTTCTACACTTTGGAGGAACTTGACAACATGGAAAACAAAACCATGGCCTACATGGCAAGAAAATTCTCCAACTTGAGATTCAAGAAGAACAAAGCTTTCAAACCAAGAGGACAAAGATCCAAGTTCAATAAGCCAAATTTTTCAAAACCTGGAGGAAGTGGCAAAGGTGGATACAGAACAAGTATGGTGGACAGATCTAAAATAAAGTGATACAACTGCAATGAAATGGGGCATTTTGCAACAGAATGCAAGAAACCAAAACAAGTGAGAAGAAATGACAATGACTATGAGGAACTCAAAGCAAAGTACGAAGCCTTGCTGAAAAAGTAACAAGGAAGAGCCTTTGTGGCTGAAGGAAAGTGTTGGGAAGACTCTGATGAAGAGGAAGAAGAATAATATGGTAATCTTGCTCTTATGGAAAGCTTAGGAGAAAGTCCATCCACTTCATCAAGTCAGGTACCCTTTCTTACTACTGTTGATATGACTACATCTTAGTATAAGAAAACTGTTGAGAGTTTAAGTTATGAGATTTTTAATATTCATACAAGCATGTTAGCTGCCAATGAAGAGATAGTTAAATTGTCTAGTGTTAATGAGTTATTAAAAATTAAGAATCAAGAACTAGCACTAAAACAGAATGCTTTTGAGTCCCTACAACAAGAAAATGAGATTATTAAGAACAAGATTGTTTGTGCTTCTCAGATTGAGGAATTTATTAGAAAATAGATTTCTGAGAGTGATCTAAAAATCAAAGCCTACAAGAATTCCTCTTCCCTGTTAAAATCTTACTATGATGATAATACTAAAAATCAAAAGGTAGGTATAAGTTTTAACTATGAGAAGAAAAATGGAAAGAAACATGCTGTAGAAGATGAAGTCAAACATACTGTCAAACCTTCAATACTAAAGAAAGTTAAGAATCCCATTTTCAAAAAGGCAAAATTCAAATTTGATGATGAAGCATTGGTCATGAAATAAGAGATAGATGATGGGGACAAAGAAGCTGTCAATAAGTCCCTTAAGGCAAAAGATACTGTCAAAATCCCCAAGATAGTTAGTTTTGACCTTGACAGTAACTTATGTTTAAAAGATGTTGTCAAGACTGGGAAGATAGTAAGTTCAGAAGTTGCTGTCAAGACTGTGATTGTTAGTAATTGTGCTCTAGAGACTATACTTTTTATATTTTAAGGAAAATATTTATTATTAAGGATTATGTTTTATTGATTATTATTTATTTATTATGTTCTATTTACTGCGTAATAAATTGAAAGCATAATAAATGTCCTTGGAATTTTGATACGTATTATATATCTTTAAGTATGTGACTTAAAAATGAGATTATATGAATAATATCTTATTCCTAAAATTCCCTAGTCGAGTATTATTATTTAAGGACAATAATAATGCACAAAGACTAGTATGTTTCTTGACAGATGACCACATCTCATTGGTCATAGGTATGGTGATACTAAAGTCAAGAACATAAGTGCATGTCTCAATGCATGGAACTGAAATGACCCTCCGTGAGATTCTACATGTTAAATAAGTGTCATAAGTAATTCTCACTGTGATAATGGTGTAATGATCCTTAGACCTGAAATCATTTTATATCTATACGAGAATTAATATACTTTGATTACATTAAAAGTTACCTTTGACCGGGTGATGATAAAAGTGGACATTGGGTATATTATGAATCGTATGAGAAATATGAATGATCTAGATGTGATTTAATCCTCCTAATTTTAGGAGTGATATTATTGGCCTATTGTTTGAGTGAGACTATGAAATGCACGGCCGTGCTCAAATGTTGATTTGATTTTAATAGTCTACTCATCGATCAAGAAAATAAAGATTAAATTATGAAGATGATGACACGAGACATGCCTTGAGTTTAATCTATAATATCAAGATTAAAGGGATTATATTACATGGAACATTATTCATGAAAGGCTTAATCGAATTACCGATTTATTATTATTACTTGGGTAGCAATGATGTATTACTAGATGCCGCTCATTGTTTACAATTTTAATTAGATATTAAAATTGTTGCCAACGTAATAATAACCTACAGGGTCACACACAAAGAACGCTTGAAGGAGAAACAATTTAAATTGTGAATTTAAATTAAATAAATAATTTATTTTATTTATGATATTCATTAAGTATGACTTAATTAATTATATAAATAGAATAAATGAATTATTTAAACTAATTCCAAAATTAATAATTAATTAATTAAGTGAGACTTAATTAAATAATTTAGAATTTTGGATTAGTATTAATTATAATTGGATTATAATTAGAAAACTTATTCCTCTCTCTATATAATCTCTTTATGGGCTGATTTAATAATAGAGACATATTTTTACTAAAACCCTAGCCGTTTTGAGAAAAGAGGAAGATAGAGAGAGAGAGAAGCAGTTTTCGGGTGCTAGTAAACATCAATCCTTCATGAAAAGTGTTCGTGTGGATACCATAGAGCGTAGATCGCGAGAACGGGATACGTGGTGATTAAACAAGCTTTGGACCTCCATTAATCTTCCATTAATGAACTGTTAAAGCTTCTAAAGGTATTTATTCTTTATCTCCGAATTAAATCTTTTGTTTTCGCATGGATCATGCGGAGGGTTTCGCTATTTTGATTTATTTTTCACGTTTATTCCGCTGCGTTTGTGCTTCGAAACCCTTCAATGGCATCAGAGCTACCTGTGAAACGTTTTAATTCAGTTATGTACTTAATAGTTTTCGATATGTAAGCATGTATGCGATCTATCATGATTTTGTATTGATACAATATGTATATGTTTTTATATATTATGAATATATGATATTCATATGATGTATAATCATGTGATGATTGTGTGTATTGATGTATGTATATGATACATGTTTGTTCTTATTATGAGAATCGTATTCGATACGAATTCTGAAACGGCTGCCGTAGATTTTCTGAAATCTGTGTCCGTTGTCCGATTTTTGTAAACGATATGTGTTTTCTGACTGGAATCAGGTCACTGAGCAATATTGACGTTGTCAGCCCTGCTTATGTAAGCCATTAGATGTCGTTACAGGCCCCAAAACGGTGATTTATTATTTTTTGAAAATTATTTTATTTTCTAAAATTTTGAGTATATGTATATATATATTATGAATATATGATATTCATGTGATTTATAATCATGTGATGATTGTATGTATCACTGTGTATGTATATATGATATATTCTTGTTCTTGTTATGGGGATTGTATATGATATGATTTCTGAAACACCGTCAGATTTGGTGAAATCTGATTGCCGTATCCAATTTTCGCAAATGATATGTGTTTTCTGACTGGAATCGGGCCAATGAACAAAACTGATATCTATGCTATCATCGACGGGTCTGTAAGGCGTTTGACGTCATTAAGGGCCTCGAAACAGCGATTTATTGTCTTCAGAAATCTGTTTTTAATTTTCTGAAATTTCAAAATTTGTTGTATATGATTATATGATATGTTTATATAATCTGACATATATTATATGTGTTATGTGATAGCATGGTGGATGGTTATGGCCTAAAGACCCATAGTATAGTGGTTTTGATTTATTGTTTTGGTTTCTAAATACAACTTGCATGTCGTTTATTCATTGTAATTTAATTATCTCGAATGTAACTCGAGTTCTTCTTGTAATTTCATTAGAATAGTTTTATTTTTATTATTCAATATAATTATTAATGAAGACTTGCAAGCAAGGAGGCAATCCAAAAGGGGATGATGGAGCAATGAAGAAAGAAGACATGTAATAGATAGTATTTTTAAAACCACCATAGACTGACCTTGATATTTCCATTAGCTTGGAAAGATCACATAGGATGGGGCCATAACCAAACACATTTAATTTACGCACATTACATATATGTATATGATTGCATGTATTAGTATGTATGCGTAGATATAATCGAGATGCATGCTTAATATTGATTAATCATGTATGTATTAGATACGAAACCCATGCCATGTTTGCTTAAGAAAGATAAAATCTGTAACGATTCAAGATTTTAAAATTGAACAAACGATCATGAGATTCTTGTGTTTATGAAACACAGTATTAAATATGAATTTTCTTTTTCTGATATGGGGAGATTTTGTCAAAAGCGGATTATTAGTTTAATTCGTAAGGAAGTTAGGTTTTAAGTGAGACCGCTTGTGACTTCTCCGACGACCTGGAAATCAATCCATTGACGAATATTGAAATGAATTATTTGATCAAGGAAAAATTGAGAATCTCTTTATGATGGGATCATGATCGTTCATATAAATAATAAAAATCCCTAAATATATATTAAGTTAATCGGATGCATTCCAATGTTTAATACTCGTCAAGATTTAGATTAAGAATGAGTGGGTTTGCCAAAGTAAGGTGCTTTTATCAATCATGGGAAGACGTGATAAGTAAGTGTACTTAGTTTGTTGAAACATTGAGTCTAACTTAACTAAATCATCACAATAGGATTGTGGGTTTAGAGGCATAGAGTTTGGTGAGATTTATTGGATAAATGTGTACAAAAGGTTGTTCCACCAAACTTTCCAAGAGTTATATTTGATATAATCGACAAATGTTGTCTACCTAAATAGTCATGTTTTGAGTGTATTAGCCAACGCTATCTTAAAATATGGATGAAATATGGATCTTGGCTCATTAGAAAGATTTAAAGAAATATTTTCCGAATTAATAGTTAGGGCTATTAGTTTGATAAAAATAGTGGGAGGCATATGGTGATATACCATAATCACTTAAACATAATTAATATTAAATTTGCAATCTAGTTTATTTTATAAACTTTAATATTGTAGATATCAAATGATAAACACAAACAACTTCTCTATGCAATTAGTTCTTGAGAAGGATAAGTTGACGAGAATATATTTCCTTGACTGACATAGGAGCTTGAGGATCGTCCTCGGACATCACGATGTTAGTCAATTCTCTTCCCCTGCTCTTAAAGTTGAGAATGTAACATGTGCAAATTATAGTGCTTATTGGAAGCAAATTGATGTTACGACTGATGTTTCATGTCTCATTCTCACAAATATGTGTGCTGAGCTTAAGATGCAACACGAGCATATAGATGCTTATGAGACGATTGAACACAAGTTATATTTGAAAATAAAAGGGCACTATACACTTACAAGTAGGGAGAGTGAGACCCGGTTACACCACATGTTCTAAAGATTATAGGGTATAATGAGTACCTTTGATATTTTGGGTTTCCAGATTGGTCTGGAGACTTAGTTAGATTTGATCTTACAATCTTTGGACAAATATTATTCTAGTTTGTTATGAATAATAAAATGAATAAGATTGGTAAAACACCCATTGAGTTGCTAAGCATGTTGAGAACTGCTGAAAGAAATATGATAAATGCATGAACTACTACTATATTGATGGTAAACATAGGGAATGCAAAAGGGAAAGGAAAATGGAAAGGCAAGGAGAAGATTTGATCTAGTTTCGTTGTCAAACCAAAGTCCAATCCCTAAAGCAGACTCTAAAGTCTGAATGAGGTAATGATAAAGAAGACGATTGTTGCTTCTGTGGAAAATTGGGAGACTGGAAATTAAACTGTCATGCTTATTTTGAAGATCTGAAAAAGATGATCAATAAGGGTCAAGCTTCAGGTATCGGGTTGGAATTGGAGTAAAAGTAGTTGCTCTGGTTAGAGGAACTCGTTACTTAACTTTTAGCCTATAAGGAAAATTTAGAACTTGATAATTGTTATAACGTGCTTGCAATTGGCAGAGACATTATTTCAGTTTCTTGTTTGGACAAGAAAGGCTTTTTCATTTTAATTAAATAACAATAGTTGTTTATTCTATTTTGATGATGAAGCTTATAATGTTGCACAACTAATTAACAATTTATATGTTCTAAAGTGACTTAAATCAAATATTACCTTTGGCACTGTTATTGAGGCCATATTAATGAGAAACGCATTTCCAGAATACATAAGGATGTATTCATGGATAAGTTTGATTATGAATTATATAAAAGGATGCAAATATTGGTTTATTTGGCAAAATGACTAAAGCTCCTTTTACCGGACATGGTGAAGGGGTCATTGAACGGGTATGACTTATACATAGTGATGTATGTGGTCATATGTGTACGATGACAAAAGGTAGATTTTATTAACTTCATAAAATTTACTAATTATTTTAGTAGATACGGATATATGTATCTTTTGAAGAACTAATCCGAATCATTTGAAAAGTTCAAAGACTATAAAGATGAAGTAGAAAATATCAAAGAAAAGTATTTTTTGATAGGAGAGATCACACATTATTGGACATGGTGTGATCAATGTTGAGTCAAGGAATCTTCCAATTAGTTTCTGGGGTTGCACCCTGGAAACGGCTCCATATAAACTTAACCGTGTTCTTACTAAAATGGTTCAAAAGACTCCTTATGAGATATGGACTGAGAAACGTCACAGCATGTCATTTATGAAAATTTAGGGATGTGAAGCGTTTGTGAAACGTCTAATCTCTGACAAGCTAGGACCAAAATCAGACAAATATAATTTTGTGGGATACCCAACTGAAACAAGGGGTTATTCTTTCTATAATCCTTCCGAGAACAAAGTGTTTGTTGCTTGAACTGCTATGTTCCTTGAGAGAGTTGCTCTCTAAGAAAGACAGTGGGAGGATAATAGATCTCGATGAAGTTCGAGACCCACATGATAGCATTGAACCAATGGAGGAACCTAAGCAGAATTTAAAAGAAAATAATACTGCTCAAGAAACACAGGTTATTCGTAGGACTAGTAGGATTCGCCATGAGCCCGAGAGATATTATGGATTTCTCTTGACTCAAGATGGTGATGTGATGCTTGTGGAAAAAGATGAGCCTCTCACCTACCTAGACACTATAAACACTCCATATTCTAAGAGATGGCTGGATGACATTAAATCTGAGATGGAATCCATGTATACTAATCAAGTATGGACTTTGGTTGATCTACCTGAAGGGATAAAACCTATAGGGTGCAAGTGGGTTTTCAAGAAGAAGACCAGCATGGATGGTAATGTACAGACCTATAAGGCACGATTGGTGACAAAAGGTTTCAAGAAAATTCATGGTATTGACTATAATGAGACCTTTTCACCAGTGGTTATGGTCAAGTCCATCTGGATTTTGTTTGCTATAGCTGCTTACTATGACTATAAAATCTGGCAAATGGATGTCAAAACCGCTTTCTTAAATGAGAGCCTTGAAGAAGATGTGGATATGTACATGACATACCCTGAGGGTTTTGTTGATCCAAAGGATGCTGGAAAGGTATGTAAGTTGCATCGATCCATTTATGGATTAAAGCAGGCCTCGAGGAGATGGAAGATTCATGTTGATGAAACAGTCAAAAAGAGTTTGACTTTATTCAGAATGAAGATGAAACTTGTGTTTACAAGAAGTTTAGTGGGAGCCATGTGGCATTCCTAGTATTATATGTTGATGATATATTACTAATAGGGAATGACATTCCTTCTTTATAGACTATGGAGACTTGGTTGAGAAATAATTTCTCAATGAAACACTTAGACGGTGCGACCTATATATTAGGGATCAAGATCTATAGAGATAGATCAAGGAGATTGATCGGCCTAAGTTAGAGTACATATATTGACAAAGTTTTACATCGATTTCGAATGCAAAGAGGCTAAAATGGATATGTCCCAATGTCTCATGGGATAGTGATCTCAAAATAAAATTTGTCCTAAATCATTGGATGATAAGGACCGCATGAGTAAAGTTCCATATGCTTCAGCAATTGGTTTTATAATGTACGCAATGATATGTACTCGTCCTGATGTCTCGTATGCTTTAAACATGACGAGTAGATACCGGTCTAATCCAAGTGAAGGTCACTGGACGACAGTCAAGAATATTCTTAAGTACTTGAAGAGGACTAAAGATTCATTCTTGTTATATGGATGAGATGTGAAGCTAGTTGTAAGAGGTTTCAGTGATGCTGGTTTCTAGACAGACAACGATGATTTAATGTTTCTGTCTGGCTTTGTGTTTTATCTATTTTTATTGAAATGTTGTATGTTGGAATGGTTCACAGCAGAGACAGTTGTTGGTTCTACAATAGAGCCTGAGTATATTGATGCTTGCGAAGCAGCCAAGGAGGCTGTTTGGGCATGTACTTAGGAGATATCACCTAATTAATGAGATTAATGATCAAGGAGATATACTTATATGTAAAGTGCATACTAATAATAATATTGCAGACCCACTGACTAAGGCTTTGTCGCAGCAGAAGCACGAAAGTCACACTAGTTCCATGAGTATTGGATACTTGGGTAATTGGCTCTAGACAAGTAACTCACTTTGGTGACTTTGATTTTATTTCTTGCAAAATGATCTTGATGAGTATTTGTTTTAACATGCCTTTTACTAACAATCAAGAGTGCTTGCATAAGACTGCTAAAACTGAAAAGGCAGAGACTCCAAGTCCTCCTAAAGTTAGGATGGACAAGCCACCCAAGAGAAAATCTATTAAACCAGTAATCAAATCTGAATGGGTAGCTACAGGAGTCTTGCTAAAAGCAAGAGAAGAAAATTCAACTAATCCAACTTCAAACTGTGATCAAGCTAAACCAGATGGACCCAACGTGAATTGGGTACCAAAATCAACTTGAGATATTTTGCTTTGCAGGGCAATAGGAAAAATAAAAGAATCATGTAGATCATTGATAGTGGATGCTCAGGACACATGACAGGTGATAAAGCCCTGCTATCATAGTTCAAGGAAATGAATGGCCCTTATGTAACCTTTGGTGACAACAACATTGGTTTCACAATGGGATATGGCATAATGGAGATTAGAAATTTGAAAATTGAGAAAATTGCTCTAGTGAATGGTTTGAAGCACAATTTATTGAGTGTCACTCAATTTTGTGAAAGAGATTTCAAAGTTGGTTTTGATCAAGACAGATGCTCTATTGTCAACAAGAAGACAGAAGAAAAAGTTCTTCAAGGAGTAAGAAAATGAAGCCTCTACATAGCTGACTTGGACTCTGTAAGGAAATATAAAGTCTACTATTTTTACAGTAAGGCTTGTCCATCTGAAATTTGGTTATGACATAAGAAGCTCTCTCATTTAAATTTCAAAGCAATGAATCATCTAATGAAGAGAGAGTTGGTGAAAGGGCTGCCTCAACTTGAATTCTGTCAAGAAGGATTGTGTGAGGATTTCCAGAAAGGAAAGCTAAGGAGAACTGCTCATAAAAGCACTCCTAGTGGCTCAATCAATGAAGCATTTCAATTGATTCACATGGACTTATTTGGTCCTGTGAATATGCAATCACTGGCAAGAAAAAGATATGCTTTAGTAATGGTTGATGATTTTTCAAGATACTCTTGGGTGAGATTTCTAGCATCAAAAGATGAAGCTGCACAAGAAATAATTGATTTGGTTAGGGTTCTTGACAAGAATCCCAAGTACAAAGTATAGACATTAAGAAGTGATAATGGTACTGAGTTCAAAAATAGTATTATGAATGATTTCTGCAAAGACAATGGAATCACTCAAAAATTCTCTGCACCAAGAACACCTCAACAAAATGGTGTTGTGGAAAGGAAAAACCGAACTCTGATTGAGGCTGCAAGAACAATGTTGAGTGAAGCAAAACTTCCTACCTATTTCTGGGGTGAAGCAATCAATACAGCCTGTTACACTCAAAACAAGACTGTAGTCAACAAAGCCTATGGAAAGACATCCTATGAATTGCTCACAGGAAGGAAACCAACTGTAAACTATTTCCATGTCTTTGGAAGCAAGTGCTACTTCATGAAAGATTCAACTGAGATCAAAGGAAAGTTTGATACTAAAGCACTTGAAGGAATTTTCATGGGATATGGTATTGACAAGACTGCATACAGAGTCTACATCATTGATCACAAAACTGCGGAGGAGAGTGTAAATGTCACCTTTGATGAAACTAAATTTCCTGGAATTGAAGGAAGTTAAGAAACAGAATCCTTAGCCTTTGAAAATCAAGGGTATCTAGAAGAGATTGAAGATGATTCACCAAGAGTTGATCACACAATTTCTGGTCCAACAGTGGTTCCTAACCAATCTGGAGAAAATGAAGGAACTGCTCAAACAACTGATTTTTCTGGGAATGTTCCAATGAATAGTGGACTTGAAGAAATTGATGCTGTCAACAATGCAAGAACAAAAAATGCTGTCAATCAACAAAATATTGAAGACTCTAGTGACTCTCTAAGAGGAACAAAATGGAACAGAGATCACACTAATGATTTAATCATTGGTGATCCAGGAACTGGAGTCAAACCAAGAAGAAATGTTGCCAATGAATGCATATACTCTTGTTTTCTCTCTCAAATAGAACCTAAAACTCTAGAAGAAGCTTTGGCTGATCCAGATTGGATTAATTCCATGCAAGATGAGCTGAATCAATTTGAAAGAAGCTGTGTTTGGGAATTGGTGCCTAGACCAAAGAACAAATCCATAATAGGCACCAAATGGGTTTATAGGAACAAGATGGATGATTGTGGTACTGTTACAAGAAATAAAGCAAGGCTGGTAGCAAAAGGTTACTGTCAACATGAAGGGATTGACTATGATGAAATATTTGCTCCTGTTGCAAAACTTGAGGCAATAAAAATCTTTTTGGCTTTTGCTGCATTCAACAACTTCATGGTTTTTCAAATGTATGTTAAAAGTACTTTCCTCAATGGAAAATTAGAAGAAGAAGTGTATGTTGAACAACCCCCAGGCTTTGAAGATCCAAAAATGAAGAATTTTGTGTATAGACTATTCAAAGCATTGTATGGTCTAAAGCAAGCACCAAGGGCTTGGTATGATACTCTTTCCAAGTTTCTTCTTGAAAATAACTTTACAAGAGGGATTGTGGATAAAACTCTTTTCTACAAACAGCATGGAAATGATATCATTGTAGTTCAAGTGTATGTTGATGACATTATCTTTGGTTCAACAAATGAAGATTTATGCAAGGAATTCTCTGAGTTGATGCAGAACAAATATGAGATGAGTATGACGGGTGAATTAGTATTCTTCCTTGGACTTCAAGTCTATCAAAAAGAAGATGGAATATTCATTTGCCAGTCTAAGTATGTCAAAGATCTATTAAAAAGATTTGATATGGAAGACTCATCTTCTGCAAAAACTCTAATCTCAACAACAACTCAACTTGATAAGGATCCAAAAGGAAAGAAGGTGGACAATAAAATGTACAGAGGAATGATTGGCACTCTTCTCTATCTAACAGCTAGCAGGCCTGACATCATGTTTGCAACATGGTTGTGTGCAAGGTTTCAGTCTGATCCAAAAGAGTCACATTTATGGCAGTAAAAAGAATTCTTAGATATGTGAAAGGAACTCTAAATCTAGGCCTTTGGTATCCAAAAGATTCTGGTTTTAACTTGGTTGGATATTCAGACTCAGATTATGCAGGGTGGAGAATAGACAGAAAAAGTATTACATGTAGCGGTCAATTTTTGGGAGAAAGATTGGTCTCATGGTTTAGCAAGAAGCAGCATTCAGTATCAAATTCAACTGCAGAGGCTGAATACATTGCAGCTGGTAGTTGCTGTGCTTAGTTACTTTGGATGAGGAACCAGCTATTGGACTATGGGTTGACTCTGCAAGGAATTCCTATCTTTTGTGATAACACTAGTGCCATAGCAATTTCATAGAATCCTGTTCAACATTCCAAAACTAAGCACATTGACATCATACA
This sequence comes from Oenanthe sinensis, assembly GCA_028671895.1. Taxonomy (NCBI): domain Eukaryota; kingdom Viridiplantae; phylum Streptophyta; class Magnoliopsida; order Apiales; family Apiaceae; genus Oenanthe; species Oenanthe sinensis. The sequence goes on from JAPMAC010000198.1 coordinate 6,017,944, forward strand.
TCATTTTATTAGAGAGTATATGGAGGAAGGTACAATCAATATAATTTATGTGCCTACAGAGAAGCAACTTGCAGATATTTTCACCAAACCATTGGATGAAAAGATATTCAACAGGCTAATGAGTGAATTGGGGATGTTAAATTTTACCTGTTAATATAATTCTGTTTAGTTGATCAAAAATGTTAGTTAACTAAAGTTCACTGAGAATTAATGGCCTCTAAAGGTGTTTTGATTTTTATCTCAGTGGAAAGACATGATGACATTTAACTGAGAGGTTAACTAATTTGGTTCTTAAGTAACTTAATTTATATGAGGTTAATAAAAAGTACTGTCAAGGTTCTTGACAGTATGTTTTATCCATACTGTCATATAGTAATAAGTTACTTTCAACATCTATGTATCTCCTTGTCATATGTTTGAGAAGTCATGACAGTATGTTTCATGGGACTAAAACTTACTGTCGTATCTTTTGAAACCTACTGTCAAACGATTGAAAAATATTGACAGCATAGTATGCAGGAATGAAACTTACTGTCAAATACCGAAACTTACTGTCAGTATTTCTTGACAGTATAGTTTTCTAGAATCTCCGCATAACATACTGTCAACAGGAATATTAGGGTTATTCATTTATTTTATATATTCTTTAACCACTAATGTTACTATCAAGGATTTTTGTGAGTTTTAGCGCATGAGTTACTGTCAAGGAATGGAACTAGAAGACAACTGTCACTTTGAATCGTTTAAAATTCCTTCTTGACAGTATCTTTTTCAAATCATATATATACAGACAGCCTAAATCTCTCTCATTCTTTATTTCTCTTTTAATCTCTCAATATTCTAACGCCCTAAAAAACCCTCTATTTTCTCTGTAACCTCCTTCGTTAAACCTTTCTTCAAAATCTAAACTCTTCTTCGTTTCTAATCTTCAACAAATCTTTAATCATGTCTGGACCTCAAATAATCTGTTCTCTTGCCCAAACTAACTTCACCACCATGGCTTCAGTGGGTGAAGCTGGAGAAGCCTTCTAACCCTTTGTAGGCTTCATGAACAACTCTTACCTTTTACATGCCTTTTCTTCAAGCCCACATCTAGAATTACCAAGACTATCTCAGTTCTGGACCTCTGCTGTATGTGAGTGGGAGCAAGATGCTAGTACTATAACCTTCCAAATCAATAGGTCTTCCTACACCATTGATTCCTCTCATATCAATAAAGCTCTTCATGTGGAAGAAACTGAAGACTCGCCATTTAAGGAACCTGCAAGTGAAGAACAACTTGCCAAGTTCTTCAAGATGATTGGGTATGCTGGACCCAAGCTAAATGCAATTAGTGATGAATGGTATCCTTCAAGAGGCATGGCTAGAAAGTACCTCAACAAGGAGTGGAGCATGATGCTAGATGCAGTCTCAAGGTCCATGTCCAGCAAAACTAGTGGCTGGAATGAAGTGCCAACATACATCAGGAAGATTGTGCATTCCATGGTGCACAACTACAAAATTGACATTGGAAAGCTCCTGATGCCACTGTTCAAGCTAGTTCTGGGAAAGAAAGAAGCCAGAAAACCGGTAATTTACTATCCTAGATTCTTTATGCTTATAATTAACTCTGTTGTAGGCATAATTAATTTAGATAGTGTTCAATGCATGGAGTCCCCAACATTAAAGAAAAATACTCATTCTTTGTTAACCAATAAACCACTTAACACTGAATTGAGTCTGTTTATAACTGATTTCATTCTTTCAACTATCAATAGATTAAATTTAAAAATTGTTGGGAAATTCCATGTATTTTCATTGAGTGATGAGAATGGTGTTGACCTCTCCATTCCTAACCCCCACTCTAAACCTTATGAAGGAGTCCGGCGTTCTAGAGTCACAAAAAATATTAGCCAAGGGTCTGGTTCCTCTCAAAAAGACCAGATTTCTAAAAGGATGAGAACCACTCAACCTAGGATAGAAACCTTTCCACAGGTAAGGGATGAAACTGCACTAGATGCAGCAAATTAGGCTGGTAGTCTGAACACAGAACCCACAGAGGGCCCTGGTGAGCCTAGGAGAAAGAAGGCAAGGGTATCAACCTCTGTAAGCCAGACTGTATCCTCTCAAAAGGGCACAGATCTTAATAGGGATCAAAACACATCTCTAGATGTCTCCTCTCAACAAGGGGCATCTATTGAAATTGGCCAGTCTCCCATGGCACCCTGTAAAGAGTCTGCACAACAGGTTGAACACACTCAATCTGAGCCCATACTTGAAGATACTCACACTGTAGGGCTAGAAAATGTGGAACACGGCTCATTCAATTATGGTGCATCTCATTTTACCATCTTTAAAGATCAAACTGTTGATGCACTATTACAACCATTGAATGAGACCGATCATAGCAATCCACAAGAACCTTCTACTCAAAGGGTGGAAGAGATTGCTGTCACAGCCTCTGTAGCTGTTAATGACAAATTTGTTATCAATTCTCCTAACAGTAACTTCTCAATAGATGCTGTCAACCCAACAAAAGTTGCTGTCAATCCTCATGACAGTAACTTTTCCAAAGATGCTGTCAACACTCAAAATCTAGACAGCAGCTCTCCAAGAACCACCACTTCTCAGCAGAATGAAGATGATGACTCTACTCTTCTTTCTACCCTATTAAAGGTAAAATCTAAATCTCTTGTGCAAGAAGTACCTGCTCAGTCTCTTGCACCTAGGATGAGCGAGGGAGAGAAAAATAATGAGAGAAAAAGAAAAGAGAGAAGTGAGTCAAAAAGAATAGAGGGGCATGGAAAGACCTTGGCAAAAGGATAGGGCCTTGAGCATGGCCATATTATAAAAGAGTGTAACCCAGTTTCTAAGGCAATAGGCTTTGAGAGTGTGAGGAGTGATGAGATCACTATAAAAAACAAGAGAGTGTGAGAACCACCACAGCCTCCAAATCCTCTAAACAAGCTGATGAAAGGTTGAAATCCCTTTCACATAAGGTCACAAAATTATCAAAAAATCTGGACATAGTAGGCAGGAATCAAGTGAAGTTGGTTAACAAGATGGTCAGTCTGGAGAAATCAATGAATGAAGGGTTTAAGGCCATCTTTGACAAGCTTCAGGAGTTCAATGCTAAGTTTTCAAACTAAGGGGGAGAAAAGTGAGAAAGCTGAAGTGTTTGCAGATAGGAGTGATAAGGAGACAACTCAAGCTGCATCTCAGGGGGAGAGTCAACTAGATTTGCTGTCTAGTGTGTCTGCTGAGTTTGTTACACAGCTTGGTGGTGATAAGGGAGAAAGACCTAAAGAGAAAGGTGTTGTGATAAAGGAGGGTGCAGTAAAGAAGGATTATGTGGCTCATGTAGCAGGAAAAGGAAAGGAGAAGCTGTTTCAGGATAGGGGTGATGACTTGATAATAGTAGAAAGAGAAAATTTTGATGATGAACAAGCTGCAATTCTGATGGTAGATGAAAATGAAAATAGTAGAATTTTTGAGGATGCCAAGTTCAATAAGAGAATCAATGATCTAAGAGCCTCATCTAATAGAGACCCCAAGAAATTTTCTGATTCAATGAGATAATCAACAATAGGAGCAGCTGTGATGGTGTTTAAAAGCAACAAGTGGGTAGTCTCTGTAAGAGCTGAAGGAGGCTACAGTTGGTGTGTAAGCATGGCTTATCTGAGCAGGCAATAAATTGCAGTCATAGAAGCAATCAAACTCAAGATCAAAAAAGATAAGTCATAGCTCAATGAAAACTTGAAAAGGACACTACAGAAGCTGGTAGTTGAGAAATTTCCAGAAATAACTCATGATCCATTGAGCATCAAATTCAGTAGCTCCACATATGGAAAATACAGATCTATGAATCTTGAAAAGGTGAGCATGTGTAGGCCTAAATCTGTTAAAGAAGCTTTTGACCATTTCAAGAAACTTCCCATCAATGAAGAAATAATTGAAGTATTGAGGGTGTTGGAAGGAGAATTGAAAAGACTTGAAGATTTGAAATTGAGAAAGAATGTAAAGAAGACACAAGAGAAAAGAGATGAAGATGATGAAGAAAAGCCTGATGGAGGTGCAGGTAGTTCCATCCAACACAACATTGGTGAAGGATCATCTGGAATTGGAAATAAGGTGGAGGAAGATAAGGAGAAAGAATAGAAGGAGTATAGAGATGGTGTTGAATGGAAGGTTTTGAAGACAGTGGTACTTGGATATGAAAATGATGAAAAAGATGTTGTAAGGAGTGATAAGGGAGAACTTAATGTCATAGAACCTGCTGTCACAGAACCTACTGTCACAGAACCTGCTGTCACAGAACCTGCTGTCACAAAAGGTGCTGTCACAGAACCTACTGTCGAGCCTGGAGTGACAGTAAGTTCTCAAGAGCCACTGTCAAAAGAAGTGAAGGAAAATGTACTGTCAAGCAATATTTTTATATCTTAGAAACACAGAAAGGCAAGGGCAGAAAGACCAAAACCTCACTCAAGAAAGAAGCCAAGTAGAAGCAGTTGGAAGCTAACAATTGAGAAATTGAATGCAGAAGTTCTTGATATCAGAAGACCCACCATCAACAACTTAGATGAGTTCAAGTCAGAATTAATCACTAAAGTTGATGTTGAGTGGTCTGAGTTCAATACTTTGAGCAGAATAAACATCTCTTATGCTACTGGACAAGTTGAAGCTTTGGGGATTGATCTAAGGGAAGTAACCTACTTCATGGTCAGAAAAATGCTATTAATCATCAAGGGTCAAGGTATTAGAACTCAGTTGTTCAGGGGTATTCTAATTAGAAAATTCATGGAGCTAATGGACTCCTACAAACCTCACCCCTTGGATTTCTTGGAAGATGAAGAACCTGAAGAATTAGTATTCTCAGATGGTGTCTTGTTTGAAAATGAAGATGGAGTCAAGGAATTCTGGAGTATGGATTCCTTACAAGACAATCATACTGAACTCTTGATAAAGCTAATGGAGCAACTTCAAAATCTTCCATATCCTGAAGAGCAAGAATTCATTCTCAAACTCCAGAGAATCATATCAACCAAGGAACATCAGGAGTATAAACAGAAAGTGGAGTATGAGAAGACTCAAAATTGTCTCCTAAGAAATCCTGAAAGGATAGTCTTCTATAACTCTGGAGAAACTGCTGAAGAAATTACATTTGAAGATTTGAAGATCTTGGTTGAGAAGGATCCTGAAATAGTCAAACTGATCAAGGTACAACTCCTCAAAATTACTAACTTTGAGGTGTTTGATCGTAAAATAAAAGTTATACAGATCTGTGACTCTAAGGAAAATGAAGAAAAGGAGAAGAGGAAGAAATTTGAGAGTGAAGTAGAAGCTGCTAAGAAGAAGGTGGAGATTATTACAAAAAGAATCAAGGAGGCTGAGATTGACATGAAGCTTGCAATGTTGAATGATCAATTCTCTAAAAGGCCTAACTATGTTTCTCCAGTCCTTATTGGGCCTTTGAGAATAATTATTGATAGCATTGAAATGGAGGCTGTCAATTTCAGGGTGCTCAATAATGAAAACTTGAGGAAGATCTTCAGACTGACAACAGGGTCATTCATGGAATTTGAAAGAGACTTAAGCAAGATGGTCCGGGAGATTATTGAGTCAAGAGAAGAAGAGGATGAAGCCTTAGACAAACTCAGGGTGAAGCAGGTCTACTTTTCTATAAAAGAAAGATTTGTCAAAGACATGTTTGGAATGAAGTTTCTATGCATATCCAAAGGGCCAACTGAGAACTACTACACCTACAGGGAGTTGAAGGATCTTTCTAGCAAGATGGTGAAGTTAGTCCTAGATTGTATCTCTGATCATGCAAAGACAGATGAAGAGAAGAAGGAACTGAAAGCTCTTAAAGGATTGTATGGAAGGATGATGGCAAACAAGAAGTGAAAATGAAGCTCAAGTCAAAGTTAAAGATTTGCTCAGTCTAGAGGAGCTAAAACTTGAGATATGATTGTACTTGTAATTTCATTTATTTTCTGTACAAACACTTCTATTTTTATTAGTTGAGTTAGCATCTGCAATTTTCTTTAAATTTGTCTTTATTTAACATAAAAATAAATTGGGGGAGATTGTTAGGTATTGTGGTATTATTAATGAAATCAACTAGTAATTACTTAGTTTATTTAAATGATAACTGAGTAAAACATACTGTCATATACACATTGATAATATGTTTTAAATGTCACTTGTATTAATATGAACCAAGAGTCAAGTAGGTGACAGTAAGTATCAATAGTTACTGTCTTGTACAAATGTAATAAATGATCTATGAAGTAGAAGTTCACAAAGTGTTCATGCACATCATGGATCAATATTGACAGTAACATTCTACAAACTAGAGCCTACAACAGCATATTCAAGTGACAACATCTTTTGGAACGGACGACAGCAAACTATTTTACGATAGTAAATTTAGTAGAGAATGAAGATTCTAAGACATCAAGTTTTACTGACAGCAACTATTCCTTGACAACAAACTTGGCAAAGATTGAAGAATCGAAGACAACAAGTTTTCTGACAGTAGTTTTGGCGGGGATAGTCGACAGCATGTTTGACTGGATAGTCGACAGCATGTTTGATAGGATAGTCGACAGCATGTTTGACTGAATAGTCGACAACATGTTTGGCGGGATAGTTGACAGCAACTTTGGACAACAGTATGTTTCAGAAGAATGTCAGGATTGACAGCAACATATGCGGAGTCGAAGATACTGTCACCACAGAGAAGCTAAAGGTTGACAGTAACCTTTTGATGTAACTGACAGTATATTTCAGGAAGCAGATTAGGTAAAGTACATTCACAGATTGATCTTGACAACTCTACCTAGTCTGTCAAGACTACTACTGCAACTTAAGATAAAGTAAGCAAAAAGATGAAGCGTGCTCATGGAGTCAAAAATGTCAAATCATCTCAGATCAACTTTATCTACAAATGGAATGAAGACAGATTTGAGAAGAAAAAGTAAATTTTCTATTTCAACAACTGTCCAGAAAACAAGGGAAATGACACTTATAAGTGAGGCATGTGTTTTAATATAAATACACATATCTCACAAACACTTTCCCTAACACACACAACCGAGCTTAACTTTTCTCAAGCATAGAAACACTAGCATTATTTTGTTATTGTATCTATTGAAGCTGGAAACATCTTCCAGTCAGTTGTAGCAACAAAAATTAATAAGATTATTTTTTGAAGTAAAAATACCTTGTATCTTTTGTATGCTTACTGTTGTTTGTTTTATTAACTTGATATTATCACTTCTTGCTTTGTTGTTAAGAAAGATTAGTGATAATTTAACAAGTTGCATTGAACTCCTCCTTCTGCAACACTCTTTTCGTTTAACACTACTACATCAAGAAAAATTTCTTCCCTTCAGCATAATTAAGCCAGGGTTCTAAAAAAACTCTTCTTGGGTCCGACCGAAAATGGTTAAAACCCAGAGAGATTCTTGACCATTTCGAACATTATAAATGACTCGGCGATTGATGTATACAAATTTTAAGAGAGTAAAGGTGCTTCATGCTTCTACAGTAGCTTGGACAAAACAAAGGGGTATGAGAATGTACACAACACATTGTGCATTTTTTGTAGATGTTCGGTAGTTATATGATTTTTTAAAGCTTTTTGAAATGTGGTTGCATATTTTGTTATATTAATTTTTTTCTTAAAAGCCAGTGTATGCAAACTTAATTAATTGTCCTATAACATTGTTATTTTTTTTGTAAGGCAGCGTTAAAAATAGTAAAAGCTGGTCAGGATAATCCATTTATATCTTCCTTAAAAAATTGTTTTTTGTATTTTGCACAAAATTATAGAGGTACTCTCACTAAATATTATTTGATTCCTTTTGTTGGGAAAAAGAGTTCAAAAATAATCTGCTAGCAAAGATACACAAACATAACAACACAACTCTATGCAGTCAGAGACGGAGGCAGGGGGTCCCTGGCCCCTCCTAGGATTTTGGTTTTTTTGTTCATATAGATATGTTTGCTTCTTATATATGTTGTCTAAAACATAATTATTTCGTTTAGGTTTTTTTAATTCCTGAAATAAATTACTTATTTATGAAAATAAGTATGTAAATTTGTAATTTTTTTCAAAATAAGTACTTATTTTTTTATAAAAAAATGTTAACTTTCAATTTCTAAAACAAATATTTATTTTTTTTAAAAATGTATGTAAATATGTATTTTTTATAAATAAATAACTTATTTCTTATTTTGGAGAGACAAATATTTAATCCATTTCTTATATGAGAAAACTTCTCCTAAGACGACTTTAGGTAATTTACCTAAGATTATAATGATTTTGTATGTAAAACTGAGTAACAAATTTGTAAATATCATCCGTCCGACTAATATTATTATCATGTAATCCCTCCGTCTCACCCATTTGTTTACATTTGGGTTGGACACTAATGTTAAAAAAATTATATAAAATAGTATGAAAGAGAAGGAAAAGTGAATGAAAAAGAAGGAAAATTGGGTAAAGTGGTGGGGTCAATTGATATTTAATTTGATAGATTTGAAGAGGTGGAGGAAAGTAGTGGGTGAGAGTAAATTTTATAATATAAAAGTTTACTATTTTTAGAAAGTTTTGAAATGTAAAGAATTGGGTAGGACATCCAAAAAAGAAAAGTGTAAAGAATTGGATGAGACAGAGGGAGTAATATTTATAGTTTAATATAGCATACTGAACTCTGATGCTGGTATTAAAATCGAAGGAATACTATTTTTAATATTTGATTAGTATATATATGTCGGGCCCCTTAAAAATTTGTTCTGTCTTGGTCACTGTATGCAGTATAACTCTATTATCCCTCTTTGTGTGTAAAAATAGAATAGTAAGCCAATCAATAAAACAAACCGGCAAGCACTAGAAAATTGGAGCAACAACAAAGAAAATAATAACAAAAGAAGAAAACAACAGACATATTTTTGACGTGAAAAACCCTCTGATGTGAAGAGAAAAACCACCAGGTGACAGCAAACCACCCATACTAAAACTTCCACTATAAATAACGGTTACACAATTTCTCTCTAAATAATATTAGAGGTACATACAAGTATCAATCTTCATATAAATGTGGATTTCACTAATAATACATCAAACCAAAGTTTGGATACTCTCACCAGTTTGGAGCAATAGAAATTGAATGCAGATACAACCTTCAAACTTCAAATGTTGAGCTTTCATTGTTGCTAGAGATACCCCAAGTCTTTCTTAAGAAAAACTTGAGAAACGCTTTGTCTCTTGTGAAAATTGTTTCATTTGTTTGATGTCTATATATATTTAGTAATAATTTTCTAACTTTAAAATTGAATTTTAATATTGAGTAACAAATGAAGATTATGAATGTTCTAAATTAAGAAACATGTTGACTATTGGGGGTTCTTTGTTTAATTACAGGTACAAATTAAAATTGTACTTGATGAGGTTGAGAGTAATCACAAAAGAGAGATTTCTGAAAGATTAGTGCTACCTAGTAAATGACATGCAAAAGATGTGGCCGGTGTTTAATGAACGAATGAGACAAGATCTAGAAAGGTATAAAGAAACTCATCCCGATCAGGGCCAATGGTATGCTGATGCTGTTAACGGACATGCTTTTGCCAAAGCTGCATTGGAGAAGAAAGCAGATACACCGAACAAAGAGGAAGAAACTATCCTTCATCTTGAATCAAAAAGGGGAGATGCAGAACGTGTGCGATATATTGTGGAGGAGTTTGCAAACAAAAACCTTTTGGGCAAGCTGGATAGATTAAAACAAACTGCACTTCACCTTGCAGCACATCATGGACACACTGAAGTGGTTGAGGTCCTCATTGACGCAGCCAGATATTTGCCCTCTTCTTCAACAAATGATGATACCCACAATCCAGTTAGTCCTTTTCAAGCTTTTATTAGGCAAGCTGCTGGTCCAATGGGGAACACTGCCTTACATGTAGCAGTCATTTATGGTAAAGTGGCTACTGTTGAGCTATTAGTGGAGGCCGATCCAAGTAATGGCCATATTCAAAACCGTTAACACAAAACTCCAATCTACATAGCTGCTGAAAATGGTTACATAGATATAATAAAAGCGATCTATACAAGTTGCGCAGCTCTGTCTTTAGAAGGTCCTGGTGGTGGAACGACTGCTTTTCATGCTCTTCTAAAGAATATCCGACAAGGTATGCAGTACACATGTACGAATTAATTTAATTAGGTCTCGAGTATTCTATTCGAATAGGTACATATGATCTGGATCTTCACATCGTCTCTATCTTAATAAAGTTCCCCAAATTATTCAGAAGAAACCAATTAACCTAGCAAAATATATTTACAAATCAAATACTCTTTTTTTTCGTATATCAATATTGAATGGAACACGTGTTCAAATAGTATATTTTCACTTGACTTGCAGTGACGGAAGAAGAAAGGGATGTGATTGGGATGATGATTTATGCAGCCAGATGTTGGAGTGCAGAGGACGCATCACATGTATGTTTTGAAGCATTACGTGATAGAACTGACGAGTTCGGAAGCACTATTTTACAACTGGCGGTGGAGAGAAACTAAGTAGACGCAGTTGAACTAATATTACTAGAAGATCTGGGTCGTGGAAGTAAAAAGCATGATCTCATGTGTTTAATCTATAAAGCCATCGATACGGAGCTTAGTAAGGATATTGTCAAATTACACTCTCAAGCTTATGAAGCTAGAATCAAATCTAATCATAAATAGAGGTGAAATCGAGTCGAATAAATGCGAACAACAGTATGATCAGATTCGGCTCGAATTTATAATTATTCATTTAGATTCGGTACGGATTCAAACTAAAATTTTAATATTTTGTTCAGATTCGACTCGAATTTGAATATCAATATTTGTATTTGATTCGGCTTGACTCGAATAGATACCGAACTACTCGTTTTAGTGTATTCGAATTCGAATTCATATATAGTAATTTTATAAAATGAAGAATACTCGAATAAAATTCACTAAAAATTAAAATGTGATAACATAGTAGAGTATTATTTTAATATAAATATTATATATTGTATATAATAATATATGCAACTTACGAATTTAAGTTACCCGCAAGGGTTGACTCAGTTGGTTAAAGAGAGGAATATCATCCTTTTGGTCACAGATTCAAATCCCACGGGAGGAGATTGTGTGATTATGTCATCCTGAGTCAGAGCTTGTCGCACTTGTGCGGTTTACCTGATTCACGTGATTTGTAATAGTACTATTGCGTGAGCCCGTGGGTTTACCCAGTGCGCACCCAAAAAGGGTAGCAGCTGCGGGTTCCCACAGTAAAAAAAAAAATTAAAGTCGAATACGTATAATAAATATGTATTCGAGTACTTTAAAATTATTCGAATTACTCAAAATAAATATGAACAAATATCAGAGCGGTAAGATCCGACTCGGTATTCGTTTGAATTATAAAATAAGATTTGAATTCACTCATTTTTTATACGAATACGAATTATATTCATTTTTAACGAGTCAAACTCGAGTTCGAATCCGGATTACTCAGATTCATTTTCACCCTAATCATAAAGGCGTAGTCGCTTTAATTCTTGCTATCAAAGCGCGCGATAAAGGTACGTATTACTGTATATATGTATATTGGCAGTAAATTTATTAAATGGCAAGCGTGGTACATTTATACATCAGGGAAAGAGAAGTATGATGCGCTCGTGAAAAAGCATTAGGGAAAGTCCTATCTGGCAGAGGGCAGAAGCTGGGATGACTCAGATAATGATGATGAAGAAGAGCTGGGAAATCTTGCTCTTATAGCTTCATCCGAGGAATCACTATCTCCCACCCGTCAAGGAGGAATAGAGGTAAATCCTTCGTGCCCTAAGATGTTTGCTCTACTAGGAAAAGAACTAGATGGCAAAAGAGATAAAGTTAAGAAACTCAGACTCAAAGTCAAGGAGTTAGTTGATGAGACTGAAGTTCTTAAACAGTTAAAAAGAAATCATGACAAGTTGACTGAAGACTTAGCTGTTCAAGTCAGTAAAGTCAGTTGTCATGTTGTAGTAGAAACTAATCTCAGAAACCAGATAGAAGAAGAAAAGAAGAAGTGTCTTACATATAAGAATTCCTCATATATTGTAAAGAACCTAGTTGACCAACAAGAAATAAGTCGCAAAGTTGGAATAGGCTTCGAGTACAATAAATCTGTAGGAAAGCCAAGCAACATAACCCCCTTTAGAAAAAGTGTTGTAGAAAGGGCTATCCCACATGTTGTTAAAGACACACCGAAACCTCTCTTCATAACACCGATAGCTGAACCCATCCTTGAGAGCTCTGTACTAATTGCATATGAAATGCAGTTGGAAGATCTTGAGGAAGAGAAGAAGAGAGGAAAACAGGTTAAGGACATTAAAGGAGTTAATGTCCAGAAAGAGAAGTGTGCACCGGAGACACCAGTGAAAGATGAGGGAACTTCTGATTCCCCCAGACCTGGTGTAGGTGCAAAAGACTTAAAGAATAAAATGAACAGACCCAACGCGTTTGTTAACAGTAGGAACAGTAACAATAAATTTCATTCTACTGAAAACTTCAAATCTGCTGATAAAATTGAAGTAGAATCTGTTAAGTCCCCTACTGTATTGAATAACATGCCTACTATTGATGCTTTCCATAAACCTTGTGGAATAATGAATTGTATGTTATGTGCTTTTAATGCTATGACTGCTTACTTTAAATGTATGATAGCTAAGAAAGATAACATGACACCTAGACAGCATATCAATAGTAAATTTGCTAAATCCAAGACTGCGACTCCTTCACCTGAGAAGAAGGAATCATATATTCCTAAGTCTAAACAGAAAGTTGTTAAGACTGTTTTTAGGAAGGTAGGAATAGTCAAGGAAGATAATGATGTTATTCGAAAAGGATCTGTTGTCAAAGCAGACAAAGGTCAATTCTTTAAGTATGCCGGGCCCAATCAAGTTTGGGCTCCGAAGCCGAATTAATCCGTTTGATAATTGCAGGGAGTTAAACAGGTAAACCGAGTTATATGGATCCTGGACAGTGGATCTTCAAGACATATGACCGGAGATAGAGCCCTGCTATCAGACGTGATTGAAAGAGCTGGCCCAATCGTCACCTTTGGAGATAACAGCAAAGGAATGACTACGGGATATGGCAAGTTAAATACTGGAAATGTTATCATTGAAAACATCTCTTTAGTGGAAGGACTTAAGCACAATCTACTCAGCGTCAGTCAATTTTGTGATAAAGGGTACAAAGTAAACTTTATCAAGGAGAAATGCTTAATAGCTCATTCTAAAGATGACAAACTGGCCTTGCGTGGAGTAAGGAAAGGAAACTTGTACGTAGCCGATCTAAATTCAGGAACTGAAGAGGAAGCAAACTGTTTCTACTCAAAGGCTTCATCAGAAGAAAGCTGGCTATGGCACAAGAAACTCTCACATCTAAACTTCAAAACAATGAACTCTTTAGTCAAGAGGGATTTGGTGAGAGGACTGCCTCCGATGGAATTTACACAAGAAGTCTTGTGTGAGGCATGTCAGAAAGGGAAGTCAAAGAAAGCAACTCACAGAGGCACAGACACTACAAACATCACTGAACCACTTCAACTCCTTCACATGGATTTATTTGGTCTAGTAAATATTCTGTGTATGTCAAGGAAGAAATACGCCTTAGTGATTGTGGATGACTTCACAAAATATACATGGGTTTTATTCTTGAACTCTAAGGATGAAACTCCACAGTTGGTGATTGATCATATAAAACTGATTGAGTTAGATTCTAAGTTACCTGTCCGGGCAATCAGATCAAATAATGGAACAGAATTCAAAAATGAAGTTCTGAATAGCTTCTGCTCAGACAAGGGGATAACAAGGCAATATTCAGCACCAAGAACTCCGCAACAAAATGGAGTTGTAGAAAGGAAAAATAGAACCCTGATTGAAGCTGCAAGGACAATGCTAAGTGAATCAAGGTTACCCATCTACTTCTGGGCTGAAGCAGTTAATACAGCTTGTTATACTCAGAATCGAACTCTGATCATCAAAGATCATATGAAAACTCCCTATGAATTAATGGCTGGCAAGAAACCAACTCTCAAGTACTTTCATGTATTTGGAGCCAAATGCTTCGTGCTAAAGGATGGAGATGAACATCGTGGCAAGTTTGAGGCCAAGGCACATGAAGCTATTTTTGTCGGATATTCAAGAAGAGCATATAGGGTGTACATAATTGATCAGCACCAAGTGAAGGAAAGTGTCAAATGTAACTTTTGATGACACTAAACTCCCAAGTATCCAAAATGAAGATTCTTCTGAGTCATTAAAATTCGACAATTATCCAGACTCACATTCTGATGACGAAGAAGAACCTGAGGTTGCAACAGGAAATAATGATGACAATAATAATGATGATCCAGGTAATAGTGGTGGAAACAACGGTAACACTAGAGATAACACTAATACCAGTGGTGGATCAACAAGTCATCCTGACAGTAACTCAGGGGGAGATGAAGGATCAACTGGCAGAACACAACATCACAATGAATTTCGAGGCGAATCATCAGGATCAAACTTACCCAGAGAAAGGATATGGAGCAGAGATCATCCTTTTGAATTGATCATAGGTGATCCAGATGTTGGAGTTAGAACCAGAAGTGCAACTTCAAATGAATATCTATTTTCAGTTTTTCTATCTCAAGAAGAACCAAAGAAAATTGAAGATGCTCTAACTGATCCAGATTGGGTTCTAGCCATGCAAGAAGAGCTCAATCAGTTCGAGAGACAAGAAGTCTGGACACTGGTACCCAGGCCTAAAGATAGATCTGTTATTGGCACGAAATGGGTATACATGAACAAGTTAGATGGTGATGACTTTGTTACAAGGAACAAAGCCAAACTGGTAGCAAAGGGTTACTCTCAGGAAGAGGGAATTGATTATGATGAGACCTACGCACCAGTTGCAAGACTTGAAGCCATCAGGATATTTCTGGCATTCGCAGCACATTCCAATTTTAAAGTCTATCAAATGGATGTGAAGACTGCATTTCTGAATGGAGAGCTAGAAGAGGAAGTATATGTGGAACAACCCCTGGCTTTGAAAATCCAGAGTTTGCTGATTTTGTGTATTTTCTATTCAAAGCCCTCTATGGTCTCAAGCAAGCACTGAGGACATGGTATGACACTCTCTCTGTGTTTTTACTTGAAAATGGTTTCACTAGAGGTGTCATAGATAAAACTCTCTTTTACAAACTGCATGAAAATGATATGATATTTGTCCAAGTTTATGTTGACGATATTATATTTGGTTCTACTAACAAAAACTTGTGCAAAATATTTGCTAAGTTAATGCAGAGCAAGTATGAAATGAGCATGATGGGTGAGCTGTCATTCTTCCTTGGATTACAAGTAAAGCAAAAGGAAGATGAGATTTTTATTTGTCAATCAAAGTACGTAAGGGATCTTCTGAGAAAATACAGTCTAGAAGATTCTTCACCGGCAAAAACCTCAATGCCAACAGCCACTAAGCTTGACAAAGATGAAACTGGTAAGAAAGTTGACATCACAAGCTACAGAGGTATGATAGGCTCATTGTTATATCTAACTGCTAGTAGACCCGATATAATGTTTGCAACATGCCTATATGCAAGGTTTCAATCTGACCCAAAAGAATCTCATCTTATAGCCGTAAAACGAATTTTTAGATATCTGAAGGGTACACCAAATCTTGGAATTTGGTACCCTAAAGATACAGGTTTTGACCTAATAGGCTATACAGATTCAGATTATGCAGGGTGCAGGATGGACAGGAAAAGTACATCTGGAAGCTGTCAGTTTCTAGGAAGACGGTTGATCTTCTGGTACAGCAAGAAACAGCACTCAGTGTCTACCTCAACAGCCGAAGCAGAATATATAGCGGCAGGTAGCTGTTGTGCACAGATCTTATGGATAAGGAATCAGCTAAATGACTATGGACTTGCGTTGAACAAAATCCCAATTTTTTGCGACAACACAAGTGCTATAGCAATTTCCAACAATCCTGTACAACATTCGCGAACCAAGCACATTGACATTAGGTATCATTTTATCCGAGAGCATGTCATGAATGGAACTGTGGTGCTACATTTTGTACCCACAGAAGATCAACTAGCCGACATCTTCACGAAACCACTTGATGAATCCACTTTCTCTAAGTTGTTTAGTGAACTAGGGATGTTAAATAATGGCTAATTTTTGGTTGCTAGGAATCAATTTAAGCTCATAAATATTAAATGTTAATATTTAAAGAATTTATGAGACTTGAATTAATAAAATACTAGGACTTATGAATTTTGGAAAATTATCTTAAGACTAAATTAATATTCTTAAAAGATAATTATTTCAATTATAGCATAAGTAACTTTGTTTAACTTAAGAATTATTTTATTTTAATTTTTAATTATTATAGCACATATATATAAATGAGTATGTTATTAATTAATCATTTAATTTACTCATTAAATTAATTCAAACTTGATTTAATTTAATTTCTAAATTAATTAGAACAATTAATAATATAAATATTTACTATATGTCTTTAAAAATTAATGTACTTGTAAATTAATGTTATTTATATGTTTTCTTTGCTCAGCATTACTTTTTTAATACATCTCAGCATTACTTTTAAATAAAAATTTCGGCATTACTTTTGAAATAAAGATTCTCGGCATTACCTTTGATACTTAAAAACTCGGCATTACTTTTAAAAAAAAAAAGTAATACCGAGAATTTTAAAAGTAATACCGAAGTTTTTCTTCAAAAAGTAATACCGAAGTTTTCTTTTAAAAAGTAATACCGACTGTTTTAATCAAAAAGTAATGCTAACCGTTTATTTACTATATCAGTTATATATATATATATACACACACACACACACACACACACACACACACACATATATATATATATATATATATATATATATATATATATATATATATATATATATATATATATATACACGCTGTTACACACACACAAACATTCGACACTTTCAGTTTTTTTCAAATCACTGGTTTTCCTTCTTTCAACTGCGAATCGGTTGCTTATTCTTGTTGTTACAAGCTTTTGCTTGCTTATTACTGACAAAACTCGGACAAAACAGTTAAAACTCTGCCCGATTTTCATTAAAAATCAAGTGACTGTTCGTATTTTTTTTAAAAAATTCGAAGCTTTGTGATTTCTGTGATTAAAGGACTGCTGTGTAATTGTTAACTGATTGGAATCAACTAGGGGTATTAATAGCAATTAGGGTTGTAATTTTTTTTCTGTGTAATATTCGTAATTTTGAACTTATAGTTGTTATTTTCTTTAATTGTAATCGCACTTTGTAATAGTTTAAGTTATAATGGCTGATAATTGTGAAATTGTCAAGACTAATTTTGTAGGATATTTTAACCTAGTGAACTGTTCAATCGAGAGGTTTCGACCATGGATCGTTTTTTTTAAATGAACACTCACTTATTAAAACAGTCATTACCCTTGATACCCCTCTAATAGTTGATGCTCTAAGGGCCTTGTACTCGACTGCTACGAACAGGACAGCTGGAGAAAGAGTACAATTTTCCTTCACCATTGGAGAGCATGAGTACATGGTGACTGAAGATGATGTATATAGAATTTTAGGGTTTCCAACTGAAGATTTTGTTGACCCTCCAACTGCTTCAGAGTTAATTAATTTTTTCCAAGCCATTCAATATCAAGGGGAAATTAATTTGGTAAAGATGAGCAAATCCAAGCTGGTTAGTGAATGGACCTACTTCTTTGATACACTGGCCAAGGTATTTTCACCTACGACAAAAGGGAACTTCAACAATCTCTCCTCTCTTCTACAAATCATTGGGTATTCTGTGGCCCACAATATGAGGATAAATTTTGGAAGAATTGTGTTAGCTGAAATTATCAAGAAGATGGGGACACTAGAGAGTAGAGAACAAATTGTACTATGCTATTATCCAAGATTCTTAATGCTATTCATAAATGATCTTGTTTCAGATGAAGATAAGGTTCTGTTCCAGAACAGCAGAATAGAGATTTCTCCCACCCCTCAGAAAAATCTCTTCACAATGTTAGGGAATAAGGCTAAGTTCCCCGACATACCAATTGTGAGGACTCAATATATGGGTGAGATCCTAGATCAAATTGCAAATCCAGAACAGGCTCAACAGGCAGAGCCAGAGCAGGAAGAGGAATTGTAAGTGGCTGCGCAGCTATTGGTTGAAGCTGTTAATCAAGCTCAACAGGAACTAAATGAACAACAGGTATTATCTCATACCCTGGGTTCTATTTTCCTTCCTATAAGTATATGTAGTCCACTTGTAGATTTATCTGTAGCAGACTATGATTGTGTTCTTACAATCCAGGATATCAGCTAAGAAAACACATAGGTTCTGTCCCAAGCTGAATTAGAGCCTCAAACAGTTTCTCCTTCATCCTCCTCTTTGGTACAAGTCAGAAAAAGGAAGAAACCTGTGAGAATAATTAGCGGTCTTGGTGCTGATGTGAGTGAACCCGCAGCTCTGTCTCCTCCTTCTAAAAAATCTAGATTTGAACCTGAGACAACTGCAGCCTCAACCTATTCTGGTCAATGGGATATGGATTTTGACATGGCCATCCAAGATTCTCTAGATACACTTGCTCAACCAGGTGATCTAATTCGCTGCTCGGCTACAGCATCAGATAGTGAGGAAAACACACTGCTAGCAATCACACTAGCAGGACCTTCACTTGAAGAAATACAAACACAGGAGGGCACATTTGTTGAAGAAAATGTTTTTAATGAAAACTCATCGGAGGCCACCTATGTTGTGGACCATGACATTTTTGATGCAGTGCAGCATCAGATACCCTCCGAGGTACTAAGGAGCACCACAGACTCTCAAGAGCCTATCATTACATTGTCTAAGGTGGTGACTCCGCTGGATTTCTTTCATCCAGTTCTCTTACGAGAAGGTCTCGAATCCACTGGTGGGTTTGAGAGGCAACCACTCTTTAGAGGGAGTTGGGGCTCCATTTACGGAGCAGCTACTTCAGTAGCGGAGCCACTTCAAGTCAAACTTGTTGAGGATGCGCCTTCACAGGCATCAGAAGAGCATTACGACTCTTCAAAAGCTATTGTTGTATTTACAGGTACATCATATGGAACTGAAGAGGAGCTAAACACTAGTGATGTGAGGCAAATACAGAGTGAAACACATGCACAGAGTGACAGTGAGCTAAACAGGAGTGCAGGTGAGATGAGTGCACACACACACAGTGAACTATTGTCCAAAATGGAAGCTCTCCAGAAGGAAATGCAAATTGTTCAGGCTGAGTTGGTAAAAGTTAAAGCACAAGCAGAAGAGAAGTCTACATCTGCCTCTGTAACACAACAGCTGACAATTATGCGAAACGATGTTGAAAGTGTCAAGTCATCTATACTTCTAAAAACTCAAAATATCCAGGATGCGCAGAATCTTATTGCTGAAGATATGAAAGAAGTGAGCAAATTACATGAAAGAATTGATGACGTTGAGAAAAGTTTAACCCTCACAATCATTGAAAATGAAAAGATTTCTACTCAACGATTCAGCAAACTAGATGATGGCATGACGCATTTGAATGAAGGAATGAAGCAAGTCTATCTGACTATGCAGAAACTGATGACATCCTTTGAAGCATCTAAAACTCAAGAGGATCCCTCAACTAAGGGGGAGAAAACAAAGAAGAAAGTAGCTGGAGATGAAGGGGCTACTGCTCAAGATAAAGGAAAAGCTAAGCTGTATTCTGATGAAGAACAATTTCATTCGTTTGATCCAGAACCAGAAGATCAGTATTATGCTCAAGAGCAATTCATTGATGACATTGCTCATGATGAATCAAACATTCCTGACCACTGTAGAGCTGATGAAGAAGCTGCTTTTGATGAGGAATTTCTGTTTCCAAAAGAGAAGGAAATTGATCCTGCCTATGAAGAGGCCATTAAGAAATTGAAAGAGGACATCAAAGTAAGCAATTCTAGAACAGAAAATTTGAAAGCTCTGGTCAAAGAAAAAACTTAGACAGAAAGGAAAGAAAGCCAAGAAAAGCAAAATCTATGGGCTATAGCTGTCAGAAAGAAGAAAGAAGATGTGCGATTGAAAATAGGGAAGAAATGGGATACCGCGAGAGAAATCATGGACAAACTTCAGAAAGGACCGTTTGAAGATTACAAGTTACAATTTCTAATTGAAAGCCTGCAAGATTCAAATGACTGTCTGGATAACTTCATGAAAGCAATCAAAGAAGAAGTTCACTACATCACTGTGATTGTAGATAACATTCTAGAAGACTGGAGGATTCTGTTGTACACACACAAGAATGGCACATTCAGGGTCTCTATGAAATTCTTTCGTCAAAGATCTCTATCTGTAATCTGGACGTTAATGAACAAAGTCAAAAGAAGTTCAGAAGAAAACGAAATTTTAAGAGACAAACTTCGAGACATAGCAAGAGCTGTCAGTCCACAAATCTTAAATGACCCTCATGAGGTAAGGTTCTACAACAACAGGCTTTATCAGATTATGAAGCTGGATGAGGAGTCACTAAAGGGCTGCACAGTGAAATACATGATTGAAGTGGAAACTATGCTGAGATCCAAGGGATTCAGGTCCCAGGCTAAGTTGGATGTAGCTCAAAAGATCAGAAACTACTGCCTATCTAAAAATATTCAATCATACATCAGGCAGATGCAGAGAATTGATTCAACTCAGCCCTATGATGTGGGAGAAGAAATCAAGAGTCAAACTGATCTAGAAGTGGAGTGAGAATTACAACGAGCCATTAATAGAAGGAAGTATGGAGAATCCGCTCAGACAGAAGTCGAAGAGGTACCAAGGACACCTGTGCACAGAACTTCTAATTAAAAGAAGGTGAAGTTGATACTGTAGAAGACTGAAGTCCTAGATAGGTCAAGATAGAAACATTGTTATTTTTGTTCAGTGCTAGAGGAACAACTATCTTGTCCTTATCTTTTATGTATGAATCTGGAAAATTGTTAAATATAAAACCAGAACTTTTGTTTATTATTTACATTACTTACATGTCGTATTTACTTTCTTAGTTGTTAGTTGAGTTATCCTCTAGAAATTTGTGTGTTAAATGTTAACAACAAATAGGGGGAGATTGAAAGGCATATGACTAGACCTATTTATAATAATTAGATGACAACTCAACTCAGATAAAAAATAGTAGTAAATAATAAATATCAAACAGGAATCAAGACAAAGACAGTCAACTAGTCACAAGGAATCCTAGTATCAGAAGTACTCAGTTGAAGCTACTACTCAACACTGGAAGAAGTTCATTTATTTGTTCAAGCGTCAGTAAAATTAAATAAAGTAGTAATTCAAAAGAATTCAGAAGATACAGAAGATTTTAAAATGGCTAATACATAAAGATTCCAGAAGAAAAAGAACAGAAGAGGGAAGACAGAAAAGCAGAAGGCCACATCTTTAAATGTTAAGAATGGAGAATATTTATTGGTTTGACACAAATGAACCAGACAGTACATTTGTGTGTCAACAATAAAATATTTATTCTTCATTTTAGCTAAAGTGGTTTCAAGATAAAAGTCAAAGAAGAGACGAGAAGACTATGAAGCTGTCTACAGAGTTATACAAGTCAGATAGTATTTTAATTCTACTAATCAAAAGGAATTTAATTATTTAATTTATTTAATTAAATTAATTCAAGTTGAATTTAATTTAATTTATAAATTATTTAATTAAATAAAGTAGAATTAATTTACTATAAAAGATTTAGTTAATATTACTTTTGAAATAACTCAAATTACATTTTGAAAAGGTAATGCCGAATTACCTATTTAAAAAGGTAATTCTGAGCTATTTAAAAATGTAATACCGAGTCTTGTAAAAAGGTAATACCGAATTACCTTTTTAAAAGGTAATACCGAGTCATGTGAAAAAGGTAATACCGAATTACCTATTTAAAAAGGTAATACCGAATTTCCTTTTTAAAAAAGGTAATACTGAATTACTTTTTGAAAAAGGTAATACCGAATTACTATTTGAAAAGGTAATACCGAATTTTCAAAAGTAATGCCCAGCTTTTTCAAAGGTAATTCTAGGCTTATTTCTCAGGTTAAAAGGTAATGCTGAAAAGTAATGCTAAGCTTTTCTAACCTCTATAAATATGAGGAGATCACTTCTCATTTCTGTTGTCGTTAAAAACATTCAAATTCAGAAATTTGTATGCATTGTAATATTCACAGATTTCTGTGCTTAGTTTGGAATATAATTGTTAAACTCGAACAATTCATGTCAAAATCGTTCCAGAACATTTAATCAATTATATTCACCTTGAACATATTAATTTTGTAATACTTTTCAAGTTAAAATTTATATCTTATACTTGAACCGTATTTCAACTTAATTAATATTTCGTGATTATTTAAATTAATATTTTACAATACGAAATTCCGCGAGAAATTCAGATATAGTATTCAACCCCCCTTCTACTATATCAGGGACCAACATAACTCCACCTCAGTTCACTTTCATATATCATTTCCAATTATTTAAATGACTCATGCTTCTCCAACCATCAATCTCCTCCTCCCTCAGATATTTGTATCTCTTTTCAATTTCAGATTCTCTCTTTAACGCTTTAATTTTTTTGTTGACGCAGCCGCCATATATATCCATCATATATGTACCAATCTTCTCTGATCTATTCTAAGCACTATTCTCCGACCTGGTATGATGTTGCCAGCCTTGCATAGCGATGAAATCTGGTGATTTGCAAGTAAATGCTAGTGATTTGTTGGAATTTTTTTCAGGAACTGTGTCGCGGCTCTTGCAAAAAGAGAAGCGGCTTGTAACTTTTGCTGAAAAAGAAGGGTGGACACCACTTCACTATGCTACATATCACAATTTTGATTCAATACTCGAGGATACAAAGAAATTGATGATAGATTGTACAAGTACATGCGATATTATACACTCGGCTGCAGTTCGTGATGACAAAGAAATTGTATGGGCGAAATTAGAACATTGTCCAAAAAGTAAGAAGCCTGACATTGTGAATATATATGCGAGATGACCAAGGCAACACACCTCTTCATATACTTGCATCCCGGGGTTTTTTCATTCCGGAACTCATTAAACAGAAAGAACTTTATATAATGATTGAAAACGAGGAAAAGTGGACCCCCCCCGCCACATGCTGTATAAGGATACTGATATAATTGGCGATCAGGTACGCAAACTCTAATTTTTTACTTCTAAAACTTGTTTGGGTGACGAGAAACTAATAGTACTGTACAACAATACCCTCTCCCCCCATTTAACAAAAAATTATACATAAATTTAAGAGGTAAAGTTCAAATCAAAATGGCACTCGATGATATTCAGAGTAACAAGTCTCGAAAGTTTTGGTTGAAATTTTGCGGCAACATCCATATGGAAGAAATAAGGCATACCTGGGAAGTAGTGACCACATATAAAAGGGACATAAAAGATGCTAAATTTAAGAAGAAGTTGATGGGTGAAAAGTCTGATCGGGAAAACAAAGAATTAGAACGGTATAAAAACAGGACAAACACGCAAATAATAGTTACTGCACTAATAACTACAATATGCTGGGTGGTCTCCGCCAAAGTGGAGGAGACGATGAAGGATTGGCGGTTCTTTCTTATTCTAAGTCAACAACTGATTTTGTCTTGTTAGGCAATTAATTGTCTTGGTATTGATGGGTCTGGTTATTCAACCCACAAGTATGAAATGAAAGACATTGCAGGCACAAGTTGGTTCGATATCAATGTTGAATTTATAGCTTTTTCTAGAGAGGCTTAATATAAATTCAATACTTCCATTCTTATCTGGATATCAGAAATCAAAAGATAAAACAAACACTTAGAATGTTAGTTTAGGTATGAGTATTTCTGTAAACTTTAGAAAATACCTGGGAAACACTTAAGAGATATTGTTAGTGAGGAAATCTGTTTCTGTACTCTGAGAATTTCTCACTCTGTTTAATAAAATCATCAGCCTCCTGTGGATGTAGGCAAGTTGTCGAACCACGTAAATCTGTGTATGTTTTAGTTTTACTATTTTTGATATATTTTTACTATTTTTAGTTTCTCTGCGCACTACAAACTGGTATCAGATCCAAATATAGCATTATCATATATGAAATGGAAGTTCTCGACGAGACCAATCCAATGCCATAAAAATCACTTCAATCGGAGTTCTGTAGCACTGCCAGCAGCTGTTTGAGTATTGCTGTCAATTCTAAAATTTCTGAAAAGTAAACTGCTATCTATTTACAACTATGACAGATGATAGAGGGATCGACGAGGATGAAAGTTCTAATGATTAATAACAAGATCTTAGAAGTTCTGTTCGAAGTACTATGTTGTCCAACGCAAGGTTTGAGGTGGAGAAATTTGACGGCACCAATAACTTTGGTATGTGGCAATGTGAAGTATTGGATATATTATTCAGAGAAGGATCTGATATTGCTATATAGTACAGGCCAAAAGATTATTTTGATGAAGATTGGAATTATGTCAATCGTCAAGCTTGTGGCACAATTCAATTATTCTTGGGAAAAGATCAAAAGTATTTTGTCATGAAAGAAAACATAGCAGCAAGTCTTCGGAAAAAGCTAGAGGACAAGTACATGACAAAAATGTAGAAAACAGGCTTTATTTGAAGAAGAAGCTTTTCCGTTTCCATTTCAAGAAAGGTACCCATATGATTGAGCACTTAATTAATTTTAATAAGATTTTGGCATATCTACAAAATTTAGATGTTGAAATTATTGATGAAGATAAAGCTGTGTTGCTACTAAATTCGTTACCTGAAAGCTATGAACATTTAACCACAACTTTGTTGTACGGTAAATATGAGGTTAAGTTCGTTGATGTTTCTAATGCTTTGGTAAATAATGAATACCGAAAGAAGGATCAGCATGATCAAAAGGACTCGTTAAACAAAAAGAGTGTTGTAAAAGGGGGAGTTGAATGCAACTTGCTAAATTATCACTAAACTTGCTAACAATAAACTAGAAAGTGATAATATCAAGTTAAGAAAACAAACAACAGTAAGCATACAAAAGATACAAGGTGTTTACTTCAAAAATTAATTTTATTAAGTTTTGTTTTGCTACAACTGACTGGAAAAGATTTTCTAGCTTCAATAGATTCAATAACAATAGAATGCTAAAGTTTCTATGCTTGAGAAAAGTTAAGCTCAGTTGTGTATCTGTATTGAGTGTTAGGAAAAGTGTTTGTGAGATATGTGTATTTATACTGAAACACATACCTCATTTACAAGTTTACTTTCCCTTGTTTCCAGGACAGTTGTTGAAATAGAAACTTTACTTTTTCTTCTCAAATCTGTCTTCATTCCATTTGTAGATAAAGTTACTCTGAGACGATTTGACATTCTTGACTCCATGAGCACACTTCATCTTTTTGCTTACTTTATCTCAAGTTACAGTAGTAGTCTTGACAGATTAGGTAGAGTTGTCAAGATCAATCAGTGAATGTACTTTACCTAGTATGCTTCTTGAAACAGACTGTCAGCTTCACCAAAAGGTTACTGTCAACCTTTTGCTTCTCTTTGGTGACAGTATCTTCGACTCCGCATATGTTGCTGTCAATCCTGACATTCTTCTGAAACATACTGTCGTCCAAAGTTATTGTCAACTATCCCACCAAACATGCTGTCGACTATCCCCGACAAAGCTACTGTCAGAAAACTTGTTGTCTTTGATTCTTCAATCTCCGCCAAGTTTACTGTCAAGGAATAGTTGATGTCGTAAAACTTGCTATCTAAGAGTCTTCATTCTCCGCCAAGTTTACTGTCAAGGAATAGTTGCTGTCGTAAAACTTGGTTTCTAAGAGTCTTCATTCTCCGCCAAGTTTACTGTCGCAGAATAGTTGTTGTCGTCCGTTCCAGAAGGTGCTGTCACTTGAATATGCTGTCACCTACTTGACTTCTTGTTCATATTAATACAAGTGACATTTAAAACATATTGTCAATGTGTATATGACAGTATGTTTTACTTAGTTATTATTTAAATAAACTAAGTAATTATTAGTTGATTACATTGATAATACCACAATCCCTAACAATCTCCCCCAATTTGTGTTTATGATAAATAAAGACAAATTTAAGGAAAATTACAAATGCTAACTCAACTAATAAAAATATAAGTGTTTGTACAGAAAATAAATGAAATTACAAGTACAATCCTATCTCAAGTTTTAGCTCCTCTAGACTGAGCAAATCTTCAACTTTGACTTAAGCTTCATCTTCACTTCTTGTTTGCTGTCATCCTTCCATACAACCCTTCAAGAGCTTTCAGTTCCTTCTTCTCTTCATCTTCTTGTCATGATCAGAGATACAATCTAATACTAACTTCACCATCTTGCAAGAAAGATCCTTCAACTCCCTGTAGGTGTAGTAGTTCTCAGTTGGCCCTTTGGATATGCATAAAAACTTCATTCCAAACATGTCTTTGACAAATCTTTCTTTTGTAGAAGAGTAGACCTGCTTCACCCTGAGTTTGTCTTAGGCTTCATCCTCTTCTTCTCTTGACTCAATAATCTCCCAGACCATCTTGCTTAAGTGTCTTTAAAATTCGAGGAATGACCCTGTTGTCAGTCTGAAGATCTTCCTCAAGTTTTCATTGTTGAGCACCCTGAAATTGACAGCCTCCACTTCGATGATGTCAATAATGATTCTCAAGGGCCCAAAAAGGACTAGAGAAACATAGTTAGGCCTTCTAGAGAATTGATCATTCAGCATTGCATGCTTCATGTCAATCTCAGCCTCCTTGATTCTTTTTGTAATAATCTCCACCTTCTTCTTTGCAGCTTCAACTTTACTCTCAAATTTCTTCCTCTTCTCCTTTTCTTCATTTTCCTTAGAATCACAGATCTGTATAGCTTTTGTTTTAAGATCAAACATCTCAAAGTTAGTTATTTTGAGGAGTTGTACCTTGATCAGTTTGACTATCTCTGGATCCTTCTCAACCAAGGTCTTCAAATCTTCAAATGTAATTTCTTCAGCAGTTTCACTAGAGTTATAAAAGATTATTCTTCCAGGATTTCTTAGAAGATATTGTTGAGTCTTCTCATACTCCATTTTATTTTTATACTCCTGTTGTTCCTTGGTTGATATGATTCTCTGGAGCTTTTGAATGAGTCCTTGCTCTTCAGGATATGGGAAATTATGAAGTTGCTCCATTAGCTTTAACAAGAGTTCAGTATGTTTGTCTTGTAAGGAATCCATACTCCAGAATTCCTTGACACCATCTTCATTCTCAAACAAGACACCATCTGAGTATACTATTTCTTCGGGTTCTTCATCTTCCAAGAAATCTAAGGGATAAGGTTTGTATGAGTCCATTAGCTCCATGAATTTTCTGATTAGAATACCCCTGAACAACTGAGTTCTAATACCTTGACCCTTGATGATTAGTAGCATTCTTCTCACCATGAAGTAAGTAGCTTCTTTTAGTTCAATTCCCAAGGCTTCAACATTTCCAGTAGCATAAGAGATGTTTATTCTGCTCAAAGTATTGGACTCTGACCACTCAACATCAACCTTAGTGATTAATTCTGACTTGAACTCATCTAAGTTGTTGATGATGGGTCTCCTTATATCAAGAACTTCTGCATGCAATTTCTCAATTGTTAGCTTCTGACTGCTTCTACTTGGTTTTTTTCTTGAGTGGGGTTTTGGTCTTTTTTCCCTTGCCTTTATGCGTTTCTTAGATATAGAATTTTTGTTTGACAGTACCTTTTCCTTCACTTCTTTTGACAGTGGCTCTTGAGAAGTTACTGTCAGTACAGGCACGACAATAGGTTCTTTGATAATAGGTTCACCCTTATCACTCCTGACATCATCTTTTTCATCATTTTCAAATCCAAGTACCACTGTCTTCAAACCTTCCCTTCAACACCATCTTTATACTCCTTCTCATCCTTCTCCTTATCTTTCTCCACCTTATTTCCAGTTCTAAATGATCCTTCACCATTGTTGTGTTGGCTGGAACTACCTGCACCTCCATCAGGCTTTTCTTCATCATCTACATCTCTTTTCTCATGTGTCTTCTTCACATTCTTTCTCAACTTCAACTCTTCAAGTCTTTTCAATTCTCCTTCCAACACCTTTAATAATTCAATTCTTTTTTCATTGATGGGAATCTGCTTGAAATGGTCAAAAGCTTCTTTAACAGATTTAGGCCTACACATGCTCACCTTTTCAAGATTCGTAAATCTGTATTTTCTATCAATAGAGCTACTGAATTTGATGCCCAATGGATCATGAGTAATTTCTGGCAATTTCTCAACTACCAGCATCTGCAATGTCCTTTTCAAGTTTTCATTGAGCCATGACTTATCTATTTTGATTTTGAGTTTGATTGCTTCTATGACTGCAATCTCTTGTCTACTCAGATAAGCCATGCTTATACACCAACTATAACCTCCTTCAGTTCTGACATAGATTACCCACTTGTTTCTTTTAGACACCATCACAGCTGCTCCTGTTGTTGACTGTCTCATTGAATTAGAAAATTTCTTGGGGTCTCTGTTAGATGAGGCTCTTAGATCATTGATTCTCTTGTTGAACTTAACATCCTCAAAAACTCTACTATTTTCATTCTCATCTACCATAAGAATTGCAGCCTGTTCATCATCAAAATATTCTCTTTCTGCTATTATCAAGTCATCACTCCCATCTTGAAAAAGCTTTTCATTTCCTTTTCCTGCTACATGAACCACAAAATCCTTCTTCACTGCACCTTCTTTTATCACCCCACCTTTCTCCTTATGTCTTTCCACCTTATCACCAATAAGCTGTGAAGCAATTTCAGCAGCCACACTAGACAGCAGTTCTAGTTGACTCTCCCCCTGAGATGCAGCTTGAGTTGTCTCCTTATCACTCCCATCTGCAAACACTTCAGCTTTATCACTTTTCTCCTCCTTAGTTGAGGTAGCAACTGCAGGGTTGGAAAGATTTGCATTGAACTCCTGAAGCTTGTCAAAAATGGCCTTGAACCCTTCATTCATTGTTTGCTCCAAACTGGCCATTTTGTTAACCAACTTTACTTGATTTCTGCCTACTGTGTCCAGATTCTTTGACAGTTTTGTGACTTTATGTGAAAGGGATTTCAACCTTCCATCAGCTTGTTTAGTGGATTTGGAGGCTGTGGTGGTTCTCACACTCTCTTATTTTTTCTGAATGATCTCATCACTCCTCACCAACTCACTCTCAAGGCCTATTGCTTTAGATGTTTGGGGTCCCACAGTTTGTTTTTTAATTTGGCCTTGCTCATGGCCCTCTCCTTTTGCCTAGGTTTTTCCCAGCCCCTCATTTTTATTCTCACTACTCTTTTCTTTTATCTCTCTTTTTCTTTTCACACCCTCACTCATCCTAGGTGCAAGAGACTAAGAAGGTACATCTTGCATAAGAGGTTCAGATTTTACCTTTAGCAGGGTAGAAATAAGAGCAGAGTCATCATCTTCATTCTACTGAGAAGTGGTGGCCATTGGAGAGCTGCTGTCTAGAATTTGAGTGTTGACAGCGTCTTTGGGAAAGTTACCGTCATGAGGATTAACAGTAACTTTTGTTGAGTTGACAAGATCTGTTGAGAAGTTACTGTCAGGAGGATTAACAGTAACTTTGTCATTAACAGCTACAGAGGCTGTGACAACAATCTCTTCCACCCTTTGAGTAAAAGGTTCTTGTGGATTGCTATGATCGGTCTCATTTAATGGTTGGAATAGTGCATCAACAGTTTGATCTTCAAAATTTGCAAAATGTGATGCACCATAATTAAATGAGTTGTGTTCCATATTTTCTAGCCCTATTGTGTGAGTATCTTCAAGTGTGGGCTCAGGTTGAGTGTGTTCAACCTGTTGTGCAGACTCTTTACAAATTGCCATGGGAGACTGGCCAATTTCAATAGATGCCCCCTATTGAGAGGAGACATCCAAAGATGTTTTTTGATCCCTATTAAGATCTGTGCCCTTTTGAAAGGACACAGTCTGGCTTACAAAGGTTGATACCCTTGCCTACTTTCTTATAGGCTCACCAGGGCCCTCTGTGGGTTCTGTGTTCAAACTATCAACCTTATTTGCTGCATCTAGTGCAGTTTCACCCCCTACCTGTGGAAAGGATTCTATCCTAAGTTGAGTAGTTCTCATCCTTTTAGAAATCTGGTCCTTTTGAGAGGAACCAGACCCTTGGCTAATATTTTTGGTGACTCTAGAAGGCCGGACTCCTTCAAAAGGTTTAGAGTGTGGGTTAGGAATGGAGAGGTCAACACCATTCTCATCACTCAAGGAAAATACATTGTAGTCCCCAATAATTTTTAAATTTAATCTATTGATAGTTGAAAGCATGAAATCAGTTATAAACAAACTCAATTCAGTGTTAAGTGGTTTACTGGTTAACAAAGAATGAGTATTTTTCTTTAGAGTTGTGGCCTCCATGCATTGAACACTATCTAAATTAATTATGCCTACAACAGAGTTAATTATAAGCATAAAGAATATAGGATAGTAAATTACCGGTTTCCTGGCTTTTTTCTTTCCCAGTACCAGTTTGAATAGGGGCATCAGGAGCTTTTCAACGTCAATTCTGTAATTGTGCACCATGGAATGCACAATCCTCCTGATGTATATTGGCACTTCATTCCAGCCACTTGTTTAGCTGGACATGGACCTTGAGACAACATCCAACACCATGCTCCATTCTTTATTCAGAAATTTCCTGTCCATGCCTCCCGAAGGATACCATTCATCACTATTTGCATTTAGCTTGGGTCCAGCATACCCAATCATCTTGAAGAACTTGGCGAGTTGTTCTTCACTTGCAGGTTCCTTAAATAATGAGCCTTCAGCCTCTTCCACATAAAGAGATTTTTTGATGTGATAGGAATCAATGGTGTAAGAGGTACCATTGATTTGGAAAGAGATAGAACTAGCATCTTGCTCCCCCTCACATACAGCAGAGGTCCAGAACTGAGATAGTCTAGGAACTTCTAGATGAGGGCTTGAAGTTAAGGCATGGGTAAGGTAAGAGTTGTTCATGAAGCCAACAAAAGGTTTGAAGGTTTCTCCAGCTTCACCCACTGAAGCCATGGTGGTGAATTTTGTTTGGGCAAGAGTCCAAATGATTTGGGGTCCAGACATGGTTAAAAATTTGTTGTAGATTAGAAATGAAGAAAGATTTAGAGTTTGAAGAACGGTTTAGAGAAGAAGTTGCAGAGAAAATAAAGATTTTTTAGGGCCTTAGAATATTGAGAGTTTAAAAGAGAAGTAAAGAATGTGAGAGATTTAAGCTGTTTGAATATATATGATGTGAAAAAGATACTGTTAAGAAAGAATTTTAAACGATTGAAAGTGACAGTTGTCTTCTAGTTCCATTCCTTGACAGTAACTCCTGCGCTAAAAATCACAACCATCCTTGACAGTAACATTAGCAGTTAATGAATATATAAAATAAATGAATAACCTTAATATTAACTGTTGACAGTATGTTATGCGGGGATTTTAGAAAACTCTACTGTCAAGGGATATTGACAGTAAGTCTCAACATTTGACAGTAAGTTTAATTCACGCATACTATGCTGTCAAGAATTCTCAACCCTTTGACAGTAGGTTTCACAGGATTCGATAGTAAGTTTTAGTCCCGCGAAACATGCTGTCAAGACTTCTTGACCACGTGACAGTAAATTTTCACAGATTTTGACAATAACTTATCATTATGCGACAGAATGAATAAAACATACTGTCAAGTGACTTGACAGTATCTTTCTTTAGTCACATAAGAATTAAGTTACTTTAGAAACAAATTAGTTAACCTCTCAGTTAAATGTCATCATGTCTTTCCACTGAGATAAAAATCAAAACACCTTTAGAGGCCATTAATTCTCAGTGAAATTCAGTTAACTAAAATTTTTGATCAACTAAACAGAATTACATTAACAGGTTAAATTTAACATACCCAATTCACTCACTAGCCTGTTGAATGTCTTTTCATCCAATGGTTTGGTGAAAGTATCTGCAAGTTGCTTCTCTGTGGGCACATAGATTAGCTTGATTGTGCCTTCCTCCACATACTCTCTAATAAAATGATGTCTGATGTCAATGTGCTTAGTTTTGGAATGTTGAACAGGATTCTCTGAAATTGCTATGGCACTAGTGTTGTCACAAAAGATAGGAATTCCTTGCAGAGTCAACCCATAGTCCAATAGCTGGTTCTTCATCCAAAGTAAATGAGCACAGCAACTACCAGCTACAATGTATTCAGCCTCTGCAGTTGATTTTAATACTGAATGCTGCTTCTTGCTAAACCATGAGACCAATCTTTCTCCCAAAAATTGACAGCTACCTGTAGTGCTCTTTCTGTCTATTCTGCACCCTGCATAGTCTGAGTCTGAATATTCAACCAAGTAAAAACCAGAATCCTTTGGATACCAAAGGCCTAAATTTTGAGTGCCTTTCACATATCTAAGAATTCTTTTTACTGCCATTAAATGTGACTCTTTTGGATCAGACTGAAACCTTACACACAACCCTGTTGCAAACATGATGTCAGGCCTGCTAGCTGTTATATAGAGAAGAGGGCCAATCATTCCTCTGTACAATTTATTGTCCACCTTCTTTCCTTTTGGATCCTTGTCAAGTTGAGTTGCTATTTAGATTGGAGTTTTTGCAGGAGATGAGTCTTTCATATCAAATCTTTTCAATAGATCTTTAACATACTTAGTCTAGCAAATGAATATTCCATCTTCTTTTTGATAGACTTGAAGTCCAAGAAAGAATACCAATTCACCCATCATACTCATCTCATATTTGTTCTGCATTAACTTAGAGAATTTCTTGCATAAATCTTCATTTGTTGAACCAAAGATAATATCATCAACATACACTTGAACTAGAATGATATCCTTTCCATGATTTTTGTAGAAAAGAGTTTTATCCACAATCTCTCTTGTAAAGTTATTTTCAAGAAGAAACTTGGAAAGAATATCATACCAAGCCCTTGGTGCTTGCTTTAGACCATACAATGCTTTGAGTAGTCTGTACACAAAATTCCTCATTTTTGGATCTTCAAAGCCTAAGGGCTGTTCAACATACACTTCTTGTTCTAATTCTCCATTGAGGAAAGCACTTTTAACATCCATTTGAAAAACCTTGAAGTTGTTGAATGCAGCAAAAGCCAAAAAGATTATTATTGCCTCAAGTCTGGCAACAGGAGCAAATGTCTCATCATAATCAATCCCTTCCTGTTGACAGTAACCTTTTGCCACCAGCCTTGCTTTGTTCCTTGTGACAGTACCACTATCATCCATCTTGTTCCTATTAACCCATTTGGTGCCTATTATAGATTTGTTCTTAGGTCTAGGCACCAACTCCCAAACACAGCTTCTTTCAAATTGATTAAGCTCTTCTTGCATAGCATTAATCCAGTCTGGATCATCCAAAGCTTCTTCTAGAGTTTTGGGTTCTGTTTGAGAGAGGAAACAAGAGTACATGCATTCATTGGCAACATTCTTTCTTGTTTTGACTCCAGTTCCTGGATCACCAATGATTAAATCATTAGTGTGATCTTTATTCCATTTTATTCCTATTAGAGAATCACAAGAGTCTTCAACATTTTTTTAATTTACAGCATCTTTTGTTCTTGCATTGTTGACATCATCAATTTCTTCAAGTCCACTATTCATTGAAACATTCCCAGAAAAATCAGTTGTTTGAGCAATTCCTTCATTTTCTCCAAATTGGTTAGGAACCACTGTTGGTCCAGAAATTGTGTGATCAACTCTTGGTGAATCCTCTTCAATCTCTTCTAGATAGCCTTGATTTTCAAAGGCTAAAGATTCTATTTCTTGACTTCCTTCAATTCCAGGAAATTTAGTTTCATCAAATGTGACATTTACACTCTCTTCCACAGTCTTGTGATCAATGATGTAGACTCTGTATGCAGTCTTGTCAATACCATATCCCATGAAAATTCCTTCAAGTGCTTTAATATCAAACTTTCCTTTGATCTCAGTTGAATCTTTCATGAAGTAGCACTTGCTTCCAAAGACATGGAAATAGTTGACAGTTGGTTTCCTTCCTGTGAGCAATTCATAGGGTGTCTTTCCATAGGCTTTGTTGACTACAGTCCTGTTTTGAGTGTAACAGGCTGTATTGATTGCTTCACCCCAGAAATAGGTAGGAAGTTTTGGTTCACTCAACATTGTTCTTGCAGCCTCAATAAGAGTTCTGTTTTTCCTTTCAACAACACCATTTTGTTGAGGTGTCCTTGGTGCAGAAAATTGTTGAGTGATACCATTGTCTTTGCAGAAATCATTCATGATACTGTTTTTTAACTTAGTACCATTGTCACTTCTCAAGGTCTGCACTTTGTACTTGAGATTCTTGTCAAGAACCCTAACTAAATCAATTATTTCTTGTGCAGCTTCATCTTTGGATTCTAGAAACCTCATCCATGTGTATCTTGAAAAATCATCAACCATTACTAAAGCATATCTTTTTCTTGCCAGTGATTGCACATTCACAGGACCAAATAAGTCCATGTGAATTAGTTAAAATGCCTCATTGATTGAACCACTAAGAGTGCTTTTGTAAGCATCTCTCCTTAGCTTCCCTTTCTGGCAATCCTCACACAATCCTTCTTGACAGAATTCAAGTTGAGGCAACCCTTTCACCAACTCTCTCTTCATTAGATGATTCATTGCTTTGAACTTCAAATGAGAGAGCTTCTTATGCCACAACCAACTTTCAGATGAAGAAGCCTTACTGTAAAAACAATAGACTTTATCTTTCCTTACAGAGTCCAAGTCAGTTATGTAGAGGCTTCATTTCCTTACTCCTTGAAGACTTTCTTCTCATGTCTTCTTGTTGACAATGGAACATCTGTCTTGATCAAAACCAACTTTGAAATCTCTTTCACAAAATTGAGTGACACTCAATAAATTGTGCTATAATCCATTTACTAGAGTAATTTTCTTAATTTTCAAATTTCCAACTTCCAGTATGCCATATCCCATTGTGAAACCAATGCTGTTGTCACCAAAGGTTACATAAGGGCCAACCATTTCCTTGAACTGTGATAGTAGGGCTTTATCACCTGTCATATATCCTAAGCATCCACTATAAATGATCCACATGATTCTTTTATTATTCATGTTGCCCTACAAAGCAAAATATCTCAAGTTGCTTTTGGTACCCAATCCACATTGGGTCCATCTGGTTTAACTTGATCACAGTTTGAAGTTGAATCAATTGTAATTTTCTATTTTGCTTTTAGCATGACTCCTGTAGCTACCCATTCTGTTTTGATTACTGGTTTAATAGCCTTGTTCTTGGGTGGCTTGTCCATCCTAACTTTAGGAGGACTTGGAGTCTTTGCCTTTTCAGTTTTAGCATTCTTATGCATGCATTCTTGATTATTAGCAAAAGGCATGTTAAAGAAAATACTCATCAAGTTCATTTTACATGAAATGTAATCAAAGTTACCACAGTGAGTTACTTGTTTGTTCTTTAAAGGCATGCTAAGTAAATTTCCATTGTTAGAGGTAGCATTCTTAATATTAGACTTGTCCTTGTTGCAAACATGAGTTAGATAACTAGAAGACCCACAATTATTACACAACTTCCTAAGAGCATTAGGAATATAATCATAATTTTTCTTCTTATTTATCCTTAATTTTCCATTTATGTTCTTCTTAGTCTTCATGACAGTATGTTTGGAAGTTACTGTTATGCCGGTGTTGACAATAGGCTTAGATGGATTTGTCTTGACAATAAGTTTGGATCTTACAGTCTTGAAAGCACCTTCTGAACTTACTGTTTTGCCAGTGTTGACAGCATCTTTTAAACACAAGTTACTGTCAGAGTCAAAACTAACTGTCTTGGAGATTTTGACAGTATCTTTTGTCTTAAGGGTCTTACTGACAGCTTCTTTGTCCTCATCATCTATCTCTTGTTTGAACACTAATGCTTCCTCTTCAAATTCAAATTCAGCATTCTTGAACAAGGGATTCTTAACTTTCTTTAGTATGGAGGGTTTGACAGTATGATTGAATTCATCTTCTACAACATGTTTCTTTCCATTTTTCTTCTCATAGTTAAAACATATAGCTACCTTTTGATTTTCAGTATTATCAATATGGTAAGATTTTAACAGGGAAGAAGAATTCTTATAGGCCTTGATTTTTAGCTCATTTTCAGATATTTGTTTTCTAAAGAATTCCTCAATCTGAGAAGTACAAACAATCTTGTTCTTAAGAATCTCATTTTCTTATTGTAAGGACTCAAAAGTATTTTGTTTTAGTTTTAGTTCATGATTCTTAATTTTTAATAACTCATTAGCACTAGACAATTTAACTATCTCCTCATTGGCAGCTAACATGCTTGCATGAATATTAATGTAAATAATGAAATGCATGGAAATTCTGCCATGAGTTCCAAGGTGTCTAAGCCCCAAAAGCCTAGTCCCAAAGTTAAAGTGTATTTAAATTCACCAAAACCAAAGGAACCAAAATTGGCAACAAAGGCTTATGTTGCAACTAATGAAAGAGGACTCAAGGCAACTTGGGTACCAAAAATAACTTGATTGCTTTATGTGTGTGCAGGGAAACAGAAAGAAAAATCTCTGGTATTTGGATAGTGGATGCTCAAGGCATATGACTGGAGACTTGTCCCTGCTCACAAAGTTTGTGGAAAAGGCTGGCCCAGGAGTTACTTTTGGAGATAACAGCAAAGGTTTTACCCTGGGATATGGCTCAATTGCAAAAGAAAATGTTATCATTGAACCTGTAGCACTAGTTGATGGATTGAAGCACAACCTGCTCAGTATTAGTCAACTGTGTGATAATGGTAATGGTGTATGGTTTACAACTGGATCATGCATCATAGCCAATAAAGAATCTGGTGAAATTCTCTTAACAGGAGAAAGAAAAGGAAATGTCTATGTGGCTGATTTTCACTCTGTAAAGGCAAACTCAATGACATGCCTGCTGAGCAAAGAAAATTCAGATGAAAGTTGGCTTTGGCACAAGAAACTAGCCCATTTGAATTTCAAAGCCATGAATCTATTGGTCAGAAAGAATATGGTTAGAGGCATTCCACAGATGGAATTCACCAAGGATGGACTGTGTGATGCTTGTCAAAAGGAAAAACAAAGAAAAGCATCATTTAAGTCAAAGTCTGAATCATCAATTGATAAACCTTTGGAGTTATTGCACATGGACTTATTTGGACCGGTCAACATTATGTCAATTGCCAAAAAGAAATATGCCTTAGTCATTGTGGATGACTTTACAAGATTCTCTTGGGTATACTTCTTACATTCTAAGGATGAGGCAAGTAAATTAATTATCAATCATATGAAGAATGTTGAAAATGGAACTGAATGGAAGGTCAAGAAAATTAGAAGTGATAATGGTACTGAATTCAAAAATGCAACAATGAAGGAATTCTGTGAAGAAAAAGGTATCACTCATCATTTCTTCGCACCAAGAACTCCACAACAAAATGGAGTAGTTGAAAGGAAAAATAGGACCTTGATTTACGCTTGTAGAACTATGTTAGAAGAAGCAAAACTACCTACATACTTCTGGGCAGAAGCAATTAATATTGCTTGCTACATTCAGAATATCTCCATGGTCAATCAAATTCAAGGCAAAACTCCATATCAGTTGATGAAGAAAGATAAGAAACCAACAGTTAACTTTCTTCATATATTTGGCTGCAAATGTTTTGTACTGAGAAATCAAGGTGAAAATCTAGGAAAATTTGAAGCCAAGGCTGATGAAGCTATATTTGTTGGATATGGAATAACAACCAAAGCATACAGAGTCTACAATCTTAGATTACACATTGTTATGGAATCTATGCATGTAGTCTTTGATGACAAGAAAATTTAAGGGTTGTTTGATGAAGGATTTCATGATCTGTTGCATTTTGAAAATGAATCAACAAGCAATATTGAGGATAGTGATGATGATGTGGAAATTTCAAGAAATCAAGTATCTAGAATCCTCCCATCAATTGATTTCAATACATCAACAGATAACTTATCAATTGACAATCTTCAATCGA
The DNA here is from genome assembly GCA_028671895.1 of Oenanthe sinensis. Taxonomy (NCBI): domain Eukaryota; kingdom Viridiplantae; phylum Streptophyta; class Magnoliopsida; order Apiales; family Apiaceae; genus Oenanthe; species Oenanthe sinensis. The sequence goes on from JAPMAC010000198.1 coordinate 6,056,096, forward strand.
CTGATAATACATCAATTGATAATCATTCGATGGATAACAATTCTATTCAACAATCTTCGAGAGGAGTATCCATCTCAGGGGGAGGGTTCTCAAATAGTCAATCACATCACAATGATCAAAACACTTCCAATGATCATGAAGCATCATCATCTTCAAGAACAAATTTACCATCTCAAAGAAAATGGACAAAAAAGTCATCCCTTTGAATTAATTATTGGAGATGCAAATGACGGAGTCAAAACCAGAAGTGCAACTCAAAATGAATGCCTGTATAGCAGCTTTCTATCTCAAGAAGAGCCAAAAAGGATCGAAGAAGCCTTGAATGATCCTGATTGGATAATTGCTATGTAAGAAGAGTTGAATCAGTTTGAAAGGAACAAGGTATGGAAGCTGGTGCCCAAACCAAAGAACAAGTCTGTCATTGGCCAAAATGGGTATTTAGAAACAAAATGGATGAATCTGGTACAGTGACAAGGAATAAAGCAAGATTAGTGGCAAAGGGTTATTCACAAGAAGAAGGCATAGATTTTGATGAAACATTTACACCAGTTGCAAGGTTGGAAGCAATCAGAATCTTTTTAGCATATGCTGCTCATGCAAATTTCAAGGTGTATCAGATGGATGTAAAAAGTGCCTTTCTCAATGGAGAATTAGAAGAAGAAGTATATGTAGAACAACCTCCTGGTTTTATTGATCCTGTTCATCCTGTATTTGTGTACTATCTTCTGAAGGCACTTTATGCATTAAAACATGCACTAGGGCCTGGTATAAAACTCTATCTAAATTCTTGATTGAGAATCACTTCACAAGAGGTACAGTTGACAAAACTCACTTTCATAGAAATGTTAGTGGCTCTATGATTCTTGTTCAAATCTATGTAGATGACATTATTTTTGGCTCAACTAATGAAAAACTTTGTCAAAAGTTTGCTAAGTTGATGCAAAGTAAATATGAAATGAGCATGATAGGAGAACTTACCTGCTTTCTAGGTTTGCAAGTCAAACAAGTCAAAAATGGCATTTTCATAAATCAAACCAAATATATTTCTGATTTATTAAAGAGATTTGATTTAAGTGAATGTTCTTCTGCAAAAACTCTCATGGCCACTACAACTAACCTTGAACTGAATACTAAAGAAGCTATGGTGGACATTTCAAGTTATAGAGGCATGGTTGACTCATTACTTTATTTAATTGCAAGTAGGCCAGACATAATGTTTGCTACATGTTTGTGTGATAGATTTCAGGCTGATCCTAGAGAATCTCATTTGATTGCAATAAAAAGAATATTCAGATATCTCAAGGGAACTCCAAATCTTGGAATTTAGTATCCCAGAGATTCTGGATTTGATCTAATTGGTTATTCAGATGCAGACTATGCAGGTTGCAGAATTGACAGAAAAAGTACAACAGGCTCCTGTCAATTTCTAGGAAACAAGCTTGTATCATGGTTCAGTAAAAAGCAGAATTCAGTGTCTACATCTACTGCAGAGGCTGGATACATTGCAGCTGGAAGTTGCTGTGCACAAATATTATGGATGAGGAATCAACTCCTTGACTATGGGTTCAACATTAAAAAGATTCCTATTTTCTGTGATAATACAAGTGCCATTGCTATAACAGAAAATCATGTGCAACATTCCAGAACCAAGCACATTGACATAAGGTATCACTTCATTATGGAACATGTAATAAATGGTACAGTTGAATTACATTTTATCCCTAGTGAAAGACAACTTGCAGACATTTTTACCAAACCACTAGATGAATCTTCCTTCAATAGATTGGTCTGTGATTTAGGTATACTTAATTATGTTTAATGATTTAAAATGTCTGATAAGTTATATATATATATATATATATATATGAATATATAAATATTAACCATTGACTATGTTAATCTATTGATTCTTCATTAATCAATTGATAAACATTTTTCTTATCGATGGATAGTTGTAGCTATCGACAGATAAATATATCAATTGATGATATATTTACCTATCGATGGATAGTTGTAGTTATCGACAGATAAATATATCAATTGATGATATATTTATTTATCGATGGATAAGTGTACCTATCGATAAATAAAATTTACCAGTTGATGACCTGGAATATAAAGAGATCCATGTCATCAATCGACCTGTACAAAAATCTAGCCGTTGATTACTAATTTTATCAATTGATTAATACATACATTCCTGTATGTATAACAATCGATTGCCAAAATTGGTAACTTTTACTTTTCATTTTTTAACGGTAAATTAAGTTCTATTTTGAGTAAGAAACTGATTGAGAAATCAGTAAATATAAATAGTGAGATTAAAACGTTGTTCATTCTTACTTGCAATTTTTACTAACGAATTCTCTTTCTCTCTTCCTCTTTCTCAATCTCTGAACTCTCTCTTTGTATCTATCTTCTGCTAGTGACCCTAATTGCTACTTTCTAAATTGCTATTTCTATATAATTACTAACAATCCTGCCAGTTAATTCTCATCTCATCTTCAAACACACTAATGGCATCTTCAAAGAAAGTCTCACAATCTGGATTCTACTACGAACTCAACAACTTTGTTGCTTGCACTATGGTGGAGGAAGCCCCAACAGAATTCCATCCTCTAATGGAATTCCTAAGAAGTTCAAGGATATCACAGGCCCTCACAGAAGCACCAAAGATAGTGTGCAATCTAGTTGAAGAGTTCTGGACTACTGCAGAAGTAGCAGATGATTTCTCTTCAATCTCCTTTGATTGCAAAGGACAAAGGTATATTCTAACCACTATAGTCTTGGGTGAGTGTTTAAATCTTCCTGTAAATAATACAAAAAATTCACCCACTGACACAGAAATTAGAAACATGCTTAGAGAAATCAATTACACAGCTCCTGATGCTAGTCTAGGAAATATAGTTAGAAATAATCTAAGAAAAAAATGGTCATATTTCTTTGATGCAGTAATTAAATGTTTTTTTGGTAAGGTTAGTAATTTTGATGCAATAACAACAAGTATGCAACAAGTTGGGTATATCATTTTATATGATAGATATCATAATTTAGGTAGCCTGTTAATCAATGAAATGTCTGCCAAATTGGGAAATAAAATAAATAGATCTAATCATATTTATTATGCTAGATTTATTATGATTATTATTAACCAATTTGTCAAGAATATTGAGATTGATAGGAGTACAGAAGTTTTGGATTGCTGGACTCAAAACAAAAGGGTCTTTAAAGACTTGGTAAGGATCAATCTTCACAGCAATGTGGAATTGATCTATCCTCCTTTTGTTCAGGTATTTATCTCTACCTTAACTTCTTCCAATCCCCTACCTTCTTTGCCTTCTGTGACTATGGAGGGTAGCAGTAATGACCCCAACCCTCCTACCCAAGCCACACAACTAATCTCAAAATCCAAATCTAAGAAACCAACCTCAGCAGGATCTCAAAAACCTGCTGTTGTAAAAACAAAGAAAAGGAAATCAACTGTTTTGGTAGATAGACTAGAAGGAGACCTAGGTGGTGAGGGAACTGGGGAACATCAAAGAACCCAGAAGAATAAGGAGAGTGAGGGTGTACAACCTCAGCCAAGCCACTCCATAGTCTCCCAAAAGACTGTGGATGTTAATATGGAAAATACCACATCCCTATTGCCATCCTCTCAAAAGGATGACAATATTGAAAATAGCCCACAACCAGGGGCACAAAACAAAATTGGGGACACACAAGCCAAAACAATAACACCATATGAAAGGAGAAAGAAGAAAGTCACCTTTGCACATGGGGAATCACACACTGCAAAATCACAGGAAATTGTGGTGGAGCCTTCTCAAAGTCAGATTGATGTGTCTCATATAAATGATGAGATGCAGCCCCATTCTCTCTCAATTCCAATACCTTCCATTCTTACTTCTCCATCCCAACAAATTTCTTCAGAAAATGTTTTGATAGATTATCAAACATTTTCAGATTCTCCTTCTTTATTCTTCAAGGTGAAGCCAACACTCTCTCCTGAATCTTCTTCACAGGATATTCAGGATTGCATTTATCATGTTATTAAAAATATATCTTCTCAAATAATTTCCTCAACAGTTTCTACTCCATCAATTGATGTTTCTTCATCAATTGATATTCAACCATCGACTGATAAGCCATCGATCGAAACTCAAGATCAATCGATGGGTATGCATCAATCGATGGATATTCCAAACACCTTAATTATCAATATCTTTACATCAATTGATGTTCAATCAATTGATGTTGCACAAACACTCTTAGGAATGAGTGAGTTGAGTGAGAGGCAGGATTGTAGCCTGGCAAAAGGAGAGGGAGTGAGTAAGGACATTCTTATTTCTTCCAGGAATGAGAGTGAAACACTTGAGGGCCCCACCTTAAAAGGTGCACAGAAAATGAGTGAGGGAGAGGTGAGATTCCAGGATGAGATCCTAATGCAAAATAGAGAGATGAATGAGAGAGATAAAACAATTCTTTTATTTGGACAGGAATTGGAAAGGGAATTGATGGCAGAAGAAGTGGGAGTCAAGGAGTTAGGGGGAGTAACACATGCAGAAGCTAGTGGGAGTGGAGTTGCTAAAGACATTGAAGAGGAGATTGATGCTGGTGGTTTGGATCCACAGAACTTCATCTATCCTAATCCACAATATCAGGGGTTGGCTACTTCAAGTAACAGGGATGCAGAACAACTCTTGGGGATTGATCATACAGAATAGAGGACAAGAAATCTTAAGGAAAGTATTGCCAATACAACAGATGTATGTTATATGGCACCTGAGGAGCTAGGAGAAGATTCTGATGAGGAGCCATGGATGAGCACAATTGATGGTTCCTTAGAAGCTGCTGAGACTGAAATTCTCTCTCAATATAGAAGGGCAATGGTGGAAGGCGAAATTGAAGATCCTACTCAAAGGAGAATTGCTCACTGTATGAGAGAAACACTGAAGATTCAAAAGATGACAGTGATAGGAGTAAAGAGGGAACTAGAGATTATCAAGGACTCTATCTCCACCAACAAGGATGCTTTGGACATGAGATTGGATGAAAAGCTACCATTCAACACCATGAATCACATCAAAGACAAGTTCTTCAAGGAATCAAATAACTTTGCAGCTTTGGAAACTAGAGTGGGCTCTCTAGAAAAGAAAATGGATGCGATTATTGCAGGTCAAATTCTTCATGCATCTATTCTTCAAAAGTTCCTTGACAGAATGCCACCACCTCCTCCAATTGATGATAACAAAAAGGGGGAGAATACAAAGAAGAAGGATGATGGTGATGATGGTGATGGCAAAGGAAGTGGAAGTGGTGGTGTTGGTGGTTCTGGTATGGACAAGACAAGTGGCATTGGTGGTTCTGCAACAAAACGATTCAAGTACAGAAGTAACAGGGATAATCAGTCTTCAAAGAGATCTAAGTCATCTAATTCTCCCAAAGATGACTTAGAACAGAAAAAGGAGGAATTCAGGAAATTTGAAACTGATCTAGAAGCTAGAAGGATTTCTAGGGAAAGAGAAACTCAATCAATGATTGAGAGAGAAAGGAAAAGAATTGAAGATTTGAAGAGAAGCACAGAGTTGGTGACAGAGGCAGTAGAAAAAGGAGACTTGAATGAGTTCATTGCTCAAACAAGAAAAATAAATGAAGATGCACAAAAGGCTGCCAAAGAAAGCAACTCAAATGCAGAAGCCTTTCTATCAATTGATCTTAAAGCCCTAAAAGAGAAGAAAAAGGGAAAAGCCATAATGATTGAAGAAGAGAAGAAAAGGAAAGAGCCAGTTGTCCAGAAGCTTCTTCAGGGAGCTATTTCTACAGGATTGTCAGATGCTGCAAGGAGAGAAAAGGAAAATGAGGAAATAACAAGGCAAATGGAAATATAATGGAATATGGAAGATCAATCAATGGAGCAACCACTGAGGAAAAAGAGAAAAATAGCTATGGCCAGGAAAAGGTCAAGTACTACTCAAGAAACAGTGGTTCAGGAAAACCTTCAAGTACAACAAGAAGAAATAAGGGAGGAGATAACAATTGAAGGTTATGATTTGAAGGGAATACCAGTAATCAATGAAAAAGGACTAATTAGAGTAAGGACTCATCCTGCTACTTCTAATCAAGAGGAATCTATGAGATTAGAGTATGAAAATGGAGTGAAGATCACCTATTCCATGAAAGTGATAATGAAGCAGAGTTGCAATGTCTTAAAGACTATTCTTCCTCTACTCAACAGAAAGTACAAACTCAACACAACAATTGCTCAGGAGATTCAATAGCAAATTTCAAGATTAAGAAGATCCAAGGCAGAAGCTGAACCTGATTCACCTCTAAAGCTATGGAAGTCACAAGTCAAAAAGGTGGTGTTGGAGCCAAAGTATGCTATGATCTTTACAGATGTGGAGGGCAACACAAAGTTCTTTGATATCTGCAAATATCTGGACTAAATCACAGATGAAGAAATACACTACCTAATGAGGCAGCTTGGAGAAACTGACAGGGATGAAGCAATTTTGAGGAGTTCTTTCATGAGGCAGCTAAAGGAGAATGCTGAGAAGAGAAGGAAGAGGAGCTAATTAAATCATGAAGACATTGAAGCTATTTGCAGGAGTTATCTATCAATCTGGTATTTTTAAAATTAATGTGCTAATTAAATTTCTTGATTCTATGTGAATGTTTTTTTTTGGGGTTTTGTTATCATCAAATAGATTTATGCCTGTTCATATCACAGACACAAATAGGGGGAGATTGTTAGGAATCTACATGTAATTTAATAATAACATTAATCTTAGAATCATATAAATTTTGTTTATGTAACTGATCAATTGATATGAAATTTATAAATATCAATTGATCAGGAAACCATTTATCAGTTGAAATGTTTATATGAGTCAACTAATAATTTGGACTGTAGCATAGGTGTACTTAATCTATTTCAATCGATAAGGTGTAAATCAATTGATATTATTCTTATCAATTGATGTTAGAGTCGATTGATATAGATCATCAATTGATGTGTAAATTAAACTGTCAAATTGTAATTATTTGAAGACAGGAAATTGCACAAGTGAAGGATGATCAATTGATATTGAAGCCTCAACAGATGAGAGATCAATTGAAGAAGCCAAGTCAGGAATTGAAGACCATCAACTAATGTGAAGACCCATCGATTGATATATATCGATCGATATCATTTATCAGTCGATAAGTCATTCCTTATCAATCGATGGATGTAAAGATCAATCGAAGAAGAACATCAGTTGATGGATTAAAGGATGAATCAATTGATATGCTTAACAGCAAATTATTAATTGATTGTGACAACACAGAAAGTCTATCAGTTGTAGATCCAGAGAACAAAAGCACACCTATGGAAGACAACCTAGGGTGGTTATGGAGACTCAATCAGTAGCTGTCTTTCAAGTCTGTTTTCCTAAAAAGGAAAAAGGAAAAAGAGAGACAGATAGAAACAATCCTAGAATAGGAATTGTAAAATACACTTGTAGTATATAAACAAGTGTAGTAGCATTGTTAGAAAATATAAAGGAGTTAGACAATATTTCTACAATCAACTGATCAAGCTCAAGAGCACATTGTAAGATCAGTTGATTCTTTCTAACTTTGTAAAATCGAAGCTAGGTTATTTTTAACCTAGGAACATTGAGCAAAAATATATATCTGATGGAAAAATCAATCCATCAGTAATTTTTAAATCTCTCATTGTTCATTTTAATTTTCAGTTGTTTGTTCAAACATATTTTGTTAATCCATCAAACATCAAGAGAAAATATTAAAAGTCCTAAAAAGTTTTAATATTTGTATTCAACCTCCCTTCTCCAAATATTGACATTGTTCTTAGGGATAACAGAGAGTCTAAGAATTAGAGTAGGTTTAGGAACCTTGGTGGGCAAGCCACCTCCTAGAAGGATTCTGAATCCTTCTTGTGATAGAAGTAGTTTCCAAGTAGGAATATGTTTCCTTGTTGATTAAGATGTCTTGGGAGCTACTCCTTGAAATAGTTCTCCTTGTAGTTGGACATAATTAATTACTGTATATTTAGCTAATTAATTAATTACGAATTTATTTACTAATTAGACTTTCAAGCCTCATTAAATGGGCCTCCCTTTTGGACCAAACTAGGTCTATTTAATGCTATATTAATTGTGTCTTTAGGGCTTAATTTTAGCCCATATCATTTGCCCCCTAACTTCTGTAAAGTGTGTAATACTTTGTAAAAGTTAAGGTTCATGAATTTGTCGTTGATGTTCTCCTTTATGCCTTCTAGAATTTTGCTAAATTCTATTTTCTTCCAAATGATTTTCTTGTATTTATGAAGAATTTTTCACAATTCTTTCTGTTAGGAAGCAAACACTGATGGTTGTCAGAGAATACAAGTCAGAGTTTACATTGCTGACGTCATAAGAGTTTAAGGAACTGTCGGACACAGTTTACTCTATCAGAGAATACTCAATCAGAGTTTACTCTAACAGAGAATGCTCTATCAAAGAATAATAACCGACAGAGTTTAATATCAGAGTTTGTCAGGAAGCAATTCAAATCAGAGTCTGAATAGGAAAGTAAGAAGGAATCCGAATGCAAGACTATTTCCTTATGTAAAGCTATTCTATTTATATTCTGATTTGTAATTGAATTGTAAATGTGTCTATATAAACACAGACATAGGTTAACATTGATGTATCTTTACAAGTCTTATTTTTCATAACCTAGTAGCTCTTGAGAACAAACAACTTCTTGAGAGAGTTTTGTAACCTTTTCAATCTTTAATACAAAACAGTATTCATCTTTTACATACTTGTGTTCTTAATCGATTTACTGGTACTATTACATTCAACCCCCCTTCTGTAATAGTTTATCTTTCTGGGCAAACAAGTGGTATCAGAGCAAGCATTTCGAATTCAACTGTTATATCATAAATCATGTCTGGAAACAAGTACGAGAGTATAAGAATTCCTATCTTAAAGAAAGCTGAGTACCCTACATGGAGGGTGAAGATGTTGATGTTCCTAGAAGCAACAGATCCTGATTTCTTGGACAGGATCAATGAAGGCCAGTACATGCCAACAAAACTGGTACCTGCAACTATTGTGGATGGAAGACAAGTACCTGAACATTATACCCTCAAAGATAAAAAGAAGTGGACTAATGAGGAAAAATAAGAAGTCCTCAAAGATGCCAAGGTAAGGAACATATTACACAATAGTCTTGACTCTGTAATGTCCAACATGATTATAGCATGCAAAATTACAAAGGAGATCTGAGATGCACTAGAGATTCAATGTCAAGGAACTAGGGAAATCAAGAAAAATAGAAGATCTGTGCTGATTCAGGAGTATGAGTACATTGAGGCAAAACAGAATAAATCTCTAACAGATATCTATGACAGATTTCTAACTCTGTTAAATAACTTGGCTTTGGTGGATAAAGTATATGACAATGAAGATTCGAACACCAAGTTTCTAAGGGCTCTTCTAGAGGAATGTGATCTACAAACATCTCTAATTAGAGACAGGTCTGACTTAGATGTGATGTCACTAGATGAAGTATATGGTAAATTAAAAACTCATGACCTGGAACTACAGCGGAGAAGAAACAGGAAGAGCAGTAAGGCAAGATCTATTGCTTTGAATGTTGAAATCAAGATTGAAGAACCAAAAGAGAAGGTGCTTAAGGTCTCATCAAGGAAAGGAAAAGAGGTAGTAATTCAAGAAAGCAGTGAATCAGAGTCTGAGACAAACTCTGAAACTAACTCTGATGACTCCACAGATTCCGATATGATGGAGATGGTTGCAATGATAGTAAAAGGCTTCAAAAAGATGAAGTACAGGAAATATAAGAAATAAGCAAATTTTCAGAAGAAGCATGGTGAGTCAGAAAAGAAAGACAATTTCAAGAAAAGAGAAGATAGAGATGGAAAATCAAAAACTATTGATAAATCAAAGATCAAGTGTTACAAGTGTAATAAGATGGGTCATTTTGCTATTGAATGCAGAAGTAAGGAATCAGGGAAAGCATTAATAACATCAAAGAAGGATTGGATGGATTCCTCAGATTCTAAACAAGAAACAAATTATGCACTCATGGCAAATACTGATGCTCTACACTCTGATAAGGTACCTGACTTTGTCTATAACTTTCAAACTGATAATATCTGCGAACTGAAGTCTTTTCTTAGATCTTTGCATGTTAGCTTTAAATCTCAGACATTGGAGAATGATAGATTAAAATCTGAGATACAAACTCTGACTACTAGAAATAACATGCTTGAATCTAAAAATTCTGATATGTTAAAAATTAAAAAAGATTTTGATAATGCTATTCACATGCAAACTCAGTTAGAAATTCAAGTTGAATATTTAAAATCTGAAATAGCAAAAGAAAAGGAAACTTTCAGAGTTTGGACAAACTTTGGAAAGAAAGTCCAACAAATGTTGAATAATAAGAATTGGACTTCTGCTTTAGGTTATGAATCTAAAATATACACTAAATCGCACATAAAAGAAATATTAAATAAACCTGTGAAATTTTTTAGAGCAAGTATTAAGGAAAATCCCACTGAATGCTCCAAGAACAATGGTGTGACAGAACTTAAAAAGGTAAATATAGGATTACTTTCTCAGAAGCAACTTAAGGAAAAGTTGAAGGCAGTCACTAATACAGGAAAACCTAAAAAGGTTAAAAGAAATAGAAATGGAAAAATAGAAATTACTAAGGAGACTAACTACATGAATATTCCTGATGCTCCTAGGAAAACATGCTTTACTTGTGGTAATTCAAATCATCTTGCTATTGACTGCAAACAAAAGAAAAAGAATAAGCCTGAGAAACCTAGGATTGAGGATGGAAAACAAATTAGACATAATCCATGTTTTCATTGTGGTAGAATGATGCATTCCATTTATACATGCAAAGAGTATCAAAATTTGTATAATAATTACTATAAACCACAATCTCAAATAAAGAATTCTCCAAAATAAACTGTCAAGCAAATATATGTGATAAAGTCTGATAAAAGAAATGTAAACTCTGACAGTACAAACTCTGTGAATGCAAACTCTGCTTCTGTAAACTCTGTTAACACAAACTCTGATAAAAGTACTTCTGCTGCAAAAGTTAACAAGTTTTTGAAGAAAGGACCCAAACTAGTTTGGGTCCCCAAACCTACTAATTAAGTTGCATTTACTGATTGCAGGGAAACATGAAAAACATCCTAGTAATTGATAGTGGATGTTCTGCGCATATGACTAGAAACAAATCCCTGCTTTCAGAGTTTGAGGAGAAGGCTGGCCCAGTAGTATCTTATAAAGATGGCAACATAGGAAGAATACTGAGATATGGCAATATTGTGATCGGAAATGTCATCATTGAACATGTAGCTCTGGTTGAAGGACTCAAACATAATCTTCTTAGTGTGAGTCAAATGACAGACAAAGGTTATTTTGTGGAATTTCATGGTACTCATTGTGAAGTGAAAAGCAAGAAGAATGGGAAAGTAGTTCTTATTGGTCACAGACATAACAATTTATTTGAAGATAGCTTGGATAATAATTCAGATGGTCCTTTAACCTGTTTACTTGGAAAGGCATCATCCCTGGAAAGCTGGATTTGGCACAAAAAACTGTGTCACTTGAATTTTGGAAACATCAATGAATTAGTGAAAAAGCACCTAGTTAGAGGTCTTACAAAAGTTCAATTTCATCCTGATGGACTTTGTGATTCATGTCAAAAGGCCAAACAAAAGAAGACATCTTTCAAGAGCAAAACTGAAAATTCAATTGATCAACCTTTTCACCTATTGCATCTTGATTTATTTTGTCCTTTCAACATAATGTCCATAGGAAAGAAGAAATATACTCTTGTGATAGTTGATGATTTCACTAGATTTTCTTGGGTATACTTTTTGCATAAAAAGAATGAAATTGCAGAAATAATTTTTGAACATATTGCAATGATTGAGAATGGATCAACTCACAAGGTGAAGAATCTAAGAAGTGACAATGGAACAGAGTTTAAAAACTCTACAATGGAAGAATTCTGCTCAATAAAAGGTATTATTCAACAATTCTCAGCACCTGGAACACCTCAACAAAATGGTGTAGTTGAAAGAAAGAACAGAACTCTAATTGAAGCTGCCAGAACAATGTTAGAAGGAGCAAAGCTACCTATTTACTTTTGGGCAGAAGCTGTAAACACTGCATGCATTACTCAAAATTGTTCTTTAATAAACAAACATGGAATGACTCCAAATGAATCTTTGAAGGGAAGAAAACCAAATGTTAATTACTTTCATATCTTTGGAAGCAAGTGTTTTATTCTTAAAACACACTCTGAGCAATTGAAGAAATTTGAACTTAAAACAGATGAATGAATTTTTATTGGATATGCAACAACTGCTAAAACCTCTTCAAGGGTATTCAAAGTATTCAATCTAAGGACAAGGATAGTCATGAAATCAATTAATGTCTCTTTTGATGAAGGAAAAATAGCTGGATTACATGATAAGGATGCAAAAGAAACTCTGAGATTTGAGAATGAACTGCAGGAAATAAACTCTGGTGATTCAAACTTTGATAATACAAACTCTGTTCAGCTAAACACTTGTGAGGAAAACTCTGATTCTTTAAACTCTGATTCAGAAATGATTGAAATAGAAAGTGAAGATTCTGCACATGTTGAGGGGGAGCAACATCATTCAAATACTGACAATAGAGATCAAAATGCAGTAATTGAAATATCTGACTCTTACCAAACTCTGAACAACACAAACTCTGAACCCTTAAACTCTGATCCATCAAACTCTGAAACTACAATCTCTGAGCAAATCATGGGGAAACATCTAGCTCTAGAAACTTTTCTCATCCAATAAAGTGGAAAAAAGATCACACACCTGATTTAATTATTGGTGATCTAGAAAGTGGAGTAAAAACAAGAAAAGCTAATCAAAATGAATGTCTATTTCATAGCTTTCTGTCTCAAACAAAACCAAAGAAGGTTGAAGATGCTTTGAAGGATGCAGACTGGCTTACTACAATGCAGGAAGAATTAAATGAGTTTGAAAGAAATGAAGTTTGGACACTAGTACCCAGGCCAAAGAACAGATCAATTATAGGCACAAAATGGGTATTCAGGAATAAAATAGACTCTGATGGAATCATTACAAGAAATAAGGGAAGACTAGTAACTAAAGGCTATGATGAAACATATGCACCAGTAGCCAGACTTGAAGAAATCAGAATTTTTCTTGCTTATGCTGCACATAAGAAATTCAAGGTCTACCAGATGGATGTTAAAAGTGCATTTTTAAATGGTGAACTTGAAGAAGAAGTCTATGTTGAACAACCACCTGGCTTTGTCAATCCAAAATATCTAAATCATGTCTACAGACTAGATAAAGCTTTATATGGACTAAAGCAAGCACCAAGGGCTTGGTATGAAACATTAGCTTTATTCTTACTTGAAAGTGGTTTCACTAGAGGTACAATTGATAAAACATTATTTTATAGAACTCAAGGTAAGGATCTATTATTGGTACAAATATATGTTGATGATATAATATTTGGTTCCACTAATGAGAAGCTCTGTGAAAGATTTTCAAAGTTAATGCAGTCCAGGTATCAAATGAGCATGATGGGAGAATTGAGTTATTTTCTAGGTTTACAAGTAAAATAGACTGAAGAAGGCATATTCATCAATCAGTCTAAATATACAAAGAATCTACTCATAAAATTTCAAATGCAAGACTCTGCATCTGCTACAACACTTATGGCTACTGCAACAAAGCTTGATCAAAACACTAGAGAACCTGTTGACATTACAACATACAGAGGAATGATTGGTTCTTTACTTTATTTGACTGCAAGTAGACCAGACATCATGTTTGCAACATGTCTATGTGCTAGATTTCAAGCTGATCCAATGGCACCTCATCTGATAGCTGTAAAGAGGATTTTCAGATATCTCAAGGGCACTATTAATCTTGGCCTATGGTATCCTAGAGAGTCTGATTTTAAATTAATTGGCAACTCAGATGCTGACTTTGCAGGATGTAAAATTGACAGAAAAAGTACAAGTGGTAGTTGTCAATTTTTGGGAGGAAGACTAGTATCATGGTTTAGCAAGAAGCAGAAATCAATCTCAACATCTACAGCAGAGGCTGAATATATAGCTGCAGGAAGCTGTTGTGCATAGACATTATGGATGAGAAATCAACTGTTGGATTATGGTTTGAACTTTACTAAAATTCCTATTTATTGTGATAATCAAAGTGCTATTACAATTACAGGAAATCTAGTTCAACATTCTCTAACAAAGCACATCAGTATCAGATATCATTTCATAAGGGAATATGTTATGGAAGGCAAAATTGAATTATATTTTGTTCCCACAGATCAACAAATATCAGATATATTTACCAAGCCTTTGCCTGAAGTAACATTTAACATACTGGTTTCTGAATTAGGAATGGTAACAAGTGGCTCAACATGACTTAACAAGTACAGACAATCAGAGAATATGTCAGAGTATGAGATAAACTCTGATGAAATTGAAGTAAAATCTGATCAATGCGGCATCCAATCTCTGATCACATCTATCAGTGTTTATGGTAAACTCTATCAGAGGTTGTGGTAAACTCTGACTCATCTAAACTCTGACTTGTTAAACTCCGATTACGTGGTAAACTCTGAAATCATAAATATGACATCATATTCTATTTTTATGACATCATAATTATCTTTCTCTGATTAGACTTGAAACAAGGCGCGTGTCACTCACGAATTGACGGTTTATATACTTACACAGATACATATACACTTGCCGAATTTTGAGACTTTATTCATAATTGCTTTCCAATCAATTCTTGCCACGTGTCCCACTACATAAGTTATGCATATGAATAGTCACAGATTAATTCTATTAATCATTATCAGTTTTCATTCTATCGATTACTATTCATCTCTTCTCTCTCATTTCTTAAAAACCCTAACTGTTCAAACCTGCAACTTCTCTTTGTTTCAATGGCATCAAAAGGACAAACTTTTCAAACCTACACCTTTACACCCACAAACTATATTTCTTTGTTACACAAAAATGATGCACCTAACAATTTTCATGTGATTCAAGATTTTTTAGAATAAAGTTATATTGGTTACGTGTTACAGGAACCTTCCAACTTCTCTGCTCAATCCTTGATAAGGATTTGGTCGACTGCTAAGTTTAATGATGCAGGTGATGATGAAGAACCAGTCATCACATTCAACTGCAATGGCAAGCATTTAATAACACCGACCGTGGTTCGACAAGCCCTTCATCTCCCAGAAGTGGATGAATATGATGATATTGTGGGAGATGCTCAGATAAAAGAATTTTCCGTTTCTATAGGCTATGGAGGAAGCCTAACAAAGCTGGGGAGTCTTACCAGACCCCATCTTTGAAGAGAATGGAGTTTCTTCTTCGATTGCATCATAAGGGCCTTCACAGGCAAGTGCACAAACTTTGATGCAATCCCACAGCTTGCGCAACAAATTGGGTATTCTCTGACCCATAATCTTAATTTTAATTTTCTTTGTATGATAATTAGGCAGCTGGCTAGCAAAATAAATGATGATGCTCACACTATTTATTTTGCTAGATTTCTTCAGTTAATTTTTAATTATTTGTTGCCTAATGTAAATTTTAAGGATGATTAGAGTTTAGCTAGTTTTAGTATGAATAAAAGAATTTTTGCTGACCTAGCTAGGAAGGATGCTAAGAAAGGTACTATCTCTCATCTCTTTTATCCCACATGGGTCAGGCTTTTTATAAATCAGAGAATGCCTACCATGTATGGAAGGGATTTTCTCTTTGTGGCTATGGATCAGAGTTTAGTACCCTCTGATTTAAACTCAGGCCACCCTCTAAACACTGACACCCAAACACTTTTACCAACCTCTACAGTCTCCCAAAAGGCTGTAGTTGTAAAACAAACCTCTCAACAGGGCACTAGCAAAAGGAATGGGAAGGCAGTGAAAGAATCCTCTCCTAAAAGGAGAAAATTAATTGATGAAGATTCAGATTCTGATGAAGGGTTAGTTTTTGCCCAGAGAAAAACTGTTGAACAGGCTTCTGAGATACCTCATGCACCTTTTATGAAGCCATTCACAGTAAATCCAATGCCTGAGGTGAAGAAGAAGAGGAGAAGATTAGTCAAGGCTATAAACTCTGAGGCTGCAAACACTGAAGGACTAAACTCTGATGCAACAATAAACTCTGATGTTCTAATCTCTGATCAACCAATATATCAAGGGTTAAACTCTGTAGATATTCTAACCTCTGAGCTAAACTCTGATGACTTGACAAATTATGCTGAAGCATGGCGTTGCTGAAAGGCAAATATTCCTTGGAAGGAACCTGGATTCCCAGTTCCAATTGAGAACATGATTCCTCGGTATGTCAAGTCAAAAGCTGATTGGTGGACAAATTTTGCCCATTATAACCGTGAACGTATTAGACGGGGGGCTACTGTTGACAAGACAGTCTACAGGAAAAATTTAGGGAATCTAAATGATCTTTGGCTCAAGGCTGAACTGGAGCGACAACACAATTTTTTGAAAGATGGGCCTTATGTCAGTCCAGAGGAAGCTGGTCCTGTAGCAATCTCTGATTCTCCTACAAACTCACATAAGCAAATTATCAAGGAGATCTCTTATGAAAGAGTTAGGGAGTTGGCAGAACAAGTCAGGAAAGAGATGGAAGCAAAGCAGTCTACATCATCTGCCTCTCCAAGCTCTAAACATTTTTCAAGAAGAAAGAAGAAGTCTGTCACTTTTGGCCAGGATCCACAAGAACCTATCTCTCAAAGTGAGATAGCAATCTCTACATGGCCAGGCACACAAGAACCTATTGATCAAAGTTCAACAGCAGCCACAGTTCCAGCAGATGAAGCAAGCTTGGATCAGGGGTACAACCCACAAGAACCTTTAGCTCAAAGGGTTGAAGAAGTTGTTAAGGCCCCAGCCACACAAGAACCATCCAATCAAAGTTTGGATACAGGCAAATTACACATTCTAGAAGATCTTGTTGTTGCTGATGCTGAAGGCCAATATTTGGCAGAGTCAAGACCACAAGAACCTTCACCTCAAAGTGGTAAAGCAGCTGAAGATATGACTCATGTCCCACAAGAACCAATCATCCATTTTATGATTGCAGACTACAATTCTAATATTGGACAGACAGACACTGATGAAGCTCCACTAGCAATCACTGATGCTCTTATGGTGCTACCACTCTCTGCACAGCCAATGGAGACAACATCAACATCCACAACTCAAGGTATAAACTCTGACTTTTCTTCAGAATATACATTCTCTAATAGTTTAAGTTCAGATTTTACCTTTCCTAATTTAACTACTAGAATGATCATGAATAGTCCTGAAAAGGGTACCCCTACTCATATAACTACAGTCAACCTTTCTCAGCCACCTCTTATTTCTGTAGGACAATGTGTGTTGAGCCTTTCTAGTGAGTCTGAGGTAAAATGTGTGAAAAACAGAATAAATGAGAGGCAGACACTGGATCTGGTAAAAGGTGAGGTAGAATTGAGAAAGAAGTTAGTTACTTCTAGTGAGCTAAATCTAACTCTTAAAAGTTATGATATGTGTGATATGAGAAGTAATGAGATTACTTTAAAAAATAAGAGTGCCTTAGGGTGTTTCATATCTTTTACAGGTACTCAGAGTTTATCTGTTGCAAACTCTGATGCTTTACTAATCTCTGAGAAAGCCACAAACTCTGATGGGGAGGACACAGACTCTGATGAGCCTATTTTTGCTGATAAAGAAGTCATAGACTTGTTCATTCCTTGTTCTCAAAGATACAATACAAAGAAGTGGCCGGTCAACTCACATGATGCACATTAAAGACTGAGCATGAGCTATCCAGATTACATGGTGGTAGAAGATCTTAAATGAGAGATTGAAGCTGCTTTAGATGCTGAAGGTGTTCAAAGAGATTTCTCTTCTCAACCAGGACCTTCTCAAGTTGTGATAATAGATTCTCTTAAACAGAAAGTTTGGGACAGTTCTTGGAAATATTCACATGAAGATATCTTTTGGCCACATATTCATGATTTTGTTAATAAAGCTGATAGGGAGATTAATTCTGGAGAACTGAAGTCTATTTTGAAGGCTACTACAGTGCTATCTAAAGGCCTTCACACTGAAGTTGATGCACTTAAGGATTCTCTTACCAATAACTCTGCCTTTGTTAAATCTCTACAGAATTCCAAGGAAATCAAATTTAAGAATGTCTCAGCTAGACAAGATGCTCTGGAAGCAAAGGTGGATACTTTGTCAAACTCTATCAGTTCTATGCAGGGGATGCTACACACCATTGTTGATATTCTTACTGTCAGGCAAAAGTCTGATGTCTGAAAGGGGGAGAGTTTAGTTACAGACAAATGTAAGGAGGATGCTGTACAAAAACCTGATAAACCTGATGATGCAGATCAAGGGAGTCATAGGGAGGGTAAACAAATTTTGCAGCAGTAACTCTGATTGATCAAAGTCAAACTCTGTCAACTACTCAAACTCTGATGGCACAAATCTCTGACAAATAAATCAAGAAACAAACTCTGATAGAAGCTGATTTAGAATTAGCAAGAAGGCTTGAAGAGGAAGAGAAGCCTGAGAAAATTGAAGAACAAAATCTGCAAGATGCAGAGCTGGCAATGAAAGTTTTTGAAGAAGAAAATCCTGGAATGGATCATGAATAGTCCTGAAAAGGGTACCCCTACTCATGTAACTACAGTCAACCTTTCTCAGTCACCTCTTATTTCTGTAGGACATTGTGTGTTGAGCCTTTCTAGTGAGTCTGAGGTAAAATGTGTGAAAAATAGAATTAATGAGAGGCAGACACTGGATCTGGCAAAAGGTGAGGTAGAATTGAGAAAGAAGTTAGTTACTTCTAGTGAGCTAAATCTAACTCTTAAAAGTTATGATATGTGTGATGTGAGAAGTAATGAGATTACTTTAAAAAATAAGAGTGATTTAGGATGTTCTTTATCTCTTGCAGGTACCTAGAGTTTATCTGTTGCAAACTCTGATGCTTTGCTAATCTTTGAGAAAGCTGCAAACTCTGATGGGGTGGATACAGACTCTGATGAGCATATTTTTGCTGATGAAGAAGTTACAGACTTGTCCATTCCTTTTTCTCAAAGATACAATACAAAGAAGTGGCTAGTCAAATCACATGATGCACATGAAAGACTGAGCATGAGCTATCCAGATTACATGGTGGTCGAAGATCTTAAAGGAGAGATTTAAGCTGCTTTAGATGCTGAAGGTGTTCACAGAGATTTCTCTTCTCAACCAGGAACTTCTCAAGATGTAATAATAGATTCTCTTAAACAGAAAGTTTGGGACAGTTCTTGGAAATATTCACATGAAAATATCTTTTGGCCACTGTTAGGTCCCGAAGTATCGTAGAAGGGGGGTTGAATACGATACTCACAATAATTTAAATTCTTTTCAGAATTTGCGGATAAATAAATTATTGCTTCAGAGTGGGTTTGGCTATTTGTAGTGTTTAGGTGAGCTGCCTACTAATTTTCTGTGTGACCGGACAAATCAATTAAGTTCAAGAAAATTAGCAAGTAAAATAAATGAGACAAGTTTCTGGGAATATATCTTTCATATATAAACCCAGAGGGGTGCTACACCCAGTTAAAAATATAACTGGCTTCCAAAGAACAAATTAGTTCTTTGCTACTAACACAAAAATATAAAGCTCAGTTCCTATACAAATATATCTAAATTAGTACAAGTAAATAATGAGTCCGTAGGGAGTGATATCTAGGAGCCCTAAGCATTTTTCATTAAAGAACCGGGTCCTAATATCTGACCGGGAGCAAGGTATGGATATGTATAAATTTTATCTTCTTGCTCCAGCCATGGCAGTAGCTCTCTACATTTTTGTGTTGAAGAAGACGACCTTTTTTATGAGTGGCTCACATCTTCTTATTTATGTAGTCTTTAAATCAATAAAGTAGGCTACTGTGATTTGATTGGCTGAGGGGCTGAGTGTTGAATTCTGTTGCCTTGTATGACCTATGTGTCGAATTCAATTCTCTTGTACATGCCTTCGAATAATTCTTTTAAAGCAAGAAATCTAAGTGTCGACTTTTTCTTCCATGTATAGCCCATGTGTTGAATTTATTAGTCTTGTACAGCATGTGTCGATTTCTTCCACCATGTATACATCACTTAGTCACATAAAAGGTAAGTGTTGAATTCTATAGAATTCTTATGTGTTGAATTCTACAGGATTTCCTATGTGTCGACTTTTTAATTTGACTTGGTCAAATTACCATTTGATCACCAACCTTTTATAATTCTTGCACTTGGTCACTTGTTGTTTGGTCACTTGCGATTTGGCTGTTGAGCTGTTTCCGTTCTTCGACTATAGTTCAGAAACTTTAACTTTTTGTACCAAAGTTGTGACGCTTTACACCCTGCACCCTTTGAGCTGTTTAGCTGTTTAGCTGTTTGGTTGTTAGCTGTTTAGCTATTTGGCTGTAGCCTCTACAAATCACTTTTCGTACCTTAATAAATAACCATTCTTTCTAAGTACGTTCTTTAACTTAACAATTATTCTATAAGTAATACTCAGATTCCTTTCACAAACTGCTGACGCCTAGTGCAACTGGTCTGGTTCACAGACGACTAACTTCGATTCAGGTCTTCGTATTATAGCCTTATGTACATTATTAAGTTTGCAGCAACTTCATTGCTTCGAACACTGACTTTCAATAAACATTGTACTTTCACTAGAATCTTTTCTGGTACTTAGACAACGTCTTCATTACTACTACAATCTTGAATACTTCATTATCTGTTCTTCACTGACGCTTGAACATATAACTGAACTTCTTTCAGTGAGTATAACTTCAAGACTGTAGCTGTCTTCTTTAACCTTTGTCTTTACCCTGTCTTCAATTCTTCTAGATTCCTATGCTTCGAACACTGTCTATCTTCAATCAATGCTGGTACACTGAAATCTTCTAGTGACACTTTTATACCCAATCTTCAACACTTCTGAAACCCTGAAAGTCTTTAACCATTATTCTTCACTGAGGCATGAACATATTAATGAACTTCTCTCAGTGACCTGTAGTAGACTTTAAAACTTTTTCTAATGTCTTGATTCACTGTATTTGCCTTGTCTTCATTTCTTCCTGATTTCTGTGTAGGCGTAGTATTATTTACTTGTCCTGTTCTAGTGTTGAGTTATCATGATTACTATTCATACAGCTTCGTAATCTCACCAACAATCTCCCCCTATTTGATTGTTAAACTTAGCAAACAAATCACCTAGAGAGGATAACTCAACTAACAACTAGAAAAAGTAATCATCCGAGACTTGTAAATAATGCTACTGGTTTTTCTGGATCAGATTCTGCATTTCCAGAATTCTTGTATAACTGAAATGTAAGATGTTTGTTCCTCTAGCACTGAACTGATATTCAAGTAGTATCACCTTCATTTCTATTTGTGTTTGAGCTTTCTCTGCTTCAAAATCCTTCATAGTTTGAACTTAAAGAACTTATCATGAACAGAGCTTCATAAGAATTAGATTCCTGGGAACGTCTTTTGTTGAACATAGAACACAGCTCAAATAATGTTCTCCCCCTAAGACTGTGATTCTTCTTCTTTCTCTTCTTTTCCCTTTAGATAATAAATGGAAATGTCAATTCTTTTCTGTACTTCCCACTTGGATGAGGAATCCTTTACTGACAACTCCTTTCAAGTATAGGATACAGTTCCTTGATTCTTCCATATTTTGTTGTTTCCCATAAGGATCAGAAGATAAGATTTTCTTTTTCTCTCTGTCTAAAATCTCCCCCTAAGGATATTAACTTCTCCCAAGGATACGAACCCCTTTTTCTAAGGATTTTCCCTTAAGGATCCAGGATACGAACCCCTTTAGGATATTAACTCTTCCTAAGGATACGAAGATAAGACTTTATTAACTTCCTTTTTCTTCCTATAAATTCTCCCCCTTAGTTGAGGAATCCTCCAATGACCCATCTTTTAAATGGTTTGTCTTCCAAAGAAGGTTCTCGTTTGTCATTGATTGGGAAAATATAGTAGCTTTTCTTTCAGAAGTAGCAAGTAGCAAGTGTAAGTGTTTGGCTTATGGTTTCCTCACTTCTACTACGTTCTGTTAGTGTTTACACTCAAGTGTCGAGCACTTAGAAGTGTTTCACTCTTTCTCTCCTTATCTCTCACTCAAGTGTATCTCTCACTCACTTTCACTTAAGTGTTTATCTCTCTCACTTTCACTCTGCATTCCAAATATAGCCTTCTGTACCTGTAAGTGAAATCCGTCAATTCATATATTCTCAACACCTGATTCATCAGAATGAACTGAATCACTATCAAGTGGAGAATTGCCTCGTTGAGGTGTTCTTGATCTATCATGCATAAGCACTGTCTCAGCACCAGACTCAAAAGCATTTGCTAAATCACTGTCTAGTGGAGCCTTACCTCTTTGAGATGGGTTATCCCAAGATATTAATATCTGTTAGGGAATCCTACCTTATTCTATCAAGGAGTTGCCTCACACCTTCTCCGTAAACGGGAGGTGGACATTCCTTTTCAGGATCTGGAAATGTTCCTTCCAGGAGGGGCGACGTAGTAGACAATGTAATGAATGGCAAATTAGAGTCTACGTTTCCCTCGTAACCCAATGACGGGAATTTTGTATAAATACCCTACTTGACTCATCCGAATAATTCTTGTCAAGCAGTTGCCTCTCAAGCCCAGATAAATCTGAACAAGAGATCTCCCTTTCGGGATGCAGAAGATTAATTTCTGTTTGAGGTAGATACCTTGGACAAAGTAATGTATGGCTAAAGTCCGTATCTCCTCTGAATGCCTATACCTCTCACTGTGCACGTCTTGCAATGTGTACCTAGAATTTATCTGTTTAGGCTTACCATCAGCGTGAGTGCCGGTGGTGTGCTTGACTCATTACAAGATGCTCTGGCTGACGAGCGAATTTCAATGGACTCATCCTGTTGAGAGAATGATTCCAGAGACAGTTTTATTGCCTTTTCAGCTCTGCATCTTTTTGAGAAGATACAGATGAACTTACAGTTACCTCAGTTATATACTACTTTACTTCGCTTGAGGTAGAGCTGTGGGTTCACTTCCGACTTCATCCTTATTTGCTGCATCAAGTCAGTTTCTCCCTTATTAACCTCAAATTAACATTTGTTCCTTATAACTCCAAGGGTTAATATATGGAAGTGGATGAATCAGTGTTTGGTATTAAGGCCTGGGTAAGAGATTGATGGGTTCTCAACCTCCTGGCCAGCTTCTGTAGCCACTGGGGGCTAAACGGATAAAATCAATTAAATAAGATAAAACGAAATAATCACCTTAACATTCCAAAACATATTTTTCATCTGAAGGAGAAGGAAAAATATAAGAAGGAATGGTAATGGATTGCATTAAAGCACTTTTAGTAAAAGAGTTTTGTCGGTTCTAAAGATTTATCATTTAAGAGCGTGAAACCAATAGAAATTTTCTTTAAAATACTTATCCCCTAATAAAATGCGGGAATGTGTATCAGAGAAAACTTTCTATCCTTTATGAATTTCTTATAAGGCAAACTTCCCATAATAAAACGTGGGAATTTACACCAAATAAGAAACTCAACTCTTTTACCAAATTTTATCTCAATTAAAATGACTCTTTTCCTTTAAACCGTAATACTGTATGTTTTGAAAACAGTTTTGCAAAACATCCTTATCAGATAGAGGACTATGATTTTCCGACTCATAATGCAATTATGATTTACATCATTTTCGTCCACCTGATAGTATCCCCGACTTAAAATAAAAACATGACAATTGGGGTTGGATGAATGCTTAACAATACAGTACTAGGCCTTCAAAGCAACGATCACTGTTTTGGTACTATGAGTCAATGTGAAACATACATTGAAACAAGTGTTTGAAAACAAATCAATTTACAAGTGATTGGTACCTCGAAGTTAAAACAATTTCTCCAAATAAAATAGCAGTCACAAAGTTTCTATTACTCCAAAATGAAAAATTTAGAAAGAAAAACAGTTTTGAAAATATAGCATTTAAAACCAGTTTTTGAGAGAGAGAGGATAAACTATTTTGAGATTTAAAGAAAAATTATCCTCAAGAAAAGTTTTTCAAAAGAAAAGAAGTTTTGAAAAAAAATTTGATGTTTTCTTCTCTAAGACTGATAGAAAAATGAATGCATATTTGAATAAAACGTTTTGAAAAAGAAACAGACAAAAATTTCTTTTTAATACATTCAGATTCAAAATTCAGTCAAAGAAAGAAAACTAATAATAATACTTATGTAATACGAAACAGTTACCACAGACATGCATATATAAATCATTTAACATGTGGCAATTATTCAGTAGAACAATAAGCATTTAAACATATTTTTATTATTAGTGATTTCAGATAAACAACTTGTGTTATCACTAATATTAAAAATATCACAATTAATTGCACGCTGATACCAATTATTCGATATTTATCAATAATTTCAAGATGCAAGAAATTGTGCTTCTTATATTTTATCAAATCAAAATTATGAAACTGATAATCATTGTATTGCTTCAATCCATAATTTTAATAGGATAAAATAATTTCGCTAAATACTAAAATATTAATTAGATTGAATATTAGCATCTAATTTCCTACACTATATCTAATAATTGTCACTCTAGCATATTACAATTATACTCATAACAATTATTATTGATATATGTAAGCTCGAAAAAATAGTTGAATAGAAATTTACAAGTCCTTTAAATATAGACATTTAACACTTGTGTTCCTAATTGCAACTTCTCGCAACAAAAACAAATTTAGAAATATTTTCTAAGTATATAAAATATTGAGAATTTTATACACATAACTTAGAAAATACTTCGTCATCCAATATTAGTGAGTTTTGAAATATGCATTAATTACTTAGAACAAAAATTCTAAATATTGTCACTAATATTAAAAGTATCACAATTATTTGTAACAAAATATTTAAGAATATCAGAGCAATTAAGCAAGACATCTTGACTAATACTCATCAAATATTTAACATGCAAATAATTATGCTTCTAACTTATGCTAAATAATTTAACTACCACTTATGTATATTGCATTGTAAACATGATAATTAAACTAGTAGCAATAAACATGAAGAACTGGATTTAAAATAAATTCACAAGTCCTTTAAATATGGAAATTTAATACTTGTGAACTCATTCGAGACTTCATTGCAGATGGGATTTTCAATAAATATGCAAATAAATAATATCCCAAATTCACTAACCAACTTAGACAAAATGAATTCATCAAGTTGTTTAACAAATATCTGCAATTTATTCTACTAAGGACAATTCTCAAAAGAAATGATACCTGGTGTCCATGCACTTGTTCCTTAGTTGGTGTAGAGAGAATCCCGCAGAGTTGTTGGAGTTGACAGCTTCTAGGAATGACTTCCCTGTCTTTCTTACAACCTGCATCATCTATATCTATATAGCCAATTAGGTTAAACCTAGTATCTTTAGGGTCCCAGATTTCAAGAATTTGTGATCCCCTATGATATCTAACAATTCATAACTTAGCTATAAGATAAGATTCTCTAGTATCCACTTGGAAACTTACACATAGGCATATCGAGAATAAAATATATGGTCTTTAGCAATTGAATAAGTAATGAGCTGATCATACCTCTATAGCTTGTCACTTCAGTTCATATACCTGATTTGCCCAGATCAAGCTTAGTGGTCTGTTGGCAAGAAGTCTTGGCAGGTCTAGAATCTTCCAAATTGCGCATCTTCAAAAGATCCTTGACTTACTTTAATTGCCATCATTCTTTCGAATTACTTATAATCCAAAAAGAATTGCAACTCTTCCAACATGCTCATGTTACCTTACTCTGCATTTACTTAGCAAATATCTTGCCAATTTTTCATTAGTAGACCCACATATAATATAATCATGGTATACTTGCACATATATTACATTGTTTGTGTGCCATGTATTCTAGAGAGATATATGTGTATAACTACTCTACCAAAATCATTTTCAAGTGATAAACTAGTTAGAGTGTCATACCATGTCCTTGACGATTTGCTTGAATCCCTAACTCTGTTAGGTCCTCATCTTGTTAGGCCCAATTGTTAGGTCCTAAGAGGATCAAGTCTCGTCACTGGTGCTTACTGTTTGATCTTGAAAGTCCCGAAGATTTTGTTTCCATCATCATCGATACCTTCTACTTTATAGTAACCTGTAGCAACCAGTTTGGCTTTGTCCCTCATAACAATGCCAATAATTATCCAGTCTCTGAGAACCATTACTGTACCAATTTCAGCTTCGACTTTAGTGGTCTGGGTTCCAGCTTCAGTGGTTTCTGCCTTCGAACTGATTGAGATCATTTTGCATTGCAATCATCCAATCTGGATCAATCAGTGCAACTTCACTATTCTTTGGGATACCAATTATTGATTGTTGGGTCCCAAAAAATATATGTTCATTTTGATTAGCACTTCTAGCCTTTACTCAATAATCCGGATCACTAAGAACTAGACTCCAGGAATGACTTTGACTTCAAACCCTTTGTCTCGACTGACATGTTCTTGATGTATTCCTTTGATCTTCATTGTGTTGAGTACGACTAGTAGATCCTTCTTTTATTTTTCTCCCCCTGAGTTGCTGTTAGGATGTGTTGAAGATCCTTCACCTTTTTCAGTGGATTTTGTTAAAGTTCACGAGTTGTGTAGTTTCACTACCAATTCCACTAATAGGATCTAAATCAACATCATTATCATTGTTTCCTTCTACAACCTCAGTTTTATCATCAGTATCTGAATTTGACTCTGACAGAATGTCAAACTTCAAAGATTCAGAATAGTCTTTCATTTGAATGCCTGGGAGCTTGGTGTAGTAGAACGATACATTCAGACTTTTAAACACCTTCTGGTTTTTCATCATTAATGAGTAGCCGAGGAAAATTGTTCCTTGAGTCTTAATTTCTTGTCAAGATACCCAAATAAATCTTCAGTAAATATCAATTTCCTCCAAACACACGAAAGAGTTTCAGTGTTTGCTTCTGGTTGGCCATTAACTCATATGATGTCTTTTCATGATCTTGTTGATTAAAACAACATGCTGTGTTAATTGCTTCAGCATCAAAGTACCTTTATCAGTGCAGACTTCATTTAGAACTTCATTCGCGAAATTTCAGTTCCATTATCTGACTTCAAAGTTCTCACAGCTTACTTTGCTTCCAACTTGATCTTCCTGATGTGATCAATCACCATCTGTGATATATTGTCAGTTGAATGCATGAACATCACCAACTTATAATTAGGGTTGTCATCAATCACCACTAAGCATATGACTTTTCTTCAGTGTGATGTTTTCTTTGACTTCCCTATGTGACATACTTCAAAATGTCCTTCTGGATAGAATTCCATATGAAGCAGTCCTCTCACCAATTTCATCTTTAGCACATAATCCATTGTCTTGGTCAACAAGTGTGAGAGCTTTTTTTGCCATAGCTAACTCTTTACTGATGAAGCTTTACTGAAAAGTTCACTTCACCTTTGCATACAAGTTTTATGTCAGCTACGAACAAACTTCCTCACTCTAAGATGAGTGAGCTTCCAACCTTCTTGTTTGAGATCAGACACTTTTCCTTTTCAATGCTTTTCCAGAAAACCCTTGATAAAGAATTCCCTAGTGCCCTGTAGATAGTGCTTAAGTCCTTCAACAAGAAAGATGCTTCCACTGATGACAGTTCTTAAATCATGATAGCCATATCCCTTGTACATCCTTTGATGTCATCTCCAAAGGTTACCATCGAGGAGGCCTTCTCAACCAACTATGATATTAGAGCTTTAATCTTAATCATATGCCTCGAACAATAAATGTCACGAAGTCACATAACTTTTCTCGTTTGTTACATACTCTGCAATCATAAATAATTAAGCTTCTTGGTACTCAACTTCAATTGAGTCCAGATGGGTTAGAGATATTATTTTCAACAGTGGTAACAACAGCTTCAACATGCATAAAAGCACATGAATAGAAGAACTAACAAATTAATTAGTAATTCTATCTAATCCATCTCTGTTGTTGTCTAACATTTTTAACTATCTCTAATTACCTAAGTCAGTTTTAGATTAATCTTCGAATCAACAAATGTTACTGACAACTTAGATAATTCTACCATCTTATTCTTAACAAGCAATACATGATTTGATATGACATTTAAGTGCAACTATGTGAGTGGGAGCAAATCATATGAAAATAAGCACATAAACAATTTCAAGAATATGCAGAATATTTGAATAAAACATTATAAGCAATATCAAATTCCACATATACTTATCAAGTCATTTATCACAATAAGAACAAATATAAAATATCTGATCTATGACCTGTTTGTCTATTTAGCAATTTTCACAACATTAGCAGAGGTATTAAATCACATAAGATTTAAATCAAGTTCCAGCAAATGTTTTAGGGATACACCTAACCGTCTAGACCACCTTATCTAATTCTAGATATTCATTTTATTGTATATAAAATCAAGTATGAAATGTACTAATTAAACTCATGAATCCTAGCATGCAATCTTATTCTTAGCAATCAATTAAGCATTTAAGTCCTAAGATGCTAACATGCTGTCATGAATATAATACATTCCAAAACTTAATAAACATACAGTTCTGAATTAGATAAACGTATACTAGTTAGAATGTATACCTGTGAAGTGCTTAGTGATTCATCTCCAGTGTTGCTCATTGATGCCAGATATCCATTTGGTTCATCACTGTCACTGATAGAATCAGCCTTGCATTTAACTTCATCAACAAATGCTTTCCCTTGCTGCATCCTCACTAATGCTTGAGATTTTTGCTTCAACCCAACATAGTGTTTGTCATCTTTTGCTTGTACAGACTTCTTGAAACTGTGTAGCAAACCCCTGATCTTGTCTTCTATAATCAACCATCCCTGTCTTGCAACCGCCTCCTGAACTGATCTTGAAAATCTCCTTTATGGAATCTATAGGTAATGACCTTAGATTAAGAATTGTGATTCTATCTGAATCTGATGTTACTAAACTTCCTGTTGCCCTGCAGGCTTGACTTGCAGTCCAGTTCTCAGGTTATTCCAAAGTGTAAGATATAACACCTTGACCACTACCTTGAGCTGCAACATCTTCAATTCAGCTTCTAGGATCAATTCGTTTTTGTTCAGAGGTTCTCAACCTTGACTTCAATCAAATTTGGTTCCTGGGTCACAAATACAGTGGATATGCTAACAACCTGCTTTACCAAATATTATCTTCTTCAGCTCTTGTTCTAGTTCATAGGCCTTCAGCACATACAGGTCTTTTACAGACAATGTGGTTGTATCCTTAAATCCCTGTTGGCTGTATCCTGTGTTCCAGATGATCTGCAGTGTTAGCACGAACTTCCTGTAATCTCCCTGTAGAATAATATTTAAGGCTTTAACTGAGATGTCAGGTAGTCCAGTCTGTTCTCCTTCGCTACTTCAAACCCATAAGATTTTTCATCCAAAAATACAACCTGAATTAACCAAAACTATACCCAAATTAATCTCTTCTTTTGCAGCTTCCAAAATATTAGTGGGATCCTTTGGAGTAAACCTCTGAGGAAATTAATACCACTATTTCTTCAGTCTGTTCCAGAATTATCTTCATTGGATAACCTTCAGTCAATCTTAGCTGTCTTCAATACCCGGAAAAATCTTCAACTACTACCTCCTTGAGTACCCTTGAATTAATATTTAAGAAAAATTTAAATTTACAGAATTTTTAATTTTATTAGAAAATAAATTAATCAAAAATAAAAATTTACAAATAATTAATTTTCAAGAATATTTGAAATTTCTTAAAAAATTAAAAATCCGTAAATTAATATTTTAAGAAAAATTTTAGTTTTCAAGAATCTTAATTTTTCTGTAAAAATAAATAAATCTAAAATAAAAAATTAAAGAGTACAAAACTTGGGGTACCAAACTGCAAATTGGTGTGGGTGTCGATTTTTGAGTCCCACAGCCTTGACAATCAGCTAAGTGCCTAGGTGTCGAAAAAAATTCACTCTGTAAACTTAACACCGGGACTTAGGTGTCGATTTTTTAACCCAAGGTTATGTCGACTTTTTTCATTTGTATGTGTCGAATGTAACAAATACAGTGACCATGCTAGGTGTCGACTTTTCAATGCTGTGTACTGCCAAAACAAATTGCTATGTCAACTAGCTGTGTGTCGACTTTCAAACTCTTTGAAAAACTCGACACATGTAAATAGTGCTATGTGTCGATTTTTACTTTTCTTCTCTGCCTTCACTTGCTAGGTGTCGATTTTATTTTGGATGTACTATTGCCTTTCTTTGCCTTAGAGATTTTTGACCTTTGTGTCGATAATTTGAGAATTGAAATGGCTGAGTGTCGATTTTGGCGCGTGCATTACCATCTGACCACAACAATCTATGGGCAATACTCCTGCACTCGAAACAAAGTTGGCCAGCAGACATGTATCTTGAACAAAGTTGGCCAGCAACATTAAATCTATTTAAAAAAAACTTTTATAAAATTTATAAAATAAACTAATTAAAATTTATAACATAAACTTATAAAAGTTTATAAAATAAATTTTATAAAAGTTTACAAAACAAATTTTATTTAAAATTTACAAAACAAACTAATTAAAATTTATAACATAAACTAATAAAAGTTTATAAAATAATTTTTATAAAAGTTTATAAAATAAATTTTATTTAAAATTTATAAAATAAACTAATTAAAATTTATAACATAAACTAATAAAAGTTTATAAAATAAATTTTATAAAAGTTTATAAAATAAATTTATTAAAAGTTTATAATTAAACTTATTTAATAAGACCTCCTTATTCTGAGTCCAAACAGCTTCGGCACGGTGAACTTCACTGGGTTACGGATCCTGATTTGTATATCAATCAGCGAGCTCTGATACCAATTGTTAGGTCCCTAAGTATCGTAGAAGGGGGGTTGAATACGATACTCACAATAATTTAAATTCTTTTCGGAATTTGCGGATAAATAAATTATTGCTTCAGAATGGGTTTGGCTATTTATAGTGTTTAGGTGAGCTGCCTACTAATTTCTTGTGTGACCGGATAAATCAATTAAGTTCAAGAAAATTAGCAAGTAAAATAAATGAGACAAGTTTTCGGGAATATATCTTTTATATATAAACCCAGAGGGATGCTACACCCAGTTAAAAATATAACTGGCTTCCAAAGAACAAATTAGTTCTTTGCTACTAACACAAAAATATAAGGCTCAGTTCTTCCAAAGAACAAATTAGTTCTGATATAACACAAATATATCTAAATTAGTACAAGGAAAAACTGAGTCCGTAGGGAGTGATATCTAGGAGCCCTGAGCATTTTTCATTAAAGAACCGGGTCCTAATATCTGACTGGGAGCAAGGTATGGATGTGTATAAATTTTATCTCTTGCTCCGGCCATGGCAGTAGCTCTCTACATTTTTGTGTTGAAGAAGACGACTCTTTTATGAGTGGCTCACATCTTCTTATTTATGTAGTCTTAAAATCAATAAAGTAGGCTGTTGTGATTTGATTGGCTGAGGAGCTGGGTGTCGAATTGTGTTGCCCTGTGTAACCTTTGTGTTGAATTAAATCCCCTTGTACATGCCTTGGAATAATTCTTTTGAAGCAAGAAATCTAAGTGTCGACTTTTTCTTCCATGTATAGCCCATGTGTTGAATTTATTAGTCTTCTACAGCATGTGTCGATTTCTTCCACCATGTATACATCACTTAGTCACATAAAAGGTAGGTGTCGAATTCTATAGAATTCATGTGTGTCGACTTTAATTTGACTTGTATAATCATTGCCTTAGAATTCATTCATAACATGTGTCGATGTATCTGATGGTTAATTTGACTTGATCAAATTACCATTTGATCACCAACCTTTTATACTTCTTGCACTTGGTCACTTGCGGTTTGGTCACTTACGGTTTGGCTGTTGAGCTGTTTCCGTTCTTCAACTGTAGTTCAGAAACTTTAACTTTTCATACCAAAGTTGTGACACTTTACACCCTGCACCCTTTGAGCTGTTTAGCTGTTTGGCTATTAGCTGTTTAGCTGTTTGGCTGTAGCCTCTACAAATCACTTTTCGTACCTTAATAAATAATCGTTCTTTCCAAGTACGTTCTTCAACTTAACAATTCTTCTATAGTTAATACTCAGATTCCTTTCATAGACTGCTGACGCCTAGTGCAACTGGTCTGGTTCACAGACGACTAACTTCGATCCAGGTCTTCGTATTATAGCCTTACGTACATTGTTAAGTTTGCAGCAACTTCATTGCTTCGAACACTGACTGTCAATAAACATTGTACTTTCACTAGAATCTTTTCTGGTACTTAGACAACGTCTTCATTACTACTATAATCTTGAATCCTTCATTATCTGTTCTTCACTGACGCTTGAACATATAACTGAACTTCTTTCAGTGAGTATAACTTCAAGACTGTAGCTGTCTTCTTTAACCTTTGTCTTTACCCTGTCTTCAATTCTTCTAGATTCCTATGCTTCGAACACTGTCTATCTTCAATCAATGCTGGTACACTGAAATCTTCTAGTGACACTTTTATACTGAATCTTCAACACTTCTGAAACCCTGAAAGTCTTTAACCATTATTCTTCACTGAGGCATGAACATATTAATGAACTTCTCTCAGTGACCTGTTGTAAACTTTAAAACTTCTTCTAATGTCTTGATTCACTGTATTTGCCTTGTCTTCATTTCTTCCTGATTTCTGTGTAGGCGTAGTATTATTTACTTGTCCTGTTCTAGTGTTGAGTTATCATGATTACTATTCATACAGCTTCGTAATCTCACCAACAGCCACATGTTCATGATTTTGTTAATAAAGCTGACAAGTAGATTAACTCTGCAGAACTGAAGTCTATTTTGAAGGCTACTACAGTGTTATCTAATGGCCTTCACACTGAAGTTGGTGCACTTAAGCATTCTCTTACCAATAACTCTGCCTTTGTTAAATCTCTACAGAATTCCATGGAAATCAAATTTAAGAATGTCTCAGCTAGACAAGATGCTCTGGAAGCAAAGGTGGATACTTTGTCAAACTCTATCAGTTCTATGCAGGGGATACTACACACCATTGGTTGTATTCTTACTGTCAGGCAAAAGTCTGATGTTAGAAAGGGAGAGAGTTCAGTTACAGACAAATGCAAAGAGGATGCTGTATAAAAACCTGATAAACCTGATGATGCAGATCAAGGGAGTCACAGGGAGGGTAAACAAAATCTGAAAGATGCAGAGATGGCAAGGAAAGTTTTTGAAGAAGAAAATCCTGGAATGGATCCAGCTGTTGTAGAAGCTGAATTGAAGAAGTCTTGTACTAACATTGCTCCAGTCCAGAAAAAGAGAAGATATAGAAGAAAAGGTCCAATTCAAAAGAAGGTATATGTTCAATAGAAGAAGCCAGAAGCTAAGCCTATTCAAACCAAAAATGTTGAAACTCCCAAGCTAGTCAAACCAGTTGCTCCACCAAAACCAGTCTCCGAAATTCAAGCAAGATCATCTTCTAGAATTCAACAAAAAGCTCCAGCTAAGCCAAAGAATCCTCTCACTATGTCTGGAACAACTTTTCTTCCAGGTGGTTCAAGCTTTGATGATGAGGAAGAAGAACAACAATAATCTCTGATAAGGAAGAAAAAGTTTGATCTTCTATGGACAAATACTCAAACTCTGACTCTCAATGCTAGACTTGAAAAAGATAAAGGTGGTATTGGTGATGAACATGCTAAGGTCTATAGAGGTGAAGCAAATATATCCAGAGATCCTTATTCATTGAAAGACAGACCTGAAGAAGAGCTATCTCAAGAACATTTGGACGAGCTAAAATCTATTAATATTGTGAAGGATATCATTGATGGTGCTCAAGCTAAGGAGAAGCTCATTTATTTCTTGGAGGATATGAGAGTTATGAATATTGCTCAAGAAGATTTAATTCAGAAAGCATCTAAAGAACTTGAACATGTTTTGTTCCTCCTAAATGATGAAAATGAGATGACTTCTGGATGGGTAAAAAATTCTTGAAGGAGCAATAGCTGAAAAGAAGAAAAGTGAAAGATTAATAATGATAAACTCTGAGGAGTATGAGCTTGGATACTTATATGAAGATGGATCAAGAAGAGCAATAAGAAAGGGAGATGCAAAAGTCAAGATGGTGTTAGGGATTTCTACACTAATCTTAAATCCTGGTGGAATGAAGGTTTGCTGTATTGCTTTGGATGAAAGAATGAACAGATCATCTATCTATGCTTTGAGGGCTGCTATTTATCAGATTGATGATTCTTCTGACTAGATGAGGGAACTGAAAGAGAAGCTGGTTGATTTACTGAGAGCTGCTGAAGACAAACTTCTGAGTCAATTTCTGAAAGATGATTTTTCTTACAGAAGAATCTGAGTTAAAAATGGTAAACAAACTCTGATGCATTTGTCTTGGATTTCTGACATCATATGTGGAATTTATGTTTTATTTCTTAAAGCATAAATTGGGGGAGATTGTTAGGAAGCAAACACTGATAGTTGTCAGAGAATACAAGTCAGAGTTTTCATTGCTAACGTCATCAGAGTTTAAGGAACTGTCGGACAGAGTTTACTCTATCAGAGAATACTCAATCAGAGTTTACTCTAATAGAGAATAATAATCAACAGAGTTTAATATCAGAGTTTGTCAGGAAGCAATTCAAATCAGAGTCTGAATAAGAAAGTAAGAAGGAATATGAATGCAAGACTATTTCCTTATGTAAAGCTATTCTATTTCTATTCTGATTTGTAATTGAATTGTAACTGTGTCTATATAAACACAGACATAGGTTAACATTGATGTATCTTTACAAGTCTTATTTTTCATAACCTAGCTGCTCTTGAGAACAAACAACTTCTTGAGAGAGTTTTGTAACCTTTTCAATCTTTAATACAAAACAGTATTCATCTTTTACATACTTGTGTTCTTAATCGATTTACTGGTACTATTACATTCAACCCCCCTTCTGTAATAGTTTATCTTTCTGGGCAAACACTTTCCTTGTACCCACAGGTATTTTTTTCTGAATTTCATGAAATTTTTCTCTATTTATAGAGAATTTTCCATAATTTATTCGTATTCACAGGTATTTTTCCTTAATTTTTAAGAATTTTCCTCTCTCTATATAGAGAATTTCCCATAATTTATTTGCTATTTAAATCATTTATAATGAGTTTTTTTAGCATTTTTCAGTATTAGTTTTGACCAGGAATCCTAGTTGTATTCGACCAGGATCCTGGTCGTTTGTTATTCCTTGGTGGAACCCTGGTCGACAGAGATTCCTAGTCGGCCAAGGTTCCTTCCTTGTTTCCTGGTCGGCCGGGATTCCTAGTTGTATACGACCAAGATTTTTGGTTATCCGTAGGGCCATTTGTGGGTCCTGGTCGTAAGGGATTCCTGGTCGTTCATTCGACCAGGATCCTAGTCGTCTGTTGGGGATTCCTGGTCATTCATTCGACCAGGATCTTAATCGTCTGTTGGGGATTCCTGGTCGTTCATTCGACCAGGATCCTAGTCATCTATAAGGCAAATCTTGGCGTCTAGTCGTTGAGGATTCCTGATCGTTTATTCGACCAGGATCCCATTCGTGGTAGAGCCAATTGTGGATTCTTGGTCATTTAATCCCTCGAGGATTTTAGTGGTGATAACCATTGGGCCTCTCTTTTGGGCTTTACTATGGCCCAATCTTTCATATTTGTTTGTCTTATTCGATAGAAAATTCCAGGCCTCATCGATTTTTGGGCCGTATGTTGGCGTGACCCAAATTGCTTTGTGGGCTTTTTACCAGCCATGGGAAATTTAACCGGATGAGCTACCGCTTTTCTCGGCTATAAATCAGTGAAGTGTGAACTTCACTTTTAACTTCTCACTTTCTTAGTAAAACTCTCTCAAAATTTCACTCTAGAGCTTTTTAGTCAAGGCGATTTTCGGCGAGCTATTTCCGATCAATCTTCATCTTCTTCATTTTTTCAAACATTCAGGATGCTGCTCAACAAAGACTTCTTGCCAGGGCAGCAAAAAGTGGTAACGTTGTTACCGTGAACCCTTCTTTTTCTTCGATTTCTGAATTGCTAGAAGTTATGGGTGATGAGTTTTCCTCCATAGCCGAATTAGATGCTTTTAATTATCAGAGTATTTTTACAAACCAAGTCCATTGTGATAAATTTACCAAATTGTATAAATTGCCCCCGGTCAAAAATTTGTTTTAGCTGAGCCTAGAGATCGGGCTTGCCATTGGCGACCCAATAGGTTATGAATCTTTAAAGACGCCCTTATAGGTGGGCTTAGGTTCCCTTTTCATGAGTTTATCGTTAGGTTGTTAGCTGAAGTTAGGTTCAACCCATGCCAGTTAAGCCCAAATTCGTGGTGAACACTTCTCTGTTTTATAGTCCTTTGCCTTAGAAAAAATTATCCCCTTTCAATTGCTATTTTTAGTAGCATATTTCAATTCAAAAACAACCCATCAAACATATTGGGTTGGATTTACATAAACCATAGGCAAGGGGTAAGCCCAATTTTCTGCAACAAATCTCTGCCCAATTTTGTTCTTTTTCCTGCCTTAGCATATTTGATAAAATATACTTTTCTAGCATAAAAGAATAAATAGGAATAAATATTAAAGTGCCTATCCAGGCTTGATCTTATTCCTTTATCATAAAGGAACTTAACAAAGATTGCCAATCTAGGCTAAACACACATGTTTTTGAAAAAGCCAAAAGGCTGAAAACTTTATTAATAATGCCTTTGAGGCTAAAGCGGGCACAACCCTTACAAAACGGAAATCCTGTCTAGAGCGAAAGGCTCTTACATCCTAATGGTTTCATCGAACCTTATTTCTACTTAATATAAGAACTCGTAGTTGAATTCTTTAAGCATAATAAACCATCAGGTTTGAGGCATCCTAAGTCATTGGCACCTCAACATCTTCTAGGGTTTCAAGGATGTATGATCCTCCTCCCTTAACTTGTTTTATCTTGTACGGCCCTTCCCAGTTGGGGGCTAACTTGCCTTTGGGGCCTACTCCGAAAGCTTCAGCTTTTCTGAGGACCAAGTCTCCTTGTCTGAAAAACCTTTCTTTAACCCTTAGGTTATAATAGAAAGACAACTTCTTTTAATATTCAATGATCTTTGCATGAGCCCTGTCTCTGACTTCGTCAATAAATTCTAATGCAAGTTTCATCCCTTCTTTATTTTCCTCAGGCTCAAAGGCCTTGATTCTTGGGGATACATGTGATATTTCGACTCGGACCACTGTCTCGGCTTCATAAGCCAGGAATAATGGAGTTGCATCAGTGGTGACTTTATGAGTAGTTCTGTATGCCCAGAGTATTGGCAAGAGCTCAGCCACCCATGTGCTAGCAGAACGCTCGACCCTTTTCTTGAGTCCATCAAGGATGATTCGATTGGCTACCTCAGCCTGCCCCTTTGCTTGGGGATGTGCAACAAATGTGAAGCATAGATTGATGTCAATATCATTGCAATACTCCTTGAATTCTTTATTGTTGAATTGTGTGCCATTGTCCGTTACAAGGATTCGTGGTATTCTATACCTACATATAATGTTTTCCCAGAAGAATTGAGCTACTTGCTTTGTGGTTATCTTGGCTAGTGGTTTAGTCTCAATCCATTTAGTGAAATAATCAATAGCAACGATTAGGAACTTTCTCTGTCCGTTAGCCGTTAGGAAAGGTCTAAGGATGTCCATTCCGCATATTGCAAAGGGGATGGGGGAATTGATGGACGTCAACATCTCATAAGGTTGTCTAACGACTGGTGCATGCCTTTGGCACCTGTCACACCTTCTCACATATTCTTTTGAATCTTTTAACAAGTAAGGCCAATAAAAGCCAAGACGGGTGATTTTGTAAGCCAAAGCTCTGCCCCCCAAGTGTTGACCATAGATTCCTTCGTGTACTTCTTTCAAAGCCTCATGGGCATCATCTGGCCTTAGGCATTTCAAGTATGGAATAACAACAGATTTCTTATAGAGAATTCCATCAATAAGAGCGTACCTTAATGCCCTCACAGTAAGTTTTCTAGCTTCCATGGCATTGGCAGACGTCCATCCAGATTGAAGGTGGGCTTTAATTGGGTCCATCCAACAACTGCCAACGCTTATCGGGGCTACCAGCTTTGCATTGATGCTGGGGGTCTTCAAGACTTGGAAGTAGACACTTCCCATATGTTCATCCTCTTCCGATGAGGCGAACTTTGATAGGGCATCAGCATTTACATTCTCTTCTCTAGGAACATATTCCATTTAACATTCTTCAAACTGGGTCATTATAGCTTTTACTAGCCGGAGGTATTTAACCATGATTTCTTCTCTTGCTTCAAATTCCCCATTTACTTGGGATATTACCAACTTCGAGTCTCCGTAGACTTTGAGGTATTTGGCATTTAGTGCCTTGGCCAAGCCCAGGCCTGCTATCAGAGCTTCATATTCGGCTTCATTGTTGGTTGTTGGAAAATCAAGCTTAATAGCATACTCAATGATGAATCCCTCGGGACTGTGCAGCACCAAGCCTACTCCACCAGATTTTGTTTCTGATGCCCCATCAAAATTGAGCACCCAATATTCTTTAGGAGTTGTTTCCTCACTATCCTACCCCCGACTTCTTGGTTGTTGATG
Source organism: Oenanthe sinensis (assembly GCA_028671895.1). NCBI lineage: Eukaryota > Viridiplantae > Streptophyta > Magnoliopsida > Apiales > Apiaceae > Oenanthe > Oenanthe sinensis. The sequence continues at coordinate 6,094,941 of JAPMAC010000198.1, forward strand.
GTACATTCGATCACGAAGTCAGCAAGAGCTTGAGCCTTAATGGCCGTTCGAGGCTTATACTTGATGTCAAATTCTCCCAGCTCTATGGCCCATTTAATCAACCTTCCACTTGCCTTGGGGCTATGTATGATGTTTCTTAAAGGTTGATCAGTTAATACCTCGATTTTGTGTGCTTCAAAGTAAGGCCGTAACTTTCTTGAGGCCATTACCAAGGCCAATGCAAACTTTTCAATCTTGGAGTAGTTAAGTTCCGCTCCATGCAAGACCCTGCTTACATAATCAACTGGCTTTTGAATCTTTTCATCTTCTTTTATAAGAACAACACTCAGGGCCTTATCAGATACGGCCAAATACAGGTATAACATGTCCTCGGGACTTGGCTGGCCAATAACGGAGCTTCAACCATATATTTCTTATGTTCCTCGAAGGCTGCCTGACTTTCTTCTGTCCACACAAAATCCTTTACTTTCTTCAACATTTTGAAGAAGGGTAGGCATTTGTCCCCAGACTTCGAGACGAACCTTCCCAGGGCCGCAACTCTTCCTGTCAATTTCTGGACATCTCTTAATGTCTTTGGGGGTTCCATGTCGAGTATGGCCTTAATTTTGTCTAGATTGGCCTCGATCCCCCTTTTAGAGACCATCATTCCTAAGAATTTTCCAGACCCTACGCCAAAGGCGCATTTTGTAGGGTTTAGCATCATCTTGTGGTGCCTCAGCACTTCGAAAGCCTCTTTTAGGTGCTCAATATGGTCAGCGTTATCGAGGATTTTGACTAACATATCATCAACGTAGACCTCCATGATTTTTCCAATGATATGCTTAAATATTTTATTTACTAGCCTTTGATTGGTGGCTCCTGCATTCTTTAACCCAAAGGCCATAAAAAAATAACAAAATATACCAATGTCAGTGATGAAAGATACCTTGGCAATGTCATTTTCGTACATCCTGATTTGATTGTATCCACTAAAGCCATCCATGAATCTTAACATCTCATGTCCTGTTGTGGCATCTATAAGTGCATCGATCCTCGGAAGAGGGAAACAATCCTTTGGGCATGCATCATTTAAATCAGTAAAGTCCACACATATCCTCCACTTTCCATCGGATTTTCTGACCATTACAGGGTTAGCAAGCCATTCCGGAAATTGATTTTTCTTGATGAATCCAGCCTTTAAGAGCTTTTCCACCTCTTACTATATGACTTCTTGCCTTTCTGGAGCGAAATTTCTTTTCTTTTGCTTTATCATTTTCCGTCGTGGATCCACGTTAAGCTTATGAATAATTAGTTTGGGGTCAATTCCTGGCATATCAGCGGTTGTCCAAGAAAATAAGTCCCCATTTTCTTGTAAGAACTTCGTTAATTTTTCTTTCACATGCTCTTCTAATAAGGCCCCAACATATGTGACTTTCTCCGGTTCTTCTGGAACTAAAGGAATTGGAACCAAGTCTTCAGCTGGCTTCTCCCTTCTTTCTTCGTCTTCTCTTGAGTCCATGTCCTCTATGGGTAGGACTTTCCCCCGACTCCATCGGGTCTCAGAGCTGCCATGTAGCAACTTCTTGTTATTTTCTGGTCTCATTTTTCCTCCCCAACACCGTTTCTGGTGGGGAACTTGATCTTCAAGTGATAACTTGAAGCAATAGCCTTGAAAGCATGCAAGCCTGTTCTTTCAAGGATGGCGTTGTACATAGAAGATGCTTTGATCACCAGAAAGGTTAGCATCTGAGTGACTCTCTAGGTTCGCTCCCCATTGTCATGGGTAGTTGAATGGTTACATCCACTTTTGATTCCACTCCATTAAAACCGTAGATTGGAACATCTGAAGGGGTTAGTTGGGAATCATTGCACCCCATCTTCACAAAGGCATCATAGAACAAGATATTAACTGATGCTCCATTGTCCACCAGGACTCTCTTTACTTCTGAATTTCCTATCAAAGAGGCTATAGCTGTAACGCCCTCCCGACCCGGGGTCTAGATCGGGGCGTCACTGACACTCTACATGCATACATCCTATATAAATATAAACAATCACAAATATAGATATACATGACCCCAACTATTACCCTGGACCTTTAACAGGTAATGGTATGAAACAAGCACAACTCTAAATTCATTAATTACATAACCAGAATAAATATTATTACAACTCTGAATCATCTGACAAAAGTCTATCCACATGAACACTTAAGACTTAACAAGGTCTTTTCCTTCTAACTCAGCCTCGATCCTACCTGTTCAATCTCAGCCAGCCTAGCATAATTAAGAAAGGAGGTATTCTTCCTCGCAGTCTGCTTAATACGTTCCATGATTCTCAAAAGCTGTAGAAGTTAGAAAATAAAAGAATGAGCCACAAAAGCTCAGCAAGTAACCATGTGGGTTAAAAAAAACAGTTCTACAGGCTTATATATAATTTGAAAAGTCTTTTCTCAAAACCATGCTTTAAAAATCATTGCTGGACCTCATTGTCCCATAACTATAATCAAAATTTCATTCAGGGTATTCATTATTCGCAAGACTTTCTTTTATAAATCCACTGGCAAGGTTAGATAATTTTAATAACTGGTGCAAGGTATTAAGAAACTAGAAGCAATAAACATTTCCAAGTATAAGAATAATCTGCAGGGTTAGATGGATAACAGGAAGTAATATATAGCAATTGAAACAAAGTCAAGTCAAGATATGTCTGACAGTTTAAGCTGTAAAGGGCATGATATAACAGGGCATTTCAATTTTCATTATTAATCATTTCAAAGATCAGTTGTATAAAACTGTCCTTTCATTAGGACTGATTCTTTCAAAACATTTTATAAAACCGTCCTCTCATTAGGACCTTGCTTTTCAAATCATTTATAAAACTGTCCTCTCATTAGGACTTTGCTTTTCAAATCATTTATAAAACTGTCCTCTCATTAGGACTTTGCTTTTCAAATCATTTATAAAACTGTCCTCTCATTAGGACTTTGCTTTTCAAATCATTTATAAAACTGTCCTCTCATTAGGACCTTTACTGTTTAAATACAATTATTTTGGTTGAAGTTTTCTCACAACGCCAGACAATACGGGTGATCAGCCACGTAAAGTCCCCATAACGGACTAAAGTCCCTCTGGACATAAAGAGTACTCATAAAGGCACTTATTGCCATTGGCCTTGGGCTATCTCATTATAGCCATTGACTATCTCATTATAGTCTTTACATAAAAAGTGCTGGACCGGCGTCACTCGGCCTCTTACGCCTCCAACCTATAGGAATCCGCAGAAGCCATATTTGATCGGAATTCCTATAATAACCAAAACCTTTCCTTTTTAAAATTACCAAATCATTTGATGAAAAAGACTTCTTGAAAGTCGGATTTCATATTTAAATCCATTTTTAAAGATCATTAGACAGAGTAGATTTTTATTTCAGGATAAGTCTCAAAACAAGTCTCTGTTGTAATAAAGTAAGCTGAAATCATAAACTGGGGATCAAAACCAAGCTATAGTTGTGAAGTCAGGTTACAGGGTCAATTCATAGGTATAACAAGATGTTTTGAAAACAGTTGTAAGGCATTTAATTGTAGCAGTAGTTAGGCAATAGCAACAGGGTAAGTTCAGAATTAAAATTCAAGTAAACATAGTTAAGAAAATGGTGATAGCATAAGTCACAGTTCAAGGTCACTGGTTTAAGATTTTTAAATCTGGTTTATAAGCTGTCAGTAGCAGTTCAGGGATTGAAGAGTTTAAAGTGCAATTAAAAACTGGTACAAGGTTGTAGTTTAAGTAAGCAGTTAAAGTAAGGCAGGCTATAACTTAAAACAGTTGAGATAAAATAAAATAGTCGCAGGGTCATAAAACAGTTCATAAAACACTTCTTAAGTTTAAAGAGATTAGGCAGTAGTTACTTGCCTTAAATAGAATGCTACAGCTGTTGAACAGGTAGATCGCCTACACCAGACACTAACTCTCTACTTTAGCTTTCCCTCTGTCTTTCACCTCAACGTCCTTCGTAGCTACATATAAATAATACTATTTCAATATCTCATAAACTCTCGACGTTTTCATTAACGTCTAACTATTCTACCCTTTCGATAATGTAACCCTTTAACACATATGCACAATCCACTGTAGACATACTCTACTATATACTCACTTCTATACTGGCAAACAAGTAGCACATAGACACATCTATTGATCCACAGTATTCCTGACTGATAGTCTTTCCTATACAGAAGTGGTGTGCCAATCATATTTTACAAAGTCATTCTAGTTTTTAGAAATTTTTGGCAGCACTTCCCCTGTAATTGGAGCTATCCGTCGGAATACAACCGACACAACCAAACATCAATGCCAATCATATCCCATTATACCACCACATTTGCACCAAATCCATATCAAACAAGCAATAGCTATAACAATATACAATACTATTATCATTCAAAATGACTGAAACAATCCAAATATCAACTGCTTATTTATAAAGTCAATTCAGTTCTTAATTCAATTCTATATCATAACAATCAATGTCCAATTATAATACTTATAATTCAAAGATGCCAATTAATCAAGCAATTCGATTACTAAAATACAATTGTTCAATTGAATAGTCATGATCACATAGCAATTAACACAATTCAATTTCATCCATATATCACTATATTGCTAAAAAAAATGGCACACTACTTAAGCATATAATTCGTAAACTTCATAATAATAAAAATAATTAACCCATATTTCGAATAGAGCAATTAAGTGTTACTCATATAGTTATCAAACTCAAATCACAATTCATGTATCCATTTGATTGCCTCCATTTCAAATAGAATTACTCATATAAATATTAAACTCGTACTAGCTAATCCAAATAATCAATTAAATTATAATAACACGGTTGTATTAGTTCGACTAGCAACTTAATCATTTTAAGAATGATAACAATCTAGGTACCAAGACAACCCCAAATTGTATGTACTCGAAATGCTCAACCAAACACATATACGCATGCTTGAATTACTTGACAATCGGAAATCAAAGCACTAGCCGGGAAAATATCATGCAAGCCTAGTTAATCACATAATTAGCTACATAGCATCTTAACCTTCTTGGTTAACATTATTTACAGATCATACATACTCAACAACATGTATACGACTATCGATTTTTAACTACTAATCGGAAAAATTCAAAGTCATAGCCGGGAAAATAATAAAAATTGACATGCAGTCCACAATATGCTATAATTCATGTACATAGCAGTTGCTAGTAGAGCTATCACACAAAAACGAGGCATAATAGTTCCATTCTAGTCGCCGGCTCGCCGGAGCTCATCGCCGGCGACGGTAGCTCACAAAATGGCTCAATCGAGTCTAATTTCTATGGCTACAGTTGCTAGGCTCCGTAAATCAACTAATACAACATATAAAAGATGAAACAAATCAGATTTAAGCTTTGCATGCAACACATCTTGGCTATACACACACGGCAGTACACATACATACATAACTTGCATAAATTTTGATCAAGCCACAGCACTAGTTGTTAATAAAATTAAAACTATGAATCAACACAACATTAACATACACACACGCACATAGCATATACGGAGGCAGAAAAATCACAGGAGAAAACAAGAACAAGACCTGAACAATGAAAATGCCGAGCAGGGGAAAAAGAAATGGGTGCTGCAGGTTATAACAAAAGCAAGGGTAAAATAGTAATTTCACATTTGCTGAATTCTGGATTAAATCAATTAGTAATTCGAATTTTTATGGAAAATGGGTACAAAAACAATTTTTATATTTTTAAAATTAAGAATACGAATTTAGAAGCTCACCCATATTTTTGAAATATTTTTCTGATGAATAAATAATTAAATAAAAATCTTTTAAGTTTTAGCACAGAAATAGAAAATAAGAGTAGGAAAATCTTTAAAAATACATTTGGGCTCGAATAAAATAAAATTTTATTTTTCACAAGTCTCAAAATATTTAAGAAACATTTTGGAACAGGTTTCATGATTTTTGGGCATTCCAATAATTAAATATGGAATTTAAAAGAGTAATATCTCTAGAATAAAACAGGAATGAAAGATTTATATAAAATCACTGGAACTAGAATTAAATACATCACTATTTTTAGAAAGTCTCTAAAATCACATAGAAGCTACATATAAAATTTCATAATTATTGGACACACCAATAATTTTATAAAAATCAAACAGTTACTCAATTAAGCATAGAAATCACTTAATCACTTAATTAAATCACTTAAGCATAATGCAGTCAAACGGGCAGTCAATTAGACATATAAAATGACCACATATCATATCTTAACACATTAAAACACATAAATCATATACCTCATATTATTCAAATAGATTTAATTATCTCGATCGTTACAATAGCAAGAGGATCATCATGGGGAAATTTTATCCCTTCCAAGTCTGAGTCTTAAAGGATATGACCATCTCCGTCCTAGGTCTTTAAGTACGTGACTTAAAAATGAGATTATATGAATAATATTTTATTCCTAAAATTCCCTAGTCAAGTATTATTATTTAAGGACAGTAATAATGCAATAAAACTAGTATATTTGTTGACAGATGACCACATCTCATTGGTCATAGGTATGGTGATACTAAAGTCAAGAACATAAGTGTATGTATCAATACATGACACTGGAAAGACCCCCCGTGAGATTCTACATGTTAATAAGTGTCGTAAGAAATCTCACTGTGATAATGATGTAATGATCCTCTAACTTGAAATCATTATATTTCTATACAAGAATTAATATACTTTGATTACACTCAAAGTTACCTTTAACTGGGTAATGATAAAGGTGAACATTGGGTATGCTATGAATCATATGAGGATTATGAATGATAGATATAGGATTTAACTATCCAATTCTAGGAGTGATATTATTGGCCTCTTGATTGAGTGAGACTATGAAATGCATGACCATGCTCAAATATTGATTTTTTTAAATTGTCTACTCATTAATCAAGGAAACCGAGATTAAACGTTGAAGAGAATGACATTATACATGCCTCGAGTTTGATCTATAATGTTAGGAATTATGTGTTTTGATGATAATAAATTACTTAGAATTTCAATAGGGACTCAAAATTATTTTGTAACTGGTCAACGGATATGACTTATAAATATCCATTGACAAGGAAACCAGTTATCAGTTGAAATTTGTTTGTCAACTGATAAACTGGATTGTAGCATTGATTTATGTTTCACTATCAATTGATTGTATTACCTCGATGGATGCTATGAAGTAGTCAACTGATGTTATTGACTTCAATTTCTAGCTTCTCAACAGATGTGAAGAATGGCTGATCAATTGTAAATATTCTAAGTCAGAATTCTCACAAGTGAAGTGATCAACTGATGTTGAAGTCGATGGATAAAGACATTACTCAACGGATGAAAGCTATCAACAGATACAAGTCATCAATGGATAAAAACAGTCAACGGATAAGGAACCATCAATGGATAGGGAGTCGATGGATAACTCAAGTATCCATCGACACATCAACTGATCAACAGATATCCTATCCATCGATGGATAAGCAAAGAAGAATCAACTGATAAGCTTAACAGCATTTATCAGTTGATTAAGGTTTCCCAATTTAGTTAAAGACAAGAAGTATGGGAACTGTGCAGAAACTAAATCATTGGAAGACAGTCCTGTCAGGATTGTAAAGACTTTCAAGGCAACACAGTATTCAAGGAATGTATCAAGACAAAAATACTTCCAGGACTAGTCAGTTCAAAAAGAAGACTGTGCAAGTAGCTAGTTTCTATTTTCATGTAAACAATATAAGTTGTAATTTTATATTGCTATCTGTCGATAGAAATTAGGTGTGAAGAAAACTTCTATAAAGTTGTTAGAAGTACACAGTAGCAAAGTAGAGAAATATAACAGAACTCACTTTTTAAGCAGCTTGGTATTCATACTAAGATCAATTGAAAGCAAAAAATACTAGTGGAAACCCAATCCACTAGTAATTTTAAATATTTTTGTGATTTGTTTTCAATACTTTTCTTGTCAAGTTTTTAGTTAAATCAGGTTTCTCTATACACTAAAACACTGGTCTTGAAACAAACTTTATTCCGCAAGAATTAACCTTAATTCTTAGGTTTGTATTCAACCCCCCTTTCTCCAAACTTATTGTACTTAAGGGTAGATAACAATTGGTATCAGAGCAGATTTTCAACATATAAAAAGTTAAGATCTAAAAGTACATCAAGTATGGGTCAAAAAGACACAGGAGTTAAGATTCCAGTTCTAGAGAAAGATGAGTATTTTCCCTGGAAAGTGAAAATGCACTTGCACCTGCTATCCATTGATCCTTCCTATGTTCACTGCATAGAGAAAGGTCCACACGTGCCTATGAAAATAGTTACAAGTGTAAATGCAGATGGTACTCAGGCACCAGACAAACTCATTCCTAAACCAGTGAGTGAATATACAGATGAAGATGAGAAGGAAGTACACAAGGATAAAAAGGCTATGAACATTTTGTTTAATGGTCTTGACAAGGATATGTTTGACAATGTTATCAACTGTACAACCTCCAAAGAAGTCTGGGATACTCTTCAAACCCTCTGTGAAGGCACTGAACAAGTAAGAAAGAACAAGATGCAACTCTTGATTCAAAAATATGAGGCCTTTCACTTCAAGAGTGGTGAAGCAATCAATGATACATATAGTAGGTTTCAAAAGCTGCTGAATGAGCTTAAACTATATGGAAGAGTATATGCTGTTGAGGACACCAACCTCAAATTCTTGAGGTCCTTACCTAAGGAATGGAAACCAATGACTGTTTCTATCAGACAATCTCCTGACTTTAAAGAATATACTCTTGATAAGTTGTATGGCATCTTGAAAACCTATGAGTTGGAGCTACAACAAGATGAGGAAATTGAGAAAAGTCAGAAGAGAGAAAAGTCCATTGCTTTGGTTGCCAAGGATAAGCAAGTTGCAGAATCAGGTGAAGTTGCTCCTGTCAAAGAAGGAAAGAAAGAAGGTTATGGCAATGGTGCAAATAATATTAAATATGATGAATCTTCTACTGGGAAAGGAAAAGAAATTTGTGAGAATGATGAGTCATTCACTAAAGATGAAATGGATGAAATAGATGAGCATCTAGCTTTTCTATCAAGAAAATTTTCAAAACTCAAGTTCAGAAGGAATCCTACGCAAAGGCCTGGATCACAGTTCAGGAGAGACACTCAACACAGCAAAAATCTTGTTGACAGGACTCAATTCAGATGCTTCAACTGTGGATCGGCAGGTCATTTTTCAAGTGAATGTAGAAAGCCTAAAATAGAAAAGAATTCAAAGTTCAGTGATGGTATTGACTATAAGAAGAAGTACTTTGACTTGCTTAAACAAAGAGAGAAGGCTTTTGTGACAGAAGAAAAGGACTGGGCTGCTGAGGAGGATTCTGAAGAAGAAGAAGAACACATCAACCTTGCACTAATGGCCAATCAAGATGATCAGGAAGCTAGTTCATCTAGCAATCAGGTAATTTCTACAAACCTATCTGAGTTATCCAAAGATGAATGCAATATTACTATTAATGAAATGTCAAATGAATTGTATAATTTGCATGTCACTCTTAAGTCCTTGAACAAAGAGAACACTAGGCTCAAATTAACCCTAGAAACTCTCACTGAAAGAAACAATTTCCTAGAGAGTGAGCTAGTGCAAATGGACAGACTCAGGGTAGAAAACAAAGATGCTAGAGATGAACTAGTTAAGAGCAAAAAGGAAATAGAGAATCTGAAAGAAAAAATTAGAAGAAGAACTAAGAACCATTGACAAGTGGAATAGGTCAAGTAAAGCTAGTAAGAAGATGAATGACATTCATGGAACAAATTCTTTCACCATGCTGTCTGAAACTCTTAAGAAATTAGCCATTGATGAAGATCAATCTTTGGAAAAGAAGCAATCGATTGCTAATTCTGAATCAACTGATAAGAATTATCCATCGATTGATAATGTTAATTCAACGGATAATCATCCATCGATTGATAGTGTTATTCCAACGGATAATTATCCATCGATTGAGGAATCATCAACTGCTAAGAAGTGTGTTGTTAAAACCAAGCTTAACAGACCTGTTAAATTTGTCAAAGAAAGTAGCTCTTCTAAATCTCAAGTCAAAATTGAAAAGGCTAATATAGGGTTCTTATCTAAAGATCAGCTGAAAGAAAAATTGGAAAAGATAGAGCCTAATATTCAGCCAAATGAAAAGAAGAAGAAACACAGAAATGGCAAAGTAGGCATAAATAAGCACAATAACTACACACCTGACAAATATGCTCCTAGGAAGATATGTGCTAAGTGTGGCAGTAAAAATCATTTATCTGTGCAATGCAAACTCAACATGCCCACAACAACTAATGTGCCTGCTATACCTAACATGCATTCTAATTCTGTTTTTCCTCATTTAGTTAATTCTCATGCTATTCATGCTCAGTATGCATCAATGCCTTATATGTTTAATCCATATCTTGCATTTGCCAACATGAATATGCCTGCTATGCCATGGAATATGCTTAATAATCTTCATGCACCAAATTTTTCCAATTCTGTAAGCATGAGCATTCCAAATATTGGCATTGAGAATTCTGAGGTAAGGAGACCAACACTTAAGGTTGAAGTGAAAGTAAAACCACCCAAACCAAAGGTACAAAAATTGGAAACCAAGCCAAAGATAACAACTAATAAGAAAGGACCCAAGGCAACTTGGGTACCAAAATTAACTTGATTTGTTTTGACTATGTGCAGGGAAAAAGAAGAAATCTTTGGTACTTGGACGGTGGATGTTCAAGACACATGACTGGAGATAAATCCCTGCTCACAAAGTTTGAGGAGAAAGCTGGCCCTGGAGTAACTTTTGGAGATGACAGCAAAGGGTACACCATGGGATATGGCTTGATTTCAAAAGAGAATGTCATCATTGAACCTGTTGCATTAGTTGATGGCTTAAGACATAACTTGTTAAGCATAAGTCAACTATGTGACAATGGAAATAAAGTCTGTTTCACAACAGAAGCATGCATAATTTCCAACAAGGTAGATGGAAGCCTGGTCATGACTGGGAATAGAAAAGGGAATGTGTACATAGCTGACTTCAACTCAACAAATGCAGAATCAATGACTTGTCTTCTCTCTAAGGCAAGTACAAATGAAAGTTGGTTGTGGCATAAGAAATTAGCTCACTTGAATTTCAAATCCATGAATCTGTTGGTCAAGAAAAATCAAGTGAGAGGCTTACCTCAAATGGAATTTGTCAATGATGGACTTTGTGATGCTTGTCAGAAAGGAAAACAAAAGAAGGCATCATTTAAGTCAAAATTGGAATCATCAATTGAAAAGCCACTTGTGTTATTACATATGGATTTGTTTGGTCCTGTAAATATCATGTCTATTGCAAAGAAGAAGTATGCTCTAGTCATTGTGGATGATTTTTCAAGATTCTCATGGACTTATTTTCTGCATTCAAAGGATGAAGCTAGTCATCTCATCATCAAGCACATAAGAGAAGTTGAGAAAAATCTTGAATTGGATGTAAAGAAGATAAGGAGTGACAATGGGACAGAATTAAAAAATTCCACAATGAAAGAGTTCTGTGAGTCAAAAGGAATCATACACACATTCTCTGCACCAAGAACACCTCAACAAAATGGGGTAGTTGAAAGGAAAAATAGGACATTGATTGAAGCAGCTAGAACCATGTTGGAGGATGCCAAACTACCAATATATTTCTGGGCTGAGGCCATAAACACAGCATGTTACATTCAAAACATCTCCTTAGTAAATCAAACTCAAGGGAAGACTCCTTATCAATTGATCAAGAAAGACAAAAAGCCAAAAGTGGGGTTTCTTCATGTTTTTGGCTGCAAGTGCTATGTGCTAAGAAATCAAGGTGAAAACCTAGGAAAATTTGAAGCCAAGGCTGATGAAGCTATATTTGTTGGGTATGCACTATCAGGCATAGCCTATAGAGTCTATAATCTCAGGCTATACATTGTTATGGAATCTGTACATGTAGTATTTGATGATAAAAAGATTCAAGGCTTGTTTGATGAAGGAAATCATGACACACTGCACCTTGAGAATGAATCAAATGATGTAAATAATGATGAAGAAGCAGAAATTATAACACCTCAAGTTTTCAGAAACCCAATATCAGTTGATGTTACTGCATCAATGGATAATTTATCAGTTGACAGAAATCCATCAACTGATAATGCATCAACTGATAACTCCTCAACGGATAATCAACAATCTACATCTAGGGTATCCACTTCAGGGGGAGGGTTTCAGAATCAATCTACAAATTCAGATCACTTTGAGTTCAATACAAATGATCATGAAGCTTCATCATCAAGGCAAAATTTGCCTCCTCAAAGAAAATGGACAAGAAGCCATCCATTTGAACTAATCATTGGAAATGCAGAAGATGGTGTGAAGACAAGAAGTGCTACTCAAAATGAGTGTCTGTATAGCAGTTTTATATCTCAAGAAGAACCCAAAAGAATTGAAGAGGCTCTCATGGATCCTGATTGGGTTTTGGCTATGCAAGAAGAACTGAATCAATTTGAAAGAAATAAAGTATGGAAGCTGGTGCCCAGACCAAAAGATAGATCAGTAATTGGTACAAAATGGGTATTCAGAAACAAAATGGATGAAACTGATATTATGACTAGAAACAAAGCAAGACTTGTGGCAAAGGGTTATTCACAAGAAGAAGGAATTGATTTTGATGAGACATTTGCACCAGTTGCAAGGTTAGAAGCAATCAGAATCTTTCTAGCTTATGCTGCACATGCTAATTTCAAAGTCTATCAGATGGATGTGAAGAGTGCCTTTTTAAATGGAGTACTAGAAGATGAAGTCTATGTGGAACAACCTCCTGGCTTTGAAGATTCAAATTTCCTTGACTTTGTCTACTATTTACTCAAAGAACTCTATGGCTTGAAGCAAGCACCAAGGGCCTGGTATGACACTTTATCCCAGTTCCTCATTGAGAATCACTTCACAAGAGGTACTGTTGATAAAACTCTATTTAGTAGAAATGTTAATGGCTCTATCATTCTTGTACAAATTTATGTGGATGACATTATTTTTTGCTCAACTAATGAGGGACTTTGCAAAAAGTTTGCCAAATTAATGCAAAGTAAATATGAAATGAGCATGATGGGAGAGCTTACCTACTTTCTTGGGTTGCAAGTTAAACAAGTTAAGGATGGTATTTTTATAAGTCAAACAAAGTACATTCATGATTTATTAAAGAAATTTGACTTAAGTGAATGTTCTTCTGCAAAAACTCCCATGGCCACTGCCACTAAACTTGAATTAAACACCAAGGAAGCTAAGGTGGATATTTTAAATTATAGAGGCATGGTGGGCTCTCTTTTATATTTAACTGCTAGTAGGCCAGGTATAATGTTTTCTACATGCTTATGTGCTAGATTTTAGGCTGATCCTAGAGAATCTCATTTAGTAGCTATTAAAAGGATTTTTAGATATCTCAAGGGTACATCAAATTTAGGTATTTGGTATCCTAGAGATTCTGGTTTTAATCTAATAGGCTACTCAGATGCAGATTATGCAGGTTGCAAAATAGACAGGAAAAGTACTATAGGCACCTGTCAATTTCTAGGAAACAAACTTGTGTCATGGTTTAGTAAAAAACAACATTCAGTATCAACTTCAACTGCAGAAGCTGAATACATTGCTGCTGGAAGTTGCTGTGCACAAATATTATGGATGAGGAATCAGCTATTTGACTATGGGTTCAACTTGAACAAGATTCCCATCTTCTGTGACAATACATGTGCCATTGCAATAACAGAAAATCTTGTGCAACATTCCAGAACCAAACACATTGACATAAGGTATCATTTCATTAGGGAACATGTAATGAATGGTACAGTTGAATTACATTTTGTCCCTAGTGAACAAAAACTTGCAGACATCTTTACCAAACCTCTAGATGAATCTACTTTTAATAGATTAGTCTGTGAGTTAGGTATGCTTAATTTTACCCTATCTTAACAATTATCTGTTGAAACCAAGTAATCAACTGATAAATTTGTTAATTATCAATGGATATTTTTCTTCTATCAATGGATATTTATCTATCGACAGATAATTACCTAAGTAATTGTTTATCGACGGATAAATTCCTTCTTATTTGATCAACAGATAAATGTTATTCCTATCGATGGATATTTATCTATCGACAGATAATTACCTTGGTAGTTAGTGATCGATCGATAAATGATTAACTCTTTATTGTATCCGTCGATAGTAATAGAATTTCTACAGTTTTATTCATCCGTTGATCAGATTATAGCCGTTTGATAATTACCATATAGGGTAATATACTACTCTCTTTATTCATCCACGGTTATATTCCTAAGTAAAAAGACTTTTCAAGTCATTTTTTTTAAAGAAATATAAATAGCAGTTACAATTGTCAATTCATTCTTACTTGCTATTTTATTCTCTATCCCTAATCTCTGCAACTCTGTCTCTCTCTCTCTCTCAAGCTAATTTTCTCTAACTCTCTCGAATTCTCTTAATCTCTTCCAAGTTCTCTTTAATCTCTTAAGAATAAACTGACAAATGGCACCACAGAAGAATATTGTTTCCTCCACTGGGTTCATCTACGAGCAGAACAACTTCACAGCATGCCTGACGTTGAACGATGCTCCCGTGGATTTCCATCCCTTGATGCGATTCCTAGGTAACTGCAAAGTGTCCAAAGCTCTCAGCGAAGCACCAACAATTGTGTGTTCATTTGTTGAGGAACTGTGGAACTCTGCAGAAGTATCACAAGACGGAAAGGTAATCACTTACACTTGCAGAGGTAATTCCTGCACCATTACTAGTACTTCTTTATCTGAATGCTTAGAATTACCTGCAAATAATTGTGATAAGCCTCCAACTGAAGAAGAAATTAGGGACATGCTAGAATCTGTTAATTATGCAAATGCTGAAACAGGTTTAGGAGAAGTTGTTAGGAAAAACCTTAGAAAAGAATGGAGTTACTTCTTTGACGCCATTATTAAAGTATTTTCTGGAAAAATAAGTAATTTTGATGCAATTACAACTAGTATGCAAGAAATTGCTTATTATGTCTTGTTTGATAAATACTTCGATTTTGGCACACTACTCCTAAATGAATTAGCTGCTAAGTTAGGAACCAAGGCATCTAGGAAAAATAACATTTATTTTGCTAGATTTTTCATGATGATTATTAATGCCTCCATTGGAGAATACAAGATTAGTGCAGATATGGAGTCCTTGGAGCCATGGATGCAGAACAAGAGGGTTTTCAAGGATCTTGTGAGAATCAACTTACTTCCTAAGTTGTGCATCATTTATCCTCCTCTTGTGCAGGTATATCTCAAGAATCTCAATCTTTTAACTTCTTCCTCAAACACTCCAACTTCTTTGCCTTCTGCAACAATGGAGGGAGATGGAAATACCTTCATTGCTCCTACCCAAGTTGCACAACCTTCCAAACACAAGTCTGAACAAACCACCTCAGTAGTTTCTCAAAAGACTACTGTTGTAAAAACTAAGAAAAGAAAAACCACTGAGGGGAGTGTGAAGGTGGTTGATAAGGGTGAGGGAACTGGCCAACATCAAGAAAGCCAGAAGGATAAGGAGAGTGAGATTGAGAGTAACCAGCCAGCCACCAGTCCAATCTCCCAACAGATTGAGGCTGTAGTAAAGGACTTAAACACATCCCTAGTTGCATCTTCTCAAAAAGATGTAACTATTGAAAAGAGGTCTCAACCAGGACCATCAGATGGGGATAAGGGTCACCAAATAATACAGCCATACAAAAGAAGAAAGAAGGTTACAAATACTGCACAGGGTACACACACACATGCAAAGCCAAATGAAAATTTGGTGGAGCCTTCAGTCTCTTCTTTTGATGTGTCTCAGAATCTTCCTGAGGCACAGCCCCATTCTTTATCTGAATCTTCTCCTCAATCTCCTTCAAAATCTATTTCTTCAGAAACAGTGTTGATTGACAACTTCATTGTTTCAAATTCACCCTCTTTGCAACTCAGGGTGGAGCCAATACTCTCACCTGCATCACCAAATGAGGTTAACACCTTGGTTGATCAGGAAAATACTGTAATTTCTCTCCAGTCAATGGATATTATGCAATCAACTGATAATTTCCAACATCCATTGACTAGTTCACTTCCATCGATGGATATCCTTACATCCATCGACGAGCTCCCATCAACGGATATTCATCCATCGATGGATACTTCTTATCCATCGATTGATCCCTTAATTTCAATTCATGAATCATCCATTGAAACACTTCAAGTGGCCAATACTCTACTAGGATTGAGTGGAGTGGGTGAGGTGTGTGAGAGGCAAGGTTTGCATACCTTGGCAAAATGAGAGTGTGTGAATGAGGGGCCCTCAAATTCTTCTGAGGTGGCAAAAGGAGAGGGTGTGAGAAAAGAGAGTTCCACCTTAGCAGGTGATGAAAAAGGAGAGAAAAATCAGGGAGAGGTGAGAATCCAGGATGAGATCCTGATGCAAGAAAAGAGAGAAGAGAGTGAGAGAGAAAAGAATAGAGAGAAACCAATTTCACCATCTCATGAAGCATCAACTTTTAAAACTGAGCAGAATGAAGCAGAACTCACCCAGGAGTTGGGGCTAGAGTCAGGGGGAGTTGTAGACTATGGAGTTCCTGCAGGAGTTGCAGAAGTCAACATGGAGGTGGAGGATGAAATTGATGTCAATCTTGATGCTTCAACTTTCCAACATGAAGATCCTCATTATCAAGAACTAGCAGCAGCATCTAATCAAATAGCTGAGCAAATGCTGGGTTTGGTGCAGACAGAAGAGCAATTCAAGAGTGGGAAAGAGTTTTTGGCCAGTCAACCTGATGATGTCTCCCACATGAATCCTGAAGATTTTGATGATAGTTCTGATGATGAACTTCTAGATCCACAAGTGGCCAGTGATGAAACCAGTTTGGCTGACACAGAAAGGGCCATTATCTCTCACTACAGAAGATCAATGGCTGAAGTAGATGTGGAAGATCCCTTGCACAGAAGAATTCTGAACTTCTACAGAGACAACCTGAAGATCCAGAAAATGCATGTCACAGGCTCCAAATATGAGTTGAAGAAGATAAGGGAGGAAATTGACAGTTCTAGGATGCATTTTAACACCACCATTGATTCTAGACTCAGCCTCACAATGTTAACCAGAATCAAACAAAGGTTAGATACTGAGTTTTCAGCCAAGGACAAGGTAGTTGACTTGGAGAAAAGAGTAACTGTCATGGAACTCAACATGCAGCAAATCATGAAGAACCAAGTCACTCAGATCAACCTCCTGAGCCAAATCTTGAATACCCCTCTCCTTTCACAGTCATTAGCACAAGAGCCAGTTGCTGATAACAAAAAGGGGGAGAAGCAGGAAAGTGAAGCTGTGGTGGTGACAAAGTCTACAGATCCAAAGAAGGAGTTGGCTCAAATTATTGTAAAGCAATTTGACTCAATTGCCAGCAAAATCAAGGAGACCAGTTCAAGTAGCTCAGAACCTGGTGACAGAAAAGGAAAGGGCAAGCTGAATGAAGATGGTAAAAAGAAAGTGGAAGCTGTCACAGGTGGAGGTGAAAAATTGTTGAACAAAGCCATAGCAATTGGCATAAAAGAAAGGGAGCAACAAGAAAAATCTCAAGAAGAATTAGCTATTCAATTACAAAGGGAATATAATGAGGAGGATATGTTAATTAGAGAAGCTAGAAGAAAAGAAGGTGAAAGGAGGCCAAGAATGAAGCAAAGAGAAAACAAGTCTGTAGATGCACCAAGGACTTCTGGAGTTAAGAGAAAATTGGTTGTTGAAAACAAGGGAGACAAAGAAGAGAAGCTAAAAGAAGACAATGTTGAAGGTCAAGCTTCTAGGAGTAATCAAGCTAGAGAAATAGAGGTGTTCAAACACAAATCTGAAGACTTTGTGCCAATCAAAGCTGAAGGGATGATTGCTACAAAAGGACAAAGGAAGAAGGATGTTGATCTTCTTCACATTGAGTATGAAGATGGATCACATTCAACTTTTACATTCAATCAAGTCCTGGATCAAGGATATGACATCTTAAGGAAAATGTACACTATGCTCAACAGGAAGTACTTTCTAACTGAAGAGCTAGGAAATGCCATCCTTGAAAGAATGAAGAAGATGAGGGAGGCACCTGTTCAAGAAGAAAGAGATGACAGGATAAAGATTTGGAACCCTGAAGGAAGAAAGGTGCTTTATGAGCCATTCTGCTTGATGATATATAAGGACAGAGAAGGCAGAGAAAACTGTATTGACATTTGTCAAGAAATAGACAAACTGCCTAATCTGGAATTGAATCATCTAGCAAGTCAATTGGACTACAGGATTGAAGATGAGAAGATCTTGAAGGGAACTCTATACAAGAAGATGAAAGAAAATGAAGACAAGATGAATGAGTCAAAGGGAAGAAGAAAAAGATAGAAGATTCAATCTCAATCATTAAAATTATCAGAATTCATCTTTTACTGGTATCTGATTACTCTGTCTCAAACTATCTCTGTCAATATTGTAATTCTTGCTAAGAATGAAAATGTTTAGGAGTTTTGTTATCATCAACAGAAAATTTATGCATATTTTACATATTCATAAATAGGGGGAGATTGTTAGGAATTATGAGTTTTGATGATAACAAATTACTTAGAATTTCAATAGGGACTCAAAATTATTTTGTAACTGGTCAATGGATATGACTTATAAATATCCATTGACTAGGAAACCAGTTATCAGTTGAAACTTGTTTGTCAACTGATAAACTGGATTGTAGCATTGATTTAAGTTTCACTATCAATTGATTGTATTACCTCGATGGATGCTATGAAGTAGTCAACTGATGTTATTGACTTCAATTTCTAGCTTCTCAACAGATGTGAAGAATGGTTGATCAATTGTAAATATTCTAAGTCAGAATTCTCACAAGTGAAGTGATCAACTGATGTTGAAGTCGATGGATAAAGACACTACTCAACGGATGAAAGTATCAACAGATACAAGTCATCAATGGATAAAAACAGTCAACGGATAAGGAACCATCAATGGATAGGGAGTCGATGGATAACTCAAGTATCCATCGACACATCAACTGATCAACAGATATCCTATCCATCGATGGATAAGCAAAGAAGAATCAACTGATAAGCTTAACAGCATTTATCAGTTGATTAAGGTTTCCCAATTTAGTTAAAGACAAGAAGTATGGGAACTGTGCAGAAACTAGATCATTGGAAGACAGTCCTGTCAGGATTGTAAAGACTTTCAAGGCAACACAGTATTCAAGGAATGTATCAAGACAAAAATACTTCCAGGACTAGTCAGTTCAAAAAGAAGACTGTGCAAGTAGCTAGTTTCTATTTTCATGTAAACAATATAAGTTGTAATTTTATATTGCTATCTGTTGATAGAAATTAGGTGTGAAGAAAACTTCTATAAAGTTGTTAGAAGTACACAGTAGCAAAGTAGAGAAATATAACAGAACTCACTTTATAAGCAGCTTGGTATTCGTACTAAGATCAATTGAAAGCAAAAACATACTAGTGGAAACCCAATCCACTAGTAATTTTAAACATTGTTGTGATTTGTTTTCAATACTTTTCTTGTCAAGTTCTTAGTTAAATCAGGTTTCTCTATACACTAAAACACTGGTCTTGAAACAAACTTTATTCCGCAAGAATTAACCTTAATTCTTAAGTTTGTATTCAACCCCCCCTTCTCCAAACTTATTGTACTTAAGTGCAGATAACATATAATATAAGGTTAAATGGATTATATTACATGGAACATTATTCACGAAAGGTTTAATTGAATCACTAATTATTATTGTTACTTGGGTAACAATGATGTATTACTAGATGCCACTCATTGTTTATAATTTTATTATTAGATAATAAAATTATTGCCAACGTAATAATAACCTAAAGGGTCACACACAAAGAACGTCAAAATGAAAGTTTATTTAAATTATGAATTTAAATATATTATTGTTTATTCGAATTTAATTATTGAATTAATTAAGCGGGACTTGATTAATTATATTAGAATTCGGATTTAATAAGTATTATTATTATTCGAATTTAATTATTGAATTAATTAAGTGGGACTTGATTAATTATATTAGAATTCGGATTTAATAATAATAATAACCCAAAATTAGAATGGGTTTTGGAAACCACATGGATTAGGCTTAGGCCCAAAATCTCTCTCTCCCCTATATATACATAATGATGTATAATATTAGGGTTTAATCATCAGATTTTGTTTTAGAGAAAAACCCTAGCTGCTCAACATCAAGAGAGGCTAGAGAGAGAAAGAGAGGCAAGCAATTCGGCTAGTACCGACTCCGGTGATCGTAGGACGATCGGGCGTTCGTGTGAACTTCTTTGGAGAGCAGATCTTTGCAACAAAGGGCTGATATGATTCATCTTTTCTGGACCTCCATTAAACAGCATACAGAAAACTTTGTTAAGGTACTGACTTCTTCACCATAATCATCCAAAGTTATACATGGATCCTGCGATAGGGTTTCTTTTTTTTATTATTGTTTTACGTTATATCCGCTACGTTTTCATACCCGAAACCCTTTAATGGCATCAGAGCTATGTGTATAATGGGATGATTTGGTTATGTGTTTAACATTTTTTCGATGTATGTAAATATATATATGATATGCCATGACTATATGTTGATATATATGTTTTATATGATTTTGAATATATGATATTCATGTGTTGTATAATCATGGGCTGATTGTGTGTATTGTTGTATGTATATGATACATGTTTGTTCTTGTTATGAGAAATGTATTCGATACAAATTCTGAAACGACTTCGGTAGATTTTCTAAAATCTGTGTCTAGTGTCCGATTTTCACAAATGATATGTGTTTTCTGACTGGAATCGTGTCACTGAGCAATACTAAAATTTTCAGCTTCGCGTCTGTAAGCCGTTTGACGACGTTACAGGCCCCGAAACGGCAATTTATTATTTTCTGAAATTTATTTGATTTTCTGAAATTTTGAAATTTATTATATATGATTATATGATATGTTTATATAATCTGAGATATATTAAATGTGTTATGTGATAACATGGTGGATGATTATGGCCTAAAGACCCATAGGATAGTGGTTTTGTTTTATGGTTTTGGTTTCTAAATACGACTTGCATGTCATTTATTCATTGTAATTGTTAATCTCGAATGTAACTCGAGTTCTTCTTGTAATTGTTCAATGGAGACTTGGAAACAAGGAAGCTAGGAGGCAATCCAGATGATGGAGCAATGAAGAAGATAAAGACATGTAATAGTATAGTATTTGAAACCACCATAGATTGACATTGATAATTCCATTAGCTTGGAAATATCACATAGGATGAGGCCATAACCAAACACATTTAATTTACGCACAATACATATATGTATATGAATGCATGTGTAGATACGTATGTGTTGGAATGATGTATGTATTAGATACTACACCCATGCCATGCCTGCTTAAGAAAGATAAAATCTATAACGATTCAAGATTTTAAAATTAAACAAACGATCATGAGATTATTGTGTTTATGAAACACGGTATTGAATATGAATTTTCTTTTTCTGATATGGGGAGATTTTGTCAAAAGTGAATTATTATTCGTAAGAAAGTTGGGTTTTAACTGAGACCGCTTGTGACTTCTCCGACGATCTAGAAATCGAACCATTGACGAATATTGAAATGGATTATTTGATCAAGGAAAAATTGAGAATCTCTTTATGATGGGATCATGATCGTTCATATAAACATTAAAATCCCTAAATACATATTAAGTTAATGGGATGCCTTCCAATGTTTAATACTCGTCAAGATCTAGATTGAGAAGGAGTGGGTTCGCCAAAGCAAGGTGCTTTTATCAATCATGGGATGACGTGATAAGTAAGTGACTTAGTTTGTTAAAACATTGGGTCTAACTTAACTAAATCATCACAATAGGATTGTGGGTTTAGAGGCATAGAGTTTGGTGAGATTTATTGGATAAATGTGTACAAAGTGTTATTCCACCAAACTATCCAAGAGTTATATTTGATATAATCGACTAATGTTGTCTACCTAAATAGTCGTGTTTTGGGTGTATTAGCCAACACTATCTTAAAACATGGATGAAATATGGATCTTGGCTCACTAGAAAGATTTAATGAAATGCTTTCCGAATTAATAGTTAGGGCTATTGATTTGATAAAAATAGTGGGAGATATATATTATGAATGTATATGATAATCACTTGAACATAATTAAACTTCTGCAACTAACTAATATGCATTTTAAACATTGTAGATATTTAATGGCAAACAACACAAATAACTTCTCTGTGAGAGCAACCCTTGAGAATGACAAGCTGACAAGAACTAACTTCCTTGATTGGTATAGGAATTTGAGGATTGTCCTCAGGCAGGAGCGAAAGCTTCACGCCATTGAAATTCATTCACCTGCTCCTCCTGTTGAGAATGCAACTCGTGTTCAGCAAAATGCTTATCAGAAGCATATTGATGATGTAAATGATGTTGCGTGTCTCATGCTGGCAACCATGAGTGCTGAGCTTCAAAAACAACATGAGCATATGGATGTTTATGAGATGATTGAACACTTTCAAAGAATGTTTGAGGGACAGGCTCGTCAAGAAAGGTTTGACATGAGCAAAGCATTATATGCTTATAAACAGGGAGAGCGTGAACCTGTTCAACCACATGTTCTAAAGATGATAGGTTATATTGAATATCTTGATACTTTGTGTTTCCTGATTAGTCCGGAAGCTCAGATTGACTTGATCTTAAAATCTTTGAACAACAACTATACTCATTTTGTTATGAACTACAATATGAATGAAATAGATAAAAGACCCACTGAACTGTTGGCCATGTTACGAACTGCTGAAACCAACATGAAAAAGGCTGAACCTACTACCATGTTGATGGTAGACAACAAAGGTAAGGCTAAAAGGAAAGGCAAATGGAAGGGAAAGAAGAAGATTGGATCTGTTTCTGGTCCCAAGCCAAAGACCAATCCCAAACAGGCTTTAAAGCCTAATGGTGCTGTTGCAAAGGGTGATTGTCACTACTGTGGTAAACCAGGTCATTGGAAGAGAAACTGTTATGCTTATTTGGAGGATCTGAAGAAGAAGAAGGCTGGTCAAGCTTCTGATTCAAGTATTTATGTTATAGAGGTCAATTTGTCTATTTCTACATCATGGGTATTGGATACTGGATGTGGTTCTCACATTTGTATAAATGTGCAGGAGCTGCAAAGTAGTAGGACTT
Organism: Oenanthe sinensis; assembly: GCA_028671895.1. Classification (NCBI taxonomy): domain Eukaryota; kingdom Viridiplantae; phylum Streptophyta; class Magnoliopsida; order Apiales; family Apiaceae; genus Oenanthe; species Oenanthe sinensis. Next base: position 6,118,347 of record JAPMAC010000198.1, read on the forward strand.
TGGCAAAGGGAGAGGTCGACCTACGAGTTGGCAATGGAACAAAGGTTGTTGCCTTAGCTGTAGGGACTTATTATTTATCGTTGCCCACTGGGCTTATTTTAGAACTTGAGAACTATTTTTATGTGCCTGCAATTTGCAGAAACATTATTTTGGTTTTTTGTTTGGATAAGAAAGGTTTTGCATTTTCAATTCAGAACAATAGTTGTTCCTTTTCTTTGAATAATGTTACATATGGGGTTGCACGTTTATTTAATGGTTTATATGTTCTTGATTTAGACACTCCTATCTATAATGTGAATAACAGATGTCTTAAATCTAATGACTCAAATCAAACATACCTCTGGCACTGTCGTTTAAGCCATATAAATGAGAAGCGCATTTCCAAGTTACATAAGGATGGATACTTTGATAAGTTTGATTTTGGATCATATGAAGCATGCGAACCTTGTCTCATTGGAAAAATGACTAAATCTCCTTTTACTGGACAAGATGAAAGGGCCACTGAATGATTAGAACTTATACATAGTGATGTATGTGGTCCTCTGCGTACTATGGCAAGAGGTGGCTTTTACTACTTTATCACGTTTACTGATGATTTTAGTAGATATGGATATGTGTATCTTATGAAGAACAAATTCGATTCTTTTGAAAAGTTCAAAGAATACAAAGCTGAAGTAGAAAAGAAAACTGGCAGAAGTATTAAGACTCTACGATCTGATCGTGGAGGTGAATACTTAAGCCGTGAATTTAAGAGTTTATTAAAAGAGTGTGGTATTTTATCACAACTCACTCCTCCCGGAACACCACAATGAAATGGCGTTTCTGAAAGGAGGAATCGTACTTTGTTGGACATGGTACGATCAATGATGAGTCATGCAGATCTTGCAATTAGTTTCTGGGACTACGCCCAGGAGACGACTGCTTATACACTTAACCGAGGTCCTACTAAAACGGTTCAGAAGACTCCATATGAGATATAGACTGAGAAACGTCATAGCATGTCATTTATGAAAATTTAGGGATGTGAGGCATTTGTGAAATGTCTAACTTCTGACAAGCTAGGACCTAAATCAGAAAAATGTAATTTTGTGGGATACCCAATTGAAATAAAGGGTTATTCTTTCTATAATCCTTCATAGAACAAAGTGTTTGTTGCTTGAACTGCAGTGTTCCTTGAAAGAAAAATGTTGTCTAAGAAAGACAGTATGAGGATAATAGATCTCAATGAAATTGGAGACCCACATGATAACATTGAACCAATGGAGGAACCTGAGCAGAATGTACAAGAAAACAATACTGCTCAGGAAACAAAGGTTGTTCGTAGGTCTAGTAGGATTCGTCATGAGCCCGAGAGATATTATGGATTTCTCTTGACTCAAGATGGTGATGTGATGCTTGTAGATGAAGATGAGCCTGTCACGACCAAGATGCTATGAACACTCCAGAATCTAAGAGATGGCAGGATGCCATGAAATCTGATATGGAATCCATGTATACTAATCAAGTATGGACTTTGGTTGATCCACCTGAAGGGGTAAAACCTATAAGGTGCAAGTGGATTTTCAAAAAGAAGACCGACATGGATGGTAATGTACAGACCTATAAAGCACGATTGGTGGCAAAAGGTTTCAAGCAAATTCATGGTATTGACTATGATGAAACCTTTTCACCAGTGGTTATGGTCAAGTCCATCAAGATTTTACTTGCTATAAGTGTTAGTATTGGTGTCCTAGAGACAATACTTTATGATAAATAATTAAAGATTATGTTTACTTAATTATTTAATTAATATTTATTATGTCTTTATTTACTGCGTTATAAATTGAAATCATAATAAATTTCCTTGGAATATTAATGCGAATTATATATCTTTAAGTATGTGACTTAAAAATGAGATTATATGAACAGTATTATATTCCTAAAAGTCCCTAGTCGAGTATTATTATTTAAGGACAATAATAATGTAATAAGACTAGCATGTTTGTTGACTGATGACCACATCTCATTGGTCATAGGTATGGTGATACTAAAGTCAAGAACATAAGTGCATGTCTCAATGCATGGCACTGGACAGACCCGCTGTGAGAATCTACATGTTAATAAGTGTCATAAGAAATTCTCACTATGATAATGATCCTTTGACTTGAAATCATTATATTTCTATACGAGAATTAATATACTTTGATTACACTCAAAGTTACCTTTAACCGGGTAATGATAAAGGTGGACATTGGGTATGCTATGAATTGTATGAGAAATATGAATGATAGATATAGGATTTAACCCTCCAATTCTAGGAGTGATATTATTGATCTCTTGATTGAGTGAGACTATGAAATGCATGGTCATGATCAAATATTGATTTGTTTAAATAATCTACTCATTGATCAAGGAAACAAAGATTAAACGTTGAAGAGGATGACACAATACATGCATCGAGTTTGATCTATAATATAAGGTTAAATGGATTATATTATATTATACATTATTCACGAAATGTTTAATTGAATCACCAATTATTATTATTACTTGGGTAGCAATGATGTATTACTAGATGTCGCTCATTGTTTATAATTTTATTATTAGAAAATAAAATTATTGCCAAAGTAATAATAACCTAAAGGGTCACACACAAAGAACGTTTAAACGGAGTGTTATTTAAATTATGAATTTAAATACTGTTATTATTATTAATTTGAATTTATTTATTTAATTAATTAAGTGAGACTTGATTAATTATATACATATTAGAATTCAAATTTAATAATAATATAAATCTGAAATATGAATGGGTTTTAAAAGGTCCAATCAGATTAGGGTTTTGGCCCAAGTCCCTCTCTCCCATATATATACATAAAGATGTATAGTTTACGGTAATAGTTTTTATAATTTCGTTTTTGAGAAAAACCCTAGCAGCTCTACGTTTTTTAGAGGCTAGAGAAGGAGAGAGACAAAGAGGCAGAAACAGGCTAGTACCTAACTCCGGTGATCGTTAGACGATACGACGTTCGTGTGGATATCGATAGAGAGCAGATCTTTATGAAGGGCTGCTGCGATTCATCGCTTCTGGACCTCTATAATCATCATAAGGAAAGCTTTAATAAGGTACATATCTGATTCTCCATAATCATCCGCCAATTATACACGGATCCTGCGTTTGGGATTCGTTATTTTTTTTGTATTTAGTGTAATTCCGCTGCGTATATATGCCCGAATCCCAACAATAACTGTTTACCATGACTATGAAATCTGGTAAATGGATGTCAAAACCGCTTTCTTAAATGGGAGCCTTGAAGAAGATGTGGATGTGTATATGACACAGCCTGAAGGTTTTGTTGATCCAAAGAATGTTGGAAAGGTATATAAGCTGCGTCGATCCATTTATGGATTGAAATAAGCCTCAAGGAGATGAAACATTAGTTTTGATAAAATTGTCAAAGAGTTTGGGTTTATTCAAAATGAAGATGAACCATGTGTTCACAAGAAGGTAAGTGGGAGCAATGTGACATTCCTAGTATTATATGTTTATGATATATTAATAATAGGGAATGACATTTCTTCTTTACAGGTTGTTAAGACTTGGTTGAGTAAGAATTTCTCAATGAAAGACTTAGACGAAGCGACTTATATTTTAGGTATCAAGATCTATAGAGATAGATCAAGAAGAATGATCACCCTAAGTCAGAGTACATACATTGATAAAGTTTTGCATCGATTTGGGATGCAAAATGCTAAAAGGGGATTTGTCCCTATGTCTCATGGGATATCGATCTCAAAAGATAACAGTCCTAAATCATTGGATGATAAGGACCGTATGAGTAAAGTTTCATATGCTTCAGCAATTGGTTCCATAATGTATGCAATGATATTTACTCGTCCTGATGTCTCGTATGCTTTGAGCATGACGAGTAGATACCAGTCTAATTCAGGTGAAGGTCACTGGACAACATTCAAGAATATTCTTAAGTACTTGAAGAGGACTAAAGATCAATTCTTGGTATATGGAGGAGAAGATAAGCTGGTTGTAAAAGGTTACACCGACGCTAGTTTCCAGACAGACAAGGATGATTCGATTTCTCGGTCTGGGTTTGTGTTTTGTCTAAATGGAGGTGCTGTAAGCTGGAAAATTTCAAAGCAAGAGATGGTTGCCGATTCTACAATGGAGGCTGAGTATATTGCTGTCTGTGAAGCAGCCAAGGAGGTTGTTTGGATTCAGAAATTTATTGTAGGTATTGGTGTGGTTCCTTCAGTCGCAGATCCGATAGATTTATACTGCGATAATAATGGAGCCATTTCGCAAGCTAAGGAACCAAGGTCTCATTTCCAAACAAAGTATATACTCAGACGATATCATCTTCTTCGAAAGATTAATAATCGAGGGGATATACATATATGTAAAGTGCATACAAATGACAACATTGCAGATCCACTGACCAAGGCTTTGTCGCAGCAAAAGCACGAAGGTCATACTAGTTCCATGGGTATTAGATACATGAGAGATTGACTCTAGTACAAGTGGGAGATTGTTAGTATTGGTGTCCTAGAGACAATACTTTTAATGTTTTATTGAAAACAATTATGTTATGTGATTATTTAATTAATATTTATTATATCTTTATTTACTGCGTCATAATTTGAAAGAATAATAAATGTCCTTGGAATATTAATACGTAATATATATCTTTAAGTATGTGACTTAAAAATGAGATTATATGAATAGTATTTTATTCCTAAAATTCTCTAGTCAAGTATTATTATTTAAGGACAGTAATAATGCAATAAGACTAGTATGTTTGTTGACAGATGACCACATCTCATTAGTCATAGGTATGGTGATACTAAAGTCAAGAACGTAAGTATATGTATCAATACATGACACTGGAAAGACCCGCCGTGAGATTCTACATGTTAATAAGTGTCATAAGAAATCTCATTGTGTTAATGATGTAATGATCCTCTAACTTGAAATCATTATATTTCTATACGAGAATTAATATACTTTGATTACACTCAAAGTTACCTTTAACCGGGTAATGATAAAGGTGGACATTGGGTATGCTATGAATCATATGAGGAATATGAATGATAGATATAGGATTTAACTCTCCAATTCTAGGAGTGATATTATTGGCCTCTTGATTGAGTGAGACTATGAAATGCATGACCATGCTCAAATATTGATTTGTTTAAATAGTCTACTCATTAATCAAGGAAACCGAGATTAAACGTTGAAGAGGATGACACTATACATGCCTCGAGTTTGATCTACAATATAAGGTTAAAAGGATTATATTACATGGAACATTATTCACAAAAGGTTTAATTAAATCACTAATTATTATTGTTACTTGGGTAACAATGATGTATTACTAGATGCCACTCATTGTTTATAATTTTATTATTAGATAATAAAATTATTGCCAACGTAATAATAACCTAAAGGGTCACACACAAAGAACGTCAAAATGGAGGTTTATTTAAATTATGAATTTAATAAGTATTATTATTATTCGAATTTAATTATTGAATTAATTAAGTGGGACTTGATTAATTATATTAGAATTCAGATTTAATAATAATAACCCAAAATCAGAATGGGTTTTGGAAACCACATGGATTAGGGTTAGGCCCAAAATCTCTCTCTCCCCTATATATACATAATGATGTAAAATATTTAGGTTTAATCATCAGATTTCGTTTTAGAGAAAAACCCTAGTTGCTCAACATCAAGAGAGGGTAGAAAGAGAGAGAGAGAGAGAGAGAGAGAGAGAGAGAGAGGCAAGCAATTCAGCTAGTACCGACTCCGGTGATCGTAGGACGATCGGACGTTCGTGTGGACTTTGTTGGAGAACAGATCTTTGCAACAAAAGGGCTGCTGTGATTCATTTTTCTGGACCTCTATTAAACAGCATTCAGAAAGTTTTGTTAAGGTACAGACTTCTTCACCATAATCATCCAAAGTTATATGTGGATCCTGCGATAGGGTTTTGTTTTTTATTATTTTATGTTATATCCGCTGCGTTTTCATGCCCGAAACTCTTCAACCGCTTGTGACTTCTCCGACGATTTAGAAATCAAACCATTGACGAATACTGAAATGGATTATTTGATCAAGGAAAAATTGAGAATCTCTTTATGATGGGATCATGATCGTTTATATAAACATTAAAATCTCTAAATACATATTAAGGTAATCGGATGCCTTCCAATATTTAATACTCGTCAAGATCTAGATTGAGAAGGAGTGGGTTTGCCAAAGCATGGTGCTCTTATCAATCATGAGAATACGTGATAAGTAAGTGTACTTAGTTTGTTAAAACGTTGGGTCTAACTTAACTAAATCATCACAATAGGATTGTGGGTTTAGATGCATAGAGTTTGGTGAGATTTATTAGATAAATGCGTACAAAGGGTTGATCCACCAAACTTTCCAAGAGTTATATTTGATATAATCGACAAATATTGTCTACCTAAATAGTCATGTTTTGAGTGTATTAGCCAACGCTATCTTAAAACATGGATGAAATATGAATCTTGGCTCACTAGAAAGATTGAAAGAAATGTTTTCCGAATTAATAGTTAGGGCTATTAGTTTGATAAAAATAGTGGGAGGTATATGGTGATATACCATAATCACTTAAACATAATTAATATTAAGTCTATAATCTATTTTATTTTATATACTTTAATATTGTATATATCAAATGATAAACACAAATAACTTCTCTATACGATCAGTTCTTGAGAAGGACAAATTGACGAGAACAAATATCCTCGACTGACATAGGATCTTGGGGATCATCCTCGGGCACCACGATGTTAGTCAAATCTCTTCCCCTGCTATTAAAGCTGAGAATGTAACATGTGCAAATGATAGTGCTTATTGGAAGTAAATTGATGTTGCGACTGATGTTTCATGTCTGATACTTGCAAATATGAGTGCTGAGCTTAAGAAGCAACACGAGCATATAGATGCTTGTGAGACAATTAAGCACCCTTCAAGGATATTTGAGGGACAGACTCTTCAAGATATATTTGACGATTAAAGGGTATTATACACTTACAAGTAGGGAGAGTGAGACCCGGTTACACCACATGTTCTAAAGACTATAGGGTATAATGAGTACCTTGACATTTTGGGTTTCCAGATTGGTCTGGAGGCTCACCTAAATTTGATCTTATAATCTTTGGATAAAAAATGTTCTTAATTTGTTATGAACAACAAAATGAATAAGATTGGTGAAACACCTATTGAGTTGCTAAGCATGTTGAGAACTGCTGAAAGCAACATGATAAATGCATGAACTACTACTATAATGATGGTAAACATAGGGAATGCAAAAGGGAAATGAAAATGGAAAGGCAATGAGAAGATTTGATCTAGTTTCCTTGTCAAATCAAAGTCCAATCCCAAAATAGGCACTAAAGTCTGAATGAGGTGTTGACAAAGAAGACGATTGTCGCTTCTATGAAAAATCGGGAAACTGGAAATTAAACTGTCATGCTTATTTGGAAGATCGAAAGAAGTTGATCAGTAAGGGTCAAGCTTCGAGTATCAGGTTGGAATTGGAGTAAAGGTAGTTTCTCTGGTTGAAGGAACTCGTTACTTAATTTTTAGCCTACAAGGAAAATTTAGAACTTGATAATTGCTATAACATGCTTGCAATTAGTAGAGACATTATATTAGTTTCTTGTTCGGACAAGAAAGTCTTTTTCATTTTAATTAAATAACAAGAGTTGTTTATTCTATTTCGATGACGAGGCTTATAATGTTGCACAACTAGTTAACAATTTATATGTTCTAAAGTGACTCAAATCAAACATTACCTTTGGCACTGTCGTTGAGGCCATATTAATGAGAAACGCATTTCCAGAATACATAAGGATGAATTCTTGGATAAGTTTGATTATGAATTATACAAAAGGATACGAATCTTGGTTTATTTGGTAAAATGACTAAAACTCCTTTTACCGGACATGGTGAAAGGGTCACTGAATGAGTGTGACTTATACATAGTGATGTATGTTGTCATATGCGTACGATGACAAAAGGTAGCTTTTATTAATTTCATAAAATTTACTAATTATTTTAGTAGATACGGATATATGTATCTTTTGAAGAATAAATCCGAATCATTTGAAAATTTCAAAGACTATGAAGTAGAAAATATCAAAGAAAAGGTTTTTTGATAGGAGGGATCACACCTTATTGGACATAGTATTATCAATGTTGAGTCAAAGAATCTTTCAATTAGTTTCTGGGGCTACGCCCTGGAGACGTCTGCTTATACACTTAACCAAGTTCCTACTAAAACGGTTCAGAAGACTCCGTATGAGATATGGACTGAGAAACATCATATAATGTCATTTAGGAAAGTTTGAGGAAGTGAGGCATTTGTGAAACTTCTAACTTCTGACAAGCTAGGACGTAAATCAGACAAATGTAACTTTATAGGATACCTAATTGAAATAAAGGGTTATTCTTTCTATAATCCTTCCGAGAACAAAGTGTTTGTTGCTCAAACTGCAGTGTTCCTTGTAAGAGAAATGTTTTCTAAGAAATACAGTGGGAGGATAATAGATCTCGATGAAGTTCGAGACCCACATGGTAACATTGAACCAATGGAGGAACCTGAGCAGAATGTAGAAGAAAATAATACTACTAAAAAAACACAGGTTTTTCATAGGTCTAGTAGGATTCACCATGAGTCCGAGATATATTATGGATTTCTCTTGACTCGAGATGGTGATGTGATGCTTGTGGACGAAGATGAGCCTCTCACCTACCAAGACACTATGAACACTCCAGATTATAAGAGATGGATAGATGCCATGAAATCTGAGATGAAATCCATGTATATTAATCAAGTATGGACTTTGGTTGATCCACCTGAAGGGGTAAAACCTATAGGGTGCAAGTGGGTTTTTAAGAAGAAGACCAACATGGATGGTAACGTACAGACCTATAAGGCACGATTGCTGGCAAAAGGTTTCAAACAAATTCATGGTATTGGCTATGATGAGACCTTTTCACCAGTGGTTATGGTCAAGTCCATCAGGATTTTGTTTGCCATAGCTGCTTACTATGACTATAAAATCTAGTAAATGGATGTCAAAATCGCTTTCTTAAATGAGAGCCTTGAACAAGATATGGATGTGTGCATGACACAGCCTGAGGGTTTTGTTGATCTAAAGGATGCTGAAAAGGTATGTAAGTTACGTCGATCCATTTATGGATTAAGATAAGCCTCGAGGAGATGGAACATTCGTTTTGATGAAACTGTCAAATAGTTTGGGTTTATTCAAAATGAAAATGAACCATGTGTTTATAAGAAGGTTAGTGGGAGCAATGTGGCATTCCTAGTACTATATGTGGATGATATATTATTAATAGGGAATCACATTCCTTCTTTACAGGTTGTTAAGACTTGGTTGAGTAAGAATTTCTCAATGAAAGACTTAGGCGTGCGACCTATATTTTAGGGATCAGGATCTATAGAGATAGATCAAGAAGAAGAATCGGCTTAAGTCAGAGTACATACATTGACAAAGTTTTGCATCGATTTGGGTTGCAAGAGGCTAAAAGGGGATATGTCCCAATGTCTCATGGGATATCGATCTCGAAAGAAAACAGTCCTAAATCATTGGATGATAAGGACCGTATGAGTAAAGTTCCATATGCATCGTCAATTAGTTCTATAATGTATGCAATGATATGTACTCGTCTTGATGTCTTGTATGCTTTAAGCTTGACGAGTAGATACCAGTCTAATCCAGGTGAAGGTCACTGGACGGCAATCAAGAATATTCTTAAGTACTTGAAGAGGACTAAAGATCAATTCTTGGTATATGGAGGAGAAGATAAGCTATTTATAAAAGCTTACACCGATGCTAGTTTCTAGACAGACAACGATCATTTAGTTTTCCTGTCTGATTTTGTGTTTTATCTATTTAAATTGAGATGTTGTATGCTGGAATGGTTCACAGCAGAGACATTTGTTGATTCTACAATAGAGTTTGAGTATATTGATGCTTATGAAGCAGCCATGGAGACTGTTTGAGCATGTACTTAGGAGATATCACCTAATTAATGAGATTAATGATCACGGATATATATATATATGTAAAGTGCATACTAACAATAATATTACAGACCCATTGACTAAGGCTTTGTCGCAGCAGAAGCACGAAAGTCACACTAGTTCCATGAGTATTGGATACTTGGGTAATTGGCTCTAGTGCAAGTGGGAGATTGTTAGTAATTGTGCCCTAGAGACAATTACTTTTATATTTTAAGGAAAATATTTTATTATTAAGGATTATGTTTTATTGATTATTATTTATTTATTATATTTTATTTACTGCGTAATAAATTGAAAGCATAATAAATGTCCTTGGAATTTTGAAACGTATTATATATCTTTAAGTATGTGACTTCAAAATGAGATTATATGAATAGTATCTTATTCCTAAAATTCCCTAGTCGAGTATTATTATATAAGGACAATAATAATACAATAAGACAATTATGTTTGTTGAGAGATGACCACATCTCATTGGTCATATGTATGGTGATACTAAAGTCAAGAAATAAGTGCATGTCTCAATGAATGGCACTGGAATGACCCGCACTGAGATTCTACATGTTAATAAGTGTCATAAGAAATTCTCACTGTGATAATGATGTAATGATCCTCTGACTTGAAATCATTATATTTCTATACGAGAATTAATATACTTTGATTACACTAAAAGTTACCTTTAACCGGGTGATGATAAAAGTGGACATTGGATATACTATGAATCGTATGAGAAATATGAATGATAGGTAAATGATTTAACCTTCCTATTTAGGAGTGATATTATTGGCCTGTTGATTGAGTGAGACTATAAAATGCATGGCCGTGCTCAAATGTTGATTTGTTTAATAGTCTACTCATTGATCAAGGAAACCTGGATTAAACGTTGAAGAGGATAACACGATACATGCCTCGAGTTTGATCTATGATATAAGGTTAAAGAGATTATATTACATGGAACATTATTCAGGAAATGCTTAATCAAATCTCTGATTTTATTATTATTAATTGGGTAGCAATGATGTATTACTAGATGCCGCTAATTGTTTACAATTTTAATTAGATATTAAAATTGTTGCCAACGTAATAATAATCTACAGGGTCACACACAAAGAATGCTTGAAGGAGAAATAATTTAAATTATGAATTTAAATTAAATAAATAATTTATTTTATTTATGATATTAATTAAGTATGACTTAATTAATTATATAAATAAAATAAATGAATTACTTAAATTAATTCCAAAATTAGTAATTAATTAATTAAGTAAGACTTAATTAAATAATTTGGAATTTTGGATTAGTATTAATTATAATTAGATTATAATTAGAAAACTTATTCATCTCTCTATATAATCTCTTTATGAGCTGATTTAATAGTAAGAGACACATATTTATCTAAAACCCTAGCCGTTTTGAGAGAAAAGGAAGATAGAGAGATAAGCAGTTTTCGAGTGCTAGTACACATCAATCCTTCATGAAAAGTGTTCGTGTGGATACCGTAGAGCGTAGATCGCGTGAGCGGGGTACTTGGTGATTAAACAAGCTTTGAACCTCCATTAATCTTCCATTGATGAACTGTTAAAGCTTTTAAGGTATTTGTTCTTAATCTCTGAATTAAATATCATGTTTCGCATGGATCCTGTGTTTGGCTTTCGTTTTTGTATTTATTTTCGCATTTATTCCACTGCGTTTATGCCTCGAAACCCTTCACTTTGTTGGCTATGATGCATGATCCAGTTGTAAACTACACACCATTTCCATTATCACACAGTTGACTAATACTGAGTAAATTATGCTTCAATCCATCAACTAGTGCTACAGGTTCAATGATAACATTTTCTTTTGTAATTGAGCCATATCCCAGAGTAAAACCTTTGTTGTTATCTCCAAAAGTAACTCCTGGGCCAACCTTTTCCTCAAATTTTGTGAGCAGGGACAAATCTCCAGTCATGTGCCTAGAACATCCACTATCCAGATACTAGAGATTTTTCTTTATGTTTCCCTGCACACACACAAAACAATCAAGTTGTTTTTGGTACCCAAGTTTCCTTGGGTCCTCTTTTATTAGTTACAGCCTGAGCCTTGGTTACCAACTTTGGTTCATTTTGTTTTGGTGGGTTTAAATCCACTTTAACTATGGGAGTTGGCTTTTGGGGCTTAGACACCTTGAAACTCATGGCAGAATTTTCATGCATTTCATTATCTACATTAGGCATGTTCCATGACATACCAGGCATGTTTATATTGGCATATGCAAAGAAGGGATTATACATGTATGAAACTTGTGCATAAGGCATATGAACATTAGGTGCAACTAAATTAGAAGATATGGCATTCATGAGAATAGGATTGGTAAGCATGGCATTTGTAGTCATGGCATGTGCATTTAAATCATTTAAAGATATAGATTTCTTTTCTTTCTTGCATTGCATAGACAAATGATTTACACTACCACATTTAGCACACACCTTTCTTGGTGCATACATATCTGGAGTATAATTGTTGTGCTTGTTTATGCCTACTATACCATTCCTATTCTTTTTCTTTTTCTCAGACTTAGGTTGGATAATTTCCACAGGTGCTATCTCTTCTAATTTATCTTTCAATTGTTTCTTGGATAAGCTACCTATGTTGATCTTCTCAACCTTAGCCTCAACTTGATTTTTAGTTTCCTTAAAAAACTTAATAGGGGTGCTAAATTTGTTCTTCTTATTATCCATTGATGATTTACTTGTCGATGGATGCTTATCAATTGATTCAGCATCAATCGATTGATAATCTTTATCAGTTGATGAGGGATTAGTAGTCGATTGATCTTTATCCATTGAAGTATCAATCAATGGTTTGCCTATTGATTTAGGGGATTCTCCTAGAATATCTATACCCTGAACATCAATAATTTATTTAGCAGTTTTAACAGACATATTCCATTTATTAATGGTTTCAATTTCTTCAGCCAATTGTGAAAGGCATATGACTAAGGCCTATTTGTAATAATTAGATGACAACTCAACTTGAAAGGCATATGACTAGGCCTATTTGTAATAATTAGATGACAACTCAACTCTAACTAATAAAGTGAAGTAAATAACAAACACCGAACAGGAATCAAGACGAAGACAGTCAACTAATCACAAAGGATCCAAGTATCAGAAGTATTTTTATTGGGTTGCTACTCAACACTGGAAGAAGTTCATTTATATATTCAAGCGTTAGTGAAAATAATAATTGTGGTAGTACTTCTATAGAAGACAGAAGGTACAGAAGATTTCAAGTGATTACTACAGTAGATTCCAGAAGAAGATTGAAATCAGTGAAGCAGAAGAAATGACAGAAGGCCTCTATTTAAAAGTAATTAAATGGAGAATATTTATTAGTATGACACAAATGAACCAGACAGTACATTTGTGTGTCAACTAAAATAATATTTATTCTTCATTTAAATCAAGAGGTTTCAAGATCAGAGACAAAGAGAAATCAAGAAGACTGCAGTTTAATCGGATCTCTATAATATTTTAATTCTACAATCTAAGTAAATTAATTATTTAATTTATGATTAATTAAATTAATTCAAGTTGAATTTAATTTAATTTATAAATTATTTAATTAATTTAAGAAGAATTAATTTATTAGAAAAGAAATGAATTTATATGACTTATATATATATATTTCGAATATGAATTAAATAAGTCATACCGAGTATGACTTGAATAAGTCATACCGAATATGACTTAAATAAGTCATACCGAGCTATATATATATATGTTAAATAAGTCATACCGAGTTTTCTTTTAGAAAAGGTCATGCTGAGTTGATTTTGTTTAATTAAAATAAGTCATACCGATTTATTTAATTAAATAAAATCCGGATATGACTTTCAAAAGGTCATACCGAACTTTTGATAAGTCATACCGAGTTCTAATAAGTCATACCGACCGAAAATATGTCATGCCCAGTTTTTAAATGTCATACAAGGGTTAAAATAAGTCATACAGACTTATTTTTTTGAAATTAAGTCATACTGAAAAAGGTCATAGCAGCATTTTTTATTCTCTATAAATATGAGAATCAGCCTTCACTTTTCAGTTGTTCAATTGTTAAGAAGTTAGAAAATCAGATCAAATTCAGTAATTTATCTGCATTGTAATATTCACAGATTTCTGTGCTGAGTTTGGAATATAATTGTTAAACGCGAACAGTTCATGTCAAAATCGTTCTAAGCTTTTTAACAGTTATATAATCTTTCTACTTATTAATCTTTGTAATACTAATCAAGTTTAAATTATATCTTTCACTTGAACAGTATTTCATTATAATTAATATTTCGCGAGCAGTTAAAATAATATTTTAAATCCAATTATTCTACGATTATTTTCAGATATTGTATTCAACCCCCCTTCTACAATATCAGGGACCAACAATTGGCATCAGAGCTGGTTGATATAGTTAATATTAGATCCAATCCAAAAATTCCGCAACTCATACAGATCTCAAAAATTATTTTAATTCGAAATAATTTTTTATTCAAAATAATTTTTTTTCTGAAAAATTATTTTTGATCAAAAATTGTTTTAAGTCAAAAATTAAAATATTTTTTGAAACACTTAATTTTTAATCTTATTAAAGATGAGTACCCAGAAAGTGACTAGTATTAAAATTCAACAGTTCGACAGAGAACACTACAACTTGTGGAAACAAAAAATGCTACTGTTTATCGGGATTGCAAATCCCAAGTACGCATTAATAATGGCCAAAGGTGTTGAGCTCCCTATATCAGTTGTTCTTGAACATACAGTAGATGGGGTCGTAATTCCCCACAGACAGTTTCCGAAAAGTCCGGCAGACTATACAGATGAGGAAACAGAAGCTGTGTCCCTTGATAATAACCTGAAGCTCATATTAATTGAATCCCTAGACTACATCATGTACAACCAAGTAGTCAATTGCAAGAATGCAAAACAGATCTGGGAAACAATTGAAATTATCAATGAGGGAACTGAAGAAGTTAAGGAGAATAGACTGGAGATCCTGACCACCCAATATGAGCAGTTTAGATCCAACCCTGGTGAGGGTATCTCTGAGGTGTTTCAGAGACTAAACAAACTGATAAACGAGCTCAACATGAATGGAAAGTTTTATCAGAACTAAGAGGTGAACAAGAAGTTTTTACTGACCTTACCAGAGCATCTGGAGCACAGGATTGCAGCCATCCGGGAATCTAGGGACATGAAAGAAGTAACCCTAGAAAGACTCTACGGAGTTTTAAAAACTTATGAGCTGGAACAGATCCAAACCATAGAGATGTACGGTAGAGGTAAGGTACTGAGTTCCTCCAAGGCATTAATGGTAGAAGCACCAGAAAAAGAAGAACTAAAGGCTGTTGCACCTTCTAACAGTTCAACAGAGTATGTGATTCCAGAACTTGGACATACTGCTGACAAACAAGAAGATGGTGATTTCTACTCATTGGAAGAACTAGATCAGCTGGAAGATGAATCTCTAGCTATGGTTGCCAGGAAGTTTGGCAACATGAGATTCCGAAGAAACTCCTCTTTCAGAAGTAAGCCTAATTTTGGAAGATTCCAAAAAGGAGGTTCTTCAACAGCAGTATCAAAAAGCGGCTACAAGACCGACTTAGTTGATAGAAGCAAGTTTCGTTGCTTCAACTGTAATGAGATAGGCCACTTTGCAACTGAGTGCAAGAAGCCTAAGCAAGGGAAGAAGAGAGAGTCTTACGAAGAGCTCAAGGAGAAATATGATGCGCTCGTGAAAAAGCATCAAGGAAAGTCCTATCTAGCAGCAGGCAAAAGCTGGGATGACTCAGATAACGATGATGAGGAAGAGCTGGGAAATCTTGCTCTTATGGCTTCATCAGAGGAATCACTGTCTCCCACCCGTGACAGAGGAATAGAGGTAAATCCTTCTTGTCCTAAGATGTTTGCTTTGCTAGGTAAAGAACTAGATGGTGAAAGAGATAAAGTTAAGAAACTCAGACTCAAAGTCAAAGAGTTAATTGATGAGACTGAAGTTCTTAAACAGTTAAAAAGAAATCATGACAAGTTGACTGTTAAGTTGACTGAAGACTTAGATGTTCAAGTCAGCAAAGTCAGTTGTCATGTTGTAGTAGAAACTAATCTCAGAAACCAAATTGAAGAAGAAAAGAAGAAGTATCTTGCATATAAGAATTCCTCATATATTGTTAAGAACCTAGTTGACCAACAAGAAATAAATCGTAAAGTTGGAATAGGCTTCGAGTATAACAAATCTGTAGGAAAGCCAAGCAACATAACCCCCTTTAGAAAAAGTGCTGTAGAAAGGGGTATCCCACAAGTTGTTAAAGACACACCGAAACCTCTCTTCATAACACCGATAGCTGAACCCATCCTTGAGAGCTCTGTACTCATTGCATATGAAATGCAGTTGGAAGATCTTGAGGAAGAGAAGAAGAGAGGAGAACAGGTTAAGGACATAAAAGGAGTTAATGTCCATAGAGAAAAATGTGCACCAGAGACCCCAGTGAAAGATGTGGGAACTTCTGATTCCCCCAGACCTGGTGTAGGTGCAAAAGACTTAAAAAATAAAATGAACAGACCCAACACATTTGTGAACAGTAGGAACAGTAACAATAAATTTCATTCTACTGAAAACTTCAAATCTGCTGAGAAAATTGAAGTAAAATCTGTTAAGCCTCCTACTGTATTGAATAACATGCCTACTATTGATGCTTTCCATAGACCATGTGGTATAATGAATTGCATGTTATGTGCTTTTAATGCTATGAATGCTTACTTTAAACGCATGATAGCTAAGAAAGATAACATGACACCTAGACAGCACATCAATAGTAAATTTGTTAAACCCAAGACTGCGACTCCTTCACCTGAGAAGAAGGAATCATATATTCCTAAGTCTAAACAGAAAGTTGTTAAGACTGTCTATAGGAAGGTAGGAGCAGTCAAGGAAGAAAATGATGTTATTCGAAAAGGATCTGTTGTCAAAGCAGACAAAGGTCAATTCTTTAAGTATGCCGGGCCCAATCAATTTTGGGCTCCGAAGACGAATTAATCCGTTTGATAATTGCAGGGAGTTAAACAGGTAAACCGAGTTATATGGATCCTGGACAGCGGATCGTCAAGGCATATGACCGGAGATAGAGCCCTGCTATCAGACGTGGTTGAGAGAGCTGGCCCAGTCGTCACCTTTGGAGATAACAGCAAAGGAATGACTACGGGATATGGCAAGTTAAATACAGGAAATGTTATCATTGAAAATGTCTCTTTGGTGGAAGGACTTAAGCACAATCTACTCAGCGTCAGTCAATTCTGTGATAGAGGTTACAAAGTAAACTTTATCAAGGAGAAGTGCTTAATAGCTCATTCTAAAGAAGACAGACTAGCCTTGCGTGGAGTAAGGAAAGGAAACTTGTACGTAGCTGATTTCAACTCGGGAACTGAAGATGAAGCAAACTGTTTTTATTCAAAAGCTTCAACAGAAGAAATTTGGCTATGGCACAAGAAGCTCTCACACTTGAATTTCAAAAGAATGAACTCTCTAGTCAAGAGGGATTTGATGAGAGGACTGCCTCCGATGGAATTTACACAAGAAGGATTGTGTGAGGCATGTCAGAAAGGGAAGTCAAAGAAAGCAACTCACAAAGGAACAGACACTACGAATATCACTGAACCACTTCAACTCCTTCACATGGATTTATTTGGTCCAGTAAATGTTCTGTCTATGTCAAGGAAGAAATACGCCTTAGTGATTGTGGATGACTTCACAAAATATACATGGGTTTTATTCTTGAACTCTAAGGATGAAACTCCACATTTGGTGATTGATCATATAAAGCTGATTGAGTTAGATTCAAAGTTATTTGTCTGGGCAATCAGATCAGATAATGGAACAGAATTCAAAAATGAAGTTCTGAATAACTTCTGCTCAGACAAGGGAATAACAAGGCAATACTCAGCACCAAGAACTCCGCAACAAAATGGAGTTGTAGAAAGGAAAAATCGAACCCTGATTGAAGCTGCAAGGACTATGCTAAGTGAATCAAGGTTACCTATCTACTTCTGGGCTGAAGCAGTTAATACAGCTTGTTATACTCAGAATCGAACTCTGATCAACAAAGATCATATGAAAACTCCCTATGAATTAATGGCTGGCAAGAAACCTACTCTCAAGTACTTTCATGTATTTGGAGCCAAATTTGAGGCCAAGGCACATGAAGCTATTTTTGTCGGATACTCAAGAAGAGCATATAGGGTATACATAATTGATCAGCACCAAGTGAAGGAAAGTGTCAATGTAACTTTTGATGACAGTAAACTCCCAAGTATCCAAACTGAAGATTCTTCTGAGTCATTAAAATTTGATAATTATCCAGACTCACATTCTGATGACGAAGAAGAACCTGAGGTTGCAGCAGGAAATAATGACAACAATGATGGTAATGATCCAGGTAATAGTGGTGGAAACAATGACAACACTTGAGATTCTACTAATACCAGTGGTGGATCAACAAGTCATCCTGGCAGCAACTCAGGGGGAGATGAAAGATCAACTGGCACAATACAACATCTCAATGAATTTCAAGGCGAATCATCAAGATCAAACCTACCAAGGGAAAGGATATGGAGTAAAGATCATCCCTTTGAATTAATCATAGGTGATCCATATGTTGGAGTAAGAACCAGAAGTGCAACTTCAAATGAGTGTTTATTTTCAGTTTTTCTATCTCAAGAAGAACCAAAGAAGATTGAAGAGGCATTAATTGATCCAGATTGGGTTCTTACCATGCAAGAAGAGCTCAATCAGTTCGAAAGACAAGAAGTCTGGACATTGGTACCCAGGCCTAAAGATAGATCTGTTATTGGCACAAAATGGGTATACAGGAACAAGTTAGACGGTGATGGCATTGTTACAAGAAACAAAGCCAGGCTGGTGGCAAAGGGTTACTCCCAGGAAGAGGGAATTGATTATGACGAGACCTACGCACCAGTTGCAAGACTTGAAGCCATCAGGATATTTCTGGCATTCGCAGCACATTCCAATTTTAAAGTCTATCAAATGGATGTGAAGAGTGCATTCCTGAACGGAAAGCTAGAAGAGGAAGTTTATGTGGAACAGCCCCCTGGCTTTGAAAATCCAGAGTTTGCTGATTTTGTGTACTTTCTTTTCAAAGCTCTCTATGGACTCAAGCAAGCACCGAGGACATGGTATGACACTCTCTCTGAGTTTTTACTTGAAAATCGTTTCACTAGAGGTGTCATAGATAAAACTCTCTTTTACAAATTACATAATAAAGATATGATATTTGTCCAAGTTTATGTTGACGATATTATATTTGGTTCTACTAACGAAAACTTGTGCAAGAGATTTGCTAAGTTAATGCAGAGTAGATATGAGATGAGCATGATGGGTGAGCTGTCATTCTTCCTTGGATTACAAGTAAAGCAAAAGGAAGATGGGATTTTTATTTGCCAATCAAAGTACGTAAGGGATCTTCTCAGAAAATACAGTCTAGAAGATTCTTCACCGGCAAAAACCCCAATGCCAACAGCCACGAAGCTTGACAAAGATGAAACTGGTAAGAAAGTTGACATCACAAGCTACAGAGGTATGATAGGCTCTTTATTATATCTAACTGCTAGTAGACCCGACATAATGTTTGCAACTTGCTTATGTGCAAGGTTTCAATCTGACCCAAGAGAATCTCATCTAATAGTTGTTAAACGAATTTTTAGATATCTAAAGGGTACACCAGATCTTGGAATTTGGTACCCTAAGGATACAGGTTTTGACCTAATAGGCTATACAGATTCAGATTATGCAGGGTGCAGGATGGACAGGAAAAGTACTTCTGGAAGCTGTCAGTTTCTAGGACGACGGTTAATATCCTGGTACAGCAAGAAACAACACTCAGTATCTACCTCGACAGCCGAAGCAGAATACATTGCGGCAGGTAGCTGTTGTGCACAAATCTTGTGGATTAGGAATCAGCTAAATGACTATGGACTTGCATTGAACAAAATTCCAATTTTCTGCGACAACACAAGTGCTATAGCTATTTCCAACAATCCTGTTCAACATTCGCGAACCAAGCACATTGACATTAGGTATCACTTTATCAGAGAGCATGTCATGAACGGAACTGTGGTGCTACATTTTGTACCCACAGAAGATCAATTAGCCGACATCTTCACAAAACCACTTGATGAATCCACTTTCTCAAAGCTGGTTAGTGAATTAGGGATGTTAAACCATGGCTAAATTTTTGGTTGCTAGGAAATTAATTTAAGCTCATAAATATTAAATGTTAATATTTAAAGAGTTTATGAGACTTGAATTAATAAAATCCTAGAGCTTATGAATTTTTGGAAAATTATCTTAAGATTAAATCAATATTCTTAAAAGATAATTATTTCAATTAGAACATAAGTATTTTTGTTTAAATTTAAGCATTTATAAGCATTTATGTAAATTAATGTATATATTTTACTAATTATTAGTGTACTTTAAAATAAATAATTATGTGATTAGTTATCCAATTAATTTAATTATTAAATTAATCCAGCAATGAGTTAATTTAATTCTTAAAATTAATTAGAATAATTAATAATGTAAATAGTTATTTATTTTATATCTTTAATAATTTATTACTATGTATGTTATTATTATTTATCTCATAATTTCTGATTGTTAATATTTATTGTATATATGTATTATCTCAGCATGACTTTTTAAGCAAAATTCTCGGTATGACATTTATTCTTAAAACTCGGCATGACTTTTTTTGTTTATTAAAAAGTCATACCGAGAATTAAGAATTAAGTCATACCGACCCAACTCATATTGTTTTATATAAATAAAACTCGGTATGACTTTTAATAAGTCATACCGAGATATGTTTTTTTTAAAAGGTCATACTGAGTTTGAACATGTTCTTTTTATTCAAAAAAAAAGTCATACTCAGCACTTAGTTACATATACACACGCTGTTTATCATACACACACGAACAGGCGAACTGCTCTTTAACAAAAAATCGGTCGATTAACAACCATTACAACTGATTCCAGTTGCCATTTCGTGATTACAAGCATCTTTGCTTGCTAGTGTGTTAAAATTGATTAAAACCAAGCAAACCTCTGCCCGATTTTCGTAAAAATCGAACTATTTGCTCTTGTTCTTGGACTAAATCAGTTAGGTTCGTTTTGTTTTGGTAAAGAGAGTGCTGGGTAGTAATTTGTTGATTAAAGTTGATTTGGGTTTTATTAGAAATTAGGGTTTCCAATTATCAAGTGTAATTTTCGAATTTTGACTTGTAATTGTTATTTTCTTTGTAATCGCAGTTTGTTATTTAATAATTGTAATAAATAAAAAAAAATGGCTGGTTTTTGCGAAATAGTAAAAACTAATTTTGTAGGATTTTTCAATCCGGTGAATTGTTCAGTCGAGAGGTTTCGACCGTGGATCGTATTTATGAATGAACATTCACTTGTAAGAACTGCAATTACTCTGGATGCCCCGTTGCAAGTGTTAGCACTTAGGGCTATGTATTCCACTGCTAGGAATAGGAGTACTGCAGGCAGAGTTCAATTCTCATTCAGCATAGGAGATCATGAATATATGGTGACTGAAGAGGACGTGAACAGGATTTTAGGCTTTCCATCTGATAACTTCATGGATCCACCCTCTGTACCAGAAATTCTAGAGTTTTTCTATTTCATTAGATATCAGGGTGAGATCAATTTGGTAAGATTGACGAAGTCCAGATTGGTAAGCGAATGGGACTACTTCTTTGGGACGTTAGCCAAAGTTTTTGCACCCACTACAAAGAACAACTTCAACAATATATCTTCACTACTGCAAATTATAGGGTTTTCTGTGGCCCACAATAGGAGGATAAATTTTGGGAAGTTGATTCTAAAAGAAATAATAAGGAAAATGGGGAAACCAGAAAGCAGGGAACAGGACATTCAAGTCTACTATCCGAGGTTCCTGATGCTGTTCATGAATGATTTGTTGATGGAAGAAGACAAAGCCTTATTTCATAATAGTCCTGTAGAAAAATCTCCTGCTTCTCAGAACAACTTATTTGCAAGGCTCCACAACAACCCCAAGTTCGAAGATGTGCCAGTGGTAAGGACAGATTACATGGATGAGATATTAGATCACATTGCTAATCCTGTGCAGGAACAAGAGCCAGAGCAAGTGCCAATGCAAATGGATCATCCTGTGCACCTTCTACTTGAAGCTGCTCAGCATGTCGATCAAGTGGCACAAGATCAACAGGTAATATCTCACTCACAATCTTCTAGTTCAATACCTATAGATATATCCAATGCTCTGTTAGATTTATCTGTGGCGGACTATGATGGTGTTCTTACACTCCAGGATATCAGCTACGAACCTGAAAACACACAGGTTCCGCCCCCAGCTGAATTAGAGCCTCAAACAGTTTCTCCTTCATCCTCTTCTTCGCTAAAAGTCAGAAAAAGGAAGAAACCTGTCAGAATAGTTAGGGGTCTTGGTGCTAATGTGAGTGAACCCGCAGCTCTGTCTCCTCCCTTAAAAATTTCTAGAGTTGAACCTGAGACAACTGCAGCCTCAACCTATTTCGATCTATGGGATATGGATTTTGACATGGCCATCCAAGGTTCTCTAGATACACTTGCTCAACCAGGTGATCTAATTCGCTGCTCGGCTATAGCTTCAAATAGTGAGGAAAGCACACTGCTAGCTCTCACACTAGCAGGACCTCCGCTTGAAGAAATACAAACACAGGAGGGCACATTTGTTGAAGAAAATGTTTTTAATAAAAATTCGTCGGATGCCACCTATGTTGTGGACCATGACATTTTCGATGTAGTGCAGCATCAGATACCCTCCGCGGTACTAAGGAGCACCACAGACTCTCAAGAGCCTGTCATTACATTGTCTAAGGTGGTGACTCCGCTGGATCTCTTTCATTCAGTTCTCTTTCGAGAAGGTCTCGAATCCACTGGTGGATTTGAGAGGCAACCACTCCATAGAGGGAGATGGGACTCCATTCACGGAGTAGCTACGTCAGTAGCGGAGCCACTTCAAGTTAATCTTGGTGAGGACGCGCCTTCACAGGCATCAGAAGAGCATTTTGACTCTTCAAAAGCTATTGTTATATATGCAGGTACAGCTTCAGGATCTGGAAAGGAGCTAAACACGAGTGATGTGAGGCAAACTCAGAGTGAAACACATGCACAGAGTGATAGTGAGATAAACAGGAGTGCAAGTGAGATGAGTGCACACACACAGTGAACTATTATCTAAAATGGAAGCTCTCCAGAAAGAAATGCAAATTGTTCAGGCTGAGTTGGTAAAAGTAAAAGCACAAGCAGAAGAAAAATCTACATCTGCCTCTGTAACACAGCAGCTGACAATAGTACGAAAAGATGTTGATGATGTCAAAACCTCCATTCTTCTAAAAACTCAAGACATCCAGAATGTACAGAATCTTATTGCTAAAGACATGAAAGAAGTCAGCAAATTACATGAAAAGATTGATGAAGTTAAGAAAAGCTTGACATTAACAATCATTGAAAATGAAAAGATCTCTACTCAAAGATTCAGCAAACTGGATGACGGAATGACACATTTGAATGAAGGAATGAAGCAAGTCTATCTGACTATGCAGAAAATGTTGACATCTTTTGAAGCCTCTAAAACTCAAGAGGATCCCTCAACTAAGGGGGAGAAATCAAAGGAGAAAGTAGCTGGAGATGGAGGGGCTTCTACTCAAGGCAAAGGGAAAGATAAACTGTATTCTGAAGATCAATTTCAATCGTATGATCCAGAACCAGAAAAAGAGTTTTATGATCAAGAGAAATTCATTGATGACAGTGCTCATGATGAATCAAACTTTCCTGACTACTGCAGAGCTGAGGAAGAGATTGCATTTGATGAAGATTTTTTGTTTCCAGAAGAAAAAGAAGTTGATCCAGCCTATGAAGAGGCAATGAAGAAACTAAAAGAAGACATCAAGGCAAGTCATGCAAAAACTGAAAATCTGAAAGCTTTAGTCATGGAAAGAACAAAGGCTGAAAAAAAAGAAAGCCAAGAAAAGCAAAATCTCTAGGCCATAGCAGTCAGAGAAAAGAAGAGAGATGTACAGCTCAAGATTGGAAAGAAATGGGATACTGCAAGAGAAATAATGGACAAACAGCAAAAGGGTCCATTTGAAGACAAGCATCTGAAATCAATAATTGAGCGTCTAGAAAAGTCAAATGACAACATTGACAACTTCATGAAAGCTCTGAAAGAGGAAGTGGACTACATCACTATCTTAGTGGATCACATTCTTGAAGACTGGCAGATACTAGTCTACACACACAGGAATGGAACATTCAGAATTTCTTTAGAGTTTTTCAGGCAAAGAAGTTTATCAGTAATATGGACGTTTTTGAACAGAATAAAGAGGAGCTCAGAAGAAAATGAACTTCTCAGGGATAGACTTAGAGTCTTTGCCACAGCTGTTAGTCCTCAGATCTTATTTGATCCTCACGAGGTAAGATTTTTCTCAAACAAGTTGTATCAAATCATGCAGTTAAATGAGGAATCTTTTAAGGGCTACACAGTTAAGTACATGATTCAAGTTGAAAGGATGCTAAGGTCAAAAGGTTTCAAATCCCAAGCTAAAATGGATGCTGCAGAGAAGATAAGAAACTACTGTCTGTCGAAAAGAATTCATTCATACATCAGGCAAATACCAAAGATAGATTCAACACAACCATCTGATGTAAAAGAAGAGATAGTAGATCCTGTTGAACAGGAAGTACTGTGGCAGTTAGCAAGAGCTGAACAAAGAAGGTTGTATGGAGAATCCACTACAACAGAACAATCAGTATCTGAAGAAGTACCGAGGACACCTGTTCATAAAGGTTCAATCCTAGAAGAAGGTGAAGTTGATACATCAGAAGACTGAAGACTTAGATAGAACAAGATAGAAACTTTGTAATATTTGTTCAGTGCTAGAGGAACATCTATCTTGTATTTATCTTTTATGTATGAATCTGGAAAATTGTTAAATATAAAACCAGAACTTTTGTTTATTATTTACAAGTCATTAAATGTCGTACTACTTTCTTAGTTGTTAGTTGAGTTATCCTCTAGGAATTTGTGTGTTAAATGTTTAACAACAAATAGGGGGAGATTGAAAGGCATATGACTAGGCCTATTTGTAATAATTAGATGACAACTCAACTCTAACTAATAAAGAGAAGTAAATAACAAACACCGAACAGGAATCAAGACGAAGACAGTCAACTAATCACAAAGGATTCAAGTATCAAAAGTATTTTTATTGGGTTGCTACTCAACACTGGAAGAAGTTCATTTATATGTTCAAGCGTTAGTGAAAATAATAATTGTGGTAGTACTTCTATAGAAGACAGAAGGTACAGAAGATTTCAAGTGATTACTACAGTAGATTCCAGAAGAAGATTGAAATCAGTGAAGCAGAAGAAATGACAGAAGGCCTCTATTTAAAAGTAATTAAATGGAGAATATTTATTAGTATGACACAAATGAACCAGATAGTACATTTGTGTGTCAACTAAAATAATATTTATTCTTCATTTAAATCAAGAGGTTTCAAGATCAGAAGACAAAGAGAAATCAAGAAGACTGCAGTTTAATCGGATCTCTATAATATTTTAATTCTACAATCTAAGTAAATTAATTATTTAATTTATGATTAATTAAATTAATTCAAGTTGAATTTAATTTAATTTATAAATTATTTAATTAATTTAAGAAGAATTAATTTATTAGAAAAGAAATGAATTTATATGACTTATATATATATATTTCGAATATGAATTAAATAAGTCATACCGAGTATGACTTGAATAAGTCATACCGAATATGACTTAAATAAGTCATACCGAGCTATATATATATATGTTAAATAAGTCATACCGAGATTTCTTTTAGAAAAGGTCATGCTGAGTTGATTTTGTTTAATTAAAATAAGTCATACCGATTTATTTAATTAAATAAAATCCGGATATGACTTTCAAAAGGTCATACCGAACTTTTGATAAGTCATACCGAGTTCTAATAAGTCATACCGACCGAAAATATGTCATGCCCAGTTTTTAAATGTCATACAAGGGTTAAAATAAGTCATACAGACTTATTTTCTTGAAATTAAGTCATACTGAAAAAGGTCATAGCAACATTTTTCATTCTCTATAAATATGAGAATCAGCCTTCACTTTTCAGTTGTTCAATTGTTAAGAAGTTAGAAAATCAGATCAAATTCAGTAATTTATCTGCATTGTAATATTCACAGATTTCTGTGCTGAGTTTGGAATATAATTGTTAAACGCGAACAGTTCATGTCAAAATCGTTCTAAGCTTTTTAACAGTTATATAATCTTTCTACTTATTAATCTTTGTAATACTAATCAAGTTTAAATTATATCTTTCACTTGAACAGTATTTCATTATAATTAATATTTCGCGAGCAATTAAAATAATATTTTAAATCCAATTATTCCGCGATTATTTTCAGATATTGTATTCAACCCCCCTTCTACAATATCAGGGACCAACACAACTCAATCTAGAAACAGTGGTAAATAATAAATATCAAACAGGAATCAAGACGAAGACAGTCAACTAGTCACAGAGAATCAACAGAATCAGAAGTATTCAGTTGAAACTGCTACTTAACACTGAAGAAGTTCATTAATATGTTCAAGCGTCAGTGGAAAATAATCAAGTAGTAATTTCATAAGAATTCAGAAGATTCAGAAGTTTTTAAGTGACTACTACACGAAGATTCCAGAAGAAGAAGAACAGAAAAAGAAGACAGAAAAGCTAAGCAAAGACAGAAGGCCTC
Organism: Oenanthe sinensis; assembly: GCA_028671895.1. Taxonomy (NCBI): domain Eukaryota; kingdom Viridiplantae; phylum Streptophyta; class Magnoliopsida; order Apiales; family Apiaceae; genus Oenanthe; species Oenanthe sinensis. Next base: position 6,145,313 of record JAPMAC010000198.1, read on the forward strand.
TATTTCTAAATGTTAAAATACATGAAGAATATTTATTAGAGTATGACACAAATGAACGAGACAGTACATTTGTGTGTCAACTTCAATTAATAAATATTCAACATCAAGCTGAAGTGGTTCCATGACAGAAGACTGAAACGGACTAGTGAGTTGAACAAAAGTCCTGATAGTATTTTAATTCTACAATTAAAATTAAGTTAATTATTTAATTTATTTAATTAAATTAATTCAAGTCTGAATTTAATTTAATTCATAAATTATTTAATTAAATTAAGTAGAATTGATTTACTATAAAAGAATTGATTCATATGACTTGCAAGCTGAAAGAGAGGCAAGCTTAGAAAAACAGAAGCTTTGGGCCTTAGCAGAAAAGAAGAAGAAGGAAGATATTGAGATGAAGATAGGGGACATATGGGATGCAGCAAGGAGAGTCCTAGATAAAATTCAGCAAGGTCCCTTTGAAGATAGACAAATGCTTTCAGTTATCAAAAGTCTTGAAGATTCAAATGATAATCTGGATAACTTCATGAAGGCATTAAAGGAAGAAGTTGATTATATCACTGTCCTAGTGGATCACATTCTTGAAGACTGGAAACTTCTAGTCTACACTCACAGGAATGGAACAATCAGAGTATCTTTGGAATTCTTCCGAAAGAGATCACTATCAGCGATATGGGTTCTGTTAAACAAAGTAAAGAGAAGCTCAGAAGAAAATGAACTACTCAGGGACAGACTCAGAGAAATAGCAACAGCTTCTAGTCCTCAGATCTTAAATAATCCTCATGAAGTGAGATTTTTCTCAAACAAGTTGTATTAAATCATGAAGCTAGATGAGGAGTCATTTAAGGGCTACACGGTGAGGTATATGATCCAAGTTGAAAGGATGTTGAGATCAAAAGGATTCAGATCAGAAGCCAAGCTAGGTGCTGCACAGAAAATCAGGAACTACTGTTTATCCAGAAACATCAAATCTTACATCAGGCAAATGCCAAAGATAGATTCCACACAGCCTTATGATGTACAAAAAGAAACAGTAGATCCTATTGAAGAGGAAGTCATGTTTCAGCTAGCAAAGGCTCAACAGAGAAGATTGTATGGAGAGTCAACCGCAACTCCGACTGAAGCTGAAGAGGTACCCAGAACACCTGTGCACAAGAGTTCTAATCTAGAAGAAGGTGAATTGGATACCACTGAAGACTGAAGTCTTAGATATGCCAAGATAGAAACTATGTTATATTTGTTCAGTCTAGAGGAACAACTATCTTGTACTTATCTTTTATGTATGAATCTGGAAAATTGTTAAATATAAAACCAGAACTTTTGTTTATTATTTACAAGCTCTTACATGTCGTATTTACTTTCTTAGTTGTTAGTTGAGTTATCCTCTAGGAATTTGTTTGTTAAATGTTTAACAACAAATAGGGGGAGATTGAAAGGCATATGACTAAGGCCTATTTGTAATAATTAGATGACAACTCAACTCAATCTAGAAACAGTGGTAAATAATAAATATCAAACAGGAATCAAGACGAAGACAGTCAACTAGTCACAGAGAATCAACAGAATCAGAAGTATTCAGTTGAAACTGCTACTTAACACTGAAGAAGTTCATTAATATGTTCAAGCGTCAGTGGAAAATAATCAAGTAGTAATTTCATAAGAATTCAGAAGATTCAGAAGTTTTTAAGTGACTACTACACGAAGATTCCAGAAGAAGAAGAACAGAAAAAGAAGACAGAAAAGCTAAGCAAAGACAGAAGGCCACTATTTCTAAATGTTAAAAGACATGAAGAATATTTATTAGAGTATGACACAAATGAACTAGACAGTATATTTGTGTGTCAACTTTAATTAATTAATATTCAACATCAAGCTGAAGTGGTTCCATGACAGAAGACTGAAACGGACTACAGAGTTGAACAAAAGTCCTGATAGTATTTTAATTCTACAATTAAAATTAAGTTAATTATTTAATTTATTTAATTAAATTAATTCAAGTCTGAATTTAATTTAATTCATAAATTATTTAATTAAATTAAGTAGAATTGATTTACTATAAAAGAATTGATTCATATGACTTGCAATGAGTCATACCAAAGGCTTTTGAATGAGTCATACCGAGCAGAATTCATATGAGTCATACCGAGCTCAAGAGGAATGAGTCATACCGAGCAGAATTCATATGAGTCATACCGAGCTCAAGAGGAATGAGTCATAATGAGTCATACCGAGATCAAGTGGAATGAGTCATACCGAGATCAAGTGGAATGAGTCATACCGAGCACAAGTGGAATGAGTCATACCGAGCACAGGTGGAATGAGTCATACCGAGCTATTCACAGTGAGTCATACCGAAGTCTAAAATGAGTCATACCGACCATTTTAAGTCATGCCCAGCCTTTTTGTTAGTCATACAAGGGTTAATTTTAATTGAAAAAGGTCATACTGAGATGAGTCATGCTGGCTTTCTACCTCTATAAATATGAGGAGATTGTCTTCATTTTTCATGTTGTTCAAACATTCAAATTCAGAAATTTGTATGCATTGTAATATTCACAGATTTCTGTGCTTAGTTTGGAATATAAATTGTTAAACCCGAACAAGTCATGTCAAAATCAATCTAGACAATTTATCTGATATAAACACTATTCACTATATTAATTCTGTAATACTTTTCAAGTTAAAATCAAATATTCTACTTGAACAGTATTTCACCTATTAATATTTCAGGATTATAATTAACATTTTATTCTTAATCCAAATTCGTGAATTATATCAGATATTGTATTCAACCCCCCTTCTACAATATCAAGGACCAACAATTGACATTAGAGCAGGTTGATATATTAAATATCAGATCCGAACCAAATATTCTGCCACTCTTTCAGATCTCAAAAATTATTTTTAATTCAAAATAATTTATTTAACAAAATTTATTTCTGATCAAAAATTGTTTTAAGTCAAAAATTAAAATATTTTTTGAAACACTTAACTTTTAATCTTATTTAAAGATGAGTACACAAAAGGTAACGAGCATCAAAATTCCATCATTCGACAAAGATCATTATAACCTATGGAAGCAAAAGATGCAGTTATTTTTTGGGATCGCCAATCCCAAATATGCCTTGATCTTAGAAAAAGGCATTGAACCTCCAATAACAGTTATTCTCGAACACGAGGTAGATGGGGTCGTAATTCCTCATAGACAGATTCCAAAAAGTATGGCAGACTACAACGATGAAGAAAAGGAAGCTGTATCCCTGGACAATAACCTCAAGCTTATACTGATAGAATCCCTAGACTATGTCATGTACAATCATGTGGTCAACTACAAGACCGCCAAGCAAATCTGGGATACTATAGAGGTTATAAATGAATGGACTGAAGAAGTCAAAGAGAATAAACTGGAGATCTTGACCTCCCAGTACGAGCAGTTTAGATCCAACCCTGGTGATGGTATCTCTGAGGTGTTTCAGAGATTGAACAAACTAATAAACGAGCTCAACCTCAACGGGAAATATTACTTAAACCAGGAGGTCAACAGGAAGTTTATATTACCCTTGCCAGAGTATCTGGAGCACAGGATCGCGGCCATCCGAGAGTCTAGGGACATGAAGGAGATAACCCTAGAAAGACTCTACGGAGTTCTGAAGACATATGAATTGTAGCAGATCCAGACAGGAGAGATGTATGGCAGAGGTAAAGTTTCGAGTTCTTCTAAAGCACTGATAGTAGAAGCACCAGAGAAAGAGGAAGTGAAGGCTGTTGCACCTTCAAAAAGTTCAGAGGAGTATGTTGGTCCAGAATATGGTCATACTCCAGAAAAACAGGAAAGTGGTGAATTCTATTCTCTAGAAGAATTGGATCAGCTAGAAGATGAATCTCTAGCTATGTTTGCCAGGAAGTTTGGAAACATGAGATTCAGAAGAAATTCCTCATTAAAATCTAAACCGGCTTGGTTGACAGAAGCAAGATCCGTTGCTTCAACTGCAATGAGCTTGGTCATTTTGCAACTGAATGCAAGAAGCCGAAGCAAGGACAGAAGAGAGACTCTTATCAAGAGTTGAAAGAGAAATATGATGCCTTAGTGAAAAAGCATCAAGGGAAGTCCTATCTAGCAGAGGGCAAGAGCTGGGATGACTCAGACAATGATGAGGAAGAAGAGCTAGGAAATCTTGATCTTATGGCTTCATCAAATGGATCAGTGTCTCCACCTCGAACAGAAGGAAAAGAGGTAGATCCCTCATGCCCTAAAATGTTCAAACTGTTAGGAAAAGAATTGGACGACACCAGAGATAAGGTTAACAAACTATGTCTCAGAATTAAAGAATTAACTGATGAGAATGATAGTTTAAAATTGTTAAAAACCAAAAATATAAAACTGACTGAGGACCTAGCTTTTCAGGTTAATAGAGTCAGTTGTTATGTCAAGGTTGAGGCCTATCTCAGAAACCAGATTGTAGAGGAACATAAAAAGTGTCTTGCCTATAAGCATTCTTCTTACATTGTAAAAGACCTAGTTGACCAACAGGAAATAAAATGTAAAGTTGGAATAGGCTATGAATATAATCAATCTGTAGGAAAGGCGAGCAACATAATCCCTTTCAGAAAAAGTGCTGAAGAAAGGGGTATCCCACATGTTGTTAAGGACACACCTAAACCTCTTTTCATAACCCCTATAGCAGAACCAATCCTGGAGAGCTCTATACTTATTCAATATGAAATGAAGTTAGAGGATCTCGAGGAAGAAAAGAAAAGAGAGGAACTTGCTAAGGACATAAAAGGAGTTAATGTCCAACAAGAAATGACTGCACCCAAGACATCAGTGAAAGATGTGGGAACCTCTGCTTTCCCCAATCCTGGTATAGATGTTAAAGACTTAAAGAACAAACCTAACAGACCCAATTTCTTTGTGAATAGTAGGAATAGTGACAATAGATTTCATTCTACTGAAAACTTTAAATTTGCTGAAAAAGTTGAAGTAGAAACTGTTAAGACACAAACTGTTAAGTCACCTACTGTTTTGAATAACATGCCTACTATTGATGCTTTCCATAAACCTTGTGGTATAATGAATTGTATGTTATGTGTTTTTAATGCTATGACTACTTACTTTAAACGCATGTTAGCTAAGAAAGATAACATGACACCTAGACAACACATCAATAGTAAATTTGCTAAATCTAAGACTGCGACTCCTTCACCTGAAAAGAAGGAATCATACATTCCAAAGTCTAAACAGAAAGTTGTTAAGACTGTTTTTAGGAAGGTAGGAACAGTCAAGGAAGATAATAATGTTATTCGAAGAGGATCTGTTGTCAAAGCAGACAAAGGTCAATTCTTTAAGTATGCCGGGCCCAATCAATTTTGGGCTCCGAAGACGAATTAATCCGTTTGATATATGCAGGGAGTTAAACAGGTAAACCGAGTTATATGGATCTTGGACAGTGGATCTTCAAGGCATATGACCGGAGATAGAGCCCTGCTATCAGACGTGGTTGAAAGAGCTGGCCCAATTGTCACCTTTGGAGATAACAGCAAATGAATGACTACGGGATATGGCAAGTTAAATACTGGGAATGTTATCATTGAAAACGTCTCTTTAGTGGAAGGATTAAGCACAATCTACTTAGCGTCAGTCAATTTTGTGATAATGGTTACAAAGTAAACTTCATCAAAGAAAGGTGTTTAATAGCTCATTCTAAAGACGATAGACTAGCCTTGCGTGGAGTAAGGAAAGGAAACTTGTACGTAGCAGATCTCAACTCAAGAACTGAAGATGAAGCAAACTGTTTTTATTCAAAGGCTTCATCAGAAGAAAGTTGGCTATGGCACAAGAAACTCTCACACCTGAACTTCAAAACAATGAACTCTCTAGTCAAGAGGGATTTGGTGAGAGGACTGCCTCCGATGGAATTTACACAAGAAGGCTTGTGTGAGGCATGTCAGAAAGGGAAGTCAAAGAAAGCAACTCACAAAGGAACAGACACTACGAATATCACTGAACCACTGCAACTGCTTCACATGGATTTATTTGGTCCAGTAAATATTCTGTCTATGTCAAGGAAGAAATACGCCTTAGTGATTGTGGATGACTTCACAAAATATACGTGGGTTGAATTCTTGAACTCTAAGGATGAAACTCCACACTTGGTTATTGATCATATAAAGCTGATTGAGTTAGATTCAAAGTTAACTGTCCGAGCAATCAGATCAGATAATGGAACAGAATTCAGAAATAAAGTTCTGAATAACTTCTGCTCAGACAAGGGGATAACAAGGCAATATTCAGCGCCAAGAACTCTGCAACAAAATGGAGTTGTAGAAAGGAAAAATAGAACCCTGATTGAAGCTGCAAGAACTATGCTAAGTGAATCAAGGTTACCTATCTATTTCTGGGCTGAAGTAGTGAATACAGCTTGTTACACTGAGAATCGAACTCTGATCAACAAAGGTCATATGAAAAACTCCCTATGAATTAATGGCTGGCAAGAAACCAACTCTCAAGTACTTTCATGTATTTGGAGCCAAATGCTTTGTGTTAAAAGATGGAGATGAACATCGTGGCAAGTTTGAGGCCAAGTCACATGAAGCTATTTTTGTCGGGTATTCAAGAAGAGCATATAGGGTATACATAATTGATCAGCACCAAGTGAAGGAAAGTGTCAATGTAACTTTTGATGACACTAAACTCCCAAGTATCCAAACTGAAGATTCTTCTGAGTCATTAAAATTCGACAATTATCCAGACTCACATTCTGATGACGAAGAAGAACCTGAGGTTGCAACAGGAGATGACAATAATGATGATAATGATCCAGGTAATGGTGGTGGAAACAATAGTAACACTGGAGATACTACTAATACCAGTGGTGGATCAACAAGTCATCCTGGCAGCAACTCAGGGGGAGATGAAGGATCAATTGGTAGAACACAACATCACAATGAATTTCGAGGCGAATCATCAAGATCAAACCTACCCAGGGAAAGGATATGGAGCAGAGATCATCCTTTTGAATTGATCATAGGTGATCCAGATGTTGGAGTAAGAACCAGAAGTGTAACTTCAAATGAATGTCTATTTTCAGTTTTTCTATCTCAAGAAGAACCAAAGAAAATTGAAGATGCACTAACTGATCCAGATTGGGTTCTTGCCATGCAAGAAGAGCTTAATCAGTTCGAAAGACAAGAAGTTTGGACACTGGTACCCAGACCTAAAGAGAGATCTGTTATTGGCACAAAATGGGTATACAGGAACAAGTTAGACGGTGATGGCATTGTTACAAGGAACAAGGCCAGACTGGTGGCAAAGGGTTACTCCCAGGAAGAAGGAATTGATTATGATGAGACCTACGCACCAGTTGCAAGACTTGAAGCCATCAGAATATTTTTGGCATTCGCAGCACATTCCAATTTTAAAGTCTTTCAAATGGATGTGAAGAGTGCTTTTCTGAATGGAGAGCTAGAAGAGGAAGTATACGTTGAACAGCCCCCTGGCTTTGAAAATCCAGAGTTTGCTGATTTTGTGTATTTTCTATTCAAAGCCCTCTATGGACTCAAGCAAGCACCGAGGACATGGTATGACACTCTCTCTGTGTTTTTACTTGAAAATGGTTTCATTAGAGGTGTCATAGATAAAACTCTCTTTTACAAACTTCATGATAAAGATATGATATTGGTTCAAGTTTATGTTGACGATATTATATTTGGTTCTACTAACGAAAACTTGTGCAAGCGATTTGCTAAGTTAATGCAGAGCTGTAAAGCATAATTAAAGTAGTATGTAATAGTGATAATGATAACTCAACCAAGAAACAAAGACAGATAAATAATACTAATATGCAGCACAGGAATCTAGAAGGACATAAACAAGAGATCATACATACATCATTGCTGAGCATTCAAGATGAAAGAATTACTGAACGTCAGCGAGAGAAGTTCATTAACATGTTCATGCCTCAGTGACGAATAAGAGTTCAAAATATTTCATGTCAAAGACAGAGTAATGATTCATGTATACATGTCAAAGGGTTTCAGTGATCAGAAGCAATGCAACAGTCCAGGGTTTATCAGCTGAAACATAACAGAGATTAAGGAAATTCATTTAAGTGTTAGTCGTTTGTGAACCAGACCAGTGCACTAAGCGTCAGCACAACAAGAAGAGAATTATCTTAATTAATCAGAAGAAAATCAGTTGATCAAGCCAAGCCAGAAGAGTAAAATTCAAGTGGTAATTAATTCAAGAATTCAAGATAAATATGCTAAGGAAGGTATTACTACAATTGGTGGTTATTACTCTTGAAGCAGTGAAGAGGTGTAGTCTACATTTCAAGGTGCATCAAAATTGTCAAGTGAAGGCACAAGAAATAGTGCCTAAGTCACGAGTGGAGCCTATACAGGGAAACCACTGTATAGGCACAACTCAAAGTCTAACAGGTACAAACACAAGGCACACTTATTCTAAGGGATGAGTGGCGCCTGTACAGGGAACACATTGTACAGGCGCAACTCACCTCCAAGGTGCAACACAGCAGCTTCAAATGTTTCTAAGTCAAGACTGGTTGTCAGTGGCGCCTACACAGTGCATCAACTGTATAGGCGCAACTCACATATTGAAAGCGCCACTCAGGACTTAGCATTGTGGGAAAATTTCCAAGAAGTCTACAAATATAAATATGGGTTCAAATCAATTGATTTAATGGGTTATCATCTTCAGCATTCAACACGAACAGACGGGAAGCTCCATTAAAGCTATACATTTATTTCACCCAACTGTATCAGTGTTGTAATATTGTTTTGAACCCATTGCAGCTAATCTACTGATTAGAATTTTTAGCACCTCAGGGATTTAATAAGATATTATTATTTCCCCGAACTTTGTGTTTCAAGAACTGTTAATTTCATATCTCATAAACACAAACACAAACACATAATCCGCATAAAAGCAAAAAATCTACCATATCATATTCAACCCCCCCTTCTATGATGATTTTGGACCTAACAATTGGTATCAGAGCTTGTTGATTGAAGTTACAAATCAAGATCCAAAAATAGTTTTTCTAAAAAATGAATTTTTAAATCTAGAAAAATTTATCTTGAATTTTCTTTTAATTTTAAAAGAAAATTCAATTTCGAATTTTTTTTATTTTAAATTCACTAATTTTTAAAAGACTATCAATCATCAAGAATTCGAATTAAAATTAAATTTCTCAATATTTAATTTTTATTTGAATTGATTTTAATTGTTGAGAAATTAGTTATTTCTTAAGATTTAAAATTCTTAACAACCATGAGTACCCAAAAGCTAAGTAGTATTAAAATTCCCACCTTTGACAAAAATGAATACATTTTGTGGAAAAAGAAGATGACCATTTTTATTAAAACTTGTAATTCTCAATACTTGGGAATTTTAGAAAATGGCCCCTATGTACCTCAGAAGCTAACACCGGAAACAGTCTCAGAAGACGGCGAACGGATTCCTCAAGGATTTACCCCAAAGGAACCTTCAGAGTTTACTGATACTGACAAAGAGAGAGTTGCATGGAACAATCATCTACAATGCATCTTGATGGATTCACTGGACACAACAATGTTAAATCAGGTGATAAATTGCACCAGTGCCAAACAGATGTGGGACACAATAAATCTGCTAATGGAGGGTACAACAGAAGTGAATGAGAACAGTCTGGATATTCTTACCTCCCAGTATGAAGCATTCAAGTCACTACCAGGAGAAAGTATCACTCAAGTTTTTGAGAGATACAACAAATTGTTGAATGACTTGTCACTACATGGGAAGGCCTACACACGTAGGGAAATCAACAGAAAATTCATGCTGACGCTGCCAGCACACCTAGAGCACAAAATCTCTGCCATCAGAGAGAGAAGTGATATAAATGATATGTCCATTGAAATGCTATATGGGAAGCTCAAGACTCATGAGATGGAGCAAGAGCAGAGACAGATCATTTACGGTTCAGGTACAGTGGACAGTAAGAATACAGCACTGTTGAAGACGATAGCTCTTGTAGCCAGTGATGTTGCTGTCAAGGAGACCAACAAAGAAGCACCTGCAGTTGAAAAAGAAGAAATCTTAGAAGCTGAATTATCAGAATCTAATCAACCAGGTGATGAAGACGACTTCTATTCATTGGAAGAACTTGAACAACTGGAAAACAAAACAATGGCCTACATGGCGGGAAAGTTCAAGAACCTCAGGTTTAGGAAGAACCCTAAGTACAAATTCAAGAGTAACTCAAGTTACAGTGGTTCTAGGGACAAAACCAATAACCGAGGTAATTCGTCTTCAGGGTCTTATAGCAAAGGAGGTTATAAGACGGGAATGGTAGATCGCAGTAAGTTCAAGTGCTACAACTGTGATGAACCCGAACATTTTGCAATAGAATGCCGGAAGCCAAAGCAAGTGAAAGAAAGAAAGGAGTCGTATGATGAACTCAAGCAGAAATATGATGCTCTGGTAAAGAAGCATCAAGGAAGAGCTTATATAGCTGAAGGAAAGAGCTGGGATGATTCAGACAATGATGAAGAAGAGACTTATGGAAATCTTGCATTAATGGCAGACTCTTCAGAAGCATCACCTCAATCATCCAAGGTATCATTTCTTTCCTCCGTTGACATGTCTAATTCTGAGTATAAGAAAACTGTGGAAGATCTAAGCATAGAAATGTTTAATATTCACACAAGCATGCTAGCATCTGAAGAAGAAAATGCTAAACTAGTTCTTAAGAATAAAATGCTAGAAGCTAAAAACGAAGAACTAGAGCTTGCATGTGTTAATGTAGAAGATCTGAAACAGAAGATAGAATACCTTCAGAATAGAGATAGTTGCAACCAGGAAGTAGAAGCAGCTCTAAGAAGTAAAATTTCTGATCTAGAGTTAAAACTTCAAGCTTATAAGAAGTCTGCGAATCTTGTAAAGGAGGCTATAGATAAACAAGTCATAGGTCAGAAAACAGGAATAGGTTTTGACTATGATAAGGAAGCTGGAAAAATGCATGTAGAATCTATTACTGAGGAAAGTCCTGTGAAGCAAGACGTTCCACATGTATTGAAGAATGTAGTTAAGCCCCTATATAAGAAGTTTGTCATTGATCCCTTAAATGAAGAAGAGCTTTTAATGAAAGAGGAACTCCTTGCTGAGGAGAAAGAGAAAAAGGTTGAAGATAAGAAACAGCTGCCTAAGAAATCTGTTAGGATTGAAGAACCTAAGAAACAGATTAAAATTCAAATAGGCAATAAAAATGAAAACAAGAAAGCGAACAGAAATGGTAAAGTAGGTGCTAACAATGCTAGAAAAGTTTGTAATAGTTGCAATTCTACTAGTCATCTTACGCATGCATGCAATAAGATAAAAGTAGTTAAAACAGAAACTTCTAGTATGCCTGTTATGCCTGCCATGTCTATTCCTCATCAACCATGCGGTAAAGTAGGATGCATGCCATGTGCTTTCAATATCATGTCTGCATACATAAACTTAATGAACTCTTCATCAAGTACTTGCATGAATACAGATGTGAACATGACTAGAAAGCATGTTAGGGCAAAGACTGCCAGTCCTCCTAAAGTTAGGAAGGAAACCCCTGTCCCTAAGCATAAAGACACTCCTGTCAAGGCTAAATCAAAGGCCAAGGGTGCAGTCAATGAGAAAGACAAGGACCATAAAATTTCTGTAGCTAAAACTGTTTCTTTATCTAAGCCTCTTGGACCCAATCAAATTTGGGTACCAAAGAAAAAGTAATCAATCTGTGGATGCAGGGTACAGCAAAGAACAAACGTGTCATGTGGATACTCGACAGTGGATGTTCTAGGCACATGACTGGAGACAAAGCCCTGCTAACAGATGTGATTGAGAAAGCTGGCCCGATAGTGACCTTTGGAGATAACAGCAAGGGATTCACAATGGGATATGGCAATCTGGAAATCAGGAATGTTATCATTGAAAACATCTCTCTTGTGGACGGATTAAAGCACAACCTTCTGAGTATCAGTCAGTTCACTGACAAGGGATACAAGGTGACTTTTGAGAAAGAAAGATGTGTTATCCAAAGCAGGAAGGATTCGAAGCTTGCTCTTCAGGGAGTGAGAAAGGGGAATCTCTTTGTAGCCGATTTATTCTCTACAAGTAAAGGCGAAGTTCAATGTTTTTACAGCAAAGCTTCAGCAGAGGATAGCTGGTTGTGGCACAAGAAACTCTCACACCTCAACTTCAAAACAATGAACTCCTTGGTAAAGAGGGAATTGGTTAGAGGTTTTCCCGAGATGGAATTCTGTCAAGAAGGGTTATGCGAAGCATGTGAAAAGGGGAAGTCAAAGAAAGTATCTCACCGAAGCAAAGACTCAAACGACATTACTGAACCACTGCAACTAATGCATATGGATTTATTTGGTCCAGTCAACGTCATGTCTATGTCAAGGAAGAGATACGCACTTGTAATTGTTGACGACTACTCCAAGTACACGTGGGTGTTGTTTCTAGCCGCAAAAGATGAAGCCCCTCAAACAATCATCAATCACATAAAGAAAATTGAGTTGGAAGCTGGTCTGCCTATCAGGAAAATAAGGTCTGACAATGGAACGGAATTCAGAAATGCAATCCTGAATGAATTCTGTGTGGAAAAAGGAATATCAAGACAATTCTCAGCGCCCAGAACTCCACAACAAAATGGAGTGGTAGAGAGGAAGAACAGGACTTTGGTTGAAGCAGCAAGAACAATGCTGAATAAAGCAAAGTTGCCTCTATACTTTTGGGCTGAAGCAGTCAACACAGCTTGCTACACTCAAAATCGTACCCTGATCAATAAAGAACATGACAAGACTCCTTATGAGATAATGGCCAACAAGAAGCCAACACTGAAATACTTTCATGTGTTTGGAGCAAAGTGCTTCGTATTGAAAGATGATGAGCATCTGGGAAAGTTCGAATCCAAGGCTCATGAAGGCATATTTCTTGGCTACTCTCTGGAATCTAAAGCGTACAGGGTTTATGTGATTGAACATAAAAAGGTCATTGAAAGCATGAATGTAACTTTCGATGATATCAAGCTCCCAAGTCTACAAAGAACAGATGACACTGAAACTCTGCAGTTTGAAAACATGAACTCAGATGAAGGTGAAGTAGAAACTGAAGCTGCAACAGGAAATCAAGTACAAAATGAGAATATCAACAATGATGATTCTGACCCTAGTAGTGGAAACAGTGGAAGATTCACAGAAACTACTAGTAGTGGCAGAGAATCTCATTGTCATCCTAGCAGCAGCTCAGGGGGAGCAACTGAAGGATCTACAAACAGGACCCAACACAATAATGTAAATCAGGCTGAATCATCTAGGGCAAATCTGCCTAGACATAGGGTGTGGAGTAGAGATCACCCCTTTGAGTTGATTCTTGGAGATCCAGATGCTGGAGTTCAAACAAGACGTGCTTCCCAAAATGAATGTTTATTCTCTGGTTTTCTCTCTGAAATAGAACCAAAGAAAGTGGAAGAAGCACTAGAAGATCCAGATTGGGTCGTTGCTATGCAAGAAGAACTCAATCAATTCAACAGACAAAGAGTCTGGAAGCTGGTACCTAGGCCAAAGAACAAGTCTGTGATTGGCACAAAGTGGGTATTCAGAAAGAAGCTGGATGAAGATGGCATTGTCACGAGGAACAAAGCCAGACTGGTTGCTAAAGGTTATTCTCAAGAAGAAGGAATAGATTATGATGAAACATATGCACCAGTAGCAAGACTTGAAGCTATCAGGATGTTTCTGGCATTCGCAGCACACTCTAATTTCAAGGTATATCAAATGGATGTGAAGAGTGCATTCCTGAATGGAGAGCTTGAGGAAGAAGTTTATGTGGAACAACCCCCAAGGTTTGAAGATCCAGAATTTGCAAATTTTGTATACTTTCTCTTCAAGGCACTCTATGGCTTAAAACAGGCACCTCGGACATGGTATGACACTCTATCTATATTTCTACTTGAAAATGGTTTCACTAGAGGTGTCATAGATAAGACTCTGTTCCATAAAATGCATAAAAATGACATGATATTAGTACAAGTATATGTGGATGATATTATATTTGGTTCTACTAACGATCAGTTGTGTAGTAGATTTGCTAAGCTAATGCAGAGTAGGTATGAAATGAGCATGATGGGAGAGCTGAACTATTTCCTTGGACTTCAAGTAAGTCAAAGGAAAGATGGAATCTTCATTTGCCAGACCAAGTACATCAAAGAATTATTGAAGAAATATGGTCTTGAAGATGCATCAACAGCCAAAACCCCAATGGCAACTGCCACTAAGCTTGACAAAGATGAGCCTGGTAAGAGAGTAGACATCACAAGCTACAGAGGTATGATCGGCTCTTTACTTTACCTTACTGCAAGTAGGCCAGATATAATGTTCTCTACATGCTTGTGTGCTAGCTTCCAATCAGATCCTAAAGAATCACATCTTATAGCTGTAAAACGGATTTTTAAGTATCTTAAGGGAAGTCTGAATCTTGGAATTTGGTACCCTAAAGATACAAGTTTTGACCTTGTTGGCTATACAGATTCTGATTATGCAGGGTGTAGGATTGATAGAAAGAGTACATCAGGGAGTTGTCAATTCCTTGGTAGAAGGTTGGTGTCCTGGTACAGCAAGAAGCAGCACTCAGTTGCAATGTCGACAGCTGAAGCTGAGTATGTTGCTGCTGGGAGTTGCTGTGCACAAATTCTGTGGATAAGGAACCAACTTCAGGACTATGGACTGTTGCTGAGCAAAATTCCAATATTCTGTGACAACACAAGTGCCATAGCCATAACAAACAATCCTGTTCAACATTCAAGGACCAAGCACATTGATATCAGGTATCAGTTCATTCGAGAGCATGTCATTAATGGTACTGTAGAGTTACATTTTGTACCTATAGAGCAGCAAATTGCAGACATCTTCACGAAACTACTAGATGAAATCACTTTCACTAGAATGGTTTGTGAACTTGGGATGCTAAATTCTACTGACTAATAAGTTGGTAATCAAAAACTGCAATTTGAAGCTGGTAAATTCACCAGTTGATTAATTTTAATATTTTTAGGACTTGTGAATTTATCTACCAAAAATTATTTTCCAGCTATTAAGATTGAATTTTAGATAAATATCATATGCATGCCTGCTTAATTTATTAATCTGGTATTTATTTATTTAATTTTTGATTTTAGAAAATATTTAAGTGCTTGTATTTAAATGATAAATTCATGGCACTTATTTATTTAAATATTATTTGAAATTATTTTAAATAAAAAGAAAGAATATTTATATTTATTCTCTTATTTAAATTAAAAGTAAAATAATTAGAAGCATAATTTATTTATAATAATAATTTTAACAATTAATGTTATTATTGTTATTTATGAATATTTTGTGAAAATAATATTTGTGAGTAATTAATTATTAATTGATTAATTATTCAAATTATTCATGGATATTATTGTTTGTTAGTAACCAAATTCGGAACCACTTGAAAAACTGTCTAAGTACTGAGTGACGCCTATACAGCATACTCACTGTATAAGCGCAATTCATTCTCTAGTATTTAGAATTTTTATTGAAAAACATCAAGTGGCGCCTCAAGTGTTGAGTGGCGCCAATACAGTGCATTCATTGTATAGGCGCAACTCACCACTTAAATTATTGTTGCTAAACAAACCTGTGTGGCGCCAATACAGTGCATTCACTGTATAGGTGCAACACAAGTATTTATATGAGAAAATTGGCCAAGTTAGTTTGTAATTCTAAGTGGCGCCTACACAGTGTAACCACTGTGCAAGCGCCACTCAGCACTTAAACAAAAATTTTATTTCCTGAGCTGCGCCTATAAATAGCTGAGCTAGGTTTTGTGTTGTCTTTTTGTTACTTACACGGGTATACACAGCAAAGGCGCAACACACAAAAATAACTCAGATCTATTTTTTAATCGATCATATCTTGACCAATTCTTGTCCATTTTTAAAACTAAAATCAGTTTTGTGACTACCTTGAACTCACCTGTCATTTGCAATAGGTTTCACTCAATTTGGTTAGGGTTTTAAAAATCACATTTTGTCAAAATTTTGAACAGTTTGGTCACTATTTTATATTGTTATATTCGATTAAATTTTTTTTATAAAATCAAAGGTGTGCATAGAATTACTAGGAATTAATCATATATTTATTTCAAGTTAATCCTAGTAATTTTAAAATTAGGGTTTTAGTTCATAACTTGCTAAAATAATTCGATTTTAAATAGTACTTTTAATTAGTAAAAATCACTTTTCATTTGTAATTAAATGGGGAGTCATTTTGAGATTAAAAAAACTAATTATTTATCCATTTTAGTAGATGATTGGACTGAAGCAGGAGAGTTAGGTTACTGGGCTAGGTTTTTAAATGAAAATTCAATAGTCCGGTATGCACTAACAACTTCTGTTCCTTTGAATAGAAATCTTCTAAGGCAGGTATACAGGTCTGCTATGGACACGTCTGAAGATGGAATCTTGGCCTTCACCTGCAAAATTAAGAAGCAGAGAGTGCAAATCACTGAAAATGACATTAATAGAGCACTGCATCTACCTTCTGAAGATTTTGAAGATGATCCTTCACCAGAAGTATTGAACAACTTCTTAATGTTTCTCCACTGCACTAGGATCAATTCAAATCTTCCAAAGAAGATTTACAAAAATCACCTACCAAAGGAGTGGAACCTATTCTTCAACATCTTGTCTCATGCTTTTGCACCAAAGACAGGTGGATTCCATGGGATCACTCAATTCAACAAGGTGATAGGATATGCAGTGGCTACAGGCACCAGAATTAACTTCGGCAAGTTGATCATGGCTGAGATCTTGAAGAATCAGGCAAAAATGGAGAACTTCTGCCTGTATCCAAGATTCTTGCAGCTGGTGTTAAATGAAGTACTTGAAGTTGATCAACTCCAGATGTTTCAGAACAGTCAGTTGGATGAGTCACCTTCTCTGCAGTACAGAGCATTAGTGCTGCTCAACACTGAGACTGACTATCCCAATAGGTATACTCCGGTTCCACTGACTGATCCTATTAGAGATTACTTTGATCTTCTTAGACAGGTTGATGAAGTAAAAGAAGAAGCTGCATCTGAGACAGAAAAAGAGTCAACCTCTGAAGAAGACCATGTGTCTGAAACTGATGAATCAGCTCATACCAATTCAGAAGAACAATCATCTCAAAAGGAGGATGAAGCTGAAACTAAAAGTGATTCTGGAAGCTCAGCAGCAGTAGAAGAAAAATAAGAACCAGGCACTGATAGTGCAGATGAAGCTATGGGAGAAGCTGGTTCTGAAGCTGAGCAAGACCAAGTTCCTGAAGTACATCAAAGGAATACCCCTAAAAATACAACAGAGGAGATAGTGGTTGAGCCTGAAGTAGAAGAAGAACCTCAGACTACAGATGTATACATCCCTAGTATGTCTGATGAAGGTATGGATGAAGGTTCACTTCTTTACTTTGATCTCTCTGCTTTTCTTTCAGATGAAAATCACACAATACCTCTCTCTGTGCCTCAAACGGCAATGCACACACTTGAGCCCTCAGTGGCCGTCGAAGCTGGCAATGAACTTGGCGACCAACCAGTTCTAACCACTGCCAGAGATCAACAAGCAGTTCCTTCATCTCCCCTAACCAGGAAAAGAACACTTGAAATAGAAGATATGACTGTTTCCCTAACAAATCAGGAGATTATTGAAATATCCCCTACAGCTCTGCCTTCTCAAAAACGTCGTAAAATA
The DNA here is from genome assembly GCA_028671895.1 of Oenanthe sinensis. Classification (NCBI taxonomy): domain Eukaryota; kingdom Viridiplantae; phylum Streptophyta; class Magnoliopsida; order Apiales; family Apiaceae; genus Oenanthe; species Oenanthe sinensis. Next base: position 6,163,102 of record JAPMAC010000198.1, read on the forward strand.
AATTTTAAACCTAAGGCAACTGTGAGCCAAGAATCTGATTCTCCAATCTCTGAAACCTTTATTTTTCTTCGTGACCTTAATTCTGAAATTGATAAAATCTTGAAAGGCACAGAAATAGAAACAGAGATTGTAACAAAATCCGCTACTTCAGTAGCTAGTACTGTTTTGGTTGACCCAATTCAGAACCTGTCTTCACAGACAGTTGGGGGCATCACTGACTCTCACGAGCCTTTCATTACATTGTCAAATGTGGTGACCCCCCTGGACTTAATATCTCCAGATCCTTCACAGGATGTTTTCCCTCCCCAAGTGGGTGATGTGGAAAGGCAACTCTCCCATAGAAGGGAAGAGGTCTCCATTCATGGAGTAGCTGTGTCAACAGCACCACCACTTCAAGTGGAAATGCTTTCACAGGCTTCGCGGGGCACCACAGGCTCTAACTTGGCAAACATTACATTGCCTGAGGTGGTGACCCCGCTGGAAATTCCAAGTCCAGCTCCTTCAACGGAGGTCCTCCCCACCTTCACAGGTCAGGTGGAGGGACAACACACCCATAGAAGGGATGTGGACTCTATTCATAGAGTATCTGCTGCTTCGGTAGTAGAACCTGTTCAGGGTGCCTCTGGACAGGTCATGCCTTCAATGGCTTCAGCTGGCATCACTGATTCTTCAACTTTGCCAATCATTACAGAATCAATAGTGGTGACCACACTGGGTCTAAAACCCCCAGTTCCTGAAAAAGGAGTTCTCCCCACCCAAAGTGGTCAGGCGGAGAGGCAACCTACCCATAGAAGGGATAGGGATTTTCTTGCAGGTTTTGAAGACACGGATGCTACAATGAGTGAAACACTAAACCTTAGTGATCTTCAATTCCCTGACCCCGAACAGCCGAGTGTGAGTGTTGAGGGACAAAAACAAACAGTAACAGTGAGCGGTAAGACACCCACTGACCAAACAAACACCCCACACAATGCACACACAGCACACAGCCAAAGGATTTTAAATCTAGAGGCACAGGTCACTGAAATTCATTACTCTTTAAGAAAGATCTTAGAGGTGCAAGAGCAGCAGCGAGCTGAAATAAAAGAAGTCAAAGATTTAGTCCAACAGCTGCTGGCTCAGAAAGTTCCTATCTCTACTCAAGCAACTTCAAAAGCTCAGATTACTCCAGTCAGAAGGGAGGATAACCCAACTGAGGGGGAGAGATTAACACAAGAAAAAGAAGTTGGAGATGAAATGATATTGGAATATACAGCTCAGGGGGAGACAGATTTCTTTTATAGGCCTGGAGCGAGGCAACTTGAAGAAGGAGAAATTCGTGAACCCTATGTGCCAATGGATATTCCGACAGAGACTGAAATAGAGGGAACAGCAAAAGCTGCGGGAATAGATGTTGAGGAAGAGTTTGCTGAAGAAGATGCGTTTGATAATGACTGTCTTCTAGTTGGTGTAGATGAAGTTATTACTCAAGACGTAACTCAAGCTCAAGAATTGATGGAAAGAAAATGGAAAAGAGTACAACATGCGCTAGAAAGAAGAAACAGAATGAAGGACATAGAAGCAAAAGTTGGTCCTGAGTGGGATGAAGCAAGGAATCTGCTCAAGAAAAAGGAGTTATCTCTTTCTCACAAGAAAGATAGAGAAGTCCTTGATCTCTTCAGAACCATGAAGGAAAAATTTGAATATGTTCATGAATTCTATTCCATGCTATCAGAAGAAATAACAAGCGTATCAGTTAGTGCACTCAAGAGCGGTTGGAGAATGCATATCAATTCAACATCACTGGGTTCTAGAGTTGTGTCTACAAAGAGCTTTGAAAAGATGAACGTTGTGGAGCTGTACGTGCTAAAAATAAAAGTCATCTTTGGAGGGCATAAAACGAATGAGATACTGAGAGATCTAATTGAAAAGAAGATAATTGAGATCGGTGTTGAAGCATTTGAAAAGCCTCCAGTGGTCAAATACTACAAAGCAACAACTCTCCATAATCTAACTTTGTCTGACGAATGTCTGGAGTCAAGCCATGCAATGTTCATGCAATATGTAGAAGGGAGACTCAGAAGCAAGAAGGACAGAACTCAAGAAGATTTAAATGCTACTGAGTTGATCTATGCATTCAGACTGAACAGAGCAATTAAAACATCAGGAAGATACCTAATGGAAATGACCAGATACTATCAAGAACTAGTGTTTGTAAGAAAAGCGGATGGCACAGAAGTACTTGAAACCATAAAAGATTCTGAACCTTGTATTCAGACAGAGCCAAATGGAACAAAATACTTCCTATTCAAGAAGAATGGAGTAGATAAGAAGAAGGATCTATCAAGACTAAAGAGAAACAATTCTGAAACAATCCGAAAAGTCTTTTCAAGGGTAAAAAGATCCACTGTCAAATCAGACAAGAAGGCTTTAAGGATGATTGAAGATGTTCTAAGGGAAAAACTGGCAGAAGAGTCGATGCATGACACTGACAGAGTTAAAGGCTTTCCAAAAAGAATAACAGTGTTCGTGTTTTCAAAGAGACAATCTCTGGCCTTCGAGTCAATCTCCAAGATAAATTCAACGGCGTTTCTCACTGAGATTCTGAAGAAATTAGAAGATCCATCTCCTGTCAACACTCTCGAAGTGGAAGCTAGAGACTTAGTAAAGACAAGGTTAGAAGAAAAGGAAGAAGAGCTAAGAAAGCACTACTCAGAAACGAGATCTAAAGTCAAGCAAGACACAGTACAAAGAAGCAGAAGACCATAGAATTATCTGTTCAGGCTAAAGGAACAAACTTCTTTTGTACACAAAGAAATCTGGAAATGTAATATCTAATCCAGAATGTAATTAATATTATTTACTGTCTTTCTGCACTTTACTTTTTCTTGTAAATATCAGTTGAGTTATCCTCTCACAGGATTTGCTTGTCGAACTCTCACAAACAAATAGGGGGAGATTGTAAAGCATAATTAAAGTAGTATGTAATAGTGATAACGATAACTCAACCAAGAGACAAAGACAGATAAATAATACTAATATGCAGCACAAGAATCCAGAAGGACATAAACAAGAGATCATACATACATCATTGCTGAGCATTCAAGATGAAAGAATTACTGAACGTCAGCGAGAGAAGTTCATTAACATGTTCATGCCTCAGTGACGAATAAGAGTTCAAAAGATTTCATGTCAAAGACAGAGTAATGATTCATGTATACATGTCAAAGGGTTTCAGTGATCAGAAGCAATGCAACAGTCCAGGGTTTATCAGCTGAAACATAACAGAGATTAAGGAAATTCATTCAAGTGTTAGTCGTTTGTGAACCAGACCAGTGCACTAAGCGTCAGCACAACAAGAAGAGAATTATCTTAATTAATCAGAAGAAAATCAGTTGATCAAGCCAAGCCAGAAGAGTAAAATTCAAGTGGTAATTAATTCAATAATTCAAGATAAATATGCTAAGGAAGGTATTACTACAATTGGTGGTTATTACTCTTGAAGCAGTGAAGAGGTGCAGTCTACATTTCAAGGTGCATCAAAATTGTCAAGTGAAGGCACAAGAAATAGTGCCTAAGTCATGAGTGGCGCCTATACAGGGAAACCACTGTATAGGCGCAACTCAAAGTCTAACAGGTACAAACACAAGGCACACTTATTCTAAGGGATGAGTGGCGCCTGTACAGGGAACACACTGTACAGGCGCAACTCACCTCCAAGGTGCAACACAGCAGCTTCAAATGTTTCTAAGTCAAGACTGGTTGTCAGTGGCGCCTACACAGTGCATCAACTGTATAGGCGCAACTCACATATTCAAAGCGCCACTCAGGACTTAGCATTGTGGGAAAATTTCCAAGAAGTCTACAAATATAAATATGGGTTCAAATCAATTGATTTAGTGGGTTATCATCTTCAGCATTCAACACGAACAGACGGGAAGCTCCATTAAAGCTATACATTTATTTCACCCAACTGTATCAGTGTTGTAATATTGTTTTGAACCCATTGCAGCTAATCTACTGATTAGAATTTGTAGCACCTCAGGGATTTAATAAGATATTATTATTTTCCCGAACTTTGTGTTTCAAGAACTGTTAATTTCATATCTCATAAACACAAACACAAACACATAATCCGCATAAAAGTAAAAAATCTACCATATCATATTCAACCCCCCCTTCTATGATGATTTTGGACCTAACAAGAGCAGGTATGAAATGAGCATGATGGGTGAGCTGTCATTCTTCCTAGGATTGCAAGTAAAGCAAAAGGAAGAAGGGATTTTTATTAGCCAATCAAAGTACGTAAGGGATCTTCTGAGAAAATACAGTCTAGAAGATACTTCACCGGCAAAACCCCCCTATGCCAACAGCCACAAAGCTTGATAAGGATGAAACTGGTAAGAAAGTTGACATCACAAGCTATAGAGGTATGATAGGCTCATTATTATACTTAACTGCTAGTAGACCTGATATAATGTTTGCAACATGCTTATGTGCTAGATTTCAATCAGATCCTAGGGAATCTCATCTTATAGCTGTTAAAAGAATTTTTAGATATCTTAAAGGTACACCAAATCTTGGAATTTGGTACCCTAAAGATACAAATTTTGACCTAATCGGCTATACAGATTCAGATTATGCAGGTTGTAGGATGGACATGAAAAGTACTTCTGGAAGCTGTCAGTTTCTAGGACGTCGTCTGATTTCCTGGTATAGCAAGAAACAGCACTCAGTGTCTACCTCGACAGCCGAAGCAGAATACATTGCGGCAGGTAGCTGTTGTGCACAGATCTTGTGGATAAGGAATCAACTAAATGACTATGGACTTGCGTTGAACAAAATTCCAATTTTCTGCGACAACACAAGTGTTATAGCTATTTCCAACAATCCTGTACAACATTCACGAACCAAGCACATTGACATAAGGTATCATTTTATCCGAGAGCATGTCATGAATGAAACTGTGGTGCTACATTTTGTACCCACAGAAGATCAACTAGCCGACATCTTCACGAAACCACTTGATGAATCCACTTTTTCAAAGCTGGTTAGTGAACTAGGAATGTTAAATAATGGCTAATTTTTTGGTTGCTAGGATTTAATTTAAACTCATAAATATTAAATGTTAATATTTAAAGAATTTATGAGACTTGAAAAAGTCCTAGATCTTATGAATTTTTGGAAAATTATCTCAAGAATAAATTAATATTCTTAATAGATAATTATTTCAATTATAGCATAAGTTTTTTTTAATTTAAATTAAGCATTTTTATGTATTTATTTATTTGTTTTTCTAATTATTACTGCACATTAATAATAATTATGTTATTAATTAATTAATTAAATCTAAAAGTCGAATAAAATTTTTAATATATTATTTCAATTTTAGAAATAATTAATGTAAATATATATATATATATATATATATATATATATATATATATATATATATATATATATATATATATAATTTAGTTTTTTTTCTTTTCTCAGCATGACTCTTTAAAGAAAATCTCTCGGCATGACTTATTAATAAGTCATACCGACGAACAAGTCATATTCAGCATATACACACACCTGCGATACATACACACACAGTTGAACAGTTTTTCTTTTCAAAACCTTGTGATTTTCGATCCCTTCAACTGCTATAGTTGCTTGTTCGATTAATACAAGTACTTATACTTGCTAGTTTGGTTTTAAATCACCTATTACAAATGTTATTCTGCCCGATTTTCATGAGTTTCAACCGAGTTAGCTGAGTTGACTGGGTTGTGGGTTTGAAGAATCGATTTTACTGAATTAGTGGTGATTAAGGACTGAGTTTATTGATCTTGTGTGAAAATCGTATGGGTCTGTGGTTTGTCAGTTAGGATTTTTAAGTTTTCTGTGTAGTTTTCAATTTCTGGTCTTGTAATTTTATTTTTACTGTTTTAGTGCAACTTTGTAGTTTATTAATTGTAATTTATCAAAAAAAACATGCCTGGTTTTTGCGAGATTGTTAAAACTAATCTTGTAGGATTTTTTAATCCGGAAATTTGTACAGTAGCAAAGTTTAGACCCTGGATCATTTTCATGAACGAACACTCATTAGTCAGAACTGCGATTACCCTGGACGTTCCATTACAGACTCTTGCTTTAAGGACTTTATACAGCACTGCTAGAAATAGGTCAACAGAAGCCAGAGTGCAATTCTCATTCACAATTGGGGAACATGAATATATGATAACTGAAGATGACGTGAATAGAATTCTGCAATTCCCCTTGGACAATTTTGTTGACCCGCCTTCAGTTCCAGAAATTCTTGAGTTCTTTACTGCTATACAGTATCAGGGTGAAATCAACTCGGTAAGACTGACTAAGTCAAAGCTAGTACATGAGTGGGATTATTTCATCGACACACTGGCTAAGGTGTTTGCACCTACAACGAAGAGCAACTTCAACAATATTTCTTCTTTGCTGCAAATCATAGGATTTTCAGTGGCTCACAATAGAAGAATAAATTTTGGGAAGTTGGTGCTGAAAGAAATAATCAGGAAAATGGGTAAGCCAGAAAGAAGGGAACATAATGTACAAGTCTATTATCCAAGGTTCCTAATGTTTTTCATGAATGACTTGTTGTTGGATGAAGATAAAGCCTTATTTCAGAACAGTCCAGCACAAACATCTCCATCTACACAGAATGCTCTGTTTGCAAGGCTCAACAATAATCCCGGATTTGAAGATGTGCCAGTGGTGAGAACAAACTACATGGGTTGGATCAAATTGCCAATCCACAACAGGCTCAGCAAGTACCGGAACAAGAACCGGAGGAAGTACCAATGGAAACTCATTCAGTACAACTGCTACTTCAAGCTGCACAACATGCTGAACAAGGAGCTGAAAAACAACAGGTAATATCTCAAACCTCAGCTTCTAGTTCCCTACCTATAAGTATAGCAACTGCTCTTTTAGATTTATCTGTAGCAGACTATGAATATGATAGGCAAGCTGAAAGAGAGGCAAGCTTAGAAAAACAGAAGCTTTGGGCCTTAGCAGAAAAGAAGAAGAAGGAAGATATTGAGATGAAGATAGGGGACATATGGGATGCAGCAAGGAGAGTCCTAGATAAAATTCAGCAAGGTCCCTTTGAAGATAGACAAATGCTTTCAGTTATCAAAAGTCTTGAAGATTCAAATGATAATCTGGATAACTTCATGAAGGCATTAAAGGAAGAAGTTGATTATATCACTGTCCTAGTGGATCACATTCTTGAAGACTGGAAAATTCTAGTCTACACTCACAGGAATGGAACAATCAGAGTATCTTTGGAATTCTTCCGAAAGAGATCACTATCAGCGATATGGGTTCTGTTAAACAAAGTAAAGAGAAGCTCAGAAGAAAATGAACTACTCAGGGACAGACTCAGAGAAATAGCAACAGCTTCTAGTCCTCAGATCTTAAATAATCCTCATGAAGTGAGATTTTTCTCAAACAAGTTGTATTAAATCATGAAGCTAGATGAGGAGTCATTTAAGGGCTACACGGTGAGATATATGATCCAAGTTGAAAGGATGTTGAGATCAAAAGGATTCAGATCAGAAGCCAAGCTAGGTGCTGCACAGAAAATCAGGAACTACTGTTTATCCAGAAACATCAAATCTTACATCAGGCAAATGCCAAAGATAGATTCCACACAGCCTTATGATGTACAAAAAGAAACAGTAGATCCTATTGAAGAGGAAGTCATGTTTCAGCTAGCAAAGGCTCAACAGAGAAGATTGTATGGAGAGTCAACCGCAACTCCGACTGAAGCTGAAGAGGTACCCAGAACACCTGTGCACAAGAGTTCTAATCTAGAAGAAGGTGAATTGGATACCACTGAAGACTGAAGTCTTAGATATGCCAAGATAGAAACTATGTTATATTTGTTCAGTCTAGAGGAACAACTATCTTGTACTTATCTTTTATGTATGAATCTGGAAAATTGTTAAATATAAAACCAGAACTTTTGTTTATTATTTACAAGCTCTTACATGTCGTATTTACTTTCTTAGTTGTTAGTTGAGTTATCCTCTAGGAATTTGTTTGTTAAATGTTTAACAACAAATAGGGGGAGATTGAAAGGCATATGACTAAGGCCTATTTGTAATAATTAGATGACAACTCAACTCAATCTAGAAACAGTGGTAAATAATAAATATCAAACAGGAATCAAGACGAAGACAGTCAACTAGTCACAGAGAATCAACAGAATCAGAAGTATTCAGTTGAAACTGCTACTTAACACTGAAGAAGTTCATTAATATGTTCAAGCGTCAGTGGAAAATAATCAAGTAGTAATTTCATAAGAATTCAGAAGATTCAGAAGTTTTTAAGTGACTACTACACGAAGATTCCAGAAGAAGAAGAACAGAAAAAGAAGACAGAAAAGCTAAGCAAAGACAGAAGGCCACTATTTCTAAATGTTAAAAGACATGAAGAATATTTATTAGAGTATGACACAAATGAACTAGACAGTACATTTGTGTGTCAACTTTAATTAATAAATATTCAACATCAAGCTGAAGTGGTTCCATGACAGAAGACTGAAACGGACTACAGAGTTGAACAAAAGTCCTGATAGTATTTTAATTCTACAATTAAAATTAAGTTAATTATTTAATTTATTTAATTAAATTAATTCAAGTCTGAATTTAATTTAATTCATAAATTATTTAATTAAATTAAGTAGAATTGATTTACTATAAAAGAATTGATTCATATGACTTGCAATGAGTCATACCGAAGGCTTTTGAATGAGTCATACCGAGCAGAATTCATATGAGTCATGCCGAGCTCAAGAGGAATGAGTCATACCGAGCAAAATTCATATGAGTCATACCGAGCTCAAGAGGAATGAGTCATACTGAGCTCAAGTGGAATGAGTCATACCGAGATCAAGTGGAATGAGTCATACCGAGATCAAGTGGAATGGGTCATACCGAGCACAAGTGGAATGAGTCATACCGAGCACAGGTGGAATGAGTCATACCGAGCTATTCACAGTGAGTCATACCGAAGTCTAAAATGAGTCATACCGACCATTTTAAGTCATGCCCAGCCTTTTTGTTAGTCATACAAGGGTTAATTTTAATTGAAAAAGGTCATACTGGTATGAGTCATGCTGGCTTTCCACCTCTATAAATATGAGAAGATTGTCTTCATTTTTCATGTTGTTCAACCATTCAAATTCAGAAATTTGTATGCATTGTAATATTCACAGATTTCTGTGCTTAGTTTGGAATATAAATTGTTAAACCCGAACAAGTCATGTCAAAATCAATCTAGACAATTTATCAGATATAAACACTATTCACTATATTAATTCTGTAATACTTTTCAAGTTAAAATCAAATATTCTACTTGAACAGTATTTTACCTATTAATATTTCAGGATTATAATTAACATTTTATTCTTAATCCAAATTCGCGAATTATATCAGATATTGTATTGAACCCCCCTTCTACAATATCAGGGACCAACAAATTGTTCTTTCAACAATTCTTCTCTTTTCAAACTATTCACTAGTTCATCTCTAGCATCCTTACTTTCCTGCTTGAATCTATCTAAACAAACAAGTTCATTTTCAAGAAAAATATTCCTCTCAGTTAAGGCATCAATGGTGTTCTTCAACTTGAGGTTTTCTTTGTTTAGAGATTTTAGAGTGACATGCAAATTTTACAATTCATTAGACATTTCATTAATAGTACTATTGCATTCATCAGTTGTAAGCTCATAAAAGTTAGTAGCTAGTACCTGATTTGATGATGAACTAGCTTCTTCATCTTCATGTTTGGCCGTTAGAGCTAGATTTATGAACTCTTCAGAATCACTGTCTTCAGCAGCTCAGTCCTTCTCCTCAGTAACAAAATCCTTTTCTTTTTGTTTCAAAAGGACAAAGTATTTCTTTTTATAATCAACACCCTCATATGACTTTGCCTTTTCTTGTTTTGGCTTTCTGCACTCATTTGAGAAATGACCAGCCAATCCACGGTTAAAGCATTTGAATTTAGATCTATCAACCAAATTTTTGTTTTGATTGTTACTTCTGAACTGGGATCCAGGCCTTTGAGCATTTGGATTCCTCTTGAATTTTAGCTTTGAAAACTTCCTTGACAGAAATGCAAGGTGCTCATCAATCTCATCCAAATCATCCTGAGAGCATGTTTCATTTTCATTACACTTGCCCTTTCCTTTTCCTCTGAATGATTCTTCAACAACATCACTAGCCACCATGACATAATCTTCTTCACAACCATTTTCTTTCTTCTCTTCATTTCCATTGACCATTAAAGCCACAATTTTCTCCTTTCTTTGATTCTTCTCAATCTCCTCGTCTTGTTGGATTTCCAACTCATATGTCTTGAGAATACCATAAAGTTTCTCAAGAGTATAATCCTTGAAGTCCTGAAATTGTCCAATGGAAACAGTCATTGATTTCTATTCCTTTGGAAGATATCTAAGAAATTTTAGATTTGTATCCTCAGTTGCATAAACCCTACCATATAGTTTCAGTCCATTTAGCAACTTCTGAAACCTGCTATAGGTGTCATTGATAGATTCTCCACTCTTGAAATGAAATGATTCATATTTTTGAATCAAGAGTTGCATCTTATTTTTCCTTACTTGTTCAGTTCCTTCACACAGAGTTTGAAGAGTGTCTCATACTTCATTTGATGAAGTACAGTTTATCACATTGTCAAACATATCTTTATCTAGACCATTAAACAGAATGTTCATGATCTTTTGATCTTTAAGCACTTTTTTTTCATCCTCTTCTATGAACTCAGAGATGAGTTTTGGAACATGTTTGTCAAGTGCAGGAGTTCTATCAGGGTTTACACTTGTGACTAGTTTCATGGGAACATGATGACATTTCTCTATGCAGTTAACATAGGAAGGGTCGAGAGAAAGAAGATGCAGATGCATTTTTACTTTTTATGGAAAATATTCATCTTTTTCTAACACTGGAATCTTCACATCTGAATATTTTTTGCCCATATTGATTGTTCTTGATCTTTAAAATTTCTATATGTTGAAAGCCTGCTCTGATACCAATTGATATTTCCCAGAACTATGCCAATATTTGTAGAAGGGGGGGTTGAATACAAATATTAAAACTTTTTGTTTATTTTAATATTTGCAACTGATGTTTGAGAATTAGATAGAATATGTATGAACAAAAAAGATACTGAAAAATAAATTGAACAAAGAGATTTAAAATTACTGATGGATTGGTTTTTCCATCAGTGTATATTTTTGCTCAATGTTCCTAGGTTAAAAGAAACCTAGCTTCATTTTTACAAGGTTAGAAAATAAATCAACTATTCTTACAAAGTGCTCTAAGGCTGAACAGTTGATTCAAGAGATATTGTCCAACTTGTATATTTTCTAACAATGCTAGCACACTTGTTTATATACTACAAATGTGTTTTTACAATACCTATATTAGGATTGTTTCTACATATCTTCCTTTTACCTTTTTCCATTTTAGAAAAAGGTTTGAAAGACAGCTTCTGATTGAGTTTTCATAGCCGTCCTAGACTGTCTTCCATATGTGTGCTTTTGTCCTTTGGATCTTCAACAGATAGTCTTTCTGTGTTATCACAATCAATTGATAATTTGCTGTTAAGCATATCAATTGATCCTTCCTTTTATCCATCAACTGATGTTCTTCTTCGATTGATCTTTATATCCATCGATTGATAAATGATGACTTATCGATTGATAAATATTATCAATCGATATATCAATCGATGGGTCTTCACATCAGTTGATGGTCTTCAATACTTGACTTGGTTTCTTCAATTGATCTTCTATCCATCGATGCTTCAATATCAACTGATTATCCTTCACTTGTGTAATTTCCTGTCTTCAAATAATTACAATTTGATAGTCTAAGTTACACATCAATTGATGACCTACATCAATCGACTCTAACATCAATTGATTAGAATTATATCAATTGACTTATACCTTATCGATTAAAATAGACTAAGTACACCTATGCTATAATCCAAATTATCAGTTGATTCATAAAAACACTTCAACTGATAAATGATTTCCTGATCAATTGATATTTATAAATTTTATATCAATTAATCAGTTACATTAAATAAAATTTCTATGATTCTAGGATTAATGTCATCAAATTACATGTAGATTCCTAACAACAGCAGTTAGTATATTGTATGCTGGTGGAATCTTCATGTTTCAACATACACTCTCATTTGTGCTAGTCAATTAGGTTTCAACGCTTTATTTCCCTTTTTCCTTAATTCTCATAAGTTAATTAATCTCTATAGTCTTATTAACAATTTCCTCACTGCTCCCTGTTTTCACACCTGATGATTCTTTACACTCCACTACGAACAATTATAAATATCCATTCTGATTTTATGCACTGTTGGTGCATCAGCTGGTTACGCATTGTTACCCTCATTAAGATGGATTAACTTTCAGAAGATCATTAAAAGTGCAACTTTTCGGGCTGTGATGGATACAACTATATATCAATGTGTGGTTCTCATAGCATTTTTTGTGAGCAGAATGTAAAAGAGTTTGCACTGGGAAGTTAGAGAGTTTGAGTTAGGAAGTGTCTCATATGTGATAATCTTGGTGTGGACTGCAGTGTTTTGGAAAGTATTTAGTATTCATGTTATAGCATTGATTACAAGGTATTTTCTCTGTTCTCAAATTTATACGTGCATTGGGCTTCCTAGTTATTTTTCTGGATGCGTTGACTTTTAGAGGTTCCTGTACAAAAAATTAAAAAAATGATTACCCCTCTAAAAATTATTATGATACGCCTCTGCCCTGGCTAGGTACCAAATTTGCAAACACAAATGTTGTTCTAGTCGAAGTCGGGGCCACTGAATGAAAATTCAAATTTGTCAAATGTTGGTTCTCTCATTGCTTCGATCACTTTGTTTTCGTTTAATGTGAATAGTGAGAAGTTTAACATAGTTGCACAGTCTAAAGGTATTAAACATTGAAAAATATGCCTTATGGAAGTGTGTGTTGAGTTAAACTAAATATGATAGTACATGTTTTGGTGATCCAAGACAAATATGGGAAGTATAATAATTGTATTTGGATAATTATTATGAATGATAATAATTATAATTAAAAAATTATTATAGATGGTATGTGTTGGTCACAAAGGTAAGTAATTAGATACCAAATATGATTAGACTTGGACAGATAATTAGAAACCAAGTATGATTAGACTTGTGTAACAAGTATGGTAAGTTTTGGTGGTTAAGTTTGAGATGACTATATATACATAGTCATAATATATTTGATGAGTATGCTTAAACATGCAGGTTTAGGTATCGCTTGGTACGTGGTTGTTCCACGTACATAGGTTTGAAAACACTGTGAGGTGTGAGGAATGCTTGGGTATTGTTAGGCTTAAATATTCGTGATTGATTGATTGTATTATTGATAACTGTTTTGATTAATAATACAAGTTGGAACGTGGGTTTTCCGCGTCATATAATTTTGTTGTGTGTGCTTTGCATTATTTGGTTATCTCGGTTTTTCTCCCCAATAAGTGGTATGAGAGCCAAAGTTCGTGATGGATATGGTTGGAGGAAAATTCGAGATTGAATTGTTGTGAAGCACTATGAAGGAGTTATGTGCGGCATGGACTATATGGTTTCCCTTTGCACCAAAAATCATGTTCGGGTTCGAGATAGAAGAAGATGGAAGAGTTTGTCCAAATCGTTTCAATGGCTTGATCAACCGGGGGAAAATTTTGGAGGAGACTATTGTTGTTCTTCTAAACGCTGAAAGATTGATGAAGCAAGGATCGGGTGACTCGTCAGATGGAAAGGCGCTCGTGGTTGATGCACGTGATTTTAGATTGGGATGTACTGTTATGAGATGCACCGTTATTATGAAGAACAGTGAATTGGAGGTCACTAAACGGAATTTAGCGACACTCAAAGATTGGAAGAACAAGCTGCAGAGGTTCTTGTTCAAGGGGAGGCATTGGCGAATAGATGTTGATGCATTGATGAACCGTTAATTAGGTTGTGAAACCGTATTGGGTTTAAAGGGAGGATTGTTTGGTTAAATCCAATATGGTAGTATGAGTTTTGGTGATCCAAGACAAATATGGGTAGTATAATAATTGTATTTATATAATTATTATGGATGATAATAATTATAATTGGAAAATTATTATAGATGGTATGTGTTGGTTACAAAGGTTAGTAATTAGATACCAAATATGATTAGACTTGAGTAGATAATTAGAAATCAAGTATGATTAGACTTGTGCAACATATATGGTAAGTTTTGATGGTTAAATTTGAGATGGCTATATATACACAGTCATAATATATTTGATGGGTATGCTTAAACATGCAGGTTTAGTTATCGCTTGGTACGTGGTTGTTCCACGTACATAGGTTTGGAAACACCGTGAAGTGTGAGGAATGCTTGTATATTGTTAGGCTTAAGTATTCGTGATTGATTGGTTGTATTATTGATAACTATTTTGTTTAATAATACAAGTTGGGATGCGGGTTTTCCGCGTCATATAATTTTGTTGTGTGTGCTTTGCATTTTTTGGTTATTTCGGGTTTTGCTTCGTAATAGTGTTCAGTAACATATTTTAGTGTAAATATGTTATTTAAATTATTGGTTATCTCGGGTTTTGGTTATCTTCGGATCAATTTATTGGTTGTTTGGGGCATCTTTCTTAAATTATCTGTGTTACCTATGTGATTGTTACAAGTTGGCTTTGTTTATTGATCCTCTCTTACATACACCTGGCCACATGTAGTCATGTAGCATATGGATTCAAGATTAATAAGTGGCGTATGAAATGGATCTGATTAATTTAATCAAACAGGTGCACTGCCAAGCTATAAGTGCGGCGATTTTCCTGATATATGGGCAACTTCAACTAATTTTGTAATGATTGAACACGTATGGCAGAAAATTTAGACTTACATGTCAGAAAAATTCCAATAATTATCAGAGTTGGTTTGATTAAATTAGTTGGGTCAACTAATAGGTAGGATAGAAATTTTAGTCGCATTTTTTCAACTGTTTTTAATGCAAAAGGTGAAAGGGTAACATGTTCCATGTGGATTCTAGATTAGAAATCTGGTTAATTAAGCGTATCCCCGCAATGCGTCATATTTGTTAAGACGACTTTAGTGTATTTTTAATTTTAATATACATCAAACCTCAGTATATATAAAGGATAAGTAACGTTGAATAACTAGCACCTCCAAATATTTTCTTCGATTAGCCCACTCATTTAATCTCACATTTTCATATACACGTATATACATTTTTAATACTTTTTATTATGGAGAATTTAGATGCTCTGTATGACGCTGCCATTGCCGGAGATGCTGATGCCATAGCTAAATTGGAGACTGAAGCTGATAGACTTAACCGAGACGAACAAACAATCCTTCATATTGCATCCAGAAAGGGAAATACAGAACGTGTGCGATTCATTCTGAGGGAGTTTGCTAACAAAAATCTTTTGGTCAAGCTGGATAATAAAAAATGCACTGCACTTTGCTGGGCTGCATATTTGGGACACACTGAAGCGGTTGAGGTCCTGATTGATGCAGCCAGACATTTGCCTCCTTCAGCTGATGATAATCCACTTTCTTCTTTTCAATCTTTTCTTAGGCATGCTGATCAAGATTTGGAGACTGCCTTATATGCAGCAGTTAAGAATGGTCACCTGGCTGCTGCTAAGCTATTAGCAGAGGCCGATCCTAGCGATAGACATATCCAAAACAAGTATGGTCAAACTCCAATCTACATAGCTGCTGCAAGAGGGTACTTCGATATAGTGAAGATGATCTGTACAACTTGCACACCGCCATATAATTTGGATGGTCCTGATGGTAGTACTGCTTTGCACGCTGCTATTTTGAATTACAACGAGGATATTGAAGTGGTAGAGGTCCTCATTGGTGCAGCTAAACTTTCATCATCTTCTTCAGATAAAGACGATACTGATAGTTCTTTTCAAACATTCCTTACTCAAGTCGATGATGAAGATTTGGACACTGCCTTACACATTGCAGTCAGGCAAGGTAAGTTGGCTACTGCTAAGCTATTAGTTGAGGCCGACCCAACTGCTACATATATTCAAAACTATCGAGGTGAAACACCAATCTACATAGCTGTGGAAAGAGGGTACATTAATATAGTGAAGATGATCTGTACAACTTGCACACATCCATATAATTTGGATGGTCCTCGTGGTAGAACTGCTTTGCATGCAGCTTTTTTAAGTCACAATGACGATATTCAAGTGGTAGAGGTCCTCATCGGTGCAGCTAGACTTTCATCATCTTCTTCAGATAAAGATGATACTCATACTTCTTTTCAAGCTTTCCTTACCCAAGGTGATGAAGATTTGAACACTGCCTTACACATTGTAGTAATGCAAGGTAAGTTGGCTACTGCTAAGCTATTAGTTGAGGCCGACCCAACTGCTACATATATTCAAAACAAGGATGGTAAAACATCAATTTACATAGCTGTGGAAAGAGGGTACATTAATTAATATAGTGAAGATGATCTGTACAACTTGCACACCTCCATATAATTTGGATGGTCCTGATGGTAGTACTGCTTTGCACGCTGCTATTTTGAATGACAACGAGGATATTGAAGTGGTAGAGGTCCTCATTGGTGCAGCTAGACTTTCATCATCTTCTTCAGATAAAGACGATACTGATAGTTCTTTTCAAACATTCCTTACGCAAGTTGATGATGAAGATTTGGACACTGCCTTGCACATTGCAGTCAGGCAAGGTAACTCGGCTACTGCTGAGCTATTAGTAGAGGCCGACCCAATGCTACATATATTCAAAACAAGGATGGTAAAACACCAATCTACATAGCTGTGGAAAGAGGGTACTTCGATATAATGGAGATGATCTGTACAACTTGCACAGCTCTATCTAATTTGGATGGTCCTGGTGGTAGTACTGCTTTGCACGCTGCTATTAAGAATCTCGGCAAAGGTATGTAATATATATCTATGTTACAATTCAATGTGTTAAATCCACGATTCACCAGGAAGAATTAAGAATTTTCAAACTATTCATATTTATATTAAATATTCACCAAGGAAGAATTTTATAATATTAACTATGTTTGTTTGATAGAATCTTAAATATGGTATTTGTTCTGATACTTTCACTTTAATTCCTAAGCAGCGATGAAAGAAGATAAACATGTGATCCGGATGATCATCGATAAATATCGGGATACTTTAACGGATTCAGATAAAACTAATAACCAGATGCATAAAGATTTTATCAGATTATTTGATAAAACTGATGAGCACAGATGTACTATCTTAGAACTGGCGGTGGAGCAAAATAACGTGCCCGTGGTTAAATTGACATTAGCAGAGAATTCAGCCTACGGAGGAACGTCGAGTGCTCGTCACATTATTAGTCTGATGCCATTAATTTACAAAGCCACCGACAAAAAGTACACAGATATTGTCAAATTACTCACTCAAGCATACGAAAATCATCCAAGATCTTCTTGGTTTCCGGAGGATGTTAAAATGTATGTTTCATGTCTAAAAATGGCTCATTTGATACCTGCTATTAAAGCCCGTCAAAGAGGTATGAAATATATACTACCGTTTTACTAATTTATATGAAATTTAATACTCCTATACTTTAATGCTCACTCGTCTCAAATTTTGTAGAGTATAATTGATTGGACTTCGATTATAATTTATATTATCCTTTTATATGTCTAAAAATATGAATAAATATATATTTTAAATTAGATTAGACTTAATTTCTAATAATATAATTTGATAATATTTTGGGAATATTAAATTAAGAAACAGTTTAAAATTGCTTTACTTTTAAAATTATTCTTATATAATTATAGAGTTTTTCTCCTTAAATCACTAGTACCGTTATTTTAAATTAGAAAAGTATATTTTAGTTAATAAAATAATATTGTTAACTGAACTTCAAGAAAATGTTCAAGACTATAATTTGATATGAGGTATTTTTTTTAAATAGTTTATTTAGTTTTCCAATATTATTTGATAAAACAATTTTATTGTACACATGCAAAATCTGTTTTTATTTATTTAGTATATTTAATAACTTATATTATATTAATAATATAAATAAACAATAAAAGCAGCACGAAATCAGGGGAGATTCCACTGCATTGTTTGGTTAACGGCCTTGATGTTTCTGAGAGTGACTTAAAGTTAGAAATAAGTCAAAAATTGACTTAAAGCCTATTAGGTATTTTTTTCGGTGATTTATTTTTATTTATTTTTCTGGTTTGATAAAAATTATCCATATGTTATAAATTACTCATAAATCATTTTTATTTTTATTATTATATTTTTAAAAACTCATAAATCACTCATAATACAAAATTACCCAAATATGCATTTTAAGCTTCCGCTTATCATGTTAAGTCATTTAAGTTATAAGTCACAATTTTAAATTTAACCAAACATGCTATAAATCATATGTAATATATTTTATGTTTACCCGCAAACTTTATATTATTGTGTGAAAAAAGTGACCACTCCAAGTATATATTTTAATTTTGTGATCAATTTGTCTCACGGTTCTGAAAAATTAAAGGATTTGGTTGTAGAGTAAGAATTAATTTGAATATCATTTGATAATTTAAAACTACAAATATAAAGAGTATATATATTTTGATGTAATTCACCCTGCAGTATATTATGAATTCGATTCAATAATTCACATTTTAATATCAAAACAAAAGAGTTTTGGACACCAATTTTTATATAAAGATAATGCATTAACACCGTTTCATATAGCAGCTGAGAAAGGATATACTTCAACGATGATACTTCTTATGCAATTATGGCCATCTTCGTCTTCAGCATATACCGCTATTGATAGAAATGGACAAAATATACTACACTTGGCATCGTTACAAAGTAAAAAAGAGACGATACACGCTATTTTAAAATGTTGTCCAGAAGAGTATAAAAACGACTTGGTGAATAAGCAGGATATAAATGGTGATACACCACTTGATATACTTATCCGACGAGGTTGTTTCGTTCCTCAACTCTTGAAATATAGAGAACTTGATACAATGATAAAAAACAAAGATATGTGGAGTCCTGCAGACATGCTCTATTTTGAAGATGAAATTAGCAATGATCAGGTATTTCAAAATTTTATTTTATTTTATTTCTACACTGATTTATAAAATAATTAAGTCACACACACGTATATAATATATTTTATTATAAAAAACTTAAATATTTATTTATAAAATAATATGACATTTATAATATAATTATATATAAGAATTTATTTTAACATAAATATTTTTATTATTTTAATTCAATATAAAATATTTAATTATCCAATTTGGAAAAACAGTTCATATATATAAATATTTTTAATATTTTATTTTAAGAAACAAATGTCATTCTTATTAAGATAATTAATATCGTTTGAAAGGCTAAATAATTTATTTAAAAAAATCAAGTGTCATATTATTACATCTATATCTGAATTTAAAAATATCATATTTAACATACTATTTTAAAAAGTAGCCAGGTTATATTAGAACTAAATTCGAGTAATAATTTTCTGGAAATTGAATTTTAATACCCCTCCGTCCCATATTAGTCTCTTTTGAGAAAAAAAATTGTCTCATAATAATTGTCCAATTCTACCTTCAATGTAAAAAAATTCAAATTATCCTTTTTTTTTTGTTATTTCCAATATAAAACTTACTCTATTTAATATAATATAATCATAATAAATATGATATGCACGGAAAATTATTGTACAACTTTTGTTAATATACGTTATTTTTCCAAAAGACTATTAATATGGAACGGACGGAGTATTTATTAGCAAATAAAGATAATAAATGTTGTTGATTATTGGGGTCTGTGCTTTACAGGTACAAATTAAAATTGCACTTGAGACTAATTACGAAACCAATATTTCTCAAAGTTCAGTGCGACATAGTAAACGAAGGGCTAAAGATGTGATGTTTAATGAACGTGAAAAAGAAGATCGAGAAAAGTATAAAAAAACTCATGCCAATATTGGCGATTGGTTGGCCGATGCTGTTGCTGGACATGCTATTGCCAAAGCTGTATTGGAGATTGAAGCAGATACATTGAACGAAGAGGAAGGAACTATCCTTCACCGTGAATCAAGAAAGGGAGATTCAGAAGGCGTGCGATATATTCTGAGAGAGTTTGCAAACAAAAATCTTTAGGTCAAGCTAGATTATCATAAACGCACTGCACTAACTTGGGCTGCATATTGGGGACACACTGAAGTGGTTGAGATCCTCATTGATGCAGCAACACATTTGCCTACTTCTTTTCAAGCTTTTATTAGGCAAGCTACTGATCTAACGGGGAACACTGCCTTACATTTGGCAGTCATTAATGGTAATGTAGCTATTGTCAAGCTATTAGTAGAGGCCGATCCAAGTGATGGCCATATTCAAAACTATGAAGGCAAAACTCCAATATACATAGCTGCGGAAAAAGGGTACAAAGATATAATCAAGGTGATCTGTACAACTTGCAGAGCTCTGTCTTTAGAGGGTCCTGGTGGTGGGATGACTGCTTTTCATGCTCTCCTTAAGAATATCCGACAAGGTATGCAGAACACAAGTAATTATTTTAAGAGTAAAGTGCACTTCGTGTACCTGTACTTTTTGTGTCAGACCACTTTAGATACTGACTTTCTAAAACTACCACTTTAGGTACTGCACTTCTTAACGTCCTAACACTTTGTTGTTTTCCGTTAAATTGGGCTAACGCCGTCAGTTTTTCCGGTGACCTTGAACGACGGCAAAACAAAACCCAAACAAAGCTTGTCGATTTTTATACCAAAATAACGCTAGCCTTGCCAGGAGTACGTATATAACAATTATACATACAAATAAGCAACCATGTGGCCGTAAATCGAAGAAATCTGATGAGTTTTATCGGAAAAATAATTTTCCGATGAGCTGCAAAAACAACTCATAAACACAAACAAAAAATATCACTAGCATGTCCTTTCACCGATCTACGTAACCATGTAATTAGTTTATGCAACAAATCAACGGAAAAATAAATAAGAAATTCAAGTATAACCCGAAAATCACGAATTATAAATCAAGCAATTTCTAACGAAAACAGAGCACGTAGTCATGTACTTCAACACATGGGATTCAATTTGGTTACTCATATGAAGAAAACTAAGTTCAGAATCATCTTCAAAAGTTACTTTGATCTTCAAGAACACGAAGAACACCTTCTTCTCCAAAATAAAATTTAACACAGACTTGACGGGGATACACATTTTGTAAAAAAAATTAAAGGTTAGTACCTAAAGTGGTAGTTTTAGAAAGTCAGTATCTAAAGTGGTCTGACACAAAAAGTACAGGTACACGAAGTGCACTTTACTCTTATTTTAATTAGGTTTCGAGTATTCTATTAGAATGAGTATATATAATCTGGATCTTCATATCGTCTTTATCTTAATTAAGTTCCCCTAAATGATTCAGCAGAAACCAATATTAACCTAGCAAAATATATTTATATATCAAATACTTTTTGTTTCGTATATCAATATTGAATGGAACACGTGTCAAATAGTATTTTCACTTGACTTTCAGTGACGAAAGAAGGAAGGGATGTGATTGAGATGATGATTAATGCAGCCAGACGTTGGAGCGCAGAGGAGGCATCACATGTAAGTTTTGAAGCATTATGTGAAAGAACCGACGAGTCCGGAAGCACTATTTTACAACTGGCGGTGGAGAGAAACTATGTGGATACAGTTGAACTAATATTACTAGAAGATCCAGGGCGTGGAAATAAAAAACATAGTCTCATGCGTTCAATCTATAAAGCCATCGATGAGCAACTTAGTAAGGATATTGTCAAATTACTCTCTGAAGCTTACGAAGCTGGAATCAACTCCGATCATAAAGGTATGGTCGCTTTAATTCTTGCTATCAAAGCGGGCGAGCAAGGTACGTACGCAATAAATTTAATGGAGTTTAAATATTTTCATATATGCAGGAATAAATACAGGAATTTTTTATTTTTTTTGTTTACTTTTGTTTGACATAATTTATGCATTTTGAATATGTACGTGATAAATATTTTCTTTTCAGAAGAATCTATACAACGTCTCTTGAGAGATGCCAAACGCCTTGTAAGGTTTAATGACGATGAAGGATGGACACCACTTCATTATGCAACTTCTCACGAATTAGTTTCAATATTTGAAACCATCATTGAAGTGCAAAAGGATGTTGGACATCAATTTGTGTATGGAGATAAGGTATCAACGCCACTTCATGTAGCAGCCGAATATGGATTTACTTCTACACTTATACGACTTATGGAATTATGGCCAGCTTCCTCTTCTGCATACACAGCTGTTAACAAAACTGGTCAGAATATACTACATGTAGCGGCGGCTGAAAATAGAAAAGAGATGGTACAAGGTATTTTGGAATATTGTCCGGAAAAGTATAAGGAAAGTATTTTTAAACAGAAAGATGCTAGTGGCAATACACCTCTCCATCTTCTTATTTCTCATGGTTGTTTCATTCCGAAACTCATAAAACACAAAGGACTCACAACGGCAAAAAACAATGATAATTATACTCCTCGGGACATGCTGTATTGTAAAGATGAGATTGTTGCTGATCAGGTACGTAGAAAACTTCATTTTATTTTGTCTAATTTATGGAAACTAGTTTTTGATTCTATCTTACACAATCATATTATAGATCGAGGATCATGTTTCAAACTATAATTATTAATTGTTGGTTGTCCTCTATATATATGTAGGTGCAAATTAAAATTGCACTTGATGATGTCCAGACTATTAAGCCAGCTTGGAAGTTTTGGGGTAAAAGCATGAAGAAGAGAACGGTTACTTGGCAAAGCGCAGTCCCCCTTAGTAAACGAGACAGAAAAAATGTAACATTTGATGCTGGTAAGAAAAGGTGGATGGATGAAAAGTATAAACAGATGAAACAAGATCTAGAAAAATATAAATCGAGGACCAATACCCAGATACTTGTTACTGCACTAATAACTACAGTAACTTTCACGGTAGGATTTACTATACCAGGTGGTCTCCGCCAAAGTGGAGGAAAAGATGAAGGATTGACAGTTCTTTCAAAAAAGAAAGCTTTTAAGGCATTTATGATATCAGATGCATTAGCTCTACTGCTGTCAACATCTTCTTTGTTCTTCTACTTTCTTGAATCAATGAGTGAAGATCTTCACCAAGTGGCAAAACTCAATGCTGCATCAACTGTGCTCAACATTGTTTCTGTTGTGGCAGTGATGTTGACTTTTATTGCAGGAACATATGTGGTGTTATCCGACACACCAACTCTCGCCATCACCATTTGCATCATCGGTTCCCTGTTCTTTCTACTTATCATTATTCTATTGATCAAAATAGTATATGACCGTAAAGTGAAAAAAAGGAATAAAGATTAACGATGCCTATTGTTATTTCCATATGCTTTTATGAATTTCTAATTTTTCATGATGTTATTTGCCAAAAAAAAAAGTGCTCAATAATAATATGTCATGCGATATTTTGTACCTATAACCTAATACATGTTTACAAGAGTGTTAATGATCTCGATTATAAGTATAGTATCAAGACCTCAAGTTTTAATTTAGACTTCATTAGATGTGTTTTTTTTAAAATACACTAGCTAGATGTGTTTTTAGTTCTTCTAAAGTATAAATTACAGTTCTATCTGTTTAGTTACATTATAAGTTGGAAGCAAAACTACCATGTCCCTTCTCTCTATTTAGTTCATACCTCCGTATTCAAAAATATGACTACAGTTGATCTATCATGTACACTTTGTATTGTGAATTTTATTTTTTTACCTTATTTAATTCTTCACGAACTCTGTACTCTGTATTTTTGATGAATTATCCTTGTTTCGGCTAATTTAACGGAATTATATGGTTAAAATGATTTTGTTAACATTGTGTACCTGTTTTTTTTTTTGGCAATTGTTTGCCAAGTACTACTTTTATAGTGCTAGTGTGTTACTATGCTTCAGATGAAATGAATTTACCAGGGATGACTATAGTGCAGTTTGGTGCGATTTAGCGCGATTTCAACTTAAAATCCAACAGTAAGATAACAGATGTTAATGCATGAACAAATATATAGTTTGTAATATGTAGCATTAGGTCTTAGCTAAGACCTTACTTACTATATATGCATCAGTTGCGTTCTTAGTTTGAATCTCTCCCAAATGCTTACCGTTAGTGCAGGAAAAGCTTGTTACATTATATTTTCAGTTCTTCAAGTCTCGAGATAAGATATCAACTGCTGAAATGTCTCTTTAAGGGCGATGGAGGATTTCATAATCATATTCCAACTATTTTGCCACCCATTTCTGCTCTGTAGTTGAATCATGATCCTGGTAGTTTACTAACTGTGAAATGTAAATGAGTACTAATGATTTATCCTTTTTTTTTGTTAGGTGCAGGTTTGTATACATTTAGAATTTTATAAAATCAAAGATAACAATTGTTGAATGAATAGAAATATGTATAATTATGTTTTTAGCAAAGACCTTAATATATGGCAACTTGTGCAGCAATTATTTTGGTGCCTATAAATATCACAAGAACGGATGCACTCAGAATGTAATTTCATTACAAAGAAAAGGACTCAGAAATTAGTTGCAAGTGATGAAAAACTTCAGTCCTAAGAACTTACCATTGACTCCCGACAAGCTATGTGGTTTTGCTAGTTCTTTCAAGAATTTTAAAACCTCTGCCTCCTCCTCACAACCTATAGTTCAATCAGTTTTGTTATCTTAATTTTGTTTCTTGGAGGGCATACTTCATGTTTGTTCAGCTTTATTATCTTTTCTAATAGGAATATTAAGAAAAAAATGATGGACCTATAGCATTTGTAAGGAAAATACAAACATTGCTTTAAGTCTGAGGATTTTCATTGAATTTTAAGCAATATGCGCGGTTTTAGTCTTCTAAAGAAGTTATCCAAGCAGTTTTAGTCTTCTAAAGAAGGGCCAAAAGAAATATGCGCGGAGGTATAATAGATCATATGATCCAGTAAAGAGCACAGTTTGTAGCTCTTGCTCTCTTTTATGGTAGTAAAATTTTGACCACAAGTCCACAACCACTTCATTGTGCCTTGCATGACCTTCGCTCGTAAAGATAGAAGTTTAGAGGGTAAAGGATAGTATAGCCTTAAATTGTCTATTAAAGGTTCATAATTGCTTCATACATGAGGATTTATAAATAATTCTCTCAGGATTCTAAATTAGTTACTGAAACACTTCCCCAAATTGAAATTTTGAAATAGTGTCGTAGGCACGATTTGTTGTGAGATGTAAATCAAATGAAATATCAAGTTTGGACAAACTATTATGATCGTCTAGAGCTTTTCTTTCTCAAAAATGACAAGGCGACTAACATTTTATAAGGCTAGTTATTTTTGGTTTCGAGTAGCAAGTTTGGCGCATTTAAAGATTTTCGCACCCAACTTAATCCTTCATGGTCTTTGTGGTGGTGAGTTTGTTTCATTTAAAACCAAAGTGAGCCGCAGTTGCAGGTTTTTAGATGCCTTCGTTAAATGAACTAGATTTTCACGTGCATTAAGTATCTAAACTCTTAAACCACTTGAAATGCCCAAAATCAATGCACTAAATTGGCTATCAACTAATTATGTAAAAGCTAAGACTAACTGCCAATTAGTCTTGTCAAAGTTTTCATTTATAAACAATCGACAGGGATTCAATTTATATCTGAAGCAAGAACTTATAATATGGTCGGGTTATTCTTATAACAATCCTTCATCTTAGCGACAACTTATAATATGGCAGTCATTCAGATAATAATCTGGCTGAATTAGGAAATGAAACTATCAAGGAAGATAATCAGGCTGTTTACAAAGTCAACATTTGCAAAGCAGTCGACATCATCTATTAAAACAATATTAATTAGGTACTCAATTGATTTTAGCATTTTGTTGGAGCATCTTTTTCATTGTTATCATACTATCCTTTCTTATCTTCCAGGTTTTTAACTTTGGATGACTCCTTTTTGCTAGAACATCGGGCAACTTTGAGAGCAATGTAGGTTGTATTATTATGTTAGATTTGGTTGCAATAAACTGATTTATTACAATTGCCCTCAGGTATGAATTGGTGGAATTCTCATCTATTTATACATATGTGACCGTACAGATATATTTGCTGATTCAACCAAGGTACTGTCTATCTAAAAAATATTTCATCGTCTTGCTATAAAATTAATGCAAACTACTAGAGGGGACGTTAATATGAACTACAAGTTTGTGAAGTAAGTGATCATGTTGCATCTATATGAGAAGAAAGTCTTACACTCACAGACACACATCATATCCTTGCTGTTTCTCATGTTATGCATGGACTGAAAGTATACTACTTCTCTACTTACGTCAGTGTGCATTATGACTGCCATATAACACAAAGCTTTTGGCGGGCATCTTTATAAAGTACTGAATCTTAAGATTCCTTTTTCATGTCGTGGTGTTTAAATTTCACCAAGCTACGGAAGTTCTAGGCTCTAGATTTAATAACGTGGTTTTTCATATTAATATTATTTAATTAATAACATCTTATATTGTTAAAATATAAATATAAATTTTATAAATATTAATTTTGAATAAATTAATTAATTTAAAATACATAATATATGAAAAAAATCCGGACTCCCTAATTTTTTTTTTTGTATGCGCCATTGAGAATGACGTGGCATACATAGTTGTCTCCCACTTTTCTGTTTCTTCCTTTATTTCTAGCCCATTAGTTTTAGTTACATTACTATTTTTTCCATGGCTTCTTAACACATTAAAATTATATTAGTTTCTATGAAATATAAGTTAATAAAAATATACATTACATTTATAAATTATATATTATATAATTATATAATAAATTTAAAATAGTGTATTGTTAAAATACAAATATAATATTTATAAATGTTAAAATTTTCAATGTATAATATACATTATTTGGATTAAGGTGGGGCTAAAATTAAAAATGAATAAACAAATACACTTGAATAAATAATGTTTTAAATTGTATTCATTCAAGTTATATTACTCTCATAGCCTAGCAGCTCTTAAGAACTTTGTTTTTTCTTGAGAGAGTTTTGTATTCAGTTTATCAAAGTTAATACAAAGTACTAATTCTTCTACATACTTGTGTTCATTATCGAATTATATTGATACTATTATATTCAACCCCTTTCTATAATAGTGTAATATCTGGGAAACAATTGGTATCAGTGCAGGCAGTTAATTACAACTCAAAGATCGTAAAAACATGTCTAGAAACAAGTATAAAAGTATCAGAATCCCAATCTTGAAGAAGGCTGAATACCCTACATGGAGGGTAAATATGATGATGTTGTTAGAAAAGCAAACATCGATGCTGTCAGAGAATATCAAAAACAGAGTTTATGTTACTGACGTCATCAGAATTTAGGAAGCTGTCGACATAATTTACTCTATCAGAGAATACTCAATCAGAGTTTACTCTAATAGAGAATACTCTATCAGATATTATCAATCGACAGAGTTTAGTATCAGAGTTTATCAAAGAAGGAAACAGACAAATCAGAATTTGATTTGGATAGTGAAGAAGGAATTCAAATACAATTATATTACCTTATGAAAGCTATTCTTATCATTATCTGTTTCGTAATTGGATTTGTAACTGTGTCTATATAAACACAAAAGTAGGTTAACATTAAAGAGTGAATTCACATAATTATCATTCTCATAACTTAGCAGCTCTTAAGAACATTGATTTTCTTGAGAGAGTTTTGTATTCAGTTAATTCAAGTTATTACAGTTAATACAAAATAGTTTTTCTTTTACATACTTGTGTTTATAATCAATTATCTTGATACTATTATATTCAACCCCCCTTCTATAATAGTCTATTTATCTGGGCAACAATTGGTATCAGATCAGGCAGTTAATTACAACTAAAAAGATCATATAAACATGTCTGGAAACAAGTATGAAATCATCAGAATCCCAATCTCGAAGAAGGCTGAATACCCTACATGGAGGGTAAAGATGATGATGTTTTTAGAAGCCACATATCCTGATTATTTAGACAGAATCAATGAAGGACAATATCTATCAACCAAACTAGTGCCATCAAAAATTGTAGAAGGAAGACAAGTCCCTGAATATTATACTCTGAAGGACAAAAAGGAGTAGACCAGTGAAGAAAAACAAGAAATCTTGAAAGATGCAATGGTAAGGAATATTCTGCATAATAATCTTGACTATGTAATGTCTAACAGGGTAATTGCATGCAAAACTGCCAAGGAAATATGGGATGCACTAGAGGTTCAATGTCAAGGAACCAGGGAGATAAAGAAAAATAGAAGATCTGTGTTAATTCAAGAATATAAATATTTTGAGGCAAAACAAAATGAGTCTCTCACTGATATCTATGACAGATTTCTTACTCTGTTAGATAATTTGGCTTTGGTGGATAAGGTGTATGATAATGAGGATTCAAACACCAAGTTTCTAAGGGCTCTTCCTGAAGAATTGGATCTACAAACATCTTTAATAAGAGATAAGACTGATTTAGATGAGATGTCTCTAGATGAAGTCTATGGAAAACTGAAGACTCATGACTTGGAACTACAACAAAGAAGGAATAGGAAAAGTAGCAAGGCAAAATCTATTGTTGTTAGGTCCTAAATCATCATAGAAGGGGGGGTTGAATATGATGTTGGTAGATTTTCATTTTATTGCGGATTAAGTGTTTGTGTTCTTGAGATATAAAAATGGTAGTAAATGAAACACAATGATTCGGGAAAATAAAGATATATTATTAAATCCCTGAGGTGCTACACTTCTAATCAAATGATTAGCTTCTATTGGTTCAATCAATAATACAACAAGAATACAGTTGGGTGTGTTTAATGAATGACTTTAATGGAGCTTCTCGTCTGTTTATCTTGAATGTAGAAGATGAATGTATGTTTGTCTATATTGATTTCACCCATATATATTCTGTAGGCTTTTGGAAAATCAAATGAATTGATTAACCACCAATTGCTTAAGTCCTTTGTTGTGCTTCAAGAGTGATTGCAGTGTGTAGGTGCCACATGATATTTTTGTTGCGCCAAGGGAGTTTGTTGCGCCTACACTCTTGTTGTAGTGTGTAGGTGCCACATAGTACTTAGAAACATTCAAGAGAAGTTTCCTTGCGCCTATATGTCTTTTTGTTGCGCCTGTACTTTATCTACCCTGTGTAGGCACCACCAAATGCTTAAGATAAACCTTCCAAGTATTTCCTTGCGCCTAGAGGTTGTTTGTTGCGTCTGTACACCCAATTCCTTGTGCATGTGCCACTAACATATTCCTTTGAACTTGGTTTGTTGCGCCTACACTCTAGTTGCAGTGTGTAGGCGCCACCAAATCATGCCTTGGAAGATTGTTGTGCCTCTAACTCCATTTAAACAATATCTTGAATTCTTGTAGTATTTAACACTTGGTTTTCACTCTTCTGGCTTGATCAACTGAATTTCTTCTGATTAAACAAGACAATTCTTTTCTTGTTGTGCTGACGTTTAGTGCACTGGTCTGGTTCACAAATGACTAACACTGAATTGAATTCCCTTGACTTCTGTTCTATTTCAGCTGATTAACCTTGGACTTTGACATTTATACACAAATCATTACACTGTCTTTAATATGAACTCTTCTGAACTCTTATTAGTTGCTGAGACCTGAACATATTAATAAACTTCTCTCGTTGTCGTTCAGTAAGCCTTTCATCTTGAACGCTCTGAAATGTTGTATGTATGATTCATGTTTTCATGTCCTTCTGGATTCCTGTGCTGCATATTAGTATTATTTGACTGTCTTTGTTTCTTAGTTGAGTTACCGATATCACTATTACATATTACGTTACATTATGCTTTACGGTTGCTTTGAATGTTGAGACAAAAGTTGAAGAACCAAACTAGAAAGTCCTAAAAGCCTCAACAAGAAAAGGAAAAGCGGTGATAATTAAGGAAAGCAGTGAATCAGAGATTGAGGCAAACTCTGATGTAAACTCTGATAATTCTTCAAACTTTGACATGTTGGAGATGGTTGCTATGATTGTCAAAGACTTCAAGAAGATGAAGTATATGAAGTACAGAAAGCAAGGGAACTTCCAAAAGAAGCAAGGAGAATCAGAGAAGAAAGATAGATTCAGAAGAAGAGAAGATATAGATGGCAAATTAAAAACTATTGACAAATCAAAGGTCAAGTGTTGCAAGTGTAACAAGATGGGGCACTTTGCTACTGAGTGCAGAAGCAAGGAATCTAGAAAAACTCTTATCACTTCAATGAAAGATTGGATGGATTCCTCAGACTCTGAAGAGGAAACAAATTATGCCCTCATGGCAAACACTGATGCTTCCATCCTAAACTCTGATAAGGTACCAGACTCTATCTTTAACATTAATACTGAAAATATCTGTGAATTAAAGTCTTTCCTTAGATCCTTGCATGTTAGTTTTAAATCACAATCTCTTGAAAATGAAAGTTTAAAATCTGAAATACAAACTCTGACTGCTAGGAATGACTTTCTTGAAACTGAAAATTCAAATATGCTTAGCACTAAGAAAGACTGTGAGAATGCTATACACATGCAAACTCAGTTAGAAATACAAGTTGAATACTTAAAATCTGAGATAGCTAAAGAAAAGGAGACTTTCAGAGTTTGGACAAACTCTGTTAAGAAAGTCCAACAAATGCTTTCTAATAAGAATTGGATATCTGCCTTAGGTTATGAATCTGATAAGGAGACACATACTAAGACACACACAAAAGGAAAATTGAGTGAACCTGTGAACTTTGTTAAAGCTAACAATGAAAAGATAAATGACAAAGGTAAAGAAAAAAGCGTGTCAGAGAATAAACCAGTAAATATAGGGTTACTTTCACAGAAGCAACTTAAGGAAAAGTTGAAGGCAGTCACAAAAAAAACAAGCCTAAAAAGGTGAGGAGAAATAGAAATGGTAAAGTAGGAATTACTAAGGAGAATAACTATAAGAATATTCCTGATGCTCCTAGAAGAACATGTTTCACATGTGGTAATTCTAATCACCTTGCTATTGACTGCAAACAAAATAAAAAGAAGGAACCTGAGAGACCTAGTTCAGAGGCTAGAAAACAAACTAGATATAGACCACAAAATCCATGTTTTCACTGTGGTAGTTTATGATATTCAATTTACACATGCAAATAATATCATAGTTTGTATTTCAATTATTATGAACTGTTGCCTAATTTGAATAAATCTCATGTCTTTCCTAATCATGCTGTCAAAAAAAAAAATGTGATAAAAGCTGATAAAAGAAATATAAACTCTGAAAAAGCAAACTCCGATAATGTAAACTCTGTTAACATAAACTCTGATAAAAGTATTTCTGCTGCAAAAGTTAACAAGTTTCAAAAGAAAGGATCCAAACTTGTTTGGGTCCCCAAATCTACTAATTAATTTGCATTTATGATTGCTGGGAAACAGGAAAAACATCCAAGTGAGTGATAGTGGATGTTCTGCACATATGACTGGAAAAAAATCCCTGCTTTCAGAGTTTGAGGAGAAGGCTGGCCCAACAGTATCTTATGGAGATGGCAACATATGAATAACACTATGATATGACAATATTATTATTGGAAATGTCATCATTGAGAATGTAGCTCTGGTTGAAGGACTCAAGCATAATCTGTTAAGTGTGAGTCAAATGACAGACAGAGGTTATTCTGTGGAATTTCATGGAACTCATTGTGAAGTGAAAAGCAAAAAGGATGGCAAAGTGGTTCTCATTGGTCACAAACATAAAAATCTATTTGAAGCTAGCTTGGAGGTAAACTCTGATGGTCCATTAACTTGTTTACCTGGAAAGGCATCATCTTTGGAAAGCTGGAATTGGCACAAAAAGATGTGTCACTTGAACTTTGGAAACGTAAATGAATTGGGAAAAAAGGATCTAGTAAGAGGTCTTCCAAAAGTTAAATTTCATCCTGATGGACTCTATGATTTATGTCAAAAGGCCAAACAAAAGAAGACATCTTTCAAGAGCAAAACTGAAAATTCTACTGATCAACCTTTTCATCTATTGCATCTTGATTTATTTGGTCATGTCAACATAATGTCCATTGAAAAGAAGAAATATACTCTGGTGATTGTAGATTATTACACAAGATTTACATGGGTGTACTTTTTGCATAAAAAGGATGAAACAGCTGAGATAATTTTTGATCATATTGCAATGATTGATGTTTTGACCTAAGCGCTTACCACTACGCCAAAAGTAGCTACTTTTGGAGAAGGCGCAACTTATAATCTTTATATTGTAGCAGTCAGTGCCACGTTTCAATTTAGGAAGATGCTAGTACTCCAATAATCCCCCCAGCATCTGCCAGTATTAACAAGTCCATGTTAAGAGACAATGGCTGCACAGCATGCCTTTGGCATAATATGCGCCCCTGGCATAATTATGTGCTCCGTGGGATTCGAACCCGTGACCTGCTCTGATACTAATTGTTATGATCTAAGCGCTTACCACTATGCCAAAAGCAGCTACTTTTGGAGAAGCGCAACTTATAATCTTTATATTGTAGCAGTCAACGCCACGTTTCGATTTAGAAAGATGCTGGCACTCCAACTATAGTCTTTATAAGTCAGTGCAACTTATAATTTTTATGTTAATTGATTTTCCAAATATAGAATGCATAAGTTGTTAGAAAATAAACACTAATGATGTCAGAGAATGCTCAAGAACAGAGTTTATGATTGCTGACGTCAACAGAGAATATGAAGCTGTCGGTCAGAGTTTACTCTATCAGAGAATATTAAATCAGAGTTTACTCTAACAGAGAATGCTCTATCAGAGATTAACAACTGATAGAGTTTACAAATCAGAGTTTAAGAAAGAAACATACAAATCAGAGTTTGATTTGGATAGTGAAGAAGGAATTCGAATGCAAGTCTAAATTACCTTATTGAAGCTATTCTTTTCATTATCTGTTTTGTAAAAGGAATTTGTAACTGTGTCTATATAAACACAGACATAGGTTAACATTAGAAATATTCAAGCAATATCATTCTCATAACCTAGCAGCTCTTAAGAATAATGAATTTCTTGAGAGATTTTTATATTCAAGTTCATTATCATTAATACAAAATAGTGTTTCTTTTTATACTTGTGTTCTGATCGATTATTTGGTACTATTACATTCAACCCCCCTTTTGTAATAGATTATCTTTCTGGGCAATAATTGGTATGAGAGTAGACAGTTAATCATAACTAAAAGATCACATAATCATGTCTGGAAACAAATATGAAAGCATCAGAATTCCAATCCTAAAAAAGGCTGAATACCCTACATAGAGGGTAAAGATGATGATGTTCCTGGAAGCCACAGATCCTAATTATCCAGACAGGACCAATGAATGATAGTATTTTCCAACCAAACATGTTCCATAAACCATTGTGGAAGGAAGACAGGTTTCTGAATATTATACCTTGAAGGACAAGAAAGAATGGACCAATGAAGAAAAATAAGAAGTCCTTAAAGATGCAAAGGTAAGAAATATTCTGCATAATAGTTTTAACTCTGTAATGTCTAATAGGGTAATTGCATGCAAAATTGCTAAAGAAATCTGGGATGCACTAGAAGTTCAATGCCAAGGAACAAAGGAGATAAAGAAAAATAGAAGATCTGTTCTAATTCAGGAGTATGAATATTTTGAGGCCAAGCAGAATGAATCCATCACAGATATCTATGACAGATTTCTAACTCTGTTGAACAACTTGGCTCTGGTGAATAAGGTATATGACAATGAATATTCTAACACCAAGTTTCTAAGAGCTCTTCCTAAAGAATGGGATCTATAAACATCTTTAATAAGAGATAGGGCTAATTTAGATGAGATGTCTCTAGATGAAGTCTATGAAAGATTGAAAACTCATGATCTGGAACTACAGCAAAGGAAAAATAGGAAAAGTAGCAAAGAAAAATCTATTGCTTTGAATGTTGAAGACAAGATTGAGAATCCAAAGGAAAAAATCCTTAAAGCCTCAACAAGGAAAGGAAAAGCTGTAATGAACAAGGAAAGTAGTGAATCAGAGTTTGAGGCAAACTCTGATGCAAACTCTGATGACTCCACAGACTCTGACATGATGGAAATGGTTGCCATGATTGTCAATGGTTTCAAGAAGATGAAGTAAAGAAAGTTCAGAAAACAAGAAAACTTCCAAAAGAAGCATGGAGAATCAGAGAAGAAAGACAAATTCAAGAAAAGAGAAGATAGAGATGGAAAATCAAAAATTATTGTTAAATCAAAAGTCAAGTGTTATAAGTGCAACAAGATGGGGCACTTTGCTATTGAGTGCAGAAGCAAAGAATCTGGAAAAACACTCATTACATCAAAAGTCTGATCAATCAAACTCTGAGACCACAAACACTGATCACTCAAACTCTGAGTACATAAACTCTGAATTATCAAACACTGATGGAAGCACTACTTCAGGGGGAGGATTAACATTTACAGAGGAATCATTCTATGAAGGCACAAATCATGAGGGAGCTTCTACTTCAAGGAATTTTCCACATCCAAGGAAATGGACCAAAGATCACACACATGATTTAATTATTGGTGATCCTGAAAGTGGAGTACAAACAAGAAAAGCTACTCAGAATGAATGTCTATTTCATAGTTTTCTTTCTCAAACAGAATCAAAGAAGGTTGAAGATGCTTTGAAGGATGCAGATTGGGTTACTGCAATACAGGAAGAACTAAATGAATTTGAAAGAAATGAATTTTGGACCCTTGTTCCAAGGCCAAAGAATAGATCAATTATTGGCACAAAATGGATATTTAGAAACAAGACAGACTCTGATGGAATAATTACAAGGAACAAAGCAAGACTAGTTGCCAAAGGTTACTCTCAACAAGAAGGTATTGACTATGATGAAACCTTTGCACCTGTAGCTAGACTTGAAGTAATCAGAATCTTTCTTGTTTATGCTGTACACAAGAAATTCAAGGTCTATCAATTGGATGTCAAAAGTGCATTTTTAAATGGAGAACTTGAAGAAGAGGTTTATGTTGAACAACCACATGGCTTTGTGAATCCAAAATATCCAAATCTTGTCTACAGACTGGATAAAGCCTTATATGGACTCAAGCAAGCACCAAGGGCCTGGTATAATACTCTGGCTCTATTTCTACTTGAAAATGGTTTCACAAGAGGTACAATTGACAAAACCTTATTTTATAGAACTCAAGGTAAAGATTTATTATTGGTTCAAATATATGTTGATGATATTATATTTGGTTCCACTAATAAGAAACTCTGTAAAAGATTTTCAAAACTAATGCAAGACTCTGTATCTACAACAACTCCAATGGCTACTGCAACCAAACTTGATCAAGACATTGGTGAGCCTGTAGATATTACAGCATATAAAGGAATGATTGGATCACTTCTCTATTTAACTGCAAGTAGACCAGATATCATGTTTGCCACCTGTCTATGTGCTAGATTTCAGGTAAATCCAAGGAAACCTGATTTGATTGCTGTTAAAAGAATTTTTAGATATCTCAAAGGCACCATTAATCTTGGCTTATGGTATCCTAGAGAGTCTGACTTTAAATTAATAGGCTATTCAGATGTTGATTTTGCATGATGTAAAATTGACAGGAAAAACACTAGTGGTAGTTGTCAATTTCTAGGTGGAAGAATTGTTTCATGGCAAAGCAAAAAACAGAAATCTATCTCAACATCAACAGCAGAGGCTGAATATATAGCTGCAGGAAGCTGTTGTGCACTGATTTTATGGATGAGAAATCAACTGTTAGACTATGGTTTGAACTTTTCAAAAATACATATTTATTGTGATAACCAAAGTGCTATTGCAATGACAGGAAATCCAGTTCAACATTCTTTGACAAAGCACATCAGTTTTAGATATCACTTCATAAGGGAACATGTGGAAGAAGGAACAATTGAAATTCATTTTGTTCCCACAAACCAACAGTTAACAGATATATTCACCAAGCCTCTGTGTGAAGCAACTTTTACAAGATTGGTTTCTGAATTAGGAATAGTGACAAGTGGCTCAACTCCTGACAGCAAGTAGCATAGGCAATCAGTGTTTATGACAAACTCTGTTAAAGTCAGTGGCAAACTCTGATAGAAATTGGAATAAACTCTGATCATTGGAAAAGCTAAACTCTGACCACCGCATGCTATCAGTGTTTATGGTAAACACTGTCAGTGTTTGGTAAACTCTGACAGTAAATATCAAACTCTGATTTATATAAACTCTGATCTAAGTCTACATGCTTAACTCTGAGATATTTTTATGACATCATATTTTAATTTTTGTGACATCATAATTATTATTCTCTGATTGGACTAATCACAAGGGCGCGTGTATTTCACTTAAATCGGTTCATAATTTTACACTGATACACACACACACTTGCTGTATTTTGAGAATTGTTCTACTCATTACTCTTCCAATAATTTCATGCCACGTGTCCCACTATAGACTATATGCAAATGAGAGGGAATAGTTTATTTCTTATTTTCACTTTGAATTATTCACCTGCATCGTTTATTCCTATCTTTCTCTCTCGTTTTCTATAAACCCTAATTTCTCATTTTCTGCAAATCTGTGTTTCAATGGCATCCAAAGGTCATACTTTCCAAAACTATTCTTTTTCTACAACAAATTATATCTCTCTTTTGACTAAAACAGATTCACCTCAGGAGTTTCATGTGATTCAGGATTTCTTACAAAATAGCTACATTGGGTATATGCTAGAGGAACCCATGAACTTTTCTATACAGTCTCTGATCAGAATATGGTCAACAACCAAGTTCAATAATGCTGGTAATGATGAAGAATCAGTAATCTCTTTTCAATGCAATGGGAAACATTCAATAATACCTGCTGTGGTTCGATAAGCCCTTCATCTTCCTGAAGTGGTTGTGTATGATGACCTTGTGAATGATGAACAAATCAAGGCATTCTTCAAGGAAATAGGCTATGGAGGTAGCCTATCTAAATTGGGGAGTTTGACAAGGCCCCATTTGAGAAGAGAATGGAGCTTCTTCTTTGACTGCATTACAAGGGCTTTCACAGCTAATTGCACAAATTTTGATGCGATTTCGCAGTTGTCTCAACAGATTGGGTATTCTCTGACCCACAATTTAAATTTTGATTTTCCCTGTTTAATAATTAGGCAATTAGCTAGTAAAATAGAGGCTGATGCACATACTATTTATTTTACTAGATTTTTACAATTAATCTTTAGCTATTTGTTGCCTGGTGTAACTTTTGAGCATGATCAGAGTCTAGCTAGTTTTTGTATGAATAAAAGAATATTTGTTGACTTAGCTAGGAATGATGGAAAGAAGGAATCTGCAGGTAATCTCTACAACTTGTTTTATCCTACATGGGTCAGGCTTCTCTTAAATCAGAGAATGCCTACCATGTATGGGAGAGAATTTTTATCAGTGACTATGAATCAGAGTTTAGCAATCTCTGATTCTAACCCAAGTCAATCACTAAACACTGATCCCCAAACACAAATGCTAACCTCTACAGTCTCCCAAAAGACTGTAGTTGTAAAGCAAACCTCTCAACAAGAGCCAAGCAAGAAGAAGAAGGGAAAGTTTGTTTCTGAGTCATCTCCAAAGAAGAGGAAATCGGTTGATGAACAAACAAATTATGATAATAGTGATGAAGGTTTGGTTTTTCCTGTAAAGAAGGTTGTCAAGAAGGCTTCTGAGATTCCTCATGCACCATTCATGAAGCCATTTACAGTCAATCCTATTCCAGAAGCTAAAAAAAGAGAAGAAGATTGGTCAAAGCTGCAAAATCTGAAATGATAATCTCTGATGCAGCAATAAACTCTAACAATCTGATAAACTCTGATGCAATGCTAAACTCTGATGTAGTTAAGAAGTCTGGTGAATCAGCATTGCCTGACCAAATAAAGAGTAATATCGGTGGAATTGAGGTAGATGGTGATGATGAAAATGCCAATAGAGAAGAAAATGATGAATTGGCTGAAATCGATGGTAATTCTCTTCATGTTAATCCTTTTACCAGTCCTGTAATCACCTTAGAGCCTATTGAAACTGCCATTATTGATGAGAAATGCTGGGATAAAAATGATGATGATAATCCTAGTACTCTAGTTGCTCCAGTTCCAGTATCTAATTCTCCTGTCAATTCCCCCAAGAATAATAAAGGAGATATCTTATGCAAGAGTGCAGGAGCTAGCTGAAGAAGTTAGAAAAGAAATGGATGCAAAGAAATCTCAATCATCTCCAGTCTCTCATAATTCAAAGCAATTTTCAAGGAAGAAGAAGAAGTCTGTTTCTTTTGGCCAGGACACACAAGAACCTGCCTCTCAAAGTGAGGTAGCAGTCATTGATAGGCCAGGCACACAAGAACCTGTTGTTCAAAGTTCAACATAAGCCACAGTTCCAACAAATGAGGCCAGCATGGATCAGGGGTACAACACACAAGAACCTTCAGCTCAAAGGGTTGAAGAAGTTGTCAAGGCCCTAGCTACACAAGAACCATCCAATCAAAGTTTGGATGCAGGAACTAAATCAATTAAAGAAGATTATGTTGTTGCTGATGCTGAAGGCCAATCTCTGGCAGAGTCAAGCCCACAAGAACCTTCATCTCAAAGTGGTGAAACAGCTGCTGATATGACTCAGGTCCCACAAGAACCAATCCCCAATTTTGTGATTGTATACCAAGACATGAAGAAGACAAACTCTGATTCTACTGCTGCAAATACTGAGAAAACAAACACTGATGTTAATCCCCTGGCAATCTCTGATGCAATTTTAGTGCAACCTCTTTCTGCACAGCCATGGGAAACTTCATCCACATCTACAACAACTCAAGGTATAAACTCTGACTTTTTTTCAGAATTTACATATTCTGATAGTTTAAGTTCAGAATTTATATTTCCTACCTTTACTGATGGGATGACCATGGATAGTCCTGGAAAGGATACCCTTATTCATATGACTACAGACCTCCTTTCTCAGCCACCTCTTATTTATTTAGGACATTGTGAATTGAGCCTTTCATATAAGCCTGAGGTAAAATGTGTGATAAACATAATTAATAATGAGAGGCAGATACTGAATCTGGCAAAAGGAGAGGTAGAATTGAGAAAGAAGTTAGTTACTTCTAGTGAGCAAACTCTGACTATTAAAAGTTATGATATGTGTGATGTGAGAAGTAATGAGATTACTTTAAAAGAAAAGAGTGACTTAGGATGTTCTATATCTTTTGCAGGTACTCAGAGTTTACCTGTCAGTGCAATCTCTAATGCTTTTACAAACTCTGAGTTACCAAACTCTGACAATATTGCAAACTCTGATGATCAAGATGCATTCTCTAATGAGCCTATCTTTGAAGATGAAGAAATTACAGATCTTTCAATTCCCTACTCTCAGAGGTACAACACAAAAAAATGGCTTGTAAATGCACATGATGCACATGAAAGATTGAGGATGGCATATCCTGATTACATGGTGGTAGAAACTCTCAAAGAAGAAATTGAAACTGCTTTGGATGTAGAGGGTGTAAAGCGGAACTTTACTTCAAAAGCAGGGCCATCAAATGAAGATCTTCTCACCTCTCACAGACAAAAGGTCTGAGATATGTCTTGGAAATATCCAAATGAAGAAATCTCGTGGCCCCATGTTCATGAATTGATCAACAAAGCTGACAAGGAAATAAACTCTGGTGAAATGAAGACAATTTTGAAGGCTACTACTGTGTTGTCCAAGGGTCTTCATAATGAAGTGTGTAATTTGAAGGATTCTGTTAGCAAAACTACTGCCTCTGTACAGACTTCTGTCACTACTTCTCAACATGCTTTGGGTTAAAATTGAAGAATGTTTCTGCAAAGCAGGATGCTCTAGAAGTCAAAGTTGATAATCTTTCTACTTATGTTTCTTCCATGCAAACTATGCTACATACAATTGTTAAAATCTTAACAATAAAAGGCAATGATGTCAGAAAGGGGGAGAAGGTATCTATAGACAAATGCAAGGAGGATGATTTTGTAAAATCTGACAAACCTAATGATGATGATCAAGGGAGTCATAAGGATGGAAAGCAAACTCTGAAGACTCAATAAACTCTGATGACTGGACAAACTCTGACAACTTGTCAAACTCTGATTCCATCAACCTCAGAAATAAACTCTGATAAGAAACAAACTCTGATGGATGCTGACATAGAGTTAGCTAAAAGGCTTGAAGAAGAAGAGAAGCCTGAGAATATTGAAGAGTAAAACTTAAAAGATGCAGAACTGACAAGAAATTTGTTTGAAAAAGAAAATCCAGGAATGGATCCAGTTGCTGTAGAAGAAGAATTGAAGAAGTCTGGTACTGACAATGCTCAAGTCCAGAAGAAAAGAAAGTATGTGAAGAAAGCTCCATCACAAAGAAAGGCACCTGCTCAACAAAAGAAAATTGTATCTAAGCCTGTGTAAGCCAAACCTGTTGAAACTCCTAAGCTTATTGAAGTTCAAGCAAAGCCAACCATTCAAAGAAGATCAACTTCAAATCAAAAAAAACTCCAGCTAAATCAAGAACTCGTCTCACTATGCAAGGAACAACATTTCTCCCAGGTGGAACAAGTTTTGAAGAAGAAGGAGAAGAACAACAAGTTCTGATCAGTAAGAAGAAGGCTGATCTACTGTGGACTAAAACTAAAACCTTAACTCTCAATGCCAGACTTGGTACAAACAAGGGTGGTATTCGTGATTCACAAGCCAAGGTCTACAGGGTTGAAGCAAATATTTTCAAAGATCCATTCTCATTAAAAGACAAACCTGAGGAAGATTTAACTCAAGAACATCTAGACAAGTTGATATCTGTTTAAATAGTCAAGGACATTTTTGATGGTGCTCAAGCCAAGGAGAAGCTTCTATATTTCGTAGAAAATGGGAGAATTTTGAAGATCGCTGAAGAAGATTTGATCCACAAAGCATCTACAGAACTTGAACATGTTCTTTATCTACTTAATGATGAAAAAGAAGCCACTTTCATATGGGTAAAGATTCTAGAAGGTGTAATAAATGAGAAGAAGAGGAATGAGAGGTTACTCATTATAAAATCTGAAGAGTTCAAACTTGGTTATTTTATTGAAGTTGGAACAGAAAAAGAAATGGCAAAAGGAGATGCAAAGGTCAAAATGGTGTTAGGAATTCCTACATTAATTTTAAATCCTGATAGAAAGTAGGCATGATGCATTCCCATGGATGAAAGAATGGAGAGATCATCAATCTATAATTTGAGAGCTACTATATGTCAAATTGATGATTCTTCTGAGCAAATGAAAGAACTCAAGGGAAAGTTAGTTGAATTTCTAAAGAATGCTGAGAAGAAGCTGTTGGATAATTTGTTAAAGGAAGACTTTTCATACAGAAGGATCTAAGTCAAAGAAAAAAAATTCAAACTCTGATGCATTTGTAAATATTTCTGACATCATAAGTGGAATTTATGTTTTTCTTAATAAAGCATAAATTGGGGGAGATTGTTAGAAAATAAACACTGATGCTGTCAGAGAATGCTCAAGAACAGAGTTTATGATTGTTGACGTCATCAGAGAATAGGAATGTTAGGAATCTACATGTGATTTGATGATAACATTAATCTTAGAATCATAGAAAGTTTATTTGTTGTAACTGATCAATTGATATGAAAGTTATAAATATCAATTGATCAGGAAGCCATTTATCAGTTGAAGTGTTTATATGAATCAACTGATAATTTGGATTGTAGCATAGGTGTACTTAGTCTATTTCAATCGATAAGGTGTAAATCAATTGATATTTTGTTCATCAATTGATGTTAGAGTCGATTGATATGGATCATCAATTGATGTGTAAATTAAACTGTTAAATTGTAATTATGTGAAGACAGGAAATTGCACAAGTGAAGGATGATCAATTGATATTGAAGCATCGATGGATGAAGG
The DNA here is from genome assembly GCA_028671895.1 of Oenanthe sinensis. Classification (NCBI taxonomy): domain Eukaryota; kingdom Viridiplantae; phylum Streptophyta; class Magnoliopsida; order Apiales; family Apiaceae; genus Oenanthe; species Oenanthe sinensis. The sequence goes on from JAPMAC010000198.1 coordinate 6,205,234, forward strand.
ATCAATCGAAGAAGCCAAGTCAAGCATTGAAGACCATCAACTGATGTGAAGACCCATCGACTGATATATCGATTGATAACATCTATCAATCGATAAGCCATCTTTTATCAATGGATGGATATAAAGATTAATCGAAGAAGTACATCAGTTGATGGATTAAAGAATGGATCAATTGATATGCTTAACAGCAAATTATCAATTGAGTGTGACAACACAGAAAGAATATCTGTTGAAGATCCAGAGATCAAAAGCACACCTATGGAAGACAGTCTAGAGTGACTGTGAAGACTCAATCAGAAGCTGTCTTTCAAACCTTTTTGAAAGATAGAAAAAGGAAAAAGGAAGGCAGGTAGAAACAATACTAGAATAGGTATTGTAAAAGTACACTTGTGTAATATAAAAACAAGTGTAGCAGCATTATTAGAAAACATAAAAGTTAGACATATTTCTGAATCAACTGTTCAAACTTGAGAGCACATTTGTAAGAACAGTTGATTTGTTTTCTAATCTTGTAAACGCAGCTAGGTTTCTTCTAACCTAGGAGCATTGAGCAAAAATATATATTGATAGAAAAACCAATCCATCAATAATTTTAAATCTCTTTGTTCAGTTTTATTTTTAGCACTAATTTGTTCGAACTTATTCACTTATTCTTTCAAACTTCAAGAACAAATATTAGAACAAGAAAAAGAGTTTTAATATTTGTATTCAACCCCCCCCTTCTACAAATATTGACATTGTTCTAAGGAATAACAATTGGTATCAGAGCAGGCTTTCAACATACAGAAAGTTTAAAGATCAAGAACAGTCAATATGGGTCAAAAAGATTCAGGTGTGAAAATTCCAGTTTTAGAGAAAGATAAATATTTTCCATGGAAGGTTAAAATGCATCTGCATCTGCTTTCTCTCGACCCTTCTTATGTTCACTGCATAGAGAAAGGTCCTCATGTTCCCATGAAGCTAGTCATAGGTGTAAACCCTGATGGAACTCCTGCACTTGACAGACATGTTCCAAAACTTATTTCTGAGTTCACAGAAGAGGATGAAAAAGAAGTACTCAAAGACAAGAAGGCCATGAACATTCTGTTTAATGGTCTAGATAAAGATATGTTTGACAATGTTATAAACTTTACTTCATCAAAAGAAGTATGGGATACACTTCAAACTCTGTGTGAAGGAACTGAACAAGTAAGAAAAAACAAGATGCAACTCTTGATTCAAAAATATGAATCATTTCATTTCAAGAGTGGAGAATCTATCAATGACACCTATAGCAGATTTCAGAAGTTGTTAAATGGACTGAAGCTATATGGTAGGGTTTATGCAACTGAGGATACAAATCTAAAATTTCTTAGATCTCTTCCAAAAGAATGGAAACCAATGACTGTTTCCATTAGACAATCTCAGGACTTCAAGGATTTTACACTGGAGAAACTTTATGGTATTCTCAAGACATATGAGTTGGAAATCCAACAAGATGAAGAGATTGAGAAGAATCAAAGAAAAGAGAAAACTGTGGCTTTGGTGGTCAAGGGAAATGAAGAGAAGAAGGAAAATGACTATGAAGAAGAGTCAGTCATGATGGCTGGTGATGCTGTTGAAGAATCATTCAAGAGAAAAGGAAAGAGCAAGTGTGAAGAAGATGAAACATGCTCTCAGGATGATTTGGATGAGATTGATGAGCACCTTGCATTTCTGACAAGGAAATTTTCAAAGCTAAAATTCAAGAAGAATCCATATGCTCAAAGGCCTGGATCCCAGTTTAGAAACAACAATAAAAATAAAAATCTGGTTGATAGATCTAAATTCAAATACTTTAACTGTGGATTGGCTGGTCATTTCTCAAGTGAGTGCAGGAAGCCAAAACAAGAAAAGGCAAAGTCATATGAGGGTATTGATTATAAGAAGAAATACTTTGACCTTTTAAAACAAAAAGAAAAGGCTTTTGTAACTAAGGAGAAGGACTGGGCTGCTGAGGATAGTGATTCTGAAGAATATGTCAATCTTGCATTAATGCCCAATCATGAAGATGAAGAAGCTAGTTCAGCATCTAATCAGGTACTAACTACCAACTTTTCCGAGCTTACATCTGAGGAATGCAATAGTACTATTAATGAAATGTCTAATGAACTGTACAATTTGCATGTCACTCTAAAATCTCTAAACAAAGAAAATCTCAAGTTAAAGAACACCATTGATGCCTTAACTGAGAGGAATACTTTTCTTGAAAATGAACTTGTTTGTTTAGAAATATTTAAGCAGGAAAGAAAGGATGCTAGGAATGAACTAGTAAACAGTTTGAAAAGAGAAGAATTGTTGAAAGAACAATTAGCTGAAGAAATTGAAACCATTAGCAAATGGAATAGATCTGCTAAAACTGCCAAACAAATTATTGATGTTCAGGGTGTAGATACTCTAGGAGAACTCCCCAAATCAATAGGCAAGTCATTGGCTGATACTTCAATGGATAAAGATCAATCGACTGCTAATCCTTCATCAACTGATAAGGATTATCAATCGATTGATGCTGAATCAATCGATAAGCATCCATCGACAAGTAAATCATCAATGGCTAATAAAAAGAACAAATTTAGCACTCCTATTAAGTTTGTTAAGGAAACCAAAAATCAAGTTGAGGCTGAGGCTGAGAAAATCAACATAGGTAGCTTATCCAAGAAACAACTAAAAGAAAAATTAGAAAAGATAGCACCTGTGGAAATCACTCAACCTAAGTCTGAGAAAAAGAAAAAGAATAGGAATGGTAAAGTAGGCATAAATAAGCACAGTAACTACACTCCTGATATGTATGCACCTAGAAAAGTCTGTGCTAAATGTGGTAGTGTAAATCATTTGTCCATGCAATGCAAAAGTGAAAAGAATTCTAAATCTGCAAATGATTTAAATATACATGTCATGACTGCAAATGCCATGTTTACCAATCCTATGCTCATGAATGCCATGTGTTCTAATTTGGTTGCACCTAATGTTCATATGCCTTATGCACAAGTCCCATACATGTATAATCCCTTCTTTGCATATCCTAATATGAACATGCCTGGTATGCCATGGAACATGCTTAATGTAAATGATGAAATTCATGGAAATTCTGCCATGAGTTCCAAGGTGTCAAAGCCCCAAAAGTCAACTCCCAAAGTTAAAGTGGATTTAAACCCATCAAAACAAAAGGAACCTAAGTTGACAACAGGGACTCAGGCTGCAACTAATAAAAGAGGACCCAAGGCAACTTGGGTACCAAAAGCAACTTGATTGTTTTATGTGTGTGCAGGGAAACAGGAAGAAAAATCTCTGGTATTTGGATAGTGGATGTTCAAGGCACATGACTGGAGATTTGTCCCTGCTCACAAAATTTGTGGAAAAGGCTGGCCCAGGAGTTACTTTTGGAGATAACAGCAAAGGTTTTACTCTGGGATATGGCTCAATTGCAAAAGAAAATGTTATCATTGAATCTGTAGCACTAGTTGATGGATTGAAGCATAATTTGCTCAGTATTAGTCAACTGTGTGATAATGGTAATGGTGTGTGGTTTACAAATGAATCATGCATCATAGTCAACAAAGAATCTAGTGAAATTCTCTTAACTGGAGAAAGAAAAGGGAATGTCTATGTGGCTGATTTTCACTCTGTAAAGGCAAATTCAATGACATGTCTACTTAGCAAAGCCAATACAGAAGAAAGTTGGACTTGGCACAAGAAACTAGCCCATTTGAATTTCAAAGCCATGAATTTATTGGTTAGAAAGAATCTGGTTAGAGGCATTCCACAGATGGAATTCACCAAGGATGGACTATGTGATGCCTGTCAAAAGGGAAAACAAAGAAAAGCATCATTCAAGTCAAAGTCTGAATCATCAATTGATAAGCCTCTGGAATTATTGCACATGGACTTATTTGGTCCAGTCAACATCATGTCAATTGCCAAAAAGAAATATGCCTTAGTAATTGTGGATGACTTCACAAGATTTTCATGGGTATATTTCCTACACTCTAAGGATGAAGCAAACAAATTAATTATCAATCATGTGAAGAATGTTGACAATGGCACTGAATGGAAGGTCAAGAAATTTAGAAGTGACAATGGTACTGAATTCAAGAATTCAACCATGAGAGAATTCTGTGAAGAAAAAGGTATCACTCATCATTACTCTGCTCCAAGAACTCCACAGCAAAATGGAGTAGTTGAAAGGAAAAATAGGACCTTAATTGAAGCTGCTAGAACTATGTTAGAAGAGGCAAAACTTCCTACATACTTCTGGGCAGAAACAATTAATACTGCTTGTTACATTCAAAATATTTCCATGATCAATAAACTTCAAGGCAAAACTCCATATCAATTGATAAAGAAAGACAATAAGCCAACAGTTAACTTTCTTCATGTCTTTGGCTGCAAATGCTTTGTACTGAGAAATCAAGGTGAAAATCTAGAAAAATTTGAAGCCAAAGCTGATGAAGCTATATTTGTTGGATATGGAATAACAACCAAAGCATACAGAATCTACAATCTTAGATTACACATTGTTATGGAATCTATGCATGTAGTTTTTGATGACAAGAAAATTCAAGGGTTGTTTGATGAAGGATTTCATGATCTATTACATTTTGAGAATGAATCCACAAGTAATATTGAAGATAGTGATGATGATGTGGAAATCACAAGAGTTCAAGTATCTAGAATCCTCCCATCAATTGATGTCAATGCACCAACAGATAACTTATCAGTTGACAATCATCAATCAACTGATAATACATCAATTGATAATCATTCGATGGATATCAACTCTACTCAACAATCTTCAAGTAGAGTGTCCATCTCAGGGGGAGGATTCTCAAATAGTCAATCACATCAAAATGATCATAACACTTCCAATGATCATGAAGCATCATCTTCAAGGACAAATTTACCATCACAAAGAAAATGGACAAAAAGCCATCCCTTTGAATTAATAATTGGAGATGCAAATGATGGTGTCAAAACTAGAAGTGCAACTCAAAATGAATGCTTGTATAGTAGCTTCCTGTCTCAAGAAGAACCGAAAAGGATTGAAGAAGCCTTGAATGATCCTGATTGGATAATTGCTATGCAAGAAGAGTTGAATCAATTTGAAAGAAACAAGGTATGGAAGCTGGTGCCCAAACCAAAGAACAAGTCTATCATTGGTACAAAATGGGTGTTCAGAAACAAAATGGATGAATCTGGTACAGTGACAAGAAATAAAGCAAGATTAGTGGCAAAGGGCTATTCACAAGAAGAAGGCATAGATTTTGATGAAACTTTTGCACCAGTTGCAAGATTGGAAACAATCAGAATCTTTCTAGCATATGCTGCTTATGCTAATTTCAAGGTGTATCAGATGGATGTGAAAAGTGCTTTTCTCAGTGGAGAACTAGAAGACGAAGTATATGTAGAACAACCTCCTGGTTTTATTGATCCTATTCATCCTGGATTTGTATACTATCTTCTCAAGGCACTTTATGGATTGAAGCAAGCTCCTAGAGCCTGGTATGACACATTGTCTAAATTCTTGATTGAGAATCACTTCATAAGAGGTACTGTTGATAAAACTCTCTTTCATAGAAATGTAAATGGCTCTATGATTCTTGTTCAAATCTATGTAGATGACATTATTTTTGGCTCAACTAATGAAAAACTTTGTAAAAAGTTTGCTAAGTTAATGCAGAGTAAATATGAAATGAGCATGATGGGAGAACTTACCTACTTTCTTGGTTTGCAAATCAAGCAAGTCAAAAATGGTATTTTCATAAATCAAACCAAATATATTTCTGATTTATTAAAGAGATTTGATTTAAGTGAATGTTCTTCTGCTAAAACTCTCATGGCCACTGCAACTAAACTTGAATTAAACACTAAGGAAGCAAAAATGGACATTTCAAGTTATAGAGGTATGGTTGGCTCATTACTTTATTTAAATGCAAGTAGGCCAGACATAATGTTTGCTACATGTCTTTGTGCTAGGTTTCAAGCTGATCCTAGAGAATCTCATTTGATTGCAATAAAAAGAATATTCAGATATCTCAAAGGAACTCCAAATCTTGGAATTTGGTATCCTAGAGATTCTGGATTTGATCTAATTGGTTATTCAGATGCAGATTATGCAGGTTGCAGAATTGACAGAAAAAGCACAACAGGCTCCTGTCAATTTCTAGGAAATAAGCTTGTTTCATGGTTTAGCAAGAAGCAGAATTCAGTGTCTACATCTACTACAGAAGCTGAATACATTGCAGCTGGAAGTTGTTGTGCACAAATATTATGGATGAGGAATCAACTACTTGACTATGGGTTCAACTTGAACAAGATTCCTATTTTCTGTGATAATACAAGTGCCATTGCTATAACAGAAAATCATGTGCAACATTCCAGAACCAAGCACATTGAGATAAGGTATCACTTCATTAGGGAACATGTAATGAATGGTATAGTTGAATTACATTTTGTCCCTAGTGAAAGACAACTTGCAGACATTTTTACCAAACCATTAGATGAATCTACCTTCAATAGATTGGTCTATGATTTAGGTATGCTTAATTATATTTAATCCTTTAAATGTCTGACAAGTTATGTATTTATATTAATTGTAGCCATTGACTATGTTAAATTATTGATTCTTCAATAATCAACTGATAAACATTTTACATATCAATGGATATTACTGAAGCAGTCGACAGATAAATATATCAATTGATGATATATTTACTTATCGATTGATGTTTGTAGCTATCGACGGATAAATATATCAATTGATGATATATTTAGCTATCGATGGATAAGAGTACCCGTTGATGAACAAGAATTATCAATCGATGACCTGGAATTTAAAGGGGTCCATGTCATCAATCGACCTGTACAAAAATCTAGCCGTTGATTACTTATTTTATCAATTGATTAATACGTACATTCCTGTATGTATCACAATCGATTGCCAAAATTGGTAACTTTTAATTATCAATACTCTTCCAACGGTCGATTTAGTTCTATTTTGAATAAGAAATTGTTTGGGAAATCAGTAAATATAAATAGTGAGATTAAAACTTCTTTTAATTCTTACTTGCATTTTTACTATCGATTTTTCTATCTCTTTCTCTTTCTCAATCTTCGAACTTACTCTGTATCTATCTCTTGCTAAGAACCCTAATCTATTATTGTCTAATTATTGTTTCTGTTATAATTACTAACAAGTTTGCCAGTTAATTCAATTATAAATCTTCAAACTTGATTATGGCATCATCAAAGAGAGTCTCACAATCTGGATTCTTCTATGAGCTCAACAACTTCGTTGCTTGCACTATGGTGGAGGAAGCCCCAACAGAATTCCATCCTCTAATGGAATTTCTAAAGAATTCAAAAATTTCAAAGGCCCTCTCAGAAGCACCAAAAATAGTGTGCAATCTAGTTGAAGAATTCTGAACAACAGCAGAAGTAGCAGATGATTTTTCTACAATCTCCTTTGAATGCAAAGGACAAAGGTATATTCTAACCACTGTAGTCTTGGGTGAGTGCTTAAATATTCCTTCAAATAATACTGTAGATGCACCCACTGACACAGAGATAAGAAGCATGCTTAGAGAAATCAATTATACTGCTCCTGATGCTAGTCTAGGTAGTATTGTTAGGAAGAATCTAAGAAAAGAATGGTCATATTTCTTTGATGCTATAATAAAGTGTTTTTCTGGTAAGGTTAGCAATTTTGATGCAATAACAACAAGCATGCAACAAGTAGGGTATAACATTTTATATGATAGATATCATAATTTAGGTAGCCTGTTAATCAATGAAATGTCTGCCAAATTGGGAAATAGACTAAATAGATCTAATCATATTTATTATGCTAGATTTATTATGATTATTATTAACCACTTTGTCAAGAATATTGAGATTGATAGGAGTACAGAAGTATTGGATTGCTGGACTCAAAACAAAAGGGTCTTTAAGGACTTGGTCAGGATCAATCTTCGCAGCAATGTGGAATTGATCTATCCCTCTTTTGTTCAGGTATTTATCTCAACCCTAACTTCTTCTTTAACTAATTCTTCTTTGCCTTCTGTGGCTATGGAGGGTGTTAGTAATGTCACCAACCCTCCTACCCAAGCCACTCATCCAATTTCAAAGTCCAAATCTAAAAAGTCAACCTCAACAGGTTCTCAAAAGCCTGTTGTTGAAAAATCCAAGAAAAGAAAAACAACTATTGTGGTAGATAGACTAGAAGGAGATGTAGGAGGTGAGGGAACTGGGGAACATCAAAGAACCCAGAAGGATAAGGAGAGTGAGGGTGTGCAACCTCAACCAAGCCACTCCACAGTCTCTCAAAAGACTGTGGATGTTAACATGGAAAATACCACATCCCTATTGCCATCCTCTCAAAAGGATGACAGTATTGAAAATAGCCCACAACCAGGGGCACAGAACAAATCTGGGGACACTAAAGCCAAAACACTAACTCCATACAAAAGAAGAGAAAAGAAAGTCACCTTTTCACTTGGGGAATCACACACTGCAAAATCACAGGAAATTATGGTGGAGCCTTCTCAAAGTCTGTTTGATGCACCTCATATAAATGATGAGATGCAGCCCCATTCTCTTTCAATTCCAATCCCTTCTATTCTTCTTTCCCCATCTCAAACTTCTTCAGAAAATGTTCTGATAGATTATCAAACATTTTCAGATTCTCCTTCCTTATTTTTCAAGGAGAAGCCAACACTCACTCCTGAATCTTCTTCCCAGAATTTTCAGGATTCTATTTCCCATATCATTTCAAACATTACTTCTCAAATTAATTCAACTGTTTCTACTCCATCAACTGATGTTCCTTCATCAATTGATATTCAACCATCGACTGATAAACCATCGATCGATGCTCAAGATCAATCGATGGGTATGCATCAATCGATGGATATTCCAAACACCACTTCAACTGATAATGTCAATACATCAATTGATGCTCAATCAATTGATGTTGCACAAACACTCTTAGGATTGAGTGAGTTGAGTGAGAGGCAGGATTGTAACCTGGCAAAATGAGAGGAAGTGAGTAAAAACATTCCTATTTCTTCCAGGAATGAGAGTGAAACACTTGAGGGCCCCACCTTAGTAGGTGCACCAGAAATGAGTGAGGGAGAGGTGAGATTCCAGGATGAGATCTTGATGCAAAATAGAGAGATGAGTGAAAGTGATAAAAACATTCTACTTTTTGCACAGGAACTGGAAATTGAACTGATGGCAGAAGAAGGAGTAAAGGAGTTAGGGGGAGCAAATAATGCTGAAGCTAGTGGGAGTGGAATTGCTAAAGACTTTGAAGAGGAAATAGATGCTGGTGAATTGGATCCAAAGAATTTCATTCATCCTGATCCACAATATCAAGGGTTGGCTACTTCAAGTAACAGGAATGCAGAACAACTCTTGGGCATTGATCATACAGATCAAAGGACCAGGAATCTGAAGGAAAGCATTGCCAATACAACAGACACTTGTTATATGGCACCTGAAGAGTTGGAGAGTGATTCTGATGAAGAGCCATGGATGAGCACTATTGATGGTTCCTTAGAAGCTGCTGAGACTGAGATTCTCTCTCAATATAGAAGAACAATGGTGGAAGGAGAAATTGAAGATCCTACTCAAAGGAGAATTGCTCACTATATGAGAGAATCAATGAAAATTCAAAAGATGACAGTAACAGGAGTAAGGAGGGAACTGGAGAGGATTAAGGACTCTATCTCATCTAACAAGGATGCAATGGACAGGAGATTAGATGAGAAGCTACCATTCAACACCATGAATAGCATCAAAGACAAGCTTTTCAAAGAATCTAAAAATTTTACATCTTTGGAGACAAGAGTAGGTTCTCTAGAACAGAAGATGGATGATATTATCAGAGGTCAAAATCTTCATGCTTCCATTCTTCAAAAGTTTCTTGACAGACTTCCACCACCCCCTCCAATAGATGATAACAAAAAGGGGGAGAATACAAAGAAGAAGGGTGATGATGGTGGTGATGGCAAAGGCAGTGGAAGTGGTGGTATAGGTGGTTCTGGCATGGATAAGTCAAGTGGAATTGGTGGTTCTGCACCCAAAAGATATAAAAGCAGAAGTAACAGGGACAATCAATCTTCAAAGAAATCTAAGTCATCTAATTCTCCAAAAGATGATTTAGAACATAAAAAGAAAGAATACAAGAAGTTTGATGAAGATATTGAAGCTAGGAGAATTTCTAGGGAGAAAGAAACTCAATTAATGATTGAGAAGGAAAAGAAAAGAATTGAAGATCTAAGGAGAAGCACTGAGTTAGTAACAGAGGCAATAGAAAAAGGAGACTTGGATGAGTTCATTGCTCAAACAAGAAAAATAAATGAAAATGCACAAAAGGCTGCCAAGGAAAGAAACTCAAATACAGAAGCTTTTCTTCAATTGGAAATTGAAGCTCTTAAAGAAAAGAAGAAAGGGAAAGCAATTGTGATTGAAGAAGAGAAGAAGAAAGAGACTGAACCAGTAAGTCAAAAGCTACTTCAAGGAGCCATCATTACAGGAATCTCAGATGCCTCAAGGAGAGAAAGGGAGAATGAAGAGATTGCTAGACAGATGGAAATGCAATGGCATTTGGAAGAAGAGCCACAGGCAGAGCAACCATTGAGAAAAAGGAGAAAAGTTTCTATGGCCAAGAAAAAGTCAAGTTCTACTCAAGAAATAATGGTTCAGGAAAACCTTCAGGGTCATCAAGAAGAAATCAAGGAGGAGGTCACAATTGAAGGATATGATTTGAAGGGAATACCAGTAATCAATGAAAAAGGATTAATTGGAGTAAGGACTCACCCTGCAACCTCTAACCATGAAGAATCAATGAGGTTGGAGTATGAAAATGGAGTGAAAACAATCTATTCATTGAAGGTGATAATGAAGCAAAGCTACAATGTTTTAAAGACTATTCTTCCTTTACTCAACAGAAGGTACAAACTCAACATAACAATTGCTCAGGAGATTCAACAGCAAATATCAAAGTTAAGGAGATCCAAGGCTGAAGCTGAACCTGATTCACCTCTAAAGCTATGGAAGTCACAGGTCAAAAAGGTGGTGTTGGAGCCAAAGTATGCTATGATTTTTACAGATATAGAGGGCAATACAAAGTTCTTTGATATCTGCAAATATCTGGACAAAATCACAGATGAAGAAATACATTACCTCATGAGGCAACTTGGAGAAACTGACAGGGATGAAGAAATTCTGAGGAGTACTTTCATAAGGCAACTAAAGGAAAAGGCTAAGAAGAGAGGGAAGAGAAGCTAATTAAATCAAGAAGACTTTGAAGCTGCTTGCAGGAATTATCTATCAATCTGGTACTTCAAAATTTAATGTGCCAATTAAATTTCTTGATTTTATCTGAATGAAAATTTTAAGGGTTTTTGTTATCATCAAGTAGATTTATGCCTGTTAAAAACACAGACACAAATAGGGGGTGATTGTTAGGAATCTACATGTGATTTGATGATAACATTAATCTTAGAATCATAGAAAGTTTATTTGTTGTAACTGATCAATTGATATGAAAGTTATAAATATCAATTGATCAGGAAGCCATTTATCAGTTGAAGTGTTTATATGAATCAACTGATAATTTGGATTGTAGCATAGGTGTACTTAGTCTATTTCAATCGATAAGGTGTAAATCAATTGATATTTTGTTCATCAATTGATGTTAGAGTCGATTGATATGGATCATCAATTGATGTGTAAATTAAACTGTTAAATTGTAATTATGCGAAGACAGGAAATTGCACAAGTGAAGGATGATCAATTGATATTGAAGCATCGATGGATGAAGGATCAATCGAAGAAGCCAAGTCAAGCATTGAAGACCATCAACTGATGTGAAGACCCATCGACTGATATATCGATTGATAACATCTATCAATCGATAAGCCATCTTTTATCAATCGATGGATATAAAGATCAATCGAAGAAGTACATCAGTTGATGGATTAAAGAATGGATCAATTGATATGCTTAACAGCAAATTATCAATTGAGTGTGACAACACAGAAAGAATATCTGTTGAAGATCCAGAGATCAAAAGCACACCTATGGAAGACAGTCTAGAGTGACTGTGAAGACTCAATCAGAAGCTGTCTTTCAAACCTTTTTGAAAGATAGAAAAAGGAAAAAGGAAGGCAGGTAGAAACAATACTAGAATAGGTATTGTAAAAGTACACTTGTGTAATATAAAAACAAGTGTAGCAGCATTATTAGAAAACATACAAGTTAGACATATTTCTGAATCAACTGTTCAAACTTGAGAGCACATTTGTAAGAACAGTTGATTTGTTTTCTAATCTTGTAAACGCGGCTAGGTTTCTTCTAACCTAGGAGCATTGAGCAAAAATATATATTGATGGAAAAACCAATCCATCAATAATTTTAAATCTCTTTGTTCAATTTTATTTTTAGCACTAATTTGTTCGAACTTATTCACTTATTCTTTCAAACTTCAAGAACAAATATTAGAACAAGAAAAAGAGTTTTAATATTTGTATTCAACACCCCCCTTCTATAAATATTGACATTGTTCTAAGGAATAACAAGGAAGCTGTCGGTCAGAGTTTACTCTATCAGAGAATACTCAATCAGAGTTTACTCTAACAGAGAATGCTCTATCAGAGATCAAAAATCGACAGAGTTTACAAATCAGAGTTTAAGAAGGAAACATACAAATTAGAGTTTGATTTGGATAGTGAAGAAGGAATTCGAATGCAAGTTTAAATTACCATATTGAAGCTATTCTATTCATTATCTATTTTGTAATAGGAATTTGTAATTGTGTCTATATAAACACAGACATAGGTTAACATTAAAACTATTCAAGCAATATCATTCTCATAATCTAGCAGTTCTTAAGAACAGTGAATTTCTTTAGAGATTTTTGTATTCAAATTCATTATCATTAATACAAAATAGTGTTTCTTTTTATACTTGTGTTCTTGATCGATTATTTGGTACTATTACATTCAACCCCCCTTCTGTAATATATTATCTTTCTGGGCAACAATTGAAAATGGATCACCACACAAGGGTAAGGAGCGACAATGGAACAGAGTTTAAGAATTCTGCAATGTAGGAATTCTGCTCAACAAAAGGAATCATTCAACAATTCTCAGTACCTGGTACACCTCAACAAAATGGTGTAGTTGAGAGAAAGAACATAACTCTCATTGAAGCAGCCAGAACAATGTTAGAAGGAGCAAAGCTATCTACTTATTTTTAGGCAGAAGCTGTGAATACTGCATGCATTACTCAGAATTGCACTTTGATAAATAAACATGGAATGACTCCATATGTAACAATGAAGGGAAGGAAGCCAAATGTGAAATACTTTCACATATTTGGAAGCATGTGTTTTATTCTCAAAACACATCCTGAACAATTGAAAAAGTTTGAACTCAAAGCAGTTGAAGGCATTTTTGTTGGTTATGCAACAACTTCTAAAACTTCTTCAAGGGCATTCAAAGTGTTTAATCTAAGGACCAGGGCAATGATGGAATCTATTAATGTCTCTTTTGATGAAGGAAGAATAACTGGGTTGCATGATGAAGATGCTCAAAAATCTCTGAGTTTTGAAAATGAATTGTAGAACACAAACTCTGATAAGCTAAACTCTGATGAGATAAACACTAATGAGGTAAATTCTGATGAGTTAAACACTAATTCCTTAAACTCTGATTCAGAAATAATTGAAATAGTAATTGAAAATTTTGCACATGTTGAGGGGGAGCAACATCAATCATTTACTAAAATTGGAGAACCAACCTCAATTATTGAAATTTCAGAGTCTGACCAAACTCTGACAAATACAAACTCTGAAACCGTAAACTCTGATCCATCAAACTCTGAAACCACAAACACTGATCACTCTAACTCTAATCATTGAAACTCTGAATATTTCAACTCTGATTCATCAAACACTGATGGAAGCACAACTTCAGGGGGATGATCAGCATTTACAGAGGAATATTACTATGAAGGTATAAATCATGGGGGATCATTTAGTTCAAGAAATTTTTCACATCCAAGAAAATGGACCAAAGATCGCACACCTGATTTGATTATTGGTGATCTAGAAAGTGGAGTGCAGATAAGGAAAACTATTCAAAATGAATGTGTATTTCATAGAAAGTTGAAGAACCAAAGAAAGTTGAAGATGCCTTGAAGGATGCAGATTGGGTTACTGTAATACAGGAAGAATTAAATGAGTTTGAAAGAAATGAGGTTTGGACCCTTGTTCCAAGGCCAAAGAATAGATCAATTGTAGGCACAAAGTGGGTGTTTAGAAATAAGACAGACTCTGATGGAATTATAACAAGGAATAAAGCAAGACTAGTTGCCAAATGCTACTCTCAACAAGAAGGAATTGATTATGATGAGACCTTTGCACCTGTAGCTAGACTTGAGGCAATCAGAATCTTTCTTGCTTATGCTGCACACAAGAAATTCAAGGTCTACCTGATGGATGTTAAAAGTGCATTTTTAAATGGAGAACTTGAAGATGAGGTATATGTTAAACAACCACCTGGCTTTGTCAATCCAAAATATCCAAATCGTGTTTATTGATTGGATAAAGCTTTATATGGACTCAAGCAAGCACCAAAAGCCTGTTATGAAACTCTGGCTCAATTTCTACTTGAAAGTGGTTTCACAAGAGGTACAATTGATAAAACCTTATTTTACAGAACTAAAGGTAAAGATTTATTATTGGTTCAAATATATGTTGATGGTATTATATTTGGTTCCACTAATGAGAAACTCTGTGAAAGATTTTCAAAGCTAATGCAGTCCAGGTATCAAATGAGCATGATGGGAGAAATGAGTAATTTTATAGGGTTGCAAGTGAAATAGAGTGATGAAGGTATTTTTATAAATCAGTCCAAATACACAAAGAATGTACTCACTAAGTTTCAAATGCAAGACTCTGCATCTGCTACAACTCCAATGGCTACTGCAACTAAGTTTGATCAAGACACTGGTGAGCCTGTAGATATTACAACATAATGCAGAGGCATGATTGGATCACTTCTCTATTTGACTGCTAGTAGACCATATATCATGTTTATAACCTGTCTATGTGCAAGATTTCGGGCAAATCCAAGGGAACCTCATTTGATTGTTGTTAAGAGAATTTTTAGATATCTCAAGGGCACCATCAATCTTGGCTTATGGTATCCTAGAGAGTCTGACTTTAAACTAATAGGTTATTCAGATGCTGACTTTGCAGGATGTAAGATTGACAGGAAAAGCACTAGTGGTAGTTGTCAATTTCTAGGTGGAAGAATTGTATCATGGTTCAGTAAGAAACAGAAATCTATCTCAACATCAACAATAGAGGCTGAATATATAGCTGCAGGAAGCTGCTGTGCACAGATTTTATGGATGAGAAATCAACTATTAGACTATGGATTGAAATTTTCAAAAATTCCTATCTATTGTGATAATTAAAGTGCTATTGCAATGACAGGAAATCCAGTTCAACATTCTCTAACAAAGCACATCAGTATCAAATATCATTTCATAAGGGAACATGTCATGGAAGGAACAATTGAATTGCATTTTGTTCTCATAGATCAACAGGTAGCAGATATATTCACCAAGCCTCTATGTGAAGAAACTTTTACAAGATTGGTTTCTGAATTAGGAATGGTGACAAGTGGCTCAACTCCAGATAGCAAGTAGCAGACTATCAGAGTTTATGATAAACTCTGTCAGAATATGTGGTAAACTCTGATAGAAAAATGCATTAAACTCTGATCATTGGAACATCTAATCTCTGATCACAAGCTATCAGTGTTTATGGTAAACTCTGTCAGAGTATGTGGTAAACTCTGATAATGAATGTTAAAATTTGATGTCTATAAACTCTGATCTAAGTCTACATGATAAACTCTGAGATATTATTTATGACATTATATTTAAATTGTGACATCATATTTGTTAATCTCTGATTAGAGTAATCATTAGGGCGCATGTATTTCACAAAAAATTATTCATATTTATACACAGATACACACACATTTGCTGACTTGCACTACTCATTACTTCACCAATCTAAATTTGCCACGTGTCCCACTACAGGGTATATGCAATTGAGAGGGAATAGTTTAATTCTTATTTTCACTTTGAATTATTCACGTGCATCTTATTATTCCTATCTTTCTCTCTCATTTTCTATAAACCCTAATTTGTCATATCTGCAAATCTCTGTTCTTCAATGGCATCCAAGGGACTCTCTTTCTAAAACTATACATTTGCTGCTACAAACTACATCTCACTCTTGTTTAAAACTGATAGTCCTCAAGATTTCCTATTGATTCAGGATTTTCTACAACAAAGATATATTGGGTATACTATTCAGGAACCCAATAATTTCTCTGCTCAATCTCTGATCAAAGTCTGGTCAACTGCTAAGTTCAACAATGCTGATGATGATGAAGAGCCAATAATAACATTCCAATGAAATGGCAAACACTCTATCACTCCTGCTGTGGTTCGTCAAGCCCTTCATCTTTCAGAAACCTTGTAAATGATGAACAAATTAAGGCATTTTTTAAGGAAATAGGCTATGGAGGAAGCCTGTCTAAGCTGGGGAGTCTGACGAGGCCCCATTTGAGACGTGAATGGAGTTTCTTCTTTGACTGCATTGCAAGGGCTTTCACTGCCAAATGCACAAATTTTGATGCTATTCCACACCTGTCTCAATAGATTGGGTATTCTCTAACCCATAACTTGCAATTTAATTTTTCCTGTTTGATTATTAGGCAATTAGCTACCAAGATTAGTGATGATGTACACACTATATATTTTACTAGATTTTTCCAATTAATTTTTAGCTATTTATTGCCTGATGTTAGTTTTGAGAATTATCAGAGTTTAGTTAGTTTTTGTATGAACAAGAGGATTTTTGTTGATTTATCTAGAAAAGACCAAAAGAATGAAGCTGAAGGTAAACTCTCTAATCTTTTTTATCCCACATGGGTCAGGCTTCTCTTAAATTAGAGAATGTCTACTGTGTATGGGAGGGAATTCTTATTTGTGGCTATGAATCAGAGTTTAGCATCCTCTGATTCTAACCCAAGCCACCAACTAAACACTGATCACCAAACACTAAAGCCAACCTCTGCAGTCTCCCAAAAGACTACCGTTGTAACAAAAACCTCTCAACAGCAGGGGCCAAGCATCATGAGAAAAGGAAAATCAGTAATGGAGTCATCTCCAAAGAGGAGGAAGTTGATTGATGAAAACACTGATTCTGATGACAGTGGTGAAGGTTTGGTATTTCCTGAAAAGAAAATTGTCAAGAAGGCTTCTGAAGTTCCTCCTGCACCATTCATGAAGCCATTTACTATCAATCTAATGCCAGAAACCAAAAAGAAAAGAAGAAGATTGGTTAAGGCATCAAACTCTAAACAAATAAATTATGATCCTTCACAAGCCTTAAACTCTGAAGGTCTATTAAACTTTGATGTCTTAAACTCTGATCAGACAAACACTGATCAACTTCAAGTAATAGACTCTGATGCAAAAATAATCTCTGATGATGTGATAAATTCTGAGAAAGATGATAATTTTGCCAAGAAAGAAGAAAGTGATTCTTTGGCAAATCTTGCAAGAGAAGCTTTTCCAGTAATTGTATCTGATACTCCTGACAACTCACCAAAGCAAATCATAAAGGAGATATCTTATGAGAGAGTAAGAGAGCTAGCAGAGGAAGTTAGAAAGTAATTGGAGGCAAAGAAATCTAAATCATCTCCAGTCTCTCCAAGTTCAAAGCTCTTCTCAAGGACAAAGAAGAAGAAGACAGTCTCTTTCGGCCAAGATACGCAAGAACCTGCCTCTCAAAGTGAGGTAGCAATCTCAACATGGCCGGACACACAAGAACCTGTTGCTCAAAGTGCAACAGTAGCCACCCAAGAAGCAGATGAAGACAACAAGGATCAGGGATACAACCCACAAGAACTTTTAGCTCAAAGGGTTGAAGAAGTTGTTAAGGCCTCTGTCACACAAGAACCATCCAATCAAAGTTTGGATGAAGGCACTCAAACACTAATAGAAGATCTTGCTGTTGCTAATACTGGAAAGTCAAACTCTGATGAAAATCCATTGGCTATTTCTAATGTTATTTTGGTGCAACCAATCTCTGCACAACCATTGGAAACTCCATCCACATCTACAGCTACTCAAGGTATAAACTCTGACTTTTCTTCAGAATTTACATTCTCTGATAGTATAAGTTCAGAATTTATATTTCTAATTTTTACTGCTGGGATGACCATAGATAGTCATGTAAAGGGTACCCCTATTCATGTGACCACAGAACTTCTGTCTCAGCCACCTCTTATTTCTATAGGACAATGTGATTTGAGCCTTTCTAGTGAGCCTGAGGTAAAATGTGTGAACAACAGAACTAATAATGAGAGGCAGATACTGGATCTGGCAAAATGAGAGGTAGTATTGAGAAATAAGTTAGTTACTTCTAGTTAGAAAACTCTGACTATTAAAAGTTATGATATGTGTCATGTGAGAAGTAATGAGATTACTTTAAAAGAAATGAGTGATTTAGGATGTTCTATTACTTTTGCAGGTACTCAGAGTATGACTGCTTCTCAATCTTTAAACTCTGAGTTGCCAAACTCTGACAAAGGTGCAAACTCTGATAGTGATGATGCATTCTCTGATGAACCGATTTTTGATGATGAAAAAGTTACAGATCTATCTATTCCCTACACACAAAGGTACAGCTCTAAGAAGTGGCATGTTAATGCATTTGATGCACATGAGAGATTAAAGATGGCTTATCTTGACTACATGGTTGTTGAAACCCTTAAGGGTAAAATTGAATCAGCTTTGGATGAAGAAGGAGTCAAGAGGGATTTTTGTGCAAAAGGAGAACCCTCTCATGAAGATATATTAAACTCTCACAAATAATCAATCTGGGATATATCTTAGAAATTTCCCAATGAAGAGATTTTATGGCCTCATGTTCATGAACTGATTCAAAAGGCTGACTCTGAACTAAATTCTACAGAAATGAAGACTGTTTTGAAGGCCACTATTGTGTTGACAAAGGGTCTTCACAATGAAGTGTGTGATTTGAAGGAATATGTTAGCAAAACCACTGCATCTGTTTAGACTTCTGTAACTACATCTCAACATGCTTTGGAGTTGAAACTAAAGAATGTCTCTGCAAAACAGGATGCTTTGGAAGTCAAAGTTGATAATATTTCTACTGTTGTCACCTCCATGCAAACAATGTTGCATACAATTGTTGACATCTTAACCATTCGAAAGGGGGGTGATGTCAGAAAGGGGGAGAAGGTTTCTAAGGACAAATGCAAGGAGGTTGTTGTACAAATTTCTGATAAACCTGATGATGGTGATGATAAAGGTCAAGGGAGTCATAAGGGTGGACAAACTCTGGCTGAACAAACTCTGACTAGTCAAAGTCAAACTCTGACTACTTCACAAACTCTGATTCCAACAAACTCTGACAACAAGCAAACTCTGATAGATGCTGATATAAAGTTAGCAAACAGGCTTGAAGATGAAGAGAAGCCTGAGAAAATAGAAGAACAAAACTTGAAGGATGCAGAACTGGCAAGGAAACTGTTTGAAGAAGAAAATCCAGGAATGGAACCAGTTGTCGTGGAAGAAGAATTAAAGAAATATGGTACTGACAATACTCAAGTCCAGAAGAAAAGAAATGTAAGAACAAAGAGGACTCCAGCTCAAAAGAAGGCACCTGTTCAAGCAAAGAAGAATGTATTCAAGCCTATTGAAAAGCAAAAACCTATTGAAGTACAAAAGCCTGTTGAAGTGAAGACAAAACCAACTCCTGCAATCTAAACAAGGTCAACTTCAAAAATTCAGCAGAACGCTCCAGGAAAACCTAAAACACCTCTTACTATGTCTGGTACAACATTTCTCCCAGGTGGAATAAGTTTTGAAGATGAGGAAGAAGAACAACAAACTTTGACAAGAAAGAAAAGGCCTGATCTTCTATGGACTAAATTTGAAACTTTAACTCTCAATGCCAGACTTGGTAAAAACAAGGGTGGTATCGGTGACTCTCAAGCCAAAGTCTACAGGGGTGAAACAAATACTTTTAGAGATCCATTCTCTTTAAAAAAGAAGCCTGAAGAAGATTTGACACAAGAACATTTGGACAAATTGATATATGTACACAGTAAAAGACATTTTTGATGGTGCTCAAGCAAAAGAGAAGATTCTGTATTTCTTGAAGAATGGGAGAGTTATGAAGATTACTGAAGAAGATTTAATTCATAATTCATCTAAAGAACTTGAATATGTTCTTTATCACCTAAATGATGAGAATGAAGCTACATCTAGATGGGTGAAGATTCTGGAATGAGTAGTTAATGAGAAGAAAAAGAATTAGAGGCTGCTAATGATAAAATCTGAGGAGTATAAACCAGGATACTTACTTGAAGATGATTCTGAGAAGGAAATGGCTAAAGGAGATGCAAAGGTTAAGATGGTGTTAGGAATCCATACACTAATATTAAATCCTGATGGAAAGAAAGCTTGTTGCATTCCTCTAGATGACAGGATGAAGAGATCATCAATTTACAACTTGAGAGCTGAAATATTCCAGATTGATGATTCTTCTGATCAAATGAAAGAGTTGAAGGAGAAGTTGATTGAATTGTTGAAGAATTCTGAGAAGAAGCTACTGGACAAATTTCTAACAGAAGACTTCTCATACATAAGAATATAAGTTAAGAAGGAAAACTCAAACTTTGATGCATTTGTCTCTATGTTTATGACATCATAAGTAGAATTTATGTTTTACTCAATAAAGCATAAATTGGGGGAGATTGTTAGAAAAACAAACACTGATACTGTCAGAGAATATCAGGAACAGAGTTTATGTTGCTGACGTCATTAGAGTTTCGGAAGTTGTCGATAGAGTTTACTCTATCAGAGAATACTCAATCAGAGTTTACTGTAACAGAGAATACTCTATCAGAGATTATCAAGACAGAGTTTATCAATGAAGGAAACAGAAAATTCAGAATTTGATTTGGATAGTGAAGAAGGAATTCAAATACAATTATATTACCTTATGAAAGCTATTCTTATCATTATCTATTTTGTAATTGGATTTGTAACTGTGTCTATATAAACACAAAAGTAGGTTAACATTAAAGAGTGAATTCACATAATTATCATTCTCATAACCTAGCAGCTTTTAAGAACATTGATTTTCTTGAGAGAGTTTTGTATTCAGTTCATTCAAGTTATTACAGTTAATACAAAACAGTTTTTCTTTTACATACTTGTGTTTATAATTGATTATCTTGATACTATTATATTCAACCCCCCTTCTATAATAGTCTATTTATCTAGGCAACATATGTTCTTGGAAGCAATTGATCCTGATTATTTAGACAGAATCAATGAAGGTCAATATCTACCAACCAAGCTAGTGTCATCAACAATTGTGGAAGGAAGACAAGTTCCTGAATACTATACTCTGAAGGACAAGGAGTGGACTAATGAAGAAAAACAAGAGGTCCTCAAAGATGCAAAGGTAAGAAACATTCTGCATAACACTCTTGACTCTATGATGTCTAACAGAGTAATTGCTTGCAAAACTACTAAAGAAATTTGGGATGCACTAGAAGTTCAATATCAAGGAACCAAGGAGATAGAGAAGAATAAAAGATCTGTTCTAATTCAAGAAAATGAATACTTTGAGGCTAAACAGAATGAGTCTCTCACTGATATCTATGACAGATTTCTTACTCTGTTAAATAACTTGGCTTTGGTGGATAAGGTGTATGATAATGAGGATTCAAACACCAAGTTTCTAAGGGCTCTTCCTGAAGAATGGGATTTACAAACATCCTTGATAAGAGGTGTAAAGCATAATGTAACATAATATGTAATAGTGATATCGATAACGCAACTAAGAAACAAAAATAGTCAAATAATACTAATATGCAGCACAGGAATCCAGAAGGACATCTAAACAGGAATCATACATACATCATTGCAGAGCATTCTAGATGAAAGGCTTACTGAACGTCAGCGAGAGAAGTTCATTAATATGTTCAGGCCTCAACAACAAATAAGAGTTTAGAAGATTTCATATTAAAGACAATGTAATGATTTGAGTATAAATGTCAAAGGGTTTCAGTTATCCGAAGCAATGCAAAAGTCCAAGGTTAATCAGCTGAAAAAGAACAGAATTCAAGGGAATTCAATTCAATGTTAGTCATTTGTGAACCAGACCAGTGCACTAAGTGTCAGCACAACAAGGAAATAATTACTTTGATTTATTAGAAGAAATTCAGTTGATCAAGCCAGAAGAGTGAAAACCAAGTGGTAAGTACTTCAAGCAATTCAAGAATTTGATCAAGGCAAGTATTACTACTTTTGGTGTTCTAGTACTCTTGAAACAATGGAGAGGCGCAATAAACCAACTGCTAGGCGCAAAAAGTTTAAGGGATGATCTTGTGGCGCCTATACCCTGAATCAAGTGTAGAGGCGCAACAAAATACTTGACTTAGGTGTTGTGGAGTTAAAGGCACAACATAAAGTAGATGGACATGTTTGTGGCGTCTACACACTGCAACAAGAGTATAGGCGAAACAAACAAGTCACCAGGCGCAAGGAAACTAGCAGAAGAGATTCCAAGGCATTTCATGGCACCTACACACTGGATGCAGAGTGTAGGCGCAACAAAAAACTACTAGGCGCAAGGAAACTTGGAAGATCTCAAGCATTTGTTGGCGCCTGCACAAGGGATTAAGAGTGCAGGCGCAACAAACATATAGAGGCGCAACAAACATATCTTGTGGCGCCTATACACCACCAAAACTCTTGCAGGCGCAACAAAGGACTTGCATTGTTGGAAAATCAATTTATTTGATATCTAAAAGTCTACAGAATATATATGGGTGAAATCAATAAAAACATTAATGGATTCATCTTCTACATTCAAGACAAACAGACGGGAAGCTCCATTAAAGCCATACATTAAACACACTTACCTGTATTCTTGTTGTATTATTGATTGACCCCATAGAAGCTAATCATTTGATTAAAAGTGTAGCACCTCAGGGATTTAATAATATGTTTTTATTTTCCCGAATCATTGTGTTTCAATTAATACCATTTTTATATCTCAAGAACACAAACACTTAATCCGCAATTAAACGAAAATCTACCAACATCATATTCAAACCCCCCTTCTATGATGATTTAGGACCTAACAATTGGTATCAAAGCTTGTTGATTGAAGTTACAAATCAAGATCCAAAAATAGTTTTTCGAAAAAATGCATTTTTAGATCTAGAAAAATTTATATTGAAATTTCTTTATTTTTAAAGAAAATTCAATTTCGATTTTTTTTAATTTTAAATTCACTAATTTTTAAAAGGCTATCAATCATCAAGAATTCGTATTAAAATTTTATTTCTCGAAATTTAATTTTTATTTGAATTGATTTTAATTTTTAAGAAATTAATTATTACTTGAGATTTAAAATTCTTCTTAACCATGAGTACCCAAAAACTTAGCAGCATCAAAATCCCTGCCTTTGATAAAAATGAATACATTTTATAGAAAAAGAAGATGTCCATTTTCATCAAAACTTCTAATTCTCAATACATGGAAATTTTGGAAAATGGACCCTATGTACCTCAGAAGCTAACACCTGAAACAGTTTTAGATGACGGAGAACGGATTCCTCAAGGATTTATCCCAAATGAACCTTCAGAGTTCACTAACACTGATAAAGAAAGAGTTGCATGGGATAATCATCTTCAATGTATCCTAATAGATTCACTGGACATCACAATGCTAAATCAAGTGATTAATTGCACTAGTGTCAAACAAATGTGGGATACGATTGATCTGCTAATGGAAGGTACAACAGAAGTGAAGGAGAACAAGCTGGATATTCTTACATCCCAATACGAAGCTTTCAAGTCACTGTCTGGAGAAAGTATCACTCAAGTCTTTGAGAGATACAATAAATTATTAAATGACTTGTCACTGCACAGAAAGGCCTACTCACATAGGGAGATCAACAGAAAATTTATGTTGACACTGCCAGCGCATCTTGAACACAAAATCTCTGCCATCAGAGAGAGAAGTGACATAAATGACATGTCCATTGAAATTCTATATGGGAAGCTCAAGACTCATGAAATGGAGCAAGAGCAAAAACAGATCATTTATGGTTCAGGAACAGTGGAAAGTAAGAATACGGCCTTGTTGAAAACAACAACTCTTGTAGCTAAAGATTTTGCTATCACAGAGACCAGCTCAGTAAAGCCTGCAGTTGAGAAAGAAGAAATTCTGGAAGCTGAATTTACATAAAATACTCAACCAGGTGATTAAGATGACTTCTACTCAATAGAATAACTTAAACAATTAGAAAATAAGATAATGGCCTATATGACAGGAAAGTTTAAGAACCTCAGGTTTAGAAGGAACCCTAAGTACAAACTCAAAAGTAATACTAGTTACAGTGGTTCCAGCTTCAGAAACAACAACCGAGGTGATTCGTCTTCAGGGTCTTATAGAAAAGGAGGTTATAAGACAAGAATGGTAGACCGCAGTAAGTTTAAGTGCTACAACTGCGATGAACTCGGACATTTTGCTATAGAATGCCGGAAGCCAAAGCAAGGAAAAGAAAGAAAGGAGTCGCATGACGAACTCAAGCAGAAATATGATGCACTGGTGAAGAAGCATCAGGGCAGAGCTTATATAGCCGAGGAAAAGAGCTGGGATGATTCATACTGTTAGGAATATATTCATTTGATGATGTACAAAATACTAGAACAGGGTCTAGCTTAGTTTATTTGTAATAAGTCTTTCTAGTCTCTGAAATGTATAATCAGAGTCTATATAGTCAACATTCATGTTACTTGTTCTTAGAAAAATTTCTGTAGAAAGTGAAACCAGAGTCTGCATGAAGATCAGAGTCTGGAAGGTGGTCAGAGTCTATAGACTATCAGAGTCTACCTATGATCAGAGTCTAAAGATCATTAGAACCTGAAGATTTCAGAGTCTATACAGTTAAAGTTAAATTTGGAAGAAGATCACAGGAATGGAAAGTCTTCGAAGATCAAGATAAATATATTGCAGATATGCTATGGGAAAGAAAGAGAATTCTAGAAGGAAACTGTCAACTAATAATTAGGAATTATATTCCTATTGTAATTTATCTTTTTGTTATTAGTTGATAGGCAGCTCTCTATATAAACTCTATATAACCTAATTGAAAAGTGTCGAAGCATAATTGTCTGAGTGAAATTTTGTAAGAGCATAGAGATAGAGAGAGTTGCTGTGATAAACACAGAGAAGCTGCTAGGGTTTGTGTACACCCTAGGAGAGTTTTGTATTTAATCATCAATAATACAAACAGTACTGATTCACATCTTTGTGTTTGATATTTGTTCTTAATTCATATATGTTAATTCATATCGAGTTGATTTTAAATCAGGCAGAAAAAGAACACAATTATTCAACCCCCCTTCTACTTGTGCAACTGGGAAAACAATTGGTATCAGAGCCTAACGTTTAAAATCGATCAAAGATGTCTGGAAACAAAGATGGCAATTCTAAGATTCTTATGCTTAAGAGAAACGAGTTCACCCACTGGAAGGTTAAGATGCTGCACCATCTGGAAGCTACAGACTCTGACTATCTTGAAAGAATTCATGAAGGACCCTATGTGCCCTTAAAGCTTGTGCCTCAAATCAATGAAGAAGGTAAAGTAACTGAAGAACACTTCTTTGAAAAACCAAAGGCTGAATGGACAAGAGAGGACAAAGAGAATGTCCTTAAGGAGACAAAAGTCAAAAACATTCTCTTTAACAGTTTGGATTCTGTTCTTACAAACTGTGTTATATCATGCACCACTGCTAAGGAGATGTGGACAAAACTTGAAGTGCACTGTCAAGGGACCAAAGATGTCAAGAAGAATGCAAGGTCTTTGCTAATTCAGGAGTATGAATATTTTTAAGCTAAATCTGGAGAATCTATCACTGAGATGTAAGATAGGTTTACAAAACTTCTGAATGAGATGGCTATGCTTGGTAAGATTTATGATTCTGAAGATACAAACACCAAGTTTATGAGAGCACTTCCTGAAGAGTGGGACAATAAGACTACAGCCATAAGGGAAGCTAGAGATTTGGATGAACTAACTCTAGAAGAATTGTATGGCAGACTCAAGACATATGATTTAGAGATGCAACAGAGGAAGAATAAGAAGTCTGTGAAGACAAAATCTGTGGCACTCTTAATGGAGTCTAAGAAAGAACAACAGGAACAACCCAAAGAAGCAAGAATCAAGGCTTCAAGGAAAAAGGGTAAAGCTATTGTGGAGTCAGAGTCTACTGACACAGACTCTGATTCTGATGAAGAGATTGATCTAAGTCAAATGATGGCTATGTTTGCTAAAAATTTCAAAAGAATGAAATTTAACAAAAGAACTGGGAAATTTAGCAAGAGGCCATCATTCAAGAAGGGAGATGAGAAGGTTGAGAAGAGTAAGAGTACTATAATCAAACTTGACAAAGCAAAGGTCAAATGTTTCAACTGTGGAATATTGGGGCACTTTGCCAGTGAATGCAGAAAGTCAAAAAGTCAAGGAAAAGGAAAAACACTTCTATCAACAGGAAAGGATTGGGCAGATTCAAGATCAGAGGATGAAATTAATTATGAAAATCTAGCATTGATGGCATCCTCCTCAAGAAAATCACAATCTCCCAAAGAACCCTCATCTCCTAAAACTCAGGTATCAATCTTTACTCCTGAATCCTTAATTAATTTAGACTTTGATGGCATAGAGATTGTGCAAAGTGAGGTTAATAAAATAATGACAACATGTAGGTCTCTCACTAGTGAAAGTGAAAGGTTAAGAGAAGAAAATTTAGCCTTAACTAAAAGGAATGATCATTTAGAGTCTGAGTTAATATTAATGGAACAATACAAAAAGAATTCTGAGAAATATAGTCATAACTACACTGAAATCTTGAAAGCCTATGACTATGTTAAGAAAGAACTAGAAGAAGAGAGACTTAAGTTTAAAGTCTGGACAGACTCTGGTAGAAAAGTTCAAGAAATTATCAATAATCAAAATGTGTGCCAAACTGCTGGTCTAGGCTATGACAAGAGTCAAGGCAAAAGACCTATTGTTGAGAATGATAACAATGAAGAAGCTAGCCAAGTTAATAAGACTAAAGACAAAAGTACATTTGTTCCTGTTAAGTTTGTGACCCCTAAAGAAAAGACTGAAACCACAAACTCATCTGTCAATAGTCCCCCTGTTGTTGACAAAAAGACAGATGAAACAGGAGCAAATAACTCTAAGAAAAATATTAACATAGGGTACTTGTCTAATTCTAAGTTAAAAGAAAGGCTAGAGAACTTATCAGAGTCTACCAAAACTAGGAGATATAGGAATAGTAAGGAAGGCATTAATAAGGCAAATAATTATCAAAAGGATCCTAATGCTCCTAAAAAGAAGTGTTTTAGGATGTGGCAACCACAACCATTTAGCTATAGATTGTAAAGAAAAAATTGAGAAGAAATCAGAGTCTAGTCCTTCTCAGACTCTGAAAAGTCACTACATTCCACATAAACCTTGTTATCACTGTGGTAGCATATTTCACTCTATTTTTATGTGTAGGGACTATCATGATTTGTATTTCAATTTTTATGAGCTAAAATCGTCTATTGATAAAAGTTGGTATGACACTGTTAAGACTCCACCAGAGTCTAAAGCAACAAAGGAGACAGGTAAACCAAAGGTGAAAATTGCTAAACCTGTTTCACCTAAAATTAGTGGAAAAAGATCCAAAACTGTTTGGGTCCCCAAAACAACTAACTAGTTGCTTTATGTATGCAGGGAACAAGGGTAAAGAATGTAACCCTAATCCTGGACAGTGGATGCTCAGGACACATGACTGGAAAGAAATCCCTGTTTACAGACTTTGTGGAAATGGCTGGCCCAGAAGTATCCTTTGGAGATGACAACAAAGGACAAACACTTGGATATGGCAAGATTGTACTTGGGAATGTCATCATTGAAACAGTAGCTCTAGTTGATGGCTTAAGGCACAATTTGATAAGAATAAGTCAACTTGGAGATAAAGGTTACCATACTGGCTTTGACAACAAAGAGTGTCTTGTGACTCACAAAGAAACAGGCATGTTGGTTTTCAAAGGACACAGACATGGTAACATTTATGAAGCCAGCTTGGAGGATTGCATACACAGTGAAGTCACATGTCTATATAGCAAGGCCTCAACTGAAGAAAGCTGGAAATGGCACAAGAAACTGTCACACATCAACTTCAAAACACTCAACAAGTTGGTTAAACAGAATCTTGTAAGAGGATTACCACAGGTTGATTTTGTGCAAGATGGACTTTGTGAAGCATGTCAACTTGGAAAGCAAAGGAAATCATCCTTCAAGAGCAAGACAATTAACACCATTTCTGAACCCTTTTATTTATTGCATCTTGATTTATTTGGTCCAGTAAATGTTATGTCAATTAACAAAAAGAAATATACTCTTGTTATTGTAGATGATTTTACAAGGTTCACATGGGTTTTCTTTCTACATTCAAAGGATGAAGCTCCACAACACATAATAGACCATATCACTTTTCTGGAAAGAAAATCAAAGAAAACAGTTAGAGTTCTAAGGAGTGACAATGGTACTGAATTCAAGAATTCAATCATGGAGAACTATTGTGCATCAAAGGGAATTACTCAATAATTTTCTGCACCAGGAACTCCTAAACAAAATGGAGTTGTGGAGAGAAAGAATAGAACACTCATAGAAGTTGCCAGAACAATGTTGGCAGAGTCTAAGCTACCAGTATATTTTTGGGCTGAGACAGTCAATATAGCATGTTTCACTCAAAACTGTACTTTAATAAACATGCATGGAAAGACTCCCTATGAAATGATAAAGGACAAGAAGCCAAGTGTGAAACACTTTCACATATTTGGACGCAAGTGTTATGTACTGAAAGTACATCCTGAAAATCTAAGCAAATTTGAAGCCAAGGCAGATGAATCAATTTTTCTTGGATATGCATCAAACACAAAAGCATTCAGAGTGTTTAATCTCAGAACCAAAATTGTTATGGAATTTATTCATGTTGCATTTGATGATAAAAAGTTTACAGGATTGCAGGATGAGTCAGAGTCTACTACACTGGAATTTGAAAATCTAAAAAGTTCTGAGATAAACGAAGAAGAAGAGTATGAAGTCCATCTTATAACTCCTGAACCAACACAGGAACCTGCACACTCTGAGGGGGAGCCAGAAAATTCAACTCCAAATAATTCAGAGTCTAACAGGTCAGGGTCTACCCAGACAGAGTCTAACTCATCAGGGTCTGGATCAAGCAACTCTGAACCCTTGTTAGAGTCAAGAAATTCAGGGGGAGCCTCTTCATTTGAATTTCACTCAAATAAAGAAGATGCAAATGACTTAGGGGAAGCTTCAAGTTCAAGAACCAATCTGCCACCAGCTAGAAAATGGACAAGGGATCACACTCCTGACTTAATAATTGGTGACCCTGAGAGTGGGGTACAAACAAGAACAACCACTCAAAATGAGTGTCTTTATAGTTGTTTTCTCTAAAAGAATGAACCCAAGAAAATTGAGGAAGCCTTGCAAGACCCTGATTGGATTATTGCAATGCAAGAAGAATTGAATGAATTTGAGAGAAATAAAGTGTGGAAACTTGTACCAAGACCTAGAAATAGATCAGTTGTTGGTGCAAAATGGGTGTACAGAAACAAACTTGATGAGAATGGAACTGTAGTAAGAAACAAAGCAAGGCTAGTTGCAAAAGGATACTCACAGGAGGAAGGAATTGACTATGATGAAACTTTTGCACCAGTAGCAAGATTGGAAGCTATCAGAATGTTTCTTGCTTTTGCAGCTCATTCAAAATTCAAGGTGTATCAGATGGATGTAAAAAGTGCCTTCTTAAATGGAGAATTGGAAGAAGAAGTCTATGTGGAACAACCACCAGGATTTGTTGATCCAAAGTTTCCTGATCATGTTTACAGGTTAGACAAGACACTATATGGATTGAAGCAAGCACCTAGAGTATGGTATGAAACTCTTTCAAAAAATTTTCTTGAAAATGGATTCATAAGAGGGACCATTGACAAAACTCTCTTTATTAGAAAATATAAAGGTGATATTTTGCTTGTCCAAATTTATGTTGATGATATTATATTTGGATCTACTAATGACAAACTCTGTGAAAAATTTAGTCAACTAATGCAGTCAAATTATGAAATGAGCATGATGGGAGAGTTAAACTTCTTTTTGGGACTTCAAGTCAAACAGAATGATAATGGAATTTTCATCAATCAAACAAAGTATGTGAGAGAACTATTGAAGAAGTTTGATATGCAAGACTCTGCAACTGCTAAAACTCCCATGTCAACAGCCACTAAGCTAGACACTGACCCAAAGGGTAAGAAAGCTAACAACACTAGCTACAGAGGTATGATTGGCTCATTGTTATATTTAACTGCTAGTAGACCAGATATAATATTTACAACTTGTCTGTGTGCTAGATTTCAAGCTGACCCTAGAGAATCACATTTAATAGTTGTGAAAAGAATTTTTAGATATCTCAAGGGGGCACAAACTCTTGGACTTTGGTATCCTAGAGAATCAGATTTTTCACTAATTGGCTATTCAGATTCTGACTATGCAGGATGCAAAGTAGACAGGAAAAGCACAACAGGACAATGCCAGTTTCTTGGCAACAGATTAATTTCTTGGTTTAGCAAGAAACAACAAACTGTATCCACCTTAATAGCTGAGGCTGAATACATTGCAGCTGGAAGTTGCTGTGCTCAAATTCTGTGGATGAAAAATCAATTACTTGATTATGGACTAACATTCCTAAATATTCCTATGTATTGTGATAATACTGGTGCTATTAAAATTGCAGAGAATCCAGTCCAACACTCCAAAACAAAATACATTGATGTCAGGTATCACTTTATTAGAGAACATGTTGAAAGTGGTAATATGACACTTCACTATGTTCCAACTGACAGACAGATTGCAGACATTTTGACAAAACCAATTGATGAGTCTACCTTTCTCAGACTGGTAGGTGAATTAGGTATGTTAAATATGTAAGTGATCAATAATTACAAGAAGCAAGGTATGTACTTTAATTATAGTCCCTGTCTTAACACACTATGATTAATTATTATTGCAAAATTTTGTTTGGTACTTTACCTTGACAGAGTCTAGTTTTTAGACTCTGACGAGTCTGTAGACTCTGACGAGTCTGTAGACTCTGAGAAAAATATCGCCTAGACTCTGAATCGGTTAAAATTCGCGCCTACAGACTCTGATTGCGTTTAAACTGTTCAAATGACTTGAAATAGGCGGTAACAGTTATCTTTTGACTGGAGACAGGCTGTAGACTCGTGTGTATTGTATGCAATTCAAAAAAAACAAGAAATTTTCATACATTTTACTCACTTGTTTACTGCTATTTTTTTTTCTAAGGCAAAATTAATCACAGAGCTTTTTATGAACCCTAGCTAAATTCTTCAAGCTTTTCCATCACTTTCAGCTCGACAACTTCAATGGCTGCCATTTCTACTGTCATGAGGGGACCCAAGGCGATTGCATTCACTTTTGGGGATTTTGATTTCATGACTACAAATCATGTTACTGCTGTTGGAGACAAGAAAGGAGTAGATGCTGACTACTTCCCAATGATGGATTTCATGGAGCAATCTGAGCTCAGCTACATTCTGAAAGCATCTCCAGTGTTTCATATGGATGCTGTCTCAAAAGCTTGGAGTTCTGCACAAGTAGTTGATCCTTCTCAGGATCAACGAGGTAAAATAATGTTTACCTTTGGCTCCACTACATTTGATGTCACTGCAGATGTGCTTAATTCTGTGTTTCAATTGCCTGTTAAGTCTTCTTTTGATAATACTGTATCTGATGATGACATTAAAAGCATGTTTAAGGAAATATGTTATTCTGCTAGCTTAGATAACATGAGTAAAATAACTAGGACTTACTTAAGAAAAGAATGGTCCTTTTTCTTTGATCAAATTGCTAAGTGCTTCACTGGTAAGTGTAGTGGCTTTGATGCTATTACTGCTATTACTTATCAAATTGGTCACAGTCTCCTGTTTGACAAAGTGATCAACATTGGTGATATGTTGCTCACTCAAATGGGAGCAAAATTAAACAATGTGCAAGAGGGGAGGAAGAAAGTCTACTATCATAGATTTCTTATGATTCTCCTCAACCACTTCATTCCTGACATGTCAACCAAGTTGGCAGATGATTGTTGTGTGCAGGCATATAAACAGCAAAGAAGGATGTTCTCTGACATCAAGAGAATTGATGACAAGAAAAAGAGTCTACCTGCCATGACATATATACAGGTAATGCAGGTAAAACTCTCAACCTACAAACTTTCTATCTACAATGCTTCATTTTTTGGTGGTGAAATGGTGCAGGAACAAGTAATGGAGAACCCCCCTGCACCTACCCAAGTCACCCAATCCCCTTCAATTACACAATCTTCCAAACCAAAATCCAAAAAGAAACCAACCTCTGGTGTCTCTCAATAGGCACCAGTTGTAAAGAAGAGAAAATTGGTTCAAACTAGGCTTATAGATGAGCATAGTGATGAAGAGCTCAATCCTCTTGAGAGACAGGTTGTTGAAGGCCTTTCTTTGCTCAAGGAGGGTCATGATACACTTGATTCTAACCTTCAAGCCAAGTCTGTAGATTCTCAAAAGGCTACAGACTCTGAAAAACCTAGGAATGCACCTCAGGATTCTCAAATTGAATCTCATGAAAAATCTTTTGCTCAGAAGTACAGAAGATTAAGGAAGGCTTATTCTGCACACACACACAAGCCTATTATTATTACTAACCCTGTTTTGCAGGAAACAGATGCTCCCAAGGCTCCTGCAGAGCCAGACTCTGAAAGCAAGAAAACACCTGAACCAGAGTCTAATGTTGAGTACGAGTCTAGATTGCCTTTAGACTCTGATCATGACACATTTTGGGAAGGAATGCCATTGGATGCAGCCTCAAGTCTAATTGATGAAATCATTACTCCAAGTGATGAGGTACTGCTATTCTTATATCCTTTGGTGGAATCAGTTGAAGATCCAGGGCAATATCAGACTAAATCTCAAGTCTTGGATTTTCTTACAACCTATGAAGCCCTAAGGAAGAGAATGGAACAGGAGCTACAACTGTCCGCATAGGATGTGGTCAAAAATCTATACAGCTACATATTCAACTCTTCATTCCAAGAAAAAGCAGCTGGGCTCATAGAAGGCCGAAGAACTGAAGTTCTCAAAGCACTAGGTGTGCCAGACTCTGAACAGCAAATCACAAAGAAGCCTAAAAAGCTTAAGATCTACAAAAGGAGAGAATCAGAGTTTGTTGCTGAGTTGGAAACTGAAATTGAGCAACCAGTTTTTGACTATGAAGCAATTTGGGATCAAGGGATTACCTACAGGACAACTATTGATTGGATTTCTACTATTCAGCCTCTTTCAAGGAAGGTGGTTGATTTTCTTGTCCAAAATGTAGGTAAAGTGGCCAACAAATACATCTATCCAACCTATGAAAGTAGATTGGATCAAATCAAGAGCCCATATTATCAGAAGCTTACAAAGGATCTACAGGATTCCTTTCACATGACTTTTGCACAGGCCATCAATGCACTCCATGCCAGGATTTTTCTCAATGGTCACTTGGATGCATTAACTATGGTAGAACCACATGAGGTAGTAGGTGATGCAAGGCAGTTAGAGGTTGGGACTAGTGCACCAGTGGTGACTAGTGATAAAGATGCTCAGTCT
Organism: Oenanthe sinensis; assembly: GCA_028671895.1. Classification (NCBI taxonomy): domain Eukaryota; kingdom Viridiplantae; phylum Streptophyta; class Magnoliopsida; order Apiales; family Apiaceae; genus Oenanthe; species Oenanthe sinensis. Next base: position 6,239,185 of record JAPMAC010000198.1, read on the forward strand.
GCCTCACCCACACAAGAACCACCTAGTCAGAGGTTGGGTGATAGTGGGGTAGTAGAGTATGCTGTTAGGCCCTCCTTGACAACTCACCAAAAAGATGATGAGAACCCCAGTGATTTGGGAGGACAGACTCTGATGGATGCTCATGAAGAAATTTCCAAATCTATTCTATCAGGGTCTATCCACCTTGAGGGGGAGTCTCATACACCAACAGTCAAAGATGGAAACACTCAGACTCTGGCTTCTAATGAAGACATACTGAAGCAGTCAGAGTCTAGAATAGACCCTGAGACTGGAATACTGGAGCCAACAGACTCTGAAAAGAAAGAAGATGCTTGTAAGGGTTCAGAATCTGTTCATGCTCACCCCTTGGTGGAAACCCCTAGCCTTCAGACATTTGAAGGGGTTCCCCTCCATCAAGGTGGTTCAGGTATTGAAGCACCATTCTTATCTCTCAACCCCTCTTCTGTAGGATTCTTGAGTGCACCCTCCAAAATGAGTGAAAAAATATCTGAGAGGCTAACACTCGTCCAGGCAAAAGGAGAGGTAGAAAAGGCTGTAGGGAGCCTGAGTGAGATTGAGAAAGTGGGTGCCCAACCCCACTGTGAGAATGAGAGATTAGGGTATCCTGAACCTAGCTTTACTTATTAGGATCAAAATTTTCCAAAGAGTTGGTCCAATGAGTTGGAGCAGGGGATGGCTGAAAATTCACTATTATTGATTGTGCAGATTGGCAAAAAGGAGGAGGCTCTTGCTACTCAGAAGTCACTATTGATCATGCCTATAAGGGCTAGACTTCCAGAGTCTACAGTCTCTGATAACTCTCAGGAGGAGTCAGGGTCTATAGTCCCGTTTGCAGTTTCAGAGTCTACACCTCCAATTTCAAAGCTTGAGCCTGTTGCTGAGGAGTGCACTTCTGAAGATGATGATCAAGTTAACCCTTTTTTTGTCTATTTTGATCAGGTGTTTCCTCAGTCTTGGAAGTCTGCACAGCAAAGAGGCATCACTGATAAAGATTCTTTTGCTTGAATTATGGAAATTCATCAATCTGAGAGACTTCCAGCTTTTCATAAAAAGTCCTTTCAACAGGAACATGGTCACTATCCTGGTGAAGAAGATCAGGCTCTCGATGGAGATGTTAAGGTTGAGACAGAGAATGTTGCTGCACAATTAGCTGGTGTGGTCAAGGATATTTCTCATATTCAAACCAAACTCACTAGTGTTGATAATACTACTTCTCTACTCAGTACCAAATTTGACAGAATTCACTCCCTTCAAATATCCAAAGAGGTAGCCTTCAAGGATGCTCTAGCTGATATCACTTCTACTCAAGCTTCTCTCCAATCCACAGTCTCTGAGTTAACCACCAAGGTTGATTCAGTCATTGCTACACAGGCCAATATCTCCACAGTTCTTGAACAGATCCTTTTGGCTGTTACTGGTACTGATGATGTCAAAAAGGGGGAGAAGAGGGGTGAATCATCCTCCAGGAGAAATAAGGATGATACATGCAAAGATGATAAAAGGGGAGTTAAAAGGAGGAGAGATGGTGATGATGGAGATAGTTCTCATGGTCCTAGGGGTCCTAGTGATGTATCACTCAAGCATTCTGGAGTGGCTGTATTATCAAAATCTCAAACACATCAGTCAGGGACTGGACATGGGAAATCAGAGTCTAAGTCAGACTCTGATAAACAAAGGAAGAAATCAGACTCTGATGAAACTCAAGAACCTTCATACTGGAAGTGCAGTCAATCAAATCTGCAACTTAGAGCTAAAAAGAAGACATGTCTTGGAGGTTTTGAAGAATCTGACATTGACAGAACATCTACTCTAACCAGGGATCCTCAATCCTTGACAGATAAGCAGTTTGAGAAGATTACACAGAAGCACTTAAACAAAGTGGTGTCTGCTCAAATTGTTTATAACATTTTTGAAACAAAGATACAAGGAGGTCAGGGAGGTACAGAAAAGGTGAAAAATGAGATGCTGGTATATTTCTTAGAAGGTGGAAGTGTAAGATGGATTAGTCAATCAAACTTTATCTTTTTCAAACAGGCTGAGGAACTACAGTATATTAGATTCCTATTACAGATTGCATATGAAGTAAATAAGAGTAAAGAGGCTATCACTCACAAATGGTTCAAGGAGATTGACAGAAAGCTGATTTTGCACATACAGGCAAATCGACAGATGGGCAAATTTTCTTTGAAATATGTTGATACTGAAGGAAATGATCAAGCCATGCCATTAGAAGAAAAACAAGTCAAGTTCCAAGAAGGTGTTGGTCATTACTTTGGATTTTAACCAATAAATGGGAAAGTCAGTGTCCTAATGTTGAAGGACTTAAAAGAACAAGAAGGAAGTGCAAATGATCTGAGAATAGCTTATTGTCAAATCAAATGTTCAAGTGAAGAAATGAAGAAATTGAAGAAATTTGTTAGTGAAGCTCTTGCAATTGTGGAGGAAAATATGTTGAATTCATTTTTGAAGAATAATCCATCCTTTGAGAAGATTAAATGAGAAGTAATTCTTTTTCCTTTATAATTCTTTTATACTGTTCTAGATTGATAGTTTTATTCTTTAGTTTTGACATCATCAAACCTTGATTTATGCTTACATTTTATAAAGCATAAATAGGGGGAGATTGTTAGGAATATATTCATTTGATGATGTACAAAATACTAGAATAGGGTCTAGCTTAGTTTATTTGTAATAAGTCTTTCTAGTCTCTGAAATGTATAATTAGAGTCTAGATAGTCAACATTCATGTTACTTGTTCTTAGAAGAATTTCTGTAGAAAGTGAAACCAGAGTCTGCATGAAGATAAGAGTTTGGAAGGTGATCAGAGTCTATAGACTATCAGAGTCTATGATCTATCAGAGTCTACATATGATCAGAGTCTGAAGATCATCAGAGTCTATACAGTTAAAGTTAAATTTGGAAGAAGATCACAGGAATGGAAAGTCTTCGAAGATCAAGATAAATATATTGCAGATATGCTATGGGAAAGAAAGAGAATTCTAGAAGAAAACTGTCAACTAATAATTAGGAATTATATTCTTATTGTAATTTATCTTTCTGTTATTAGTTGATAGGCAAATCTCTATATAAACTCTATGTAACCTAATTGAAAAGTGTCGAAGCATAATTGTCTGAGTGAAATTTTATGAGAGCATAAAGATAGAGAGAGTTGCTGTGATAAACACAGAGAAGTTGCTAGGGTTTGTGTACACCCTAGGAGAGTTTTGTATTTAATCATCAATAATACAAACAGTACTGATTCACATCTTTGTGTTTGATCTTTGTTCTTAATTCATATCTGTTAATTCATATCGAGTTGATTTTAAATCAGGCAGAAAAAGAACACAAGTATTCAACCCCCCCTTCTACTTGTGCAACTGGGAAAATACATACAACGATGAAGAAGAGATTTATTGAAATGTTACTCTAATGGCAGACTCTTCAGAGGCATCACCTCAATCATCGAAGGTATCATTTCTTTCCACGGTTGACATGTCTAATTCTGACTATAAGAAAACTGTAGAAGATCTAAGCATAGAAATGTTTAACATTCACACAAGCATGTTAACATCTGAAGAAGAAAATGTTAAACTAGTTCTAAAGAATAAAATGCTAGAAGCTAGAAACGAAGAACTAGAGCTTGCATGTGCTAACTTAGAAGATCTGAAACAGAAGATAGAATACCTGCAGAATAGAGGCAAATGCAACCAGGAAGTAGAAATTGCACTTAGGAATAAAATTTCTGATTTAGAGTTAAAACTTCAGGCTTATAAGAAATCTGCTAATCTTGTAAAGGAGGCAATAGATAAACAGGTCATAGGTCAAAAAACTGGAATAGGATTTGACTATGACAAGAAGGCGGGAAAGATGCATGTAGAATCAATTGCTGAGGAAAGTCCTGTGAAGCAAGACATTCCACATGTATTAAAAAATATCACTAAGCCCCTATATAAGAAGTTTGGCATATAACCCTTAGATGAAGAGCAGATCTTAATGAAAGAAGAAATCCTTGATGAAGATTTGCCCATTTGTCGATTTGCCTGTCTGTGCAGAGTCAGCTTTCTGTCAATCTCCTTGAACCATTTATGTGTGACAGCTTCCTTCCTTTTATTCAACTCATAAGCAATTTGTAGGAGAAATCTAATATACTGTAATTCCTCAGCCTATTTGAAAAAGATAAAATTTGACTGACTTATCAATCTTGCAGATCCACCTTCTAAGAAGTACACTAACATCTCATTTTTTACTTTTTCTGTACCTCCCTGTCCTCCTTGTATTTTTCTTTCAAAAACATTATAAACAATTTGAGCAGATACCACTTTATTCAAGTGTCTTTGTGTAATCTTCTCAAACTGCCTATCTGTCAAGGATTGAGGATCCCTGGATAGAGTTGATGTTTTGTCAATGTTAGATTCTTCAAAACCTCCAAGACCTGTCTTCTTTTTAGCTCTTAGTTGCAGATTTGATTGACTGCATTTCAAGTATGAAGGTTCTTGAGTTTGATCAGAGTCTGACTTCTTTCTTTGCTTATCAGAGTCTGACTTAGACTCTGATTTCCCATGTCTAGTCCATGACTGATGTGTTTGAGATTTAGATAATGCAGCCACTCCAGAATGTTTGAGTGGTACATCACCAGGACCCCTGGGACCATGAGAACTATCTCTATCATCATCATCATCATCATCTCTCCTCCTTTTAATTCCCTTTGATTTATCTTTGCATCCATCATCCTTATTTCTCCTGAAGGATTCACCTTGTTTCTCCCCCTTTTTGACATCATCATTACTGGTGACAACCAAAAGAATTTGTTCAAGAACTGCGGAGATATTTTCCTGTGCTGTAATGACTGAATCAACCTTGGTGGTCAAATCAGATACTGTAGTTTGGAGAGAGGTCTGAGTTGCAGTTATAGCAGTTAGAGCATCTTTGAAGGCAACCTCTTTGGATAATTGAAGTGAGTGAATTCTATCAAATCTTGTACTGAGCAGAGAAGTAGTATTATCAACACCAGTGAGTTTGGTTTGAATATGGGAAATATCCTGGACCACACCAGCCAACTGTGCATCAACATTCTCTGTCTCAGCCTTTACATCTCTATCCAGAGCTTGATCTTCTTCACCAGGATAGTGACCATGTTCCTGTTGAAAGGATTTTTTCTGAAAAGATGGAAGTCTCTCAAATTGATGAATTGCCATAATACAAGCAAAAGATTCTTTATCATTGATGCCTCTTTGCTGTGCAGACTCCCAAGACTGAGGAAACACCTGATCAAAATAGACAAAAGAAGGATTAACTTGATCATTATCGTCAGAAGTGCAATCCTCTTCAACAGGTTCAATCTTAGTAATTAGAGGTGTAGACTCTGGTGGTGGTGTAGACTCTGAAACTGCAAACGGGACTATAGACCCTGACTCCTCCTGAGAGTTATCAAAGACTGTAGACTCTGGAAGTCTCGCCCTTATAAGCATGATCAAAAGTGGTGCTTCTGACTTCAATGTTGCAGCCTCAGTTAAAATGACTGGGGTATCCACCAAAGCCTCCGTGACTCTATCTGCTCTCCTTGCTAGAGAATCCACCAAATGATGTTGTAGTCTCTGTGTAAATGACTTCTGAGCAGCAAGAGCCTCCTCCTTTTTGCCAATCTGCACAATAAAACATAGTGAATTTTCATCCATCCCCTGCTCTAACTCATTGGACCAACTCTTTGGAAAATCTTGATCCCAATAAGTAAAGCTAGGTTCAGGATACCCTAATCTCTCATTCTCACAGTGGGGTTGGGCACCCACTTTCTCAATCTCACTCAGGCTCTCTACAGCCTTGTCTACCTCTCATTTTGCCTGGTCCAGTGCCAGCCTCTCAATTATGTTATCACTCATATGGAAAGGTGCACTCAAAAGACCTACAGAAGAGGGGTTTAGAGAAATAAAAGTTACTTCAAGACCTGAACCACCTTGATGTAGAGGAACCCCTTCAAATGTCTGAAGGCTAGGGGTTTCCACCAAGGGGTGAGCATCAACAGACCCTGAACCCTTACAAGCATCTTCTTTCTTTTCAGAGTCTGTTGGCTCCAGTATTCCAGTCTCAGGGTCTACTCTAGACTCTGACTGCTTCAGTATGACTTCATTATAAGCCAGAGTCTGAGTGTCACCATCTTAGACTATTGTTGCTTGAGACTCCCCCTCAAGGTGGATAGACTCTGATAGAAAAAATTGTGGAAATTCTTCATGAGCATCCATCAGAGTATGTCCTCCCATATCACTGGGGTTCCCAACAGCATATGTTAGAGTTGTCAAGGAGGGCCTAACAGCATACTCCCCTGCCCCATTATCACCCAACCTCTGACTAGGTGGTTCTTGTGTGGATGAGGCAGACTGAATATTATTCTCACTAGTCACCACTGGTGCACTAGTCCCATCCTTTAACTTCCTTGCATCACCTTCTACCTCCTGTTGTTCTTCAAGAATAAATGCATCCAACTTGTGATGAAAGGCCCTTAGATGGATTGCATTGATTGCCTGGGCATCTGTGAGATTGAAGAGGTCCTGCAGTTCCCTTCTTACACTTTTAAAATATGTGCCCTTTAATTGATCCAATCTACTCTGGTAGGTTGGATAGATGTATTTATTGGCAATTGTACCTATACTTTGGACAAGATAGTCAGCCACTTGTCTTGATAGAGGTTAAATTTGAGAAATCCATTGAATAGCTGTCCTGTAGGTAACTTCACTATCCCAAATTGCTTCATAGTTCAAAACTGGTTGCTCAACCTCAGTTTCCAACTCAGCAACAGACTCTGATTCTCTCCTTCTGTGGACCTTAAGCTTTTTAGGCTTCTTTGAAATTGGCTTGTCAGAGTCTGGCACCCCAAGTGCTTTGAGAACTGCATTTGTCCTGCTTTCTATGAGCCCAGCTGCTTTTTCTTGTAATGAAGAGTTGAAGAGGTAGCTATATAGTTTGGTGACCACATCTTGTGCAGACATTTGAAGCTTCATCTTCATTCTCTTCCTTAGGGATGCATAGGTTGAGAGAACATCCAAGACTTGTTGCTTTGTCCTATAGAGTGAAGGATCTTCTAATGATTCCACCAATGGATATAGAAATATCAGAATCTCATCTGTTGGAGTAATGGGTTCATCAATGAGACAAGAAGTTGCTTCCATTGGCATTCCTTCCCAAAATGTTTCATAATCAGAGTCTAAAAGCAGACTAGACCCTGACTCAACATTAGACTCTGGTTCAGGTGTTTTCTTGCTTTCAGAGTTTGGCCCTGCAGGAGCCTTGGGAGCATCTGTTTTCTGCAAAACAGGGTTAGTAACAATAATAGGCTTGTGTGTGTGTGCAGAATAAGCCTTCCTTAATCTTCTGTACTTCTGAGCAAAAGATTTCTCAGGAGACGCAATGGAAGAATCCTGAGGTGTTTCCCTAGGTTTATCAGAGTCTGTAGCCTTTTGAAAGTCTACAGACTTGGCTTGAAGGCTAGAATCAAGTGTATCATGACCCTCCTTGAGCAAAGAGAGGCCTTCAACAACTTGTTTCTCAAGAGGATTGAGCTCTTCATCACTGTGCTCATCTATAAGCCTAGTTTGAACCAATTTTCTCTTCTTTACAACTGGTGGCTGTTGAGAGACACCAGAGGTTGGTTTCTTTTTGGATTTTGGTTTGGAAGATTGTGTAATTGAAGGGGATTGGGTAACTTGGGTAGGTGTAGGGGGACTCTCCATTACTCGTTCCTGCACCATGGCACCACTAAAAAAAGAATCATTGTAGATAGAAGGTTTGTAGGTTGAGAGTTTTACCTGCATTACCTGTGGTTAGTGCATGGCAGGTAGACTCTTCTTTTTGTCATCAATTCTCTTGATGTCAGAGAATATCATTCTTTGCTGTTTGTATGCCTGCATACAACAATCATCTGCCAACTTGGTTTACATGTCAGGAATGAAGTGATTGAGGAGAATCATAAGAAATCTATGATAGTAGACTTTCTTCCTCCCCTCTTGCACATTGTTTAATTTTGCTCCCATTTGGGTGAGCAACATATCACCAATGTTGATCACTTTGTCAAACAGGAGACTGTGACCAATTTGATAAGTAATGGCAGTAATAGCATCAAAGCCACTACACTTACCAGTGAAGCACTTAGCAATTTGATCAAAGAAAAAGGACCATTCTTTTCTTAAGTAAGGCCTAGTTATTTTACTCATGTTATCTAAGCTAGCAGAATAACCTATTGCCTTAAACATGCTTTTAATGTCATCATCAGATACAATAATATCAAAAGGATCAACTACTTGTGCAAAACTCTAAGCTTTTGAGACAACATCCATATGAATCACCGGAGATGCTTTCAGAATGTAGCTGAGCTCAGATTGCTCCATGAAATCCATCATTGGGAAGTAGTCAGCATCTACCTATTTCTTGTCTCCAAGAGCAGCAACATGATTTGTAGTCATGAAATCAAAATCCCCAAAAGTGAATGCAATCGCCTTGGGTCCCCTCATGATAGTAGAAATGGCAGCCATTGAAGTTGTCGAGTTGAAAATGATGGAAAAGCTTGAAGAAATTAGCTAAGGTTCGTAAAACGCTCTGTGATTAATTTTGCCTTACAAAAAATAGCAATAAACAAGTGAGTAAAATGTATGAAAATTTCCTATTTTGTTTGAATTGAATACAATACACACGAGTCTACAGCCTGTCTCCAGTCAACAATAACTGTTACCGCCTATTTCAAGTCATTTGAACAGTTTAAACGCAATCAGAGTCTGCAGGCGATATTTTTCTCAGAGTCTACAGACTCTCAGAGTCTACAGACTCTTTAGAGTGAACAGACTCATCAGAGTCTAGACACTAGACTCTCTCAAGATAAAGTACCAAACAAGTCTTGCAATAATAATTAATCATAGTGTGTTAAAGCAGGAACTATAATTAAGATACATACCTTGCTTCTTGTAATCATTGATCACTTACATATTTAACATACCTAATTCACCTACCAGTCTGAGAAAGGTAGACTCATCAAGTGGTTTTGTCAAAATGTCTGCAATCTGTCTGTTAGTTGGAACATAGTGAAGTGTGACAGTACCATTTTCAACATGTTCTCTAATAAAATGATACCTGACATCAATGTGCTTTGTTCTAGAATGTTGGACTGGATTCTCTGCAATTTTAATAGCACTGGTATTATCACAACACATAGGAATATTTGAGAATGTTAGTCCATAATCAAGTAATTGATTTCTCATCCACAGAATTTGAGCACAACAACTTCCAGCTGCAATGTATTCAGCCTCAGCTGTTGAGGTTGATACAGTCTGTTGGTTCTTGCTAAACCAAGAAATTAATCTGTTACCAAGAAACTGGCATTGTCCTGTTGTGCTTTTCCTGTCTACTTTGCATCCTGCATATTCAGAATCTGAATAGTCAATTAGTGAAAAATCTGACTCTCTAGGATACCAAAGTCCAAGAGTTTGTGCCCCCTTGAGATATCTAAAAATTCTTTTCACAGCTATTAAATGTGATTCTCTAGGGTCAGCTTGAAATCTGGCACACAGACAAGTTGTAAACATTATATCTGGTCTACTAGCAGTTAAATATAACAATGAGCCAATCATACCTCTGTAGCTAGTGTTGTTAACTTTCTTACCCTTTGGGTTAGAGTCTAGCTTAGTGGCTGTTGACATGGGAGTTTTAGCAGTTGCAGAGTTTTAGCAGTTTCACAGAGTTTGTCATTAGTAGATCCAAATATAATATCATCAACATAAATTTAGACAAGCAAAATGTCACTTTTATATTTTCTAATAAAGAGAGTTTTGTCAATGGTACCTCTTATGAATCCATTTTCAAGAAGAAATTTTGAAAGAGTTTCATACCATGCTCTAAGTGCTTGCTTCAATCCATAAAGTGCCTTATCTAACCTGTAAACATGATCAGGAAACTTTGGATCAACAAATCCTGGTGGTTGCTCCACATAGACTTCTTCTTCATATTCTCCATTTAAGAAGGCACTTTTTACATCCATCTGATACACCTTGAATTTTGAATGAGCTGCAAAGGCAAGAAACATTCTGATAGCTTCCAATCTTGCTACTGGTGCAAAAGTTTCATCATAGTCAATTCCTTCCTCCTGTGAGTATCCTTTTGCAACTAGCCTTGCTTTGTTTCTTACTACAGTTCCATTCTCATCAAGTTTGTTTTTGTACACCCATTTTGCACCAACAACTGATCTATCTCTAGGTCTTGGTACAAGTTTCCACACTTTGTTTCTCTCAAATTCATTCAATTCTTCTTTCATTGCAATAATCCAATCAGGATCTTGCAAGGCTTTCTCAATTTTCTTGGGTTCATTTTTTGAGAGAAAACAGCTATTAAGACATTCATTTTGAGTGGCTGTTCTTGTTTGTACACCACTCTCAGGGTCACCAATTATTAAGTCAGGGGTGTGATCCCTTGTCCATTTTCTAGCTGGTGGAAGATTTGTTCTTGAACTTGAAGCTCCCCCTAAGTCATTTGCATCTTCTGTATTTGAGTGAAATTCAAATGAAGAGGCTCCCCCTAAATTGCTTGACTCTGACAAGGGTTCAGAGTTGCTTGATCCAGACCCTAATGAGTTAGACTCTGAAGAAGTTAACTCTGTCTGTCTAGACTCTGTTTGAGTAAACCCTGACCTTTTAGATTCTGAATTATTTGGAGTTGAATTTTCTGGCTCCCCCTGAGAGTGTGCAGGTTCCTGTGTTGGTTCAGGAGTTATTTGAGAGTCTTCATCTTCTTCTTCTACATTTATCTCAGAACTTTTTAGATTTTCAAATTCCGGTGTAGTAGACTCTGACTCATTCTGTAATCCTGTAAACTTTTTATCATCAAATGCAACATGAATCGATTCCATAACAATTTTAGTTCTGAGAATAAACACTCTGAATGCTTTTATGTTTGATGCATATCCAAGAAAAATTGATTCATTTGCCTTGGCTTCAAATTTGCTTAGATTTTCAGGATGTACTTTCAGTACATAACACTTGCATCCAAATATGTGAAAGTATTTCACACTTGGCTTCTTGTCCTTTATCATTTCATAGGGAGTCTTTCCATGCAAGTTTATTAAGGTACAGTTTTGAGTGAAACATGCTGTATTGACTGCCTCTGCCCAAAAATATATTGGTAGTTTAGACTCTGCCAACATTGTTCTGGCAGCTTCTATGAGTGTTCTATTCTTTCTCTCCACAACTCCATTTTGTTGAGGAGTTCCTGGTACAGAAAATTGTTGAGTAATTCCCTTTGATGCACAGTAATCCTCCATGATTGAGTTCTTGAATTCAGTACCATTGTCACTCCTTAGAACTCTAACTGTTTTCTTTGATTTTCTTTCCAGAAAAGTGATATGGTCTATTATATGTTGTGGAGCTTCATCCTTTGAATGTAGAAAGAAACCCATGTGAATCTTGTAAAATCATCTACAATAACAAGAGTATATTTCTTTTTGTTAATTAACATAACATTTACTGGACCAAATAAATCAAGATGCAATAAATAAAAGGGTTCATAAATGGTGTTAATTGTCTTGCTCTTGAAGGATGATTTTCTTTGCTTTCCAAGTTGACATGCTTCACAAAGTCCATCTTGCACAAAATCAACCTATGGTAATCCTCTTACAAGATTCTGTTTAACCAACTTGTTGAGTGTTTTGAAATTGATGTGTGACAGTTTCTTGTGCCATTTCCAGCTTTCTTCAGTTGAGGCCTTGCTATACAGACATGTGACTTCACAGTGTTTGCAATCCTCCAAGCTGGCTTCATAGATGTTACCATGTCTTTGTCCTTTAATAATTATTTGTCTTATTAATGCCTTCCTTACCATTCTTATTTCTCCTAGTTTTGGTAGACTCTGATAAGTTCTCTAGCCTTTCTTTTAACTTAGACTTAGACAAGTACCCTATGTTGATATTTTTCTTAGAGTTATTTGCTCATGTTTCATCTGTCTTTTTGTCAACAACAGGGGGACTATTGATAGATGAGTTTGTGGTTTCAGTCTTTTCTTTAGGAGTCACAAACTTAACAGGAACAAATGTACTTTTGTCTTTGGTTTGATTATCTTGGATAGCTTCTTCATTATTATCATTCTCAACAATAGATCTTTTGCCTTGACTCTTATCATAGCCTAGACTAGCTGTTTGACAAACATTTTGATTATTGAGAACCTCTTGAACTTTTCTTCCAGAGTCTGTTCAAACTTTAAACTTAAGCCTTTCTTTTTCTAGTTCTTTCTTAACATAGTCATAGGTTTTTAAGATTTCAGTGTAGTTATGACTATATTTCTCAGAATCCTTTTTGTATTGTTCCATTAATATTCACTCAGACTCTAAATGATCATTCTTTTTAGTTAAGGTTAAATTTTCTTCTCTCAACCTTTCACTTTCACTAGTGAGAGACCTACATGTTATCATTATTTTCTTAACCTCATTTTGCACAATCTCTATGCCATCAGAGTCTAAATTAAGGATTCAGGAGTAAAGATTGATACCTGAGTTTTGGGAGATGAGGGTTCTTTGGGAGATTGTGATTTTCTTGAGGAGGATGCCATCAATGCTAGATCTTCATAATCAATTTCATCCTTTGAGCTTGAATCTGTCCAATCCTTTCCTGTTGATAGAAGTGCTTTTCCTTTTCCTTGACTTTTTGACTTTCTGCATTCACTGGCAAAGTGCCCCAATATTCCACAGTTGAAACATTTGACCTTTGCTTTGTCAATTTTGATTATAGTACTCTTGCTCTTCTCAACCTTCTCATCTTCCTTCTTGAATGATGGCCTTTTGCTAAATTTGCCAGTTCTTTTATTAAATTTCATTCTTTTGAAATTTTTAGCAAACATAGCCATCATTTGACTTAGATCAATCTCTTCATCAGAATCAGAGTCTGTGTCAGTAGACTCTGACTCCACAACAGCTTTACCCTTTTTTCAGACTCCATTAAGAGTGCCACAGATTTTGTCCTCACAGACTTTTTATTCTTCCTCTGTTGCATCTCTAAATCATATGTCTTGAGTCTGCCATACAATTCTTCTAGAGTTAGTTCATCCAAATCTTTAGCTTCCCTTATGGCTGTAGTCTTATTGTCCCACTCTTCAGGAAGTGCTCTCAGAAACTTGGTGTTCGTATCTTCAGAAACATAAACCTTACCAAGCATAGCCATCTCATTCAAGAGTTTTGTAAACCTATCATACATCTCAGTAATAGATTCTCCAGATTTTGCTTCAAAATACTCATACTCTTGAATTAGCAAAGACCTAGCATTCTTCTTGACATCTTTAGTCCCTTGACAGTGCACTTCAAGTTTTGTCCACATCTCCTTATCAGTTTGACATGATATAACACAGTTTGTAAGAACAGAATCCAAACTGTTAAAGAGTATGATTTTGACCTTTGCCTCCTTAAGGACATTCTCCTTGTCCTCTTTTGTCCTTTCAGCCTTTGGTTTTTCAATGAAGTGTTCTACAGTTACTTTGCCTTCTTCATTGATTTGAGGCACAAGCTTTAAGGGCACATAGGTTCCTTCATGAATTCTTTCCAGATAGTCAGGGTTTGTTGCTTCTAGATGGTGCAGCATCTTAACCTTCTAGTGGGTGAACTCGTTTCTCTTAAGCATATGAATCTTAGAATTGCCATCTTTCTTTCCAGACATCTTTGATCGATTTCAAACGTTAGGCTCTGATACCAATTGTTTTCCCAGTTGCACAAGTAGAAGGGGGGGTTGAATACTTGTGTGTCTTTTCTGCCTGATTTAAAATCAAATTAAGAACAAAGCTCAAACACAAAGATATGAATAAGTACTGTTTGTATTATTGATTTGTAAATACAAAACTCTTCTAAGGTGTAAACAAACCCTAGCAGCTTCTCTGTGTTTATCACAGCAACTCTCTCTATCTCTATGCTCTCACAAAATTTCACTCAGATAATTATGCTTCGACACATTACAATTTGGTTACATAGAGTTTATATAGAGAGCTGCCTATCAACTAATAACAGAAAGATAAATTACAATAGGAATATAATTCCTAATTATTAGTTGACAGTTTCCTTCTGGAATTCTCTTTCTTTCCCATAGCATATCGGCAATATATTTATCTTGATCTTCGAAGACTTTCCATTCCTGTGATCTTCTTCCAAATTTACCTTTAATTGTATAGACTCTGAAATCTTCAGACTCTGATGATCTTCAAACTCTGATCAATGTAGACTCTGATAGATCATAGACTCTGATAGTCTATAGACTCCGATCACCTTCCAGACTCTGATTTTCATGCAGACTCTGGTTCCACTATCTTCAGAAATTCTTCTAAGTACAAGTAACATGAATGTTGACTATCTAGACTCTGATTATACATTTCAGAGACTAGAAAGACTTATTACAAATAAACCAAGCTAGACCCTGTTCTAGTATTTTGTACATCATCAAATAAATATATTCCTAACAAATTCAGAACTGTATTAGATAGGGTGTTCTAGACAGTTAGGTGTATCCCTAAACATTTGCTGGAACTTGATTTAAATCTTCTGTGATTTAATTGTTAGTATTGGTGTCCTAGAGACAATACTTTTATGTTTTATTGAAAAAAATTGAGGATTATGTTTTAGTTGATTATTTAATTAATATTTATTATGTCTTTATTTACTGCGTTATAAATTGAAAGCATAATAAATGTCCTTAGAATATTAATACGTATTATATACCTTTAAGTATGTGACTTAAAAATGAGATTATATTAATAGTATTTTATTCCTAAAATTCCCTAGTCGAGTATTATTATTTAAGAACAATAATAATGCAATAAGACTAGTATGTATGTTGACAGATGACCGCATCTCATTGGTCATAGGTATGGTGATACTAAAGTCAAGAACATAAGTGTATGTATCAATACATGACACTGGAAAGACCCACCATGAGATTCTACATATTAATTAGTGTCATAAGAAATCTCACTGTGATAATGATGTAATGATCCTCAGACTTGAAATCATTATATTTCTATACGAGAATTAATATACTTTGATTATACTTAAAGTTACCTTTTACCGGGTAATGATAAAGGTGGACATTGGGTATGCTATGAATCGTATGAGGAATATGAATGATAGATATAGGATTTAACCCTCCGATTTTAGGAGTGATATTATTGGCCTCCTGATTGAGTGAGACTATGAAATGCATGGCCATGCTCAAATATTGATTTGTTTAAATAGTCTACTCATTGATCAAGGAAACTAAGATTAAACGTTGAAGAGGATGACACTATACATGCCTCGAGTTTGATCTATAATATAAGGTTAAAGGGATTATATTACATTGCACATTATTCACGAAAGGTTTAATTGAATCACCAATTATTATTGTTACTTGGGTAACAATGATGTATTAATAGATGCCGCTCATTGTTTATAATTTTATTCTTAGATAATAAAATTATTACCAACGTAATAATAACCTAAAGGGTCACACACAAAGAATGTCAAAACGGAGCTTTATTGAAATTACGAATTTAGATATTTTATTATTATTATTTTAAATTTAATTATTGAATTAATTAAGTGGGACTTGATTAATTATATTAGAATTCGGATTTAATAAGAATTTAGATATATTATTATTAGTTCAAATTTAATTATTGAATTAATTAAGTAGGACTTGATTAATTATATTAGAATTCAGATTTAATAATAATGATAATAACCCAATCAGTTTTGGTTTTACATGAAGCCCAAAACGAAATTAGGTTAAGCCCAAATCTCTCTCTCCCCTATATATACATAATGATGTATAGTATTAGGGTTACAGAACATATTTCGTTTTTCAGAAAACTACCCTAGCTGCTGAACATCAAGAGAGGCTAGAAAAAGAGAGAGAGAGAGAGAGAGAGAGAGAGGCAAGCTATTCGGCTAGTACCGACTCCGGTGATCGTTGGACGATCGGGCGTTCGTGTGGACTTCTTTGGAGAGCAGATCTTTGCATCAAAGGGCTGCTGTGATTCACCGATTCTGGACCTCCATTAAACATCATACGTAAAGCTTTGTTAAGGTACAGATTTCTTTACCATAATCATCCAACGTTATACATGGATCCTGCGATAGGGTTTTGAATTTTATTGTTTTTTTATGTTATATCCGCTGCGTTTTCATGCTCGAAACCCTTCAATGGCATCAGAGCTACCTGTATAATGGGATGATTTGGTTATGTGTTTAATAGTTTTTCGATGTATGTAAACATATATATGATATGCCATGACTATATGTTGATATATATGTTATATATGATTTTGAATATATGATATTCATGTGTTGTATAATCATGGGATGATTGTGTGTATTGCTGTATGTATATGATACATTTTTGTTCTTGTTATGGGAATCGTATTCGATACGAATTCTGAAACGGCTTCGGTAGATTTTCTGAAATCTGTGTCAAGTGTCCAATTTTCGCAAACGATATGTGTTTTCTGACTGGAATCGTATCACTGAGAAATACTGAAAAAGTCAGCTTGGCGTCTGTAAGCCATTAGATGTTGTTACAGGCCCCAAAACGGCAATTTATTATTTTCTAAAATTTATTTGATTTTCTGAAATTTTGAAATTTGTTATATATGATTATATGATATGTTTATATAATCTAAGATATATTACATGTGTTATGTGATAGTATGGTGGATGGTTATGGCCCAATGACCCATAGGATAGTGGTTTTGTTTTATGGTTTTGGTTTTTAAATACGACTTGCATGTCGTTTATTCATTGTAATTATTAATCTCAAATGTAACTCGAGTTATTCTTGTAATTTCATTAGAATAGATTTATTTATCATTCAATGTAATTGTTCAATGGAGACTTGGAAGCTAGGAGGCAATCCAGATGATGGAGCAATGAAGAAAATAAAGACATGTAATAATGTAGTATTTGAAACCACCATAGATTGACCTTGATATTTCCATTAGCTTGGAAATATCACATAGGATGAGGCCATAACCAAACACGTTTAATTTATGCACAATACATATATGTATATGAATGCATGTGTAGATATGTATGCGTTGGAATGATGTATGTATTAAATACGACACCCATGCCATGCCTGCTTAAGAAAGATAAAATCTGTAACGATTCAAGATTTTAAAATTAAACAAACGATCATGAGATTCTTGTGTTTATGAAACACGGTATTGAATATGAATTTTCTTTTTATGATATGGGGAGATTTTGTCAAAAGCGAATTATTATTCGTAAGAAAGTTGGGTTTTAAGTGAGACCGCTTGTGACTTCTCCGACGATCTGGAAATCAAACCATTGACGAATATTGAAATGGATTATTTGATGAAGGAAAAATTGAGAATCTCTTTATGATGGGATCATGATCGTTAAACAATAAATCCCTAAATAAATATTAAGTTAATATAGATGTCTTCCAATGTTTTAAACACATCAAGATCTAGATTGAGAAGGAGTGGGTTTGCCAAAGTGAAGTGCTCTTATCAATCATGGGAAAATGTGATAAGTAACTGTACTTAGTTTAATGAAACGTTGGGTCTAACTTAAATAAATCATCACAATAGGATTGTGGGTTTAGAGGCATGGAGTTTGGTGAGATTTATTGGATAAATGTGTACAAAGGGTTGTTCCATCAAACTATCCAAGAGTTATATTTGATATAATCGACAAATGTTGTCTACCTAAATAGTCGTGTTTTGGGTGTATTAGTCAACGCTATCTTAAAACATTGATGAAATATGGATCTTGGCTCACTAGAAAGATTTAATGAAATGCTTTCCGAATTAATAGTTAGGGCTATTGATTTGATAAAAATAGTGGGAGATATATATTATGAATGTATATGATAATCACTTGAACATAATTAAACTTCTGCAACTAACTAATATGCATTTTAAACATTGTAGATATTTAATGGCAAACAACACAAATAACTTCTCTGTGAGAGCAACCCTTGAGAAGGACAAGCTGACATGAACTAACTTCCTTGATTGGTATAGGAATTTTAGGATTGTCCTCAGGCAGGAGCAAAAGCTTCACGTCATTGAAATTCATTCACCTGCTCCTCCTGCTGAGAATGCAACTCGCGTTCAGCAAAATGCTTATCAGAAGCATATTGATGATGCGAATGATGTTGCATGTCTCATGCTGGCAACCATGAGTGCTGATCTTCAAAAACAACATGAGCATATGGATGCTTATGAGATGATTGAACACCTTCAAAGAATGTTTGAGAGACAGGCTCGTCAAGAAAGGTTCGACACGAGCAAAGCATTGTATGCTTGCAAACAGGGAGAGCGTGAACTTGTTCAACCACATGTTCTAAAGATGATAGGTTATATTGAGTATCTTGATACTTTGGGTTTCCCGATTGGTCCGGAAACTCAGATTGACTTGATCTTGCAATCTCTGAACCGCAACTATACTCATTTTGTTATGAACTACAATATGAATGAGATAGACAAAACACCCACTGAATTGTTGGCCATGTTGTGAACTGCTAAAACCAACATGAAAAAGGCTAAACCTGCTGCCATGTTGATGGTAGATAACAAAGGAAAGGCTAATAGGAAAGGCAAATGGAAGGGAAAGAAGATGATTGGATCTGCTTCTGGTCCCAAGCCAAAGGTCATTCCTAAACAGGCTTTAAAGCCTAAGGGTGCTGTTGTAAAGGGTGATTGTCACTACTGTGGTAAACCATGTCATTGGAAGAGAAACTGTCATGCTTATTTGGAGGATCTGAAGAAGAAGAAGGCTGGTCAAGCTTCTGATTCAGGTATTTATAGAAGTCAATTTGTCTACTTCTACATCATGGGTATTAGATACTGGATGTGGTTCTCACATTTTTATAAATGTGCAGGAACTACAAAGGAATAGGACTTTGGCTAAAGGAGAGGTCAACCTACGAGTTGGCAATGGAGCAAAGGTTGTTGCTTTAGCTGTAGGGACTTATTATTTATCATTGCCCACTGGGCTTATTTTAGAACTTGAGAACTATTTTTACGTGCCTGCAATTTGTAGAAACATTATTTCGGTTTCTTGTTTGGACAAGAAAGGTTTTGCATTTTTAATTCAGATCTATAGTTGTTCCTTTTCTTTGAATAATGTTACCTATGGGGTTGACGTTTATTTAACGGTTTGTATGTTCTTGATTTAGACACTCCTATCTATAATATGAATAACAAACGTCTTAAAACAAATGATTCAAATCAAACATACCTATGGCACTGTCGTTTAAGCCATATAAATGAGACGCGCATTTTCAAGTTACATATGGATGGATACTTGGATAAGTTTGACTTTGAATCATACGAAGCATGCGAACCTTGTCTCATTGGAAAAATGACTAAAGCTCCTTTTACTGGACAAGGTGAAAGTGCCACTGAATGATTAGAACTTATACATAGTGATGTATGTGGTCCTATGCGTACTATGGGAAGAGGTGGCTTTTACTACTTTATTACGTTTACTGATGATTTCAGTAGATATGGATATATGTATCTTATGAAGAACAAATCCGATTCTTTTGAAAAGTTCAAAGAATACAAAGCTGAAGTAGAAAAGCAAACTGGCGGAAGTATTAAGACTCTACAATCTGATTGTGGAGGTGAATACTTAAGCTATGAATTTAAGAGTTTATTAAAAGAGTGTGGTATTGTATCACAACTCACTCCTCCCGGAATACCACAATAGAATGGAGTTTCTGAAAGGAGGAATCGTACTTTGTTGGACATGGTGCGATCGATGATGAGTCATGCATCTTCCAATTAGTTTCTGGGGCTACGCCCTGGAGACGGCTGCTTATACACTTAACCGAGTTCCTACTAAAACAGTTCAGAAGACTCCGTATGAGATATGGCGAAAGTCATATTACTAGTCCTATTTGTAATAAGTAGATGACAACTCAACTCAGGTAAGAAAGCGAAGTAAATAATAAATATTGAATATAGAGGAAGAACAAAAAGAAGCCAAGACAGGACAAGACAAGACACAAAGACTGTTAGGGAGTATACTGAACTATTCGTTTGAAGTATATGACATTGTCTTTCTTGAATGCGTATTTTAACACTGTTTATATATTATATATTGTGGATAATCTAGTATCAAATGGGATAACAGAAGATTAGATTGTCAGTGTCTATATATAATATAATAAATGTTCACAGTTTAAGTGGAGTTAAACAAACCACTGGAATGACTGAAGTATTATTTGGAAATAATCTATCTTGATTATTGAATAATACTTGTATGCTTTGTGTATATTGAACGGGATTAAAATATTAGAATTGTTCTTCTATTCTGATAATAAAGAAGAACTAAGATTCTATAATATTATTATTGCTTAGGTTCTTAATCCGGATACAGTGATTGACACTTGTATGCAATGCACATGTTTTGATTCATATGTGATGTGATTTTTTGTTAATCACAATATTATGTTTTGGACAATGACATTGCATACAGAGTGGGATATTGACTATAAAAGGAAACCGTGTCCGAAAATATTCGGGTGATGATGTCCTCTTGAAAACTCATAAAGATAATTATGCTTTAGTCCTGCAGGCAGATTTGTTCTTGCATAATTATAAGGTTGAGTGGATGATCAAGGATAAAAGATATTGATTAAATTAATTATCAGAAATTAATTTAATTAATGGACATTCGATATCTTAAACATGGGGAGTTTAATAAGCAAATAATATTGGAGCTGAATTAAATAATTAAATTACGGCATTAGGAGCGGTAGTGCAAATATTAATTCTTTAGTGGATTGAATTAATATTTAATGACATTGAGCTTGACCCAGAATGTCATTGGAAGGCCCGACCTAATTATCCAGGATCCCTACTGTAGCCTATATATTCATCTTATTCTCTTCTAGCTATGAGTTGGAAAATACTAGGGTTTTTGTAAGCAGCCGTTCAAGGAGGCAACCAAGAACTAGGGTTCCAAGATCTCAAAGTTAGAAGGGAGGCAACCTTGGGAGGATCGAAGGCCACACTTCGCTCAAGGTGAATACGGGAATACAGTAGAGGACGTGGATTTGAATCGCTTGCGCCGTAGCGATTAAGGTTAATTTTCTATTCAAACTCGTTCGTTTTCATATCATAAAACGCAGCATCATGATTCGATTGTCCCAACAATTGGCATCAAGAGCCAGGTTCTAGGGTTCTGCGTTATATGATATGATGTCCATGTCGTAATTATGTATGTATATAATGGTGGGTTTGTATTGTTTTTTTGATGCAGGTTGTTATCCACTATTATGGCCAAGGTTGTAATTATGTTTTTGGATCCCACGTGGTTTATCGTGGTTGTAAATTAAATCATGAGGGTTGATCATGATTAGTTTTAATTTTTGATTTCTATTTTGATTGTAATCTTGTAATTCGAATTGTATTCAATTTAGATTATGATCTGATGTAATATAATAGATTTTTCTGTTGTATTTGTCGTATGTAATTGTTTGATCGACGAAGATGCGAGAAACAGAGTTTTTCCGCTGCTATATGCTGTTTTTGTGGCTGCTTCGCTGTTCTGGCTACAGATTTTGCATACGATATCCGATTGGGGTGAATAATATCTTTTCGGAAACGGCAGAGCGATACCTACAGGCTGAGATGGAAACCATCTCCAGATTTTTCAAGCCATTCTGAGCTCGTTTAGGCAGTCAAACAGGCGGCTGAAGATTTTCGAAAATTTATCGATGGATGATTTTGAAGATTATTCTTCGGGGCCATAATAGTGGATGTATTTTATTATGTTTTACATAATGTTTGCTGATCTTGATTATTACTACTATGTGTTTCATGTTTGTTTGTTATGCCATGTGATACTAACCCTTCGCATGCTAGAACGACATGGACATAGGGCTGTTTTATTATGCTTTAATCATGATGAGTATGCTGCTATGTTATGTGTTATATGTATTGTTATTATGATACATGTGGACTACGAAAAAATAACATAGGACGATGCATCTAGATAAAATCCTCATAGTAAAATACTAAGTGGGAGAGGGAATTAATTTGGTATTAAATCCCATGGTCTCCATTATTGTTTGTATGTAATTTAACACTAAGTCGAATATAAATTATGTATACGTCACCCATCGTGGCATGTAATTTATGGTGTCTAGAGTGTTATGGAAATTACTAGAACAAACTTCTAAAATTAATTATGAATATTGGAAGGTACATATGTCACCCAACGTGGCGTACTAAGTTTCATAGAATTCAAATAATAAAAGGATACCCTATTTTTTGATAGCTTTCACGCTCAACTAGGAAGAGAATCTAAAATAACACATCTTTGAGTATTCTTGCGTTGGTGTCTAGGAAAGCGTGCAGCTTACCTGGCCATTTAGATTGGTGTCTAGAAAAGTGGTTAGCCTCTTGGCAATGCTTCCACCGGCCTGGCCAGTCAGTCTGAATACTCTTTAGATTTGTAATTTTAGTAGTATCTTATTGTTAGGAGCAAGAATTTATCATAGTCAAAAGGCGCATCTGGTATTATTATTATTAATTTAAGATTTAATAATGGTATACACTTAGCTATGAAAAATAATATAGATCACCCTAACGTGACTAATTATTTAGTAGTAGGACCGAAGTAACATTTAAATAAATTTAGGTGGTATATAAGTCACCCAACGTGGCATACCGGAAACCTATGGTGTTTAAGTGTTGGTGTTTTAATTTTAAATAATTGTTAGAGGAACCAATTTTTTTAAACACCCTCTAATTATGTGTTATATGTATGATTCTCAGGATATAATGGGCTTTAATCCACTTTTTACCATACTTAAGGATAACAAACTTACTGGACCTAACTATATTGAATGGAAACGTAATTTGGACATTGTGTTGACTGTTGAGGAGTACAAATTTTGCATTAATGAACCCAAGCCAGATGAGCCTGCTGAGAATGCTTCTGAAGTTGAGAAGGAGTATTATAAGAAGTGGATTAAGGCTGATGAGATGTCGCGATGTTACATTCTGGCAGCAATGTCAGGTGTTTTGCAGCATCAGCATCAGGCTATGGCCACTGCTTCAGATATGCTCTTTAATCTCAAAGAACTTTTTGGAGATCAGAATAGGGCTGCAAGGCAAGTAGCAATGAAAGCTTTAATGAACACTCAGATGGCTGAAGGGACACCTGTAAGGGATCATGTTCTCAGGATGATGTCACATCTGAATGAGATGGAGATCCTTGGTGCTGAGGTTGATGGGGAAACCCAGATCGATATCATCCTTATGAGTTTACCCAAAAGTTTTGAGCAGTTCCGCTTGAATTACACCATGAACAAAAGGATGTATAGTCTTGCGGTACTTCTGACAGAACTTCAGGCAGCTGAAGGACTTTTTCAGCAGAGTGTTCAAGTCAATGTGGCTGAGAAACCTTCTTCTTCTAAGCCGAAAGCCAAGAAGAAGAAAAAGGCTCAGACACAGAAAGTTGTGAAAGCTGTGGGAGTTCAAGGTGGTGCTGTGAAAAAGCCCAAGGGCAAGTGCTTCAGGTGCAAGCAGTCGGGTCACTGGAAACAGGATTGTCCTCTTCCTAAGAAGAAAAACAATACTGGTATGTCTCTTTCTCTAGTTACAGAAACATATATAGCGGCTATATCTACGAGCACTTGGTGTGTAGATACAGGAGCCACTGATCATGTTTGTAATTTTATGCAGGGGTTCCAGCAATCCAGAATGCTTAGAGATGGCGAGATATATGTGTTCATGGGAGATGCTACGAAAGTAGCAGTAGTTGCAGTGGGAGATGTTAATTTATCTTTTGGTGATGATAGGAACTTGGTTTTGAACAATTGTCTTTATGTACCTTCGTTTAGAAGGAATTTAATTTCGGTTTCTAAACTTGCTTTGGATGGTTATAATGTTTGTTTGGATCATAATGTTTCAATTATGAGGAATAAACTAGTTATATGTTCTGGTACATTGCAAGACAATTTATACATAATCACTCCTAATCAACCTGCACTGCAACTACAACATAGGGTATTAAATAACACATCTTCTATCACTACTAAAAGAAAGGAACCTTCTTCTTTGAACCAAACATATCTTTGGCACTTAAGATTAGGTCATATTAACTTGAGGAGGATTCAAAGACTGGTAGTAGATGGGCCTTTAGGCTCATTGGCAGTGGAGCCATTTCCAGTCTGTGAATCCTGTTTGGAAGGTAAAATGACCACTAGGCCTTTTAAGGCAAAGGGGAATAGAGCCAAAGAAGTGTTAGAATTGGTTCATACTGATTTATGTGGACCCATGAATATTCAAGCAAGAGGTGGTTATGAATATTTTGTCACTTTTATTGATGATTATTCTAGATATGGATACATTTATTTGTTGCGCCGTAAATCAGAGTGCTTTGACAAGTTCAAGGAGTACAAAACTGTAACGGAGAAGTGACATGGAAAATGTATCAAGTCACTACGATCAGATCGTGGTGGCGAATACTTGCTTGGAGAATTTAGGGATTACTTATCAAAGAATGGGATCACGTCTCAGTTGACTGCACCTGGAACACCCCAACAGAATGGTGTAGCGGAGAGAAGGAATCGTACTCTTTTGGAGAGTGTTAGATCGATGATGAGTTATTCAGAATTACCCAAGTCGTTTTGGGGACATGCTTTAGAAACAGCAGCTTATCTTTTGAATTTAGTTCCTTCTAAGTCAGTTCCTAAGACTCCAAAAGAATTGTGGACTGGTTCAAAACCTAGTCTAAGACATATTCGGATATGGGGTTGTCCAGCACATGTGTTGAACAAGAACGTGACTAAGTTAGAATCTCGTACAGAAGTAAGGCTTTTTGTAGGCTATCCCATGGGAACGAAAGGATATTTATTTTATAGTCCTAAGGATCAGGATGTCATTGTTAGTACCAATGCTAGATTCCTAGAGGAGGACTATATGATGAACCATAAACCCATGAGCAGTGTCGTTTTAGAGGAACTAGTGGGAGAGACAAATAATGAACAAGTGCCAATAGTACAAGTAGAATAGCCACAAGAGAACACACAACCTATCACTAATACCACACCGGTGTCTCGTCGTAGTGGGAGGGTTATTCGTAAACCCAGCAGATTCATGTTATTGGGAGAGTCTTCGGACTTGGTCTCTGAGGAACATGATGAGGATCCCATGACATACGAGGAAGCACTGCAAGACAAAGATGCAGATCTATGGCAAAAAGCAATGAAATCTGAGATGGAATCTATGTATTCAAATCAAGTCTGGGAGCTCGTGGAACCACCCAAAGGTGTAAAACCCATTGGATGTAAGTGGATCTACAAGAGAAAAAGAGGATCTGACAAAAAGGTAAAAGCTTGGAAAGCAAGACTTGTTGCGAAAGGGTATACTCAGAAAGAAGGGATCGATTATGAGGAAACCTTTTCGCCAGTAGTCATGCTAAAGTCGATCCGGATTCTTTTATCTATAGCAGCTCATCTCGATTATGAGATTTGGCAAATGGATGTCAAGACAGCTTTCCTAAATGGGAGTCTTGATGATGAGATCATCTATATGCAACAACCAGAAGGATTCATTAAGGAAGGCCAAGAGCATCTGGTATGTAAGCTTAAGAAGTCCATTTATGGACTTAAACAAGCTTCTAGGTATTGGAATATTCGCTTTGATCAGGTAATCCAGACATACGGATTTGATCAATGTCCAAGCGAGTCGTGTGTGTACAAGAAATGTGAGGGTAGTTCAGTGGCTTTTCTAGTGCTATACGTAGATGATATTTTACTCATTGGAAACAATGTAGGGATGTTATCAGCGGTAAAGGCATGGTTGTTCAAACAGTTCGAAATGAAGGACTTAGGTGAAGCGGCATACATCCTTGGGATCAAAGTTATAAGGGATCGCAAGAAAAGGATGTTGGCTTTATCCCAAGAGCCCTATATTGATGAGGTATTGGCTCGTTTTAACATGCAGGACTCCAAGAAGAGTAACCTACCTTATAAACATGGAGTTGCTCTATCAAAGAAACAGTGTCCTAAGACACCAAAGGCGATAGAGAGCATGAAAGCGGTTCCCTATGCTTCGGAATGCGGAAGCTTAATGTATGCAATGTTATGTACGAGACCTGATATTTGTTTTGCCGTGGGCATGGTTAGCAGATATCAGTCAAACCCAGGACAGGAACATTGGAGTGCAGTAAAGGCTATACTCAAGTACCTGAGAAGGACTAAGGAGTATATGCTAATTTACAAGGCCTCAGATTTGTTACCTCTAGGATATACCGATTCAGATTTCCAAGTAGATAGAGATAAGAGGAAATCAACCTCGGGATATGTGTTTACCTTAGGAGGTGGAGCTGTAATATGGAGGAGTGTAAAGCAGAAATGCGTTGCTGACTCTACCATGGAAGCCGAATATGTGGCAGCTTCGGAGGCAGCCAAAGAGGCAATATGGTTCAGAAACTTTCTTTTGGACATAGATGTGGTACCTAATTTGCCTAGGAGCTTGACAGTGTATTGTGATAACACTGGTGCTGTGGCAAATGCAAAGGAACCACGAGACCATAAGCCAGCAAAACACATCGAGCGTAAGTATCACCTTATACGACAATTCGTTAAGCGAGGAGATATTATTGTGACTGATATAACATCAAAGGACAACCGGGCAGATCCTTTCACAAAGAGCTTACCAGCTAAGGCTTTTGAGCAGCATGTGGAGGCGATAGGAGTCAGATGTATGGTCACATAATAGTTATTTAATTGGTAGTGGATTGCTTGTAATATAACACTGATATACTCAAAGAATAGCTTGAGTATAAGTGGGAGATTGTTAGGGAGTATACTGAACTATTCGTTTGAAGTATATGACATTGTCTTTCTTGAATGCGTATTTTAACACTGTTTGTATATTATATATTGTGGATAATCTAGTATCAAATGGGATAACAGAAGATTAGATTGTCAGTGTCTATATATAATATAATAAATGTTCACAGTTTAAGTGGAGTTAAACAAACCACTGGAATGACTGAAGTATTATTTGGAAATAATCTATCTTGATTATTGAATAATACTTGTATGCTTTGTGTATATTGAACGGGATTAAAATATTAGAATTGTTCTTCTATTCTGATAATAAAGAAGAACTAAGATTCTATAATATTATTATTGCTTAGGTTCTTAATCCGGATACAGTGATTGACACTTGTATGCAATGCACATGTTTTGATTCATATGTGATGTGATTTTTTGTTAATCACAATATTATGTTTTGGACAATGACATTGCATACAGAGTGGGATATTGACTATAAAAGGAAACCGTGTCCGAAAATATTCGGGTGATGATGTCCTCTTGAAAGCTCATAAAGATAATTATGCTTTAGTCCTGCAGGCAGATTTGTTCTTGCATAATTATAAGGTTGAGTGGATGATCAAGGATAAAAGATATTGATTAAATTAATTATCAGAAATTAATTTAATTAATGGACATTCGATATCTTAAACATGGGGAATTTAATAAGCAAATAATATTGGAGCCGAATTAAATAATTAAATTACGGCATTAGGAGAGGTAGTGCAAATATTAATTCTTTAGTGGATTGAATTAATATTTAATGACATTGGGCTTGACCCAGAATGTCATTGGAAGGCCCGACCTAATTATCCAGGATCCCTACTGTAGCCTATATATTCATTTTATTCTCTTCTAGCTATGAGTTGGAAAATACTAGGGTTTTTGTGAGCAGCCGTTCAAGGAGGCAACCAAGAACTAGGGTTCCAAGATCTCAAAGTTAGAAGGGAGGCAACCTTGGGAGGATCGAAGGCCACACTTCGCTCAAGGTGAATACGGGAATACAGTAGAAGACGTGGATTTGAATCGCTTGCGCCGTAGCGATTAAGGTTAATTTTCTATTCAAACTCGTTCGTTTTCATATCATAAAACGCAGCATCATGATTCGATTGTCCCAACAAAGACCACTACAGAAGAAATGAGAATCAACATTGTAGTTAGTCATCCGTGAACCAGACCAGTGCATGGGGTGTCAACAATGTTAGTGAAGATTCGTCATCAAAAAGTTCAAGTGGTTAAAAAGGTTATTGTTGAAGAACAGAAGAGTCTTATCTACATCAACAATAGTCAATCCTTTAATTTAATTCTCTATTAATTAATTAAATTAATTAGTTAATTTAATTAGTAAATTAATTCACTCAGAATTAATTTATTTCTTAAATTAATTAAAGGATTAATTAATTTAGAATTATTTTAGAATGAAGAAGACAGAAGCTGGAAGCTCAAAAAGATACAGGTTTGTTTGTATTGCAGTGTACAAGAGTCAGAATCCAAGATTGAATATTTGACTGGGTACATGCAGTGGTGAAAAGAAGTATTGGCTAGTTTAAAGAGTCAAATTATTTAAGGAACAGATGTACTTCTAATTGCAACTGTAGATACAGCTAAACAGGCCTGACGGTACAGACTTTAAGACAAGACGGAAAAAGTATTGACACGGAAGAAATGCAGAGTCATATATTCTTAAAAGTGGAACCCCGGTTGGAATTGATTTATCATTTCCAAGTCAAAAGGAGTTCGGTTCCAGACGATCAGGAGACCGCAGCTTAGAGCGTAAGGATTTATTTAATTAATAAATATTTTATTTATTTAGTAAATTATATTTATAAATATCTAAATAATATTAGATATTTATTTTTATAATTTCTGAATTAAATTTATTATTTATTAATCAAAGAATATAAGCTGTGCGGGTCGAAAAGCATTTCTACGGAGCTCATCACTACAGGACGAAATAAGCCCCTTTGCTTTTTCAAATTGAAATGGCAGGAGATGTGTTTAAAAGGAACCAATGCAAGGCTGACACTTGTCCACTTCAATTGAAAAGAAAATGAACAAGGCTATTGAAATAAGTCCTACCGAGGGAAGTGATAATAAGTCATACCGAGAGATTCTTCTTGAGTCATACCGAAGCTTTTATTCAAGAGTCATACCGAGCTTATTCAATGAGTCATACCGAGCTTATTCAATGAGTCATACCGAGCTTATTAATATGAGTCATACCGAAGCAACTTGCAATGAGTCATACCGAGCACCTTTGCAGTGAGTCATACCGAATTTCTGAAAGGTCATACCGAGTAAAAAGGTCATGCCCAGCTTTCTGAAGAGTCATACAAGACTTAATTTGATGTTAAAAAGGTCATAGTGATAAAGGTCATATCAGCTGTTCAACCTCTATAAATATGAGGCAATTGCTTCATTTTTCAGGAGTAGAAAAACAGCCAAATTCAGTAATTTGTCTGCAACGTCATATTCACAGACTTTCTGTGCTGGTTTGGTTTTAATTCCTTAAGTAGAATAATTCATGTCAAATTTGTTCTAGGAATTAAATGTTTATTCTACCGAATATTGTAACACCCATTCAAGTTTAATATACATATTTAACTTGAATCTTTTTTACTTACTTACTAATTTTCTATATCTTAAATGTTATATCATAAAAATAGAAAGATAGTAAGTCAGCCTCCCAAACACTACAAGTACTCGAACCCTCAGCTTTAGCAATAATTTAATTCCGCAAATTCTGAAAAGAATTTTAAATTGTTGTTAGTATCGCATTCAACCCCCCTTCTACGATACTTCCGGGACCCAACAATTGGCATCAGAGCAAGCTGATTGATATACAAATCAAGATCCGCAGTCCAGTGAAGCTCAGGGTACCGAAGCTGTATGAACTCTGAATGTCTACAGGCCTTGTTAAATAAATTTATTTTATAAATTTAAATTTAGATAAATTTATTTTATAAATGTTATTTAAAATAAATTTATTTTGTGAATTTAATTTAAATGAGTTTATTATTTAAACTTGAAAAAGTTTGTTTTATAAACTTAATTTAAATAAGTTTACTTTATAAATTTTAATTTAAATAAATTTATTCTTTAAATTTAAATAGATTTCCTTTTATAATTTAAATTTGTTTAGATAATTTTATTTTATAAATTTAAATTTAGATAAATTTATTTTATAAATTTTATTTAAAATAAATTTATTTTGTGAATTTAATTTAAATGAGTTTATTATTTAAACTTGAAAAAAAAGTTTATCTTATAAACTTAATTTAAATAAGTTTACTTTATAAATTTTAATTTAAATAAATTTATTCTTTAAATTTAAATAGATTTACTTTTATTATTTAAATTTGTTTAAATAAATTTATTTTATGAATTCAAATTTAGATAAATTTATTTTATAAATTTTATTTAAATAAATTTAGTTTATAAATTTAGTTTAAATTAATTTATTATTTAAACTTGGAAAGGTTTATTTTATAAACTTAATTTAAATAAATTTATTTTATAAATTTAATTTAAGTTAAGTTATTATTTAAATTTATATAGATTTAATTTATAATCTAAAGATATTAAAACTTGGTCCATTTTTCAAAAAGGGTTTGTAGTTGGAAAATTCTTCGTTTTGGCTCAGAATTAATTCGCAGAGCATATGACCCGGTTTCGAGAAAAGTGGTCATTTCGTATTAGTAGGTTTATTCCGGAGCGTTTGGATTTTATTGTGGATGATAAGACTGTTCATGTTATAGTTCCACAAACTGTTCAAATGTAAAGATAGGATAGATTTATTAGTGGGGAACTCTGAAGATTTTTTTTCTGACTCCACTGATCATTCTAGTTTTTGTACTTGTTCAAAACGGATTTAAGAATCGTTAGAGGTCAAAACTGAAGAAACGTATGAGGCTAAAAGTAGCAAGACAAGATCAGGGTTGTGCTACAATATTCAAGAAGCCTAAACAAGCAAATGATGACAGAGACTGTGTTGAGATTAAAAGCAGGTGCGTATTTTCATATAAATTGCTCACACTCACATAGTTGTACTTAAATGTCAGATCTTATCATGTATTGTTTGTTAAGGTATAGAAGTATAAAAGATGGTAGAATTATCTAAGTAGTCAGTAAAATTTTTAGATTCGAGGCTTAATCTAAAACTGACTTAGGTAATTAGAGATAGTTAAAATGCTAGACAACAACAGAAATGGATTAGACAGAATTAGTAATTAAATTGTTAGTTCGTCTATTCCATGTGCTTTTAGAAAATTATTGAATATCTGTAAATCTGCTTGACACCTGTTATACTTATGTAGAATGGTTAAAGTAGATAGTACTGAATTTTCTAATATGCATAACATGCCTGAAATGCATAATTCTTATCTATAATGCATTGAAGCTGAATGTTTATCTTGTGTTCTTATTTTCATGCTTGTTTGTTTAAATTTGAAAATGCATATCTTAGGACTTGCATAATTTTAGGCAAAGCATCAATAAGAATCACAATAGGGTAAAGACTGCTAGTCCACCTTAAGATAGGTTGGAATCACTAATCTCATAGCCTTAAGACTACATTGTCAAGGCTGCTGTGAATGAGAAGTGATCAGTCAAAGATAAGTTTGTGCATGTTAAGGTTGAAACTGTTGTTACCACTGTTGAAAGTAATATCTCTAACCCATCAGGACTCAATTGAAGTTGAGTACCAAGAAGCTTAATCATTTGTGATTGCAGAGTATGAATCAAAAGTCAAAAGTTATGTGATTTCGTGATATTTATTGTTCGAGGCATATTACTAGCATTGAAGCTCTACTATTACAGTTGATTGAGAAAACCTACCCAATGGTAACCTTTGGAGATGACAGCAAAGGATATGATGTATCATGTTTTTGGAATTGTCATCAGTGGAAATATCTTTCTTGTCGACGGACTTAAGCACTAAGCACTATCTATAGGGCACTAGAGAATTCTTTGTCAAAGGTTTTCTGGAAGAGCATTGAAATAGAAAAGTATTTGATTTCAAGCAAGAAAGATGGAAGATCACTCAACTGAGAGTGAATTGGTGATGTTCGTGCATTCAACAGATAATATATCAAAGATGGTGATTGATCACATCAGGAAGATCAAGTTGGAAGCAAAGTAAGCTGTGAGAATTTTGAAGTCAGATATTGGAACTAAATTTCACGAATAAAGTTCTAAATAAAGTCTGCACTAATAAAGGAACTTTGAAGCTGAAGCAATTAACACAGTGTGCTACTTTATTCAACAAGATCGTGAAAAGACATCATATGAGTTAATGGCCAACCAGAAGCAAACACTGAAGCTCTTTCGTGTGTTTGGAGGAAATTGATATTTATTGAAGATTTATATGAGTATCTTGGCAAATTTGAAATTAAGGCTCATGGAACAATTATCCTCGGCTACTCATTGAAGTCTAAAGCTTTCAAAGTAAGATGTGATGTAAAATCAGAAGGTGATTGAAAGTCTGAATGTGTCGTCCTATTACACCAAGCTCCCGAGCATTAAAATAAAAGTCTATTCTGAATCTGTGAAGCTTGACATCTTGTCAGAGTCATATTCAGATATTGATGATGAAACTGAGGTTGCAGAAGGAATCAATGTTAATGATGATGATTCAGATCCTAGTAGTGGAAATGGTAGTGAATCTACACAATTCGTGGACTTTAACAGAATCCACTCAACAAGGTGAAGGATCTTCAACACATCCTAGCAGCAACTCAGGGGGAGCAAATAAAAGAAGGATCTACTAGTCATACTCAACACAATGAAGATCAAAAGGAATACATTGAGAACATATCTGCCGAGACAAAGGGTTTAGAGTCTAAGTCATTCCTGGAGTCTAGTTCTTAGTGATCCGGATACTAGAGTAAAGACTAGAAGTGCTATGCAACGTAAATGGTTACTCTTCAGGAAAGAACAATTGTTAAACAGTTGGAATCCTAAAGAAGATTGAAGAAGCACTGATTGATCCAGATTGGGTGATTGCAAATGCAAGATGATCTCAATCAGTTCGAAGGGAGAATCTACTGAATCTGGAACCCAGGCCACAAGACAAAGTTGTAATTGGTACTGTAAGGGTTTTCAGAGACTGGATGATTATTGGCATTGTTATGAGGGACAAAGCCAAACTGGTTGCTATAGAAGGTATCGACGATGATGAAAACAGAATCTTCGGGACTTTCAAGATCTAACTAAAGCACCAGAGACGAGACTTGATATTATTAGAGCTGAACAAGTTGATGTACAACAACTCCTGGACTTTGAAGTTTCATATCCACTAGAATTTGTATATCATTCTCTTCACAAAGCTCTCTATGACGGAGGTAAGAGATCAAGCAATCGTCAAGGACATGGTATGACACTCTAACTGCTAATTACTTGAAAATGATTTTATGTTAGAGTCGTTATACACATATCTCTCTAAAATACAAGGCACACACACATAATGAAATATTAGTGCAAGTATACCATGATTATATTATATGTGGGTCTACTGTGCATAAAGACCATATATTTTATTCTCAATATGCCTATGTGTAAGTTTCCACGTGGATACTAGAGAATCTAATCTTATAGCTAAGATATGAATTGTTAGATATCTTAAGGGATTACCAATTCTAAGAATCAGGTACCCTAAAGATACTAGGTTTAACCTAATTGGCTATATAGATATAGATAATGCAGGTTATAAGAAAGACAGGGAGGTAATTACCAGAAGCTGTCAAACTCCATCAACTCTGCTGGATAATCTCTTCACCACTCACGGAACAAGCGCATGGACACCAGATATCATTTATATCGAGAGTAGTCCTTAGTAGAATAACTTGTAGATATTTGCTAAACAGCTTGATAAATTCATTTTGTCTAAGTTGGTTAGTAAAGTTGGGATATTATTTATGTGCATATTTGTTGGAAATCTCATCTGCAAAGAATTCTTAAATGAGTTCACAAGTATTAAATTTTCCATATTTAAAGGACTTGTGAATTCATCTGAAATCCAGAACCTCGTACTTATTGCTACTACTTTAATTATCATGTTTACTATGTTATATGTATATGTGGTAATTAGGTGTTCTAGCATAAGTTTGTATATTATCTTAATTAATTTAAATTTTGATGTCAGACAATTCAATGTCATATCAGTCTCATGATTTAAATGAATTAAAATAATATGCAGCATAATTATTTGTATGATAAATATTTTATGAGTATCAGTTAATGATATCTTGCTTAATTGTTTTGATATTTTTCTCTGATATTTTTAAATGTTTTGTTATAAATAATTGTGACACTTTTAATATTAGTGACATTACTTAGAATTACTGATCTAAGTAATCAATGCATATTTCAAAAATCACTAATATTGGAAGTGGAAGTATTATATATATATATATGTGTATAAAATTCTCAATATTTTATATACTTAGAAATATTTCCTAAATTTTATTTTTGTACAGTTTTATTTAATTGGCATTCTTACTGTAAATATATTTTATTTTTATTTTCAAAATTTATTTTTACTTTGAGGTATCAACCATTTGTAAAATTATTTGTTTTCAAACACTTGTTTCAATGTATGTTTCACATTGATTCAAAGTACCTAAACAATGGTTGTTGCTTTGAAGGCCTTGTACTGTATTGCTAAAAATACATCCAACCCTTTTTGTCATGAAATTTTTTATTTTAAGTTAGGGATAATATCAGGTGGACGAAAATGATGAAGATCATAATTGCATTATGAGTCGGAAAATCATAGTCCTCTATATGATAAGGATGGTTTGCAAAACTGTTTTCAAAACGTACAGTATTAAGGTATAAAGTAAAAGAGTCATTTTATCGAGATATAATTTGGTAAGAGAGTTGAATTTCTTCTTTGGTATAAATTCCTGCATTTTATTATGGGAAGTTTGTCTTATAAGAAATTCATAAGGAATAGAAACTTTCTTCTCTGATACACATTCCCGCGTTTTATTATGGGATAAGTATCTTAAAGAAAATTTCATATCATGCTCTTAAATGATAAATCTTTAGTTCCGACAAAACTCTTTTATTGAAAATGCTTTAATGCAATCTATTACCATTCCTTATTATATTTTTCCTTCTCCTTGGGATGAAAAATATGTTTTGGAATGTTAAGGTGATTATCTTTTTGTCTCGATTGGTTCTTTCCAGTAAGCGCTCAGTGGCTTTAGAAACTGGTCTTACTGTATATATATATATATATATATATATATATATATATATATATATATATATATATATATATATATATATATATATTTAATTCATTAAGAGAGTTGAATTTCTTATTTGGTACGAATTTCCCGCATTTTATTATGGGAAATTTGCCTTATAGGAAATTCATAAGTGATACAAACTTTCTTCTCAGATACAACTTTCCTGCGTTTTATTAAGGGATATGTATCTTAAAGAAAATTTCGTATCATGCTCTTAGATGATAAATTTTTTGTTTTTTTTCAATTGGTACATATTGTTTTTGTTTTCAAACTTTTAGTATCATTATTTCTATATAAATATGTGTGTAAGTTTATTTTTATTTTGTTTTTATTTTGTTTTCTATAAAATTGGCATTTTTTTCATTTTATTTTTAAAATTTATTTTTGTCTACGAGAAATTGTTCTAAGAATCATAAGTATTAAATGTCAATATTTAAAGGACTTGTGAATTTCTTTACATCTACTTTCTCGAGCTTACATATATCACTGATAATTGTTATGAGTATAATTGTCATATGCTTGAGTAACAATTATTAGATATAATGTATGAAGTTAAATGCTAATTTTCATTCCTATGATTATTTAGTATTTAGCAAGAGTATTTTATCTTATTAAAATTATGATTTGAAGCAATTCATCGTTTATTAGTTTCATAGTTTTAATACGACGAGATATTAGGAGCATAATTACTTGCTTTTTGAAATTATTATTAATTATCATATTTTGATAATTTGTTATTGTTTCATTGCAATTAATTATGATTTTTGTTGTTAGTGATAATATATATATATTGTTTATCTAAAAATCACTAATAATAAAAGCATATCTGTGTCCTGCCGAACAAGAGCAATCGACTCGAGGTAAAAGCAGGTATTCTCGATCTTGATATATTCTCTAATCAATTGATATAAAATTATTATAATTGATATATTGAGCCCTTAGTGGCTATAGGACAAGATCAAGGGATTGAAAACCTACAATCTCTAACACAGATCATAGAACCAAAAATACTCAAACAGATACAACTTCATCTACTAAACCCCTGAAAAGAAAAGTTTTATCAATTAAAGAGGGTGAGAGAGTAAGTGCCTCTAGTGCACTAGAAAAGAGAAGTATGTATGAGTGTTCCAGCAGCTCTGCCTCTAGTAAGAATATGAAATTGAAACCAAGGCAACTGCTAACTAATTTATATCCTCCCAAAAGGGTATAGATTTGCAAATGGCAAAACTGTTACTAGGTTCGTCATCTTAACATGATGAGTCTATTGAATTCGGCCTGTCAGCCAAGACCATTTATAAAGAGTCAACTTCATCTGGACACTCTCAAACACTCCAAACCATAAATGTATATATTCAAATGCACTGTAAAGATTGTCACACACTAAGGATGAATTGACGGAAGCAATTATTCTAAACTTCCATATCAAGGAAGGAAGAATGATTGATGATTCTGACTGAATCAACATGCCTTCACAGGCGTCAGGAGGAAACTTGGATCATTTGCTAAATTATAGATCCTTGTCTCCCTTCCCAGATGGAACATATCTGGATTCCTAACGGAACAGATCATCTTAGATGATCAGCAACTCATTGAATCTATTCCTGAAGCAATTCAGTTATTAAAATCAAATATTTTGATAGATTCAATTGAGGACGGGGATTTACGAAACCCCATTGCACCACCAGTGACCTCTCTTGAAGGGGCTATGGTGATCTTTCTTACAGGTACAAAAGACTGTGTCATTCGTACTGAGAGAGAAATAGTGTGGTGAGAAAAGAGTGAAACACAAGTGAGAAAGAGTGAAAATATATATTCTATGAGTGAAACACTTAGAGAGTATATGAGCGAAACACTTGTCAGTTACACAAAGGAAAATCACACACTACCACAATTACCAAATCCCATTCTCAATTCCCTGTTAAAGATTTCTAATGTTACTCAACTAAGTGGGATGAAATTTCTTCTGATATTAAGGATTCTGTAGAGAATTACTCAACTAAGGGGGAGAAGTTTGAACAAGATCCAAAGGGGAGAATTGTTCAACAAGAGATCCAAAGGGGAGAATTGTTGAACTAGATCCAAATAGGGGGAGAATTGTTTTCGAACAGATCCAAAGGGGATATAACAACATGCTTGGATTGGATCCATTTGATTTTAGAAAATTCTTGTATATAGGAATTAACCGGATTTTCTAAAATGCATAACATGTCATAGTTTGCATTTTTTATATTTGCGATGGTTTAATGCTGTATGTATGTCATGTCTGTTGTTACCTCTATTAAATTGGTTGGATAATTCACGTAAGGGGAGAATGAATTCACCTTGGGAGAGAAGAGAAGACAAAAGTTGGAGAAACAGAGGATAGATGGTAAGAAGAGAACAAGACTTCATCCCTGCCATCCTAAGGGGGAGTAGTGATGAGTCTGAGAAATGAAGATAATACTACTTGTACAATATGTTCAGTGCTAGAGGAACAAACATCTTTCATTTCAGTTTCTCAAGAAATCTGGAAATGCAGAATCTGATCCAGAGAAACCAGCCACTGAAGATCTACCAATGACACCTGATCTCAAAAGTTAAACACTATAAGAAGGTGAAGTTGATACTTCTGAAGCTGGTAATGATAGGTAAGTAAAGATAGAACATTGTTAAATATGTTCAGTCTAGAGGAACATCTATCTTATTTATCTTTCATGATTGAAATCTGGAAATGTATTATATGATCCAGAAAACAATTTATTATTTACAGTTCTTAAATGTCATATTATTTTCTTAATTGTTAGTTGAGTTATCCTCTAGGAATTTGTGTGTTAAATGTTTAACAACAAATAGGGGGAGATTGAAAGTCATATTACTAGTCCTATTTGTAATAAGTAGATGACAACTCAACTCAGGTAAGAAAGCGAAGTAAATAATAAATATTGAATATAGAGGAAGAACAAAAAGAAGCCAAGACAGGACAAGACAAGACACAAAGACCACTACAGAAGAAATGAGAATCAACATTGTAGTTAGTCATCCGTGAACCAGACCAGTGCACGGGGTGTCAACAATGTCAGTGAAGATTCGTCATCAAAAAGTTCAAGTGGTTAAAAAGGTTATTGTTGAAGAATAGAAGAGTCTTATCTACATCAACAATAGTCAAGCCTTTAATTTAATTCTCTATTAATTAATTAAATTAATTAGTTAATTTAATTAGTAAATTAATTCACTCAGAATTAATTTATTTCTTAAATTAATTAAAGGATTAATTAATTTAGAATAATTTTAGAATGAAGAAGACAGAAGCTCAAAAAGATACAGGTTTGTTTGTATTGCAGTGTACAAGAGTCAGAATCCAAGATTGAATATTTGACTGGGTACATGCAGTGGTGAAAAGAAGTATTGGCTAGTTTAAAGAGTCAAATTATTTAAGGAACAGATGTACTTCTAATTGCAACTGTAGATACAGCTAAACAGGCCTGACGGTACAGACTTTAAGACAAGACAGAAAAAGTATTGACACGGAAGAAATGTAGACTCATATATTCTTAAAAGTGGAACCCCGGTTGGAATTGATTTATCATTTCCAAGTCAAAAGGAGTTCAGTTCCAGACGATCAGGAGACCGTAGCTTAGAGCGTAAGGATTTATTTAATTAATAAATATTTTATTTATTTAGTAAATTATATTTATAAATATCTAAATAATATTAGATATTTATTTTTATAATTTCTGAATTAAATTTATTATTTATTAATCAAAGAATATAAGCTGTGCGGGTCGAAAAGCATTTCTACGGAACTCATCACTACAGGACGAAATAAGCCCCTTTGCTTTTTCAAATTGAAATGGCAGGAGATGTGTTTAAAAGGAACCAATGCAAGGCTGACACTTGTCCAATTCAATTGAAAATAAAATGAACAAGGCTGTTGAAATAAGTCCTACCGAGGGAAGTGATAATAAGTCATACCGAGAATTTCTTCTTGAGTCATACCGAAGCTTTTATTCAAGAGTCATACCGAGCTTATTCAATGAGTCATACCGAGCTTATTCAATGAGTCATACCGAGCTTATTAATATGAGTCATACCGAAGCCACTTACAATGAGTCATACGGAGCACCTTTGCAGTGAGTCATACCGAATTTCTGAAAGGTCATACCGAGTAAAAAGGTCATGCCCAGCTTTCTGAAGAGTCATACAAGGCTTAATTTGATGTTAAAAAGGTCATAGTGATAAAGGTCATATCAGCTTTTCAACCTCTATAAATATGAGGCATTTGCTTCATTTTTCAGGAGTAGAAAAACAGCCAAATTCAGTAATTTGTCTACAACGTCATATTCACAGACTTTCTATGCTGGTTTGGTTTTAATTCCTTAAGTAGAACAATTCATGTCAAATTTGTTCTAGGAATTAAATGTTTATTCTACCGAATATTGTAACACTCATTCAAGTTTAATATACATATTTAACTTAAATCTTGTTTACTTACTTACTAATTTTCTATATCTTAAATGTTATATCATAAAAATAGAAAGATAGTAAGTCAGCCTCCCAAACACTACAAGTACTCGAACCCTCAGCTTTAGCAATAATTTAATTCCGCAAATTCTGAAAAGAATTTTAAATTGTTGTCAGTATCGCATTCAACCCCCCTTCTACGATACTTCCGGGACCCAACATATGGGCTGAGAAACGTCATAGCATGTCATTTATGAAAATTTGGGGATGTGAGGCATTTGTGAAACGTCTAACTTCTGACAAGCTTGGACCTAAATCAGAAAAATGTAATTTTTTGGGATACCCAATTGAAACGAAGGGTTATTCTTTCTATAATCCTTCAGAGAAAAAAGTGTTTGTTGCTCGAACAGCAGTGTTCCTTGAAAGAGAAATGTTGTCTAAGAAAGACAGTGGGAGGATAATAGATCTCGATGAAATTCGAGACCCACGTGATAACATTGAACCAATGGAGGAACCTGAGTAGAATGTACAAGAAAACAATACTGCTCAAGAAACACAGGTTGTTCGTAGGTCTGGTAGGATTCGCCATGAGTCTGAGAGATATTATGGATTTCTCTTGACTCAAGATGGTGATGTGATGTTTATGGATGAAGATGTGCCTCTCACGTACCAGGACGCTATGAACACTCCAGAATCTAAGAGATGGTTGGATGCCATGAAATCTGAGATGGAATCCATGTATACTAATCAAGTGTGGACTTTGGTTGATCCACCTGAAGGGGTAAAACCTATAGGGTGCAAGTGGGTTTTCAAAAAGAAGACCGACATAGATGGTAACGTACAGACCTATAAGGCACGATTGGTGGCAAAAGGTTTCAAGCAAATTTATGGTATTGACTATGATGAAACCTTTTCACCAGTGGCTATGGTCAAGTCCATCAGGATTTTGCTTGCTATAGCTGCTTACCATGACTATGAAATATGGCAAATGGATGTCAAAACTGCTTTCTTAAATGGGAGCCTTGAAGATGATATGGATGTGTACATGACACAGCCTGAAGTTTTTGTTGATCCAAAGGATGCTGGAAAAGTATGTAAGTTGCGTCGTTCCATTTATGGATTGAAACAAGCCTCGAGGAAATGGAACATTCATTTTGATGAAACTATCAAAGAGTTTGGGTTTATTTAAAATGAAGATGAACCATGTGTTTACAAAAAGGTTAGTGGGAGCAATGTGGCATTCCTAGTATTATAGGTTGATGATATATTAATAATAGGGAATGACATTCCTTCTTTACAGGCTGTTAAGACTTGGTTGAGTAAGAATTTCTCAATGAAAGACTTAGGCGATGCGACCTATATTTTAGGTATCAGGATCTATAGAGATAGATCAAGCAGAATGATCGGCCTAAGTCAGAGTACATACATTGACAAAGTTTTGCATCGATTTGGGATGCAAGATGCTAAAAGGGGATTTGTCCCGATGTCTCATGGGATATCGATCTCAAAAGATAACAGTCCTAAATCATTGTATGATAAGGACCATATGAGTAAAGTTCCATATGCTTCAGTAATTGGTTCTATAATATATGCAATGATATATACTCGTCCTGATGTCTCGTATGCTTTGAGCATGACGAGTAGATACCAGTCTAATCTAGTTGAAGGTCACTGGACAGCAGTCAAGAATATTCATTAAGTACTTGAAGATGACTAAAGATCAATTCTTGGTATATGGAGGAGAAGAAAAGCTGGTTGTAAAAGGTTACACCGACGCTAGTTTCCAGACTGACAAGGATGATTCGATTTCTCAGTCTAGATTTGTGTTTTGTCTAAATGGAGATGTTGTATGCTGGAATGGTTCACAGCAGAGACAGTTGTTAATTCTACAATAGAGCCTGAGTATATTGATGCTTTCGAAGCAGCCAAGGAGCCTGTTTGGGGATGTACTTAGGAGATATCACCTAATTAATGAGATTAATGATCAAGGAGATATACATATATGTAAAGTGCAGACCCACTGACTAAAGCTTTGTCGCAGCAGAAGCACGAAGGTCATACTAGTTCCATGGGTATTAGATACATGAGAGATTGGCTCTAGTACAAGTGAGAGATTGTTAGTATTGGTGTCCTAGAGACAATACTTTTATGTTTTATTGAAAACAATTGAGGATTATGTTTTAGTTGATTATTTAATTAATATTTATCATGTCTTTATTTACTGCGTTATAAATTGAAAGCATAATAAATGTCCTTGGAATATTAATACGCATTATATACCTTTAAGTATGTGACTTAAAAATGAGATTATATTAATCGTATTTTATTCCTAAAATTCCCTAGTCGAGTATTATTATTTAAGAAAAATAATAATGCAATAGGACTAGTATGTTTGTTGACAGATGACCACATCTCATTGGTCATAGGTATGGTGATACTAAAGTCAAGAACATAAGTGTATGTATCAATACATGACACTGGAAAGACCCGCCATGAGATTCTACATGTTAATTAGTGTCATAAGAAATCTCATTGTGATAATGATGTAATGATCCTCACACTTGAAATCATTATATTTCTATACGAGAATTAATATACTTTGATTACACTCAAAGTTACCTTTAACCGGGTAATGATCAAGGTGGACATTGGGTATGCTATGAATCGTATGAGGAATATGAATGATAGATATAGGATTTAACCCTCTGATTTTAGGAGTGATATTATTGGCCTCTTGATTGAGTGAGACTATGAAATGCATGGTCATGCTCAAATATTGATTTGTTTAAATAGTCTACTCATTGATCAAGGAAACCAAGATTAAACGTAGAAGAGGATGACACTATACATGCCTCGAGTTTCATCTATAATATAGGGTTAAAGGGATTATATTACATTGCACATTATTCACGAAAGGTTTAATTGAATCACATATTATTATTGTTACTTGGGTAACAATGATGTATTACTAGATGCCGCTCATTGTTTATAATTTTATTATTAAATAATAAAATTATTACCAACGTAATAATAACCTAAATGGACACACACAAAGAACGTCAAAATGGAGCTTTATTTAAATTACGAATTTAGATATTTTATTATTATTATTTCGAATTTAATTATTGAATTAATTAAGTGGGACTTGATTAATTATATTAGAATTCAGATTTAATAAGAATTTAGATATATTATTATTAGTTCGAATTTAATTATTGAATTAATTAAGTAGGACTTGATTAATTATATTAAAATTCAGATTTAATAATAATGATAATAACCTAATCAGTTTTGGTTTTACATGAAGCCCAAAACGAAATTAGGTTAAGCCCAAATCTCTCTCTCCCCTATATATACATAATGATGTATAGTATTAGGGTTACAGAACATATTTTGTTTTTCAGAAAACTACCCTAGCTGCTCAACATCAAGAGAGGCTAGAAAAAGAGAGAGAGAGAAGGGCAAGCTATTCGGCTAGTACCGACTCCGGTGATCGTTGGACGATCGAGCGTTCGCGTGGACTTCTTAGGAGAGCAGATCTTGCATCAAAGAGCTGCTGTGATTCACCGATTCTGAACCTCCATTAAACAACATACGTAAAGCTTCGTTAAGGTACAGATTTCTTCACCATAATCATACAACGTTATACATGGATCCTGCCATAGGGTTTCGAATTTTATTGTTTTTTTACGTTATATCCGCTGCGTTTTCATGCTCGAAACCCTTCATTAATACCTCTGCTAATGTTGTGAAAATTGCTAAATAGACAAACAAGTCATAGATCAGATATTTTATATTTGTTCTTATTGTGATAAATGACTTGTTAAGTGTATGTAGAATTTGATATTGCTCATAATGTTTTATTCAAATATTCTGCTTATTCTTGAATTGTTTATGTGCTTATTTTCATATGATCTACTCCACTCACATAGTTGTACAAAATGCTATATTAGACCATGTATTGCTTGTTAGGGATAAGATGATTAAAAGATGGAAGAATTATGTAAGTAGTCAGTGAGACTTGTTGATTCGAGAATTAATCTAAAACTGACTTAGGTAATTAGAGATAGTTAAAAATGTTAGACAACAACAGAAATGGATTAGACAGAATTAGTAATTAATTTGTTAGTTCTTCTATTCTATGTTCTTTTAAGAAAATTGTTGAATATCTGTAAATCTGCTTTACATCTGTTACACTTGTGTAGAATGATTAAAGTAGATAGTACTGAATTTTCTAATGTGCATATTGAAGCTGTTGTTACCACTGTTGAAAGCAATATCTCTAACCCATCTGGACTCAATTGAAGTTGAGTACCAAGAAGCATAATCATTTGTGATTGCAGAGTATGTAACAAAAGAGAAAAGTTATATGATTTCGAGACATTTATTGTACGAGGCATATGATTAAGATTGAAGCTCT
This sequence comes from Oenanthe sinensis, assembly GCA_028671895.1. Taxonomy (NCBI): domain Eukaryota; kingdom Viridiplantae; phylum Streptophyta; class Magnoliopsida; order Apiales; family Apiaceae; genus Oenanthe; species Oenanthe sinensis. The sequence continues at coordinate 6,283,167 of JAPMAC010000198.1, forward strand.
ACTATCACAGTTGGTTGAGAAAGCCTACCCAACGGTAACCTTTGGAGATGACAACAAAGGATGTACAAGGGATTTGGCTATAATGATTTTTGGAATTGTCATCGATGGAAGCATCTTTCTTGTCAACGGACTTAAGCACTATCTACAGGGCACTATGAAATTCTTTGTGAAGGGTTTTATGGAAAAGCATTAAAAAGGAAAAGTGTTTGATTTCAAGCAAGAAACATGAAAGCTCACTCAACTAGGAGTGAGAGAATTTGTTCGTAGCTGACATGGATTCAGTATGAAAAGGTGAAGTGAACTTTTCAGTAAAGCTTCATCATTAAAGAGTTAGCTATGGCATAGGAAGCTCTCACACTTGGTCAACAATACAATGGATTCTCCGATAAAGATGAAATTGATGAGAGGACTGCTTCATTTGGAATTCTATCTTGAAAGACATTTTGAAGTATGTCATATAGGGAAGTCAATGAAAACATCACACTGAAGCAAATTATGTCATGGAAGAAATATACTTAGTGGTGGATGATGACGACCCTAGTTACAATTTGGTAATGTTCGTACATTCAACAGATAATATATCAAAGACGGTGATTGATCACATTAGGTAGATTAAGTTGGAAGCAAAGTAAGTTGTGAGAACTTTGAAGTCAGATATTGGAACTCAATTTCACGAATGAAGTTCTAAATGAAGTCTGCACTGATAAAGGTACTTTGAAGTTGAAGCAATTAACACAGCATGTTGCATTAATCAACAAGATCGTGGAAAGACATCATATGAGTTAATGGCCAACCAGAAGCAAACACTGAAGCTCTTTCGTGTGTTTGGAGGAAATTGATATTTACTGAAGATTTAGATGAGCATCTTAGCAAGTTTGAAGTTAAGGCTCATGGAACAATTTCCTCGACTACTCATTGAAGTCGAAAGCTATCAAGACATAAATGATTGAAAACCAGAAGTTGATTGAAAGTCTGAATGTGTTGACCTATTACACCAAGCATTCAAATGAATGACTATTCTGAATCTTTGAAGTTTGACATTCCGTCAGAGTCAAATTCAGATAATAATGTTGAAACTGAGGTTGCAGAAGGAAACAATGAAAATGATGGTGATTCAGATCCTATTAGTGGAAATGGTAGTGAAACTACACAACTCGTGGACCTTAAAAGAATCCACTGTATAAGGTGAATGATCTTCAACACATCCTACAAGCAACTCAGGGGGAGCAAATAAAAGAAGGATCTACTAGTCGTACTCAACACACTGAAGATCAAAGGAATACATCAAGTGTTAGTGTAGGTGCCCTAGAGGCAATACAATGTTTCATTTAATAAACCTTTATGTCATTTGATTATTCAATAAACGTATTTATTATGACTTTAATTACTGCGATATATTTGTTAGCATAATAAATGTCCTTAGAATCATGATACACGTTATATAGTTTAAGTACATGACTTGAACTTGAGATTATATAATATATCATATTCTTAAATGTCCCTAGTCGAGTATTATTATTATAGGACAATAATAATACATAAATAGACTAGTATGTTGTTTGACAGATAACCATATCTCATTGGTTATAAGTATGGGGATACTAAAGTCAATGCATAGGTACATGTAGGAGTACATGGTACTGGACAGACCCACAGTGAGATTCTTCATGTTTAATAAAGTCATAAGAAAGACTCACAGTGATAATGGTGTAATGATCCTCTGACTTGAGATCATTATATTTCTATACGAGGATTAATATACTCTGACTACATTAAAAGTTACCTTTGACCGGGTGATGATAAAAGTGGACATCGGGTATATCATGAGTCGTATGAGAAATATGAATGATAGATAAAGGATTTAACCCTCCTATAATTAGGAGAGATATTATTGGCCTCTTGATTGAGTGAGACTATAAAATGCATGGCCGTGCTCAAATAATGATTTGTTTTTCCATAGTCTACTCATGGATCAAGTAAACCCGGATTAAATGTTGAAGAGGATGACTAAACACATGCCTCGAGTTTAATCTATAATATATTTGGTTAAAGGGATTATATTACACGGAAACATTAATCATGAAAGGTTTTATCAAATCACGATTTAAATATTGTTTAATTGGATAGCAATGATGTATTACTAGATACCGCTCATTGTTTATAATTTTATTGGAGAATAAAATTATTGCTAATTAAATAATAGCCTATAGGGTCACACACATAGAGCACCTAGTGGAATAGTTAATTTAAATTATAGATTTAAATTAATTGATGATTATTTGAATTTTATTATATTAATTAAGTGAGACTTAATTAATTAAAATAATATAAATTCGAATTTGAATAATTGTATTTCTGCCAATAATAATTAAGTGTGACTTAGTTATTAATTAAATAATAAAAGCATGTTTTATTATTTAATCCTATGCCTACATGGGTTAGGTTTTGCTGAAAAGGCCCATTAACCAATCATTATAAATAGATAATGATAGGTTAAATGAATGGTACGTTTTATATGATAAAACCCTAGAGGCAGAGCAAGGAGGCAGCAAAGGCAGTCATTCGAATTCATCAAAGGAGGCTAGTACATCCATCCCGTGATCAAGATCGTGAGACGTTCTTGAAGGTGCTCGTGTGGATACCATAGAGGTGCTTTCGAGAGGAAGACACAAAATCGTGATAGCAAGGATCTCCGTTGAGTTCGTGAAAGTCAAGACAAGAATAGGTATGATTCTGTTTACCATAATCCGTCAAGTCTTATACATGATCCTGTGTTAGGGTTCCGATTTTTTTGTTATTTTTACGTTTATCCGCTGCGTTTTATGCCTCGGAACCCAACATCAAGAACATATCTGCCAAGATAAAAGGTTTGAAGTCAAAGTCATTCCTAGAGTCTAGTTCTTAGTAAACCGGATTATTGAGTAAAGGCTAGAAGTGCTAATAAAAATGAACATATATTTTTCGGGACCTAACATCTGGAATCCCAAAGAATACTGAAGATACACTGATTGATCCAGATTGGGTGATTGCAATGCAAGATGATCTCAATCAGTTCGAAGGCAGAATCTACTGAAGCTGGAACCCAGACCACAATACAAGAATGAAATTAGTTCAGTAAGGGTTCTCAGAGACTGGATGATTATTGGCATTTTTATGAGGGACAAAGCCAAACTGGTTGCTACAGGTTACTATAAAGTAGAAGGTATCGACGATGATAGAAACAGAATCTTCGGAACTTTCAAGATCAAACACTAAGCACCAATGACGAGACATGATCCTTTCAGGGCCTAACAAGATGAGGACCTAACAACAGGATATCCCTAGCACATGTTGAGCATTCAAGCATGAATATTTACCAGATGAATGTGAACAAGTGTACTCCTGAATGGTGAGTTAGAAGTTGAAGTTGATGTATAACATTTACTGGACTTTGAAGTTGCAGATCATTGGAATTTGTATATCATCCTCTTCATAAGCTCTCTATGAATGGAGTTAGGGATTCAATCAAAATGTCAAGGACATGGTATGACACTCTAACTGCTAATTACTTGAAAATGATTTTATATTAGAGTAGTTATACATATATCTCTCTCTAGAATACAAAGCACACACAATGTAATATATGTGCAAGTATACCATGATTATATTATATGTGGGTCTACTAATGTAAATTTGGCAAGAGATTTTTGCTAAGTAAATGCAGAGTAGGTACAAGATGAGCATGTTGGAAGAGTTGCAATTCTTTTTGAATTATAATTAATTCAAAAGAATGATGGCAATTAAAGTAAGTCAAGGATCTTTTGAAGATGCGCAATTTGGAAGATTCAAGACCTACCAAGACTTCTTTCCAACAAACCACTAAGCTTGATCAGGGCAAATCAGGTATATGAACTGAAGTGACAAGCTATAGAGGTATGATCAGCTCATTACTTATTCAAGTGCATAAAGACCATATATTTTATTCTCGATATGCCTATGTGCAAGTTTCCAAGTGGATACTAGAGAATATTATCTTATAGCTAAGTTATGAATTGTTAGATATCTTAGGGGATCACCAATTATTATAATCAAGTACCCTGAAGATAATAGGTTTAACCTAATTGGCTATATAGATATAGATGACGCAGGTTGTAAGAAAGACAAGGAAGTCATTCCTAGAAGCTGTCAATTTCGTGGAAGAAGTTGATTTCTTGTTGAAATAAGAGGTAGCATTCAACACACATAGCTGCAGCAAAGGCGAAATTTAAAGCAGCTAGTGAATGTGATGCTCTGATCTTCTAGACAAGGAAACCACTTCAACTCCAACAACTCTGCTGGATACTCTCTACACCAATTAAGGAACAAGTGCATGGACACCAGATATCATTTCTTTCGAGATTGTCCTTAGTAAAATAACTTGCAGATCTTTGCTAAATAACTTGATGAATTTATTTTGTCTAAGTTGGTTAGTGAACTTGGGATATTATTTATGTGCATATTTGTTGGAAATCCCATCTGCAAGGAACTCTTAAATGAGTTCACAAGTATTAAATTTTCCATATTTAAAGGACTTGTGAATTTATTTGAAATCCAGTACCTCGTTCTTATTGCTATTAGTTTAATTATCATGCTTACAATGTTATATGGATATGTGGTAGTTAAATGATTTAGCATAAGTTAGCAGCATAATTATTTGTATGTTAAATATTTGACGAATATTAGTCAATGATATCTTGCTTAATTGCTCTGATATTTTGCTATGATATTTTTGAATATTTTATTACAAATAATTGTGATACTTTTGATATTAGTGACATTATTTAGAATTTCTGTTTTAAGTAATTAATGCATATTTCAAAACTCACTAATATTGGAAGATGAAGTATTTTCTAAGTCATGTGTATAAGATTCTCAATGTTTTATATGCTTAGAAAATATTTATAAAATATGATTTTATATGCGAGGAGTTGTAATTAGGATCTCAAGTATTAAATGTCAATATTTATAGGACTTGTGAATTTCTATTCAACTATTTTATCGAGCTTACGTATATCAATAATAATTGTTACGAGTATAATTGTAATATGCTAGAGTGACAATTATTAGATATAGCGTAGGAAGTTAGATGCTAATATTCAATCTTATGAATATTTTAGTATTTAGTAAAATTATTTTATCTTATTAAAATTATGGATTGAAGCAATTCAATGTTTATTAGTTTCATAATTTTGATTTGATAAAATGTTAGAAGCATAATTTCTTGCATTTTGAAATTATTGATAAATATCAAGTAATGATATTTTGTTAATGTTTACGTGCAATTAATTGTGATATTTTTAATATTAGTGATAATACATGTTGTTTATTTGAAATCACTAATAATAAAAATATGTCTCAATGCTTATTGTTCTACTAAATGATTGCCATGTCTATTTGATATATATCCATATTATTGGTAATTGCTTAGTATAACATAAATATTTAATTTATTTTGATGTACTTAAATTGTGATGACATAAAATAATTCTATGATATATCTGTTCCATAGTTTAAGTATATTAAAATAGTTTTGCAGCATAATTATTTGTAGTATAAATATTCTCTTTTATTACTTTGTGATAATTGATTAATATTTTATTACAAAATAATTGTGATATATTGATACTAATGGATTTGCTTAGTCTTTATTCTAAGTAAAAATTCATTTTTTGAAAAAGCCGTTAGTATTAGTATATTTAGTTTTCTTTCTTTGACTGAGTTTTAACCTGAATGTATTAAAAAGAACTTCTTGTCTATTTCTTTTTCAAAATGTCTTATTCAAAGATACATTCATTTTTCTATCAGTTTTAGAAAACAAAACATCAAAATTCTTTTTCAAAACTTCTCTTTTGAAAATCTTTTGATTTACAGCTCTACTTTGATTTTTAAATTCTTGGGTCTGAATCAAACTTTTCTTGAGGATAATCTTTCTTTAAATCTCAAAATCTTTTATCCTATCCCAAAAGATAGTTTTAAAAGTTTTATCTTTAAAAGCTTTTTCTCTCTTATTTTTTCCTTTTAAAGTGGTAGATACTTTGTGACTGCTATTTTATTTGGAGAAATTATTTTTACTTCGAGGTACCAATCACTTGTAAATTTATTTGTTTTTAAATACTTGTTTCAATGTATGTTTCACATTGATTCAGAGTACCTAAACAGTGGTTGTTGCTTTGAAGGCCTAGTGCTGTATTGTTAAGCATTCATTCACCCCAATTGTCATGTTTTTATTTTAAGTCGGGGATACTATCAGGTGGACGAAAATGATGTAAATCATAATTGAATCATGAGTCAGAAAATCATAGTCCTCTATTTGATAATGATGTTTTGCAAAACTGTTTTCAAAACATACAGTGCAAAGGTTTAATGAAAAAGAGTCATTTTATTGAGATAGAATTTGGTAAGAGAGTTGAATTTCTTCTTTGGTATAAATTCCCGCGTTTTATTATGGGAAGTTTGCCTTATAAGAAACTCATAAGGGATAGATTTTTTCTCTGCTACACATTCCCGCGTTTTATTATGGGATAAGTATCTTAAAGAAAATTTTGTATCATGCTCTTAAATGATAAATCTTTAGAACCGACAAAACTCTTTTACTAAAAGTGCTTTAATGCAATCGTTTACCATTCCTTCTTATATTTTTCCTTCTCTTTGAGATGAAAAATATATTTTGGAATGTTAAAGTGATTATCTTTTAATCTTAATTGATTCTTTCCGATGAGCCCCCAAAGGCTTTAGAAGCTGGCCAAACACTGATTCATCCACTTCCATATATTAACCCTCGGAGATATAAGGAACTTATGTTAATTAGAGGTTGATAAGGGAGAAACTGCACTTGATGCAGCAAATAAGGATGAAGTCGGAAGTGAACCCACAACTCTACCTTTAGAGAAGTAAAGTAGTATATAACTGAGATAACTGTAAGCTCATCTGTATCTTCTCAAAAGGATGCAGAGCTGAAAAGGCAATAAAACTGTCTCTGGAATCATTCTCTCAATAGGGTGAGTCCATTGAAATTCGTTCGTCAGCCAGAGCATCTTGTAATGAGTCAAGCACACCACTGGTAATCACGATGATGGTAAGCCTAAATAGATAAATTCTAGGAATACATTGCAAGGCGTGCACAGTGAGAGGTATAGGCATTTAGAGGAGATACAGACTCTAGCCATACATTACATTGTCCAAGGTATCTACCTCAAACAGAAGTTAATCTTCTGCATCCCGAAAGGGAGATCTCTTGTTCAGATTTATCTGTGCTTGAGAGGCAACTGCTTGGCAAGAATTCTTCGGATGAGTCAAGTAGGGTATTTTATACAAAATTCCCGTCACCGGGTTACAAGGAAAACGTAGGCTCTAATTTTCCATTCATTACATTGCCTACTATGTCGCCCCTCCTGGAAGGAACATTTCCAGATCCTGAAAAGGAATGTCCACCTCCCGTTTACGGAGAAGGTGTGAGGCAACTTGATAGAACAAGGCAGGATTCCCTAATAGATTTTAAAATCTTGGGATAACCCATCTCAAAGAGGTGAGGCTCCACTAGACAGTGATTTAGCAATTACTATTGAGTCTGGTGCTGAGACATTGCTTATGCATGATAGATCAAAAACACCTTGACGAGGCAATTCTCCACTTGATAGTGATTCAGTTCATTCTGATGAATCAGTTGTTGGGAATATAATTGAATTGACGGATTTCACTTGCATGTACAAAAGGCTATATTTCAAATGCAGAGTGAAAGTAAGGGAGAGAAACACATAAGTGAAAGTGAGGGAGAGATACACTTGAGTGAGAGATATGGAGAGAAAGAGTGAAACACTTCAAAGTGCTCGACACTTAAGTGTAAACACCAACAGAACGTAGTAGAAGTGAGGAAACCATAGACCAAACACTTACCCTTGCTACTTGCTACTTCTGAAATAAAAGCTACTATGTTTTCCCGATCAATGACAGATGAGAACCTTCTTTGGAAGACAAGCCATTTGAAAGATCATGGGCCATTAGAGGATTCCTCAACTAAGGGGGAGAATTTAGTAAGAAAAAGGAGAAAACGAGAAGGTCTTAGTCTTATATTCGTATCCTTATGGGAGAAGTTAATATCCTTAGGGGGAGAATTTAGACAAGAAAAAGAAGAAAAATCACATTCTCAGGGGGAGAACATTACTTGAGCTATGTTCAATGTTTTTTTTGAAGAAGTTCCTAGGAATTTTAATTCTTATGAAGCTCTGTTCATGATAAGTTCTTTAAGTTCAACTATGAAGGATTTTGAAGCAGAGAAAGCTCAAACACAGACATAAATGAAGATGATACAACTTGAATATCAGTTCAGTGCTAGAGGAACAAACATCTTTCTTTTCAGTTACACAAGAATTCTGGAAATGCAGAATCTGATCTAGAAAAACCTGTAGCATTATTTACAAGTCTCGGACGATTACTTTTTCTAGTTGTTAGTTGAGTTATCCTCTCTATGGGATTTGTTTGCTAAGTTTAACAATCAAATAGGGGGAGATTGTTGGTGAGATTACGAAGTCGTATGAATAGTAATCGTGATAACTCAACACTAGAACATGACAGGTAAATAATACTACGCCTACACAGAAATCAATACAGAAAGAAATGAAGACAAGGCAAATACAGTGAATCAAGACATTAGAAGAAGTTTTGAAGTCTACTAAAGGTCACTGAAAGAAGTTCCTTAATATGTTCAAGCGTCGGTGAAGAATAATGTGTAAAGACTTTCAGGGTTTCAGAAGTGTTGAAGATTCAGTATAGAAGTGCCACTAGAAGATTTCAGTGTACCAGCATTGATTGAAGATAGACAGTGTTCGAAGCATAAGAATCTAGAAGAATTGAAGACATGGTAAAGACAAAGGATTAAGAAGACAACTGCAGTCTTGGATTTATACTCACTGAAAGAAGTTCATTTATATGTTCAAGCGTCAGTGAAGAACAGAGAATGAAGTATTCAAGATTGTGGTAATAATGGAGACGTTGTCTAAGTACCAGAAAAGATTCCAGTGAAGTTACAGTTTTTATTGATAGTCAGTGTTCAAAGCAATGAAGTTACTGCAAACTTAACAATGTAAGTAAAGCTATGGTCTATTATGAGTTGTGGAGCTTCATCCTTTGAATGTAAAAAGAAAACCCATGTGAATCTTGTAAAATCATCAACAATAACAAGAGTATATTTCTTTTTGTTAATTGACATCACATTTACTAGACCAAATAAATCAAGATGCAATAAATAAAAGGGTTCAGAAATGGTGTTAATTGTCTTGCTCTTAAAGGATGTTTTCCTTTGCTTTCCAAGTTGACATGCTTCACAAAGTCCATTTTGCACAAAATCAACATTTGGTAATCCTCTCACAAGATTCTGTTTTACCAACTTATTGAGTGTTTTAAAGTTGATGTGTGAGAGTTTCTTGTGTCATTTCCAGCTTTCTTCAGTTAAGGCCTTGCTATATAGACATGTGACTTCATTGTAAATGCAATCATCCAAGATGGCTTCATATATGTTACCATGTCTGTGACCTTTGAAAACAAAAATGCATGTTTCTTTGTGAGTCACAAGACACTCCTTGTTGTCAAAGCCAGAATGGTAACCTTTATCTCCAAGTTGACTTATGCTTATTAAGTTGTGTTTTAAGCCATCAACTAGAGCTACTTATTCAATGATGACATTTTCAAGTACAATCTTGCCATATCCCAGTGTTTGTCCTTTGTTTCCATCTCCAAAGAATACTTCTGGGCCAGCCATTTCCACAAAGTCTATAAGCAGGGATTTCTTTCCAATCATGTGTCCTGAGCATCCACTATCCAGGATTAGGGTTACTTTCTTTACTCTGGTTCCCTACATACATAAAGAAACTAGTTAGATATTTTGGGGACCCAAACTGTTTTGGATCCTTTTCTACTAACTTTAGATGAAACAGGTTCAATATTTTTCACTTTTGGTTTACCTGTCTCCTTTGTTGCTATAGACTCTGATGGAGTCTTAACAGTGTCATACCAACTCTTATCAATAGAAGATTTTATCTCATCAAAATTGTAATACAAATCATGATAGTCCCTATACATATAAATAGAATGAAATATGTTACCACAGTGATAACAGGACTTCTGTGGAATGTAGTGACTTTTCAGAGTCTGTGAAGGACTAGACTCTGATTTCTTCTCAATTTTTGATTTACAGTCTATAGCTAAATGGTTGTGGTTGCCACATCTATAAAACTTCTTTCTAGGAGAATTAGGATCCTTTTGATAATTATTGGCCTTATTAATGCCTTCCTTACCATTCCCATTTCTCCTAGTTTTGGTAGACTCTAATAAGTTCTCTAACCTTTCCATTAACCTAGACTTAGACAAGTGCCCTATGTTAAGGTTTTTCTTAGACTTATTTACTCCTGTTTCATCTATCTTATTGTCAACAACAGGGGGACTATTGACAGATGAGTTTGTGGTTTCAGTCTTTTTCTTTAGGGGTCACACACTTAACAGGAACAAAGGTACTTTTGTATTTAGTCTTATTAACTTGGCTAGCTTCTATTATGTTATCATTCTCAACAATAGGTCTTTTGCCTTGACTCTTGTCATAGCCTTGACCAGCAGTTTGACACACATTTTGATTATTGAGAATTTCCTGAACTTTTCTACCAGAGTCTGTCCAGACTCTAAACTTAAGTCTTTCTTCTTCTAGTTCTTTCTTAACATAGTCATAGACTTTCAAGATCTCCGTGTAGTTATGACTATATTTCTTAGAATCCTTTTTGTATTGTTCCATTAATGTTAACTCAGACTCTAAATGATCATTCCTGTTTGTTAAGGTTAAATTTTTCTCTCTTAACCTTTCACTTTCACTAGTGAGAGACCTACAGTTTGTCATTATTTTATTAACCTCACTTTGCACAATTTGTATACCACTAGAGTCTAAATTAAGTAAGGATTCAGGAGTGAAGATTGATACCTGAGTTTTAGGAGATGAGGGTTCTTTGGGGGATTGTGATTTTCTTGAGGAGGATGCCATCAATGCTAAATTTTCATAATCAATTTCATCCTCTAAGCTTGAATCTGCCCAATCCTTTCCTGTTGATAGATGTGCTTTCCCCTTTCCTTGACTATTTAACTTTCTGTATTCACTAGCAAAGTGCCCCAATATTCCACAGTTGAAACACTTGACCTTTGCTTTGTCAAGTTTGATTATAGTGCTCTTGATCTTCTCAACCTTCTCATCTTCCTTCTTGAATGATGGCCTCTTGCTAAATTTACCAATTCTTTTGTTAAATTTTATTCTTTTGAAATTTTTAAAAAACATAGCCATCATTTGACTTAGATCAATCTCTTCATCAGAATCAGAGTCTGTATCATTAGACTCTGACTCCACAATAGCTTTACCCTTCTTCCTTGAATCCTTGATTCTAGATTCTATGGGTTGTTCCTGTTATTCTTTATCAGACTCCATTAAGAGTGCCACAGATTTTGTCTTCACAGATTTCTTATTCTTCCTCTATTGCATCTCTAAATCATATGTCTTGAGTCTTCCATACAATTCTTTTAGAGTTATGTCATCCAAATCTCTAGCTTCCCTTATGGATGTAGTCTTATTGTCCCACTCTTCAGGAAGTGCTTTCAGAAACTTGGTGTTTGTATCTTCAGAATCATAAACCTTACCAAGCATAGCCATCTCATTCGGGAGTATCATACATCTCAGTAATAGATTATCCATATTTAGCTTCAAAATACTCATACTCTTGAATTAGCAAAGACCTTACATTCTTCTTGACATCTTTAGTCCATTGACAGTGCACTTCAAGTATTGTCCACATCTCCTTATCAGTTTGGCATGATATGACATAGTTTGTAAGAATAGAATCCAAACTGTTAAAGAGAATGTTTTTGACTTTTGCCTCCTTAAGGACATTCTCCTTGTCCTCTCTTGTCCATTCAACCTTTGATTTTTCAATGAAGTGTTCTTCAGTTACTTTACCTTCTTCAATGATTTGAGGAACAAGCTTTAAGGGCACATAGGGTCCTTCATGAATCCTTTCAAGATAGTCAGGGTCTGTAGCTTCCAGATGGTGCATCAACTTAACCTTCCAGTGGGTGAACTCGTTTCTCTTAAGCATAGGAATCTTAGGATTGCCATCTTTGTTTCCAGACATCTTTGATCGATTTTAAACTTTAAGCTCTAATACCAATTGTTTTCCCAGTTGCACAAGTAGAAGGGAGGGTTGAATACTTGTGTGCCTTTTCTGCCTGATTTAAAACCAACTCACAATGAATTAACAAATATGAAATAAGAAAAAAGATCAAACACAAAGATATGAATAAATACTGTTTGTATTATTGATTTGTAAATACAAACTCTCCTAGGGTGTACACAAACCCTAGAAGCTTCTATGTGTTTTTCACAGCAACTCTCTCTATCTCTATGCTCTCACAAAAAATGACTAAGACTTATTGTGCTTCAACACCTTTACAATTAGGTTACATAGAGTTTATATAGATAGGTGCCTATCAACTAATAACAGAAAGACAAATTATAAAAAGAATATAATTCCTAATTATTAGTTGACAGTTTCCTTATGAAATTCCCTTTCCTTCTCATAGCATATATGCAATATATTTGTATTGATCTTCGAAGACTTTCCATTCCTGTGATCATCTTCCAAATATAACTTCAACTGTATAGACTCTGGAATCTTCAGACTCTGACAAATTATAGACTCTGATGATATATAGACTCTGATAATTTGTAAACTCTGTCAGATCATAGACTCTGATAGTCTATAGACTCTAATCACCTTCCAGACTCTGATCTTCATGCAGACTCTGGTTTCACTTTCTACAAAAATTCTTCTAAGTACAAGAACAATGAATGTTGACCATCTAGACTCTGATTATACATTTCAGAGACTAGAAGGACTTATTAAAAATAGACTATGCTAGACCCTTTTCTAGTATTTTGTACATCATCAAATGAATATATTCCTAACAGACACACATGGTATCGAATAACTATTTTATAGTTTCTGCATAATTCGCAAATGGTTTTTGCAACTAATAACCAAGATAACTTTGTTTTTCACTTGATAAGTTTTTTTTAATCCATATAATCTAGCACAATCGCCATGGATATAGCAATAAGTTGCAGAGAGTTGTAAAGAAAAGTACCGTGAAGAAGAAGATAGATAGAACAATAGTAGAAATGTATTTCACAATAGAGATAAAGTTCACACACCAAAACACAGTACAAATTAGTTATTTATACTAGTAATAGACACACTTAATTTACAACTGTCATCTAACAAACTTAAGCTAACGTGGCACTATGACTAACAGCTGTCAATGTGCAGGTGCAGGTGATAAACCAATATCCCCCCTCAAGTTGGAGGATGGAGACGGAACATGAGACATCCCCAACTTGCAAAGTAGATCATGAAACTGAGAAGATGGAGCAACCTTGGTGAACACATCAGATAGCTGAGACTTACTATAGAGATAAATTACCTGAATCAACCCTTCCAACACTTTGTCGCGAGTGAAGTGACAATCAAGTTCAATGTGTTTAGTACGTTCGTGGAAAACGGGATTCTTGGCAACATACAAAGCTGATTGATTATCACAATGCATGACAATAGGCTTGAGGTTGTAAACATTAAGTTCTTCCAACAAACGAACAACCCAAGTAACCTCAGCAGCTGCAGAAGCCATGGCACGATACTCCGCCTCTGCAGATGATTTAGAAACAGTGCTCTGTTTCTTGGATTTCCAGGTGATAGGGGATTGACCAAATAAAAATATATAACCAGTAATAGAACGCCTAAAGTCAACACATGAAGCCCAATCGGTATTAGAAAAAGCTTACAGGCGAAGATGATCAGAAGCACGCAAGAGAATACCCTGAGTGATAGTAGATGCCACATATCGCAATGTATGATGAAGAGCATCAAAATGAGAAGTCCTATTAGCATTCATGAATTGGCTGAGTGCTTGAAGAGTGTAAGATAAATCAGGTCTGGTGTTGGTAAGATATTTAAGCTTACCAACCAAAGATCTATTGAGCTCAGGGTTAGATAATATTTCACCATCAGACTTGCAAAGTTTGAGATGAAGAGGCAATGAAGTACAAGCTTTAGAATGAACATCAAGCCCAGAGTTAATTAAAAGTTCCCTGGAAAATTTCTGTTGGGAAAGAACAATACCATCAGGACTGTAAGTCACCTCAATATCAAGGAAAAAATGAAGTAGACCAAGATCTTTGATGCCAAACTTTGTGTCCAAATGAACCTTAAGTGCTTCAATAACAGCACTATCATCTCATATGAGAATAACATCATCCACATAAACAGCAGCAATGCATATCATACCCATGTGTCGTTTAACAAACAAACTGTAGTAATTCTTAGATTTTACAAATCCTTGATAAAGGATCTCCTCAACCAACTTGGTATGCCATTCCCTAGAGGCTTGCTTCAAGCCATATATATATTTTTGAAGTAGACAAACAAGATTTAAAGGATTGGGAATACCTTCAGGAACTTTCGTATAGACTACCTCATTTAAATTACCATGTAAAAAAGCATTGTTAACATCAAGTTGATGTAACAACCACTTTTTATTGGCTGCTAAGGCAATAAGTGTTCGAACAGTACTCATTTTAACAACGAGAGAGAAGGTCTCCTCATAGTCCACACCATACTTCTGGTTAAAGCCTTTTGTAACTAACCGAGCTTTACAACATTCTAAACTACCATCATATTTTAGTTTTACCTTGTATACCCATTTAGAACCAATGGGTTTCTTGCTTGTAGGGAGAGGAACCAAATCTCAGGTATGATTGGCATGTAATGCTTTAAGTTCAGTTTCCATAGCAGCAATCCATAGTGGATGAGTAAAAGCCTCTGCATAACTTGAAGGTTCAGATATGGTACACTTAGCAAACTCTGAAGAGGGAGTTTGAACAAGGTTGCACCAATGAACTTGTGTGGAGGCAATGACATTGATAAGAAGTAAGATAAGAAGGTGGTTTATGAACCCTGGTAGATTTCCTTACTGGTTCAGGGAAAACAGGAGGATGAATACCAGTACTCATATCATGTACCAAAGAAACAACATCACTAGAAGGTGGAGTAGCACTAGAAGGTAGAGTAGAAGAAAATGGAGGAGTATTACACTGAGTATTATCACTAGAGTCATCTGCAGATGCAGAAATAGACTCTATAACATCAGAATAACAAGGAGAATTGAGAGCAGGTACATAAATGTCTGCAGGAAACAAAGTTGGTTGAGTGTGGGTATGAAATGGAAAATGGGATTCATGAAAGGTAACATCCCTTGAAACAAACAAATGTTGATTAGCATAATCCAACACCTTATATCCTTTTTGAGTACTGACATAATATCCCATAAATACACAAGCAATTGCTTTGAGGTCAAACTTCCCCTATGTTCAGGAGTAGTGGAAGAAAAACATAAACAGCCAAAAACCTTTAAATGATCAAAAGAAGGCTTTAAACCATGCAATTTGAAATATGGAGTATCATTGTTAATACTTTGAAGTGGGGTTCTGTTAATAAAGTAAGTGGCACATAAAATACACTCACTCCAAAACTTGGCAGGGACTTTAGATTAAAAAAAACAAGGGTCTGGCAGATTCAAGTAAATGCCTATGTTTCCTCTCCATGACACCATTCTGTTGTGGAGTATGACTACAACTGGTTTGATGAAGAATACCTCTTTGTTGATAAACTTCTTTCATAAAAACTTGGCCCAATTCAGGTGCATTATCTGACCTCACAACAGCAACTTTAGTCTTGTATTGAGTTTCAACATGATTAAAGAAATCCACCAAAACTTTGACATAATCAGTTATATTTTTAATGAGATGAACCCAAGTAAATCTGCTAAAATCATCAACAATAGTAATGAATTGATTGCAACCAACATGAGATTTAACCTTGTAAGGCCCCATACATCAACATGTATCATTTAAAAAGGACTTAAAGTCCTTATACTACTGTGAGGAAAAGAACTTCTAGTGTGTTTAGCTAATGGACATATCTGAGAAACAAGCTCATGTGAAGGATTCTTTAATCCTGACAAATATGGAAACAACTTCATCTTGCTGAATGGCACATGTCCAAGCCTCAAGTGCCAAATGCTGAGATTTTCCCTTGTGCTGAGGAAGCTGGTCTTGCAAACTAAATCCAGATGTCCTGAAGTACTATAGAGTCCCCCTTTCAATCTACCAAGAAGAGTTTGATTCCCTTTCTGCAAAAGGTCCTGCAACACACAAGTGTTATCATTGAAAATTACTGTGCACTTCATGTCTTTGCACAACTTCTGAACTGAAAGCAAATTATAGTGGAAATTAGGAACATGAAGAACATCATGTATGATCATATTCTCATTCAACTGCACAGAACCAGTATGCATTATTCAAACTTGCCTTCCATCAGGGACCATAATAAACTCATTAACACCAGTTACAGGTTTATAGGTGAGAAATAAACTCAAATATGAGCATATGTGGTCAGTGGCACCACTGTCAATTAACTAATCAGATGTAGAAATAGTATTAGCCAATAAGCAGACCTTACCAGCCAATTAGGCATGTTCAGAACTATTTTGAGACTGAGAACCATTAGTCTGTGAATGTGTTAAAAATTTCCATCAATTATTGATAATGAGCTAAATAGATGAGACTGGAATTCTCAGATTTAGGCTCAGCCTGATCAGTATGAGATACAACAACAATTTTTCTCTCTTTGAAACCTTTAAAATTGGGAGGATAACCATATATTTTAAAGCATGTTTCAATACTATGTCTGGAGATTTTGCAATGAGTGCAAAAGTAATTAGCTCATTTCTTAACTCCACTAGAATTTGCATTCCCTCTGTAATTATTATTGCCAGGACTCTGTTTTTGACTTTGAGAATTTGTGTTTCCATCTCTTACATTTCTCTTAAAAGAGTTATCAAATTTTCTGTTATCAGCCACAAATGCCAGAGATTCAGTTTGAGAAGTGATGTTAGAAAGCTCTTGATGCCTTTTTTCTTGTGAGAACATCCTGAAGGCATTAGACAAACTTGGCAATGGCTGCTGCATTAATATATTTGCCCTAACAGTGGCATATCTTTCATTGAGCTTCATCATGAACTGAATCAGACGATGATCCTGCTGCATCTGAATGACTTTTTGAGTAATATTACATGTGCACTTGTTGCAGGTACAACAAGGAAGTGGACTAGAATCATTCATCGCATCCCACACAGTCTTTATCTCAGTGAAAAACTCTGAAAGACTCTTAGATCCTTGATTTAGATCCGATAACTGCTGCTCAAGTGAATATACTTGAGTCATAGAAGCATAACTAAACCTCTCCTCTAAATCAAGCCAAATTTCTCCTGTAGTTTTGAAGAACAACACACTCTTCAATATTGCATCATCCAGATTACACAACTACCATGAACACACCAAGTCGTTACACCTCTCCCAAGCTTTGTACTCTTTAGATCTAGAATCAGGATTAACCACAATTCCATCAACAAACCCTAGTTTGTTCTTAGCTGATAAACTAAGCATTATTGATCTTTTCCAATTGTTAAAATCATTGCCATTAAATTTGACTGATACTAACTGTGTCGTGTTAGCATCTGAAGGGTGTATATAGTACACACTTGTTACATCTTAATTCGACGGCACAACATTCCTATTCCAAACATTACCAACACTAGGAGCAAAACTATCAACCATTTCAATACAGATATGATTCAACTTAGTGTAAATCGAGAAAATCAATGCAGATCGTAAACAACACAATCAAACTACAGGTTACAGATGAAGATCCACGACAAATCCAATTGATACAGTATGAACAACAATCATAAAAGATCAAATCGATACTCTACTTCATGAAATAATATCGTAGCTCATACTTCATAGTTGTATAAACACAGAGATTACGATTTTATCGTGATTTAACTTGAAGCTGTTGTATCGTTGTTTAGATATCGTATAGAATGTGTGAATCAATCTCGCTACTTGTAAAAGACGCAACCCGGCTCTGATACCATGTTAATCCATAAAATCTAGCACAATCGCCATGGATATAGCAATAAGTTGCAGAGAGTTGTAAAGAAAAGTAACGTGAAGAAGAAGATAGAACGTGAAGAAGAAGATATAGAGAACAATAGTAGAAATGTATTTCACAATAGAGATAAAGTTCACACATCAAAACACAGTACATATCAATGGTTTCCCATATTTTCTTGGCACTGATGCAGTTGACAATGTTGTTGTACATGACATTGTCAAGTGCTTCTATAATGATAAATTGCAAGCAGTCATCCAGAGATACTTTTTCTCTTTCAGTTTCATTGTACTCTGAAACATTTTTAGGAACCCAGTAGGCTGGTATTATTTCACCATCTACTGTAGTTTCAGGTACATATGTTTGAGGAATAAAAGAACTATTTTCCAAAATTCTAGGGTAAAGTGGGTTGGCTGTTTTTATGAATAACATAATTTTTCTTTTCCAAAGATTGTAGTGTTCTTTGTCAAAGGTGGGTATTTTTTATGCTGCTTACCTTCTGTGCACTCATGTTTTAGATCTTTTCAGGTTATGTATATCTAACCTACTGCTCTGAAACTAGTTGTTAAATAGTATGAGTGTTGCAGAAGGGGGGGATGAATGCAACTTGATAAATTATCACTTATCTTGCTAAGAACAAACAAGTAGTAATAATATCAAGTCAGAAATACAAACAACAGTAAACAAATAAATGAAGAAAGGTGTTTAACTTGAAAAATTAATTTTATTAATTTTTGTTTGCTACAACTGACTAGAAAATGTTTCCAGCTTCAATAGATACAATAACAAAGAACTCGCTAGTGTTTCTATGCTTGAAAAAAGTTAAGTTCAGTTGCATAAGGGAAAGTGTTTGTGAGATATTTGTATTTATGCTAAAACATATATCCCACTTACAAGTGTACTTTCCCTTGTTCCTAGGACAAAGCTTAAAATAGAAACTTCACTTTTTCTATTCAAATTTGTCTTCATTCCATTTGTAGATAAAGTTGTTCTGAGATGTACAGACATTCTTGACTCCTTCAACATGCTTTATATTTTTGCTTGTCTTCTCCCAAGTTGCAGTAGTAGGCTTGACAGACTAGATAGTAATGTCAAAATCAATCCTTCAATTTTCACTACCTAGTCTGCTACTTTAAACAGACTGTCAGCTTCACCAAAAGGTTACTGTCAACCTTTAGCTTCTCTTTGGTGACAGTATCTTTGACTCCGCATACTTTACTATCAAACTTGACAGTCTTCTAAAACATATTATCGTCCAAAGCTACTGTCAACTATCCCCGCCAATGTTGCTGTCAACTATCCCCACCAATGTTACTGTCAGTAAAACTTGTTGTCTTCGATTCTTCAATCTCCACCAAGTTTACTGTCAAGGAAATAGTTGATATCAGTAAAACTTGTTGTCTTCGAATCTTCATTCTCCGCCAAGTTTACTGTCAAGGGAATAGTTGATGTCATCTGTTTTAAATGTGCTGTCACTTGAATATGTTCTCATAGGCTTCAGTTTGCAGAATGTTATTGTCAATGGTTTGATCCATGTTGTGCATGAACACTTTGTGAACTTCTACATCATAGATCATGTTATTACATTTTTACAAGACAGTAATTATTGATGTTAGGTCCAAAATCATCATAGAAGGGGGGGGGGGGGGTTGAATATGATATGGTAGATTTTTTGTTTTAATAGCGGATTATGTTTTTGTGTTTAAGAGATATGAACTTGACAGTACTTGAAACACAAAGTTCGGGGAAATAACAATATATTATTAAATCCCTGAGGTGCTACAATTCTAATCAGTAGATTAGCTGTAATTGGTTCAAAACAATATTACAACACAGATACAGTTGGGTGAAATAAATGTATGGCTTTAATGGAGCTTCCCGTCTGTATGTATTGAATGCTGAAGATGATCACCTCTGTTTAATTCATTCGAATTAAACCCATATATAATTGTAGGCTTTTTGGAAATTGAATTCCCACAATTGTTCAAGTCCTTTGTTGCGCCTGTAGAGTGGTAGTGGTGTGTAGGCGCCACAAAACGGTTTGTTACGCCTTTAAATGTTTGCTGCGCCAAGTGAACTTTATTGCGCCTTGTTATTTTGTTGCGCCTACACTCTTGTTGCAGTGTGTAGGCGCCACAAAATCCCTTAGAATAATTGATGTGCCTCCAAGTAGACTTGTTGCGCCTATAAACCCTTTGTTGCGCCTTCACACTGTTTGTAGTGTGTAGGCGCCACAAACACTACACTTGAACTTGTGGCGCCACAACATGCTTTGTTGCGCCTGCACTCTCATTCCCTTGTGCAGGCACCACAAACTTCTTGACTTAGGATAATCTTGAGCTTTTAACTTGTTTTGTTGATCCTAAGTAATGTTTGTTGCGCTTCACACATTGTTCCTCCTGTGTAGGAACCACCAATTGTAGTATTACTTGCCTTGTCATATTTCTTGAATTCTTGGAATAATTACTACTTGGATTCCACTCTTCTGCTTTGATCAACTGATTTTCTTCTGATTAATCAGAGACAATTATTTTCTAGTTGTGCTGACGCTTGGTGCACTGGTCTGGTTCACAAACGACTAACACTGAATTAAATTCCCTTGACTTCTGTTCTGTTTCAGTTGACTAACTTTGGACTGTTTCATTGCTTCTGGTCACTGAAACCCTTTGACAACTATACTTGAATCATTGCACTGTCTTTAGTCTGAAATCTACTGAACACTCATTTGTTGCTGAGGCCTGAACATAGTAATGAACTTCTCTCGCTGTCGTTCAGTAAACCTTACATCTTGAGAGCTCTGCAGCGATGTATGTATCACTTATGTGTGCATGTCCTTCTGGATTTCAGTGCTGCATATTAGTATTATTTTATCTGTCTTTGTTTCTTAGTTGAGTTATCGTTATCACTATTACATACTACGTTACATTATGCCTTACAATTGAGACTTACTGTCACATATTTAGCTTTTATACATACTGTTACAAGTGACAACTAAACATACTGTCAATATGCATATGACAGTACATTTTACTTAGTTAATTTCTAATTAATCTAAGTATAGTATAGTTGATTACAATGTTAACACCACAATCCCTAACAATCTCCCCCAATTTGTTTTTATGTAAAATAAAGACAAATTCAAAGTAAATTGCAGATGCTAACTCAACTAATAAAAACTGAAGTGTTTGTACAAGAAAATATTCAAGAAAAATTACAAGTACAATTTTATCACAAACTAGGTTCCTCTAGACTGAGCAAATCTTCAACTTTAGTTTGAGCTTCAACTTCACTTCTTTTCTGCAGTCATTCTTCCATACAGACCTTCAAGATCTTTTAGTGCCTGCTTTTCTTCATCTGTCTTTGCATGATCAGAAACACAATCCAAGACTAGCTTCACCATTTTGTAATAAAGATCCTTTAAGTCTTTGTAGGTGTAGTAGTTCTCAGTTGGTCCTTTGGAGATACACAGATATTTCATCCCAAACATGTCTTTGACAAATCTATCTTTTGTAGAAGAGAAAACCTGCTTCACTCTGAGTTTGTCTATGGCTTCATCTTCTTCTTCTCTAGACTCAATAATCTCCCAGACAATCTTTCTTAGATCTCTTTCAAATTCTAGGAATGAACTTGTAGTGAGTCTGAAGATCTTTCTCAAATTTTCATTGTTGAGCACCCTGAAATTGGCAGTCTCCACTTCAATGCTGTCAATAATGTTTCTCAGGGGCCCAAAAAGGACTAGAGAAACATAATTAGGCCTTTTTTAGAATTGATCATTTAACTTTGCATGCTTCATGTCAATCTCAGCCTCTTTTATCCTCTTGGTTATCTTCTCCACCTTTTTCTTTGCAGCTTCCACTTCACTTTCGAACTTCTTCCTTCTCTCCTTTTCTTTTTTTATCTTAGAGTCACAAATATTTAGTGCTCTATTCTTTAGATCAAATATCTCAAAGTTGGTGATATTGAGGAGTTCCTTCTTGATTAATTCAGTGATTTAAGGATCATTCTCAGCCAATTTCTTCAATTCCTCAAAAGTGATTTCCTCAACAAATCCACCAGAGTTATAGAAAATTATCCCGTCAGGGTTCCTGAGAAGACATTGTTGAGTCATCTCATACTCAACCTTCCTTTCAAATTCCTTCTTCTTCTTGGCTTGAATTATCATCAGAACATTTGACATGAGACTTCTCTCCTCAGGATAATGATACTCTTCTAACTGCTTCACCAACTTTTCAAGGAGCTCTAAATTCTTTTCTTGCAAGGAGTTCATACTCCAAAACTCCTTGATCCCATCTTCATTTGCAAACATCACCCCATCTGAGTATACTATAGTCCCAGGTTCTTCAGCATCTGTAAAATCCAAGGGGTGAGGTTTGAAAGAATCCATTAATTCCAAGAATTTTCCAATCAGAATTCCCCTGAACACTTGAGTCCTAATATCTAAGCCCTTTGTGATTTGAAGCATCCTTCTCACCATAAAATAAGTGGTTTCCTTCAATTCATTTCCCAAGGCTTCAACTTCACCATTGGCATAGTAAACATTTATTCTTCTCAAGGAGTTTAACTCAGTCCATTCAACAACAACTTTAGAGATTAATTATGCCTTTGACTCATCCATGTTGTTGATGGTGGGTCTCCTAACATCAAGACATTCTTCATGCATAAGTTCAGACATTAGCTTCCAATTCTTTCTGTTAGGCTTCCTGCTTGAATGAGTCTTAGGTCTTTCAGCCCTTGCCTTCATGTATTTCTTGGATATAGAAATTTTATTTTATAGTAACTCTTCCCTCACTTCTTTTGACAGTGACTTTGAAGTTACTGTCAATACAGGCTTGACAGTAGGTTCCATGACAGTAGGTTATCCCTTATCACTCCTGACAGCATCATTCTTGTCATTTTCAAAACCAAGAATCACAGTTTTCAAAACCTTCCCTTCAATCCCACCAACTAACTTCTCATCTTCTTCATCCTTATTCCCAGTTCCAGAGGTCCCTGCATCACCATCATTGTTGTTGGACTTAGAACTACTTGCACCATCCTCAGGCTTTTCATCATCATTGTCTCCATCTCTTTTCTCCTGAGTCTTCTTCACATTCTTCCTTGACTTCAATTCTTCCAGCCTTCTCAATTCCTCATCCAACACCCTTAATACCTCAACTCTTTATTCATTTATATATAGGAATCTGCTTGAAGTAGTCAAAAGCTTCTTTTACAGACCTTAGCCTGCACATACTTACCCTTTCAAGATTCATAGACCTATATTTGCCATCTGTAGAGCTATTGAATTTTATGCCCAAGGTATCATGAGTTATTTCTGGTAACTTCTCAATTATCAGCTTCTGTAGTGTCCTCTTCAGATTTTCATTTAGCCATAACTTGTCTGTCTTGATTTTAAGTTTGATGGCTTCTATCACTGCAATTTAAGAAGGGTTTCGGGCATGAAAATGCAGCGGATATAACGTAAAAACAATAAAATTTGAAACCCTATCGCAGGATCCATGTATAACGTTAGATGATTATGGTAAAAAAATATGTACCTTAACGAAGCTTTACGTATGCTGTTTAATGGAGGTCCAGAATCGGTGAATCACAGCAGCCCTTTGTTGCAAAGATCTGCTCTCCAAAGAAGTCCACACGAACGCCCGATCGTCCAACGATCAACGGAGTCGGTACTAGCCGAATAACACACCTCTCTCTCTCTCTCTTTTTCTAGCCTCTCTTGATGTTGAGCAGCTAGGGTAGTTTTTTTAAAAATGAAATATGTTCTGTAACCCTAATATTATACATCATTATGTATATATAGGGGAGAGAGAGAGAGATTTAGGCTTAACCTAATTTCATTTTAGGCTTCATGTAAAACCAAAACTGATTGGGTTATTATCATTATTATTAAATCTGAATTCTAATATAATTAATCAAGTCCTACTTAATTAATTCAATAATTAAATTCGAACTAATAATAATATATCTAAATTCTTATTAAATCCGAATTCTAATATAATTAATCAAGTCCCACTTAATTAATTCAATAATTAAATTTGAAATAATAATAATAAAATATCTAAATTTATAATTTAAATAAAGCTCCGTTTTGACGTTCTTTGTGTGTGACCCTTTAGGTTATTATTACGTTGGCAATAATTTTATTATCTAATAATAAAATTATAAACAATGAGCGACATCTAGTAATACATCATTGTTACCGAAGTAACAATAATAATTGGTGATTCAATTAAACCTTTCGTGAATAATGTGCAATGTAATATAATCCCTTTAACCTTATATTATAGATCAAACTCGAGGCATGTATAGTGTCATCCTCTTCAACGTTTAATCTTGGTTTCCTTGATCAATGAGTAGACTATTTAAACAAATCAATATTTGAGCATGGCCATGCATTTCATAGTCTCACTCAATCAAGAGGCCAATAATATCACTCCTAAATTCGAAGGGTTAAATCATATATCTATCATTCATATTCCTCATATGATTCATAGCATACCCAATGTCCACCTTTATCATTACCCGGTTAAAGGTAACTTTTAGTGTAATTAAAGTATATTAATTCTCGTATATAAATATAAAGATTTCAAGTCAGAGGATCATTACATCATTATCACATTGAGATTTCTTATGACACCTATTAACATGTAGAATCTCATGGCGAGTCTTTCCAGTGTCATGTATTGATACATACACATATATTCTTGACTTTAGTATCACCATACATATGACCTATGAGATGTGGTCATCTGTCAACAAACATACTAGTCTTATTGCATTATTATTGTCCTTAAATAATAATAATACTTGACTAGGGAATTTTAGGAATAAAATACTATTCATATAATCTCATTTTTAAGTCATATACTTAAAGATATATATTACGTATTAATATTCCAAGGACATTTATTATTCTTTCAATTTATAACGCAATAAATAAAGACATAATAAATATTAATTAAATAATCACATAAAACATAATCCTTAATTGTTTTCAATAAAACATTAAAAGTATTGTCTCTAGGACACCAATACTAACAATCTCCCACTTGTACTAGAGCCAATCTCTTATGTATCTAATACTCATGGAAATGGTATGACCTTCGTGCTTCTGCTGCGACAAAGCCTTGGTCAGTGGATCTGCAATGTTATCATTTGTATGCACTTTACATATATGTATATCCCCTCGATTATTAATCTCAAGAAGAAGATGATATCATCTGAGTATATGCTTTGTTCGGGAATGAGACCTTGGTTCCTTAGCCTGTGAAATGGCTCCATTATTATCGCAGTATAAATCTTTCGGATCTGCGACTGAAGGAACCACACCAAGACCTGTAATAAATTTCTGAATCCAAACAGCCTCTTTGGCTGCTTCACAGGCAGCTATATACTCAGCCTCCATTGTAGAATCGGCAACCGTCTCTTGCTTCGAACTTTTCCAGCTTACAGCACCTCCATTTAGACAAAACACAAACCCAGACTGAGAAATCGAATCATCCTTGTCTGTCTGGAAACTAGCGTCGGTGTAAACTTTTACAACCAGCTTTTCTTCTCCTCCATATACCAAGAATTGATCTTTAGTCCTCTTCAAGTACTTAAGAATATTCTTGACTGCTGTCCAGTGACCTTCACCTGGATTAGACTGGTATCTACTCGTCATGCTCAAAGCATACGAGACATCAGGACGAGTACATATCATTGCATACATTATAGAACCAATTGCTGAAGCATATGGAACTTTACTCATACGGTCCTTATCATCCAATGATTTAGGACTGTTATCTTTTGAGATCAATATCCCATGAGACATCGGGACAAATCCCCTTTTAGCATCTTGCATCCCAAATCGATGCAAAACTTTGTCAATGTATGTACTCTGACTTAGGCCGATCATTCTTCTTGATCTATATCTATAGATCCTGATACCTAAAATATAGGTCGCATCGCCTAAGTCTTTCATTAAGAAATTCTTACTCAACCAAGTCTTAACAGCCTGTAAAGAAGGAATGTCATTCCCTATTATTAATATATCATCAACATATAATACTAGGAATGCCACATTGCTCCCACTAACCTTCTTGTAAACACATGGTTCATCTTCATTTTGAATAAACCCAAACTCTTTGATAGTTTCATCAAAACGAATGTTCCATATCCTCGAGGCTTGTTTCAATCCATAAATGGATCGACGTAACTTACATACCTTTCCAGCATCCTTTGGATCAACAAAACCTTCAGGCTGTGTCATATACACATCCACATCTTCTTCAAGGCTCCCATTTAAGAAAACGGTTTTGACATCCATTTTCCAGATTTCATAGTCATGGTAAGCATCTATAGCAAGCAAAATCCTGATGGACTTGACCATAACCACTGGTGAAAAGGTTTCATCATAGTCAATACCATGAATTTGCTTGAAACCTTTTGCCACCAATCGTTCTTTATAGGTCTGTACGTTACCATCCATGTCGGTCTTCTTTTTGAAAACCCATTTGCACCCTATAGGTTTTACCCCTTCAAGTGGATCAACCAAAGTCCATACTTGATTAGTATACATGGATTACATCTCAAATTTCATGGCTTCAAGCCATCTCTTAGATATTGGAGTGTTCATAGCGTCCTAGTACGTGAGACACTCATCTTCATCCATAAGCATCACATCACCATCTTGAGTCAAGAGAAATCCATAATATCTCTCGGGCTCATGGCGAATCCTACCAGACCTACGAACAACCTGTGTTTCTTGAGCAGTATTGTTTTCTTGTACATTCTGCTCAGGTTCCTCCATTGGTTCAATGTTATCATGTGGGTCTCGAATTTCATCAAGATCTATTATCCTCCCACTGTCTTTCTTAGACATCATTTCTCTTTCAAGGAACACTGCTGTTCGAGCAACAAACACTTTGTTCTCTGAAGGATTATAGAAAGAATAACCCTTTGTTTCAATTGGGTATCCCACAAAATTACATTTTTCTGATTTAGGTCCTAGCTTGTCAGAAGTTAGACGTTTCACAAATGCCTCACATCCCCAAATTTTCATAAATGACATGTTATGACGTTTCTCAGCCCATATCTCATACGGAGTCTTCTAAACCGTTTTAGTAGGAACTCAGTTAAGTGTATAAGCAGCCATCTCCAGGGCGTAGCCCCAGAAACTAATTGGAAGATCTGCATGACTCATCATTGATCGCACCATGTCCAACAAAGTACGATTCCTCCTTTCAAAAACTCCATTCCATTGTGGTGTTCCGGGAGGAGTGAGTTGTGATACAATACCACACTCTTTTAATAAACTCTTAAATTCATGGCTTAAGTATTCAGCTCCATTATCAGATCGTAGAGTCTTAATACTTCTGCCAGTTTGCTTTTCTACTTCAGCTTTGTATTTTTTAAACTTTTCAAAAGAATCGGATTTGTTCTTCATAAGATACACATATCCATATCTACTGAAATCATCACTAAACGTGATAAAGTAGTAAAAGCCACCTCTTGCCATAGTACGCATAGGACCACATACATCACTATGTATAAGTTCTAATCATTTAGTGGCCCTTTCACCTTGTCCAGTAAAATGAGCTTTAGTCATTTTTCCAATGAAACAGGGTTCGCATGCTTCGTATGATTCAAAGTCAAACTTATCCAAGTATCCATCCTTATGTAACTTGGAAATGCACTTCTCATTTATATGGCCTAAACGACAGTGCCAGGGGTATGTTTGATTTGAGTCATTTGTTTTAAGACATTTGTTATTCACATTATAGATATGAGTGTCTAAATTAAGAACATATAAACCATTAAATAAACGTGCAACCCCATAGGTAACATTATTCAAAGAAAAGGAACAACTATTGTTCTGAATTGAAAATGCAAAACCTTTCTTGTCCAAACAAGAAACCGAAATAATGTTTCTGTAAATTGCAGGCATGTAAAAACAGTTCTCAAGTTCTAAAATAAGCCCAGTGGGCAATGATAAATAATAAGTCCCTACAGCTAAAGCAGCAACCTTTGCTCTAATGCCAACTCGTAGGTCGACCTCTCATTTAGCCAAAGTCCTACTCCTTTGTAGTTCCTGCACATTTATACAAATGTGAGAACCACATCCAGTATCTAATACCCATAATGTAGAAGTAGACAAATTGACTTCTATAACATAAATACCTGAATCAGAAACTTGACCAACCTTCTTCTTCTTCAGATCCTCCAAATAAACATGATAGTTTCTCTTCCAATGACCTGGTTTACCACAGTAGTGACAATCACCTTTTGCAACAGCGCCCTTAGGCTTTAAAGCCTATTTGGGATTGGCCTTTGGCTTGGGACCAGAAGCAGATCCAATCTTCTTCTTTCCCTTTCATTTGCCTTTCCTATTAGCCTTACCTTTGTTATATACCATCAACATGGCAGCAGGTTCAGCCTTTTTCATGATGGTTTCAGCAGTTCGCAACATGGCCAACAATTCAGTGGATGTTTTGTCTATCTCATTCATATTGTAGTTCATAACAAAATGAGTATAGTTGCGGTTCAAAGATTGTAAGATCAAGTCAATCTGAGCTTCTGGACCAATCGAGAAACCCAAAGTATCAAGATACTCAATATAACCTATCATCTTTAGAACATGTGGTTGAACAGGTTCACGCTCTCCCTATTTGTAAGCATACAGTTCTTTGCTCGTGTCGAACCTTTCTTGACGAGCATGTCCTTCAAACATTCTTTGAAGGTGTTCAATCATCTCATAAGCATCCATATGCTCATGTTGTTTTTGAAGCTCAGCACTCATGGTTGCCAGCATGAGACATGCAACGTCATTCGCATCATCAATATGCTTCTGATAAGCATTTTGCTGAATGCGAGTTGCATTCTCAGCAAGAGGAGCAGGTGAAGGAATTTCAATGTCGTGAAGCTTTCGCTCCTGCCTGAGGACAATCCTCAAATTCCTATTCCAATCAAGGAAGTTAGTTCCTGTCAGCTTGTCATTCTCAAGGGTTGCTCTCACAGAGAAGTTATTTATGTTGTTTGCCATTAAATATCTACAATGTTTAAAATGCATATTAGTTAGTTGCAGAAGTTTAATTATGTTCAAGTGATTATCATATACATTCATAATATATATCTCCCACTATTTTTATCAAATCAATAGCCCTAACTATTAATTCGGAAAGCATTTCATTAAATCTTTCTAGTGAGCCAAGATCCATATTTCATCCATGTTTTAAGATAGCATTGGCTAATACACCCAAAACACGACTATTTAGGTAGACAACATTTGTCGATTATATCAAATATAACTCTTGGATAGTTTGATGGAACAACCCTTTGTACACATTTATCCAATAAATCTCACCAAACTCCATGCCTCTAAACCCACAATCCTATTGTGATGATTTATTTAAGTTAGACCCAACGTTTCATTAAACTAAGTACATTTACTTATCACATTTTCCCATGATTGATAAGAGCACTTCACTTTGGCAAACCCACTCCTTCTCAATCTAGATCTTGATGTGTTTAAAACATTGGAAGGCATCTATATTAACTTAATATTTATTTAAGGATTTATTGTTTAACGATCATGATCCCATCATAAAGAGATTCTCAATTTTTCCTTGATCAAATAATCCATTTCAATATTCGTCAATGGTTTAATTTCCGGATCGTCGGAGAAGTCACAAGCGGTCTCACTTAAAACCCAACTTTCTTACGAATAATAATTCACTTTTGACAAAATCTCTCTATATCAGAAAAAAGAAAATTCATATTCAATACTGTGTTTCATAAACACAAGAATCTCATGATCGTTTGTTTAATTTTAAAATCTTGAATTATTACAGATTTTATCTTTCTTAAGCAGGCATGGCATGGGTGTCGTATCTAATACATACATCATTCTAACGCATACATATCTACATATGCATTCATATACATATATGTATTGTGCGTAAATTAAATGTGTTTGGTTATGGCCCCATCCTCTGTGATATTTCCAAGCTAATGGAAATATCAAGGTCAATCTATGGTGGTTTCAAATACTACATTATTACATGTCTTTATTTTCTTCATTGCTCCATCATCTGGATTGCCTCCTAGCTTCCTTGTTTCCAAGTCTCCATTGAACAATTAAATTAAATGATAAATACATCTATTCTAATGAAATTACAAGAAGAACTCGAGTTACATTCGAGATTAACAATTACAATGAATAAACGACATGCAAGTCGTATTTAAAAACCAAAACCATAAAACAAAACCACTATCATATGGGTCATTGGGCCATAACCATCCACCATGCTATCATATAACACATGTAATATATCTCAGATTATATAAACATATCATATAATCATATATAACAAATTTTGAAATTTCAGAAAATCAAATAAATTTCAGAAAATAATAAATCGCCGTTTTGGGGTCTGTAACGACATCGAATGGCTTACAGACGCCAAGCTGAATTTGGCAGTATTTCTCAGTGACACGATTCCAGTCAGAAAATACATATCGTTTGCGAAAATCGGACACTGGACACAGATTTCAGAAAATCTACAGAAGCCGTTTCAGAATTCGTATCGAATATGATTCCCATAACAAGAACAAACATGTATCATATACATACAGCAATACTGTTAGGAATATATTCATTTGATGATGTACAAAATACTAGAACAGGTTCTAGCTTGGTTTATTTGTAATAAGTCTTTCTAGTCTCTGAAATGTATAATCAGAGTCTAGATAGTAAACATTCATGTTACTTGTACTTAGAAGAATTTCTATAGAAAGTGAAACCAGAGTTTGCATGAAGATCAGAGTCTGGAAGGTGATCGGAGTCTATAGACTATCAGAGTCTATGATCTATCAGAGTCTACATTGATCAGAGTCTGAAGATCATCAGAGTCTGAAGATTTCAGAGTCTATACAATTAAAGGTAAATTTGGAAGAAGATCACAGGAATGGAAAGTCTTCGAAGATCAAGATAAATATATTGCACATATGCTATGGGAAAGAAAGAGAATTCCAGAAGGAAACTGTCAACTAATAATTAGGAATTATATTCCTATTGTAATTTATCTTTCTGTTATTAGTTGATAGACATCTCTCTATATAACTCTATGTAACCTAATTGTAATATGTCGAAGCATAATTGTCTGAGTGAAATTTTGTGAGAACATAGATATAGAGAGAGTTTCTGTGATAAACACAGAGAAGCTGCTAGGGTTTGTGTACACCCTAGGAGAGTTTTGTATTTACAAATCAATAATACAAACAATACTTATTCATATCTTTGTGTTTGAGCTTTGTTCTTAATTTAATTTTAAATCAGGCAGAAAAGACACACAAGTATTCAACCCCCCCTTCTACTTATGCAACTGGGAAAATAATTGGTATCAAAGCCTAACGTTTGAAATCGATCAAAGATGTCTGAAAACAAAGACGACAATTCTAAGATTCCTATGCTTAAGAGAAACGAGTTCACCCACTAGAAGGTTAAGATGCTGCACCATCTGGAAGCAACAAACCCTGACTATCTGGAAAGAATTCATGAAGGACCCTATGTGCCCTTAAAGCTTGTGCCTCAAATCAATGAAGAAGGCAAAGTAACTAAAGAACACTTCATTGAAAAACCAAAGGCTGAATGGACAAAAGAGGACAAGGAGAATGTCCTTATGGAGGCAAAGGTCAAAAACATACTCTTTAACAGTTTGGATTATGTTCTTACAAACTGTGTTATATCATGTCAAACTACTAAGGAGATGTGGACAAAACTTGAAGTGCACTGTCAAGGGACTAAAGATGTCAAGAAGAATGCTAGGTCTTTGCTAATTCAAGAGTAATGAGTATTTTGAAGCAAAATCTGGAGAATCTATTACTGAGATGTATGATAGGTTTACAAAACTCTTGAATGAGATGGCTATGCTTGGTAAGGTTTATGATTCTGAAGATACAAACACCAAGTTTCTGAGAGCACTTTCTGAAGAGTGGGACAATAAGACTACAGCCATAAGGGAAGCTAAAGATTTGGATGAACTAACTCTAGAAGAATTGTATGGCAGACTCAAGACATATGATTTAGAGATGCAACAGAGGAAGAATAAGAAGTCTGTGAGGACAAAATCTGTGGCACTCTTAATGGAGTCTGAAAAAGATCAACAGGAATAACCCACAGAAGCTAGAATCGAGGAATCAAGAAAAAAGGGTAAAGCTGTTGTGGAGTCAGAGTCTACTGACACAGACTCTGATTCTGATGAAGAGATTAATCTAAGTCAAATGATGGCTATGTTTGCTAAAAATTTCAAAAGAATGAAATTTAACAAAAAAACTGGCAAATTTATCAAAAGGCCATCATTCAAGAAGGTTGAGAAGAGCAAGAGTACTATAATCAAACTTGACAAAGCAAAGGTCAAATGTTTCAATTGTGGAATATTGGGGCACTTTGCTAGTGAATGCAGAAAGTCAAAAAGTCAAGAAAAAGGAAAATCACTTCTATCAACATGAAAGGATTGGGCAGATTCAAGCTCAGAGGATGAAATTGATTATGAAAATCTAGCATTGATGGCATCCTCCTCAAGAAAATCACAATTTCCCAAAGAACCCTCATCTCCGAAAACTCAGGTATCAATCTTTACTCCTGAATCCTTACTTAATTTAGACTCTGATGGCATAGAGATTGTGCAAAATGAGGTTAAGAAAATAATGATAACATGTAGGTCTCTCACTAGTGAAAGTGAAATGTTGAGTGAAAAAAATTTAACCTTAACTAAAAGGAATGATCATTTAGAGTCTGAGTTAATATTAATGGAACAATACAAAAAGGATTCTGAGAAATATAGTCATAACTACACTGAAATCTTAAAAGCCTATGACTATGTTAAGAAAGAACTAGAAGAAGAAAGGCTTAAGTTTAAAGTTTGGACAGACTCTGGAAGAAAAGTTCAAGAGATTCTCAATAATCAAAATGTTTGTCAAACTGCTGGTCTAGGCTATGATAAGAGTCAAGGCAAAAGATCTATTGTTGAGAATGATAATAATGAAGAAGCTAGCCAAGATAATCAAACCAAAGACAAAAGTACATTTGTTCCTGTTAAGTTTATGACTCCTAAAGAAAAGACTGAAACCACAAACTCATCTGTCAATAGTCCCCCTGTTGTTGACAAAAAGACAGATGAAACAGGAGAAAATAACTCTAAGAAAAATATCAACATAGGGTACTTGCCTAAGTCTAAGTTAAAAGAAAGGCTAGAGAACTTATTAGAGTCTACCAACACTAGGAGAAATAGGAATGGTAAGGAAGGCATTAATAAGACAAATAATTATCAAAAGGATCCTAATGCTCCTAGAAAGAAGTGTTTTAGATGTGGCAACCACAACCATTTAGCTATAGATTATAAAGCAAAAATTGAGAAGAAATCAGAGTCTAGGCTTCCACAGACTCTGAAAAGTCACTACATTCCACAGAAACCTTGTTATCACTGTGGTAGCATATTCCACTCTATTTATATGTGTAGGGACTATCATGATTTGTATTTCAATTTTTATGAGCTAAAATCGTCTATTGATAAAAGTTGGTATGACACTGTTAAGATTCCACCAGAGTCTAAAGCAACAAAGGAGACAGGTAAGCCAAAGGTGAAAATTGTTAAACCTGTTTCACCTAAAGTTAGTGGAAAAGGATCCAAAACTGTTTGGGTCCCCAAAACAACTAACTAGTTGCTTTATGTATGCAGGGAACAAGGGTAAAGAATGTAACCCTGATCCTGGACAGTGGATGCTCAAGACACATGACTGGAAAGAAATCCCTGCTTACAGACTTTGTGGAAATGGCTGGTGCAGAAGTATCCTTTGGAGATGGCAACAAAGGACAAACACTAGGATATGGCAAGATTGAACTTGGAAATGTCATCATTGAACAAGTAGCTCTAGTTGATGGCTTAAGGCACAATTTGATAAGCATAAGTCCACTTGGAGATAAAGGTTACCATACTGGCTTTGACAACAAAGAGTGTCTTGTGACTCACAAAGAAACAGACATTTTGGTTTTCAAAGGACACAGACATGGTAACATCTATGAAGACAGCTTGGAGGATTGCAAACACTGTGAAGTCACATGTCTGTATAGCAAGGCCTCAACTGAAGAAAGCTAGAAATGGCACAAGAAACTGTCACACATCAACTTCAAAACACTCAACAAGTTGGTTAAACAGAATCTTGTAAGAGGATTACCACAGGTTGATTTTGTGCAAGATGGACTTTGTGAAGCATGTTAACTTGGAAAGCAAAGAAAATCATCCTTCAAGAGCAAGACAATTAACACCATTTCTGAACCCTTTTATTTATTGCATATTGATTTATTTGGTCCAGTAAATGTTATGTCAATTAACAAAAAGAAATATACTCTTGTTATTTTAGATGATTTTACAAGATTCACATGGGTTTTCTTTCTACATTCAAAGGATGAAGCTCCACAACACATAATAGACTATATCACTTTTCTGGAAAGAAAATCAAAGAAAACAGTTAGAGTTCTAAGGAGTGACAATGGTACTGAATTCAAGAACTCAATCATGGAGGACTACTGTGCATCAAAGGGAATTACTCAACAATTTTCTGCACCAGGAACTCCTCAACAAAATTGAGTTGTGGAGAGAAAGAATAGAACACTCATAGAAGCTGCCAGAAAAATGTTGGCAGAGTCTAAGCTGCCTGTATATTTTTGGGCAGAGGCAGTCAATACAGCATGTTTCACTCAAAACTGTACCTTAATAAACATGCATGGAAAGACTCCATATGAAATGATAAAGGACAAGAAGCCAAGTGTGAAACACTTTCACATATTTGGATGCAAGTGTTATGTACTGAAAGTACATCCTGAAAATCTAAGCAAATTTGAAGCCAAGGCAGATGAATCATTTTTTCTTGGATATGCATCAAACATAAAAGCATTCAGAGTGTTTAATCTCAGAACCAAAATTGTTATGGAATCTATTCATTTTGCATTTGATGATAAAAAGTTTACAGGATTGCAGGATGAATCAGAGTCTACTACATTGGAATTTGAAAATCTAAAAAGTTCTGAGATAGATGAAGAGGATAAGGATGAAGACCCTCAAATAACTCCTGAAACAACACAGGAACCTGCATACTCTGAGGGGGGAGTCGGAAAATTCAACCCCAAATAATTCAGAGTCTAACAGGTCAGGGTCTACCCAGACAGAGTCAAATTCTTCAGAGTCTAACTCATCAGGGTCTGGATTAAGCAACTCTGAATACTTGTCAGAGTCAAGCAATTTAGGGGGAGCCATTTCATTTGAATTTCACTCCAATACAGAAGATGCAAATGACTTAGGGGGAGCTTCAAGTTCAAGAACCAATCTTCCACCAGCTAGAAAATGGACAAGGGATCACACTCTTGACTTAATAATTGGTGACCCTGAGAGTGGTGTACAAACAAGAACAGCCACTCAAAATGAATGTCTTTATAGCTGTTTTCTCTCAAAGAATGAACCCAAGAAAATTGAGGAAGCCTTGCAAGATCCTGATTGGATAATTGCAATGCAAGAAGAATTGAATGAATTTGAGAGAAATAAAGTGTGGAAACTTGTACCAAGACCTAGAGATAGATCAGTTGTTGGTGCAAAATGGGTGTACAGAAACAAACTTGATGAGAATGGAACTGTAGTAAGAAACAAAGCAAGGCTAGTTGCAAAATGATACTCACATGAAGAAGGAATTGACTATGATGAAACTTTTGCACCAGTAGCAAGATTGGAAGCTATCAGAATGTTTCTTGCCTTTGCAGCTCATTCTAAATTCAAGGTTTATCAGATGGATGTAAAAAGTGCCTTCTTAAATGGAGAATTGGAAGAAGAAGTCTATGTGGAGCAACCACCAGAATTTGTTGATTCAAAGTTTCCTGATCATGTTTACAGGTTAGTTAAGGCACTTTATGGATTGAAACAAGCACCTAGAGCATGGTATGAAACTCTTTCAAAATTTCTTCTTGAAAATGGATTCACAAGAGGTACCATTGACAAAACTCTTTTCATCAGAAAACATAAAGGTGATATTTTGCTTGTTCAAATTTATGTTGATGATATTATTTTTGGTTCTACTAATAAAAATCTCTGTGAAAAGTTTAGTAAACTAATGCAGTCAAATTATGAAATGAGCATGATGGGAGAATTAAACTTCTTTTTGGGGCTTCAATTCAAACAGAATGATGATGGAATTTTCATCAATCAAATAAAGTATGTGAGAGAACTATTGAAGAAGTTTGACATGCAAGACTGTGCAAATGCTAAAACTCCCATGTCAACAACCACTATGCTAGACACTGGCCCAAAGGGTAAGAAAGTTAACAACACTAGCTACAGAGGTATGATTGGCTCATTGCTTTATTTAACTGCTAGTAGACCAGATATAATGTTTGCAACTTGTCTGTGTGCTAGATTTCAAGCTGACCCTAGAGAATCACATTTAATAGCTGTGAAAAGAATTTTTAGATATCTCAAGGGGGCACAAACTCTTGGACTTTGGTATTCTAGAGAGTCAGATTTTTCATTTAATAGCTATTAAGATTTTGACTATGCATGATGCAAAGTAGACAGGAAAAGCACAACAGGACAATGCCAGTTTCTTGGCAACAAATTAATTTCTTGGTTTAGCAAGAAACAACAGACTGTATCAACCTCAACAACTGAGGCTGAATACATTGCAGCTAGAAGTTGCTGAGCTCAGTTACATTCTGAAAGCATCTCCGGTGATTCATATGGATGCTGTCTCAAAAGCTTGGAGTTCTGCACAAGTAGTTGATCCTTCTCAGGATCAACCAGGTAAAATAATGATCACCTTTGGCTCCACTACATTTGATGTCACTGCAGATGTGCTTAATTCTGTGTTTCAATTGCCTGTTAAGTCTTCTTTTGATAATACTGTATCTGATGATAACATTAAAAGCATGTTTAAGGCAATAGGTTATTCTGCTAGCTTAGATAACATGAGTAAAATAACTAGGCCTTACTTAAAAAAAGAATGGTCCTTTTTCTTTGATCAAATTGCTAAGTGCTTCACTGGTAAGTGTAGTGGCTTTGATGTTATTACTGCTATTACTTATCAAATTGGTCACAGTCTCCTGGTTGACAAAGTGATCAACATTGGTGATATGTTGCTCACCCAAATGGGAGCAAAATTAAACAATGTGCAAGAGGGGAGGAAGAAAGTCTACTATCATAGATTTCTTATGATTCTCCTCAATCACTTCATTCCTGACATGTCAACCAAGTTGGCAGATGATTGCTGTGTGCAGGCATACAAACAGCAAAGGAGGATATTCTCTGACATCAAGAGAATTGATGACAAAAAGAAGAGTCTACCTGTCATGCACTATCCACAGGTAATGCAGGTAAAACTCTCAACCTATAAACCTTCTATCTATAATGATTCTTTTTTTGGTGGTGCCATGGTGCAGGAACAAGTAATGGAGAGTCCCCCTGCACCTACCCAAGTCACCCAATCTCCTTCAATTACACAATCTTCCAAACCAAAATCC
This sequence comes from Oenanthe sinensis, assembly GCA_028671895.1. Taxonomy (NCBI): domain Eukaryota; kingdom Viridiplantae; phylum Streptophyta; class Magnoliopsida; order Apiales; family Apiaceae; genus Oenanthe; species Oenanthe sinensis. Next base: position 6,320,814 of record JAPMAC010000198.1, read on the forward strand.
AAAAAGAAACCAACCTCTGGTGTAAGGCATAATGTAACATGCAATGTAATCGAGGATCTGTAACTCAACTAAAAGTAAAGGACTGGTAAATAATGTTATTAATGTAATCACATGAATCTACAATGAAGATCAGGTAGCTACATGTTTCAGGGTATTTCATGAAATATTGAAGAAGACTGACAGAAGTTCATTTCTATGTTCAAGTGTCAGTGAAAGAATAAGTCACTCAGTGTTTCAGCAGGTATTAAGATTTAAGTAGTCAGTACCAGAAGATTTCAGTGAAAACAAGAAGCAATAAAGGAATACAACATTCATGTCAGTTGATTTGATTGAGAATATGAAGATCAATACAGTGTTAGTCACTTGTGAACCAGACCAGTGCACTAAGTGTCAACACAAAGAATTTGATTAACATGTTCATTGTAAAAGAAGAATTGACAGAAGCCAAGTAAGCAAGGTTTTTCTAAGTCATTGTATGAGGTGAAGAAAATCGACACCTAGTGATACAAGGTGAAGAAAATCGACACCTAGATTATCAAGGTGAAGAAAATTGACACCTAGATTATCAAGGAGAAGAAAATCGACACCTAGATTTTCAAGGTGAAGAAAATCGACACCAAGGCAATCAAGGTGAAGAAAATTGACACCTAGCCTTGCAATGACAAAAAGAATTCAAGTGGTATTATACTGTGTCAAGAAATCGACACCTAGAGTCCATGCACTTGAAATTCGACACCTAGCTATGTAATGAAGGAAATTCGACACCTAGGGTATTCAAGGCACAAGAATTCGACACCTAGCTGTTGAAGTGTTTCAAGGCATACACATGGTTAAGGAATTCTACACCTAGCTCACATAGGAGTAGAAATCGACACCTACCAGTTTTGTGACCAAGGAAAGAATGCAACATGAGGAATTCGACACATAGATAATTTTCTAAGGACAAGCACATGGAGGCAATATTCGACACCTAGAAAATATCCACGGATTTCTCAAAGTCAACTCAAGTCAACATACAGGGGGAAAAGAATTCGACACTTAATTGTATTTCACTTTATTGTAAAGTCTACATATAAACAAAATGTATTTTCATTTTGAACGTAATCAATACACAACCCAAACAATTAGATACAGCTGAGAAAGAGACAGAGAGAATACTCAAAGCCATTAAAGACTGTATTTATTGTTGTTGTAAGATTCATCAGAAGCTCATACATCTGTGTGAGAAGTGTAGCACCCTGGGTATATATAATACAAAGTATATTACCAAAGATTGTCTTGTTGCTGTGTGTTTCTTTATTGTCATATTTATTACTCAACAAGAACGTATCTGTGAACATGAACTATTTGGAAAAACTACCACATCATATTCAACCCCCCCTTCTATGATGATTTTGGACCTAACTATTGGTATCAGAGCTTGTTGATTGAAGTTACAAATCAAGATCCAAAAATAGTTTTTCTAAAAAGTGTATTTTTAGATCTAGAAAAATTTATATTGAAATTTCTTTAATTTTTAAAGAAAATTCAATTTCAAATTTTTTAAAGATTTTAAATTCACTAATTTTTTAAGGCTATCAATCATCAAGAATTCGAATTAAAATTTTATTTCTCAAAATTTAATTTTTATTCGAATTTATTTTAATTTTTAAGAAATTAATTATTTCTTAAGATTTAAAATTCTTAACAACCATGAGTACCCAAAAACTCAGCAGCATTAAAATCCCAGCCTTTGACAAAAATGAATGCATCTTATGGAAGAAGAAGATGTCCATTTTCATTAAAACTTCAAATTCTCAATATGTGGGAATTTTAGAAAATGGACCCTATGTACCTCAGAAGCTAACACCAGAAACAGTTTCAGAAGACGGTGAACGGAATCTGCAAGGATTTACCCCAAAGGAACCTTCAGAGTTTACTGACACTGATAAAGAGAGAGTTGCATGGGACAATCATCTTCAATGCATCCTGATGGATTCTTTGGACACTACAATGCTAAATCAAGTGATTAACTGCACAAGTGCCAAACAGATGTGGGATACAATTGATCTGCTGATGGAAGGTACAACAGAAGTGAAGGAGAACATGCTTGATATTCTTACTTCCCAATATGAGGCTTGCAAGTCACTACTAGGAAAAAGTATCACTCAAGTCTTTGAGAGATACAACAAATTGTTAAATGACTTGTCACGGCATGGGAAGGCCTACTCACGTAGAGAAATCAACAGAAAATTTATGTTGACACTGCCAGCATACCTAGAGCACAAAATCTCTGCAATAAGAGAAAGAAGTGACATAAATGAGATGTCCATTGAAATGTTATATGAGAAGCTCAAGACTCATGAAATGGAGCAAGAACAGAGGCAGATCATTTATGGTATAGGTACAGTGGACAGTAAGAATACAACACTGTTGAAGACTATAGCTCTTGTAGCCAAGGATTTTGCTGTCACAGAGACCAGCACAGTGAAACCTGATGTTGCGAAAGAAGAAATTCTGGAAGCTGAATTTACAGATAATACTCAACCAGGAAATGAAGACGACTTCTACTCAATGGAAGAACTTGAACAATTGGAAAATAAAATAATGGCCTATATGGCAGGGAAGTTCAAGAACCTCAGTTTTAGGAGGAACCCTAAGTACAAATTCAAGAGTAACTCCAGTTACAGTGGTTCCAGTTTCAGAAACAGCAACCGAGGTGGATCGTCTTCAGGGTCTTACAGCAAAGGAGGTTATAAGATGGGAATGGTAGATCGCAGTAAGTTCAAGTGCTACAACTGTGATGAACCCGAGCATTTTGTAACAGAATCCCGGAAGCCGAAGCAAGTGAAAGAAAGAAAGGAGTCATATGATGAACTCAAGCAGAAATATAATGCACTGGTGAAGAAGCATCAGGGTAGAGCTTATATAACTGAAAGAAAGAGCTTGGATGATTCAGACAACGATGAAGAAGAAACTTATGGAAATATTGCTTTAATGGCAGACTCTTCAGAGGCATCCCCTCAATCATCGAAGGTATCATTTCTTTCCTCCATTGACATGTCTAATTCTGAATGTACGAAAACTGTGGAAGATCTGAGTATAGAAATGTTTAACATACATACAAGCATGCTAGCATCTGAAGAATACAATGATAAACTAGTTCTAAAGAATAAAATGCTAGAAGCTAGAAACGAAGAACTAGAGCTTGCATGTGTTAATCTAGAAGATCTGAAACAGAAAATAGAATACCTTCAGAATAGAGACAGGTGCAATCAGGAAGTAGAAACAGCTCTTAGGAATAAAATTTCTGATCTAGAGTTAAAACTTCAAGCTTATAAGAAATCTGCGAATCTTGTAAAGGAGGCTATAGACAAACAAGTCATAGGTCAAAAAACTGGAATAGGATTTGACTATGATAAAAAGGCAGGAAAAATCCATGTAGAATCAATTGCTGAGGAAAGCTCTATGAAGCAAGACATTCCACGTGTATTAAAGAATGTAGCTAAGTCCCTATATAAGAAGTTCGTCATTGATCCCTTAAATGAAGAAGAGCTCTAAATACAAGAAGAACTCCTTGCTGAGGAGAAAAAGAAAAAGGTAGAAGATAAGAAACAAGTGCCTAAGAAATCTGTTAAAATTGAAGAACCTAAGAAACAGGTTAAAATTGATTTAGGCAACAAAACTAATAACAAGAAAGCGAACAGAAATGGTAAGGTAGGTGTTAACAAGAAAAATGCTAATGCTTATTCTACTAATGCTGCTAGGAAAGTTTGTATCAATTGCAATTCTACTGGTCATCTTACGCATGCATGCAATAAGATAAAAGTAGTAAAAACAAAAACTCCTAGTATGCCTGCCATGCCTGCCATGTCTATTCCTCATCAACCATGCGGTAAAGTAGGTTGCATGCCATGTGCTTTCAATATCATGTCTGCATACATTAACTTAATGAATACATCATCAAGTACTTGCATGAATACAGACACATTTTGGGAAGGAATGTCATTGGATGCAGCCTCAAGTCTAATTGATGAGATCATTACTCCAAGTGATGAGGTACTGCTATTCTTATATCCTTTGGTGGAATCAGTTGAAGATCCAGAGAAATATCAGACTAAATCTCAAGTCTTGGATTTTCTTTCAACCTATGAGGCCCTAAGGAAGAAAATGGAACATGAGCTACAGATGTCTGCACAGGATGTGGTCTAAAATCTATACAGCTACCTATTCAACTTTTCACTCCAAGAAAAAGCAGCTGGGCTTATAGAAGGCAGAACAACTGAAGTTCTCAAAGCACTAGGTGTGCCACACTCTGAACAGCAAATCACAAAGAAGCCTAAAAAGCTTAAAATCTACAAAAGGAGATAATCAGAGTCTGTTGCTGAGTTGGAAACTGAGATTAAGCAACCAGTTTTTGACTATGAAGCAATTTGGGATCAAGGGATTACCTACAGGACAACTATTGATTGGATTTCTACTATTCAGCCATTTTCCAAGAAGGTGGTTGATTTTCTTGTCCAAAATGTAGGAAAGGTGGCCAACAAATACATCTATCCAACCTATGAAAGTAGATTGGATCAACTCAAGGGCTCACATTATCAGAAGATTGCAAGGGAACTGCAGGATTCCTTTCACTTGACTTTTGCCCAGGCCATCAATGCACTCCATGCCAGGATTTTTCTCAATGGTCACTTGGATGCATTAACTATGGTAGAACCACAGGAGGTAGCAGGTGATGCAAGGCAGTTGGAGGTTGGAACTAGTGCACCAGTGGTGACTAGTGATAAAGATGCTCAGTCTGCCTCACCCACACAAGAACCACCTAGTCAGAGGTTGGGTGATAGTAGGGCAGTGGAGTATGCTGTTAGGCCCTCCTTGACACCTCACCAAAAATCTTATAAGAACCCCAGTGATATGGGAGGACAGACTCTGATGGATGCTCATGAAGAAATTTCCAAATCTATTCTATCAGAGTCTATCCACCTTGAGGGGGAGTTTCATGCACCAACAGTCAAAGATGGTAAGACTCAGACTCTGGTTTCTAATGAAGTCATACTGAAGCAGTCAAAGTCTAGAGTAGACCCTGAGACTGGAATACTGGAGCCAACAGACTCTGAAAAGAAAGAAGATGCTTGTAAGGGTTCAGAATCTGTTGCTGCTCACCCCTTGGTGGAAACCCCTAGCCTTCAGACATATGAAGGGGTTCCCCTCCATGAAGGTGGTTCAGGTATTGAAGGACAATTATTATCTCTCAACCCCTCTTCTGTAGGATTCTTGAGTGCACCCTCCAAAATGAGTGAAAAAATTTCTGAGAGGCTGGCACTGGTCCGGGCAAAAGGAGAGGTAGAAAAGCCTGTAGAGAGCCTGAGTGAGATTGAGAAAGTGGGTGCCCAACCCCACTGTGAGAATGAGAGATTAGGGTATCCTGAACCTAGCTTTACTTATTGGGATCAAGATTTTCCAAAGAGTTGGTCCAATGAGTTGGAGCAGGGGATGGATGAAAATTCACTATTATTGATTATGTAGATTGGCAAAAAGGAGGCGGCTCTTGCTGCTCAGAAGTCATTTACACAGAGACCACAACTTCATCTGGTGGATTCTCTAGAAAGGAGAGTAGATAGAGTCATGGAGGCTTTGGTGGATACCCCTGTCATTTTAACTGAGGCTGCAACATTGAAGTCAGAAGCACCACTTTTGATCATGCCTATAAGGGCTAGACTTCCAGAGTCTACAGTCTCTGATAACTCTCAGGAGGAGTCAGGGTCTATAGTCCCATTTGCAGTTTCAGAGTCTACACCACCACCAGAGTCTACACCTCAAATTATAAAGCTTGAGCTTGTTGCTGAGGAGTGCACTTCTGAAGATGATGATCAAGTTAACCCTTCTTTTGTTTATTCTGATCAGGTGTTTCCTCAGTCTTGGGAGTTTGCACAGCAAAGAGGCATCAATGATAAAGAATCTTTTGCTTGTATTATGGCAATTCATCAATATAAGAGACTTCCAGCTTTTCAGAAAAAATCCTTTCAACAGGAACATGGTCACTATCCTGGTGAAGAATATCAAGCTCTGGATAGAGATGTTAAGGCTGAGACAGAGAATGTTGCTGCACAATTGGCTGGTGTGGTCAAGGATATTTCCCATATTCAAACCAAACTTACTGATGTTGATAATACTACTTCTCTACTCAGTACAAGATTTGATAGAATTCACTCCCTTCAATTATCCAAAGAGGTTGCCTTCAAAGATGCTCTAACTGCTATAACTACAACTCAGGCCTCTCTCCAAACTATAGTATCTGATTTGACCACCAAGGTTGATTCAGTCATTGCAGCACATGCAAATATCTCCACAGTTCTTGAACAAATTCTTTTGGCTGTCACCAGTAATGATGATGTCAAAAAGGGGGGAGAAACAAGGTGAATCCTCCAGGAGAAATAAGGATGATGGATGCAAAGATAAATCAAAGGGAATTAAAAGGAGGAGAGATGATGATGATGATGATGATGATAGAGATAGTTCTCATGGTCCTAGGGGTCCTGGTGATGTACCACTCAAACATTCTGGAGTGGCTGCATTATCTAAATCTCAAACACATCAGTCAGAGACTAGACATGGGAAATCACAGTCTAAGTCAGACTCTGATAAGCAAAGAAAGAAGTCAGACTCTGATCAAACTCAAGAACCTTCATACTGGAAATGCAGTCAATCAAATCTGCAACTTAGAGCTAAAAAGAAGACAGGACTTGGAGGTTTTAAAGAATCTGACATTGACAGAACATCTACTCTAACCAGGGATCCTCAATCTTTGACAGATAGACAGTTTGAGAAGATCACACAGAAGCATCTAAACAAAGTGGTGTCTGCTCAAATTGTTTATAATGTTTTTGAAAGAAAGATACAAAGACAAGGAGATACAGAAAAGGTGCAGAATGAGATGCTGGTATATTTCTTAGAAGGTGGAAGTGTAAGATGGATTAGCCAATCAAATTTTATCTTTTTCAAACAGGATGAGGAACTACAGTATATTAGATTCCTACTACAAATTGCTTATGAAGTAAACAAAAGCAAAGAGGCTATCACTCACAAATGGTTCCAGGAGATTGACAGGAAGCTGACTTTGCACAGATAGGCAAATCGACAAATGGGCAAAGTTTCTTTAAAATATGTTGATACTGAAGGAAATGATCAAGCCATGCCATTAGAAGAAAAACAAGTCAAATTTCAAGAAGGTGTGGGTCATTACTTTGAGTTTCAGCCTATGAGTGGAAAAGTTAGTGTTCTAATGTTGAAGGACTTAAAAGATCAAGAAAGCAGTGCAAATGATCTGAGAGCAGCTTACTGTCAAATCAAATGCTCAAGTGAAGAAATGAAGAAATTGAAGAAATTTGTTGGTGAAGCTCTAGCAATTGTGGAGGAAAATATGCTGAATTCATTTTTGAAGAACAATCCAGCCTTTGAGAAGATTAAATGAGAAGTAATTCTTTTTCCTTTATAATTCTTTTATACTGTTCTAGATTAATAGTTTTATTCTTTAGTTTTGACATCATCAAACCTTGATTTATGCTTACATTTTATAAAGCATAAATAGGGGGAGATTGTTAGGAATATATTCATTTGATGATGTACAAAATACTAGAACATGGTCTAGCTTGGTTTATTTGTAATAAGTCTTTCTAGTCTCTGAAATGTATAATCAGAGTCTAGATAGTCAACATTCATGTTACTTGTACTTAGAAGAATTTCTGTAGAAAGTGAAACCAGAGCCTGCATGAAGATCAGAGTCTGAAAGGTGATCGGAGTCTATAGACTATCAGAGTCTATGATCTATCAGAGTCTACATTGATCAGAGTCTGAAGATCATCAGAGTCTGAAGATTTCAGAGTCTATACAATTAAAGGTAAATTTGGAAGAAGATCACAGGAATGGAAAGTCTTCGAAGATCAAGATAAATATATTGCACATATGCTATGGGAAAGAAAGAGAATTCCAGAAGGAAACTGTCAACTAATAATTAGGAATTATATTCCTATTGTAATTTATCTTTCTGTTATTAGTTGATAGGCAGCTCTCTATATAAACTCTATGTAACCTAATTGTAATGTGTCGAAGCATAATTGTCTGAGTGAAATTTTGTGAGAGCATAGAGATAGAGAGAGTTGCTGTGATAAACACAGAGAAGCTGCTAGGGTTTGTGTACACCCTAGGAGAGTTTTGTATTTACAAATCAATAATACAAACAGTACTTATTCATATCTTTATGTTTGAGCTTTGTTCTTAATTTGATTTTAAATCAGGCAGAAAAGACACACAAGTATTCAACCCCCCCCCCCTTCTACTTGTGCAACTGGGGAAACAAATACACACAATCATCCCATGATTATACAACACATGAATATCATATATTCAAAATCATATAAAACATATATATCAACATATAGTTATGGCATATCATATATATGTTTATATACATCGAAAAACTGTTAAACACATAACCAAATCATCCCATTATAAACCTCGCTCTGATACCATTGAAGAGTTTTGGGCATGAAAATGCAGCGGATATAACGTAAAAACAATAAAATTCGAAAACTTATCGCAGGATTCATGTATAACGTTGGATGATTATGGTGAAGAAATATGTACCTTAACGAAGCTTTACGTATACTGTTTAATGGAGATCCAGAATCGGTCAATCACAGCAGCCCTTTACGTAAAGAAGTCCACACAAACGCCCGATCGTCCAACGATCATCGGAGTCGGTACTAGCCGAATAGTTTGCCTCTCTCTCTCTCTTTTTCTAGCCTCTCTTGATGTTGAGCAGCTAGGGTAGTTTTCTGAAAAATGAAATACGTTTTGTAACCCTAATACTATACATCATTATGGATATATAGGGGAGAGAGAGATTTGGACTTAGCCTAATTTCGTTTTGGGGTTCATGTAAAACCAAAACTAATTGGGTTATTATCATTATTATTAAATCTGAATTCTAATATAATTAATCAAGTCCTACTTAATTAATTCAATAATTAAATTCGAACTAATAATAATATATCTAAATTCTTATTAAATCTGAATTCTAATATAATTAATCAAGTGCCACTTAATTAATTCAATAATTAAATTCGAAATAATAATAATAAAATATCTAAATTCGTAATTTAAATAAAGCTCCGTTTTGATGTTCTTTGTGTGTGACCCTTTAGGTTATTATTACATTGGTAATAATTTTATTATCTAATAATAAAATTATAAACAATGAGCGGCATCTAGTAATACATCATTGTTACCCAAGTAACAATAATAATTGGTGATTCAATTAAACATTTCGTGAATAATGTGTAATGCAATATAATCTCTTCAACCTTATATTATAGATCAAACTCGAGGCATGTATAGTGTCATCCTCTTCAACGTTTAATCTCGGTTTCCTTGATCAATGAGTAGACTATTTAAATAAATCAATATTTGAGCATGACCATGCATTTCATAGTCTCACTCAATCAAGAGGCCAATAATATCACTCATAGAATTGGAGGGTTAAATCATATATCTATCATTCATATTCCTCATATGATTCATAGCATACCCAATGTCCACCTTTATCATTACCCAGTTAAAGGTAACTTTGAGTGTAATCAAAGTATATTAATTCTCGTATAGAAATATAATGATTTGAAGTCAGAGGATCATTACATCATTATCACATTGAGATTTCTTATGACACTTATTAACATGTAGAATCTCATGGCGGGTCTTTCCAGTGTCATGTATTGATACATACACTTATGTTCTTGACTTTAGTATCACCATACCTATGATCAATGAGATGTGGTCATCTGTCAACAAACATACTAGTCTTATTGTATTATTATTGTCCTTAAATAATAATAATACTTGATTAGGGAATTTTAGGAATAAAATACTATTCATATAATCTCATTTTTAAGTCACATACTTAAAGATATATATTACGTATTAATATTCCAAGGACATTTATTATTCTTTCAATTTATAACGCAGTAAATAAAGACATAGTAAATATTAATTAAATAATCACATAAAACATAATCCTTAATTGTTTTCAATAAAATATTAAAAGTATTGTCTCTAGGACAACAATACTAACAATTTATTGTCTACTCAAATATTCCATGCTCACACACTAACTGAGACCTCCTTCAGTTCTAACAGAGATTACCCATTTGTTGCTTTTTGACACCATCACAGCTACTCCAACTGTTGACAGTCTCATTGAATCAAAAAATTTCTTGGGGTCTCTATTAGATGAGGCTCTCATATCATTGATTGTTTTGTTGAATTTAGCATCTTCAAACACTTTGCTATTTTTATTAACCATAAGAATAGAAGCCTGTTCATCATCAAAATCTTCTCTCTCTTCTATGATCAAATCTCACTTTCATCATGAAAAAGTTTTTCCTTTCCTTTGCCAGCTACATGGACCACAAAAGCCTTTTTCACTCCACCTTCCTTTATCACAATACCTTTCTCCTTAGGCCTTTCCACCTTATCACCACCAAGCTGTGTAGCAATCTCAGCAACCACACTAGACAATAATGCTTGTTGACTCTCCCCCTGAGATGCAGCTTGAGTTTTCTCTTTCTCCTTTTCAGCCTCACCAACAATCACGTCATCAACTCCATCTCCATTTTTTCCCCCTTAGTTGAGGTAGCAACTGTAATCTTTGAGTTGAATTCTTCTAATTTAGCAAAGACAGCCTTGAATCCCTCATTCATCATGTTTTCCAAGGCATAGATCTTGTTGATGAGCTTCACCTGGTTCCTGCCAACTGTATACAGGTTCTTTGAGATTTTGGTGACTTTATGGGAAAGGGATTTCAACCTTTCATCAGCTTGTTTGGATGATTTGGAGGCTGTGGTGGTTCTCTCACTCTCTTATTTTTTCTGAGTGATCTCATCACTCCTCACCAACTCACTCTCAAGGCCTATTGCCTTAAATATTTTGGCTCCCACATTTTTCTTTTTCATTTGGCCTTGCTCAGGGCCCTCTCCTTTTGCCTGGTATTTTCCCAGCCCCTCATTTTTATGCTCAATTCTCTTTTCTTTTATTTCTCTTTTTCTTTTCACACTCTCACTCATCCTAGGTGCAAGAGACTGAGCAAGTACATCTTGCACAGAAGGTTTAGATTTTACCTTGAGGATTGTGGAAATTAGAGCAAAATCATCATCATCATTTTGAGAAGTTGCAGCCATTTGAGAGTTGCTGTCTGGAATTTGAGTGTTGACAGCATCATTTGAGAAGTTACTGTCATGAGGATTGACAACAACTTTTGATAAGTTGACGGCATCTTTTGAGGAGTTGACAGCATTTGTTGAGAAGTTACTATCAGGAGGATTGACATCAACTTTGTCATTAACAGCTACAGAGGCTGTGACAATAATGATGATTAGTCTCATCCAATTGTTGGAATAGTGCATCAACATTTTGATCTTCAATGTTGGCAAAGTGAGATGCACCATAATTGAAGGAGCTGTGTTCCACATTTTCTAGCCCTATTATGTGTATATCTTCAAGTGTGGGCTCAGGTTGAGTGTGTTCAACCTGTTGTGCAGACTCTGTACAAAATGTCATGGGAGACTGACCAATATCAATAGATGCCTCCTGTTGAGAGGAGACATCCAGAGATGTGTTTTGATCCCTTTTAAGAGATGTGTCATTTTGAGAGGACACAGCCTGGCTAACAGAGGTTGATACCCTTTCCTTCTTTCTCCTAGGCTCACCAGGGCCCTCTGTGGGTTCTGTGTACACACTAGCAACCTTATTTGCTGCATCCTGTGCAGTTTCACCACCTACCTGTGGAATAGTTTCTAGCCTAGTGTAAGGCATAATGTAACATGCAATGTAATCGAGGATCTGTAACTCAACTAAAAGTAAAGGAATGGTAAATAATGTTATTAATGTAATCACAGGAATCTACAATGAAGATCAGGTGGCTACATGTTTCAGGGTATTTGATGAAATATTGAAGAAGACTGACAGAAGTTCATTTCTATGTTCAAGCGTCAGTGAAAGAATAAGTCACTCAGTGTTTCAGCAGGTATTAAGATTCAAGTAGTCAGTGCCAGAAGATTTCAGTGAAAACAAGAAGCAATAGAGGAATACAACATTCATGTCAGTTGATTTGATTGAGAATATGAAGATCAATACAGTGTTAGTCACTTGTGAACCAGACCAGTGCACTAAGTGTCAACACAAAGAATTTGATTAACATGTTCATTGTAAAAGAAGAATTGACAGAAGCCAAGTAAGCAAGGTTTTTCTAAATCATTGTATGAGGTGAAGAAAATCGACACCTAGATTATCAAGGTGAAGAAAATCGACACCTAGATTTTCAAGGTGAAGAAAATCGACACCAAGGCAATCAAGGTGAAGAAAATCGACACCTAGCCTTGCAATGACAAAAAGAATTCAAGTGGTATTGTACTGTGTCAAGAAATCGACACCTAGAGTCCATGCACTTGAAATTCGACACCTAGCTATGTAATGAAGGAAATTCGACACCTAGGGTATTCAAGGCACAAGAATTCAACACCTAGCTGTTGAAGTGTTTTAAGGCATATACATGGTTAAGGAATTTGACACCTAGCTCACATGGGAGTAGAAATCGACACATACCTGTTTTGTGACCAAGGAAAGAATGCAACATGAGGAATTCGACACATAGAGAATTTTCTAAGGACAAGCACATGGAGGCAATATTCGACACCTAGAAAATATCCACGGATTTCTCAAAGTCAACTCAAGTCAACATACAAGGGGAAAAGAATTCGACACTCAATTGTATTTCACTTTATTGTAAAGTCTACATATAAACAAAATGTATTTTCATTTTGAACATAATCAATACACAACCCAAACAATTAGATACAGCTGAGAAAGAGATAGAGAGAATACTCAGAGCCATTAAAGACTGTATTTATTGTTGTTGTAAGATTCATCAGAAGCTCATACATCTGTGTGAGAAGTGTAGCACCCTGGGTATATATAATACAAAGTATATTCCCAAAGATTGTCTTGTTGTTGTGTGTTTCTTTACTGTCATATTTATTACTCAACAAGAACGTATCTGTGAACACGAACTATTTGGAAAAACTACCACATCATATTCAACCCCCCCTTCTATGATGATTTTAGACCTAACAATTGGTATCAGAGCTTGTTGATTGAAGTTACAAATCAAGATCCAAAAACAGTTTTTCTAAAAAGTGTATTTTTAGATCTAGAAAAATTTATATTAAAATTTCTTGAATTTTTAAAGAAAATTCAATTTCGAATTTTTTAAAGATTTTAAATTCACTAATTTTTTTAAGGCTATCAATCATCAAGAATTCGAATTAAAATTTTATTTCTCAAAATTTAATTTTTATTCGAATTGATTTTAATTTTTAAGAAGTTAATTATTTCTTAAGATTTAAAATTCTTAACAACCATGAGTACCCAAAAACTCAGCAGCATTAAAATCCCAGCCTTTGACAAAAATGAATACATCTTATGGAAGAAGAAGATGTCCATTTTCATTAAAACTTCAAATTCTCAATATCTGGGAATTTTAGAAAATGGACCCTATGTACCTCAGAAGCTAACACCAGAAACAGTTTCAGAAGACGGCGAACGGAATCCGCAAGAATTTACCCCAAAGGAACCTTCAGAGTTTATTAGCACTGATAAAGAGAGAGTTGCATGGAACAATCATCTTCAATGCATCCTGATGGATTCTTTGGACACTACAATGCTAAATCAAGTGATTAACTGCACAAGTGCCAAACAGATGTGGGATACAATTGATCTGCTGATGGAAGGTACATCAGAAGTGAAGGAGAACAGGCTTGATATTCTTACTTCCCAATATGAAGCTTTCAAGTCACTACCAGGAGAAAGTATCACTCAAGTCTTTGAGAGATACAACAAATTGTTAAATGACTTGTCACTGCATGGGAAGGCCTACTCACGTAGAGAAATCAACAGAAAATTTATGTTGACACTGCCAGCACACCTAGAGCACAAAATCTCTGCAATAAGAGAAAGGAGTGACATAAATGAGATGTCCATTGAAATGTTACATGGGAAGCTCAAGACTCATGAAATTGAGCAAGAGCAAAGGCAGATCATTTATGGTACAGGTACAGTGGACAGTAAGAATACAGCACTGTTGAAGACTACAGCTCTTGTAGCCAAGGATTTTGCTATCACAGAGACCAGCACGGTGAAACCTGATGTTGAGAAAGAAGAAATTCTGGAAGCTGAATTTACAGATAACACTCAACCAGGAAATGAAGACGACTTCTACTCAATGGAAGAACTTGAACAATTGGAAAATAAAAAAAATGGCCTATATGGCAGGGAAGTTCAAGAACCTCAGGTTTAGGAGGAACCCTAAGTACAAATTCAATAGTAACTCCAGTTACAGTGGTTCCAGTTTCAGAAACAGCAACCGAGGTGGATCGTCTTCAAGGTCTTACAGCAAAAGGGGTTATAAGACGGGAATGGTAGATCGCAGTAAGTTCAAGTGCTACAACTGTGATGAACCCGGGCATTTTGCAACAGAATGCCGGAAGCCGAAGCAAGTGAAAGAAAGAAAGGAGTCATATGATGAACTCAAGCAGAAATATGATGCACTGGTGAAGAAGCATCAAGGTAGAGCTTATATAGCTGAAGGAAAGAGAGCTGGGTTGATTCAGACAACGATGAAGAAGAAACTTATGGAAATATTGCTTTAATGGCAGACTCTTCAGAGGCATCCCCTCAATCATCGAAGGTATCATTTCTTTCCTCCATTGACATGTCTAATTTTGAATATAAGAAAACTGTGGAAGATCTGAGTATAGAAATGTTTAACATACATACAAGCATGCTAGCATCTGAAGAAGAAAATGTTAAACTAGTTCTAAAGAATAAAATGCTAGAAGCTAGAAACGAAGAACTAGAGCTTGCATGTGTTAATCTAGAAGATCTGAAACAGAAAATAGAATACCTTCAGAATAGAGACAGGTGCAATGAGGAAGTAGAAACAGCTCTTAGAAATAAAATTTCTGATCTAGAGTTAAAACTTCAAGCTTATAAGAAATCTGTGAATCTTGTAAAGGAGGCTATAGACAAACAAGTCATAGGTCAAAAAACTGGAATAGGATTTGACTATGATAAAAAGGCAGGAAAAATGCATGTAGAATCAATTGCTGAGGAAAGCCTTATGAAGCAAGACATTCCACATGTATTAAAGAATGTAGCTAAGTCCCTATATAAGAAGTTCGTCATTGATCCCTTAAATGAAGAAGAGCTCTTATTACAAGAAGAACTCCTTGATGAGGAGAAAAAGAAAAAGGTAGAAGATAAGAAACAAGTGCCTAAGAAAATTGTTAAAATTGAAGAACCTAAGAAACAGGTTAAAATTGATTTAGGCAACAAAACTGATAACAAGAAAGCGAACAGAAATGGTAAGGTAGGTGTTAACAAGAAAAATGCTAATGCTTATTCTACTAATGCTGCTAGGAAAGTTTGTATCAATTGCAATTCCACTGGTCATCTTACGCATGCATGCAATAAGATAAAAGTAGTAAAAACAGAAACTCCTAGTATGCCTGCCATGCCTGCCATGTCTATTCCTCATCAACCATGCGGTAAAGTAGGTTGCATGCCATGTGCTTTCAATATCATGTCTGCATACATTAACTTAATGAATACATCATCAAGTACTTGCATGAATACAGATGTGAACATGACTAGAAAGCATGTTAAGGCAAAGACTGCCAGTCCTCCTAAATCTAGGAAGGAAGCCCCTGTCCCTAAGCCTAAAGACACTCATGTCAAGGCTAAACCAAAGGGCAAGGGTGCAGTCGATGAGAAAGACAAGGACCAGAAACTTTCTGTAGCTAAAACTGTTTACTTATCTAAGCCTCTTGGACCCAATCAAATTTGGGTACCAAAGAAAAAGTAATCAATCTGTGGATGCAGGGTATAGCAAAGAACAAGCGTGTCATGTGGATTCTCGACAGCGGCTGTTCTAGGCATATGACTGGTGATAAAGCCCTGCTATCAGATGTGATTGAGAAAGCTGGCTCGATAGTGACCTTTGGAGATAACAACAAGGGATTCACAACGGGATATGGCAATCTGGAAATTGGAAATGTTATCATAGAAAATATATCTCTTGTGGATGGATTAAAGCACAACCTTCTAAGTATCAGTCAGTTCACTGACAAGGGCTTCAAAGTAACTTTTGAGAAAGAAAGATGTGCAATCCAAAACAGGAAAGATGCGAAGCTTGCTCTTCAAGGAGTGAGAAAGGGGAATCTCTTTGTAGCTGACTTATTCTCTGCAAGCAAAGGCGAAGCTCAATGTTTTTACAGCAAAGCTTCCACAGAGGACAGTTGGTTATGGCACAAGAAACTTTCACACCTGTACTTCAAGGCAATGAACTCTTTAGTCAAGAGGGAATTGGTTAGAGGTTTACCTGAGATGGAATTCTTTCAAGAAGGGTTATGTGAAGCATGTGAAAAAGGGAAGTCTAAGAAAGCATCTCACCGAAGCAAAGACTCTTCAGACATTACTTGATATGGGTAAAAATAGCCCTGAAGAAGTAATAAATACAGCATTTATTACTAGCCCTGATATGGCCCAAAAGCTTGGGCCCCAGAAACGAACTAGGAAAATAAATCCTAGGATCAACTGGATTTGTAAGTCCGGCCCACAAAGCTCTGTTAGAGTCATAGGCCCATTAAGCCTTTGCCATTAATTAATTTCGTAATTAATTAATAAAAGCTCAGTAAAGGCCCAAGAAGCCTATTGAAGGCCCAAATCCTAGAAGGATCTAGCAGCCCAAACATGGGAAGAGACCCACGAGGCCCCTCATCTATGGATATCCTATCACAAGGATAAGACTACACCTATCAGAGTCTGACAAGGACTCTCAGTCCTAAAAGGTTGCAACAACCTCATATCACTAGGAGACTTGGCCCCCAAGTCTCCTAACTCTAGTTTGATTCCAAGGCCCTCATGTGCCTATTTAAAGGGCCTAACCCCTCAACATTAGAACTACGTTTTATTGACTTGATTCTCACACCCATTGAGATACGTAGGCAGTTAACGAGAACCCGAGATAGTCACGAAACGTTAACGCAGTCATAAAAGCTTGAAGCTCTCTCTCAAACCCTAGCAGTAATTACACATTAAATTCGTCTGATTTTGATCCGTAACATTTGGCGCCGTCTGTGGGAATCTGAATAATAACCATGGCAAGAACACGAAGTACTGCAAGCACTCTCGAAGGAGAGATCCCTGACACCGCTGACGACACCACTGTCCCCCCTATTACAACTCAGGAGCAGCGAGCTGTTGTTCCGGCCACCTCTGTTGAAGACCCTGAAGCAAGCACCCGGCGTGCCGGACCTCTTAGCATCGTCGTTCATCCCTCCAACCCCGATGTGTCAATTCATGCTTCGGCTCCTCCACTCCAGGTAATTCCACCCCTTCGTACAACTTTTGTTGCTCCTCCTACTATGCAGGTCTCGTCTGCTATAACACCCGACCCTCGATATAGGCTCCCGAGGAACTACGAGCCCCCTTATGAGCAAGGGCTGTTGCCCCACTATACCTCACAACGAAGAAGTCGGGACTTCTCTGGACCTTATTCTACTGATGAGGAGGAGTCATCTGATGAGGATGTAAACCCCCGACGAAGACGACCCGGTAAGGAGCCCCTGGAAGGGAGGAGTACCCAGCCCCGAGGGCCTCAAGGTAATGACTCCCTTACCCTTCAAGGCAGGATACGCGCTCATGAAGCCGAAGCCCAGCGACTTAGGAGAGACCTGGAGAAGGCATTAGCTAGGCGACATCGCCCCAGGGGTCAAGGTGCTGAGGGAATGACAAGAAACGCCCCCGTTATAGACTTGGATGAGCCTCCAACTAGGAGGCAAGCAAGGATAAGTCATACTAGGGCTGACCCCCAAGACTTGTTGCCACTTAGAGATCCTGATGATCCCACTCCCCCTTTTACTGAGAACATTATGAATGAGAAGATATCAAGGAAGTTTAAGATGCCTACTATCAAGGCCTATGATGGAACGGGGGATCCCTCAAATCATGTCCTCACATTCTCTAATGCGCTGTTGCTGCAACCCGTCAATGACGCCATCAAGTGTAGGGCGTTCCCCCAAACCTTGAGTGGCATGGCTCAGCGATGGTTCAGTCGTTTACCCCCTAACTCTGTGGGGTCGTTCAAAGATCTAAGCAGGGATTTCGTTGGTCAATTCATCAGCAGCAAGACTCATGAGAAAAGCTCAGTTTCGTTAATGAATATGCATCAAGGGAAGAATGAATCCTTGAGGGACTATATGAACAAATTCACGAAAGAAGCCTTGAAGGTCCCTGATCTAGACCAGAAGGTAGCAATGATAGCTTTACAACAAGGGACTGCTGACGAAAATTTTAGAAGATCTCTAGCCAAGAGGGCCCCTGAGAGTATGAATGAGCTCCAAGAGAGAGCTGGGAAGTACATTAAGGCCGAGGAAAGTATGAGGAAAGCCCAAGGGTTTCAAGCCTCGAACACTTATTCTAAGAAGCGAGCCAGCGACACCGAGTATACTGTTGATACCAAATATGCGAAGAGTGGTGACGCCAATGACCCCAAGAAGAAGGGAGGATCCAGGTTCACCGAGTATGCAAGGCTGAATGCTCCCCGTAGCCAAATATTAATGGACATTGAGAAGGGTAAAGACCTTCGATGGCCGAAGCCACTAAGGACCGATCCTGAAAAGAGAAATAAGAGCGCATACTGTCGGTTCCACAAGGATGTGGGACACGATACTGATGACTGTCGTCAGCTGAAAGATGAGATTGAATTTCTGATTAGAAGAGGAAAGTTAGAAAGATACACCAAGGATGGTGCTAGAGATGATAGAAGGAATGACAAACGAAGGGACTCGGACCCCAAGGAAAGAAACAATCAGCCCAGAGGGCCCGTGATTAATGTAATCTCAGGAGGACCGATCGCAGCAGGTAGCTCCCGAAACTCCAGGAAGGCGTATGCCCGGGAGGTAATGAGCATCGTAGGAGAACCTCCAAAGAAAGCAAGGACTGAGGTCTCTTTGTCATTCGACGATTCTGACTTGGAAGGGGTAAGGTTCCCCCATGATGATCCCTTGGTAATCACCCCTGTCATAGGAAACTCTCCAGTAAAAAGAGTCTTGGTAGACGGTGGATCGTCTGTAGACATCCTATTTTATGAAGCCTTTGTGAAGATGGGGTATAACGATTCCCAGCTGACCCCCTCCAATATGCCTATTTATGGTTTCAATGGGGTGGAATCTCAGATAGAAGGAATTATACAACTACCCTTGACTATGGGCGAGGAACCTCGACAGTCTACTCAAATGCTGAATTTCCTTGTTATTAAGGCAAGCACCACTTACAATGCAATCCTTGGCAGGACTGGGCTGCACGCCTTCAAGGCAATAGCCTCTACATATCATCTGAAGCTCAAATTCCCGACCAGGAACGGGGTAGGAGAAGAGAAAGGAGATCAAAAGATGGCCAGAAGCTGTTATGTGGCCGCTTTGAAACCTGACGGGACTGGGGGGCAGGTTCTCCCCATTGAAGATATGGATGTCAGAGATCACGAAGAAAGGAGGGGAAAACCCGCAAAAGACTTGGAGTCCATTCCCCTGGATCCTCAAGATCCTGAAAAAGTGACCTATGTTGGGGCCTCACTCCCCAAGGACCTGAAACAACAACTGGTCCAATTCTTGCAAGATAACAGAGATGTCTTTGCCTGGACAGCAGCCGATATGCCAGGGATAGACCCCAAACTCATAACGCATCAATTGAATGTGAATCCTGGAAGGACAGCAGTCAAGCAGAAGAAAAGAAATTTTGCCCCCGAAAGGCAGGAGGCCATTAAAGAAGAAGTAGAGAAGTTGTTAGAAGCCGGATTTATTAAAGAAATTCAATTCCCTGAATGGCTGGCCAACCCTGTGATGGTCAAAAAGAGCAATGGGAAATGGAGGATGTGCGTGGATTTCACTGACTTGAATGATGCCTGTCCTAAGGACTGTTTCCCATTACCAAGGATAGACATGTTAATAGATGCCACAGCGGGGCACGAAATGCTTAGCTTCATGGATGGCTTCAGTGGCTACAACCAAATCAAGATGCACCCCAATGACATCCCTAAGGTATCATTCATCACTGACTTTGGTGTTTTCTATTATCTGGTTATGGCTTTTGGACTTAAGAATGCAGGAGCCACATATCAAAGACTTGTGAATAAAATCTTCAAGCACCTCATTGGTAAGACCATGGAGGTCTACGTTGATGACATGTTAGTCAAGAGCCTAGACAAGGCCGATCATCTTGCACACCTGAGTGAGGCATTTGAAGTTCTGAGAACCCACAAGATGATGTTGAACCCAGCCAAGTGTGCCTTTGGCGTAGGGTCTGGGAAATTTCTAGGCCTGATGGTCTCAAAAAGAGGCATTGAAGCCAACCCCGACAAGATCCAGGCAATCTTGGACATGGAGCCTCCCAAGACGATAAAGGATGTCCAAAAGCTCACAGGCAGGGTAGCAGCCCTGGGACGTTTCATATCCAAGTCAGGGGAAAAGTGCCTACCGTTCTTCAAGTCCCTCAAAAAGGTCAAAGACTTTGAATGGAACGACGAAAGTCAGGCAGCATTTGGAGCACTGAAGAAGTATATGGCAGAGCCACCCCTGCTTGCAAAACCAAAACCTGAGGAAGTGTTATTCCTATACCTTGCTGTCTCTAGCTCATCCCTGAGCGCTGTCCTTGTGAGAGAGGAAGCTAAGGTTCAGAAACCCATTTATTATGTTAGCAAGATTCTGCATGGTGCAGAGCTAAATTATTTAAAGATTGAGAAATTTGCCTTGGCATTGATAATGGCTTCAAGAAAGCTACGTCCATACTTCCAGGCGCATGTTATTGAAGTCTTGACAGACCAGCCCCTGAGAAACATACTGCACAGCCCCAAGGCCAGTGGGAGGCTAATAAAATGGGCTATTGAGCTTGGAGAGTTCGAAATCAAATACAAGCCTAGAACGGCCATCAAGGCTCAAGCTCTAGCTGACTTCGTGGTTGAATGTACCATTCCCAACCAAGAAGTCGGGGGGCAGGAAGAGGATAAAGAAACTGAAAAGGAGAAGGAAAAAGAGGAGGAACTCAAAGAATACTGGCTACTCTTTTTTGACGGAGCTTCAAAAACAAAAACCAGTGGAGCTGGCCTAGTTGTGCAAAGCCTAGATGGGTTTATTGTTGAATATGCGATCAAGTTGGATTTCCCCATTACAAACAATGAAGCAGAGTATGAAGCTTTGATAGCTGGACTTGGTCTGGCCAGAACCCTGAGGGTGAACAAATTAAAGGTATGTGGTGATTCAAGGTTAGTGATCTCCCAAGTAAATGGGGAGTTTGAAGCCCGAGAAGAAACTATGGCAAGATACTTGAGAATTGTCAAAGCTCAAGCCACACAGTTTGAAGAATGCCACTTTGAGTACATCCCAAGAGAGGAGAATATGAAGGCTGATGCCTTGTCTAAATTTGCATCATCAGAAAATGAGAGTTACTCTAGCAGTGTATTTCCAGGTCTTGAAAACCCCAAGCATTAACGCTAAACTAGTAGCCCCGATTGGGCTGGGAGCATGTTGGATGGATCCCGTCAAGCTCTACTTAGAAACGGGGAAAACACCAACCGACCCCGTGGAGGCACGAAAGCTATCAGTAAGGGCCTTAAGGTATGCCCTCATAGAAGGAATACTCTACAAGAAATCATACGTGATACCCTACTTGAAGTGTTTGAGACCCCATGAAGCTGAAGCTGCCCTAAGGGAAGTTCACGAAGGAGTATGTGGTCAGCACCTAGGAAGCAGAGCTCTTGCTCACAAAGTCATGAGACTGGGATTCTATTGGCCTGAGATGCTTAAAGATGCCAAAACTTATGTTAAGAAGTGCGATCGCTGTCAAAGATTCGCGCCCATCGTTAGACAGCCCCCTGAGATGCTGACATCCATAAACTCCCCACTTCCCTTTGCTATGTGGGGAATGGATATATTAGGGCCGTTTCCTATGGCCAGTGCACAGAGAAAGTTCCTCGTTGTCGCCATTGACTACTTCACTAAATGGATAGAAGCCAAGCCCTTGGCCAAGATTGATACTAAGAACGTGACTCAGTTCTTCTGGGAGAATGTTATA
The DNA here is from genome assembly GCA_028671895.1 of Oenanthe sinensis. Taxonomy (NCBI): domain Eukaryota; kingdom Viridiplantae; phylum Streptophyta; class Magnoliopsida; order Apiales; family Apiaceae; genus Oenanthe; species Oenanthe sinensis. The sequence continues at coordinate 6,343,029 of JAPMAC010000198.1, forward strand.
TGCAGGTATGGGCTACCCCGAATCCTAGTGACAGACAACGGAACTCAATTCAACAGCAAGGACTTTATGGAATACTATGGGAATTATAATATTGAACTACGCTTTACTTCAGTAGCTCATCCGCAGTCAAACGGACAAGCTGAGGTCGCCAACCGAATTATCCTGGATGGACTTAAAAAGAGAATCGAGCGCTCCCAAGGAACTTGGGTTGATGAGCTACTCCCAATCTTGTGGGCATACAGAACCACTTGCAGAACGTCAACAGGAGCTACTCCATTTCAACTAGCCTACGGGGCTGAGGCAGTGGTGCCCGTCGAAATTGCTCAGACATCACCAAGGATACAAGAGTTTCATGTTGACACAAATGAAGAAGGCATGAAGCTGGCTCTAGACTTAATAGATGAACTACGCGACGAGGCTAATGCCAGGATAGTGGAAAACCATAAGAAAGCTTCGTTCTACTACAACCTTAGAGTCAAGGAAAGGTTCTTCCGCGAAGGAGACTTAGTCCTGAGAAAGATCGAGGCATCTGGAGTTGGTCCCAAGGGCAAACTAGCTCCGAATTGGAAAGGACCATACCAAGTGAAGGAGGTCACGGGACAAGGCGCGTACAAGCTCCAAACCCTTGAAGGGGTCGAAGTCCCGAGAAGCTGGAATGCAGCCAACTTAAGAAAGTACTATGTTTAGATTTTAACTTTGATTTGCAAAACGTTTGAGTATCAGTTTATTAACCTTGGAGGCATGATATGTTTTTTATACCAAATTACAAGTTTCAAGAAATATTATCTGTTTTCCCTACAAAACACTTGTTATTCTCACTTAGTCTTTTTACAAGCCTCGAGAGTATTTGTTGTTTATGTTTAAAGTTAAACATGAAAAACAAAGCAAAACTAAGGCGCAAAGTAAAAAGGCAGGAAATACATAAATAAAAGCCCGAAGGCTGAATGTTTTTACAAAGCCCCTAAGGGCAACATAAATACAAAAAATCCTATCTACGCTTCCTCCTCCTCCTCCCCCTCTTCTTCTCCCGAAGAATCCTCGCCAGTCGAGGAAGACGAACCTTCTCCACCTTCATTGGTTTCCTCTTCTCCCGAAGAACTCTCTTCTGTTGGCTTCTGAGGGGTCACCGCAGGAGTAGTTCTCTCAGGCACAACTCTGCGAGGAGGAGTAAGACTAGGCTCATGAGCATTTTCTTGCCTAACATCAGGACTGCTGTCCCCCTCAGTGTCTTCTTCTTGAGCATCAATCAACCGCTTCAAAGCTTCGGCTGACTGAGGACTTTTGAAGTCCACCTTAGGGTCGAACAGACCCGGATGCCTCTCCAATACCGTCTTCAAGGCATCGTTCCACCCAATTGTGTAATTTGCAGGGTAGAGGAGGTCGTCATGCTGTTGCATCAAATCTTGGTATTCCTCCGAGCCCAAATACTTATCGATAACAACATTTGTATCTGCCCGGAGTTCAACTATCTCGGCCTGGGCCCTTTTAAGGAGCTCTTCTTTCTCGGCCATCTTCTCCTCAAGTTGCATAATCTTGGCATTAGCCTTAGTAAGTTCCTTTTTATGCTTCCCCGCTTGAACCTTCCACGACTCCGTCTGGTGGAGGGAGGCCTGAAAGTAGGCGTTGGCCTGAAAAACCAACAAACGGCGTTAAAACATGTGAAAGGCCCGAAGTAGCGTGTGCAAATGAAGTAAAGTGCAAATTAGACAAGTGAAGAAACTTACTGAAGCCAGTGCTTGCGCACCCAAAGCTTTGGTGCTCTCCTCGTCTCGCCCCAAAACTATATCCTTGTAATCACAAGGAGTCAAAGAGTGGAGGGACCAGTCCCTAGCATGATCCGTGCAGCCAACCACGGTATCCGACTTCCTGAATCCCCAGCCTGGCTTATAAGCCAGGGATTTTGGTGCTCTAACAGTTTCACTGCCACCAGCCTCAGTTGGCTCAGAATGAGGCTGTAAAAAAGCTGGAGGCTCCTTCCCCTGTCTGGGGTCATTCATCAACCTTAGCCGCTTCATCCGGCCAGTTTCCTCTACGGGTGGAATGGTCCACCTGTTGATCTGCGCAGCAGCTGAAAAAATGAACAAACCATGAGCTCGATAATAAGGCAATAGAATGTGCAGCAAGAGAGACAAATATGAACAAAAAACATTATACCTTTATTCGAGGCCCTCGATAGGCCCACGGCTTTTAGTCTACGCTCATCAAGAAGAGCCCAAGATAATTCCTTGGTCTCCCCCTGGGTAAGCGCAACATAAGCGTTTTGTTCCTCCAACGAGAGCATGATGGATTCAGCGCTCCCATCTGCAACTTGACCGAAGGTGCGCCTAAAAAGAGTCCCCCAATCTCCCCCTTCCCAAGAAATTTGTACAAATTGTTCCTTCCAATGAAGGTTGTTGTCGGGAATAGATGAGTTGTCAAAAATATGGGGTTTATTTGGCCTATGGGTAATATGAACCCAGCCTAAGGAAAGGCTAGAAGAATTTTTGAACTGGAACGAAAAAGAGGGATTGTCATCTTTATTTTCTTTTCTAAACAAAGAACCATGAAATAATGGATAAGCCTCCATCCATTGGGAACGATTTGGGAAGGATGAATTTGAACATCAGCTAAAAGTGTGGGAATAAATTCATGCAAAGGAAACCTAAGCCCCGCTAACAAGGCATCTACGTAAACAAATAATTTAGAAGGATTCCAATGGCAGGTCCTGTCACCAGGCCCTGCCAAGGAAATAGTAAAACGAGGGGGGAAATTGAAAAGACGATTGTAATCTTCTACTACATCAGCCTCTAGAAATTTATTACTACGCTATAGGAGTCTAAATGGGATAGGCTAGGGTACTCGTCCCCCCTTTGGTTTATCATATCAACTAAAGACATATATGAAGAAAAAATTAGGATGCGTCGAAGGGGTTTACCTCTCTTCGCAGACCCCACATTCATAGCTGCCAGCCTTGAGTTCTTCTTGTCGGCCATTGGATTTTCGAGCTACTGTATATCCTCGAGAGTATTAGAAGCTGGGATTGCTTGAAGGCTTGAGAGCTCGAAGCTGTGGAAGAGTTTGAGGATTTGAGAAATGAGAAATGAGAGTTGAGGGAAGTGAAGCCCTTCACTTCACTCTTATACTACCCTCAACCGGTCACCTACCCGTCCAAATTCCACCTTCTACCGGCGTTTCAAGGTCATGTTACCGTTAGAGGGGATACTAACCGGTATAGCAGGTAAAAGGCTCACGTAATAAAGCTCATGAACGAAAGCCCACAAGAAGAATAAATAAAAGAAAGTGGAGAAAAGAAGCTTCTAGAACAAAGAAGAAGGATCTAGAAGTTGGGCCAGTCAAGGCCCATGGTCAATAAACCCTGAAGCCCAATAACCAAAGGAGAAAGGCCCGTGAAACCTAAAATATTAAAGACAATGATCCAAGACCCTTGAAGGTCCCTAACCCAAGGGCCTGTGAGATCCACTTAGCCGAAAATTATTAGGCCTTGAGGCCCTAAAGTGTTTCGACCTCAAAGGGATTTGAGGTCTAATTCGACTCCATTCCTAGTCGAAAATTATTAGGCCTTGAGGCCCTAAAGTGTTTCGACCTCAAAGGGATTTGAGGTCTAATTCGACTCCATTCCTAGTCGAAAATGATTAGGCCTTGAGGCCCTAAAGTGTTTCGACCTCAAAGTCATTTGAGGTCTAATTCGACTCCATTCCTAGTCGAAAATTATTAGGCCTTGAGGCCCTAAAGTGTTTCGACCTCAAAGGGATTTGAGGTCTAATTCGACTCCATTCCTAGTCGAAAATGATTAGGCCTTGAGGCCCTAAAGTGTTTCGACCTCAAAGGCATTTGAGGTCTAATTCGACTCCATTCCTAGTCGAAAATTATTAGGCCTTGAGGCCCTAAAGTCGATTTCGACCTCGATCCCCCAAATCGACCTCAAGGGATTTTCAAGTCTAATTCGACCTCAACCGAGGTCGAAATTGACCTCAGTCTCGTTTTTGACATCAAACAGCCATGAAGGCCTGTTCGACCTCAATCGAGGTCGAAATCGACTCCATTCCCTGTTTCGACCTCAAAGGATTTTAAGGTCTAATTCGACCTCAATCGAGGTCGAAATCGACCTCAGTCTTAATTTGGACAACTAACAGCCATGAAGGCTTGTTCGACTTCAATCGAAGTCGATTTCGACCTCGATCCCCTAAATCGACCTCAAGGGATTTTCAAGTCTAATTCGACCTCAATCGAGGTCGAATTCGACCTCAAATCACATGATCGACCTCAATGTAATTTTGCTGGTATATTCGACTTCAATCTAAGTCGAATTCGAGCTCGATTCCAAGAATCGACCTGGAGTAGAATTTGAGGTCATTTTCAACCTCAATCCAGGTCGAAATGGTCAGAATGACAGAAGCCCAAATCGACCTCGAATCCCATCGACTTGGAGCTAGAATTGAAATCGAAATCGACCTCATTCGAGGTCGAAATAGTATGAATCTCGAAAATTTTCTCATTTTTCTATAAGTTTGTTAAAAATGATATCCTTGGGGGACCAATTTATATGATGTTGATTCTTTAAAAGAATTAACAATACAAGGCCTGAGCCCAGATAATAAGGTTGACTAAAATAAGTCAAAAGCCCGGCAAGACACTTAAAACCCTTTGTGAAACTTTTACGAAAACTCACGAAGTTTTCCCAAAAGTTGGGGGGCAAATGATATGGGTAAAAATAGCCCTGAAGAAGTAATAAATACAGCATTTATTACTAGCCCTGATATGGCCCAAAAGCTTGGGCCCCAGAAACGAACTAGGAAAATAAATCCTAGGATCAACTAGATTTGTAAGTCCGGCCCACAAAGCTCTGTTAGAGTCATAGGCCCATTAAGCCTTTGCCATTAATTAATTTCGTAATTAATTAATAAAAGCTCAGTAAAGGCCCAAGAAGCCTATTGAAGGCCCAAATCCTAGAAGGATCTAGCAGCCCAAACATGGGAAGAGACCCACGAGGCCCCTCATCTATGGATATCCTATCACAAGGATAAGACTACACCTATCAGAGTTTGACAAGGACTCTCAGTCCTAAAAGGTTGCAACAACCTCATATCACTGGGAGACTTGGCCCCCAAGTCTCCTAACTCTAGTTTGATTCCAAGGCCCTCATGTGCCTATATAAAGGGTCTAACCCCTCAACATTAGAACTACGTTTTATTGACTTGATTCTCACACCCATTGAGATACGTAGGCAGTTAACGAGGACCCGAGATAGTCACGAAACGTTAACGCAGTCATAAAAGCTTGAAGCTCTCTCTCAAACCCTAGCAGTAATTACACATTAAATTCGTCTGATTTTGATCCGTAACATTACTGAACCACTGCAACTAATTCATATGGATTTATTTGGTCCAGTCAATGTCATGTCTATGTCAAGGAAGAGATATGCACTTGTAATTGTAGATGACTACTCTAAGTACACGTGGGTGTTGTTTCTAGCCACAAAGGATGAAGCCCCTCAAATAATCATTGATCACATAAAGAAGATAGAGGTAGAAGCTGGTTTTCCTGTAAGAAAAATCAGGTCTGACAATGGAACAGGATTCAGGAATGTAACTCTAAATGAATTCTGTGTTGAAAAAGGTATCTCAAGACAATACTCAGCGCCCAGAACTCCACAACAAAATGGAGTAGTAGAAAGGAAGAACATGACTTTGGTTGAAGCAGCAAGAACAATGCTGAATGAAGCTAAGTTACCTTTATACTTTTGGGCTGAAGCAGTCAACACAGCTTGTTACACTCAGAATCATACCCTGATCAACAAAGACCATGACAAGACTTCGTACGAGATAATGGCAAACAAGAAACCAACACCGAAATACTTTCATGTGTTTGGAGCAAAGTGCTTTGTATTGAAAGATGATGAGCACCTAGGAAAATTTGAATCCAAGGCTCATAAAGGCATATTTCTTGGCTACTCTCTGGAATCTAAGGCGTACAGGGTTTATGTGATTGAAAAAAAGAAGGTCATTGAAAGCATGAATGTAACTTTCGATGATCTCAAGCTCCCAAGTCTACAAAGAACAGACGATACTGAAACTCTGCAGTTTGAAAATATGAACTCAGATGAAAGTGAATTAGAACCTGAAGCTACAACAGAAAATCAAGTTCCAAATGAGAATAACAACAATGATTCTTACCCTAGTAGTGGAAACAGTGGAAGATTCACAAAAACTACTAGTTGTGGTAGAGAATCTCATTCTCAACCAAGCAGCAGCTCAGGGGGAGCAACTGAAGGATCAACTAGCAGGACCCAGCACAACAATAATAATCAAGCTGAATCTTCAAGGGCAAATCTACCTAGACATAGGGTGTGGAGTAGAGATCACCCCTTTGAGTTAATTCTAGGAGATCCAGATGCTGGAGTTCAAACTAGACATGCTTCTCAAAATGAATGTTTATTATCTGGTTTTCTCTATGAGATAGAGCCAAAGAAAATGGAAGAAGCACTAGAAGATCCAAATTGGGTCATTGCTATGCAAGAAGAACTCAATCAATTTAACAGACAAAAAGTCTGGAAGCTGGTACCTAGGCCAAAGAACAAGTCTATAATTGGCACAAAGTGGGTATTCAGAAACAAGCTGGATGAAGATGGCATTGTCACGAGGAACAAAGCCAGACTGGTTGCTAAAGGTTATTCCCAAGAAGAAGGAATAGATTATGATGAAACATATGCACCAGTGGCAAGACTTGAAGCTATCAGGATGTTTCTGGCATTCGCAGCACACTCCAATTTCAAAGTATATCAAATGGATGTGAAGAGTGCATTTCTGAATGGAGAGCTTGAAGAAGAAGTGTATGTAGAACAACCCCTAGGGTTTGAAGATCCAGAATTTACAGATTTTGTATACTTTCTCTTCAAGGCACTCTATGGCTTAAAACATGCACCTCGGACATGGTATGACACTCTATCTGTATTTTTGCTTGAAAATGGTTTCACTAGAGGTGTCATAGATAAGACTTTGTTTCATAAAATGCACAAAAATGATATGATATTAGTGCAAGTATATGTAGATGACATTATATTTGGTTCTACTAACGATCAATTATGTAGTAGATTCGCTAAGCTAATGAAGAGTAGGTATGAAATGAGCATGATGGGAGAGCTGAATTACTTCCTTGGACTCCAAGTAAGTCAAAGGAAAGATGGAATCTTCATTTGCCAGACCAAGTACATCAAAGATCTGTTGAAAAATTATGGTCTTGATGATGCATCATCAGCCAAAACCCCAATGGCAACTGCCACTAAGCTTGACAAAGATGAGCCTGGTAAGAGGGTAGACATCACAAGATACAGAGGTATGATCGGCTCATTACTGTACTTAACTGCAAGTAGGCCAGATATTATGTTCGCTACATGCTTGTATGCTACGTTTCAATCAGATCCTAAAGAATCACATCTTATAGCTGTTAAACGGATTTTTAAGTATATTAAGGGAAGTCTGAATCTTGGAATTTGGTACCCTAAAGATACAGGTTTTGACCTTATTGGCTATACAGATTCTGATTATGCAGGGTGTAGGATTGATAGAAAAAGTACATCAGGGAGTTGTCAATTCCTTGGTAGAAGATTGGTTTCCTGGTATAGCAAGAAGCATCACTCAGTTGCAATGTCGACAGTTGAAGCTGAATATGTTGTTGCTGGAAGCTGCTGTGCTCAGATATTATGGATAAAGAACCAACTTCAAGATTATGGACTGTTGCTGAACAAAATTCCAATATACTGTGACAACACAAGCACATTGATATCAGATATCATTTTATTAGAGAGTATGTCATAAGTGGTACTGTAGAGTTACACTTTGTACCCACAGAACAGCAAATTGCAGACATTTTCACTAAACCACTGGATGAAGTTACCTTCACTAGACTGGTTTGTGAACTTGGGATGTTAAATGTCTAGATCTTATCTGCAATTTGGTGTAAATAAGTTCACAAATATTTAATCTTCAATATTAAAAGAGTTTGTGAATTTATTTAATCATCCAGTAAATAAACTTCTAGCATCTTAATTGACAATTAATTAATTGCCCAAAGTATATCTTGATATATCAATTTGGTAATTAATTAAGTGTGAATTATAATTATTTAAATACTTATATCTATTTTAAATAGATTTTGAGTATTTATTTAATAATATTTTTGTTAATTTATTTAAGTTATGAAAATAACAATTAAAGGAAATATTTGCTTCATAATTTAAATTTATTAATAAAAATTAGAAGCATAATTATTTAAATATTCTATTTGATTAATATCAGTCAATGATATTTTAATTAAATAATTTATTATAATAATTGTGATATTATCAAGTTGGTAATATTTTATTTAGAATTTATTCTAAATAAGATCTTATTTGATTATTTATACGAATGTTACCAATTGATAATAGAGTATATTTTGTCCAAGTACAAAATATACAAGGTAGAAAAATCGACTAGTACTATGTATCGAATTTTGGCTTCTGTGTTGACTTGGTCAACATAGGGGAAACTTTTCTACACATAGAGTATTACTTAGATTTATGTGTCTGTCTTTATCGATTTTCTTTACAGTGTTAAAAAATTCGACAAGTAAGCTTGCCTTAAGTTTATTTTATTTTGCTTGTGTCAAGTTTTAATCTCTAGAGTGTTAAAAATTCGACAGGTTGGTTTGTACTTAAGTATTTTATTGTAAGTGTCGAATTTTAGTAGCCTGTGTTGACTTGGTCAACACAGAGGGAGTAAAAATCGACACATAGCTTTTTAACAAGTTTTTTTTCTTGTCGATTTTTATTTCTAGGTGTCGAGTTTTGGAGCTCTAGTGTAATTCTAGGTGTCGAAATTGTTTTTAATTTCTACGTGTCGATTTTCTAGTACGCTGTGTAGATTTATCTTAAAACTAGAATTTTGGCCATGTAATTATATGTGTCGAATTTGTGTAGCATAGAGGGCATTCCAGTAATTTCATCTATATGTCAATTTTATTATAATGAAGGATACATGCCTTAGCTTATATTTATTTTCTGTTCTCAGTCGACACATATACATACACACACACACACCATTGTTACTCTTCAACAAAAACTCGACAACCACCATTGATAATCATATTTTAATCACCCATTTTAAAATCTAAGACCAGTTCTGTGATTATTTTTCAAAGATCTATAACATATTTAAAAATCACATCATATGGTATAGTATTTTTGAAGGACCCACTTCTTGCCAAACCTTTCGAATTCACACAGATCTAGTTACATTCAGGTGATTAAAAATTGATTAAAAATTATAAAATTGCAGCAAATCACTTCTAGTTCTTAATTTGATTTTTCCATAATTTTAGGAAGTGATTTGAATTTGAGTTAATTTTACTCAAATTAATTAATTTTTTTTATTGGTGTTGCAAATTATTTGTCTTAATTAATCAATAAATTATCTGCTCATTTTTAATTAATTAAATATGGTTAGAAGATTTATTGTACTTAAAACAAATAGTGCACTCACATTAGAACCTGAGTCTGTTACTGAACCTTATAGCAATTGGATTAGGTTTTTACGTGAACATTCAAATGTACGACATGCTTTAACTGCAAGCCCAGAATTAAATTTTGATGCACTGCTTGTATGTTATCATTCAGCTGTCGATACATCAGATGCAGACAATTTGGCTTTTACTTTTTCATTAGAAACTAGAGATGTTCGGGTAACGGATCAGGACTTAAATCGTATTTTGCAGTTTAACACTGAAAATTTTGATCATTTACCTGATGAAGCTGAACGTGCCAATTTCTTCAATTCCATCACACACAATGGACCACTGAACTTAACAGTAATTTACAAACATAATCTTGCTCGTGAATGGAACTTTTTCTTTCATATAGTGAACCATGTTTTTGCAAAGAAAAAGAGTGGATGGAGTGATATTCCTAAAATGACTCAATATATTGGGTGTGCCATCTCTAACAATCTTAATATCAATTATGGTAAGCTATTAATGAAAAGCATTCTTCAGGCTATGGGATCTAGTGCCAAAAGGGACATCAACAGAGTCAATGTTGAATGTTTTTATCCTAGATTTCTACAATTAGTGCTTAATGATCTACTATCCAATGACGAAATGCTTGCTTTCTCTGCAAGTCAGTACGAACAAAGTACTACAATTTGTGGCAGTATCGCTACACTGATAGCAAACATGGGTGATTACCCAAATGGGAATGTAGCACGTCTAACAGAATACATGGAAAGTCTTATGCTTCCTGTAACAGGTGAACAGCCAGAAGAGGTTCCTGAACTCGAAGATTCAATGAATGAGGACTCCGAAGCTGAACCTGAGTCTGAAAATGCAGAAGAAGCAGAAGAAGAAGAAGAAGAAGAAGAAGAAGTACAAATGGAAATTGAGCCAGTTGTAAGTGATACAGAAATGGCTGATGAAGCAGGGACTAAAAACGATGCAGAATCTTATCACCCTGGTACACCAAGAGTAAGTCCTAGTACATGTAGTCTTCCTAAATTTGATCTTTCACTAGTCCTTAGTGAAGATTATCTTGCTATGTTGGACAACTCACATCCAACTCTGAACACACACTCACCAATGTCCCCAGTGGCAGTAGAACATGACAATGAGCCTGAAAACCAACAGGTTCTAACCCCTGTCATAGAACAACAAACACATATCCCAACTCCTTCTGTCATTATTGTTGAAACCCTAAGTGAGGATGAGGGAGTTAGTGCATGTAGTGCACCACATAAGGTGGATGTTGAAACCACTGAAGCAGCTCTGCATCCTAGCAAAAGGAGAAGAATATGTTATGAAACAGAGGCTACTGCTAGCCAAAACCCCGATTCACCTGAGCCTTCAATTACACAAAGGATGGAGCAATTAAATGCACGAATCAGTTTCTCTTTATTTGGGCCTAAAAATGAATTGACGGTTAAACAAGCTACTTCAGTAGCAGAGCCTTCACAGGTAGATCCTGTGTTGGACAGGCCTTCACAAGCTTCGAGGGGCATCACAAACTCTTATTTGCCACGCATTACATTGTTCGAGGTGGTGCCCCCCCTGGATAGAACATCTCCAGCTCCGTTATCGGAGGTTCTCCCATCCAAGTCTGGAATATGTGAGAGGCAACTCCTCTATAGAGGGAGCGAGGGTTCCATTCAAGGAACAGCTACACAAGTAGCGGAGCCTACTCAGGTTAAGCCTGAGCAGGACATGCCTTCACAGGCTTTAGGTGGCACCACAGATACTCAACTGCCAATCACTACAGTATCTAAGGTGGTGACCACACTGGAACAAAAACTTCCAGTTCCTGAAAAAGGAGGTCTCCTTGCCATTCATGGTTAAGAGAAGAGGCAACCCTTCCATAGAAGGAAGCGGGGTTCCCAGATTGTACTTTCTAGGGACAACCCATCTCTCAGAGATGAGGCTCCACTCGGCGATGAAGTAATTACTGAGCCTTGTGATGAGATAGTGTTTAGGCATGAAAGAGTTCCAAATCCTTCTGCAGGTAATTCTCCACTTGGTAATGATTCTTCAGAAGAACCAGGTGCGAGGAATTCCCCAGATTCTGAACCAACTCAGCACGATACAGCAATACTTCAAAGGATTATCAATCTCGAAGCACAATTTGGACTCTTTAAACATTCTATGTCCAAGATTGTGAAAGGTCAAGAAAAGCTACAGCGGGACAACAAAGAAATCAAAGATTTACTCAAACAGCTGATAGCACAAAGATCAACTTCCTTACCTCTTCAATCAACCCCAGGTCCTGAGGATAACACAACTAAGGGGGAGAAAGAAGGACAAGGACAAGAAAAAGATAAAGATATATCTGTCAAGGGAAAGGAAAAAGTAGATGATGGTTCTTCTGAACAAGCAACAGAAAAAGATCATGCATATGCTGAGGGGGAGGAGTTAGAAGAAGGAGAAATTCCAAATGATGATCCGTTCAGTGAGATGGATTCATATGTGAATGAAGCTGCATATCCAAGAACATTCTCTGACTATATTGACAAGCATAAGATCAAGAAAGTTAAGGAGCATGATTACAAAACATATGAAGACATTAATTCTATTGATGAGCAAATAAGGCAATCAAACTGGGTAACTTATCAGAAAAAGAAGAAGAAGCTCTATACTTCAAAGACAGGGAGAAAATGGGAAATGGCCAGAGCTAATTTAAGAAGGCCCGACAATGGAGCCTTAATCAATAATGATGAAGAAGTTCTTAGGCTATTTCAAATCTTAAGAAGAAGAAACAGAAGTCTGAGCAACTACTACTTTGAACTGAAAAGTGAGATATCCTATCTGGTAGTTTCTATGGCACCGAAATCAGAAGGTTGGAGGTTAACCTTGTCTTTCACCAACTACGGGTTAAGGACCATATCAAGTGAATTTCTGAAGAGAAGGTCGTTAACTGAGTTGTTTGCACTTAAACAAAAAAATCAAGATTCATGAATCCTCTAAAAATGAATTAATGGCTTATAAAGCATAATGTAACGTAACGTAAAATGTTACCGAGGAAACTAACTCAACACTAATGGTCGGTAACTTATATTAAAATGAAGCACGTAATCAAATGCGAATCATTTATAAGTTGAATACAAAAGACCAAAAATATTAGAGAAAGCTTTGAAGACATTGAAGATCACTGAAAGAAGTTCATTAACATGTTCAAGCCTCAGTGAAGAATAAAGTTAAAGTGTTTCAAAGGTTCTGAAGATGAAAAAGGTTTTACTACAGAGAAAACAGAAGATTCCAGTGAAGTTTAGAAGCACTTCTTATCGTTATGGAACAGGTCAATTGCATAGCAAAGAAGATGTGAAGATCAAGATCTTGTTAGTCATTTGTGAACCAGACCAGTTGCACCAATCGACAGCACAAAAGAGTTTGAGAATTGCATCACTGATTCAGAAGAATTGGCCAGATACTGAGATGAGTAACATGAAGTGGTATGTAATTAGGCCCAGAATAAATCAAGGTCGAATTAACAAGGAAATATTTATTTGACTTGGTTGCAGTGGAAGAAATGTTATTAAAGGCTTAAAAGATTCGAAATTGGCTAATAAGGAAAGAAGACTACAGAAGCTGTATCCAGAAGTCAACCTAGTTAAGTTGTTTCGTCTTATTCACCAATGGTTAATCAAGCTATTTTGTCTTATTCACAGATGGTTAATAACCATCGGGTGAAATAAAAGAAATGGTGAATATTCAAGGACCTATTTTGTCCTATTAGCCGATAGTTATTAACTATCGGAAAAGGAAAAAATAAGTACCACATCATCGATAGTTAGCAAGCATGGTAGAGAGTTTTATTCACCGATACATGTTAATTATCGAGTCATGCAAAAGCAAAGGACCCCACTTCCCGATGGTTACTAAAGCTTGGTATAATTGAGTTTATTTCAGGAATTGTTTTAATCCTCCGATACTTATTCTACAGACTCATCGAGGGTTAAACAATTACTCAGTAAATTGTTCCCGATACTTAAGGATAAAAAGAAGTGGAGAAGCAACTAGTTTACTTGGTCCTAAATGAGCCACGTATCCTTAGTTGATAAAGTCTACACAAAAAGGAAACAAAGCATCGTCTTTGGTATTCATTCATTCAGTTTACAGATAGAGAAATACAGAGAGCATTGAAGAGAGAAACACAGAGAGCATTCAAGAGAAGTAAACACAGAAGCCATTAAGTTTATACGCAGCTGTTGTTACTTTGATTGTTCTTATTAAAGCTTGTAACTGTAACTGTAACTGTACTAGTGGATCACTGTAACTAATCTAAGGATTAGATTTGTCCAGGGTTTATATAAATAAAAAGATATATTCCCCGAACTGTTGTGTTATTGATTATCACCTGTTTGATTATATAACTGTTTGAACTGTATAAAGTCCATAAAGAACCATTCCGGGAACTAAATTAAAATTGGACAATATCGTATTCAACCCCCCTTCTACGATATTTGGGACTAACAATTGGTATCAGAGCTTACTGATTGAGTTTACAAATCAGGATCTATTATTCGGACTACAGTATTAAGCTTCTGGAATTTTTCGTGAATTTTTTAATTTTCAAAATATTTCACTTAGAAATTTTTTTGAACTTTAAATCATTTTGAAAAATTCAATATCATGAGTTCTCAGAAAGTAGGAAGTATTAAAGTTCCCCAGTTTGATAGAGTGAATTATAATCTTTGGAAAAAGAAGATAACCCTATTTATTAAGGTTACAAATCCGTTGTACATGGGTATCTTAGAGAACAGACCGTTTATAACAATGAAGATGATTCCTGAATCTACAGTGGACGGAGTAAGAGTTCCTCAAAGGACTACTCTAAAGGATTCTACAAAGTTCACTGATGGAGAGAAAGAAATTGTTGCATTGGACACAGGCCTTCAGTTGATTATTGTTGACTCAATGGATGAAGACATGTGCCATCAAATTCTAAATTGTATATCTGGAAAGCACATGTGGGAAACCATCGAACTGATTATGGAAGGAACAGAAGAAATAAAAGAGAATCGGTTGGATATACTTACATCAAGATATGAACCGTTCAAATCTACTCCTGGAGAAACAATCACTCAAGTTTTTGAGCGGTACAATAAATTATTAAATGAGTTGAGTATCCAGGGGAAGAACTATCCGTTAAGGGAAACGAACAGGAAGTTTATGTTGACTCTTCCACATCATGTTGAGCATAAAGTTTCTTCAATTAGAGAAAGGGACAACTTCAATGTCATGCCCCTTGAAAAGCTATATGGAAAATTGAAGACTTATGAAATGGAACAAGAACAGAGGTTGATTATCTATGGTTCCGGCTCAGTGGACAGTAAGAGTGCAGCACTACAGAAGACCACAGCTCTTGTGGCAGATGAAGTGAAAACTTCTGAAGCAAAGGTTGTTGAAACCAAGATTGGTGGAGAATTGATCATTGAAGCTGAAATGGCTACAGAATCGCAAGCTGAAGAGGAAGATGATTTCTATACATTGGAAGAGCTTGATGAGATGGAAGACAAATCCATGGCGTACTTGGCAGGGTGTTTCAAGCATATAAGATTCAGAAGGAATCCCAAGTACAAGAAAAGTTTTGGTAGCAGATTTCAGAAGACATGATCATTTTCGGGATCCAACTCAAGAGATGGTTACAAGTCAAACATGGTAGACCGTAGTAAGTTCTGGTGCTACAACTGCAATGAACTAGGGCATTTCACCACTGAATGTAAGAAACCGAAACAAGCAAAAGACAAGAAGGTTTATGAGAAGAAGAGTTCCTACGAGAAGAAAAGCTATGATGAGTTGAAAAGGGAGAATGAGAAGTTGAAACAGAGATTGGATGCTTTGGTTGCAAAACAACAAGGCAAGGCTTACATTGTTGAAGGTAGAAGCTGGGATGACACAGATTCTGAAGAAGAAGAATATGGAAATCTTGCATTAATGGAAGATACTTCAGAAGAATCTCCATCATCATCACAGGCACCTATTCTCACCACTGTAGATATGTCTCTATCTGAATAGAAAAATACTGTTAATGACTTGAGTATAGAGATGTTTAACATTCATACAAGCATGCTAGCTTCTGAAGGAGAAAATTCTAGACTAGTTACGAAGAATAAAAACCTAGAATCGGAAAAGGAACAACTAGAGCTTGTAGGAATCACAGTTAATAACCTTAAGGAAAGAAATGAATATTTAGAGAATAAGGTTATCTGTAATGCAGAGGTTGAGACATCACTTATGGCTAAGATTTCTGAGCTAGAGTTAAAATTGGAAGCTTTTAAGAACTCAGCTAATATTGCTAAAGACATAATAGATAAGCAGAGCTTAGATAATAAGACATGTATAGGCTTTGACTACGATGAATATAAAAGGAAAAACAAGAAGGATAAAAGGAATGTAATTTTCAATGCTTCTAGTACTGTTTTATTAGAAAATGAAAATGTTCCTTTTGTCATTAAAAAGAGTAGTAATCCTGTCTTTAAGATCTCACTCTCAGAACCCTTAGACAAAGATACTATCGTATGGAAACAAGAAATGCTTGTTGAGGATAAGTTAAAAAAGAAAAAAGTTGAGGAAGGTGATGTAGAAGAAGTTACACTTAATGAACTAGTTAAAATTGAATCTGTTAAAACTGAATTAAGTAGTAACAAGTATAAGTCAACGAGTAATAGGAATGGGAAAGTAGGTGTTAAAATTGCTAATTCTGCTACACCTGCACCCACTGCACCGAGGAAATTGTGTACTAATTCCAATTCTGCTGGACACCTTAGTCATGCATGTAATAAGGTTAAAGTAGAATCTAATGTTCCTGTTGTGCAGAACATGTTTAGCATGAATAGTTCTCATTTGCCTTATGGTATTACTGGATGTATGCCATGTGCTTTTAATATTATGAATGCTTATTTCAATTTGATGAATGCATCTACTTCTAGTAATTGCATAGGCATAGAAAGAAGCATGAATAAGAAAAAGGTAAGGGCAAAGACTGCTAGTCCTCCTAAGGTTAGGAAGGAGACTCAATCTCCTAAGCCAAAAGACAAATCTGTCAAGGCAAAGGAACATGATTCGAGTTTAGTCAAATTAGGACTTAAAGATGTGAAAACTGAACCTATTACACCATCTGCAAGAACCTCTAAATTTCTTGGACCCAAACAAGTTTGGGTTCCAAAAAAACCTTAATCACTTTGTGGTTGCAGGGCATAGGTACTAATGAAAAAGTCATGTGGATTCTGGATAGTGGATGTTCAAGGCACATGACAGGAGACAAGTCCCTGCTGACCAATGTGGTTGAGAAGATCGGCCCAGTTGTAACCTTTGGAGATGACAACAAAGGCTTTACTAAGGGATATGGTAGTCTGGAAGTTGGAAATGTCATCAATGAAAATATCTCTCTTGTTGACGGTCTGAAGCACAACTTGCTGAGCGTCAGTCAATTTACAGATAAAGGATATAATGTTGACTTTAGGAAGGAAAAGTGTATGATCACCAACAGGAAAGATGAAAAGCTTGCTCTTAAAGGAGTAAGAAAAGGAAATCTGTTCGTAGCTGACTTAAACACTGCAAGCAGAAGAGAAGCAAGTTGTTTCTACAGTAAAGCATCCTCTGAATTGAGTTGGTTATGGCACAGAAAACTATCTCACCTGAACTTTAAGGCAATGAATTCTTTAGTTAAAAGAGAATTGGTGAGAGGGTTACCACAGATGGAATTCTACCAAGAAGGACTCTGTGAAGCATGTGAAAAGGGTAAGTCAAAGAAGGCGTCACATAGAAGTAAGGACATGTCAAGGATCAACGAACCTCTCCAGTTGATTCATATGGATCTGTTTGGACCGGTTAATGTCATGTCAGTTTCAAAGAAGAAATATGCATTAGTGATTGTCGACGACTACTCCAAGTACACGTGGGTGTTGTTTTTGCATTCTAAGGATAAAACACCTCAAATGGTAATCGCTCACATTAAAAAGATTGAGGTGGAAGCTGGATTGCCTGTGCGGACAATAAGATCAGATAATGGAACTGAATTCAGAAATGCAGTTCTAAATGAATTCTGCACGGAGCAAGGCATTTCAAGACAATACTCAGCCCCAAGAACTCCACAGCAGAATGGAGTGGTAGAAAGGAAAAATAGGACTTTGATTGAAGCAGCAAGGACAATGCTAAGCCAGTCAAAGCTACCTATATATTTTTGGGCAGAAGCAGTCAACACAGCTTGTTACACTCAAAATAGGACCCTGATTAATAAAGATCTAGAAAAGACATCCTATGAGATTATGACCAACAGAAAGCCATCACTGAAGTACTTTCATGTGTTTGGTGGAAAA
Source organism: Oenanthe sinensis (assembly GCA_028671895.1). Taxonomy (NCBI): domain Eukaryota; kingdom Viridiplantae; phylum Streptophyta; class Magnoliopsida; order Apiales; family Apiaceae; genus Oenanthe; species Oenanthe sinensis. The sequence continues at coordinate 6,360,863 of JAPMAC010000198.1, forward strand.
TGCTATATATTGAAAGATGAACATCTGGGCAAGTTTGATGCTAAAGCAGATGAAGGGATTTTCCTTGGTTACTCACTGGAGTCTAAGACGTACATTGTAACGCCCCCAAATCCGGGGTCTGGGATTTGAGTCGCCACATCATCATCCAATCCTTTAAAACCTGCAATACTCAACAATTCAACAAATCACATCATAGACCCCTCTCTCTCACACATACAAGTTATAGCCTTAGAAACGATATACAACAAGTACCATTAGTTATTACAAACCAAATGTACTTAACCAGGATCTCACGCTATCAATGATAGCCTCTACATGAAGTGACATTAATAACTAGATCAATACTGCAACCTATCCACTTACTTCTGCGGAATAGTTCTGAACCGAACCATCTTCAAGGGTGAATCTCCTACTTTCCTTCCTCGAAGTATGGAGCCAATCCAATGTCTTCTCGCTTTCTCTGAAAAATTTATTATAAAGCAAGGGTGAGCGAAAGAATGCTAGCAAATTATCCACCCAATTATCTATGTGATTCTCATCCAAGAACATGATAATCACTACTATCTCAATAGTATATCATATGGTTACCAATATAAGGTAAGCATAGCAAAGTATCTCTCGACGATACATATAGTCAGAGTTTTCTGTTAAAAACATTTATACTCAACTTAGAGTTTAGAGGAATATAATCCGAATAATTTAGTTCATTATATAAAATAAGGCACTATCAAATATAGTGTTACCACTCTTTCATACTTCCTCTGAAGCTTTTGAAATAAAACTCAATGAACTTAATATGTTCACCGTTTTGAGATAATATTATCAATAACTTAGCAAAATAGTATCAACTATAACTTTGCTAAATTCCCATTTCAAGATACCGCAATAATAGTTGCTTCTTATCATAAGCAAATCAAACCCCTTTAAACCATACCCCTTGTAAGGTTCAAAATCGAGTAAAACATTTTAAAGATTTATAATTTGAGGGGTATATATCATATATCCACTTAAATCTTTAAAATAAACCTTTTGCCAAAACCTCTTAGGCAATTTCAGCATACTATGGCTGTTCCGTGTACATCATGTACCCGCTTAAGTTTTCAAAATAATTTTTCATCAAAATATCTCGACTGACCTGTTGTGTTGTGATATATATAAACAAAGTAAGAGTGAGCAATATAGCCCAGCAAGAATATTTGTAGCTGTAGATAAACTCTTTTAGTCATCGTCTAAAACTGCAATTTCATGCACACTTTACGTACTCTATGCATTTTGCAAAATAACTTTGTCAAAGTAGTTTTAATGAGTACGAAGATTTCAATACATCAACCACTGACAACACCCTCGATAAATCAGCTCATAGGCTTTCATTACGATGTTGCAGTACAATTCCAATTGGAAGAAATAGGACTATGTGGAGATTTTTCAACGCCCTATTGTACGCGATGATCAGTCGCCTTGTACAATAGAAAAACTAGTCACTTTCTCTACTAGTAGAAGGACAACCCCTTATCGGGACGTCACCCTAGGCAACACATGGGCCTTTAGTTTACGGCTGGGTCGTGCGTCTCCGACCTCTTACGCAACCTTACTCCAGTCCCTAGAATAATCTATAACCTGGAACTGGAACTCAATCCAAATTCCCCAAGTATATGATACTTAATAGATTCACAACTCGGAATGGAACAATCTATAAACCTGGAACTGGAACTTAATCCAAATTCCCCAAGTGTATACTTGTTAATAGATTCATCTACCTAAACCTGAAACCAGAATTTACTCTTAGTTCCCCAAGTATATCATAATTGTTCATAGATTCATCTATCTAACCTGGAACCAGAATTTACTCTTAGTTCCCCAAGTATATCATACTTGTTAATAGATTCACCAAACTCTGAACGGGTACTGCCAGAATAATTGAGGCAGCCCTCTTCCCACAAATGTATGTTGACCTCCGTCAACTGATGTCCTTTATTGAGGAAATAAAATCATTTTAAAATCACGACCCGGGAGTTAGTCGAAAAACCTCTCATGTTTTGATAAGTTGAACACCCTACTATAGTAGGCCAGCGATGTTAAAACATAACTGTTTTTGAGAAAGTAAATCATCTTTTACTTCCTAGACCTCGTTCCCTATTTTTGATAAGTCCGAGAATATTTGATTCTTATTAAAAAGAATAAAATAAAATATAAATAAATATTAGGGAACCCTCACTATTTTTAAATAATTTTTCCGAAGGTCAAAAATATTTTTAATTAATTATTAAAGACATCCACTAATTTTTTTAAATCAATATAGAATATTTAATAAATATTCGAATAATATTTATTAAATAATTAAACAATTAATAACCCCTTTTTAAATGAATATTCAAGAATAATATTCATTTAATAAATAAATATCCAAATGATATTTATTAATTGATAACCAATGAATAACTACTTTTAAATGAATATTCAAGAATAATATTCATTTATTAAATAAATATCCAAATGATATTTATTAGTTGATGAACAATTAATAACTTATATTTAAATGAATATTCAAGAATAATATTCATTTATTAGATAAATATCCAAATGATATTTATTAGTCCCATTTCATACCTTTGTCGTAAAATATTCCAATATTTATATACTAGGAATATTTACAACTCCTATTTTAAAATACTCTGTCTCCGGCTTCTCCCGGATTATAACAGTATTTAAAATAATTTATACGACTCCCGGTCTACGTTTTGAAAATACGAATATCTGCTCTACTCCTAGAGCCTTTTTAAACACCGGCTTATATCTATAATACCTTATAGCATATAGCCTAAAAATTACGAAAGATTTAAACAGTAATTAAATCAATACATAATTTCAAAAACAGTTTATATCACAACCACAACAGCAGTATATCAAGTACATGTTTCAAAAACTGGCGTAAGCATAATTTCCTATGCAACTCAAGAATATAACCTTTTGAAAATAAAAGTATAAGGTTAGGAAAACTTGCCTTTGGTCCTTAGCGACGACAGACATTCCAATTAAGTCTCCTTTTCTCGCAATATGGAATATATCTTCTCTCGCTACTAGATGCCACAATGCTCCATCTCGATATCTTTCTAACATAACAAGATATATATATCAGCTTGGTCTCATATCCCAAGCAAACACAACTCAACTACACATTTAGTTATTAAACCCCAAAATCAGACCAAACAAACAAATCCCCCTTTGGGAAACTCACAACTTCTTGTTACAACTATGCCTCAATATTAACTCCACAACCTATGTGACGCCCCCAGATCTGGGGTCGGAGATCCAGGTTGTCACTATCCAATTTCCAGTATACACACACACTTGTAATCCAACAATAGCAATCCACAATATAAAATCATAAAATAACAACATGCTGGTGACCCCAACACCTCATCACACACACACACACGAGCCATAGTCTCAGAAACGGAGTTTCATAACTTACATCATTATATCTTAACTGTTATATCGTAAAGTTATTACAAACTTAGGGTTGCACTGCTGGCTAAAGCTCCTTGAGGAAACTACGCCGCAGTCAAAAGTAGATTACCCTACATCTGTTCCATATATTTACATAAGTCATATTTATAAATAAACCTGACTAGTAGAAGCTGAAAGCCTATTCTACTAAGCCTTCCTACCTCAGGTACTGTGAAGTGGACTCTCTCATAGGGGGTCCTTGCCCTGGTTACCCGCTTGCGCAGGGTGCGGTGTACTCGACTGGGCATGATCTACAACTGTAAGATAGGAACAATAACAGGAAACAACAAGCAAGAATGAGCTACAAATGCTCAGCAAGTAATAGATAACAGTAAACAAGGTACTGAAACAATAGCAGAGTACAATATCAGGATATCAATGAAACTGCCAAATGCAAGTAAAACAATACTCAAAGCAATCAACAAACAAAGGGTTGAGTAGGTTCCCCGTTAACACTATCGGTAATTCAGCACCTAGGCTTTCGTTACAGTGCAACGTCAAATTCCAATTGGAAGAAACGGACTTAATCTGGAGATTTCTCGACGCCCTATTGTACCCGATGATCATTCGCATGTACAATAGAAAACACCTCACTTTCTCTACTAGTAGAAGGACAACCCCTTATCGGGACGTCACCCTAGGCAACTCATGGGCCTTGAGGTTACGGCTGGGTCGGGCGTCATCGACCCCCTTCGCAACCTTACTCCAGTCCCTGATGAATACTTAAACATTCATCAAACCTCTAGAAGGAAAGTTCAATCAAACCTTCTAGAACAACAGAAATCCACTCTAGGATTCCAATCAACTGTTAAGGAAGGGAATTTAATACCACCTTCCAGAACAGCCCGACAATCCATCACAGGATTTCGGTCAACAGATAAGGAAGGGAATTTAATACGACCTTCCAGAACCACTCGACAATCCACCACTGGATTTCAATTAACAGATAAGGAAGGGAATTTAATACGACCTTCCAGAACAACTCGACAATCCACCACTGGATTTCGATTAATAGATAAGGAAGGGAATTTAATACGACCTTCCAGAACAACTCGACAATCCACCACTGGATTTCGATTAATAGATAAGGAAGGGAATTTAATACGACCTTCCAGAACAACTCGACAATCCACCACTGGATTTCGATTAATAGATAAGGAAGGGAATTTAATACGACCTTCCAGAACAACTCGACAATCCACCACTGGATTTCGATTAATAGATAAGGAAGGGAATTTAATACGACCTTCCAGAACAACTCGACAATCCACCACAGGATTTCGATTAATAGATAAGGAAGGGAATTTAATACGACCTTCCAGAACAACTCGACAATCCACCACTGGATTTCGATTAATAGATAAGGAAGAGAATTTAATACGACCTTCCAGAACAACTCGACAATCCACCACTGGATTTCGATTAATAGACCCTTGAATCAAAGAGACTCAAGAACGCGACCGGGGAGCCGCGAATACTAGCTAAAATAGACTCCACAAAACACTTATCGTTTTGGAGTGAAAACATGGGCCATAAGGCACCAATGCAATTGGGAGTAATATCGGAGTCGGACGTTACCTCCCGAACCTGGAGTTATCGATTCAGAATAAATCCCAAAATGTCCGAGTCATCGCTCGCTATTTATTATTTAATGAAAAATAATAATCAAAGACGTTTAGACAACTCCAGAATATTTTTAAAGGGCAAATCAATATTTCATTAATACTTAGGAGGCTCAGAATAGTCCTCGTAAAATATTAAAAGGATTTAAAAGAATTTAAAATATTTAATCCCAATATAATCAAGATTATTTAATAATTAAATAATCTTAAATGATTCAACATATTTAAATAATATTTAATCAATATTAAATAATATTTAAATAAACCAAAACGAGTTGTAAGTATTTAATTAATAGTTAAATACTTTTAAATGCCCCAAAATATTTAATCAAAATTAAATAATATTTAAATCATTTCAAATGCCCTGAAAGTATTTACTTAACATTTAAATACTTTCTATATTCTTTAAATAATATTTAATAAACTAAATATTATTTAAAATAATAAACCTCGACTAGCCGTCGAGACACGCTAGACTACTCCCGGTCGACTATCGAACACTAACAAGACGTGCTCGACACCAGATTCAGTTATACAACTGAAGAATAGACATCCTCTAACTTTTTAAGAAGTTCAGAGGATTCTCAGGGATAGGTTGCAGGAATCTAGTCCTACTCACAAGCTACTCACAAGGAACTACCTTACACAACCTATGCATACATATGTCATACATTAGAATCAATGTGACAAAGTGTCAGATACTTGCCTGTAGGTTTCCGTGAATGCAAGCTCCTTCCTCGTTTCGTCCGGGTATCTACGAACAAAACATATCACCTTTAGCTATACGAGTATTTCTTAATCGTTCTATTAACACATACTCGTATAACTACCTTATTCATTCCAAACGACATATAATAAGCAAGTCGATTAGCTCATAGTATTCTTATGTCATCACACGACATTTTTCGTTGAGGGTTCGTTTTCTAGTTTAGCCTCAAACGTCGTTTTATAAAAGGAAGTAGCTAGAATCAAAACATTCGTATTTCCCTTAATTTTTTTTCATTCACAGCACTTGGATTCACACAATTTTCATAAATCAGGTTTTAATCTTTTTAACCCAATTCTTCTTTCCAAGTCTTCACACATATGCCTACTATTTAAAATAAAAGGCTCAAGATTTATGGAGTAGCTTAACTAAGCTGATCATCTACTCCAAGTTAGTCAAAAACAGGGCAGCTGAGTTTACTGCCTAGTCTTACTATTTTGGCCATAACTTTTGACTCACAACTCCGTTTGACGCAAAATTAGCGCGCAAACGATCTAGAGACCGATATCTATCCAACCATATAAAGATATCATCAATCAATGCAGACTAGCCCCTTCGGGTGCTATGAACAGTTAGTAGGAAGACAAAAATTTTGCATGGTCTCCTTTGTACGTTCATCGTTTACCCTGTTTTAAACTCATTCAAATCAATTCAAACGGCTACCATATATTTTACACTACTACTTGGGAATGTACTCAAGACATCCCAAGTCCAAACACAATTTAACAACACTCTCAATATTACCAATAATTCAGCCAACTGCATCACCACTGCTAGACAGCTTTTTAACATCATTTTACTACTTTCAAAACAACAATCACTTACCCTTCTTTCAACCACAATTCTCTACCAAGACACATCCATATTACATACTTATAAACTTTAACCAAACCATCACTATATTGTAAAATCATAGCCACAAAGCAAGCACCAAAGCATATATTTAAACTCATTACATAGCATGCATTAACCACATCAACTCCACCAAGCTAGGGTTCATATAATCAAGCTTCCCATGCTTATTAACACTACCCATAGCTTAAATAACCCTTAACAAGTGCTAGCAAAGCTTAAGGATTCATAAAACAAGTGTTCCAGAATTTTTTTTCCAGGATTAAAGTTACTGTTCACGTTCTTGAACTTTCATAAAAATCACAGCTTCCATGGTTAACTTTGCATGTAATTAAAGTATGTTGAACACATGGAGACTACCTTTCTTTTAAGCTTCTAACCAACACAAACAAGCAAGAGATGATGGAGCTTTAAATTTTTCTTCTCCTTCCTTCTTGTTCTTGGCCGAATACTTCTCTTTAGCTAGCCACCTTTGCTGATTTTTTTTCTTCTTCTTTGTTTACTTTATGTTAAAAACACTTGCTTGGCTCTTGGCTAAATAATCCACTTTGGTCAAGTCAAAGCTTCTTTGACCTTCTTAAAATACTACTTAGCATTTCTTATTATTTTTAGCTAAGTGCAAGTATTTGGATTTTGTTAATCCATGAATAAAAAAATTCGGCTCTTTTAAATTAATTCAAGGAAATCACTTGATTTTCTTTGGTTCCGTAACGATTTGCTACGACCAATTTAATCTTTAACTCGTTCTGGCAATTTCAATAATTTAATTGCCCAACAAAACTTTATTCCATAATTATTATCCAACACATACTTTTAATAACAAGGTTTTAAAAGTACCTGGATTTTAGGGATATTACAGTCTCCCCTCCTTACAAGGATTCCGTCCCGGAATCTAGCTTGAAAACAGGTGGGGGTACTTTTCCTGCATCGCGCTTTCCAGTTCCCATGTGGATTCCTCAGTATTCTGGTTTCTCCACAAGACTCTCACTAGCTTAACCACTTTGTTCCGGAGCACTTGCTCCTTTCGGTCTAAAATTTCCACTGGTCGTTCCACATAGGTTAGATCCGGTTGCAGATCTACCTGCTCATATTCTATCACATGCCTGGCATCTGCATTATACTTCCTCAGCAAGGTGGCGTGGCTACATCCTGAATGTAACTATTCTCGAATGAAAACTTTATCCGTAGTACGTGATTTACCCGACTCCTCCCGGTATCCAAGGTATAAACCTTTTTATGAAGTGCTATCTTTGCACGGGATTTTAACTGGAGATCCTTTTATCGGATAACATTGCAAGAAAATGATCCGAGTGATTTGAAGATAATTAAGCTCACTTCCAAATGAATGTGAGAAGAGGAAAATTCGATATGAATGAGAACAACATATATGTACTTGTGATTGAAATTTTTTAGCATCAGTTGGTTTTTCAACACATAATTGGGTGGCGTCCCACTAGACTTTTGTCACACAGACAAGAAGTCACACCATATGCATTGTCAATCCCAATCGGATGACGAATTATCAAACATAAGAAGAAGGAAAAAAATGATGTTGAAAAGATGTAAGGAGTTTTCCTCCCTGAATGTGTTACTGAACTTTAACATAGAACAAGTCTGTACTCATCTAGGAATCCATCTTACAAGGTCTCAAACCCAACATCCAAACCCTAGACTTTTGGTTTGAATATCTCTATGGCACTTAAGTTCCTCATAATTCTTAAACTCTCATCTGTGCAATTTAATGCTTTTATATCTCAGGTGCAGATACTGTAGCTATCGACTGCGAACATGAGTCGGATACCTTAACAAACATTTATAACGAACTCTAGTCCACAAGTTCTCACTTCCTTTAGTACACTGGGTCTTTCCCAATTCCCAACAATTTTACTATGTCAACCAATCTCCTTTGTTACACATTAATTTCCCAGATTTTAACTTTACTCAACCAAAACCCATCCTTTAGATAGAATGGTATACAATCTCTTTTTCTCTTTCCAAGGCTAATTACACTTGTCCTTCGTTCTCTCTCTTCATCTTTTGGTAGATCGAAATATCACTTATGAAAACTATGGCCATTTGCCCAATCATTTCTATAAAAAAAATTCCATTGATTAAACCCATAAAAGTTATAGGTGCATTCATTGATCCAATTGACATCATGTCTTAAAACTCACAATGTTCGTAACTCTTGTTGAATGCAACCTTCGTCAATTCACCTAGGTCAATCTCTATTTCAGGATACCTGATTCTCAAATCTATCCTCGAAGGGTAAATTATGTCTCCAAATAGTCGGATAATCTCTATCCATGATTAGGATATTCATTCCTAATTGCAATCTTAATCAATTTTGACAATCAACACACTGATTCATGGTGTTATCCTTTTCTTCAACAATCAAAACAAGTGCACCTCATGGTCACACTTTAAATCTCATCATGCCTTTCTCTAATACTTCTTATAATTGAATAATTAATCCTTTTCATCTTGGTAGGTGCAAACTTCTAATATAACTTTGATGCTAGTGATGTTCCCCACACTAGATCAATGGTGGATTATAAAACTCTATCAGGTAGTACCTCATAAGGTCACTGATAATTACATCCTCAACCCATTAACTACTACGTACTCTTTCTTTTTCTTATTTTTTTTTCCTAGTATTTCCTCTTTTGTACCAATCACGGTTGTCCAACAACCTATCATCCAAAGCATGTAATAGATCACTTTTATCGTAATCAAAATTCCTCAATTTGTCTCTCTGTCCTTGAGCATAACTTCATCATTATCGTGTAATCTTAACCTTCATTATTTTATCTCCACCGTTAGTTTGAACATCCTTATGCAGACGATATTTTTATCTTGACATTACGTCTATTCTCTTTTCTCAACCGAAATTATACCTCTGCTGAATGGCACTAGTAAATATTCATACAATATTACTCTTCATGCCTCATTCTTGCACTCTCGGATCACTACTCCTTACGCTTCCACATTTTATTATAGCAATTTCCTGAATCATCACCAGTTAATAAGATATATCCATCATGACAATTTATTTGGTCACAACATATGAGACAACCACTCAACAACCACTGTAACCTTTAATTCATAATATTCCATACTTAGGTTATTTCGTCCTAATCCCAATTTCAACTTCATCCAGCTTCCCAAATATTTAGGAAAGTATTTGCAAGATACACAACCTAGTTCTGGTAATAAACAGATTAACTTCAGAAGTTTATACTTACTCTCCTGAAGCAATAAATTCTAGGTTTGACTATACACATTGATTATTCCACCGGCTCTGGTTTAGAATCAGCTCTGGGTTATACCCTTCCTGGATTTTTCCCTCAAACACGGGTCTTTGACGATTTAAACTCATGGGTGGCACTTTCTGAGGGTGAAACAACATGTAGGTGCTAAAATAGGTTGACATATGTCCTTATCATTGTTCACCACAGCAGGACTGTCATATTACTCAACACGCTATCAAACACAACGCGTGAGATATGCCGGATCAATATTACCTATCAGGTTGCTAACTAAGGGGAGATTCCTTACAACTTGTACCAATTTCATGTTCATACATTTATCGTCTGGTCCTTCCGATCGTCACTTTCCAAAACTCAAGGTTTACACGACATATGGTATATTACCAAAATGACGAGACATACTATCCATTATGTAGTCTCAATCAATTCACCCCTAAAGGTCTATAATTGTATTACGGGACCTCTTTCCCTGGACCATTTATCTCAACTAAACCATTAAATTCTCAATAAATGATCGGAACCCTCCTTTCTGTCCATAGTCCCACCACTACCAGAAGGAGCTTTATACCAACACCTACACACGGGCTCATTCATACTTTTCATCCTGACCACAATATCCCGAATGCGTGGGTCACTACACTAAGAGGCTTACTTTGATCAGAAAATACTTAACATACTTAGAAGATACAATAAATGTACGTCTTAACTCCTCGTTGCGACTTTACATCGTATCAATACTACACATCGTCTTAACAATTATCCTTGACTTCTTATCCTCAATAGAATCCTCGAAATCTTTATACTTATCATCTTTATACAAAATATATCATTGCCTCTTCCGGAATGGTCTTGCCAATTTCCGTCCAAAATCTATCTCCCAAATGTCATTCATAAATCTCTTCACTACTAACTCAAAGTAGATCATCTTTTCTTAATTCATTCATTGGTACTACATCCGATAGTCCAATTACGAACTCTACTTGAGTTCTCACGTTATCCTCTTATACATTAATAACTCTTAACACTCTCATATCTAAGTGTTATAACTCATGCTCTGATACCACTTCTGTAACGCCCCCAAATCTGGGGTCTGGGATTTGAGTCGCCACATCATCATCCAATCCTTTAAAACCTGCAATACTCAACAATTCAACAAATCACATCATAGACCCCTCTCTCTCACACATACAAGTTATAGCCTTAGAAACGATATACAACAAGTACCATTAGTTATTACAAACCAAATGTACTTAACCAGGATCTCACGCTATCAATGATAGCCTCTACATGAAGTGACATTAATAACTAGATCAATACTGCAACCTATCCACTTACTTCTGCGGAATAGTTCTGAACCGAACCATCTCCAAGGGTGAATCTCCTACTTTCCTTCCTCGAAGTATGGAGCCAATCCAATGTCTTCTCGCTTTCTCTGAAAAATTTATTATAAAGCAAGGGTGAGCGAAAGAATGCTCAGCAAATTATCCACCCAATTATCTATGTGATTCTCATCCAAGAACGTGATAATCACTACTATCTCAATAGTATATCATATGGTTACCAATATAAGGTAAGCATAGCAAAGTATCTCTCGACGATACATATAGTCAGAGTTTTCTGTTAAAAACATTTATACTCAACTTAGAGTTTAGAGGAATATAATCCGAATAATTTAGTTCATTATATAAAATAAAGCACTATCAAATATAGTGTTACCACTCTTTCATACTTCCTCTGAAGCTTTTGAAATAAAACTCAATGAACTTATTATGTTCACCGTTTTGAGATAATATTATCAATAACTTTGCAAAATAGTATCAACTATAACTTTGCTAAATTCCCATTTCAAGATACCGCAATAATAGTTGCTTCTTATCATAAGCAAATCAAACCCCTTTAAACCATACCACTTGTAAGGTTCAAAATCGAGTAAAACATTTTAAAGATTTATAATTTGAGGGGTATATATCATATATCCACTTAAATCTTTAAAATAAACCTTTTGCCAAAACCTCTTAGGCAATTTCAGCATACTATGGTTGTTCCGTGTACATCATGTACCCGCTTAAGTTTTCAAAATAATTTTTCATCAAAATATCTCGACTGACCTGTTGTGTTGTGATATATATAAACAAAGTAAGAGTGAGCAATATAGCCCAGCAAGAATATTTGTAGTTGTAGATAAACTCTTTTAGTCATCGTCTAAAACTGCAATTTCATGCACACTTTACGTACTCTATGCATTTTGCAAAATAACTTTGTCAAAGTAGTTTCAATGAGTACGAAGATTTCAATACATCAACCACTGACAACACCCTCGGTAAATCAGCTCATAGGCTGTCATTACGATGTTGCAGTACAATTCCAATTGGAAGAAATAGGACTATGTGGAAATTTTTCAACGCCCTATTGTACGCGATGATCAGTCGCCTTGTACAATAGAAAAACTAGTCACTTTCTCTACTAGTAGAAGGACAACCCCTTATCGGGACGTCACCCTAGGCAACACATGGGCCTTTAGTTTACGGCTGGGTCGTGCGTCTCCGACCTCTTACGCAACCTTACTCAAGTCCCTAGAATAATCTATAACCTGGAACTGGAACTCAATCCAAATTCCCCAAGTATATGATACTTGTTAATAGATTCACAACTCGGAATGGAACAATCTATAAACCTGGAACTGGAACTTAATCCAAATTCCCCAAGTGTATACTTGTTAATAGATTCATCTACCTAAACCTGGAACCAGAATTTATTCTTAGTTCCCCAAGTATATCATACTTGTTCATAGATTCATCTATCTAACCTGGAACCAGAATTTACTCTTAGTTCCCCAAGTATATCATACTTGTTAATAGATTCACCAAACTCTGAACGGGTACTGCAGGAATAATTGAGGCAGCCCTCTTCCCACAAATGTATGTTGACCTCCGTCAACTGATGTCCTTTATTGAGGAAGTAAAATCATTTTAAAATCACGACCCGGGAGTTAGTCGAAAAACCTCTCATGTTTTGATAAGTTAAACACCCTACTATAATAGGCCAGCGATGTTAAAACATAACTGTTTTTGAGAAAGTAAATCATCTTTTACTTCCTAGACCTCGTTCCCTATTTTTGATAAGTCCGAGAATATTTGATTCTTATTAAAAAGAATAAAATAAAATATAAATAAATATTAGGGAACCCTCACTATTTTTAAATAATTTTTCCGAAGGTCAAAAATATTTTTAATTAATTATTAAAGACCTACACTAATTTTTTTAAATCAATATAGATTATTTAATAAATATTCGAATAATATTTATTAAATAATTAAACAATTAATAACCCCTTTTTAAATGAATATTCAAGAATAATATTCATTTAATAAATAAATATCCAAATGATATTTATTAATTGATAACCAATGAATAACTACTTTTAAATGAATATTCAAGAATAATATTCATTTATTAAATAAATATCCAAATGATATTTATTAGTTGATGAACAATTAATAACTTATATTTAAATGAATATTCAAGAATAATATTCATTTATTAGATAAATATCCAAATGATATTTATTAGTCTCATTTCATACCTTTGTCGTAAAATATTCCAATATTTATATACTAGGAATATTTACAACTCCTATTTTAAAATACTATGTCTCCGGCTTCTCCCGGATTATAATAGTATTTAAAATAATTTATACGACTCTCGGTCTACGTTTTGAAAATACGAATATCTGCTCTACTCCTAGAGCCTTTTTAAACACCGGCTTATATCTATAATACCTTATAGCATATAGCCTAACAATTACGAAAGATTTAAACAGTAATTAAATCAATACATAATTTCAAAAACAGTTTATATCACAACCACAACAGCAGTATATCAAGTACATGTTTCAAAAACTGGCGTAAGCATAATTTCCTATGCAACTCAAGAATATAACCTTTTGAAAATAAAAGTATAAGGTTAGGAAAACTTGCCTTTGGTCCTTAGCGACGACAGGCATTCCAATTAAGTCTCCTTTTCTCGCAATATGGAATATATCTTCTCTCGCTACTAGATGCCACAATGCTCCATCTCGATATCTTTCTAACATAACAAGATATATATATCAGCTTGGTCTCATATCCCAAGCAAACACAACTCAACTACACATTTAGTTATTAAACCCCAAAATCAGACCAAACAAACAAATCCCCCTTTGGGAAACTCACAACTTCTTGTTACAACTATGCCTCATTATTAACTCCACAACCTATCTCGAGTCCAATCGTGACCATTACGATTGACACTTTGTCATTTTATTAACTCTTATTTTGCCCGACATTTCACCTCCTTGGGCCTACTTTAGCTACTCGCAAAACTATCTTGTCAATGATTTTTGATCAAGTTCTTTGCATCTACGTATAGTCATGATGTTCCTTAACAACTTTCGTTACTTGGTCGACTCGAGACAAGTCCTCTAACTTGCTCGAATTCGACTCCCAAAATGGTTGTTTAACCTTTTCCTCATGTCCATTTCACTTAACACCCTGTTTTCTAGCATTTTTAATAAATTGGAAATTAATCCATTTGACACGATTTCTTTTCTGAGGTCTTCTATAACTGTCAAGGAATATCCCATAAAAGTTTCGGATTTTATTAAGCTCCGTAGCTAGTCCAATCATAGCCTTAAAGTTGGACAAAAACAGGATTTCCATTTCCTGCGCTACCGTTACTAAATCTGCCATAACTTTTGACTCGTAACTCCGAATGACGCAAAATTAGCGCTCAAACGATTTAGAGACAATCTACTATCTAACCATATCATCCATAAGCCAAGAACAGTGACCGAATGTTCCCAGAATATTCAGGACAGTTACAGCAGTTAGGTCACGAAAAAAATTGGCATGGTTACGTTTGTTTTCTCATCGTTTTCCATTTTTATTCTACTCCAAATCAACCAACAAACAATCCCAAACTCCTCAATCAACATCAACAATCCATATACTACAACTTTCAGCCATAAAAATCAGTCAAGCTTCAAGAATTAAGTTTTAGAAATCAAGTAAACAAGTAGATATTTCCATGGCTAACCAAGCTTGTTCTAAGCTACCCATTACTTATACATCACATAACAATCATCTAACAAGCCATAGGAATCCAAGAATCAAAGAAAACAAATTATTTACTTTCGGAGTTACTGTTCATTCGAATCTTCCATGGATCATAAATGAAAATTTAGTGGAGGAATGATTACAAGAATCAAGACAAAGCAAGGTGAGATGATTACCTTCGAATCAAGCCATTAAACTCAAGAAACAAGCAAGAGATGAGTGAGTTCTTGATTTTTCTTCTTCCCCTCCCATGGAGCTTCGGTGGTGGCTGTTCTTGATGAAGAAATGAAGAGCACAACTGATTTTTGTTTGGTGTGTGGTGGAAGCTCGACATTTAATAAGGTTTGTGCGGTAGTTGCGTAATTTCCCGACAACATTTTAATCTCTCGTTCTCGTTCTCTTTTCTTTTGTCCCACCTAAGTTTTAAAAACTTAAAATCTCATATTATGATTCTAATATATTTTAGAATCATTAAATTAATAGTCTTTAATTGTTTCGAGAATTTACAAAATAATTCTCCGAATAAATGCTATTCACTTACACCATCTCTCAACCTCTGTTACGACTTTCATCCGGACTTCAAATTTATTTCGTTTGACTAAAATAATTATTAGTCCTATTTTTATTACGTATGCTACCGTAACACCGATACGCATATTTTCGAATATCCCGTATATTAATAATACGGCCTCACATCTCCAGTACCTTATGAAGAAAATAAATCCATAAAATTATTTATAAAAAAAAATGAAAAATTTTATCCAAAATTTTTAATAATCCCAAGCGTCAGAAATTTAGGTTATTACATACATGGTATATCTGATTGAAACTCATAAGGTCATTGAAAGCCTTAATGTAACGTTTGACGACACCAAACTTCCAAGTCTTCAAAAGGATAAAGATTCTGAATCTTTGAAAATTGAAAATCTATCAGAATACTACTTAGGAGATGAAGACGTACCTGGTGTTGCATCTGGTAGTCGTGAATACACGAATATTGATAATCCAGAGCAAAGCAGTGGAAGTGTTGGTAATAGAACACAGTCACAGTCACAGACTTTATCTGAACATTAGTCTATTTCTGATCCTGCTAGCTCAACTGGGGGATCATCAAACAATGGAGGCAACAACTCAGGGGGAGGTAAAGAAGGATCAGCTAGTCGCTCTCAACACAACTATGAAGAAGGACAATCATCAAGGGCTAATCTGCCTAGACAAAGGGTATGGAACAGAGATCATCCCTTTGAATTAATCATTGGTGACCCAGAGAGTGGTGTGAGGACTAGAAGAGCAATAGAGAATGAATGTCTGTACTCTGGTTTTCTATCAGAGGAAGAACCTAAAAAGGTTGAAGATGCTCTAGAAGATCCAGATTGGGTGATTGCGATGCAAGATGAACTCAATCAGTTTGATAGGTAGAAAGTTTGGAAACTGGTACCCAGACCTAAAGACAAATCTGTGATTGGCACTAAATGGGTATTCAGGAATAAGTTGGATGAAGATGGCATTGTTACGAGGAACAAGGCCAGACTGGTTGCTAAGGGGTATTCTCAAGAAGAAGGAATAGATTATGACGAGACCTATGCACCAGTAGCAAGACTTGAAGCCATCAGGATGCTTTTGGCATTCGCAGCACATTCAGACTTTAAAGTTTATCAAATGGATGTGAAAAGTGCATTCCTGAACGGGGAGCTGGAAGAAGAAGTATATGTAGAGCAACCTCCGGGTTTCGAGAACAAAGATTATATGGACTTTGTGTACTTCCTTTTTAAAGCTCTTTATGGACTCAAGCAGGCACCTCGGACATGGTATGAAACACTATCTGAATTCTTAATTGAAAATGGTTGAATACATCGCAGCTGGTAGCTGTTGTGCTCAGATCCTGTGGATGAGAAACCAACTTCAGGACTATGGCTTTATGTTGAACAAGATTATGATATTTTGCGACAACACAAGTGCCATAGCTATAACCAACAATCCGGTTCAGCATACACGGACCAAGTATATTGATATCAGGTATCACTTTATAAGAGAGCATGTCATGAATGGAATTGTGGACTTGCATTTTGTACCCACAGAACAACAACTTGCAGACATCTTCACCAAACCACTAGACGAATCTACTTTCTCTCGGCTGGTTAGTGAATTAGGGATGTTAAATTTAAATTAATCTTTGTTTGCGAGGAGTTGTATGGATTCACAAGTTATTGAATTTGTATACAAAGGACTTGTGATCTCTAGTCCAACTATTGATCTCGGGCTTATGAATATCAATATTAATTATCATAAGTATACCAGTTATGCTTAGTGGTAATTAATCAATATAGCATAAGTAGTTAACTGCTACATCATTGTCTGTAGTTAACAAGAAGCATAACAGTCTGTGGTTTATAATTAATTGGTGGATTTCAATTAATGAAATCAGATTGATAAATTCTATATCAGACAAGTTGTGAACTTTTTGTGAGAATCTGATGGTACTGACTTGATTATCTGTTGTATTCATTCTCATAAAGCATGTGTAGCAATTACAATTCTCAGTATTAATATGCATATCTGATTGAATGATACTTAGTATGCTGTTATTATTATCTGAATTGTGATTGGGTTGGTTTTAAATTTTTGGAAATTACAACTGCAACAGAGTATGGAACAATTTTTTTTGGTTTTCAAAATCTCCAATCAACCACCTGTGTATTATATATTAATATGTATGTTATTATTGTATGCTTGTGTAATTTAAATTGAATTATCTTTAATTTTTTTGTTATTTCTAAATTAAAATTTTAATAATTCTATTTTAGGAATATTAACTTTTTAATTCAAGAAATCTCTATTTAATTAAGTTTATGACAATTCGAATTTATAGGTTTATATGTTTTAAATTATTTGTTAATGCAAGTTTTATTTTAATTTTTAAATCATCAGTATCTCAATTATTAATGATTTTCTAATTAAATTTAACTTACATGTATCGATAGTTTTTAACTATCGGAAGTGTATTTTATTCTAATTAAATGCATGTCCCGATGATTAACTTTTATTATTTATATATATAAATTTCTTTGCATGCATCGATACTTATTAACTATCGGATATGGTGTTGCTAATAATCTTAGGTTAAACTATGGTCATTTGTTAATGCATAAAATTCTAAGCGTAATGGGACTTCCGGATAACAGAAACCTCCAACTTCGCAATGTGGAGTGTTTCTTTCCAAGGTTCTTACAACTTGTTATTAATGATGTATCTACTAATGAGGAAAAGCTACGTTATTATAGTAGTCTTACTTCTTTTCCTGTGAAGCAGAAGAACAAGATTGCTACGACTTTGCAGAACAACAATGACTATCACAACAACTCACCAGCACTAATGACAGAATTTATGAGGAGGTGTGTTATTGATATGGACAGAGAAGTCCCTCTTGGACCACAAGAAGATATACATATCCCTGAACAAGATCAAGAAGAAGATCAAGTGCCTACCCCTGAAATGGAGTTATCACAAGAAGAAAATGTTCAGGTGACCGAAGAGGTACAAGTTACATCTGGAGAAGATTCACTTGGGAATGCTAATACTCAAGATTCATATCATCCCATCTCTCTAACAGGTAGTAAGTCAGGTAGTCCTACTGAATCTATATCTTCACTGTTTACTAATTTGCACAATTTTATGAAGATAGTGAAATGGAACTTACTGTTGAGCCCTCTGTGGCATCAGGAAAAGGCAATGAATCTGCAACCCAACAGATTCTAACCCCTGCCTCAGAACCAAACACTACTCAATCCTTACCGTTATCTTCTCTTCTACCCTTGAAACGGAAAATCGTGAGTGAGGGAGATAGTGCCTTAGAAGCACCACATAAGGCAGGTAAGGGAACCCCAACAGCTCTACCTCTGACTAGAAGGAGATTAGAAGAACCTGAGGTATCTGTTAGCCCATCTATGCCCTCTCAAAAAGACATAGAGCTGAAAAAGGCAAATACACAGTCTCTAGGGACATCCTCTCAACAGGGTGAACCTATTGAAATTCTCCCGTCAGCCAGGGCATCTGAAAGAGTATCAATAATTGAGCCTCCAACCAAGTTAAATGTTGTATTGAAAGGAGCACACACACAAGAGGAATTGACGAATGTAGCTACTACTGTAGCAGAACCTATGCAGGTAGATCCTGTACAGGTCATGCCTTCACAGGCTATTGTGGGAGTCACGGGTCCTTCATTGCTAAACGTTACATGATCCAATGTGATAAACCCCCCAGAAGGAACATTCCTGACTCCTAATCAGGAGGTCTCCACCACTATAAGTGGAAAGGAGAAGCAACTACTTGGTAATAGTTCTTCGGATGAGCCATTTAGGATTTTAATTGCAGGTACAGAAGACTTGCTGGAGTCAAGGAGAGTGAGTGAAACACCAACAGAACGCTTGAGCGATCATAATTCACCCATACCCCTAAGACCGAGGGAGAGAATTGAGAGACAAACACCTACAGAACCTGTCAGTGAGACACCTACCAGCCAAATAGATACCCTCACAATGCACACACAATCTCTAAGTCAAAGGGTTTATATAACCTGGAGACTACTGTCACCGAAATGCAGTCTGAATTTCACAGCAACGTTATGGAAATAAAATCTGTTCAATACAACATGTTGCAGGATTTCTAGATTTTCAAGACTGAAATGAAGAAGTTTGTTACAGATTTGTTTGAAAAGCATCAATCTCAAACTACTCAAATCCCTGCTTCGGAGGATAACACAACTAAGGGGGAGAAGATAGTACGAGAGCAAGAAAAAGAATCTGGTACTGTCATGGGGAGTAAAGACAAAGGGAAAGGCAAGTTGGTAGAGGAAGAAATAGAAGCAAACATTTATACATCTCAGGGGGAGCAAGATATACCACTGGAGGTAAGGCTCACACTTGAAGAAGGAGAAATATGGGAACCTTCTCATACAGCTCCTATAGCTCAGGAAGATGATTTGTTTGATGAATTTGTAAATGGTGCCGCTTATCAGTTTACTGAAACTGACTTTGTGGAAACATTTGGTTTGCTAGATGCAAATCAATCCAGGATAAGGGCATGTGAAATTGCACGAATGTCTCAAGAGAAAGTCAAAAAAGAACACTACATCCACTATATTGTAAGGAGACAAAGGCCGTTGCTATTATCAAGAGAAGGAAGTGCATGGGATAAGGCTAGGAGTCTTTTGCAGAAACCAGAGTTAGGAATAATTCAAAATGAAGATCAAAAAGTTCTGGAAGCATTGCAAGAAGCTCACAAGAGTCATCCATCAATAAACGAGTTCTTTCATGCATTGAGACAAACAATTAAATTGATATTCATCACGTCTAACATCAATGGATGGCGGATTCAGATTCAATTCAATAATTCGACTACTAAGACCATTTCTTCTAATTTTATCAAGTTGAGATCTCTCACAGAATTGTATGTCATGAAGATTAGGGTGGACAAGAGATCTCATGTGAATGAACTTCTTACTGATATGATTGAAGATCAAATGAGCAAAGCAGAAGTTGAAGTTCACACAACTCCTTATACAGTAATATTTTACAAAGACAAGTTAGTTCAGACACTGTGTTTGAGTGATGAAAGACTGAGTCTATATCCTCTGAAGCGTCTGAAATATGTTGAAGGGCTTCTTAGGAGTGAAGGACTTAGAACAGAAGAAAAGTGGAAAGCTGCAGAGCGCATCTATGCTTATAGACTTAATGTCTTAACAAATCAATCTGTAGATATTTCCAAGGTCAGAAGAATAGATCCTTCAAATGGATTTCAACCAAAATTGCCTATGTATACAAAAGAAGAAGGAAATTGGGACTTTGAAAAAGTCAAGGCAATGAGTGAATTCAGATTTAACCATCCAGGGAAAGTGTTCGAGTATACAAAGAAGCCACATTTTCCAATTGTCTTTCCAGATTTTGATGTAATCAGGGAGACAGAGACAATGGTGTTAAAGGATCCTCCAGCAATCAGGTACAAGATCCCCAAAGGAAAAACTGAAATAGTTGATATCCACAAGTTGTCTTACATGACTTCTAAGGAACTGGGTTTTATACTTGATCAAATCAAGACTTCGACGAACCATAAAGACAAATCAGCATTGGCAGAAATCTCTAAGCTTTACATGGAGAAGTTGGGAGCATAATCATGTTACAACACTGATCGGGTTAAAGTAGTTCCAAAAAGGTTGAGTGTTAAAGGAAAGATGAAAATTCTTGAATTTACATTCGAACAGGTTAAGCAGATCAGGAGAGTAGTTGTCTTGCAAATACTTCAGGAAGCTTTGTCAGATCCCAAGCCAAGAAATATGCTAGAAGAAGAAGCGCTGGATCTAGTGAACGACCAGCTTACAAGTCTTGTACAGTGAGAATGAGAATGACTTAATGTATATCAGTTCAGGCTAGAGGAACATTCATTCTACATTGTAATTGTTTTTGAAATCTGGAAATGTATTATGTGATCCAGAATGTATTTAATATTAGATTACCTTCTTCTATTTACTTTTTCTTGTAAGTTAGTTGAGTTATCCTCTTAAGGGATTTGCTTGTCGAACTCTAACAATCAAATAGGGGGAGATTGTAAAGCATAATGTAACGTAACGTAAAATGTTACCGAGGAAACTAACTCAACACTAATGGTCGGTAACTTATATTAAAATGAAGCACGGAATCGACTGTGAATCGTTTATAAGTTGAATACAAAAGGCCAAAATATTAGAGGAAGCTTTGAAGACATTGAAGATCACTGAAAGAAGTTCATTAACATGTTCAAGCCTCGATGAAGAATAAAGTTGAAGTGTTTCAAAGGTTCTGAAGATGAAGAAGGTTTTACTACAGAGAAAACAGAAGATTTCAGTGAAGTTTAGAAGCACTTCTTATCGTTATGGAACAGGTCAATTGCATAGCAAAGAAGATGCGAAGATCAAGATCTTGTTAGTCGTTTGTGAACCAGACCAGTTGCATCAATCGACAGAACAAAAGAGTTTGAGAATTGCATCACTGATTCAGAAGAATTGGCCAGATACTGAGATGAGTAACATGAAGTGGTATGTAATTGGGCCCAGAATAAATCAAGGTCGAATTAACAAGGAAATATTTATTTGACTTGGTTGCAGTGGAAGAAATGTTATTAAAGGCTTAAAAGATTCAAAATTGGCTAAGGAAAGAAGACTACAGAAGCTGTATCCAGAAGTCAACCTAGTCAAGTTGTTTCGTCTTATTCACCAATGGTTAATCAAGCTATTTTGTCTTATTCACAGATGGTTAACAACCATCGGGTGAAATAAAAGAAATGGTGAATATTCAAGGACCTATTTTGTCCTATTAGCCGATCGTTATTAACTATCAGAAAAGGAAAAAATAAGTGCCACATCATCGATAGTTAGCAAGCATGGTGGAGAGTTTTATTCACCGATACATGTTAATTATCGGGTCATGCAAAAGCAAAGGACCCCACTTCCCGATGGTTACTAAAGCTTGGTATAATTGAGTTTATTTCAGGAATTGTTTTAATCCTCCGATACTTATTCTACAGACTTATCGAGGGTTAAACAATTACTCAGTAAATTGTTCCCGATACTTAAGGATAAAAAGAAGTGGAGAAGCAACTAGTTTACTTGGTCCTAAATGAGCCATGTATCCTTAGTTGATAAAGTCTACACAAAAAGGAAACAAAGCATCGTCTTTGGTATTCATTCATTCAATTTATAGATAGAGAAATACAGAGAGCATTGAAGAGAGAAACACATAGAGCATTCAAGAGAAGTAAACACAGAAGCCATTAAGTTTATACCCAACTGTTGTTACTTTGATTGTTCTTATTAAAGGAATAGATTTGTGGAGCACCTCAGGGTTTATATAAATAAAAAGATATATTCCCCGAACTGTTGTGTTATTGATTATCACCTGTTTGATTATATAACTGTTCGAACTGTATAAAGTCCATAAAGAACCATTCCGCGAATTAAATTAAAATTGGACAATATCGTATTCAACCCCCCTTCTACGATATTTGGGACTAACATGGCTGAAATGATAGAGAAGCTTATGGAGAAAGTAGAGCCAGAGATTCAACAGGATCCATATCAAGTCAGGTACTTCAAAGATAGATTTCTTCAGATACTAAGACTGGATCATGAAGCATTGCCATTCTACTCACTCAGACGATTAAAGTTTGTTGAGGGCTTGCTCAGAGGAAAAGGATTCAGAAATCCTGAGAAGTGGAAAGCGACAGAGAGAATATTTGCCTACAGGTTAAACGTATCAGAAGCTTTGGGAAGAGATATCCAAAACATAAAAAGATTTGATCCACCTAAAGGAACTCAACCTAGAGAACCATTCAGAGCTGATCCGGGTGATGAACACATGTTTGATTTATTAAAAGAAGTGCCAGAAACAGACCCCAGTTTTGGAATAGCAGAAGCAAAAAAACCAATGGTCATCACCAATCCACTAAGAGTGATCTACTCAAACAAAGATGAAAGTGAAAGACAAATTGAAATTAGTAGGATCAGAAATGAAAATTCGAAAGTGATTGGAAGAATATTGGAAAAGCTAAGGAACTCCACAAATCCTGATGACAAGATTGTGCTACAAGAAGTAGAAGAAGCCTATTTGGACAAAGTGTTAAGAGAAGATCAGATGATTACAAATCGGGTGGATGTTAATCCAAAGAGGGTTATAGTGCAAGGGTGGACTCAGCAACTAAGCTTTAAATTCAGTGAATTGAAAAGATTCAGGAGTATGCCACTACTACAACTCATCTTTGATCAACTTCAATATCCAAGACCAAGAAATCTTCTAGAATGGGAGGCTCACGACATTGTCAGAAGGAGAATAGCAAAGGTTCAAGAATGAAGAATCAAATAGAATTATTAGTTCAGCCTAGAGGAACAAAATCATTCTTGTAACTTAGCTGTAATGAAATCTGGAATTGTAATATTTAATCCAGAATGCAATTAATATTATTTACAGTCTTTCCGCACTTTACTTTGTCTTGCATTATTAGTTGGGTTATCCTCTTTTCTTTAGAATTTGCTTGTCGAACTCTATCAATCAAATAGGGGGAGATTGTAAGGCATAATGTAACATGCAATGTAATCGAGGATCTGTAACTCAACTAAAAGTAAAGGACTGGTAAATAATGTTATTAATGTAATCACATGAATCTACAATGAAGATCAGGTAGCTACATGTTTCAGGGTATTTGATGAAATATTGAAGAAGACTGACAGAAGTTCATTTCTATGTTCAAGCGTCAGTAAAAGAATAAGTCACTCAGTGTTTCAGCAGGTATTAAGATTCAAGTAGTCAGTGCCAGAAGATTTCAGTGAAAACAAGAAGCAATAAAGGAATACAACATTCATGTCAGTTGATTTGATTGAGAATATGAAGATCAATACAGTGTTAGTCACTTGTGAACCAGACCAGTGCACTAAGTGTCAACACAAAGAATTTGATTAACATGTTCATTGTAAAAGAAGAATTGATAGAAGCCAAGTAAGCAAGGTTTTTCTAAGTCATTGTATGAGGTGAAGAAAATCGACACCTAGATTATCAAGGTGAAGAAAATCGACACCAAGGCAATAAAGGTGAAGAAAATCGACACCTAGCCTTGCAATGACAAAAAGAATTCAAGTGGTATTGTACTGTGTCAAGAAATCAACACCTACAGTCCATGCACTTGAAATTCGACACCTAGCTATGTAATGAAGGAAATTCGACACCTAGGGTATTCAAGGCACAAGAATTCGACACCTAGATGTTGAAGTGTTTCAAGGAATATACATGGTTAAGGAATTCGACACCTAGCTCACATGGGAGTAGAAATCGACACCTACCTGTTTTGTGACCAAGGAAAGAATGCAACATGAGGAATTCGACACATAGAGAATTTTCTAAGAACAAGCACATGGAGGCAATATTCGACACCTAGAAAATATCCACGGATTTCTCAAAGTCAACTCAAGTCAACATACAGGAGGAAAAGAATTTGACACTCAATTGTATTTCACTTTATTGTAAAGTCTACATATAAACAAAATGTATTTTCATTTTGAACGTAATCAATACACAACCCAAACAATTAGATACAGCTGAGAAAGAGACAGAGAGAATACTCAGAGCCATTAAAGACTGTATTTATTGTTGTTGTAAGATTCATCAGAAGCTCATACATCTGTGTGAGAAGTGTAGCACCCTGGGTATATATAATACAAAGTATATTCCCAAAGATTGTCTTGTTGCTGTGTGTTTCTTTACTGTCATATTCATTAATCAACAAGAACGTATCTGTGAACACGAACTATTTGGAAAAACTATCACATCATATTCAACCCCCCCCCCTCTATGATGATTTTGGACCTAACACCTAGGGTGTATGATTCTCTTCCTTTTAGTAACCTGGCCTTTTGAGAGGAACCAGACCCTTGGCTTGCAGATTTTGGGACTCTAGAAGGTCTAACTCCTTCAAATGGTTTAGAGTATGGGTTAGAAATGGAGAAGTCAACACCATTCTCATCACTCAAAGAAAATACATTGTAGTCCCCAAAAATTTTTAAATTCAATCTATTTATAATAGAAAGCATGAAATCAGTAATAAACAAACTCAATTCTGTGTTAAGAGGTTTACTGGCTAACATAGAATGAGTGTTTTTCTTTAAAGTTGGGGACTTCATGCATTGAATACTATCTAAATTAATTATGCCTACAATTAATGATAAGCATAAAGAATCTAGGATAGTAAATTACCGGCTTCCTTGTTTCTTTCTTGCCAAACACCAGTTTGAATAATGGCATCAGGAGTTTTCCAATATCGATTCTGTAGTTGTGCACCATGGAATGCACAATCTTCCTGATGTAGGCTGGCACTTCATTCCAGCCACTGGTCTTGCTAGACATGGACCTTGAAACAGCATCTAGCATCATGCTCCACTCTTTGTTCAGGTATTTTTTGTCCATGCTTCCTGAAGGGTACCATTCATCACCATCAGGATTTGTCTTGGGTCCAATATACCCAATCATCTTGAAGAACTTTGAGAGTTGTTCTTCACTAGCAGGTTCCTGAAAAGGAGCATCTTTCTCAGCTTCAGTGTTGAGAGCAGTATTGACATGGGTTGAATCAATGGTGTAGGAGATTCCATTGATTTGAAACTTGATGGAGCTTGAGTCCTGCTCCCGCTCACATGTTGTAGAGGTCCACAACTGTGATAACCTTGGTATTTCTAGCATGGGACTGTTGTTTAGAGCAAAAGAAAGATATGAATTGTTCATGAAACCAACAAATGGTTTGAAGGCTTCACTAGCTTCTCCTACTGAAGCCATTGTGGTATAGTTTGTTTGGGCAAGAGAGCAAATGATTTGCGGTCCAGACATGGTTAAGAGTTTGAACATTTAGAATTGAAGAACGGTTTAGAGAAGAAGTTTCATAGAAAATAGAGGGTTTTTAGGGCGTTAGAAAATTGAGAGTTTAAAAGAGAAATAAAGAATGTGAGAGATTTTAGCTGTTTGTATATATATGATGTGAAAAAGTTGCTGTTAAAGCTGAATTTTAATCGATTTAATTGACAGTTGTAACTATTAATCCATTTGCTTCTTGATAGTAACTCATGTGCTAAAAATCACAAACACTTTTGACAGTAACATTAGTGGTTAGAGAATATATAAATTAAATGAATAACCCTAATATTAACTGTTGACAGTATGTTATGCGGGAATTTTAGAAAACTATACTGTCAATAAGCACTGACAGTAAGTTTCACAAAAGTTTGACAGTAAGTTTCAGTCCCGCATAATATGCTGTCAAGACTTCTCAATCATTTGATAGTAAGTTTCAGTCCTGCATATTATGCTGTCAAGACTTCACAATCATTTGACAGTAAGTTTCAGTCCCACATACTATGCTGTCAAGACTTCTCAATCTTTTGACAGTAGATTTCATAGAGTTTGACAGTAACTTATTACTATATGACAGTATTAATAAAACATAGTGTCAAGAAACTTGACAGTACTTTTTATTAATCTCATATGAATTAAGTTACTTAAAAATAAATTAGTTAACCTCTCAGTAAAATATCATCATGTGTTTCTACTGTGAAAAAAATCAAAACACCTCAAGAGGCCATTAATTCACAGTGAAATTTAGTTAACTAAATTTTTGATCAACTAAACAGAATTACATTAACATGACAAATTTAACATACCCAATTCACTCACTAGCCTATTGAATGTCTTTTCATCCAATAGTTTGGTGAAAATATCTGCAAGTTGTTTCTCTTTGGGCACATAGATCAGCTTTATTGTGCCTTCCTCTACATGCTCTCTAATGAAATGATGTCTAATGTCAATGTGCTTACTTTTGGAGTGTTGAACAGGATTCTCAGAAATTGCTATGGCACTAGTGTTGTCACAAAAGATAGGAATTCCCTGCAGAGTCAACCCATAGTCCAATAGTTGGTTCCTCATCCAAAGTAACTAAGCACAGCAACTACCGGCTGCAATGTATTCAGCCTCTGCAGTTGAATTTCATATTGAATGTTGCTTCTTGCTAAACCATGAAACCAATCTTTATCCCAAAAATTGACAGCTTCCTGTTGTACTCTTTCTGTCTATTCTGCAACCAGCATAGTCTGAGTTTGAATATCCAACCAAGTCAAAACCAGATTCTTTAAGATACCAAAGGCCTAAAGTTTGAGTGCCTTTCAAGTATCTAAAAATTCTTTTTACAACCATTAAGTGTTACTCCTTTGGATCAGACTGGAACCTTGCACACAACCCTGTTGCAAACATGATGTCAGGCCTGCCAGCTGTTAGGTAGAGGAGAGAGCCAATCATTCGTCTATACATCTTGTTATCCACCTTCTTTCCTTTTGGATCCTTGTCAAGTTGAGTTATAGTTGAGATTGGAGTCTTTGCAGGAGATGAGTCTTCCATATCAAATCTTTTCAAAAGATCCTTGACATACTTAGTTTGGCAAATAAATATTCCATCTACTTTTTGATAGACTTGAAGTCCAAGAAAGAATACCAATTCACCCATCATACTTATCTCATATTTGTTCTGCATCAACTCAGAGAATTTCTTGCATAAATCTTCATTTGTTGAGCCAAAGATAATGTCATCAACATATACTTGAACTAGAATGATATCCTTTCCATGCTTTTTGTAGAAAAGAGTTTTATCCACAATCCCTCTTGTAAAGTTGTTATCAAGAAGAAACTTGGAAAGAGTATCATATCAAGCCCTTGGTGCTTGCTTTAGACCATACAATGCCTTGAGTAGTCTGTACACAAAATTCTTCATTTTTTGATCTTCAAAGCCTGGGGGCTGTTCAACATACACTTCTTCTTCTAACTCTCCATTAAGGAAAGCACTCTTAACATCCATTTGGAAAACATTAAAGTTGTTAAATGCAGAAAAAGCCAAAAAGATTCTTATTGCCTCAAGTCTAGCAACATGAGCAAATGTTTCTTCATAATCAATCCCTTCCTGTTGACAGTAACCTTTTGCCACCAGCCTTGCTTTGTTTCTTGTGACAGTACCACAATCATCCATCTTGTTCAATAAACCCATTTGTTGTCTATTATGGATTTGTTCTTTAGTCTAGGCACCAATTCTCAAACACAGCTTCTTTCAAATTGATTAAGCTCTTCTTGCATGGCATTAATCCAATCTGGATCAGCCAAAGCTTCTTCTAGAGTTTTGGGTTCAGTTTGAGAAAGGAAACAAGAGTACATGCATTCATTAACAACATTTCTTCTTGTTTTGACTCCAGTTCCTGGATCACCAATGATTAAATCATTAATGTGATCTCTGTTCCATTTTATTCCTCTTAAAGAATCACTAGAGTCTTCAACACTTTGTTGATTGACAACATCTTTTGCTCTTGCACTGTTGACATCATCAATTTCTTCAAGTCCACTATTTATGGGAACATTCTCAGAAAAATCAGTTGATTGAGCAGTTCCTTCATTTTCTCCAGATTGGATAGGAACAATTGTTGGACCAGAAATTGTGTGATCAACTCTTGGTGAATCCTCATCAATCTCTTCTAGATAGCCTTGATTTTCAAAGGCTAAAGATTTTGTTTCTTGACTTCCTTCAATTCCAGGAAATTTAGTTTCATCAAAGGTGACATTTACACTCTCCTTCACAGTCTTGTGATCAATGATGTAGACTCTGTATACAGTCCTGTCAATTCCATACCCCATGAAGATTCCTTCAAGTGCTTTAGTATCAAATTTTCCCTTGATCTCAGTTGAATCTTTCATGAAGTAGCACTTGCTTCAAAAGACATGAAAGTAGTTGACAGTAGGTTTCCTTCTTGTGAGCAATTCATAAGGTGTCTTTCCATAGGCCTTGTTGACTACAGTCCTGTTTTGAGTATAACAGGTTGTGTTGATTGCTTCACCCCAGAAATAAGTAGGAAGTTTTGCTTCACTCAACATTGTTCTTGCAGCCTCAATAAGAGTTCTGTTCTTTCTTTCCACAACACCATTTTGTTGAGGTGTCTTTGGTGCAGAGAATTGTTGAGTGATACCATTGTCTTTACATAAATCATTCATGATACTATTTTTGAACTCAGTACCATTGTCACTTCTCAAAGCCTGCACTTTGTACTTGGGATTCTTGTCAATAACCCTTACCAAATCAATGATCTCTTGTGCAGCTTCATCATTGGATGCTAGAAACCTCACCCAAGTGTATCTTGAGAAATCATCAACCATCACTAAGGCATATTTTTTTCTTGCCAGTGATTGCACATTCACAGGACCAAATAAGTCCATGTGAATTAGTTGAAATGCCTCATTAATTGAACCACTAGGAGTTCTTTTGTGAGTAGCTCTCCTCAGCTTCCCTTTCTGGCAATCCTCACACAATCCTTCTTGACAAAATTCAAGTTGAGGCAACCCTTTCACCAATTCTATCTTCATTAGATAATTCATTGCTTTAGAGTTTAAATGGGAAAGCTTCTTGTGCCACAGCCAACTTTCAGATGGAGAAGCCTTACTGTAAAAGCAGTAGACTTTGTCTTTTCTTACTAAATCCAAGTCAGCTATGTAGAGGCTTCCTTTTCTTACTCCTTGAAGAGCTTTTTCTCAGTCTTCTTGTTGACAATGGAGCATCTATCTAGATCAAAACCAAATTTGAATCCTCTTTCACAAAATTGAGTGACACTCAACAAATTGTGCTTCAAACCATTTACTAAAGCAATTTTCTCTATCTTCAAGTTTCCAACTTCCAATATGCCATATCCCATTGTGAAACTAATGTTGTTGTCACCAAAGGTTACATAAGGGCCAACCATTTCCTTGAACAGTGATAGCAGGGCTTTATCACCTGTCATGTGTCCTAAGCATCCACTATCAATGATCCACATGATTCTTTTATTTTTCCTGTTGTCCTGCAAAGTAAATATTTCAAGTTGCTTTTGGTACCTAACTTTCATTGGGTCCATTTTGCTTAGCTAGATCACTGTTTGAAGTTGGATCAGTTGTAATTCTTTCTTTTACTTTTAGCATGACTCTTGTAGCTACCCATTCAGTTTTGATTACTGGTTTGATATCTTTGTTCTTAGGTGGATTGTCCATCCTAACTTTAGGAGGACTTGGAGTCTTTGCCTTTTCAATTTTATCATTCTTATGCAAACATACATGATCATTAGCAAAAGGCATGTTAAAGCAAATACTCATCAAGTTCATTTTACATGAAATGCAATCAAAGTCACCATAGTGAGATACTTGTTTGTTCTTTAAAGGCATGTTGTGTTAATTTCCATTGATAGAGGTAGCATTCTTGACATTAGACTTATTCTTGTTGCAGACATGAGTTAGATGACTAGAAGACCCACAATTTTTGCACAATTTTCTAGGAGCATTAGGAATATAATCATAATTGTTCTTCTTGTTTATTCCTAGTTTTCCATTTCTATTCTTCTTGGTATTCATGACAGTATGTTTTGAAGTTACTGTCATACTGGTGTTGACAGTAGGTTTAGATGGAGTTGTTATGACAGTAAGTTTTGATCTCACAGTCTTGACAGCAGCTTCTGAACTTATTGTCTTGCCAGTGTTGACAGCATCTTTTAAACACAGGTTACTATCAAGGTCAAAACTAACTGTCTTGGGGATTTTGACAGTGTCTTTTGCCTTAAGGGACTTAGTGCCAGCTTCATTGTCCTCATCATCTATCTCTTGTTTAATCACTAATGCTTCCTCATCAAATTCAAATTCTACCTTTTTGAACATGGGATTCTTAACTTTCTTTAGAATGGAAGGTTTGACAGTATGTTTGATGTCTTCCTCTACAACATGTTTCTTTCCATTTTTCTTCTCATAATTAAACCCTATACCTACCTTTTAATTTTCAGTATTATCATCATGGTATGATTTTAACAGGGAAGAAGAATTCTTGTAACCTTGATTTTGAGTTCATTCTCATAAATCAGTTTTCTGAGAAATTCCTCAATCTGGGAAGCACAAACAACCTTGTTTTTAAGAATCTCATTTTCTTGTTGTAAGGACTCAAAAACATTCTGTTTAAGTTCTAGTTCATGATTTTTAATTCTTAATAACTCATTAGGACTAGATAATTTGATAATCTCCTCATTAGCAGCTAACATGCTTGTATGAATATTGAAAATTTCAGAACTTAAACTTTCAACAGTTTTCTTATACTGAGATGTAGTCATATCAACAGTAGTAAGAATGGGTACCTGATTTGATGAAGTGGATGAACCTTCTCCAGAGTTTTCATGAGTGCAAGATTTCCATATTCTTCCTCCTCTTCATCATCAGAGTCTTCCCAACCTTTCCTTCAGCTACGAAAGCCCTTCCTTGTTGCTTTTTGAGCAAGGCATCATACTTTGCTTTGAGTTCCTCATAATCATTGTCATTTCTTCTCACTTATTTTGGCTTTTTGCATTCTGTTGCAAAATGCCCCATTTCATTGCAGTTGTAACACCTTATCTTAGATCTATCCACCATACCTGTTTTGTATCCACCTTTGCCACTTCCTCCAGGTTTTAAAGTATTTGACTTGTTGAACCTGGAGCTTTGTCCTCTGGGTTTGAAAGCTTTGTTCTTCTTGAATCTCAGATTGGAGAACTTCCTTGCCATGTAGGCCATTGTTTTATTTTCCATATTGTCTAGTTCCTCCAAAGTGTAGAACTCATCTTCATCACCATCCTTGAGTTCCAGAGTCACACTTTCATCTTCATCTGTGATTTCTTCAATCTTAATTTGATGTTGATGTTGAGATTTCTGGAGCTGCATCATCTGTGGATCCTGAGCTACTAGAGCATTTGATGTGTTGGCCATTTTTCCTCTTTGACCAGACTGAATAGCTCTCTTTTGTAGCAGCTCTAGCTCATAGGTTTTAAGTATGCCATATAAAGTTTCAAGAGAAACTTTTGATAAATCCCTTCCTTCTCTTATGGCAGAAACCTTGTGCTCTAGATGGTCAAGAAGTGTCAACATGAATTTCATGTTTACTTCCTTTTTGTCATAAAACTTTCCATGCAGTTGCAGGTCATTTATCAAATTGTTAAACCTCTCAAACATCTCAGTTAACCCTTCACTTCGTTTGGCCATAAAGGCTTCATACTGAGACACTAGTATTTGTCTTTGATTTTCCTTCACCTCTTATATTCCTTCACAGAGTGTCTCAATGGTTTCCCATATTTGCTTGGCACTGGTGTAGTTGACAATGTTGTTGTACATGACATTGTCAAGTGCTTCTATAATGATAAATTGCAAGCAGTCATCTAGAGATACTTTTTCTCTTTCAGTGTCATTGTACTCTGAAACTTTTTTAGGAACCCAGTAGGCTGGTATTGTTTCACCATCTACTGTAGTTTCAGGTACATATGTTTGAGGAATGAAAGGACCATTTTCCAGAATTCCAGGGTAAAGTAAGTTGGCTGTTTTTATGAACAACATCAATTTTCTTTTCCAAAGATTGTAGTGTTCTTTGTCAAAGGTGGGTATTTTTATGTTGCTTACTTCCTGTGCACTCATGTTTTAGATCTTTTTAGGTTATGTATATCTAACCTGCTGCTCTGATACCAGTTGTTAAACAATATGAGTGTTGCAGAAGGGGGGGTTGAATGCAACTTGATAAATTATCACTTATCTTGCTAACAACAAACAAGTAGTAATAATATCAAGTCAGAAATATAAACAACAGTAAGCAAGTAAATGAAGAAAGGTGTTTAACTTCAAAATTTAATTTTATTAATTTTTGTTTGCTACAAATGACTGGAAAATGTTTCCAGCTTCAATAGATACAATAACAAAGAACTTGTTAGGTCCGAAATGGGGGGTATAAGCTAGAAGGGGGGGTTGAATAGCTTAATACCGTTTTAAAAATTGAGCTTGGCATTTTAAAATTTTCTTTTCTCTTTTTAAAATATTACCAGTCAACTAGTAACATAAGTGCGGAAAATAAAATCAGAGAAAAGAAATAGAGTACATAACAAAATTTTTATCCTGGTTTGCGATGGCGCAACCCCCTAACGGATCCGTTCACCCCTAGTCCAGTCCCCGAGTCCCTCCCTGAACTCGAGATTTTGCACTATAAAAAGATGTACTCCTTATAGTGGCGGAGAAGCCTTTTACAACACTATGTATCTATCTTGGACCTTAACTACCCGTTAATCCCTCAAAATACAATAGCAAACCTACTTGATTTATCTTGGAGCGTAACTCCCCGTTACCTCCTCACAATCAAAGTAGAACCCCTACAAGCTGGTCTTAGAGCATAACTCCCCGTTACCTCTTCACAGGCAAGTAGTACCCCTACGAGCTGGTCTTAAAGCATAACTCCCCGTTACCTCTTCACAGGCAAGTAGTATCCCTTACGATCTTATCTTGGAGCGTAACTTCCCCTTTACCTCCTCAAAGATACGTAAAAATCCCTGCGTAGACTATGTTCCTCTACAATAATGTAGGTCTTGGATCTGGGTCTTAGGTCTTGGGTCTTTCCTTTTCCTCACGGTGCAAAGACACCCAACTCCCCGTTGGCGTGTCTAGGACTTGGGTCTTAGAACAAGGATCACCTCACTTCACTTTCACCTCACTAACAAAGTCTAGACAACAAGTACTACGACTTTAATATCCCTATTTCAGAAAGAAAGTGGTGGACTAGTATGTTACAGTACTAGACCAAGGTGACAAAAAAATATATATAAAATAGCCGAAGCAACAGTATATATAAATGTGAGTCGGGGTAAGTCACTTAGAGACAAGGACGAACCACTCGAAAGGGTAAGTCACTTAGTCAAAAGGACGAACCACACATTATGTGCTAACGTGTATGCAAGAAATTAAGTATGTGTGCTAAAGTAAGGTGCGGAAATTAAAGCGTATGAATGCACGAAATTAAATGCGTATGCTAAAGTAAATTGTGATATGTAAAGCGTATGGATGCAATGCAAGCGCTTAAAGTAAATATGCTAAAGTAAAGTGCGATATGTAAAGCGTATGATGCAATGCAAGTACAGAATGTAAATATATATATATAGTATATATATGGGAAATATAAGGTCAAGATATAGACCAAATATTTTTGAGTTGAATGAGATCAAGTACGTTTTCTAACTACTTTGTTTATAAGGCCTTACTAACTACAACTACACTATGGCCTTAAAACAATCAAGAACAAACCCACAACTATTCAACGAGTTTACTTCAATTTACTCGGAATGTGTGTTGGTTTCTTTCACTATGTAATTCAACAAGATGTATTTATGTTTATGTCGTACCTCGACTTATACACAAAACTCAACTCGGAATTGAAGTGAGCTACCTAACAAATATTCGAGGAGCCTTTAGTTTCTATCTCTATATGAGATTTATACTATTTGGCTCAAACCCGGAACGAGAGCTTGGTTTAGATACTAAAACTCAACACGGAAGCCTTTTGCTTATGTCGTATATATATCAACTTATACAACTAGCCTCGTCTCGGAGTTAAAGTAAATGGTCGTTGTATATAACCCTTAAATTATAAGTTTAAGGATATTAACAACTATTTAGTTCACTCTTTATATATACGAGAATAGAAGAGAAGATTAAAGCTTGTGTATATATAAAAATGAGGAACAAGGCCAAATATATATACTTGCAACAAATCAAACAAAGCAAGCTCTTGTATATATTATTAGGGCCGAATATTATATATATAATATAGACAAGAAATAACTAACTTATGACCCTTGTGTTCTATAGTGAGAGACAACAATATTTCTTACGAAATCAAGGGATACGAGTTAGGATCTTGTACAAGAGTTCGTGTACACACTTAAAAATCAAGCAAGTAATGTGTATACACTACTAAACATGTACCAACTGATATTATATATATAATCTATATAACCAACTTATAACCCTTGAGATCTAGAGAGAAATCAAGAGAAAAAGCTAGTTTGAAGCCTAAAACACACAAAAAGGGTCACCGGAAAAAGTCACCGGAAAATGGCCGGAATAACAAATTTTGGTACAACTTTGGTGGCAACAAAACAAGTCTAGGGGCTGCTAAAATATGGTAAGTGGGTAGCCAAAAGATACTTGTGTGATGTGTGTGTTATATGAGCATGTAAATGTGTTTATAAGCTTGGTAGGGGTTAGATCTATGGATAAACTAAGATTATAACTCAAGAACTCTAAGAGATGAAATATTTATGGAGTAGAGAGCTTCTTAGGAGAGAAAATTGCAGCATTTACTTGGCTCAAATGCCTTAAGAAAAAGAGTGGGGGTTGGGGGTATTTAAAGAGAAGAATTAGGGTTTTGGGTGGAGGATGAGGGGACAAATTTTCCTTAAAATAAGGGAAAGGTACACAATTTGAATTTTGTGTTCCCTCATCAGTACAAGCCCACTTGAAAGCATGGAAAAACATGCAAACACTAATCAGTTAAATAATAAAGCTAATAAATGCGAAACCGAACGATACAATGACGAATATGACGTTTTTCAAAACATGCTCCAAAAATTATGAAAATTTGGGAACCATCTGAAAATATTCCAAGTAGGTCATGGTAAAAATCCTACTCAATTTGGAGTTGACCTTCATTGACTTTTAATTAACCGAACAATCAATAACGTATCGAAAGTACAGGCCAAAAATAAAAGTCACCCAAAAATCATGAAAAAAATCCTAAAATTCTTTTTCAATATTATAGAGACATTACCCAAGTTTCATGTCAATTGGACATGTGTAGCTATTATTTCGAGGAAAGAATCATTTCGTTGTCCCTATAGCCCGAAACAATATTCCATAGCCATTTGTCGAAACTTGTCGACGTTTGGGCTAAAATTTTGAATTTAAATATATTCAAACATAATATTCCTATATTAATAATGACTATGAAGTCCAAGGAATATTTATCCTTGAATTAAAATGCATTTTATCCGAATAAATAAGACAGTTAGGGACTTTCACGATAAAATCTGCATTTTACATTTAGGCAGGACTTTGTTGAAGATAAGTTGAACAAATAAATTTAGAAAATATATTCAAAATATATTCCCTTGAAAACCTTTAAAACATACACTCTTTTAATTTAATAAAGCATTTTCTATCTCGTAAAAGCAGTGTCACAAATACAGTATTTGTTCATCTTCAGTCTTTGCCTCAAAATAAATTAGATTTGATTTTATCATTATTTAGATAAATCTTATCTAATTATATATCGAGAAAATCATTTTGTTTCATTTATAAAACAGTTTGATCAAGTTTGACTTTACACTCGTTGACTGTCACTTCGAATAACCTAAGGGAGGATTACTATATTAATTAGTAACTTTCTAACCCTAATTTAATTTACACTTAGTGTTAAGACAAAATTAATCAAAACCTATGGAAAAGGCTGTATCTCACAATCTCCCCCTTTTTGATATTTTGTCGAAATATTCGAGTGTAAAATTAAATATGTGTGTGACAGACTAAAACTTCCCCTACGTGTATGCAACTATCTAATTTATACATTTTTAGATTTTAAAATCTAATTAACACTTCCCCTACAGTGTTGAAATTCTTTTTCAATTTTAAATGCATAGCAGATAATTACATAAATATTATGCAGTAAGTAGGATGCACAAAAATAAATCGAGTATATACCCCTTGATAAGTGAACACTTATCATTTTTCCAATTCCCGCTTGGTATACTCCATTTTCATATTTTCCAAGTGCATTCCAAGTTTTGATAAGAATTAAAAAATTCTATATAAAGTTTCCATTGTTTCCAAATAGGCTGCAATATATTTAAGAGAAATAAGAGTTCTAAAAAAATATTTTTCTTTCAGAACAATATTTTCTTTCTTTTTAGAAATTCATTTTACTCTCAGCTTTCCCTTGTGTGGTAAAAATTTTAATTTTACCCCACTAAACATCTTCCCCTTTTTGACAAACTATCAAAAAAATATTTAATAGAGTATGTTTTTCGAAAAATAATTTTCTGATGTGTTAACAATTCTATTAGTTTAGAGATTAAGAATAAAGAGGACTTCCCTTTGTTAATTTCAAATATAAAATTCGAAATTATTTGAAAGTAAAACTTCCTTGATGCAGCTTGATTTCTCATTCCTCATGTCATGAGTTGAAATGGTACCTGATTTAGACTTTAAAAGTTCTGAAATTTGAGTAATTAAAATATTGTACAAATGTTAATCCAAGTAGTTTCAAAAAAAAAATTGTGACATGAGTAGTTATTAGACTACTTGTTTAACTATTAGATCCATTATTTAAGTTAGGCCCGAAATTTAATCACCAAGGTTCACACAAATTAAATTAACAGCCCTGTTGCATAAAAGAATATTCTGAGAATAGGATCTGTAGCAAAAAAATAAATAAAGTGTATGTTCACACTTTATAAAGTAAATTGCAAATCAGTACTAAAAATTAGCACTAAAGATCAGCTATACCATCCTTGCAAGCAACTTGCCACCTGCAAGATTTTTAAGCATTAGTACCATAGTCATGAATCAAGATCTGTAGTAATTGAATGTAGCAAAATATGAAGTTTTGTGGTAATGCATTCAAGCTACTATAACCAGCACATTACTACAGCTACTAATACTGATAAATTTCACTACTAAGTTTCACACTGAGATTAAACAGCTTCTTCACAGTCCTAGCTTGATCCTTCAAAATAGAGTGTTAGTAGCATGATCATAAAACTAACAACTGATTTAATATGCAACTAGTATAGCTTCTAAATTTCACAAATGAATCTACTAAGTATTGAGCTACTCCATGACTGCATATTTGACTGGCCTTAACCTGAAAGCATAGAGTGTTAGTATTGTGCATAGTCAATATATACACAATTTGTGAATAATCAGTATAGAAAGCAATTTCCATTCCATGGATCATAATCTGCAGCTAGTACAAGGATTTTTGTAATTTAATAGTAACTAGCAAATAGTGTTACTAGATTGACCACTACTACACCAACTTGGTCAAGCTATACACTAGTTAATGCAGAAACAAAATGTAAGTAGATAAAGCATTCAAGCAACAACTCAAAGAACATATATGAGTAGACTTGATGCACACACAAGCAAAAGTAATCTAGAAGATTGTAAACTAACATAAAGATGCAGGTGCCTAGACCTATTACCCCAAGGTTTGCATACCAAAAACAAAAATCAGATCTAAATTAAAACAAACTAATCCATAGCATCATAATCAGTGTTGTTAATCACTGGATCAGTTGCCAAATCAGTCTCCATGTCCCTTATTCCTTCCTCTATTGGCTCATCATCCAACAAACTTGTCATCCTAGGGTTTGGTTGAAGCTCAGGCACCATAGGCTGTGAAGAACCATCTGTCATTGCCATTTGAAGATAGATGAAGTGAGATAAACCAGTCTCAACTTGGTTGGCCCTTTGCATTGTGTTGCTAATAATATTCAAGAGAACACCAAGCTTAGCCTCAGTGATTTGATGTTTCTCCACCAGCACCTTGAAAGAAGCTTGAAGATCTTTGAAAAGAGCTTCAAGTTCATTGTGCTTCTCAAGGAGGGCAGAAAATTCCTTATCAAAATCAAATTTAGGACCAGGCTCAAGAGGTGGCATTATAGGAGCTATGGGGTCCAAGTCAATCATAGGAGGGCCAGTGTAACCAGGCAAGGGAATCACAACCCTAGGTATTTTGTCAGTTATGGTTGAGGCCACTTGAAAGTGAGGTATTTGGTTTATGTTTAGTTTGAAATGATCAAATACCCTAGTAAGCAACAGTCCATATGACATATATCCCTTTTTAAAGGAATGAATCATATGTGTTAGAATCATATAGGGCAGATTGAAGGCAATTTTATGACTTGCAAGCTTATACATAAGCTTTATCTCAGAAAAATACATAAGTTTATCACCAGAGATGTTTGGGAGGATGTTTCCTCTCAAGATTAGAGCTAGTGTTTGAAAGACAGGAGTGAAATGTTCATAATTGATGCCACTATCAGTAGTGAACAGATTTTGTGGCACCTCATAGCCACACAAAACAGACAGATATAGCTTAAGCTCACTAGGATTGAACACAAAGGCTTGTGAGATGTCAAGGTTGGGCAGATTTAGCAATTTAGGTGAGTCTCAAGGCCTTTCCTAGCTCAATGTGGTCAATTAGCAATGGTTTTCCATTAACCATACTAGTGATAAACACAGCCCCATGCACACCATCCCTGACTTTCATATTGTTATAGAAATCAGTGACCATGTTAGGAAGTACCCTTCTATTATTGTAATACAAGAGTGATTCCCAATTAGCCTTACTGAACATATTGTAAAGCTCAGATTTCTTCTCAATATGTATAAGACACCCTGGCTGCAGTTTGTGTTTGACAGACCTTAGTGGAGGAGGTGGAAGAGGGTTGGAGAGGAGATCAGTCATTTTTCTTTGTTTCTTCCTATTTTTGTTTCTTTGCTATGTGAGAATTGGGGTAGGTTTTGGTTGTCCTAGACACAAAGTAGTGCTAACACTTTCATTCTCCATTTCTGGAAATGGAAATGAATGCAGCAAACAAGAATTGAAGAGCAAGAAGACAAGAACAATTAAAACCAAGAAACAAAAGAAGTTAAGATTCAGGCAAAAGGCATTTAACTCAAAGGCACAAACTGAATATGCATGCACAGTCACATATTAATAGCAAGAAGAATGAAATTAAATTCATCAGATCAGTTAAAGTCTGCACCAGATAATAAAGAATTAATAGGTGAACAGAAGCATGTAGATATGGCACAGAGTAGAGATACACACAAACATGTACACTTATATTTCCAAGAGAACTAAAGGTTCTGTAAATAACTGATCAAACTGCAACTATTAATATAAAATATGCAGTCAAGTACACTTCAAAATTGTGCAAACAGTATACAGAAATGCAGCAGAGTACATGTCAACAGTG
Organism: Oenanthe sinensis; assembly: GCA_028671895.1. NCBI lineage: Eukaryota > Viridiplantae > Streptophyta > Magnoliopsida > Apiales > Apiaceae > Oenanthe > Oenanthe sinensis. The sequence goes on from JAPMAC010000198.1 coordinate 6,401,391, forward strand.
TCAAGTACAACAGGAAAACAGTAGAAAGTACTGAACTATCATTTCCTCATTTAATTAGAGGCACAGCCTCTTATCAGACAAACCATATAAACTTGCCAGCACATAATAGTGAATTACCCCAGACATGCTTTTTATAGAGATATCAATATATAACTATATTCATACTGCTGCACATTAACTCATAACTCAACATATTAGCAGATAGAGGACAGAGGGAGCATGTCTTGCTTATTTGCAAGTTTAAATACTGATGATTTAGAAGACAGTTCACAACTTCTATGCACATGCAATTTTCCTAATAACCTTTTTAAATCTAATTACATAGAAGTTGGCACATTTTTAGCAGACAAAAGTATAAGATTTTATAATCTTTGCTAGCTCAGCTACTCAAAAACGCACAGAATAAATGAGCAAGCATACATGTTCTTATATTAGCCAAAAAGTAACAATTTAAATTTCCCAGTTCAGCTGAAGACTGCAACAAATGTTCTTAACAAAAAATATAGGCATGCAACATCATGTATATTAGGCACATAGTACAAATAAGCATGGATGTGTGTGGTGTCAAAAAGAACTAAAGTTAATTCTTGCACAAAAACTGAAAAATATGAAGCTATTAACATAGAAGAAGGCAGTCAAGTACACTTCAAATAGTGCAGAGTACAGCAGATAAACAGTGATAAACATATAGTTAGTACAATTTCATTTAATGAAATCCACATCTGCTTATTAAACTAATCTCACAATACCTCAAACAAGCTGCCAAGACATACTATAAAAGCAGGCTAGAACTCTAATTGTATCAGTCTATAATATATAAATAATGTCAAAGTAATCAGATACAATTATATATATATATGTATGCAAATCTATCACTCAGATAACCATGCTTGCAGCAGTATAGCTGGTAGAGACCTGTAACCACAGAGTATGCATAGAACAAGCCAATAAGATTTCATAATCTCTATTGCAGCTAAGGTACACACAGATACATACATGGATATATAATCAACAGGATTATTATAGATAGCCTTATATGCAACTTGCATACTGGTATGAGATGCATTAAATCATCAACTTAAGAATGTAGCAAAATAATAGAATCACATGTAGTAATTTAAATTATTTGTTACATAAAGTGAAGTGCAAAATTATCTATTAACAATTTCACATATGATTCATGGCAAGAATTCTCATAAAAATTTAATCATATCAGCATGAATTTTAGACTAACATTCTGTGACAACTAATCATGTTAACCATATAGACAACAAATATTTGCATGCCTTTTACATTGAGAGATGTATATTAACTGGTCCAATTTTAGCAAATAGGCATAAATATATGAAACACACTTATTATCATATATTATAATCAATTAAATCAGCTCATTGGTATTGCAAACATTATTTCAAGCAAATCACAAATTACACAGAAGTTTGATATACTAAGATAAATCATACTTTGATCAAAATTAGTCATACAAATCAAGCACATATATATGCAGTAACAAGTACCATTTATAACCAAAATTAAAGATGATTAAACTTAAATGAAAACAAATGCTCTCTATATGTGATCTGCTAGCCTGGGAACAGATCAAGGAGTAATCATGTTACTCCAGGCAGTCCATACCTAGGAGATTTTAGTGTGCCCTGTGTGTCATAGTAATGATGCAGAAGAAGAAAAAAAACTTGAGTTGGTGATATGTACACAGATAGGAATGACAATTTTAAGCTTCTCTACACAAAGTAGAAAGTAATGTGTACACAATGAGTCTCATACACTTAGCAACCAAATTTCTAGAAATTATCATGAGTATCAGCTTAAGCAAGGAAATAGGTGTAAGTAACAGTTACCAACTCAACATAATTCATGGCAATTGATAGACATAATACTATTATCACTTATATAACAAACACATAGATTCATTGATCATAGACATAAACTCAGTCACTAGCAACTATTGGCTCATCAAGTAATAAGAAGAACTCACAAATTGTTTGGGTTAATGAGTTTATACCTTAGCTATGGCCCTTAGGACCATAGTCTTACCTGTATACACCCTCGCGGAGGGTGTATAGCCTGCAATTCTTCTTTCACCCAAATTTAAATACTCCAATTCCATTAAGCTTAGTATTCCAATCGAATCATGTGTTTCCTTGATGCTACCTGCAAGTAATTAGTGTCAGTTTCGATCTAAGATAATACAAACTCAATGAAACAGTGATAGGAAATTGTGAGAGTTTAGATGTGTGATATTCATGAGAGAATTGATAAGAGACTCTCATGAAATCAACATGATCATTCTGAGAACCATAGAATCATCACTTCGAGTATACTCGAAACAGAGTTGAGTTCAAGAACCAAGGACACAAATTATATTGAGTCATCTCGATTGATTTGCAAGAAGAAAATTTCATGAAATCAACGCCTAATCGATGAAATAAACATGATAATCAATGAATTTATCCTGGTACGAACTGACTTCATTGAATTGAGAATTAGATTTCTAGGGGTTTGATAAAAGAGGATTTGATCGATTTGACTCAACATGAGCTGGAGATATGAGGATTTTGACCTCAATCAAACAATTGAAGAGTGAAGAACACGATTCCAACATCATTTCTCATGAGAAATTAGTGAAATGGATCGAACTAGAGATAGGGTAGTTAGGGTTTTGAGAACAATACGGTTACTGTGCGGCTTTGATTTGGGGAAATGATAGAAAATAAGATTAATTTTCTATTTATATTTCTGCAATGGACGGCCAAGATTAAATCCCTACTTCATTCAAAGGCTGTGAATTAACCAGCTCAAAAATGAATTAAAATTGTAGTTAAAAATAATATAAATGTTACAATCTTAATTTTATATTTTATATTTTAATTACAATTAAATTGTAATCAATTTATATAAAATATCCTCTCATTTTTATGATTATTTTATAATTTTAATTGCAAGAGAGAGTACAATTAATTTTTATAAAATAAAATTCAACCAAGAGAAATATTTTCTAAATTTTGAAATTTATTTCTAAATTCCCATAAATTTATTTTGAAAATACCTCTTGGGACAATTTAATTAACACTCACTATTTTCCCGAGTTTTGAAATATAGAATATTCCAAGGCTAATAAATAGTTGTGTTAATTAAAATTATTTTATTGAGATTAATTTCACAATAAAGCTTGAACAACTTATAATTAACGTCATTATTGACAAATCTGAATTTCACCTTGAAATCCGGTCAAATAATAACCTAAACTACAAGCGGAGCAAATTTTATTGAAAATTAATTCAACAAAATTAAAGACACATTGTGTCTCACTTTGAGCACTCAAGCATACCTAACTCCAAACGGAGTTTGTTGAATCTTTCCGAGCTCAAAGGTTTTGTAAAAATACCGGTGATATTATGTTCGGTATCTATGTATACCATTTTAATATTGCCCTTCGAGACATGGTCTCGTAGAAAATGATGTCGTATGTCAATATGTTTTGATAATGAGTGCAACACATAATTTTTACTCAAATTGATTGCACTTATATTATCACATTGAATTGATACTACATCAAATTTCACAATATAGTCAGCTAGTGTTTGCTTCATCCAAAGGATTTGAGCACAACATTTTGCAGCTGCTATATACTCAGCTTCTGTAGTGGATATGGACACAGAATTTTGTTTCTTAGAAAACTAAGAAACTAGGCATCCACCAAGAAACTGACACGTACCACTTGTGCTTTTTCTATCAATTAAGTGACCGGCATAATCCGAATCAGAAAAGCACACTAAGTCAAATGGTTGTCCTTTCGGATACCATAGACCCATTTCAGTGGTTCCCTTGAGGTATCTAAATATTCGCTTTACAGCGGCTACATGAGATTCCTTAGGGTTCACTTGAAAGCGGGCACACTTACACACACTAAATTGTATGTCAGGCCTACTAGCAGTGATATAGAGAAGACTTCCGATCATTCCTCGATATTTCTTTGTATCTACAGAAATACCACTAGGATCTTCCGTCATCTTTAAGGCAGGTGACATAGGGGTACTAATTGTTTTACAATTTTCCATATCAAATTTCTTAAGCATTTCTTTACAATATTTCGATTGTGAAATATGAATGCCCTCATCAGATTGCTTAATTTGCAATCCTAAAAAGAAATTTAATTCCCCCATCATGCTCATTTCAAATTCTTTACTCATAATATCTGAGAATTTTTTACATAGAGATTCCTTGGTAGAACCAAAGATAATATCATCTACATAGATTTGAACAAGCAAGATGTCATCACCTTCATACTTCATAAAGAGAGTGGTATCAACAACTCCTATTTTGAAACCATTTTCAATTAGGAATTTGCTTAACCTCTCATACCAAGCTCTAGGAGCTTGCTTTAGTCCGTATAAAGCCTTGTACAATTTGTACACATACTCAGGATGTAAGTGATCTTCAAATCCTGGTGGTTGTCTTACATATACTTCTTCTTCTAAGACACCATTAAGGAAAGCAGATTTAACATCCATTTGATAGACTTTAAAACCTTTATGACAAGCGTAGGCTAAAAACATTCGAATTGATTCAATTCGAGCTACGGGAGCATAGGTTTCATCAAAATCTATTCCTTCCATTTGAGTATAGCCTTGAGCAACTAATCGTGCTTTATTCCTTACCACTATTCCACTTTCGTCTAACTTGTTACGAAAGACCCACTTTGTTCCAATAATGGAAGTTTCAGGGGGATGTGGAACTAGTTCCCAGACTTTATTATGAGTGAATTGGTTTAACTCTTCTTGCATAGCAAGGATCCAATCCTCATCTAATAAAGCTTCCTTTGCAGTTTTGGGTTCTATTTGTGATAGAAAGGCCATATGACTCACAATGTTTTGAACTTGAGCACGAGTCTGAACACTTTTAGTTAGATCGCATAAGACAGAATCAATAGGATGATCTTTAAGCAACGGTATCTCCGCAGGCAATTCAAGTTCGTTCTCAACTTTTTCAAGAGGATTCTTTGGAATAACATTTTCAACATCACTTGGAATTTGATCATTTGAATCTGGTTCCTCCTCTATTAAATCTTTATACTTTGAGTTTGGTTTAGATTCATCGAATACTACATTCATTGATTCTTCCACAACCAAAGTATTAAGATTGAAAACTCGATAAGCTTTGCTATTACTAGAGTATCCTAGAAACACACCCTCACCAGATTTAGGGTCAAATTTCGTTAGATAATCCTTAGTATTCATAATATAGCACTTACTTCCAAAAACTTTGAAGTAGCTAAGCTTAGGAGTTTTACGAAAATAAAGTTCATAAGGAGTCTTCATTTTGATAGGTCGTAGTAATACTCTATTAAGAACATGGCATGCAGTAGATATAGCTTCGGCCCAAAAATATTTTGGTCAATGATATTCATTAAGCATAGTCGTTGCCAGTTCTTGTAACGTTCTGTTTTTCCTTTCAACTACCCCATTTGACTGAGGTGTATAAAGAGCAGAAAAGTTATGAGTAATACCATACGCCTCACAAAAATAAACAAATTTTGCATTTTCAAACTCTTTTCCATGATCTGTCCGGATATAGATAATCGAGTTATTGTGTTGATTTTGTATGCGTTTGCAAAGAGCCGCAAAAGATTCAAATGTGTCACTCTTTGATCTTAGGAACTCAGTCCACGTATAGTGAGAGTAGTCATCAACTACCACTAGGGTGTATTGACTTCCTCCTAGGCTTTGCACGGGAACAGGTCCAATGAGATCCATATGTAATAGCTCAAGTGGTCTAAACATAGACACCATGAATTTGGCTTTATGAGTTGCTCTTATTTGTTTGCCAATTTCACAAGCTTCACATATGTGATCTTTAACGAAATTGAGTTTCGGTAATCCTCGTACATGTTCTTTTGAACATATAGTCTTAATGAGTTTCATGTTTATATGACCCAACCTTCGGTGCCATAGCCATGAATCATCATTAAAGGATACCAAACATACATTCTCATATTTCGTAGTGTCACACGTATATACATTTTTGTTACGTGGTCAATTTAAGGCTAGTCTTCCGTCTACATTATAAATGGAACAATGTGTTGATCGGAAGACTACTTTGCAACCATTATCACATAGTTGACTTATTGAAAGCAAGTCGTACTTTAATCCCGTGACTAATTGTACATTTGTTATTTTGAAGCTTTCATTTCCAATATCCCCAATGCCAATAATGTTGCCTTTACTGCTATCTCCAAAAGTTACACTTCCGGCGGCTACCTTTCTAATGTTGTTCAACAATGACTTATTACCGGTCATATGACGTGAACATCCACTATCAAGATACCACACATCTTTTGCAGCAGTAAGGCATACCTACACAAAGGATTAGTTAAACCTTTTGGTACCCTTTTGTCTTAAGGGTCCTTGGGTTAGTACATCATGTGGCATATATGAACTAGCATGAACAAATCTAGGCATGGGATAAGCTTGCATATAATCATGTATATTTCTAGATGCTTCATTCCTAGTAGATATATGATAAGGGTTTCTCCTAGGAGTATATTTATTACATCTATCATATTCATGATTCTTTCTAGGGGGAAAGATGGTAATAATCGAATCTCTAGAATTAGCATTGGCATTGTCTTTCGAATTATTACTTTTAACATGAGTATTTGAAGTACTTGTTGGTGTAGGTGCCCTAGAGGCAATACAATGTTTATTTTGATAAACCTTTATGTCAATTGATTATTCAATAAACGTATTTATTATGACTTTAATTACTGTGATATATTTATTAGCATAATAAATGTCCTTAGAATCATGATACACATTATATAGTTTAGTACATGACTTGAACTTGATTTATATATAATATATCATATTCTTAAATGTCCCTAGTCGAGTATTATTATTATAGGACAATAATAATACATAGATAGACTAGTATGTTGTTTGACAGATAACCACATCTCATTGGTTATAAGTATGGGGATACTAAAGTCAACACATAGGTACATGCAGGAGTACATGGTACTGAACAGACCCACAGTGAGATTCTTCATGTTTAATAAAGTCATAAGAAACACTCATAGTGATAATGGTGTAATGATCCTTTGACTTGAGATCATTATATTTCTATATGAGGATTAATATACTTTGACTACATTAAAAGTTACCTTTGACCGGGTGATGATAAAAGTGGACATCGGGTATATCATGAGTCGTATGAGAAATATGAATGATAGATAAAGGATTTAACCCTCCTATAATTAGGAGAGATATTATTGGTCTCTTGATTGAGTGAGACTATAAAATGCATGGCCATGCTCAAATAATGATTTGTTTTTCATAGTCTACTCATGGATCAAGTAAACCCGGATTAAATCATGAAGAGGATGACTAAATTCATGCCTTGAGTTTAATCTATAATATATATGGTTAAAGGGATTATATTACACTGAAACATTAATCACGAAAGGTTTTATCGAATCATGATTTAATTATTATTTAATTGGGTAGCAACGATGTATTACTAGATACCGCTCATTGTTTATAATTTTATTGGAGAATAAAATTATTGCTAATTAAATAATAGCCTATAGGGTCGCACACATAGAGCACTTAGATGAATAGTTAATTTAAATTAAAGATTTAAATTAATTGATGATTATTTGAATTTTATTATATTAATTAAGTGAGACTTAATTAATTAAAATAATATAAATTTGAATTTGAAGAGGATTTCTGCCCATGATAATTAAGTATGACTTAATTATTAATTAAATAATAGAAACACGTTTTATTATTTAATCCTATACCTACATGGGTTAGGTTTTGCTGAATAGGCCCGTTAACCAGTCATTATAAATAGATAATGATAGGTTAAAAGGATGATTACGTTTTTGAGAAACCTAAACCTAGAGGCAGCAAGGTAGCAAGAAGGCAGAAATTCGAAATCATCAGAAAGGAGGCTAGTACATCCGTTCCATAATCAAGATCGTGAGACGTTCTTGAAGGTGCTCGTGTGGATACAATAGAGGTATTTTTCGAGAGGAAGACACAAGTCGTGAAAGCTAGGATCTCCGTTGAGTTCGTGTAAGTCAAGACCAGCAAAGGTATGAATTCGTTTCACCATAATCTGTCAATCTTATACATGATCCTGCGTTAGGGTTCCGAAATTTTTCGTTATATTTACGTTTAATCCGCTGCGTTTTATGCCTCGGAACCCAACAATGCCATCAGAGCTACGTGTATAAGGGACTGATTTGGTTACGTGTTTTATGTATTTGATGCATACATGCCTGTTTTGGTGACTGCCATGCCATGCTTCTGCCATGACTATATATGAACTGCAATGTTATAATCTGTTATGACATGATATGTATGATTAAAAACTGTTATATGATGAGTATCTGGTTATTCATATAATGAGTACATGGTTGATGATACTAGCATGTTAATGATTTGCCATGAATGATTTATATGCCTTATTGCGATTTGTATATTATGCATGAGGGTCAGTTTGTATAGTGATATAAACTGGTGGACAGATTGTGTTGGACATGATTTGTTAACTGGGATATGATAAGTATGTATATGATACATGCTTCTGAAACTGTATAAATTGCAGTGGGGAAAAAGGCCAACAGATATGATCTGTAGTTCAGAAAATAAAAAATTTCCAGCTCGACCCCAGCTGGGGGCTGCCGCCCCCAGACCTCGCCTGGGGGCTGCCGCCCCCGGACCCCCGCAATATTTTATTTTGTGTACTTGAGCATGGTGCTGGTTATGGCCCTTAGACCCCTAGATTAATGGTTTTGGTTTTGGTTTTATAAATACGACTTGCATGTCGTTTTCTTCATTCTTGTAATTGTTTAACCTCGAATGTAACTCGAGTTTTCTTATGTAAGTACATTAGTATAGGTTGTATTCAATTATTCCATGTAATGTACTTGAAGATTGAAGGATGATCCAAGAAGAGGAGCAAGCACCCATGGATACAAGAAGAATGAAGACATGTAATTGTATTTATATTTTACCATCTATGCCATAACCAAGCACGTTTACATACTGCACTTTACATATTGATGTATGAATGTATGTGTAGAGTAGAAGATGCATGCTTTAATTAGATTAATGATGTATGCATGTATTAGATACGTCACCCATGCCATGCTTGCCATGCTAAACAAGATAAAATCTTTAACGATTTAAGATTTAAAATTAACAAACGAACGATCATGAGATTCTTCTGTTTATGAAATATGGATTTTAAAACATGGAATTAAATATGAATTTTTGATATCTATAACTGGGATTTTCTGTCAAAAGCGGATATGCGTATTCGTAAGGCTGATGGGTTTTAAGTGTGACCACTGGTATCCTCCATCTACCTGGGAAATGAACAATTTAAGATGTCAATTTGAAATATTTGGTTCAAGGAAAAAATTGAGGATCTCTTCATGATGTGATCATGATCGTCGTAAATTTTCTAAACCCCTTAACAAAATATTAAGTTTTAATCGGATGCTTTCCAATGAATGAACACTCATCGAATCCTAGATCGATTAAGTTCTATCATTGGGTCAAACTTAACTGAGTCGTCATAATAAGGTGAAAGTAAACGGTTATATTCAACCATTATGAACTTAGAAGCATAGAGTTTGGTTAAAAATCTATTAGATAGATAAGATCAATCGTTGCTCACCAAACTATCCAAGAATTATATATGATATAATTGACAAATGTTGTCTACCTAAATAATCATTCTTAAGGACTTCCAGTGGTTGACTTAAGACATGACGAAATATGGATCTTGGCTCACTAGAAAGAATTATGGGATATACTTTCCAAATTAATAGTAAGGGCTATTAATTTGATAAAAATAGTGGGAGATATATTATGAATGTATCATAATCATTTGAACATAATAAATAACTCAAACAATCTAATGTTTATTTTGTGCTTTTATCATTGTAGATACCAAGTAATGACAAACAACACAAACACACTATCCGTACGATCTGTCCTTGAGAAGGATAAGCTGACAGGAGGAAAATACTTCCTAGACTGGCAGAGGAATTTGAGGATTGTCCTCAGGCAGGAGCGCAAGCTTCATGTCATTGATATTCCTCCGGTAGGTCCCCTTCCTGAGGGCGCTACAGTTGAGGAACGAGCGGCCCACACAAAGGATGAGAATGATGCAACTGATGTTGCATGTCTTATGTTGGCAACTATGAATGCTGAGCTTCAAAGACAGCATGTGCATATGGATGCATATACTATCTATGAGCACTTGCAAAGCATGTTTGCAAGCCAAACTCGTCAAGAAAGGTTCAACACGAGTAAGTCACTTTTTAATTGCAAACAAGGGGAAAGTGAACTAGTTGGCCCACATGTTCTGAAGATGATTGGTTACATTGAGTATCTTGATACTTTGGGTTTCCCGATTGGTCCGGAAACTGGTATTGACCTAATCTTGAATTCTCTGAACAACAAATTCACTCAGTTTGTTATGAACTACAATATGAATGAATTTGACAAAACACCTACTGAATTGTTGGCTATGTTGAGAACATATGAGACCAACATGAAGACGGCTGAACCCGCTCCCATACTGATGGTGGGCAATAAAGGTAAGGCCAAAGGGAAAGGCAAGTGGAAGGGTAAGAAGATGACAGGTTCTGATTCTACACCCAATCCAAAGTCAGGTCCTAAACAGGCTTTAAAGCCTAAAGGTGGGGTCGCTAAGGGTGAATGTCACTACTGTAAGAAAACTGGTCACTAGAAGAGAAACTGTTCAGTTTACTTGGAGGATCTGAAGAATAAGAGGGCTGAGGAAGCTTTTAATTCAAGTATATATGTTATAGAAGTCAATCTGTCTATTTCTACATCTTGGTTATTGGATACTGGATGTGCTTCTCACATTTGTATAAATGTGCAGGAAATGCAGAGAAGTAGGACATTGGCTAAAGGAGAAATGGACCTACGAGTTGGCAACGGAGCAAGAGTTGCTGCTTTAGCTGTAGGAACCTATTATTTATCTTTGCCCTCTGGGCTAGTTTTAGAACTGGAGAATTGTTATTACGTGCCTGCGATTCGCAGAAACATTATTTCTGTTTCTTATTTGGACAAGAAAGGTTTTTCGTTTACTATAAAGGACAACAGTTGCTCTTTTGCTTTGAATGATTTAACCTATGGTGTTGCGCGTTTGTTTAATGGTTTGTATGTTCTTGACTTAGATAATCCTGTCTGTAATATAGAAAACAAACGACTTAAAGTTAATGACTCAAATCAAACATACCTCTGGCATTGTCGTCTAGGCCATATAAATGAGAAACGCATATCCAAATTACATAAGGATAGATACTTGGATAAGTTTGATTTTGAATCATACCAAGAATGCGAATCTTGTTTGCTTGGTAAAATGACAAAAGCCCCTTTCACTGGTAAGGGTCAAAGGGCCACTGAACGTCTAGAGCTAATACATAGTGATGTATGTGGCCCAATGCGTGTAATGGCTACAGGAGGCTACTACTACTTCATAACATTTACTGATGATTTCAGTAGATATGGATATGTATATCTTATGAAGAATAAATCCGATTCTTTTGAAAAGTTCAAAGAATACAAGGCTGAAGTAGAGAAGCAAATTGGCGGAGGTACAAGTATTAAAATCTTACGATCTGATCGTGGAGGAGAATACTTGAGCACAGAATTTAAAGATTATTTAAAGGAGTGTGGTATTGTATCACAACTCACTCCGCCAGGTACACCTCAATGGAATGGAGTTTCAGAGAGGAGAAATCGCACCTTGTTGGACATGGTGCGATCGATGATGAGTCATGCAGATCTTCCAATTAGTTTCTGGGGTTATGCTCTAGAAACAGCTGCTTTCACACTTAACCGTGTTCCTACTAAGAAGGTTCAAAAGACTCCATAGGAGATATGGGAGAAGAAACGGTCAGGCATGAGCTTTATGAAAGTTTGGGGATGCAAGGCGTTTGTGAAGCGTCAAGTATCTGACAAGCTTGGACCTAAATCTGAAGAGTGCAATTTTGTGGGATACCCTAGTGAAACAAAGGCGTATTATTTCTATAGTCCTTCTGAGCAGAAAGTGTTCATTGCTCGAGATGCTGTTTTCATGGAAAGAGATTTTGTTTCCAAAAGAAACAGTGGGAGAGCTGTAGACCTCGATGAAGATCGAGAACCACAAAATAGCATTGAACCTGAAGTGGAACAAGAGCAGGATAATAATAATGCTCAACAAACACAGGTTGTTCGTAGAATTGGTAGAATTTGCCATGAGCCAGAGAGATATGGATTTCTTTTGACTCAATGTGGTGATTTGATGCTCATAGATGAAGATGAGCCTCTCACATACCAAGATGCTATGAATAGTCCAGAATCTAAGAGATGGCTAGAAGCCATGAAATCCGAGATGGATTCCATGTACGAAAACCGAGTATGGACTTTGGTTGATCCACCTGAAGGGGTAAAACCCATAGGGTGTAAATGGGTTTTCAAGAAGAAAACTGACATGGATGGAAATGTTCAGACCTATAAAGCAAGGCTGGTTGCAAAAGGTTTCAAACAAATTCATGGTATTGACTATGATGAAACTTTCTCACCAGTGGCTATGGTCAAGTCCATAAGGATGTTGCTTGCTATTGCAGCATTCCATGATTATGAAATCTGGCAAATGGATGTCAAAACAGCCTTCCTTAATGGAAGCCTTGAAGAGGATGTGGATGTGTACATGACACAACCTGAAGGTTTTGTCGATCTAAGGAATGTTAGCAAGGTATGTAAATTACGTCGATCCATTTATGGATTGAAGCAAGCCTCTAGGAGATGGAACATCCGTTTTGATGAAACAGTCAAAGAGTATGGCTTTGTTCAAAACGAAGATGAACCTTATGTTTACAAGAAGGTTAGTGGGAGCCATGTGGCATTCATAGTACTATATGTTGATGACATACTACTAATGGGGAATGACATACCTTCTCTCAAGGCTGTTAAGATTTGGTTAGGGAGCAACTTCTCTATGAAAGACTTAGGTGAAGCATCCTACATTCTAGGAATGAGGATCTATAGGGATAGATCTAGAAGGATGATCGGTCTAAGTCAGAGTACATACATCGATAAGGTTTTGCATCGTTTTGGTATGCAAAATGCAAAAAGGGGATATGTCCCCGTATCTCAAGGGATAACGATCTCTAAAGATCAGTGTCCGAAATCATTGGATGACAAGGACCGCATGAGTAAGGTTCCATATGCCTCAGCAATTGGATCCATCATGTATGCAATGATATGTACTCGCTCAGATGTTTCGTATGCTTTAAGCATGACGAGCAAATACCAATCTAATCCAGGTGAAGGTCACTGGACGGCTGTCAAGAATATTCTAAAGTACTTGAAAAGGACTAAAGATTCATTCTTAGTGTATGGAGGAGAGGAAAAACTGGTTGTAAAAGGTTACACCGATGCAAGTTTCCAAATAGACAGGGATGATACTGTATCACAGTCTGGTTTTGTGTTTTGTCTAAACGGAGGTGTTGTAAGTTGGAAGAGTTCAAAGCAAGAAACAGTAGCTGATTCTACAATGGACGCTGAGTACATTGCAGCTTGTGAAGCGGCTAAGGAAGCTGTTTGGATTCGAAAATTCATTACTGATTTGGGAGTGGTTCCATCGATCGCAGATCCCATTGATCTATACTGCGATAATAATGGAGCCATTGCACAGGCTAAAGAACCTAGAGCTCACTCCCGAACCAAACACATACTCAGGAGATATCACCTCATTCGAGAGATTAATGAAAGGGGTTGACATACACATATGTAAAGTGCACACAAATGATAACATTACAGACCCACTGACCAAAGGCTTGTCGCAGAAGAAGCACGACGGTCACACTAGTTCCATGGGTATTAGATACATGGGTGATTGGCTCTAGTGCAAGTGGGAGATTGTTGGTGTAGGTGCCCTAGAGGCAATACAATGTTTATTTTGATAAACCTTTATGTCAATTGATTATTCAATAAACGTATTTATTATGACTTTAATTACTGCGATATATTTGTTAGCATAATAAATGTCCTTAGAATCATGATACACATTGTATAGTTTAGTACATGACTTGAATTTGAGATTATATAATATATCATATTCTTAAATGTCCCTAGTCGAGTATTATTATTATAGGACAATAATAATACACAGATAGACTAGTATGTTGTTTGACAGATAACCAAATCTCATTGGTTATAAGTATGGGGATACTAAAGTCAACACATAGGTACATGCAGGAGTACATGGTACTGGACAGACCCACAGTGAGATTCTTCATGTTTAATATAGTCATAAGAAAGACTCACAGTGATAATGGTATAATGATCCTTTGACTTGAGATCATTATATTTCTATATGAGGATTAATATACTTTGACTACATTAAAAGTTACCTTTGACCGGGTGATGATAAAAGTGGACATCGGGTATATCATGAGTCGTATGAGAAATATGAATGATAGATAAAGGATTTAACCCTCCTATAATTAGGAGAGATATTATTGGCCTCTTGATTGAGTGAGACTATAAAATGCATGGTCATGCTCAAATAATGATTTGTTTTTCATAGTCTACTCATGGATCAAGTAAACCCGGATTAAATGTTGAAGAGGATGACTAAATTCATGCCTTGAGTTTAATCTATAATATATATGGTTAAAAGGATTATATTACACGGAAACATTAATCACGAAAGGTTTTATCGAATCACGATTTAATTATTATTTAATTGGGTAGCAACGATGTATTACTAGATACCGCTCATTGTTTATAATTTTATTGGAGAATAAAATTATTGCTAATTAAATAATAGCCTATAGGGTCGCACACATAGAGCACTTAGATGAATAGTTAATTTAAATTAAAGATTTAAATTAATTGATGATTATTTGAATTTTATTATATTAATTAAGTGAGACTTAATTAATTAAAATAATATGAATTTGAATTTGAAGAGGATTTCTGCCCATGATAATTGTAATAACCCGTATTTCTGACGTTTGGGATTATTAAGAATTTTTGGATAAAATTTTTCATTTTTATTAGTGAACAATTTTATCTGAATTATCGCTTGAAGAGAGCTTAAGATATGAAGTCGTATTATTAATATACGACATAAATGAGTGTATGTAAATCAATTCAGAATTCAGAAAGTGACAACTTTTATTTGACCATAACCTGGTTGTACTGTGTGGAAACGATGTAGGAATATTTATTTGTTTCAAAATAAATATTCGAAGAAGATATTCCTAATCTATGGAATAAATGAACGTACGCATGAATTGTCAGAATTCGAAGATTCATAATTTGATTTTTGCCGTTTTAGGGCTATATTGGTACCAAAAATGTGAAGGAGTATTTATTTTCTCAGAACTTAGTTTCGAAGCTATATTATTAACCTAGGGAATATATAATCGTATGTAGGACTCGTTAGAATTCAGAGACGGGTAACTTTAGAATATTCAGTGGTTCATATTTTAAGTGGTATGCGTAGTATATGCAGGACTTCCTTGAGATATGTTATCCGACAAATTGCATCCGAACCTTTTTGGATAAATAAAATGGGATATAAGGAATCGTATATGACAAATGAAGGTTAGTGGGTAGTGTTTCGGTGGAGAGTAGTTTTATTAAAACTCTCGGAACAAGTAATCATTGTTGAACTTGTCGTCGCGAATCGTTAGGAAAACGAAGATCAAAACACTACCTTGAATTATAAAATAAGGTTTTGAGTTTTAAGATTTAATTGGATGTAAGAAGAAAGAACAAGAACGAGTGATTAAGACGAAGTCGGGAAATTACGCGACTACCGCACAAACCTTATTAAATATCAAGCTCCACCACACATTTACCAAGAATAAGAAAAAAATCAGTTTTCTCCCCCATTGCAAGAAGCTCTCGGCAGATTTTTTGAAAAGAGGAGAACAAGTGCTAGCTTCCATGGATTATGATGTTATATAGCTTAAAAGAAAGGTGCTTCCAAGCTTGTTCTAACTATGGTAACATCTCTCATACCCACACTCCATAGCATGTTCATTTCTTGAGTTAAAAGTGACGATGAACAGTGATTTCGAAAATTACAAATTTTATTTCTTGGGTTCAAGCTTTCCTTTAGATTAATTGATGATTGTTTAAGGTTATACATGTTATGGGTAATGTAAATTGAGCTTAGTTGGTCCTAGAAACACATGTTTCGATTCATTGATTTCTAGGTTTTGCTTTTCATACTTGGCTGATTTTTGAGGCTTGAGATTGTGTTATGATGTAGTATATGGTTGAATGAGGAGTTTGGGATTGTTTGTTGGTTGATTTGGAGTAGAATAAAAATGAAAAACGATGACTTTACAAACGTAACCTTGCCATTTTTTTCGTGACCTTACTGCTGCAACTGTCCAGAAAATATGGGAAGAATTGTTCTCTGTTCTTGATAGTTTGATGAGATGACTGGATAGTAGATAGTCTCTAGATCGTTTGCGCGCTAATTTTGCGTCATTCGGAGTTACGAGTCAAAAGTTATGGCCGATTTAGTAATTGTAGCGCAGAAAATGGAAATTATGTTTTGTCCAACTTTGAGGCTATGATTGGACTAGCTACGGAGCTTAATAAAATCTAAAACTTGTATGGGATATTCATTGACAGTCATAGAAGACTTCAGAAAAGAAATCGTGTCAAAAGGAGTAATTTCCAATTTATTAAAAATGCTAGAAAACAGGGTGTTGGAGTGAAATGAACATGATGAACAGGTTAAGCAACCATTTTGGGAGTCGAATTCGAGCAAGTTAGAGGACTTGTCTCGAGTCGGTCAAGTAACGAAAGTTGTTAAGGAACATCATGACTATACGTAGGTGCAAAGAACATAATTGAAAATCATTGTCACGATAGTTTTACGAGTAGCTAAAGTAGGCCTGATGAGATGAAATATTGGGTAAAATAAGTGTTATAAAAATGACCAAGTACACTCGATATAGGTTTGTGGATTAGTATCGAGGTCCTAGCTTATCAAAATCATGAGATTTAATAATCGTGAAGCAAATGTTAGTACTTAATAAAAAGTGGTTATGATTAGTAGAGTTAAGTAGTTAACTCGAGTAGAGAGACTAATCAAAGTTCTTATATCTATTGATAGAACTTCTGGATTACAAGTGGGATCATGGATATGCATCATGGACACCAGGCAAGATTCCTAGCTCTATTTTCAAATTTTATTACAGAATATTTTGATTCATGTATATGCAAGTATCTTGAGTCCTTGAAATCTTGAGCTTTTAACAAATTCTTGGTTATAAAGCTTGTTGAGTATAAATTATTTATATCAATCAAAAACTGTGCTTTCCCCTTTCTTACTTGATTCTTTGACGACTCTGAACTTCTTGAAAAGTTAGAGTTCGTATAGTAAGTTGTTAGGGATGTTTGTTGGAGTATCGAGTTATAACATTCATACTCGATTGTTGACCGGGAGTAGTCTATATTTTACTGATAGTCGATATTATTAGGGAAATTTTCCTGATAATATATTTTGATATTATTGATAGTAAATATGGATTATTTATTTATTAATTAAATATCCATTGAAATTATTTGAATAGTATTTAATGTTGATTAAATATTATTTAAAGAGATTTAAAGTATTTAAATATTGATTAAATACTTTCAGTTTATTTTGAATTATTTAAATATTATTTAATATTGATTAAATATTATTTAAATATTTTGGTTCATTTAAAAGTATTTAAATATTGATTAAATACATTCAGTTTATTTTAAATTATTTAAATATTATTTAATGTTGATTAAATATTATTTAAATATTTTGGGTTCATTTAAAATTAATTAAATATTAAATAATCTTGATTAAATCCTAATTTAATATTTTAATTCTTTTAAATCCATTTGATATTATTCGAGGACTATTCTAGGTCTCATAATTATTAAGCAAATATTTATTTATTCTTTAAAAATACTCTGGAGTTATCTAAAATTCCATAAATATTATTTTCATTAAAAATTAAAAATATTGAGCTACGACTCGAATATTCTGTAATTATTTTGAGTCGATAACTCCATGTTAGGGAAGGAATATCTGACTCCGACATTCTTCCCATTTATACTGGTGCCTTTAGGGACCATTATCTTATACAAAAATTTAATATTTTCGCGGGGTCTATTTTATTTCATATTAGCGGCTCCCCGGTCGTGTTCTTGAGTCTTCTTGATTCAATTATCGTTATCTTATTCATTAGTTGACTGAGAGTCAACCCACATGTATACGAGATTACTTTCACATAATTCCGGAAGTGAATCCATTATCTGATGTTGAAATCTTACAAAAGATTGTTGTTATTCTGGGAGGTTGGATTAAATTCCCTTCCAGACTTGTTGATATTAATCAAATCTATTATCTGATATTGAAATCCTAGAGAGGATTGTTGTTATTCTGGAAGGTTGGATTAAATTCCCTTCCAGACTTGGTGATTTTAAAATACTCTAAGGGGACTGGAGATAATAGTGTAAGAGGCTTGTGTGCGACACAGTCCATACAGTGAAAAAGGCTGGTGTGCGGCACAGTCCATCTCGCGTAAGAGGCCGAGTGACGCACGGTCCAGCATTAAAGGCCCAGGTGTTGCCTAGGGTGATGACCTGTTGAGGCTCATCCTTCTGCTAGTAGAAAAGGTTACTTAACTATTGTACTATACGACTGATCATCGTGTACAATAGGCGTGGTGAATGCTCCATATAGTCTCATTCTTCCAATTGGAAATTTGACGTTAACACTGTAATAAAGGCCTAGGTGCTAAGTTACTGATAGTGTTAATGGGAACTGTTGAACTTTCATTGATCCTACACTATAACGAAAGCCATGGTGCTAAGTTACTGATAGTGTTAATGGGAACTGTTGAACTTTCATTGGTCCTACACTATAACGAAAGCCAAGGTGCTAAGTTACCGATAGTGTTAATGAGAACTATCAAAATTTTATTAATTCTATTCGCAGTATTTTGAACTGCTTTCTTCGTGATTTTTAAATGAATAGAACATTGCAGTTGATGTCATCGTGCTAAGTTACTGATATTGTCATTCCAAAATTTTGAATTTAAATTGTTGTACCAAAATAACTCGAACTGCATACTTATTTTGAGTACCTTCTTGCACTGTAAACACTGATTCAATTATTGTCAAAATATATCTCGCTAAACTTTTTGCAGAAATATATTGCAAATTATCTACTGATACTGTTTGACATCGGGTTGGTATAAATATTGGTTACCGCCCTTTTCTTGGTGCAAATTACAAAATATTCTAATATATATCTTGCTGAGCGTTCTTTGGCTCATTCTTGTTTTTTTTTGTAAACTTTAAATCTTGCAGTAAGACTTGTCCATGGGATGCAAAGGAAAGGAGAGGCTCGAGCTTGAGTTAGTCAGGTTCAAAGCTTCTACAGGTTGTGTAAGCTAGATAGGATTTCAGTTTAGAATCCTAATACTTATTGTAAAATATGCTATGTAATAATAAATGTTAAAATAGTGTTGACTTCTAATGTAACTTCAGGTAGAGGTTATATTAGTAGCATGAGATCCTGAGTTTATTACAGTTGGATTATAATAACTGTTATTATTTTAAGTTCGTTTTCTGAGACTATGGCTCGAGTTGTGTATTTTGATTTGGGGTCACCAGAGACTGTTGTTGATATAATTGTTAAGCAGGTGAGTATTATTATTATGGAATTGGATCGTGATGGCCTGGATCCCGGACCCCGGATCTGGGGGTGTCACAGAAGTGGTATCAGAGCTCTGAGTCATAGTACTTAGATACGAGAGAGTTAAGAGTTATATATATATATAAGATGAGGATGAGAAATAAGAGGATTTTGTTGAGGATTATATGAGAATAAAAAGTAAAGAATCAAGTTAGATGATGTATGGTATGCATACAATGTAGAGTCACAACAAAGAGTTAAGATATAGACTTGAAGTAGTTTTTGAGTATAGTAAGGATTTTGGATTAAAGTAAGTCCTTGGGGTAGCGATGACTGCCACATTGCAAATATGATGGTTAGGTTAACAGTATAGATGAGTTATTGCATAAGTGCTTGTACGAAGCTCCTTCTTTCAAAAAGTGGAATTCTGGACCAGAGAGGGGTTCGAGTAGTTATTGATGATAAAATGGTTTGAATGAGATTGATGATCCAAGGAAGTGACCGTCAACAATGTTGATGACTGATGTTGAGGATGCTCGAGAGTACACATACATATATAGTGACTCTAGTTATCGCCCTTTTGATATATATTATGTTTTGGATGACTGACTAAACGTTGATGTTTGAGGTTACTAGAGGACAAACATTGTTTGTGAATGTTTGGGATTGTAATTGAGGTGTTTTTACACCGGGCATAGTTTAACTTACGAATAGATCATGCCCAATTTTCTATAGAAAATACCTTCACTTAAGTTTCATAAACTTTAGAATTAAGAAAACATGTAAATGAAATGTTTTAGGGGAAAATAGAGAAGCATGACTTAAAGGATATGACCATCTATATATAAGTTAATATTGAGGATTTAGAGGGATTAACGCCATAAAAAAATGTATATCCATGATGACTTAAGAGATATGAAAGTCTATAATGAGATAATATCGAGGCATAGTTGTAATGAGAAATTGTGAGTTTCCCAATGGGGATTTGTTTGGTTGAGTTTGATGTTGGGTTTTAATAACCAAACGCATAGTCAGATTATATCTGATTGAGTTATAAGACCGAGCTAATCAATGTTTTTGTTCCAATAGAACGTTATCGAGTCAGAGTATTGTGAATTTTAGAGGATTTATATGTACAGGAGTATTTATCTTGACTATCTAAAGGATGGGTTTGGTGTGTTTGGTGCTCAGGGTTATATTTTAACCCATAGAGAGTTATAATAGGATTAACGGTAGTGACTATAGGATGACCAAATTATATAATATACCATGTTTCCCTACCTTGTCATTTATAAGGTTATTATGTGTTGATCAAAATTTCTAAAGAGAAAATAGTGGAGTTAAGATTTTCCGACATTGGATAAAGTTGGGATTGGAAGATAGAGATAAATTGAGAAGATTTAAATTACGATTCGAGTTAAAAGTATATTATGCTTTAGATGTTAAGTTGTGGGCACCCGTAATGAATACGAAAAAAGGAAACATGCAATAATGAAAAGTACGTAGTAGTTAAAGAATTGGAGGATGTAACCCTTATCGACATTTTGGGGTTACCACCCGTTAGAGATTATATCATTCGCCATTGATCTAGTGTGATGAGCAGCATCAACATTGGAGGCATCTTAGGAGATGAGACTTGTCAGCATAAAAGAGTTAGTCACTCAGTTAGAAGAACTATTATATAAAGGTATCACAAGATTGAAAGTATCACTATGAAGTGCACGTGTTTTGCTTGTTAAGGAAAAGGATAGCGGCATGAGACCGTACATATGTTACTGAGAATTTATGTTGGATACCTAAATCATGAATACACAAAATATTCGACCGCTTAAAGGGTGCAGTCTAATGTTAGAAGATAGAGTGAGTATTGTTTATCACCAAATAAAGATTAGCCTAGACGATTGGTGAAAGATGACGTTTAGTACGTGATAAGAATATTGTGAGTCTTGGATGAGGAAGGTTGTATTAATGAATGCACCTGTACCTTTTAAGGATTTCATTGGAGTTTTAAGAAATAATTAGACAAGTTGTCGAAATCTTCATAGGGGATATTTTGATTTGCCCAAAGATTAAAGATGAAGAACCCGAAGGGGGAAATGTATATAGCCTTGGAAATATTAGGAGAAAGAGATTGGATGCCAAATTCTCTAAGTGTGAGTTTTGGTAAAATGAGTTGAAAATTTGGGACATGTAGTAAGTGGTGAAAGAAATTTTGAGGAAAGTAAAGAATAGATATGAGTAATTGTCCTGATGTGGTAAGTACCAGATGGTAAACGGTGAATCTTTTAATTATAATGACATGTCATTTTGAGGGAATAATGGTGTGCGAAAGCAACATAGTAGAAATAATTTTAGATGCATCTGAGTAACTGAAGAAATATGAATTAAGGTATACTACCCATGAATTGGAGCTGATAGCGATAGTGTTTGCACTTAAGCTTTGGAAATATCACTCGAATGGGTAGAAGTGGAGAAAGTACAAAGACTATAAGAGTCTTAAGGATTTATTCATTCGAAAATAGTAGAAATGGGAAATAAGAAATTTGGGGATTTTGTCAATAGGTTCCTAAATGAGTAGGGACTGTTGTATATTGAGTTCGTAATGCACTAAGGAATGAAAATTTCAAAATATATTTTCTCTCCCTTTCAAAATCATTTTCTTCTATATGTTAACTATTTTTCATCCGATTGAGATAGACAATGCGTATGGTGTGGCTTCTTGTCTGTGTGACAAAAGTCTGGTGGGAAACCACTCAACTATGTGTTGTAAGCCAGAAAGTACTAAAGACTGGCCATCTTAAGTACAAATATGGTTGTTCTCAGTCATATCCAAATTATTTTCTTTCCTATCTCCTATATACATTGAAAATGAGTTATTGATCTACAAATCACTCTGATTGTTTTGTTACAGTGATATTCATTGAAAAGATCTCTATTAAAATTATGTACAAGGTTATCTTTTTATAGAAAGTTTGTACCTTGGATTTCAAAAAGGAGTGGGATAATTGCTTACTACGGATAGAGCTTTCATACGACACTAGTTACCACTCACATGTAGGCATGTCGCCTTACGAAGTCAGTATGGATGAAAAATGTTGATCTACCTTGTGTTAGGGACAAAATCGATCAAAGATAGATAATTGGGGACAAGAACTGATTCAACAGATGTATAATACAAGTTGTAGTAATTGAAGGAGATTAATGATAATTCAAGATGGACAACGCGAGTATGGTGACCAAGTCTGAAAATGGCAAAGAGAATGAAGTGAAAGATTTCGTATTGCTGAACGTATTATCGTGAAAACGAGTAATGAGATTTGGTAAAAGAGAGAACTTAAGCTCGAGGAGTATTGAATCTTTTAAGGTCAAGTATATTAATAAGCTGTATATGAAGTGACGCTCTTTCCCAATTTTATTGAATCCATCGTGTGTATCATACGTTAGTATTAGGAAATTATAGAACGGGCGTTAGGCATGCGTTAAAGTATGAACTTATAAAGACACTCAACGGAATAAAGAAAGTATAGAGAAGTGAAGTATTGTTGTACTAAACTGATTAGGTTAAAGACTCAACCTGAAAATTCGAAATTGAGGTGTGAGGATAGTAACCTCAGTTGTTCGCATGTAAATTCCGAGGACGGAATTCTTTTAAGGAGGGGAGACTGTAATAACCCGTATTTCTGACGTTTGGGATTATTAAGAATTTTTGGATAAAATTTTTCATTTTTATTAGTGAACAATTTTATCTGAATTATCGCTTGAAGAGAGCTTAAGATATGAAGTCGTATTATTAATATACGACATAAATGAGTGTATGTAAATCAATTCAGAATTCAGAAAGTGACAACTTTTATTTGACCATAACCTGGTTGTACTGTGTGGAAACGATGTAGGAATATTTATTTGTTTCAAAATAAATATTCGAAGAAGATATTCCTAATCTATGGAATAAATGAACGTACGCATGAATTGTCAGAATTCGAAGATTCATAATTTGATTTTTGCCGTTTTAGGGCTATATTGGTACCAAAAATGTGAAGGAGTATTTATTTTCTCAGAACTTAGTTTCGAAGCTATATTATTAACCTAGGGAATATATAATCGTATGTAGGACTCGTTAGAATTCAGAGACGGGTAACTTGAGAATATTCACTGGTTCATATTTTAAGTGGTATGCGTAGTATATGCAGGACTTCCTTGAGATATGTTATCCGACAAATTGCATCCGAACCTTTTTGGATAAATAAAATGGGATATAAGGAATCGTATATGACAAATGAAGGTTAGTGGGTAGTGTTTCGGTGGAGAGTAGTTTTATTAAAACTCTCGGAACAAGTAATCATTGTTGAACTTGTCGTCGCGAATCGTTAGGAAAACGAAGATCAAAACACTACCTTGAATTATAAAATAAGGTTTTGAGTTTTAAGATTTAATTGGATGTAAGAAGAAAGAACAAGAACGAGTGATTAAGACGAAGTCGGGAAATTACGCGACTATCGCACAAACCTTATTAAATATCAAGCTCCACCACACATTTACCAAGAATAAGAAAAAAATCAGTTTTCTCCCCCATTGCAAGAAGCTCTCGGCAGATTTTTTGAAAAGAGGAGAACAAGTGCTAGCTTCCATGGATTATGATGTTATATAGCTTAAAAGAAAGGTGCTTCCAAGCTTGTTCTAACTATGGTAACATCTCTCATACCCACACTCCATAGCATGTTCATTTCTTGAGTTAAAAGTGACGATGAACAGTGATTTCGAAAATTACAAATTTTATTTCTTGGGTTCAAGCTTTCCTTTAGATTAATTGATGATTGTTTAAGGTTATACATGTTATGGGTAATGTAAATTGAGCTTAGTTGGTCCTAGAAACACATGTTTCGATTCATTGATTTCTAGGTTTTGCTTTTCATACTTGGCTGATTTTTTAGGCTTGAGATTGTGTTATGATGTAGTATATGGTTGAATGAGGAGTTTGGGATTGTTTGTTGGTTGATTTGGAGTAGAATAAAAATGAAAAACGATGACTTTACAAACGTAACCTTGCCATTTTTTTCGTGACCTTACTGCTGCAACTGTCCAGAAAATATGGGAAGAATTGTTCTCTGTTCTTGATAGGTTGATGAGATGACTGGATAGTAGATAGTCTCTAGATCGTTTGCGCGCTAATTTTGCGTCATTCGGAGTTACGAGTCAAAAGTTATGGCCGATTTAGTAATTATAGCGCAGAAAATGGAAATTATGTTTTGTCCAACTTTGAGGCTATGATTGGACTAGCTACGGAGCTTAATAAAATCTAAAACTTGTATGGGATATTCATTGACAGTCATAGAAGACTTCAGAAAAGAAATCGTGTCAAAAGGAGTAATTTCCAATTTATTAAAAATGCTAGAAAACAGGGTGTTGGAGTGAAATGAACATGATGAACAGGTTAAGCAACCATTTTGGGAGTCGAATTCGAGCAAGTTAGAAGACTTGTCTCGAGTCGGTCAAGTAACGAAAGTTGTTAAGGAACATCATGACTATACGTAGGTGCAAAGAACATAATTGAAAATCATTGACACGATAGTTTTACGAGTAGCTAAAGTAGGCCTGATGAGATGAAATATTGGGTAAAATAAGTGTTATAAAAATGACCAAGTACACTCGATATAGGTTTGTGGATTAGTATCGAGGTCCTAGCTTATCAAAATCATGAGATTTAATAATCGTGAAGCAAATGTTAGTACTTAATAAAAAGTGGTTATGATTAGTAGAGTTAAGTAGTTAACTCGAGTAGAGAGACTAATCAAAGTTCTTATATCTATTGATAGAACTTCTGGATTACAAGTGGGATCATGGATATGCATCATGGACACCAGGCAAGATTCCTAACTCTATTTTCAAATTCTATTACAGAATATTTTGATTCATGTATATGCAAGTATCTTGAGTCCTTGAAATCTTGAGCTTTTAACAAATTCTTGGTTATAAAGCTTGTTGAGTATAAATTATTTATATCAATCAAAAACTGTGCTTTCCCCTTTCTTACTTGATTCTTTGACGACTCTGAACTTCTTGAAAAGTTAGAGTTCGTATAGTAAGTTGTTAGGGATGTTTGTTGGAGTATCGAGTTATAACATTCATACTCGATTGTTGACCGGGAGTAGTCTATATTTTACTGATAGTCGATATTATTAGGGAAATTTTCCTGATAATATATTTTGATATTATTGATAGTAAATATGGATTATTTATTTATTAATTAAATATCCATTGAAATTATTTGAATAGTATTTAATGTTGATTAAATATTATTTAAAGAGATTTAAAGTATTTAAATATTGATTAAATACTTTCAGTTTATTTTGAATTATTTAAATATTATTTAATGTTGATTAAATATTATTTAAATATTTTGGTTCATTTAAAAGTATTTAAATATTGATTAAATACTTTCAGTTTATTTTAAATTATTTAAATATTATTTAATGTTGATTAAATATTATTTAAATATTTTGGGTTCATTTAAAATTAATTAAATATTAAATAATCTTGATTAAATCCTAATTTAATATTTTAATTCTTTTAAATCCATTTGATATTATTCGAGGACTATTCTAGGTCTCATAATTATTAAGCAAATATTTATTTATTCTTTAAAAATACTCTGGAGTTATCTAAAATTCCATAAATATTATTTTCATTAAAAATTAAAAATATTGAGCTACGACTCGAATATTCTGTAATTATTTTGAGTCGATAACTCCATGTTAGGGAAGGAATATCTGACTCCGACATTCTTCCCATTTATACTGGTGCTTTTAGGGACCATTATCTTATACAAAAATTTAATATTTTCGCGGGGTCTATTTTATTTCATATTAGCGGCTCCCAGGTCGTGTTCTTGAGTCTTCTTGATTCAATTATCGTTATCTTATTCATTAGTTGACTGAGAGTCAACCCACATGTATACGAGATTACTTTCACATAATTCCGGAAGTGAATCCATTATCTGATGTTGAAATCTTACAAAAGATTGTTGTTATTCTGGGAGGTTGGATTAAATTCCCTTCCAGACTTGTTGATATTAATCAAATCTATTATCTGATATTGAAATCCTAGAGAGGATTGTTGTTATTCTGGAAGGTTGGATTAAATTCCCTTCCAGACTTGGTGATTTTAAAATACTCTAAGGGGACTGGAGATAATAGTGTAAGAGGCTTGTGTGCGACACAGTCCATACAGTGAAAAAGGCTGGTGTGCGGCACAGTCCATCTCGCGTAAGAGGCCGAGTGACGCACGGTCCAGCATTAAAGGCCCAGGTGTTGCCTAGGGTGATGACCTGTTGAGGCTCATCCTTCTGCTAGTAGAAAAGGTTACTTAACTATTGTACTATACGACTGATCATCGTGTACAATAGGCGTGGTGAATGCTCCATATAGTCTCATTCTTCCAATTGGAAATTTGACGTTAACACTGTAATAAAGGCCTAGGTGCTAAGTTACTGATAGTGTTAATGGGAACTGTTGAACTTTCATTGATCCTACACTATAACGAAAGCCATGGTGCTAAGTTACTGATAGTGTTAATGGGAACTGTTGAACTTTCATTGGTCCTACACTATAACGAAAGCCAAGGTGCTAAGTTACCGATAGTGTTAATGAGAACTATCAAAATTTTATTAATTCTATTCGCAGTATTTTGAACTGCTTTCTTCGTGATTTTTAAATGAATAGAACATTGCAGTTGATGTCATCGTGCTAAGTTACTGATATTGTCATTCCAAAATTTTAAATTTAAATTGTTGTACCAAAATAACTCGAACTGCATACTTATTTTGAGTACCTTCTTGCACCGTAAACTCTGATTCAATTATTGTCAAAATATATCTCGCTAAACTTTTTGCAGAAATATATTGCAAATTATCTACTGATACTGTTTGACATCGGGTTGGTATAAATATTGGTTACCGCCCTTTTCTTGGTGCAAATTACAAAATATTCTAATATATATCTTGCTGAGCGTTCTTTGGCTCATTCTTATTTTTTTTTGTAAACTTTAAATCTTGCAGTAAGACTTGTCCATGGGATGCAAAGGAAAGGAGAGGCTCGAGCTTGAGTTAGTCAGGTTCAAAGCTTCTACAGGTTGTGTAAGCTAGATAGGATTTCAGTTTAGAATCCTAATACTTATTGTAAAATATGCTATGTAATAATAAATGTTGAAATAGTGTTGACTTCTAATGTAACTTCAGGTAGAGGTTATATTAGTAGCATGAGATCCTGAGTTTATTACAGTTGGATTATAATAACTGTTATTATTTTAAGTTCGTTTTCTGAGACTATGGCTCGAGTTGTGTATTTTGATTTGGGGTCACCAGAGACTGTTGTTGATATAATTGTTAAGCAGGTGAGTATTATTATTATGGAATTGGATCGTGATGGCCTGGATCCCGGACCCCGGATCTGGGGGTGTCACAATAATTAAGTATGACTTAATTATTAATTAAATAATAGAAACACGTTTTATTATTTAATCCTATACCTACATGGGTTAGGTTTTGCTGAATAGGCCCGTTAACCAGTCATTATAAATAGATAATGATAGGTTAAAAGGATGATTACGTTTTTGAGAAACCTAAACCTAGAGGCAGCAAGGTAGCAAGAAGGCAGAAATTCGAAATCATCAGAAAGGAGGCTAGTACATCCGTTCCATAATCAAGATCGTGAGACGTTCTTGAAGGTGCTCGTGTGGATACCATAGAGGTGTTTTTCGAGAGGAAGACACAAGTCGTGAAAGCTTTGATCTCCGTTGAGTTCGTGTAAGTCAAGACCAGTAAAGGTATGAATTCGTTTCACCATAATCTGTCAATCTTATACATGATCCTGCGTTAGGGTTCCGAAATTTTTCGTTATATTTACGTTTAATCCGCTGCGTTTTATGCCTCGGAACCCAACAGTACTAGGGTAAGCATGATGACTCATATTAGCATGATGACTCGATCTAGCATGATAACTCACATTCCTAGGCATAGGAGCATTTATGTTACGAGTTTGACCATAATAGTTAAGATTATGAGTCATAGAACCTTTTCTTGGTCCATAGGGGATTGGTTCTTAATGATCCCAAAACCTTGGTTGGTTTTGAACATTCACTTTAGAATCATTCTTCTTTTGAGATATTTTCTTTCCATCTCTAGTTCTAGAAGTTGATCCTTTTGGAATCCACTTGTACTTCCCCTTAAGTTCACCTTCTTTAGCTTTGCAAAATAGACGAGTATGTCCTCTTACATTGCAATAAGTACACTTAGGTGTAGGTGATTTAGGTGGAGTACTAATCGGAGGATTAGGTTTATGATCTTCCTTTTCAGTAGGAGTTTTATGTTCATAACCCAAGCCTTCACGATTAAATGATTCCCTAAAGCCAAATACCATCATTTCCAAAATAGCATTGCTCTTAGTGAATTGTTTTAAGGTGGATTCGAGATCTTCCTTTTCCTTAACCAAGTTATTAATCTTGTTAGTTAAGAATCTCTCTTTATCCATAATTTGAGCCAAGAGCTTTTGATTTTCATCATTAAGCTTTTGATTTTCCAACTTCATCGTTTCTAATTCCGAGACAAGTCTTTGACGACTTTCAAATTCAACATTGATCTTGCCTTGAAGTTTGGCATAATCATCGTCTTTATTCATTAATTGAAGTTGGTAATCAAAGTCAAGCTCTTTTAAAGCTCCATGAAGCTCTTCCTCTCTATCTCCCGTAAGAGATTGTTCGAGGTCATTTATACGTTCGCATCGTGAAGAGTTCTCTTGAATCAATGATTCATTTTGAATTTTCAGATTTAAAAGCTCAACATGGAGCTCACGATTGCATTCGTTTAAATGAAGCTTATCATTCTCAATATCTTCAGCTTGCATAATCAGAGACACATTTTCGACTTCAAGAGTACGAATTAGGTCATCCTTTCCGTTCGTCTCGATTTTCAAGCTTTCATTTTGAGAGAGAATGTTAGTAACGTATTCCATGTCTTTGACATGTACGTCGGTCAAACTAGTGACCTCTTTTTGAAGTTCGAGACACAAATCCTCATATTTATCTTTTTCGGATTTTGTCTTAACATAACTTCGATTCAATTTATCATAACCAATTTTCAAATTTTTGACCAAGTTTCTGAGCTCAGAAATATCCATACTATAGTGATCTACTCTAGACAAGCTATCATTACTACTATCACATGATGAACTCAAGATTGGTTTAGATGTTACCTCTTGTAGAGAAGTGGAGCCTTCCGTTGGAGTAACTTCATCTCCGATTGCCATCAAAGCAAGGTTCACAGTTTCCTCGTTTTGTTCAGGAGCTTCCTCATCCTCGCTTAGATCTCATCCACTCTCGGCTACAAGGATTTGTCCCTTAGACAAATTTGGACAATCCCTTTTAAAATGACCCGGTTGTTTACATTCAAAGTAAACAATCTCGGTCTCTTCGGGAACTGCCTCTTTAGGCTTAGGTGCATAATTACTCATAAATTTCGAGTTATTGTAAGCGTTGTTTGCTTGTGGTTGTTGCACACCTTTGCCTTTAGCATAGCTCGTAGTAGGAAAATTGCTCTTATAATTCGGCCTACCTTTAGAGTTAAAAACTCGTTGTTGGTTACCTGATTTAAGAAAGCCCTTTCTGTACCTTTGAGATTTGCTTTGTAAAACGCGACGGAGTTGTCTTGATAATAAAGCAATTTCATGCTCATCAAGATTTTCTAACTCTTCGTTCAAATCGTCGTCATTTTCATCTTCATCGATAAGTATTGCCTTTAAGGCCATACTCTTTCTCTTCTCTTCAATTTTAGGAAGATGTTTATCCGGAGCATTATCTTCTTCGTAGGCACGAAGGTTGCCGAATAAACTATCGATGGTATATGCATTTAGATTATGCATTTCTTTTATAGTGATAACTTTAACTTTCTAACTCGGAGGTAAGGCTTTTAAGACCCTTCGATTTTTCTCATTAATAGAGTATATCTTTCCGAGTTGAGCAAGTTCATCGATAATACGAGTAAATCTCGTTTCCATATCGATGATGGTTTCACCCTCGAGGAGTTTAAAGTTCTCGTATTCTTGGATCAACGTATCCATTAGAGAGTCTTTAATATCCATGGTTCCCTCGTAGGTGATAACCAATTTGTTCCACGTATCTTGTGCAGACTTGCAGTTATTAACAATTTTGTATTCTTTTTCTGCAAGTGCACTAGTTAAGACCATTTCCGCCTTAGCGGCTATGTTCATTAACTCTTCCTCTTCACGGGTGTATTCACTGACTTTCTTTTCAATGACTATTTCGTCAACTACTTTTGTCGGAACTAAAACACCATCTTCGATAGTCATCCACACTTTGACACCTTGGGATTTAGCATAAATTCTAAATCTTATTTTCCAAGTAGCAAAGTTGGTGCCATCGAATAGAGGGGGTCTCGAACTCGAGAGAGCTTTACCACAACCAATGGTACTCAAATACGCCATAAAGATCTACTCTTTGTTGCGTTCATAGGCACTGAAAAAGGCCACGGAACACGATTAAGAGCACTGCTCTGATACCAACTATTAGGCCCGAAATGGGGGTACAAGCTAGAAGGGGGGGTTGAATAGCTTAATACCGTTTTAAAAATTGAGCTTGGCATTTTAAAATTTTCTTTTCTTTTTTTAAAATATTACCAGTCAACTAGTAATATAAGTGCGGAAAATAAAATTAGAGAAAAGAAATAGAGTACACAACAAAATTTTTATCCTGGTTTGCGATGGCGCAACCCCCTAACGGATCCGTTCACCCCTAGTCCAGTCCCCGAGTCCCTCCCTGAACTCGAAATTTTGCACTATAAAAAGATGTACTCCTTATACTGGCGGAGAAGCCTTTTACAACACTGTGTATCTATCTTGGACCTTAACTACCCGTTAATCCCTCAAAATACAATAGCAAACCTACTTGATTTATCTTGGAGCGTAACTCCCCGTTACCTCCTCACAATCAAAGTAGAACCCCTACAAGTTAGTCTTAGAGCGTAACTCCCCGTTACCTCTTCACAGGCAAGTAGTACCCCTACGAGCTGGTCTTAGAGCGTAACTCCCCGTTACCTCTTCACAGGCAAGTAGTATCCCTTACAATCTTATCTTGGAGCATAACTTCCCCTTTACCTCCTCAAAGATACGTAAAAATCCCTGCGTAGACTATGTTCCTCTACAACAATGTAGGTCTTGGATATGGGTCTTAGGTCTTGGGTCTTTCCTTTTCCTCACGGTGCAAAGACACCCAACTCCCCGTCGGCGTGTCTAGGACTTGGGTCTTAGAACAAGGATCACCTCACTTCACTTTCACCTCACTAATAAAGTCTAGACAACAAGTACTACGACTTTAATATCCCTGTTTCAGAAAGAAAGTGGTGGACTAGTATGTTACAGTACTAGACCAAGGTGACAAAAAAATATATATAAAATAGCCGAAGAAACAGTATATATAAATGTGAGTCGGGGTAAGTCACTTAGAGACAAGGACGAACCACTCGAAAGGGTAAGTCACTTTGTCAAAAAGACGAACCACACGTTGTGTGCTAACGTGTATGCAAGAAATTAAGTGCTTGTGCTAAAGTAAGGTGCGGAAATTAAAGCGTATGAATGCACGAAATTAAATGCGTATGCTTAAGTAAATTACGATATGTAAAGCGTATGAATGCAATGCAAGCGCTTAAAGTAAATATGCTAAAGTAAAGTGCGATATGTAAAGCATATGATGCAATGCAATTACAGAATGTAAATATATATATAGTATATATACGGGAAATATAAGGTCAAGATATAGACCAAATATTTTTGACTTGAATGAGATCAAGTACGTTTTCTAACTACTTTGTTTATAAGGCCTTACTAACTACAACTACACTACGGCCTTAAAACAATCAAGAACAAACCCACAACTATTCAACGAGTTTACTTCAATTTACTCGGAATGTGTGTTGGTTTCTTTCACTATGTAATTCAACAAGAAGTATTTATGTTTATGTCGTACCTCGACTTATACACAAAACTCAACTCGGAATTGAAGTGAGCTACCTAGCAAATATTCGAGGAGCCTTTAGTTTCTATCTCTATATGAGATTTATACTATTTGGCTCAAACCCGGAACGAGAGCTTGGTTTAGATACTAAAACTCAACAAGGAATACTTTGCTTATGTCGTATATATATCAACTTATACAACTAGCCTCGACTCGGAGTTAAAGTAAATGGTCGTTCTATCTAACCCTTAAATTATAAGTTTAAGGATATTAACAACTATTTAGTTCACTCTTTATATATACGAGAATAGAAGAGAAGATTAAAGCTTGTGTATATATAAAATGAGGAACAAGGCCAAATATATATACTTGCAACAAATCAAACAAAGCAAGCTCTTGTATATATTATTAGGGCCGAATATTATATATATATAATAGACAAGAAATAACTAACTTATGTCCCTTGTGCTCTATAGTGAGAGACAACAATATTTCTTACGAAATCAAGGGATACTAGTTAGGATCTTGTACAAGAGTTCGTGTACACACTTAAAAATCAAGCAAGTAAGGTGTATACACTACAAAACATGTACCAACTGATATTATATATATAATCTATATAAACAACCTATAACCCTTGAGATCTAGAGAGAAATCAAGAGAAAAAGCTAGTTTAAAGCCTAAAACACACAAAAAGGGTCGCCGGAAAAAGTCGCTGGAAAATGGCTGGAATAACAAATTTTGGTACAACTTTGGGGGCTGTTAGGAATCTACATGTGATTTGATGATAACATTAATCTTAGAATTATAGAAATTTTATTTGATGTAACTGATCAATTGATATGAAAGTTATGAATATCAATTGATCAGGAAACCATTTGTCAGTTGAAGTGTTTATATGAATCAACTGATATTTTGGATTGTAGCATAGGTGTACTTAGTCTATTTCAATCGATAAGGTGTAAATCAATTGATACTTTGTTCATCAATTGATATTAGAGTCGATTGATATAGATCATCAATTGATGTGTAAATTAAACTGTTAAATTGTAATTATGTGAAGACAGGAAATTACACAAGTTAAGGATGATCAATTGATATTGAAGCATCGATGGATGAGGGATCAATCGAAGAAGCCAAGTCAAGCATTGAAGACCATCAACTGATGTGAAGACCCATCGACTGGTATATCGATTGATAACATCTATCAATCGATAAGCCATCTTTTATCAATCGATGGATATAAAGATCAATCGAAGAAGAACATCAGTTGATGGATTAAAGAATGGATCAATTGATATGTTTAACAGTAAATTATCAATTGAGTGTGACAACACAGGAAGAATATCTGTTGAAGATCCAGAGAACAAAAGCACACCTATGGAAGACAGTCTAGAGTGACTGTGAAGACTCAATCAGAAGCTGTCTTTCAAACCATTTGTAAAGCATAATTAACGTAGTATGTAATAGTGATAACGATAACTCAATCAAGAAACAAAGACAGATAAATAATACTAATATGCAGCACAGGAATCCAGAAGGACATACACAAGAGATTATACATACATCATTGTTTAGCATTCAAGATGAAAGAATTACTGAACGTCAGCGAGAGAAGTTCATTAACATGTTCATGCCTCAGTGACAAATAAGAGTTCAGAAGATTTCATACTAAAGACAGAGTAATGGTTCATGT
Source organism: Oenanthe sinensis (assembly GCA_028671895.1). NCBI lineage: Eukaryota > Viridiplantae > Streptophyta > Magnoliopsida > Apiales > Apiaceae > Oenanthe > Oenanthe sinensis. The sequence goes on from JAPMAC010000198.1 coordinate 6,435,871, forward strand.
ATAAATGTCAAAGGGTTTCAGTGATCAGAAGCAATGCAACAGTCCAGGGTTAATCAGCTGAAACAGAACAGAGATTAAGGGAATTCATTCAGTGTTAGTCATTTATGAACCAGACCAGTGCACTAAGCGTCAGCACAACAAGAAGAGAATTATCTTAATTAATCAGAAGAAAATCAGTTGATCAAACCAAGCCAGAAGAGTGAAATCCAAGTGGTAATTACTTCGAGAAGGCAAGAAATATGCTAAGGCATGTATTACTACAATTGGTGTTTTATTACTCTTGAAGCAATGGAGAGGCGCAACATAAGTCTTACAGGTGCAATACAAAGTTTAAGTATGTGTGTGGCGCCTATACAGTGTGTATAGAGTGCAGGCGCCACATACATCTCAAGGAACAGTTTCTCTAAGGCACGAGTGACGTCTGTACAGGGAAGACACTGTATAGGCGCAACACACCTCTCAGGCGCAACTCAGCTGCTCCAAAGTTTCTAAGTCATATACAGTGTGTGAGTGGCGCCTACGCAGTGCAACAACAGTGTAGGCGCAACACACATACTAGGGCAACAAACGCAGTTGATTTTTTCTAAGGCGTGAGTGGCGCCTATACAGGGAAACCACTGTATAGGCGCAACTCACATGAACAAGGCGCAACTTAGGACAATAGGCGCAACAAGCTTCAAGTGGCGCCCATACACCACTACCACTCTATAGGCGCCACTCAGGACTTAAGCATTGTGGGAAAATTTCCAATCAAGTCTACAAATATATATGGGTTCAAATCAATTGATTTAATGGGTTATCATCTTTAGCATTCAACACACACAGCCGGGAAGCTCCATTAAAGCTAGACATTTATTTCACCCAACTGTATTGTGTTGTAATATTGTTTTGAACCCACTGAAGCTAATCTACTGATTAGATTTGTAGCACCTCGGGGATTTAATAAGATATTATTATTTCCCCGAACTTTGTGTTTCAAGAACTGTTAATTTCATATCTCATAAACACAAACACTTATTCCGCAAACAAATTGAAATATCTACCATATCATATTCAACACCCCCTTCTATGATGATTTTGGACCTAACACCTTTTTGAAAGATAGAAAAAGGTAAAAGGAAGGCAGGTAGAAACAATCCTAGAATAGGAATTGTAAAAGTACACTTGTGGTATATAAACAAGTGTAGCAGCATTATTAGAAAACAGACAAGTTAGACAATATTTCTTAATCAACTGTTCTAGCTTGAGAGCACATTTGTAAGAACAGTTGATTTGTTTTCTAATCTTGTAAAAACGAAGCTAGGTTTATTTTAACCTAGGAACATTGAGCAAAAATATACACTGATGGAAAAACCAATCCATCAGTAATTTTAAATCTCTTTGTTCAGTTTATTTTTCAGTCTTAATTTGTTCGAACATATTCTCTCTATTTCTCAAACATCAAGAACAAATATTAGAACAAGCAAAAAGTTTTAATATTTGTATTCAACCCCCCATTCTACAAATATTGACATTGTTATAAGGAATAACAATTGGTATCAGAGCAGGCTTTCAACACACAGAAAGTTTAAAGATCAAGAACAGTCAATATGGGCCAAAAAGATTCAGGTGTGAAAATTCCAGTTTTAGAGAAAGATGGATATTTTCCATGGAAGGTTAAAATGCATCTGCATCTTCTTTCTCTCGACCCTTCTTATGTTCTCTGCATAGAGAAAGGTCCTCATGTTCCCATGAAGCTAGTCACAGGTGTAAACCCCGATAGAACTCCTGCACTTGACAAACATGTTCCAAAACTCATCTCTGAGTTCATAGAAGAGGATGAAAAAGAAGTACTTAAAGACAAGAAGGCCATGAACATTCTGTTTAATGGTCTAGATAAAGATATGTTTGACAATGTGATAAATTCTACTTCATCAAAAGAAGTATGGGACACTCTTCAAACTCTGTGTGAAGGAACTGAACAAATAAGGAAAAACAAGATGCAACTCTTGATTCAAAAATATGAATCATTTCATTTCAAGAGTGGAGAATCTATCAATGACACTTATAGCAGATTTCAGAAATTGTTAAATGGACTGAAGCTATATGGTAGGGTTTATGCAACTGAGGATACAAATCTAAAATTTTTTAGATCTCTTCCAAAGGAATGGAAACCAATGACTATTTCCATTAGACAATCTCAGGACTTCAAGGATTATACTCTTGAGAAACTTTATGGTATTCTCAAGATATATGAGTTGGAAATCCAACAAGATGAGGAGATTGAGAAGAATCAAAGAAAGGAGAAAACTGTGGCTTTAGTAGTAAAGGGAAATGAAGAGAAGAAGGAAAATGGCTGTGTAGAAGAGTCTGTCATGATGGCTGGTGATGCTTTTGAAGAATCATTCAAGAGAAAAGGAAAGAGCAAGTGTGAAGAAAATGAAACATGCTCTCACGATGATTTGGATGAGATTGATGAGCACCTTGCATTTCTATCAAGGAAGTTTTCAAAGCTAAAATTCAAGAGGAATCCATATGCTCAAAGGCCTGGATCCCAGTTTAGAAGCAACAATCTAAACAAAAATTTGGTTGATAGATCTAAATTCAAATGTTTTAACTGTGGATTGGCTGGTCATTTCTCAAGTGAGTGCAGGAAGCCAAAACAAGAAAAGGCAAAGTCATATGAGGGTATTGATTATAAGAAGAAATACTTTGACCTTTTAAAACAAAAAGAAAAGGCTTTTCTTACTGAAGAGAAGGATTGGGCTGTTGAGGACAGTGATTCTGAAGAGTTTATCAATCTAGCATTAATGGCCAAACATGAAGATGAAGAAGCTAGTTCATCATCAAATCAGGTACTAGCTACCAACTTTTCTGAGCTTACATCTGAGGAATGCAATAGTACTATTAATGAAATGTCCAATGAATTGTACAATTTGCATGTCACTCTAAAATCTCTAAACAAAGAAAACCTCAAGTTAAAGAACACCATTGATGCCTTAACTGAGAGGAATACTTTTCTTGAAAATGAACTTGTCTGTTTAGATAGATTTAAGCAGGAAAGAAAGGATGCTAGGAATGAACTAGTAAACAGTTTGAAAAGAGAAGAATTGTTGAAAGAACAATTGGCTGAAGAAATTGAAACCATTAGCAAATGGAATAGGTCTGCTAAAACTGCCAAACAAATTATTGATGTTCAGGGTGTAGATACTCTAGGAGAACTCCCCAAATCAATAGGCAAGCCATTAGCTGATACTTCAATGGATAAAGATCAATCGATTGCTAATCCTTTATCAACTGATAAGGATTATCAATCGATTGATGCTGAATCAATCGATAAGCATCCATCGACAAGTAAATCATCAATGGCTAATAAGAAGAACAAATTTAGTACTCCTATTAAGTTTGTTAAGGAAACCAAAAATCAAGTTGAGGCTGAGACTGAGAAAATCAACATAGGTAGCTTATCCAAGAAACAATTAAAAGAAAAATTAGAAAAGATAGCACCTGTGGAAATTACTCAACCTAAGTCTGAGAAAAAGAAAAAGAATAGGAATGGTAAAGTAGGCATAAATAAGCACAACAACTACACTCCTGATATGTATGCACCTAGAAAAGTTTGTGCTAAATGTGGTAGTGTAAATCATTTGTCCATGCAATGCAAGAACAAAAAGGATTCAATATCTTCAAATAATTTAAATATACATGCCATGACTGCAAATGCCATGTTTACGAATCCTATGCTCATGAATGCCATGTCTTCTAATTTGGTTGCACCTAATGTTCATATGCCTTATGCACAAATTCCATACATGTATAATCCCTTCTTTGCATATCCTAATATGAACATTCCTGGTATGCCATGGAACATGCCTAATGTAAATGACGAAATTCATGGAAATTCTGCCATGAGTTCCAAGGTGTCAAAGCCCCAAAAGTCAACTCCCAGAGTTAAAGTGGATTTAAACCCACCAAAACAAAAGGAACCTAAGTTGACAACAGGGGCTCAGGCTGCAACTAATAAAAGAGGACCCAAGGCAACTTGGGTACCAAAAACAACTTGATTGTTTTATGTGTGTGCAGGGAAACAGGAAGAAAAATCCTTGGTATTTGGATAGTGGATGTTCAAGGCACATGACTGGAGATTTGTCCCTGCTCACAAAGTTTGTGGAAAAGGCTGGCCCAGGAGTTACTTTTGGAGATAACAGCAAAGGTTTTACTCTGGGATATGGCTCAATTGCAAAAGAAAATGTTATCATTGAACCTGTAGCATTAGTTGATTGATTGAAGCACAATCTGCTCAGTATTAGTCAACTGTGTGATAATGGTAATGGTGTGTGGTTTACAACTGGATCATGCATCATAGCCAACAAAGAATCTGGTGATATTCTCTTAACTGGAGAAAGGAAAGGAAATGTCTATGTGGCTGATTTTCACTCTGTAAAGGCAAATTCAATGACATGTCTACTTAGCAAAGCCAATACAGATGAAAGTTGGATTTGGCACAAGAAGCTAGCCCATTTGAATTTCAAGGCCATGAATCAATTGGTTAGAAAGAATATGGTAAGAGGCATTCCACAAATAGAATTCACCAAGGATGGACTGTGTGATGCCTGTCAAAAGGGAAAACAAAGAAAAGCATCATTCAAGTCAAAGTCTGAATCATCAATTGATAAGCCTCTGGAATTATTGCACATGGATTTATTTGGTCCAGTCAACATCATGTCAATTGCCAAAAAAAATATGCCTTAGTAATTGTGGATGACTTCACAAAATTTTCATGGGTATATTTCTTACACTCTAAGGATGAGGCAAGCAAATTAATTATCAATCATGTGAAGAATGTTGACAACAACACTGAATGGAAGGTCAAGAAATTTAGAAGTGATAATGGTACTGAATTCAAGAATGCAACAATGAAAGAATTCTGTGAAGAAAAAGGTATCATTCATCATTTCTCTGCACCAAGAACTCCACAACAAAATGGAGTAGTTGAAAGAAAAATAGGACCTTGATTGAAGCTGCTAGAACTATGTTAGAAGAAGCAAAACTACCTACATACTTCTGGGCAGAAGCAATTAATACTGCTTGTTATATTCAAAATATTTCCATGGTCAATCAACTTCAAGGCAAAACACCATATCAATTGATGAAGAAAGACAAGAAGCCAACAGTTAACTTTCTTCATGTCTTTGGCTGCAAATGCTTTGTACTGAGAAATCAAGGTGAAAATCTAGGAAAATTTGAAGCCAAAGCTGATGAAGCTATATTTGTTGGATATGGAATAACAACCAAAGCATACAGAGTCTACAATCTTAGATTACACATTGTTATGGAATCTATGCATGTAGTCTTTGATGACAAGAAAATTCAAGGGTTGTTTGATGAAGGATTTCATGATCTATTGCATTTTGAAAATGAATCCACATGTAATATTGAAGATAGTGATGATGATATGGAAATTACAAGAATTCAAGTACCTAGAATCCTCCCATCAATTGATGTCAATGCATCAACAGATAACTTATCAGTTGACAATCATCAATCGACTGATAATACATCAATTGATAATCATTCGATGGATATCAACTCTGCTCAACAATCTTCAAGTAGAGTGTCCATCTCAAGGGGAGGGTTCTCAAATAATCAATCACATCACAATGATCATAACACTTCCAATGATCATGAAGCATCATCTTCTAGGACAAATTTACCATCTCAAAGGAAATGGACAAAAAGCCATCCCTTTGAATTAATAATTGGGGATGCAAATGATGGTGTCAAAACTATAAGTGCAACTCAAAATGAATGCTTGTATAGTAGCTTCCTGTCTCAAGAAGAACCAAAAAGGATTGAAGAAGCCTTGAATGATCCTGATTGGATAATTTCTATGCAAGAAGAGTTGAATCAGTTTGAAAGAAACAAGGTATGGAAGCTGGTGCCCAAACCAAAGAACAAGTCTGTCATTGGTACAAAATGGGTGTTCAGAAACAAAATGGATGAATCTGGTACAGTGACAAGAAATAAAGCAAGATTAGTGGCAAAGGGCTATTCACAAGAAGAAGGCATAGATTTTGATGAAACATTTGCACCAGTTGCAAGGTTGGAAGCAATCAGAATCTTTCTAGCATTTGTTGTTCATGCTAATTTCAAGGTGTATCAGATGGATGTGAAAAGTGTTTTTCTCAATGGAGAACTAGAAAAAGAAGTATATGTAGAACAACCTCCTGGTTTTATTGATCCTGTTCATCCTGGATTTGTATACTATATCCTCAAAGCACTTTATGGATTAAAACAAGCACCTAGAGCCTGGTATGACACTTTGTCTAAATTCTTGATTGAGAATCACTTCACAAGAGGTACTGTTGATAAAACTCTCTTTCATAGAAATGTAAATGGCTCTATGATTCTTGTTCAAATCTATGTAGATGACATTATTTTTGGCTCAACTAATGAAAAAGTTTGTAAAAAGTTTGTTAAGTTGATGCAGAGTAAATATGAAATGAGCATGATGGGAGAACTTACCTACTTTCTTGGTTTGCAAATCAAACAAGTCAAATATGGTATTTTCATAAATCAAACCAAATACATTTCTGATTTATTAAAGAGATTTGATTTAAATGAATGTTCTTCTGCAAAAACTCTCATGACCACTGCAACTAAACTTGAATTAAACACTAAGGAAGCTATAGTGGACATTTCAAGTTATAGAGGCATGGTTGGCTCATTACTTTACTTAACTGCAAGTAGGCCAGATATAATGTTTGCTACATGTCTTTGTGCTAGGTTTCAAGCTGATCCTAGAGAATCTCATTTGATTGCAATAAAAAGAATATTCAGATATCTCAAAGGAACTCCAAATCTTGGAATTTGGTATCCTAGAGATTCTGGATTTGATCTAATTGGCTATTCAGATGCAGACTATGCAGGTTGCAGAATTGACAGAAAAAGTACAACAGGCTCCTATCAATTTCTAGGAAATAAGCTTGTTTCATGGTTTAGCAAGAAGCAGAATTCAGTGTCTACATCTACTGCAGAGGCTGAATACATTGCAGCTGGAAGTTGCTGTGCACAAATTTTATGGATGAGGAATCAACTACTTTACTATGGGTTCAACTTGAACAAGATTCCTATTTTCTGTGATAATACAAGTACCATTGCTATAACAGAAAATCATGTGCAACATTCCAGAACCAAGCACATTGACATAAGGTATCACTTCATTAGGAAACATGTAATGAATGGTACAGTTGAATTACATTTTGTCCCTAGTGAAAGACAACTTGCAGACATTTTTACCAAACCATTAGATGAATCTACTTTCAATAGATTAGTCTGTGATTTAGGTATGCTTAATTATGTTTAATCCATCAAGTGTCTGACAAGTTATGTATTTATATTAATTGTAGCCATTGACTATGTTAATTTATTGATTCTTCAATAATCAACTGATAAACATTTTACTTATCAATGGATATTTCTAAAGCTGTCGACAAATAAATATATCAATTGATGATATATTTGTTTATCGATGGATAGTGGTAGTTATCGACAGATAAATATATCAATCGATGATATATTTGTCTATCGATGGATAATTGTACCTGTCGATGGATAATCTAATTATCAATCGATGACCTGGAATTTTAGGAGTCCATGTCATCAATCGATCTGTATAAAATCTAGTCGTTGATTACTTATTTTATCAATTGATTAATACATACATTCTTGTATGTATAACAGTCGATTGCCAAAATTGATAACTTTTGCTTTTCACTTTCTGTCAACGGTCGATTAAATTCTATTTTGAGTAAGAATTGAATTGGGAACTCAGTAAATATAAATAGTGAGATTAAAACATCTTTTAATTCTTACTTGCAATTTTTACTAACGATTTCTCTATCTCCTTCTCTTTCTCAATCTAAGAACTCTCTCTATGTATCTATCTTTTGCTAATAACTCTAATCTACTACTGTTTAATTGTTGTTTCTGCTTTATTACTAACAAGTTTGTCAGATAATTCAATTTTATAACCTTAGACACGATTATGGCATCATCAAAGAAGGTCTCTCAATCAGGATTCTACTATGAGCTCAACAACTTCGTTGCTTGCACTATGGTGGAGGAAGCCCCAACAGAATTCCATCCTCTAATGGAATTTCTAAAGAGTTCAAAGATTTCAAAGGCCCTCTCAGAAGCACCAAAAATAGTGTGCAAGCTAGTTGAAGAATTCTGGACAACAGTAAAAGTAGCAGATGATTTCTCTTCTATTTCCTTTTACTGCAAAGGACAAAGGTATATTCTAACCACTGTGGTCTTGGATGAGTGTTTAAATATTCCGGCAAATAATACTGAAAATGCACCCACTGACACAGATATTAGAAACATGCTTAGGGAAATCAATTACACTGCTCCTGATGCTAGTCTAGGTAGTATTGTTAGGAAGAATCTAAGAAAAGAATGGTCATATTTCTTTGATGCTATAATAAAGTGTTTTTCTGGTAAGGTTAGCAATTTTGATGCAATAACAACTAGTATGCAACAAGTAGGATATAGCATTTTATATGATAGATATCATAATTTAGGAAGCATGTTACTCAATGAAATATCTGCCAAATTGGGGAATAAAGTAAATAGATCTAATCATATTTATTATGCAAGATTTATTATGATTATTATTAACCACTTTGTCAAGGATATTGAGATTGACAGGAGTACAGAATTTTTGGATTGCTGGACTCAAAACAAAAGGGTCTTTAAGGACTTGGTTAGGATCAATCTTCACAGCAATGTGGAATTGATCTATCCCCCTTTTGTTCAGGTATTTATCTCTACTTTAAACTCTTCTCAACCTAATTCTTCTTTGCCTTCTGTGACTATGGAGGGTGGTAGTAATGACCCCAACCCTCCTACCCAAGACACACAACCAATCTCTAAATCCAAATCTAATAAACCAACCTCAACAGGTCCCAAAAACCTGCTGTTGTAAAAACAAAGAAAAGAAAATCAACTGTTTTGGTAGATAGACTTGAAGGAGATGTAGGAGGTGAGGAAACTGGGGAACATCAAAGAACCCAGAAGGATAAGGAGAGTGAGGGTGTGCAACCTCAACCAAGCCACTCCACAGTCTCTCAAAAGACTGTGGATGTTAACATGGAAAATACCACATCCCTATTGTCATCCTCTCAAAAGGATGACAATATTGAAAATAGCCCACAACCAGGGGCACAAAATCAAGTTGGGAACACAAAGGCCAAAACACTAACACCATACAAAAGGAGAGAAAAGAAAGTCACCTTTACACTTGGGGAATCACACACTGCAAAATCACAGGAAACTGTGGTGGAGCCTTCTCAAAGTCTGTTTGATGCACCTCATATAAATGATGAGATGCAGCCCCATTCTCTTTCAATTCCAATCCCTTCTATTCTTCTTTCCCCATCTCAAACTTCTTCAGAAAATGTTCTGATAGATTATCGAACATTCTCAGATTCTCCTTCTTTATTTTTCAAGGAGAAGCCAACACTCACTCCTGAATCTTCTTCCCAGGATTTTCAGGATTCTATTTCCCATATCATTTCAAACATTACTTCTCAAATTAATTCAACTATTTCTACTCTATCAACTGATGTTCCTTCATCAATTGATATTCAGCCATCGATCGACACTCAAGATCAATCGATGGGTATGCATCAATCGATGGATGCCCCCAAACACTACAACTGATAATGTCAATACATCAATTGATGCTCAATCAATTGATGTTGCACAAACACTCTTAGGAATGAGTGAGTTGAGTGAGAGGCAGGATTGTAACCTGGCAAAAGGAGAGGAAGTGAGTAAAAACATTCCTATTTCTTCCAGGAATGAGAGTGAAACACTTGTGGGCCCCACCTTAGTAGGTGCACAAGAAATGAGTGAGGGAGAGGTGAGATTCCAGGATGAGATCCTGATGCAAAATAGAGAGATGAGTGAAAGTGATAAAACAATTCTATTATTTGCACAGGAGTTGGAAATTGATCTGATGGCAGAAGAAGAAGGAGTCAAGGAGATAGGGGGAGCATCTAATGCAGAAGCTAGTGGGAGTGGAATTGCTAAGGACTTTGAAGAAGAAATAGATGCTGGTGAATTGGATCCAAAGAATTTCATTCATCCGGATCCACAATATCAAGGGTTGGCTGCTTCAAGTAACAGGAATGCAGAACAACTCTTGGGAATTGATCATACAGAACAAAGGACCAGAAATCTGAAGGAAAGCATTGCCAATACAACAGACACTTGTTATATGGCACCTGAAGAGTTGGAGAATGATTCTGATGAGGAGCCATGGATGAGCACTATTGATGGTTCCTTAGAATCTGCTGAGACTGAAATTCTCTCTCAATATAGAAGAGCAATGGTGGAAGGAGAAATTGAAGATCCTACTCAAAGGAGAATTGCTAATTGTATGAGAGAAACAATGAAAATTCAAAAGATGACAGTAACAGGAGTAAGGAAGGAACTGGAGCGAATCAAGGACTCTATCTCAACCAACAAGGATGCAATAGACAGGAGATTGGATGAAAAGCTACCATACAACACCATGAATAGCATCAAAGACAAGCTTTTCAAGGAATCCAAAAATTTTATATCTTTGGAGACAAGAGTAGGGTCTCTAGAAAAGAAGATGGATGATATTATCAGAGGTCAAAATCTACATGCTTCCATTCTTCAAAAGTTTCTTGACAGAATGCCACCACCCCCTTCAATTGATGATAACAAAAAGGTGGAGAATACAAAGAAGAAGGATGATGGTAATGGTGGTGATGGCAAAGGCAGTGGTAGTGGTGGTGTAGGTGGTTCGGGTATGGATAAGACAAGTGGCATTGGTGGGTCTGCACCCAAAAGATATAAAAGCAGAAGTAACAGGGACAATCAATCTTCAAAGAGATCTAAGTCATCTAATTCTCCAAAAGATGATTTATAATAGAAAAAGAAAGAATACAAGAAGTTTGATGATGATCTTGAAGCTAGGAGAATTTCTAGGGAGAAAGAAACTCAATCAATGATTGAGAGGGAAAAGAAAAGAATTGAAGATCTAAGGAGAAGCACTGAGTTAGTAACAGAGGCAGTAGAAAAAGGAGACTTGGATGAGTTCATTGCTCAAACAAGAAAAATAAATGAAGATGCACAAAAGGCTGCCAAGGAAAGCAACTCAGATGCTGAAGCTTTTCTATCAATTGATCAAGAAGCCCTTAAAGAGAGGAAAAAGGGTAAAGCCATAATGATTGAAGAAGAGAAGAAAAGAAAAGATCCAGTTGGCCAGAAGCTTCTTCAAGGAGCCATTTCATCAGGATTGTCAAATGCTGAAAAGAAAGAAAAAGAACATGAGGAAATAGCAAGGCAAATGGAAATGGAATGGAATATGGAAGATCAAATAATGGATCAACCACTAAGGAAAAAGAGAAAAGTAACTATGTCCAAGAAAAGGTCAAGTTCTACTCAAGAAATAGTGGTTCAGGAAAACCTCCAGGATCAACAAGAAGAAATCAAGGAGGAGGTCACAATTGAAGGATATGATTTATAGGGAATACCAGTAATCAGTGAAAAGGGATTAATTGGAGTAAGGACTCACCCTGCAACCTCCAACCAACAAGAATCAATGAGGTTGGAGTATGAAAATGGAGTGAAAACCATATATTCATTGAAGGTGATAATGAAGCAAAGCTACAATGTTTTAAAGACTATTCTTCCTCTACTCAACAGAAGGTACAAACTCAACATAACAATTGCTCAGGAGATTCAACAGCAAATATCAAAGTTAAGGAGATCCAAGGCAGAAGCTGAACCTGATTCACCTCTAAAGCTATGGAAGTCACAGGTCAAAAAGGTGGTGTTGGAGCCAAAGTATGCTATGATTTTTACAGATATAGAGGGAAACACAAAGTTCTTTGATATCTGCAAATATCTGGACAAAATCACAGATGAAGAAATACTTTACCTAATGAGGCAACTTGGAGAAACTGACAGGGATGAAGAAGTTTTGAGGAGTTCTTTCATGAGGCGGCTAAAAGAAAATGCTGAGAAGAGAAGGAAGAGGAACTAATTAAATCATGGAGACAATGAAGACATTGAAGCTGCTTGAAGAAGTTATCTATCAATCTGGTACTTCCAAAATTAATGTGCCAATAAATTTCTTGATTTTATCTAAATGTAAATTTTAAGGGTTTTTGTTATCATCAAGTAGATTTATGCCTGTTATTAACACAGACACAAATAGGGGGAGATTGTTAGGAATCTACATGTGATTTGATGATAACATTAATCTTAGAATCATAGAAATTTTATTTGATGTAACTGATCAATTGATATGAAAGTTATGAATATCAATTGATCAGGAAACCATTTGTCAGTTGAAGTGTTTATATGAATCAACTGATATTTTGGATTGTAGCATAGGTATACTTAGTCTATTTCAATCGATAAGGTGTAAATCAATTGATACTTTGTTCATCAATTGATGTTAGAGTCGATTGATATAGATCATCAATTGATGTGTAAATTAAACTGTTAAATTGTAATTATGTGAAGACAGGAAATTACACAAGTGAAGGATGATCAATTGATATTGAAGCATCGATGGATGAGGGATCAATCGAAGAAGCCAAGTCAAGCATTGAAGACCATCAACTGATGTGAAGATCCATCGATTGGTATATCGATTGATAACATCTATCAATCGATAAGCCATCTTTTATCAATCGATGGATATAAAGATCAATCGAAGAAGAACATCAGTTGATAGATTAAAGAATGGATCAATTGATATGCTTAACAGCAAATTATCAATTGAGTGTGACAACACAGGAAGAATATCTGTTGAAGATCCAGAGAACAAAAGCACACCTATGGAAGACAGTCTAGAGTGACTATGAAGACTCAATCAGAAGCTGTCTTTCAAACCTTTTTTGAAAGATAGAAAAAGGTAAAAGGAAGGCAGGTAGAAACAATCCTAGAATAGGAATTGTAAAAGTACACTTGTGGTATATAAACAAGTGTAGCAGCATTATTAGAAAACAGACAAGTTAGACGATATTTCTTAATCAACTGTTCTAGCTTGAGAGCACATTTGTAAGAACAGTTGATTTGTTTTCTAATCTTGTAAAAACGAAGCTAGGTTTATTTTAACCTAGGAACATTGAGCAAAAATATACACTGATGGAAAAACCAATCCATCAGTAATTTTAAATCTCTTTGTTCAGTTTATTTTTCATTCTTAATTTGTTCGAACATATTCTCTCTATTTCTCAAACATCAAGAACAAATATTAGAACAAGCAAAAAGTTTTAATATTTGTATTCAACCCCCCCTTCTACAAATATTGACATTGTTCTAAGGAATAACAGGGGCAACAAAACAAGTCTAGGGGCTGCTAAAATATGTTAAGTGGGTAGCCAAAAGATACTTGTGTGATGTGTGTGTTATATGAGCATGTAAATGTGTTTATAAGCTTGGTAGGGGTTAGATCTATAGATGAATTAAGCTTATAACTCAAGAACTCTAAGAGATGAAATATTTCTGGACTAGAGAGCTTCTTGGGAGAGAAAATTGCAGCATTTACTTGGCTCAAATGGCTTAAGAAAAAGAGTGGGGGTTGGGGGTATTTAAATAGAAGAATTAGGGTTTTGGGTGGAGGATGAGGGGACAAAACTTCCTTAAAATAAGGGAAAGGTACATAATTTGAATTTTGTGTTCCCTCATCAGTACAAGCCCACTTGCAAGCATGGAAAAACGTGCAAACACTAATCAGTTAAATAATAAAGCTAATAAATGTGAAACCGAACGATACAATGACGAATATGACGTTTTTCAAAACATGCTCCAAAAATTATGAAAATTTGGGAACCATCTGGAAATATTCCAAGTAGGTCATGGTCAAAATCCTACTCAATTTGGAGTTGACCTTCATTGACTTTTAATTAACCGAACAATCAATAACGTATCGAAAATACAGGCCAAAAATAAAAGTCACCCAAAAATCATGAAAACAATCCTAAAATTCTTTTTGAAAGTCTAGTGACATTCCCCAAGTTTCATGTCAATTGGACATGTGTAACTTTTATTTCGAGAAAAGGATCGTTTCGTTGTCCCTATAGCCCGAAATAATATTCGATACCCATTTGTCGGAACTTGTCGACGTTTGGACTAAAGTTTTGACTTGAAATATATTCAAACATAATATTCCTATATTAATAATGACTATGAAGTCCAAGGAATATTTATCCTTGAATTAAAATGCATTTTATCTGAATAAATAAGACAGTTAGGGACTTTCAGGATAAAATCTGTATTTTACATTTAGGCATGACTTTGTTGAAGATAAGTTGAACAAATAAATTTAGAAAATATATTCAAAATATATTCCCTTGAAAACCTTTAAAACAGACACTCTTTTAATTTAATAAAGCATTTTCTATCTCGTAAAAGCAGTGTCACAAATACAGTATTTGTTCGTCTTCAGTCTTTGCCTCAAAATAAATTAGATTTGATTTTATCATTATTTAGATAAATCTTATCTAATTATATATTGAGAAAATCATTTTATTTTATTTATAAAACGGTTTGACCAAGTTTGTCTTTACACTCGTTGATTGTCACTTCGAATAACCTAAGGGAGGATTACTATATTAATTAGTAACTTCCTAACCCTAATTTAATTTACAGTTAGTGTTAAGACAAAATTAATCAAAACATATGGAAAAGGCTGTATCTCACAGAACTTGTTAGTGTTTCTATGCTTGAGAAAAGTTAAGCTCAGTTGCATAAGGGAAAGTGTTTGTGAGATATGTGTATTTATGCTAAAACACATATCCCACTTACAAGTGTACTTTCCCTTGTTCCTAGGACAAAGCTTAAAATAGAAACTTCATTTTTTCTATTCAAATTTGTCTTCATTCCATTTGTAGATAAAGCTGTTCTGAGATGTACAGACATCCTTGACTCCTTGAGCATGTTTTATCTTTTTGTTTGTCTTCTCCCAAGTTGCAGTAGTAGGCTTGACAAACTAGATAGTAATGCCAAAATCAATCCTTGAATTTTCACTACCTAGTTTGCTACTTGAAACAGACTGTCAGCTTCACCAAAAGGTTATTGTCAACCTTTAGCTTCTCTTTGGTGATAGTATCTTTGACTCCGCATACTTTACTGTCAAACTTGACAGTCTTCTAAAACATGGTGTCGTCCAAAGCTACTATCAACTATCCCCACCAATGTTGCTGTCAACTATCCCCGCCAAAGTTGCTGTCAATAAAACTTGTTGTCTTCGATTCTTAAATCTCCGCCAAGTTTACTGTCAAGGGAATAGTTGTTGTCTGTAAAACTTGTTGTCTTCGAATCTTCATTCTCTGCCAAGTTTACTGTCAAAGAAATAGTTGTTGTCATCTGTTCCAAATGTTTTGTCACTTGAATATGCTGTCATAGGCTTCAGTTTGCAAAATGTTACTGTCAATGGTTTGATCCATGTTGTGCATGAACACTTTGTGAACTTCTACATCATAGATCATGTTATTACATTTTTACAATACAGTAACTATTGAGACTTACTGTCACCTATTTAGCTTTTATACATACTGTTACAAGTGACAATTAAACATACTGTCAATATGCATATGATAGTATATTTTACTTAGTTAATTTCTAAGTATAGTATAGTTGATTACAATGTTAACACCACAATCCCTAACAATTATTTATTATTTTCCTTCCAAAAACTCCTGATAATATCAGTAATTAAATTTTAGAATAATATTTTTAATTAAAACAGATTTTTGATAGAAAAATTAGAGTTTTTTTCTAATATGTCCCAAACTTAAAAGTTGTTTACATATATGTCCTATTTTTATTTTTATTTTCAAATATGTCTCATACACAATTTTCTTCATCTTAATAATTTTAGAAGGACACTTTTATCCTTCTAGCTTAAATCAATTGAAATTCTAAAATAAATGTAATATAATTATAATATAAATGTAATATTTATAAATTAAATCCTCTAAATCTAAATTTGAGACTAAATTATTTTATTGCAAAATTTTAATATATGTTAAACATATAAAGTTTAAAATAAAATTTGTCTTTAAAATTTTTGTTTCACAAAAAATTAAAATAAAAAAATAGTATTAAGATCTAAACAACCCATATTTCACATATACATATAATAAGTTTCGAAAATTTAATCATATCATTATTCAAATAACTAGATGATAAAAAACATGTATTACAAAACCCATCTTCAAAAAAATTAAATTACTATAAGATTAAGACTTGTGAAAATAAAATAATTATATATTTACTCATTATTATTAATTACAAGTTATATAAAGTACGTTAAGTTAATCTAAGGGTATATTAGTCTTAATATTCATATTTAAGTGTGATAATAAAGTAATAGAACATATTTATAAAACGGATATAAAAAGGGATATATATTGATAAATGAACACATTAATTTGGGACATATTATATAAATTTTTAAAAAATTATTTGACTCATAATTATAGTAAATAGAGAAAATAAGTAATACTGTACTTGTAAAATTCCAAATTTAATTTAAGATATAGAATTATTTACTATTTTAGACAACCCACCTTCTCAAGTTCTCAGCAATCACAACATATAGATACAAAATTCTGTGTATATAAAACATAAGAGTAGACCTTACAAGTACTTGACCCGACACAAAGTGGTCTGATTAGGGATCTTCAGATTCTCATGATTCTATAAAGACCAAGTGACCAAGCTTCTCTACATACAATCTTGTTTGGTTAGTGTTTTTTTTAATGTTGGTTTTGTGTCTATATGGTTTTTTAATCGTAAATCTACTCTATTAGGCCTTTCTTGTTGTTCTTGAATCTTGATTGATGTTGGGTTTTTCATATTTTGATTAAAGATTGAAACTGTAAGATTTTAGGGTTTGTGCTGAAAAAACCCACTTGAAATTGAAGTGGGGTTTGTTTAACTGTCATGGAAAGTAATAAAGATGAAGCTTTGAGATGTATTGGCATTGCTAAAGAGGCAATTGCTTCCGGGAATAAGAACTGGGCTCTTAAATTTATTGGGATTGCTAGATGGTTGAATCAGAATTTGTCTGTGGATGATCTTTTGTCTGCGTGTGAAAATCTTGATTCGTCGGTGCCTAGGTCATCAAATGGTGAAATTCATGTAGGGAAAGCGAAGGTTGAGCCTCTTCAGGCAAAGGTTGAGGAGTGTAATTATACGCAGGAGAATGTGGAGCTGATTAGGCAGATAAAGAGGAGTAAGGACTATTATTCGATTCTTGGTGTAGAGGAGTTGTTCTGTAGATGAGATTAGGAAGGCGTATAGGAAGTTGTCGTTGAAAGTTCATCCGGATAAGAATAAGGCGCCGGATTCTGAGGAGGCTTTTAAGATAGTTTGTAAGGCGTTTCAGTGTTTGAGCAATGATGAATCGAGGAGACAGTATGATCAAGTTGGGTTGGTTGAGGGATTTGAGTCGAATCTTCATTATAATGCTAGGCGAAGAAGGAGAAGAAGTGATATGTTTGATGAACATTTTGATCCTGATGATATTTTCAGGTCATTTTTTGGTCAGCATGATGCATATCACAACTCCAATGTTTACAGAACTAGGCGAACAACCCCACAGCCAAGACAAGATCAGGGTGAAACTGGACCGAATCTGATAATTCTTCTGCAGCTATTACCATTCCTGCTCATCATCGTACTTGCTTATCTTCCATTTTCCGAGCCTAATTATTCTTTGCAGAGAAACTATTCTTATCAATTTCCAAAGTCAACTGAAAGATATGGAGTGAAATTCTTTGTCAATTCAGCTGACTTTGATGACAACTTTCCAGTAGGAAGTGTTGAGCGTGCCAACATAGAGAGCAATGTTATCAAAGACTACAAAAATATGCTTGGGCGTTATTGTCATATAGAACTCCAGCGACGACAATGGAGCAGAAATCTGCCTACTCCTCACTGTGACAAGCTACAAACTTTTGCAGCTTAGAGGTTAGTTTACATTTTTTCCTTTACCCTTGTGTGGTTCATATTTCTTTTGTTACTTTCTATAAATTTATAGTACTATCATAAACCTCTTAACTCTGCAGCAATATGTTGGTAGTTATTATATAAGGGTTATAGGGTGAGGATGCGACCCTATGTTATTCATGGTCTTTTCACTAAATTCCTGATGTAAAGGACTAAGTTGAGGAAAGAAGAAAAGGGTAAATTAGAGTCAATCCCAAATATCAAAATCTTTATTGGCTACATACACACATCGCGGTTCCCGCTCGACTAACTCCAATGAAAAAGAATATCACGTCATTAACTGCTGCATGTTCGATATTAATCATTTTTGACATGGAGTGACACATGGCGCTCTCAACTTTTTCCCATGCTTTCTTTCTCTACCTATCACCCTTTTTTCGCTTTAAAACAATCAAAATCTCCCACCAAAATGTTAATTTTTAAGCTTCCTTATCTGATGGGCACTACTTTTTCTTCAGTTTTTACATCAGAGCTTGTGTGACAGTTATATGTGAGAATTAATATTTCTAACTATTTAATATCATGTGTGGTTACAATATTATGTTTTTAATAAATGGGTTAATTTCAATATTTTATTATTTGCATTTTAATGTTTTATATGTTTAATTTATATTTGTTCTTTCAATAATATTTTTATTTCTATTTAATATCATGTATGATTATATTATTACCATTCCTTATTTTTATCTTTTAATACTAAACTTTAGTTTTGTTTTTTTTATTTATCTTTATTTTTATCCTTTCAATAATATTTTTATTTTTATTTAGTATCATGTATGATTATATTATTACCGTTCCTTGTTTTATCTTTTAATACTTCTTTTTAGCTTGTGAGACTCTGAGATTTTCAACTTTCCGCTGAAGAGGGAGGGAGGAAGAGAGAGATATGATAAATATTATATTGCCTGTCAATGTTTTTGGTCACTAGAGTGAGTCGAGTGAGATCCCGACGTAGCTGCCGAAAATTTTAATAGCCGTAATTGACTTTAATGACCACTTTGATGTTTAGCCGTAATTGATAATACAGCTGATATTGATGTAAATGATAGCATGATATAAATTCTGCATTGAATTATATCCATCTGATTGTGGCATCATTTACAAGCCTTTTACTGAACTTGTGTATAATACGTTTACTACCCAGATACTAATCTTGTGACATACAAGGCCGTTAATTTATTAGATTGCATAAGAAGAAAATACACTATTAGGTCTCGCCATATTTTGAACTTTTGATACAATTAGACTTGTGATGTCTAGACATAATTCTGTTCCATTAGATTTGTTATCTGGTCTTCGTCTTAGTGTAGGGTATATTGTCATCTCTCTCCTCCTGGGACCAGCTTTACATGTAATCTAGTCAAAATGAAATTCTTCAGCATGCATGAGCCCCTCTGTTTCCTCTGAGATAATAAAATATCTCTCTCTGTGCAATTGAAATTGTTAAATGACTGAGTTTACTATTAGCTAGGGCTCTTTGTTACAAGAAAACAGTTGTGGAACAATGACATTACTTCATCATTCTATAAGTACTTGTCATTTCATGTTGTGTTGTGGGTGATTCTTCAATATTGGCTTAAAAAGGGTGAAATGGCTATTTGGAAACTAAACTCACACCCAACTTGCAATTTTATCATGTAATTTCAGTTTGATGATGACATTACAAGTTGGGTGGTTGTTTCGCTATGTGGGGAACTTTATATACACATAAGCAAGTACCAATGTCAGTTTTCCATCCAATTTAAAAAAATTTAAACGCTTAAAACCTAATTGAAAGCTTAGTATTGGTTTAATGAGTCGACTGCAAGTTTTTCCATTTTGATGATGAAATTGCAAGTTGGGCTTCAATTTGGTGACCAAATAGCTATTTAACCTGGCTTAAAAATACAAAATAATACCAGGTCATATACCCAGAATTTAAATTGTAGCTTTGATTATTGCTTATTGTCTCTTTTACTTTTACCTGAATAAGCAGAACTTAATTGTTCAAAATTACTCTGCAAGTAAAATAAGAGGAGAAACAATAATATGACGTTCCACCCCCAATATAAAGGTTAAACTAAATACTCGTCTGTTTTGCAGAATGTTGACTTCCTTTGATTTGGATATCTATGTTGATTAACAAAAAGCTTGTTATTTATGGATGTTGGTCATTTGGATATGCCTTTTCTTTTCTTGACTTGGCTACTGCTTCCTTACACATATATTGTTGTATTTCTGATATCCAACAGGTTGCAGCTACAATCTCTATACTTTCAAGTGGCATTGCTGCCCTTATTCAACACGTTGCCTCAGAATATTATAAGCTCCATGCTTTGTTTAATTAAGAACAGGTAGTAAGAAAATTGGACAACTTTCAAAACTGTCCCAGATAGCGCTTTAATTATCATTTTTCATACTGTATATTTTTGCATTTCTTAGGCGGTACATTGCTACTTTAGCAAGCTACTGAAATTCAAACAAGCTGTATCTTATCATCATATACTTGAAGGTGATTGTCGGCCCTCCCAGTTATATGGCTACATATGTTACATCCAAAGTTGTTCTGTAACATATTTTTTTAATTGTTATTGTCGTCTAATTTTCTGTTGGTAATGGTCAATGTTTAAATTCAAATCTCTAAAGAGACTTGAAACAAATGACCTTGCACTGGATCACTAGAACAACAACTGAAGCAATGGAATTTCGAGAGGCCAACAGTGATAGCTCAACTCCTCGCCAAATTTCAAAGGTATAAAAAATGTAAATGCAAGAGTACAACCATGGATGTTTAATTAAAGCGAAAATTTACCATATTTTTATCATGGGTAGATTTTGTATTAGAGAAAAGAGGGCTTAGACTGATAACTGATTAGTATGTTCCCTGCTGTAGAATTGCAGGGAACATATGCATATGCCATACGAGTTCATGAATGAATTGCAACAAATTCTATAGAATGGTCGCTAGATAATGCGATGACATATGCATGCTAGTTTTTTAGGTAATAAAAAAAGGTGACAACGAAAATTGTGTGTAGAATTGACCCCGTGTAGTGGCCACACAATAATCGACATACTACCTAATGATGTCTCGTGGATTGCAATTTTCTTTGAAAAATGTAAGAAGATCGAGGAAGATTCGATGCCGTTTACAAGAGACAACTTTCGATTTCAAATGAAAATATTAAGAGCATATATAAATCGAGGAAGAGAAGCAAATTGCAGAAGGAATACTAACAAGTGAGACTAGAAATAAAAGTTAAAAACATATTCAGAGTACATGACCTAACATGGGATTTATCGGGGGTGTATATAATTATACTTTTAGATTTAAGAATCCAGCAAGAATTTAAAACATCTTCACAGTAGTACATGGGGCCAGTGGCTATTAGATTTTTCTATCAGTTTCTTAGCTAGTCTTATTTTTATTATCATAATGCATATGTTTTTTTGTTATTATTAATGATACTGAATTTTGAATCGAATATTTTTACGGAAACAATGTATTTACTTCTAGGAAAAAAATATAAAATGTTAATATATACACATTCACGTTGAACCTTATTTTACCAGCAAAATATAATATTATTAATTTTATATTGCATATGCAAATATGATCTACTATTACTCGATCTGTATCTATAGTGAAACGACTGGTGTATATATGGTTTATATAAATGTAATCTTTTTGGAGTGTATGCATGTAATTACCAAGAAGATGGATGCAAAAAGTAAACACACATAATAATATTTTGTTTTGAGAAAAAAATTTGTCCCATAATAATTGTTCATTTCTACTTTTAATGAAAAAAATTCAAATTTATCCTGTTTTTTTGTCATTTCCAATATAAAACTTACTCCCTCTGTTTGGTTTTATTTAATGTTTGATTGTTTGGCACACATATTTAAGAGTTTGTTAAATTTACTATTTTTAAAATTTTCTTTTTTTGAATAAGAATATTAAACTAAAACTTTTATTTACAAAAAAAATTAAAAATAATAATTCTAACTATGTAGTCAAATCTCTTAAAAGAGTGTGTTAAAAACTCAAACGCCAAATATTAACAAACAGAAGGAGTACTTTATTTAGTACTCCCTCCGTCCCAAAATAAGTGTCGTTTTAACCTTTTTTTACGTAATTTAAGACGTAATGAAGAGATACTTACATATATCATTTTTTGAATTTTCTTTTTTCTAATAAAATTTGAGTATTATATTTTTATTCAAAAAAAGAAAATTGGCAAAATAATGTGTCCAAGTAGGGGTTTTTTACATAAAAATAATAGGTGTAATATTGTTAAAAATAATGTGTCCAAGTAGGGTATTTTTACATTTGGTCCGGGCACGGAGACCAAGGATAATAGGTGTAATATTGTTAAAATAAATGAAGTAGTGGGTGTAATAGTGATTTTATTGTTAAATAAATGAAGTAGTGGGTGTAATAGTGTAAAGTGTTGAAAAAGTGGAGTGAAGTAGTGGATGTAATAATGTATTTTATTGTTAAAAGTTATTATTTTTAGTAATATAAAGAATTGGGTGGGACGTTCCAAAAAAGAAAGTGTAAAGAATTGGTTGGTACATAGGTAGTATTAGGTAATGGTCACTCAAGAAGTTTAGTATTACTGCCAAGTTGGTAGTCAAGAACTCAAGATACATTTAATGTGAATATGAACCTTGGACGTGAAGCAAAGTCTTTACATTGTTCCATGTATAAGAATAATAATTAAATAATGGCTGCAGGCGATTGATCCCATGCATTAATATTACGTTCTACTTGAAATGTACACGTAGAGGTGGCCAAACGAGCGGGCCGTGGCGAGCCGTGCCGGTTCGGTCACGTGCCGGTTTGGCCACCTCCTGACTCGTGTACGGCACGTAAAGCTGTCCGGACCATGTCGAGTCGAGCCGGTTCTCAAAAAAACTGACTCGTGTGCGGCTCGGCGGGTTAGGTGGGTTTATTTATTTATTTAATTTTAAAATTTTAATTTTATTTAAAATTTTAAAAGTATTAAAAAATTATACGAATATTTTTGAAATAAAAGAGGATGGTACCTCTATAAATTTTATTAATTAAAAAATATTTTACAAATAATTTGAGAGGATTCCTCTCTAAAAAACGGAACAAACCGCTTATACATATTAAACATATTTAAAAAAAATTTAGACCAAAATACACAATATTCTGTATATGAAAGATGAAAAAATAATTATTAAACCAAAATCGATATATAATTATATTTTGATATCTTACTATTAAGTAATATTAGGTGATATTTATTTTAATATAATTAAAATATATCTCTAAGATACATAAATCTTTTTTTTTTCTATATCAAATTTTATTATTTTTAAATACAAATACAAATGAGCACGGTTGGATAGCCCAAGTGGTTGAATGTTTATCCTCTGTCATCCCAGGTCCTGGGTTCGACCCTGGCTCACCCCGAGAATTTTTTTAGAACAGATACTCATTTGTAAGGCTATAAGCCAAATTAGTGAAAAAAAATACAAATACAAATAAATAAATGTGAAATTATATAAAAATATTCTCAAATATAATGTTTAATTAAATTAAAATTATTAATTAAAGGCTAAAATAAATATAAAATTAATTAAATAAAATATTAAACGTGCCGAGTTAGGCGAGCTGAGGCGGGTTAGGCGAGCCGGTCCGTGCCGGTTCCGGTTCACTCCAAACCAACTCGTGCACGGCTCGTTTTTTAAGCGGTTCGTGCCGGTTTTTGAACCGCCCCGGTTTTCAGGCGAGCCGGGGCGAGCTAAAGGGCGAGCCGGGGCGAGTCGGGGCGAGCCGACCCGCCCGTTTGGCCGGCTCTATGTACAGGTCTCGCTGCACATGGTACCTTGAGACTGACTTTAGGGCTCGATTTGTAGTTATATTCTGCTCCAACTTGAACTGTTTGATTATATAAAAAGTTTTATATGGATAACAAATGATCGAGTTCGGCTCGTATATGTACTGGACTCGAATTCAATTTTTTGTAGCAGGAACTTCGAGTATCACTCTAATTTCAACCAGACAAATTTATCATCAATCTGGCTGCTGGCTGCTGGCTGCAATATGCAAGGACCACACTAGCTAGCTAACAGCTATAATCTTGAAATGATTTTTTTTAATTTTAATTTGGTCCCTTTTGTTCTGAAATAATGGAATCGAGAAAGCTAAGATAGAAGCTAATAATCAATGGAAAGACTGAACTATATACACTCAATCACTAAGCTAATAAATAGTATATCTTATTGTCCAGGATATATATTAAAAATGTAGATTTATGTGCTGATAGTGAAGCCAATGATATAGTCCATAGCATGTGACGAATATGTAGTTGTATGGTCCTTGTCATATACTAGTTGACAATGTAGCATTGGTTCTTGGCTTTGCTGTTATTATTTCAGTTTTACAAGTGGAAATAACATGCACATAAGCCACTACCAGAGTTACCAAGTACATGTACCAATTGAATCCGGTGTTCATCAATCAGAACTTTTTTAGAAACATTTGCAAGAAAAAAAGTTTATGATTCGTATTCAGTACACAAATTAAATGAACATCCTCCTATTAGCAGTAGTAATTGGTTAAAAATTTCCTACGTATTAAATGACCATCATATCCTCCTATTAGCTGTTTATATACTACATATTTTAACTTGCATAGCATTTATTTTTTAAGGCTGCATAACATTGAGCATAACGTTTTTAAACGCTATGTAAGTCAATGTTATGCAAGTTCAATTCACTTATATAACGTTTTTTTAAGTGTTATCTAAAATGTTACTTACATAACGCTTTTAAAAGTGTTATGTAAGAGCAACTTCAATGGGGTTCCCCATTTTGAACCCCTAAAATAAAGTAAAATAATGTTTACTTAAAATATAGGTAACCAAAAACTTAGTTTACTCCAATGGTATTCCCTATATTGGTTCCCTATATTTTCAAAAGTACTATTTAATTAATTTTTTAAATTTTGAAATGCCAACGGTCATATTTAAACGGTTAAATTCCAACGGTCATATTTCAACGGCCATATTCCAACGACTATATTTCAATGGTTATATTCCAACGGCTATATTCCAACAGCTATATTTTAGTACATATATATAGATGATATTTCAATTAAAAGTCCCAACATACTATCTCAATATACTTAAATTCATTCCACAATATCAAACAATCTACGGATTATTCATGAGTTGATGAATGCAGAAGAAGAAAAAGCTGAAGCTATACTAGCAATGACTGATGTTGCTTATCAATATCATCAACACCATAGAGCAAATATGGTATCACGTCATGGCGGATCAATAATAAATCACCGCATGTTCAATCGGAATAGAGAAGAAGGTCATGCTAGACTTTATCATGATTATTTTTCTGATATTCCAACATACCCGGAGGAATCTTTTCGTAGAAGATTTCGGATGCGCCGATCATTATTTTTATGAATTCAAGAAGCGATTACAGTTCATGATAATTATTTTACTCAAAGAAATGATGTTGTGGGAGTTCGTGGATTATCTTCTTTACAAAAGATGACAGCTGCACTAAGGATGCTTGCATATGGAACGCCCGCTGATGCTATTGATGATTATGTAAGAATTGGCAAAAGCACGGCAATTGAGAGTCTGAAAAAATTTGTTAAAGTAATTGTCGAAATATTTGGTGAAGAATATTTGAGACGACCAACGAATGAAGATGTGGCTAAATTGTTGGCGGAAAACAAACGTCGCGGCTTTCCTGGAATGTTAGGCAGTATTGATTGTATGCACTGGAAGTGGAAGAATTGCCCATCTGCATGGCAAGGTATGTTTACTGGTCATATTCGTGAACCCACTATTATCTTGGAAGCAATAGCTTCAAAAGACCTTTGGATTTGGCATGCTTTTTTTGGATTACCTGGATCGTTAAATGACATTAATGTGTTAGACCGATCCAATCTATTTCAAGAATTAGCAGAAGGTCGTGGATCAAAAGTGAGATACACTATAAACGGCCACGAATATAATATGGGATATTATCTTGCTGATGGTATATATCCTTCTTAGCCTACGTTTGTTAAAACCATTTCATCCCCCCAAGGAAACAAAAATAAGAATTTTGTAGCTGCACAAGAAGCTACTAGAAAAGATGTTGAGCGGGCATTTGGAGTGTTGCAAGCTCGGTTTGCAATGATACGTGGACCATCACATTTTTGGGATGTCAACACAATGAAATATATTATGACGGCTTGTATAATTTTGCACAATATGATTGTTGAGGACGAACGAGAATTGCTGTTGGTGAGATTACGAAGCTGTATGAATAGTAATCGTGATAACTCAACACTAGAACATGACAAGTAAATAATACTACGCCTACACAGAAATCAGGAAGAAATGAAGACAATGCAGATACAGTGAATCAAGACATTAGAAGAAGTTTTGAAGTCTACTACAGGTCACTGAAAGAAGTTCATTAATATGTTCAAGCCTTAGTGAAGAATAATGTGTAAAGACTTTCAGGGTTTCAGAAGTGTTAAAGATTCAGTATAGAAGTGCCACAAGAAGATTTCAGTGTACCAGCATTGATTGAAGATAGACAGTGTTCGAAGCATAGGAATCTAGAAGAATTGAAGACATGGTAAAGACAAAGGATTAAGAAGACAGCTGCAGTTTTGGAGTTATACTCAGTGAAAGAAGTTCATTCATATGTTCAATCGTCAGTGAAGAACATATAATGAAGTATTCAAGATTTTAGTAATAATGAAGACGTTGTCGAAGTACCAGAAAAGATTCCAGTGAAAGCACTATGTTTATTGACAGTCAGTGTTCGAAGCAATGAAGTTGCTGCAAACTTAACAATGCAAGTAAAGCAATAATACGAAGACCTGGATCAAAGTTAGTCGTCTGTGAACTAGACCAGTTGCACTAGGCGTCAGCAGTCTGTGAAAGGAATCTGAGTATTAACTATAGAAGAATTGTTAAGTTGAAAAACGTACTTGGAAAGAACGTTTATTTATTAAGGTACGAAAAGTGATTTGTAGAGGCTACAGCCAAACAGCTAAACAGCTAAACAGTTCAAAGGTGCAGGGTGCAAAGTGTCACAACCTTGGTACAAAAAGTGAAAGTTTCTGAACTACAGTCGAAGAACGGAAATAGCTCAGGGTACAGGGTGTAATGTGGTAAGACTTTGGTACAAGAAATGGAAGTTGTGAAACTTCAATCAAGGAATGAGAAGGAGGTCAAAGTGCAGTGACCAAACTGCACTTTGACCATGTGAATAGTGAGGCGCAACAAACTTTCACGCGCAACAAACATTCACATATTTCTTAAGTCATTTGTGGCGCCTTTTGTGGCGCCTTTTGTAGCGCCTCCCCAGTACATCACCTGTGTTAGGCGCCACTTAATTTCAAGCTCAACTTAGAAGACATGTAAATGGCGCCACTTGATTTTACACAGGGAAGTCACTCTACTGGCGCAACAAAAATATTCAGGCGCAACAAAATATTTCTTGGACCCACTCAGCCCTCAGCCAATCAAATTCAAGCAGCCTACTTTATTGATTTAAAGTCTACACCAATTAAAAAGAAGAGTCATCTTCTTCAACACAAAAAATGTAGGGAGCTACTGCCATGGTCGGGGCAAGAAGGAATAATTTATACACACTCATACCTTGCTCCCAATCAGATATTAGGACCCGGTTCGTTAATGGAAAATGCTCAGGGCTCCTAGATATCACTCCCTACGGATTCAGTTTTTCCTTGTACTAATTTAGATATATTTATATAGGAACTGAGCCTAATATTTTTGTGTTAGTAGCAAAGAACTAATTTGTTCTTTGGAAGCCAGTTATATTTTTAACTGGGTGTAGCACCCCTCTGGGTTTATATATGAAAGATATATTCCCAGAAACTTGTCTCATTAAATTACTTGCTAATTTTCTTGAACCTAATTGATTTATCCGGACACACAGAAAATTAGTAGGCAGCTCACCTAAACACTACAAATGGCCAAACCCACTCTGAAGCAATAATTTATTTATTCGCAAATTCAGAAAAGAATTTAAATTATTGTGAGTATCGTATTCAACCCCCCCTTCTACGATACTTCGGGACCCAACAATTGCATCTTTCAAATGTCAACTATGATTTAGATGAATCTGTACCTCTCGCTTCCACTAGTCGTACTCGTACGAGGGATTTCAAAGAATTTCTACAGGTGCATCAACAAATTCGGGACAGACAGACTTATATTCAATTACAAAATGATCTTGTGGAACACCTTTGGGAGATTCATGGCATGGAAATGAAGTAGCTACATTTCTTTCTTTTCTTTTCTATTTTAGTTTGTCTTTTTCTTTTCTATTTTAGTTTGTCTTTTTCTTTCATGTATTTGTTGTGATTGACAATTAATAAAAAATTTGATTCAATACATACTTTTCATGATATTACACAATATTAAATCCAGAAATGAATCCAACAGACTTAACATAATATTACACAATAAGTAGTGTTCATGAAATTCTCTTATTTAAAATGTCAGCTTTGAGAGATTTGTAGTACTCAGCGAGTGGTGCCTCCATTGCACTAGTATCGATTTCCAAGACGGACATTTCGTACATCCGTCTATCTCGTTCCTCCCTTGCTCTATCTCGTTCCTCTCTTGCTTTCTCTCGTTCCTCCGCTGCCTTAAACCTTTCTTTCTCAAGTTCAATTATTTGCTGAATTTTTTCATGTCTCGCCTCAGACAACTTACTCATTGTATCTTTCACTTGATTTAAAGTTGTAATGAATTCAACATCTTTTGCATACTGTTCGGGTTTTTTTAAACGTTTTGCAGCTTTTTTACCCATTGGTCGTTCCATCAGTTCTTCAATTTCCTGGACAGGAGTGCTAATAAACTGACTTTGAGCACTTGCAGAAGATGCAGGGCTTTCAAGAGGAGATTTTCTGGTTTTCTTTTTCAAAGTTGAACTGAATTTTGGGCAGTTCCGCAATTTTGTCCAGCAATGTATTAACTGGAAGGTCTTCTTTTGGAGGGTTGAATACATTATCATTGCGTCTCGTACCTATTAATGGTGCAGAACAAAGAAAAGAAGCTTAGCTATATAGTAATGGCGCCACCAGTCATCCCCTAAACAAAGAAAATCAAGGTGCTTGATTTCTGATTGAGGTTTAATTTCAAGTAGTACATATTGTTTTACACTAGAAGAATACAATCCTCTGCTGCAAACTATTCTTTTTTTTATATAAAATCATGCTAGAGCATCTGTCACGCATTTAAGCATTTCTCAGTGAAATTATTTGTCTTAAAAAACAACAACAAATAATGGAGCACCGGAGCAAGAAAGATTCAAATTGGTAGAATTCTATATATGTATATACAGCGGTTAAAAGAAAAAAGAAAAAAGAAAGAGATCATATTTCAAAATCCCAATGCAAATTGCTAGTTTATCCCACTCTTGTTCTCTATCTGTTTTCTAGTGCTCGTGGAGCCATTTTTGAAACACAAGTGTGAACTTAACACAGATGAATCTTTTAACTCTGTTAAAACTCATTTGTTTATTTAGTTTCATGGTTTGGTCTTGTTCTTCCTCAGCTCCCATTGACCCAACTCGTTTATCACCTCCATGGCCACTCACTAATGACCCTGTTCTTCCTACTCAAACTCAGCCTTTTCCTTCGGATGCCAAGCCTCACTCTCCAGGTATACTTACATAATGCCACCCTTTTTTTTTACTTACATAATGACACGAGGAATGACAAACACATGCATTAACAATCAGCGACTAAGTGAAGACTCTGTACAGCTACAGACTTCCAAGATGACTAATAATGGATGTCTGTTTGTGGCATCAGATTTTAGTTTTGATTAATTAGAGGCCTATCCATCCTTCTGGATATGCCAAAGTCTTGTCCTTGCTAACAAGTTGGTCATTCTGTAGATCAGATTTCTTGACCATTTTTAATCAATAGTACATATTACCTAACTAATATTGTCAACTTTCATATATTAAAGGATAGGTTAATCTATCACTACCATCACTAGTTAATAATCGTGTTATCTGATTTTTTATTTGTTATTATATAATAAACCAACAAATGAAAGAGTTACCTACCAATGTAATTCCAGTTACAAAACTACCAATGTAATTCCAGTTAAAAAACTTTAACAAAACAAACACAAAACAACGATAACACAAGGTTGGTTGTACACTGCAATTAAAAAAATATGAGAATTTATAACGTACCTTGTCTTGTTCGCTAAGTTCGCTTTGATTTAATTCTTGAACTTTATTGTAATACCCGATAAATTTGGACACCGAATAATTTATAATGGACCACCGATGAGACAATGAATTAGCTGTCCGGTCACTAGAAAATGTTTTGTTCTGATCGTAAAAGGCTGCAATTCTTTCCCAATATGTTTGATTACTTCCTTGTATTGGATCCATGCTTATGTTTCACCAAGCAGAAACAAGTAAAATATCCTCCTCGGTAGAAAAATTAGTAGCTCTACCCTTTTTTTGTTGAGTACATTCTTGCGTACTAAATGTAGGTATTTGGGAGGGGATTTGAGTTGAATCAATATCCTCAACTTCGTAAATGTTTCCATTCAACAAAGATGTAAAGTATGACATCGTTCACCTATATGTAAAATCAAATTAATTGGATTTATGCTTGTAAAAATGGAAAGAACTTAGATGCACTCATTATAGTATATATAATGCACCTGGTAAGTTCCTAATTCATGTAATCAAATCATTAACTAAGAAGATCAAGTATATCAAATAAATTGAACAGAACAGAGATGAGATAAACATGTAAAATGGGGCTTCTATGCATACTTAATCAAGATTAATTACTTTATAAGTTCATACATAAATATAAGAGTATATTTTAATTTTTGTTAAAAAATGACATGCATAAATTAGGGTTCATACCTTATTAAGCAGACAAGTCTTGAATAGTCTCGAATTGATGTAGAGGACTGATGAAGAAGAAGACTAGATGTGATTTTAGGCGGGAGAGGTAATAGAGCGGGAGATGGAAGCGAGAGTTGAGCTGGAGAATATAGGTGAGTGAATTTTGGTTCCTAAAACAAGGGGATGAGTTTTCTCTCCCCTATATTTTTTTGGGGATGAAGAGTTGCGTTGGAGGCCCAATTTTTGCTCTCAACGCCTATAGTTATCCACCTGTGCTGAATATAGGTAAGGAATATAGCCCATTGGAGTTGCTCTAAGTAAGTGGTATCCAAGTACACCATTATTTAAATAGCACTTCTATAAATGTTATGGAACTCTTTTGAAAAATGTTATATAAGCCAAATGGTTTACTTCCATAACTATTATTATTCAAACACTAATAAATTGCAAATATCATCAACTTCTACAAAACTTAAACTGCTAGATCACTACATAGAAGTCAAATATTCCCACTATAACATAATAACAAAACTCATTATAAACTCTACAAAGCCTGGCTGGAGATTCCTCTGCTACAGCTTCAAAAGTTTCACCAGGCACCAGCTTGAGTGACAACTGCACCAGCTGCACTCTGCTTCTGGAACTGTTCAGCGAGCTTCCTCAATTTATCCTCGTTATCTGGTGGTAAAATAAATAATACATACATATTAAACTTAAAATGTATATGTAATTTTCCAGGAAAATAAACACAGCTGGAGACCAGGTGAACACAGTATCAAATAGCAACACATACCCAATTGGTTAATAATTCCTGCAAGTATATCTTGTAATTCTGAAAATAAAAAATTAAGTTATTAATATGAGTATCCGGAAAGTGAAGCTGGAAAATGTTTAAGAGAACATATCTGATGAACCAGTACTAGATAATCGTTCATTAGTCATACAGATCTTCATTATAAGATAACCAAACTAACTTTTATGAGTAAATTCATGCATAGACGATGATATAAGTTGGACATACAAAGACAACAATTTGAGATAACAGAATTATACTTTTAGTTTGTGGAGAACATTAACCCCCAACTGTTTGCAGCAATGGAAGCTTGAACTGAAATAAAATATAAAAAAATTATTAACTAGGTGGCACAGAAGAAAAACTAAACACACCAAAATACATGGCACTTACATAGTCAAAAACCTTTGGATTCACAAACTGGATAACTACATCATCCATGGAGATATTCACTTCCTCAATTGCAGGAATTGCATTCACTCCTATTCTCTTTAATGTGCTTTGGCATCTTTTATCATCAGGGGTGATGGTCTTGTGAACTGCCTTCTTCTTTCTGTGTTCGGAATCTGATAAATTTCAGTACACCTCAGGCATCAATGTAATAAAGATATGCTTATCGAATCAGTTAATTACAAAATGTGTAATATAGTGCAAGTGCATCCTAGAGGTTATTTAATATGCCAGAATATCCAACCCAAATTCATACAAGATTCTTGTTGCTAGATTAAAGTCTTCAGTTGCAGAAAGAAGAACCTCATAATGCTACCTTTTACACGAACTGCACTAGCCAT
Organism: Oenanthe sinensis; assembly: GCA_028671895.1. Taxonomy (NCBI): domain Eukaryota; kingdom Viridiplantae; phylum Streptophyta; class Magnoliopsida; order Apiales; family Apiaceae; genus Oenanthe; species Oenanthe sinensis. The sequence continues at coordinate 6,468,400 of JAPMAC010000198.1, forward strand.
TTTCATTTAGCTTTTCCCTGTTCATCTGCATGGAAAGCGAATTGGAAAAAATAAAAATCTTTTCTATCTAGGAAAAGAAGACCTGTCAACATAACTAACAACAGTCACAAAGCTTCAGATTTTTACCGTCTTTGTTTGTTTGGTTGTTTATTCGTCAGCAAGAAAACTTTCTGCTAATTTTATTTTCTGCTGGTAATAACGACTACATTGTATACCTTTCCCAAGCTAATTACCCTCCAAATGGTATTGACTTTGGGAGGCCAACAGGAATATACACTAATTACACACTAATTACAGGAACTATAGTTGATTAAAGGGTTCAACACACAAAACCCTCTGTATTAAATAATTTCCCCAAACACACAGAATTAGTTTACTAAGTAAGAAAGTTATTATCCGGCAATGACAATAATCTGGCAGCAACATAAGTACATAGGCACTAGGCTCAAAATATCATAATTGTATGTGTATTCACTTGCCCCACGCACAAAATTGAATTTTATACACACAGAAAACTAATTTGTTTTGCACTTACCAGATTCCTGTTGGCAGCAATCAAGCGGAAAACTAATTTTATACACACAGAAAACTAATTTAATTTTTGCTTTTAAATATTGAATAAATAATTCAATTGGAGCAACTCTCTTATTTTATTCAAATAATAATAATAAATAATAACTCTCAATAATAAATATTTTTAAATAATTAATTATGTACAATTGTTTATTAATAAGTAATTGACGAATTGTGGTTTTAAAATATTTTAATTGATGTTTAAAATATTTAATTTGAGATAATACTTGTACTTTATTCAAATATTTATAATAAATATTAATTATAATATATATTAATATTTAAAAGAATTATAATTTAAAAATTTATTAAATCTATCATAATCTTATATTATGAATTACTGTGAAATATATATATCTCAGCCACATGAAATGGATTGGAAAATTTTTGGATGATACTCGATACCAAGATTAGCTCTAAGCCCGAAAAATTATCTAATACGAGGGAGACTGCTCCGTACGCAAGCGATTATTTAATGTAACATTTTTTTATATAAGTGTTATAATAGTTTTTTGAATTAAAAATAAAAATTTTACTTAAAATACTTTCATTTATTTAACACTTTATAAAATATTATATAACTAAATAATTTAACATAAAAAATAAAAAATATTACTTAAAATACGTTCACTTATATAGCACTTTATAAACACTATGTAAGTAAATAATTTAAAATAAAAATTAAAAAATATTATTTAAAATACGTTAACTTGTATAGCACTTTATAAAACACTATGTAAGTAAATAATCTAAAATAAAAAATATTACTTAAAATACGTTCACTTATATAGCACTTCATAAAATGCTATGTAAATAGATATTTTAAAATTAAAAAATAAAAAATATTAATTAAAATACATTAGTTTGTATAGCATTTCGTTAAGGGCTCGTTCGGCTCGGCTCATTAAGAACTCGAGTTCGAGCTCGAACACAAAAATGTATTCGTTAAGAAAACGAGCTTGAGGCGAGTTTTTAGTATGTTCGGCTCAACTCGGCTCGTTAACATTAGAAAAAATAGAATATATACTGAATATTTTTATAATATTCCTAGCATTTTAAGTTTAAAATTATAATTTAAATATTTAATATGTGAATCATTTAGGATAATAAAATAAAATTTAATATTGAGTTAATCGATAATTAGTTGAGTCAAGTGGGTTTGAACATTTTTTTCCATGTAAAACTTAACTGTTCGTTAAGGGCTCGGCTCGGCTCTGATCGATAATAGCTCGAGTGTGTTTCAATTTGTCAACAAACTCGAGCTCGAACACATTTTTTGTACGATAAGGAAGTTCGACTCGGCTTGATTCATCAAAAAAAATTAAACTCGACTCATTTAAGACAAAACTCGATTCTGTTCGTAAAAGCTACCTAATGTTTTGAAAAAAAAGGGCGGGGGTCCTTAAGAAAGTCCCCGAGAGGGTTTTCATTCATTTATTTCTAGCGGGGTTGGCTTAAAACATTTATGTCATACAATGATACTTTTAAATTTTGTCCAACTACCATTTTTCTTTTATGATTAAAATTCTTAATGCATTTTGATTAGTCAGAGCCCAACAATCAATTAAATTCTATTTAATGAAAAAGACTTGTGTACTATAGTTTAGGTTGAAATAAATGATTATATAAATACTCTCAGCTCTGAAATCTTCTTCGTGACTATATAAACGAAATTTGAGATTTCCGATAAGTAGCTTATAAATTATAAGAATATTTAAATGAATTAATTTTTTGTGGGAATAATTTCAGTCTAATACAGTAATTCCTACATTATTGTCTCATTATTATATAAATTTTGAAATTTTCTATTTTCTAAATACTGTACTTCCATAAATATTTATTTTGTAAGAATTGAGTAATTTAAAGTAGAGGTGTATAAAAAATCCGCTCAATCGAATCGATCGCTCAAACCGCCTGCAAACGAATCATTTTTTGTAGATAATCACAAAACGCGAATGATTACGGATTTAATTTTTTATGACCGCTTGTTTGCGGTTCGGTTGTGATTTTAAATTTTGAAAAATCGCAAAAATCAAACCGCAAAACATATATATACTTAAATCTAAAATTAATATAATAAATATATTTATAGAGATCTATAAATTAATAAATTATATATACATTTACATATATTTTAATTATTTAAAATATAAAATTTACTTCAAAATAAGGTTATCTTTAATCGCAGTCAGCATAAGCGCCAAATTCCAATAAGCATCATTTCCAAATACTGTATTACATCATAATATTGTAGTATTATGTCCCCACATGGACCGCTTTTGAAATGTTACATCACAAATTAACAATAATTGTTCACATGGCATGTGCATAACTTGAGAGAAAGCTGGGAGTACTTTACATCACAAATTAACAATAATTGTTCACATGGCATGTGCATAAATTGAGAGAAAGCTGGGAGTACTTTATTTATAATATAAGTATGTCTATTAATTAAAATATAATATTTATATAATAAATTAATTCATAATCTACAAGTACAAATACTGTTTTAAAATTTTTATTTTTAAATATTTGCTAAATTTTAATTACATTGCAGTGTACTACATGTATTGTTAAATTCTTTAAATATTTATAATTTATAAGTTTAAAAAATTATATTGGATACATTCTTATATTTATAAAGGCTCTCTTTATTGGGAGATCTACTTTACAAGTAGAGAGAGTATGAGAAAGTATTTCAGCTGAATTATCAACGTGTGCATAGGTGACATTCATATGTCACACTTGTCAGAGGGTATCTAAAATCAGTACATTCCAAGTTTCTTCCGCTTAGCAAAAAATTATAAATAATCATATTCAATCTTTTATATTTATCGAACCAATAAACATTTTATGTATAATTTTACCGTATTATTATTATAAATAATAACATTGGAGTGAATTATCACAATAATTGTTCACATTGCATGTTATTTATCCAATTCGGGTAGATTATCCAATTTTTCTTTAACAGTGATCCAATTCTGATTTAAATTATTGATCCAAATTTAGATCAACACTATTCACTATTCAATCTTTTTTCATATTAAAATAATGATTTTATTATTTATGTGTATTTAGTTTAGTAGATTAAAATTGATTTATAATATTTTAATTATTTGATTAATAGTAATGTTACCCAGTAAATAAACTATTATAGAAGCTAGTTGAATATAATAGTACCAAACCCTCGACTTTAGAACACAAGTATGTAAAAGATGAAATGTTTGTATTAACTTTAACAAACTTAATACAAAACTCTCTTAAGAAACCAGATGTTCTTAAGAGCTGCTAGGTTATGAGAATATTGTAAACATGAACGATACATCAATGTAAACCTAATCATGTGTTTATATAGTACACATCTACCTATTTAATTACAGCAAAGATGACGATTAATAAAAATAGATATACGATTTCCATCATTATCTTCCTAAAAGATAGCTTCAAATGAGGTAATTGTATTACACACAATCACTTCCTTTTCTCTCTTCAATCATCTCCTGATTTATCAATTTCTAACAGTCAAACACTGATAGACTAAACTCTATCTATCACTTCTAGTCTCTGATGACCACAGCTAAACTCTGATCAGCTTCAGTAAACTCTGATTCTGCATTTTCCGATCTCATAAGTTCTTCATATCTAACAATATCCCCCAATTTATGCTTTATGCAGTAAAACATAAATTTGAACTTATGATGCCAGAAACTTCTAAGACAAATGTATCAGAGTTCATCCAGACTACCTTCTCATACTCTTCTGTAAGAAAAAACTTTAGCTAGAAATTAATCAAGTAATTTCTTCTCAGTTGCATTCAACAATTCCACTATTTTGGACTTTAATTCCTTCATCTAATTAGTAGAGTCATCAATCTGAGTTACTGTAGCTCTTAGATTGTATATTGATGCTCTCTCCATTCTGTTATCTAAATCTATGCAACATGCTCTCTGTCCACCAGATTTAACATTAAGGTTGGAACATTAAGCATCATCTAAACTTTTACATCTCCCTTTATCATATCCCTTTTGGTGTCATCCTCAAGCATATACTTTGGCTTCTATACATCAGAGTCTATCAACATCATTTTCTTATTTTTCCTTTTTCCAGCAATTGCTCCTTCTAGAGTCTTCACCCACTTAGGTGTGATCTCATTCTCATCATTTAACAGATAAAGAACATACTCAAGTTCTTTTGATGATTTATGAGTCAAATCTTCTTCAACTAATTTCATTACTCTTTCATATTCTAGAAACTACAAAAGCTTTTCTTTTGGAACATCACCATCAAAAGTGTCTTTTACAAGATGAACAACAATCAGCTTGTCCAAATGATCTTGTGATAGCTCCTCTTCAGGTTTGTTTTTCAAAGAATAAGGATCTCTGAAAGAATTTACTTCTCCTCTATAGACTTTGGCTTTTGGATCACCAATACCTCCCTTGTTCTTACCAAGTCTGACATTGAGAGTTAGAGTTTCAGATTTTGTCCACAAGAGATCATGATTCTTTCTTCTACACAGAGTTTGTTGTTCCTCCTCCTCATCTTCAAAACTAGTCCCTCTTGGAAGAAATGCAGTTCCCTGCATAATAAGTGGATTTTTTGGTTTTGATGAAGTTTTCTGTTTAACAGTCTGAGATGATTGAGATGATTGAGATGATTGAGATGATTGAGTCGTTACAATATCTGCACTCATCCCTCTATTAGACCTTGTAACAGGCTTGGATGTTTGTTAAGGTTTGACAGGTGCAGAAGAAACATGTTTTATAGTCTTTTTCTGAATTGGAGTTTTCTTTGAACCTTTTCTTCCTTCCTTCTTTGACTAGCTTTGAGCATTGTCAGTACCAACAATCATCTTCTTCATTTCCTGTTCTGCAGTAGCTAGATCAATACCTGGATTTTCTTCTTCATGTAGTTTCAATGCCAGTTCTGTATCATTGTCAGTCTCTTCTGGATTTTCTTTTTCAGCCAACTGTCTTGCAAACTCTTTACCTTTATTGAATTGCTCCAATTGAGCAACATGATCTATATCAGTCAGAGTTTGCTGATTTTTTTGAACTTTTCCAGATCCTGAGGGAATCAGAATTTGATCAGTCAGAGTTTGAATTTGTATTCTCTTTTCATCCTTATGACTCCATTGGCTTTTATCAGCTAAATCACTATCATCACCATCACCTTCTGATTTATCAGAGTTTAAAATATCATCCACTTTGCATTTATCTATAACTACTTTCTCCCCATTTTTGACATCAAAAGAAATTGTCAGTATGCCTGCAAGGGTATGCAACATAGTTTGCAGAGAAGTCATAACAATGGCAATTTTATCAACTTTAGATTCCAAGGCTTCTTTCTTATTGGAGACAACCTGAATCTTTTTCTCCATGACTTGTTGATATTTCTGAACAGCACCTTGAACAGAAGCACTATGTTTGTCAACATTGTTGGATTAGAAACTTCACTATGAAGACCTTTAGTCAACAAAATAGTAGCTTTTAAGACAATCTTCATTTCATCAGAGTTTAGCTCGGAATCAACTTTGTTAATCAAGTCATGAACATGATGCCAAAAACATCCCCATGAGAGAATTTCCAAGACATATCCCATATGATTTGTCATTGAGAGCTAAGAATTGCTTCAGTTGAAGTCTCCCCATATCACTGTTTCTGAAAAAACATTCCTGAGTAAGAGCAAGTTCAATTTTAGCCTTTAGTTGATCAACCACACAATATTTCAGATAGTCTCTTTAATCTATCAAGTGCATCTGATCATTTTTAGGCCAATATTTGCAGCTATATCTCTGAAGTAAGGAAAAGAGAGATTAGTGACCACTTCATCCTAAAAATAGGACTAGAATCCCCAGAGTTTGCATCTTCTTCATCTGCAACTTCATCAACACCAGGCACTGCAGAGTGAATATTTTGTAGAACATGATGAACAACAAAGCCTATTTTTATAATACTCTGAGTACCTGCATTAGGAACAGAACAACCTAAGACACTCTTTTCTTTTAAAGTAATCTCATTCTTTCTCCCATCACACATCTCATGACTTTTAAGAGTCAGAGTTTTCTCACTAGAAGTAACTAACTTCTTTCTCATATCTAACTCTCATTTTGCCAGAACTAGTGTCTGCCTCTCTATATTAATTTTGTTTTCCACACATTTTACCCCAGTCTCACAAGAAAGGCTCAAATCACTGTGACTTACAGAAATAAGAGGTGGTTGAGAAGATAGGTATGTGGTTACATGAATAAGAGGTACCTTTTTACGACTATCTATAGTCATCCCAACAGTAAAAGAGGGAAATATAAAGTCTGAACTTATACTATCAGAGTATGCAAATTCTGAAGAAAAGTCAAAGTTTATACCTTGTGATTTTGTAGAGTCTGATGGAGTGTCCATTGGTTTTGTAGATAATGGTTGAACCAGAATAGCACCAAGGATTGCCAAAGGATGAACATCAGAGTTTAATTTCTCAGCATTTGCAACATGTGATTCAGAGTCTAACTACACTTTCTTGTGTTGGTCTTCAATCACAGATTGAGTGATTGGTTCTTATGGGACCAGAGTCTATACATTAGCTGCTTCACCACTTTGAGGTAAAGGTTCTTGTGTGTTAGACTCTGCCAGAGTCTGGCCTTCAGCATCAGCAATAACAGGATCTTCAATCAGAGTGTGAGTGCCTGCATCCAAACTTTGATTGGATGGTTCTTGTGTGGCTGGGGCCTTAACAACTTCTTCAACCCTTTGAGTTGAAGGTTCTTGTGGGTTGTACCCCTGATCCAAATTGGATTCATCTACTGGTACAATGGCTTTTGTTGAACTTTGATCAATAGGTTCTTGTGTGTCTGGCCTGTCAGAGGCTGCTACTTCACATTGAGAAGTAGGTTCTTGTGTGTCTAAGCCAAAGGAAACCATCTTCTTTTTCCTTCTTGAGAAAATTTTGGTAGTTTCAGAGTTTGGAGACTGTGGAGATTGTTGAGCAGCCATTTCTTTCTTTACTTTTTCAGCTAATTCTCTCACTTTCTCATAGGAGATTTCCTTGATTATAGGCTAAGGAATCTTGATAGGAGAATCAGAGATTATTACAGGAACAAGAGAAAATGCTGGATCAGCTTGAATACTAGGATTTTCATCATCATTTTTATCCCAACATTTCTCATTAACAATTTCACTATCAGTCCATGTTCCCTTTTTATCTTTACTTGGTACCTCATTTGAAGTATCCTCCAAGGTGATTACAGGACTGGTAAAAGGATTAAGATGATGCGATTTACCATCTATTTCAGCCAATTAATCATTTTCTTCTCGATTAGCATTTTCATCATCACCATCTACCTCAATTCTACCGATGTTACTATTTATGTGGTCAGACAATGCAGAATTGTTAGACTTTATAACATCATCAGAGTGTAGTGGATCAAAGTTTAGAGCTTCAGTTGAAAAGAAATATTGTGAGATTTTGCCTTTAACAAGTCTCATCTTCTTCTTAACATGCTCTGATATTGGATTGACATGGAATGGCTTCATGAATGAAGCAAGAGCAACATTTGAGGCAAGTTTGACAGATTTCTTGATAGTAAATACCATGACTTCAGCACTGTCATTAGAGTCTGTTTGCTCATCAATTAATTTCCTTTTTCTGGGAGGAGATTGTGACACTGATTTGCCCTTCCTTTTGAGGCATGAGCCCTGTGCCTGAGAGGTGTATTTTGTAACTGAAGTCTCTTGAGAGATAACAGAGGTTGACAGAGTTTGTGTATTAGTGTTTGGAGGGTGACTTGGGCTAGAACTAGAATGGGTTAAACTCTGATTCTCAGTCATAGAAAGAAAATCCACTCCATATATGGCAGGCATTCTCTGATTCAGAAGAAGCCTGACCTATACAGGATAAAACAATTGAGGCAATATGCCCTCATTTTCTTTATTGACATCTTTCCTTGTCAAGTCAGAAAATAATCTCTTATTCATTTTAAAAACAGGCAAAGCCTGATCATCCTTAAAACCAACATTAGGCAACATATAACTAAAAATTAATTTAAAAAACCTAGCATAATAAATAGTAGGTCTATCTTCTTTAGCTTTAATTTTAGTTGCAATCAGCCTAATCAATGCACAAGGAAAATTAAAAGAGAGATTGTGGGTCAGAAAATACCCAATTTGCTGAGAAATTTGGGGGATGGCATCAAAGTTGGTGCATTTGGCAGTGAACACCCTAGTGATGCAGTCAAAGAAGAAGCTCTATTCTTTACGGAGATGGGGCCTGGTTAGACTGCCTAGTTTAGATCGTTTACCCACGTTGCCAATATCTTTGAAGAAAGCCCTGATGATGAAATCATCAACTAGATCATCATATCTAGCCACTGCAGGAAGGTGTAAAGCCTGATGCACCACCTCAGGAGTTATAGAATGACGCCCATTGCAGTTGAATGTGATGATAGGCTCCTCATCATCACCAGCATCATTGAATGTTTCAGTAGACCAAATCTTGGTCAGTGTTTGAGCAGAAATCTCTTTGGGTTCTTGAAGAGCATACCCAATACTGCTTTGATTGAGAAAATCTTGAACTATATGAAATGCCTCAGGTGCTTCTGATTTATTCAAGAGAGCAGTGTAGTTAGTGGTTGAAAACATAAAATTCTCAAAGATTATTCCCTTTTTGGGACCCATTAATACATATTAATGAAGCTTTAGATATTAGGGTTTTGTACGATGAGATAATGAAAAAATGAAGAAGAAGATGAGAATAGTAATTCAAAGTAAGAATACGAATGAATTAACACTTCCCTCTCAATTATTCTTTTAACTCTTAGTGGGACACGTGGCAACGTCTAACGGGATGAGTAATGAGTAGTGCAATTCTCAAAATACAGTATATATGTGTGTATCTGTGTATAAAAATAAAACGTTTTTTGTGACAAACACGCGCAGTCAGTGTTACTCCAATTAGTGATTAACAAATATGACGTCACAAAATTAAATATGATGTCATAAATAAAATAATTAAGAATAATTGTTTATTTGAAAAATAAATAACAATAATAAAGAGTTTGACTTGTTGAATGAGATCAGAGATTATACTCTCCATAGATCAGAGTTTACTTCATTCTCTAACAGAGTTTACCACATACTCTAACAGAATTTACCATAAATACTGATGGTTAAGGACATCAGAGTTTGCAGAACCTAAGTCACTTCCAAGAGTTTAATCACTGATGAATATCTGCTACATGTTGTTTGGTGTTGAGCCACTTATCACCATTCCCAGTTCAGAAACCAATCTTGTAAAATTTACTTCACACAGAGGATTTGTGAATATGTCTGCTAATTGTTGATCTGTTGGAATAAAATGCATTTCAATTGTCCCTTCCATGACCTGTTCCCTTATGAAATGATATCTGACGCTGATATGTTTTGTCAGAGAATGTTGAACTGGATTTCTTGTCATTGCAATAGCACTTTGATTATCACAATAAATAGGAATTTTTGTGAAGTTCAACCCATAGTCTAACAGCTGATTTCTCATCCATAAGATCTGAGCACCACAGCTTCCTGCTGCTATATATTCTGTCTCTTATGTAAATGTTGAGAGTGATTTCTGCTTCTTGCTAAACTATGAGACAATTCTTTCACTTAGATTTTGAAAACTTTCACTTGTACTTTTCCTGTCTATTTTGCATCCTACAAAATCAGCATATGAATAGCCTATAAGTTTAAAGTTAGACTCTCTAGGATATCATAATCCAAGATTGATGGTTCCTTTAAGATATCTAAAAATTTTCTTAACAGCAATCAAATGTGGTTCCCTTGGATTTGACTGAAATCTAGCACATAGACAAGTTACAAACATAATATCTGGTCTACTGGCAGTTATGTATAGAAGTGATCCAATCATACCTCTATATGTTGTCATATCTACAGGCTCACCAGTAGCTTGATCCAGCTTGGTTGCAGTACCATAGGAGTTGTAGCAGATGCAGAGTCTTGCATTTAAAACTTTGTGACTTATGAAAATGCCTTCATCAGTCTGTTTCACTTGCAATCCCAAGAAATAACTAATCTCTCCCATCATACTCATTTGATACCTGGACTGCATTAGCTTTGAAAATCTTTCATAGAGTTTCTCATTAGTAGATCTAAATATAATATCATCAACATATATTTGAACCAGTAATAAGTCCTTACCTTTATTTCTATAAAACAAGGTTTTATCAATGGTACCTCTTGTGAAACCACTTTCAAGTAGAAATTGAGCCAGTGTTTCATACCAGGCTCTTGGAGCTTGTTTGAGTCCATACAAAGCTTTATCCAACCTGTAGAAACGATTTGGATATTTGGGATTCACAAATTCAGAAGGTTGTTCAACATATACCTCCTCCTCAAGCTCACCATTTAGAAATGCACTTTTAACATCCATCTGGTATAGTTTGAACTTCTTGTGTACAACATAAATAAGAAAGATTCTAATTCCTTCAAGTCTAGTCACAGGTGCAAAGGTTTCATCATAGTCAATACCTTCTTGTTGAGAATAGCCTTTGACAACTAGTCTTGCTTTTTTCCTTGTTATGATTCCATCAAAGTCTATCTTGTTCCTGAACACCCATTTTGTGCCAATAATGGATCTATTCTTTGGTCTTGGAACAAGAGTACAAACCTCATTTCTTTCAAACTCATTCAATTCTTTCTGCATTGCAGTAACCCAGTCTACATCCTTTAGAGAATCTTTAACTTTCTTTGGTTCTTTTTGAGAAAGAAAACTATGATAGAGACATTCATTCTGAATAGCTTTCCTTGTTTAGACTCCACTGTCTAGATCACCATTTATCAAGTCAGGTGTATGATCTTTGGTCCATTTCCTTGGATGAGGAAGATTTCTTCAGATAGATGCTTCATCATGATCTGTGCCATCGTAGTATGATTCCTCAATGAATGCTGATGCTCCCCCTGAAATTGTGCTAACCCCAGAGTTTGATTGATTAGAGTTTGACCCTTCAGAGTTTGTCTCTGTCAAGGATTGGTTAGAATCTGATATTTCAATGATTGATGTTGCTTCTGTATTTTCAGTAGAAGATTGATGTTGCTCCCCCTCAACATGTGTAGAATCTTCTATTTCTATGTCATTTTCATCAGAGTTTAGAGAGTCAAAGTTTGGATCACCAGAGTCTGTGTCTTGTTGACCTTTGAGCAATTCATTTTCAAAACTCAGAGATTCTTGAGCTTTTTCATCATGCAACCCTGTTATATTTGTTTCATCAAAAGAGACATGTATAGATTTCATGACTACCTTGGTTCTCAGGTTAAACACTTTGAATGCATTTGATGAAGTTTTGGAGGTTGTGGAATAACCAACAAAAATGCCTTCATCTGCTTTTAGTTCAAACTTTTTCAACTACCCAGGATGTGTTTTAAGAATAAAACACTTACTTTCAAATATGTGAAAGTATTTCACATATGGTTTCCTTCCCTTCATCATTTCATAGGGAGTCATTCCATGCTTGTTTATTAAGGTACAGTTCTGAGTTATGCATGCAGTGTTTACAGCTTTTGGCCAAAAATAGGTAGAAAGTTTTGCTCCTTCCAGCATAGTCCTTGCAGCTTCAATTAGTGTTCTGTTCTTTCTCTCAACTATACCATTTTGTTGGGGTGTACCAGGTGTTGAGAATTGTTGAGTAATTCCTTTTGTTGAACATAATTCCTCCATTGCAGAGTTCTTAAACTCTGTTCCATTGTCACTCCTTAGAATCTTTATCTTGAGTGGTGATCCATTTTCAATTATAGTGATATGATCAAAAATGACCTCAGTTGTTTCATCCTTTTTATGTAAGAAGTACACCCATGTAACTCTTGTGTAGTCATCCACTATCACTTGAGTATATTTCTTCTTTCCAATAGACATTATGTTGACAGGGCCAAACAGATCAAGATGCAATAGTTGAAAAGGTTCTTCAATGGAATTTTCAGTCTTACTCTTGAAAGATGTCTTCTTTTGTTTTGCCTTTTGACAAGAATCACAAAGTCCATCAGGATGAAATTGAACTTTTGGAAGACCTCTCATAAGATCCTTCTTGACCAACTCATTTATATTTCCAAAGTTCAAGTGACACAGCTTTTCGTGCTAATTCCATCTTTCCAAAGATGATGTTTTTCCAAGTAAGCAAGTTAAGGGACCATCAGAGTTTACCTCCAGGCTAGCTTCAAATAGATTGTTATGTCTGTGACCAATGAGAACCACTTTGCCAGCCTTTTTACTTTTTACTTCATAATGTGTTTCATGAAACTCTACAGAATAACCTATGTCTGTCATTTGACTCACACTCAACAGATTATGCTTGAGTCCTTCAACCAGAGCTATATTTTCAATGATCACATTTCCAATCACAATATTCCCATATCCGAGTGCTCTTCCTATGTTGTCATCACCATAAGATACTGTTGGGCCAGCTTTCTCCTTAAACTCTAAAAGCAGGGATTTGTTTCCAGTCATGTGTGCAGAACATCCACTATCAATTACTAGGATATTTTTCCTGTTTCCCTACATTCATATATGCAACTTAATTAGAGGCTTTGAGGACCCAAATAAGTTTGGATCGTTTCTTTTTAAAATTGTTAACTTTTGCAGTAGAAGTAACTTTATCAGAATTTATGTTAACATAGTTTGCATTTTCAGAGTTTGTTCTTCTTCTATCAGCTTTTACAACATACTTTTGTTTAACAAAATAATTAGAAGAAATAAGAGTTTTATTCAAATGACGCAAAAGTTCATAGTAATTGAAATACAGACTATGATATTCTTTACATATGTAAATAGAATGTCATAAACTACTACAGTGAAAATAAGGATTTTGTGGTCTATATCTAGTCTGTTTCCTATCTCTTGATCTAGGTCTTTCAGGTTCCTTCTTTTTATTCTGCCTGCAGTCAATATCAAGATGATTAGAATTTCCACATGTGAAACATGTTTTTCTAGGAGCATCATGGATATTTTTATAGTCATTCTCCTTAGAAATTCCTACTTTTTCATTTCTATTCCTCTTGACCTTTTTAGGCTTATTCTTGTTAGTGACACACTTCAATTTTTCCTTGAATTGTCTTTGAGAGAGCAACCCATATTGACTGGTTTATTCTCAGGCACACTACTTTCTTTATTTTGATTATTATTGGAATACTTATCAGAAGTATCCTTTTCATTACTGGCCTTAACAAAGTTAACAAGTTTACTCAAATTTTCTTTTATTCCTGTGTGTGTCTTATCATTCTTAGCATTTTTCTCCTCGTCGGATTCATAACCTAGAGCAGATATCCAATTCTGGTCCTTGTCAGATTCATAACCTAGAGCATAATTTCTTTGACCTTCTTGCCAGAGTTTGTCCAAACTCTTAAAGTCTCATTTTCTTTGGCTATCTCAACTTTTAAATAAATTACCTGTATTTCTAGCTGAGTTTACATGTGAATAGCATTCTCACAGCCTTTCTTAGTACTTAGCATGTGAACAAGTTCAGATTCAAGAAAAGCTTTTTTGGCAGACAAAGTTTGAATTTCTAATTTTAGTCTTTCATTTTCAATAGATTGAGTTTTAAAGCTAACATACAAGGTTCTCAGAAAAGATTTCATTTTATATAAATTGCCAGTATTTATATTGAAAGTAGAATCTGGTACCTTGTCAGAGTTTGCAGTGGGAGTCTCAGTGTTTGTCAAGAGAGCATAATTCACTTCCTCATCAGAGTCTGAGATATCCATACAGTCCTTGTTGCATGATATGAACGCATTTCTAGTTTTTTTGCTTCTGCACTCATTTGCATAGTGCCCCATCTTGTTACACTTGTAATACTTGACCTTTAATTTGTCAAGTGTTTTGGACTTCCCTTCTCTTTCTTCTTTTCTTCTGAATCTTTCTTCATTTTTAAAATCACCAGATCTCTTCTAAAACTTACCCTGATTTCTGAACTTCGTGTACTTCATCTTTTTGAAGCCTTTGACAATCATGACAACTATTTCCATCATATCAAAGTATGTAAATTCATCATCAGAGTTTGCTTCAGACTCTAACTCACTACTTTCCTTTACCAACACAACTTTTCCATTTCCTTTGGATACTCTAGCAGACTGTTCCTTTACTTTAACAACCTTTGTCTTTACGTTTAATGCAACTGACTTTGATTTGTTGCTCTTCCTGTTTTTCCTTTATTGTAACTCCAAGTCATGAGTTTTCAGCTTTCCATAAACCTCATATAGGGACATTTCATCCAAATTTGCTCTATTTCTTATCAAAGATGTTTGTAAGTCCCGTTTTTCAGGTAGAGCCCTTAGAAACTTGGTGTTTGAATCCTCATTATCATACACCTTATCCACCAAAGCTAAATCATTCAACAGAGTAAGGAATCTATCATATGTATCAGTAAGAGACTCGTTTTGTTTAGCCTCAAAGTATTCATATTCTTGAATAAGAACAGATCTCCTGTTCATTTTGATCTCTTTGGTTTCTTGACATTGAACCTCTAGTGCATCCCATATTTCCTTTGCAGTCTTGCAAGCAATCACTCTATTAGACATCAAAGAGTCTAAACTGTTATGCAGGATATTTCTCACCTTTGCATTCTTGGGAACTTCTATTTTCTCCTCATTAGCCCACTCCTTTTTTTCCTTCAGAGTATAGTACTCAGGAACTTGCCTTCCTTCAACTATGGTTGGTGGAACTAGTTTTGTTGGTACTCAGGAACTGACCTTCATTGATCCTGTCTAGATAGTCAGAATCTGTAGCTTCCAAGAACATCAACATATTTACCCTCCATGTAGGGTATTCAGCCTCTTCAAGACTAGAATCCTTATGTTTTCATACTTATTTCTAGACATTATTTTTCAGATCTTTAAGGTTAAAACAAACCGCCTGCTCTGATACCAATTGTTATCCAGTAAATAAACTATTATAGAAGGGGGGTTGAATATAATAGTACCAAATAATCGACTTTAGAACACATGTATGTAAAAGATGAACTGTTTGTATTAACTTTAACAAAATTAATACATAACTCTCTCAAGAAACCAGATGTTCTTAAGAGCTGCTAGGTTATGAGAATAATGTAAACATGAATGATACATCAATGTAAACATAATCTTGTGTTTATATAGTACAAAGTTACTTATCTAATTATAACAAAAATAATGATTAATAAAAACAGATATACGATTTTCATCATTATCTTCCTAAAAGATAGCTTCAAATGAGGTAATTGTATTCCATACAATCACTTCCTTTTCTATCTTCACTCATCTCCTGATTTATCGATTTTTAACAGTCAAACTCTGATAGACTAAACTCTGTCGGTCACTTCTAGTCTCTGATGACATCAGTTAAACTTTGATCAGCTTCAGTAAACTCTAATTCAGCATTCTCTGATCTCATAAGTTCTTCATATCTAACAAGTAATATATAATTAATAATATATTAATAATATTTATTTTTATAAAAATTAAACTTATAATAATAAGAAATGCATATATCAACAATATTTTACTTGTTAATTAAATAAAATTTTGTTTATTTCATTAATTAAGTGTACAATTTTAATATTTATATATACATATATAAAAGTAATTATATCTAACTTTAGTTAATTTATTAAATGTTTAAATATAATATAAATAATTAATAATAGTTAAACATTAAATTTATAATAAAATTACTTAATATAATATAATATAATATACTCCATCTGTTTGGTAATATTTGACTTTTGACTTTTTGTCACACTCTTTAAGAATTTTGACTATATAGTTAGAATTATTATATTTAAAATTTTCTTTTTGTAAATAAAGTTTTGGTTTAATATTTTTAATTAAAAAAATAAAATTTTAAAAATAATAAATTTAACTGTGTAGTTAAAGGTTCTAAAGACGTGTACCAAAAAATTAAATGTCAAATAAAACCAAATTGAGGGAGTAATATATAAATAATAATTTGGATCGTACTGGAGTTAGACAATTCCACTCCTGGCGTAAAGACTGCATTTCTGCCTTGTGAACGGGATCCGTTTCATTTCTAGGACAGCAGGACATTTTGTTTTCGAAAATGGGAGGGCTTCGTTCATGTTTTCAAAAATGGAACAGCTAAATGCCTATCATGACGGTCATCGAAGGTAGAAACTGGGGTGACAATATAATCATAACCGTCATGTTATCTGGCGGTCACTATATTATTTAAGAGACATTATATAACCGCACATTATGTGGCGGTCATGCTTTAGTTTGTTCAAGTAATGACCGCCACTTTGTGTGGCGGTGACATGTGTTAGGAATCTACATGTAATTTGATGATAACATTAATCTTAGAATCATAGAAATTTTATTTGATGTAACTGATCAATTGATATGAAAACTTATAAATATCAATTGATCAGGAAACCATTTATCAGTTGAAATGTTTATATGAATCAACTGATAATTTGAACTGTAGCATAGGTGTACTTAGTCTATTTCAATCGATAAGGTGTAAATCAATTGATATTATTCTTATCAATTGATGTTTGAGTCAATTGATATAGATCATCAATTGATGTATAAATTAAACTGTCAAATTGGAATTATTTAAAGACAGGAAATTGCACAAGTGAAGGATGGTCGATTGATATTGAAGCATCAATGGATGAGAGATCAATCGAAGAAGCCAAGTTAAGAATTAAAGACTATCAACTGATATGAAGACCCATCGATTGATATATCGATTGATAACATCTATCAATCGATAAATCATTCCTTATTAATTGATGGATATAAATATCAATCAAAGAAGAACATCAGTTGATGGATTAAAGGATGAATCAATTGATATACTTAATAGCAAGTTATCAATTGATTGTGACAACACAGAAAGACTATCAGTTGTAGATCCAGAGAACAAAAGCACTCCTATAGAAGACACCCTAGGGTGGCTTTGAAGACTCAATCCGTAGCTGTCTTTCAAGTCTGTTTTCCTAAAAAGGAAAAAGGGAGACAGAAAGGAACAATCCTAGAATAAGAATTGTAAAAATACACTTGTAGTATATAAACAAGTGTAGTAGCATTGTTAGAAATATAGAAGTTAGACAACATTTCTTAACTCAACTGTTCAAGCTTCAAAGCATATTGTAAGATCAGTTGATTTTTCTAACCTTGTAAAAACGAAGCTAGGTTTTCTTTTAACCTAGGAACATTGAGCAAAAATATGAACTGATGGAAAAACCAATCTATCAAAAAATTTTAAATCTCTTTGTTCACTTTAATTTTCAGTAGTTTTTGTTTAAACATATTCTCTCAAATTCTCAAACATCAAGAACAAATATTAAAAGAAGCAAAAGTTTTAATATTTATATTCAACCCCCCTTTTATAAATATTGACATTGTTCTAAGGAATAACAATTGGTATTAGAGCAGGCTTTCAACATACAGAAAGTTTAAAGATCAAGAACAGTCAATATAGGCCAAAAAGATTCAGGTGTAAAGATTCCAGTATTAGAAAAGGATGAATACTTTCCATGGAAGGTAAAAATGCATCTGCATCTTCTTTCTCTCGACCCTTCCTATGTTCATTGCATAGAGAAAGGTCCTCATATTTCCATGAAGCTAGTCACAGGTGTGAACCCTGATGGAACTCCAGCACTTGACAAACATATTCCTAAACTCATCTCTGAGTTCACAGAAGAGGATGAAAAAGAAGTTCTCAAAGACAAGAAGGCCATGAACATTCTGTTTAATTGCCTAGATAAAGATATGTTTGACAATGTGATAAACTGTACTTCATCAAAAGAGGTATGGAACACTCTTCAAATCTATGTGAAGGAACTGAACAAGTAAGGAAAAACAAGATGCAACTCTTGATTCAAAAGTATGAATCATTTCATTTCAAGAGTGGAGAATCTATCAATGACACCTATAGCATATTTCAGAAGTTACTAAATGGACTAAAGCTATATGGTAGGGTTTATGCAACTGAGGATACAAATCTAAAATTTCTTATATCTCTTCTAAAAGAATGGAAACCAATGACTGTTTCCATTAGACAATCTCAGGACTTCAAGGATTATACTCTTGAGAAACTTTATGGTATTCTCAAGACATATGAGTTGGAAATCCAACAAGATGAGGAGATTGAGAAGAATCAAAGAAAGGAGAAAACTGTGGCTTTGATGGTCAAAGGAAATGAATAAAAGAAGGAAAGTGGCTGTGTAGAAGAGTCTGTCATAATGGCTGGTAATGATGTTGAAGAATCATTCAAAAGAGGAAAGGGCAAGTGTGAAGAAAATGAAACATGCTCTCAGGATGATTTGGATGAGATTGATGAACACCTTGCATTTCTGTCAAGGAAGTTTTCAAAGCTAAAATTCAAGAGGAATCCAAATGCTCAGAGGCCTGGATCCCAGTTTAGAAGTAACAATCAAAACAAAAATTTGGTTGATAGATCTAAATTTAAATGTTTTAACTGTGGATTGGCTGGTCATTTCTCAAATGAGTGCAGGAAGCCAAAATAAGAAAAGGCAAGGTCTTATGATGGTATTGATTATAAAAGGAAATACTTTGACCTTTTGAAATAGAAAGAAAAGGCTTTTGTCACTGAAGAGAAGGACTGGGCTGCTGAGGACAGTGATTCTGAGGAATTCATCAATCTAGCACTAATGGCCAAACATGAAGATGAAGAAGCTAGTTCATAAACAAATCGGGTACTAGCTACACTCTTTTCTGAGCTTACAACTGATGAATGCAATAGTACTATTAATGAAATTTCCAATGAATTATACAATTTGCATGTCACTCTAAAATTTCTAAACAAAGAAAATCTCAAATTGAAGAACACCATTGATGTCTTAACTGAGAGGAATATTTTTCTTGAAAATGAACTTGTTTGTTTAGAAAAATTTAAGCAGGAGAGTAAGGATGCTAGAGATAAACTAGTAAATAGTTTGAAAAGAGAAGAATTGTTGAAAGAACAATTGGCTGAAGAAATTGAAACCATTAACAAATGGAATAGGTATGCTAAAACTGCCAAACAAATTATTGATGTTCAAGGTGTAGATACTCTATGAGAACTCCCTAAATCAATAGGCAGGCCATTGACTGACACTTCAATGGATAAAGATCAATCGACTGCTAATCCTTCATCAACTGATAAGGATTATCAATCGATTGCTGCTGAATCAACTAATAAGCATCCATCGACAAGTAAATCATCAATGGCTAATAAAAAGAACAATTTTAGCACTTCTATCAAGTTTGTTAAGGAAATTAAAAATCAAGTTGAGACTGAAGATGAGAAGATCAACATAGGTAGCTTATCCAAGAAATAATTAAAAGAGAAATTAGAAAAGATAGCACCTGTGGAAATTACTCAACCTAAGTCTGAGAAAAAGAAAAAGAATCGGAATGGTAAAGTAGGCATTAATAAGCACAACAACTACACTCCTGACAAGTATGCTCCTAGAAAGGTATGTGCTAAATGTCGCAGTGTAAATCACTTGTCTATGCAATGCAAGAATGAAAAGGAATCTATATCTTCAAATGATTTAAATGTACATGCCATGAATGCTAATGTTATGTTTACCAATCCTATGCTCATGAATGCCATGTCTTCTAATTTTGTTGCACCTAATGTTCATATGCCTTATGCACAAGTTCCATACATGTATAATCCTTTCTTTGCATATGCAAATATGAACATGCCTGGTATGTCATGGAACATGCCCAATGTAGATAATGAAATGCATGGAAATTCTGCTATGAGTTCCAAGGTGTCTAAGCCCCAAAAGCCAACTCCCAAAATTAAAGTGGATTTAAATTCACCAAAACAAAAGGAACCAAAGTTGGCAACAAAGGCTCATGCTGCAACTAATGAAAGAGGACCCAAGGCAACTTGGGTACAAAAAACAACTTGATTGCTTTATGTGTGTGCATGGAAACAGGAAGAAAAATCTCTGGTATTTGGATAGTGGATGCTCAAGGCATATGACTGGAGACTTGTCCCTGCTCACAAAGTTTGTGGAAAGGCTGACCCATGAGTTACTTTTGGAGATAACAGCAAAGGTTTCACCCTGGGATATGGCTCAATTGCAAAAGAAAATGTTATCATTGAACATGTAGCACTAGTTGATGGATTGAAGCACGACTTGCTCAGTATTAGTCAACTGTGTGATAATGGTAATGGTGTGTGGTTTACAACTGGATCATGCATCATAGCCAACAAGGAATCTGGTGAAATTCTTTTAACTGGAGAAAGAAAAGGAAATGTCTATGTGGCTGATTTTTACTCTGTAAAGGCAAATTCAATGACATGCCTATTGAGCAAAGCCAATTCAGATGAAAGTTGGATTTGGCACAAGAAACTAGCCCATTTGAATTTCAAAGCCATGAATCTATTGGTCAGAAATAATCTGGTTAGAGGCATTCCACAGATGGAATTCACCAAGGATGGACTATGTGATGCATGTCAAAAGGAAAAACAAAGAAAAACATCATTTAAGTCAAAGTCTGAATCATCAATTGATAAGCCTTTGGAATTATTGCACATGGATTTATTTAGTCCAGTCAATATCATGTCAATTGCCAAAAAGAAATATGCCTTAGTCATTGTGGATGACTTTACAAGATTTTCATGGGTATATTTCTTCCACTCTAAGGATGAGGCAAGTAAATTAATTATCAATCATGTGAAGAATGTTGAAAATGGCACTGAATGGAAGGTCAAGAAAATTAGAAGTGATAATAGTACTGAATTCAAGAATGCAACAATGACAGAATTTTGTAAAGAAAAAGGTATCACTCATCATTTCTCTGCACCAAGAACTCCACAACAAAATGGAGTAGTTGAAAGGAAAAATAGGACCTTGATTGAAGCTGCTAGAACTATGTTAGAAGAAGCAAAACTACCTACATACTTCTGGGCAGAAGCAATTAATACTGCTTGCTAAATTCAGAATATTTCCATGGTCAATCAAATTCAAGGCAAAACTCCATATCAGTTGATGAAGAAGGACAAGAAGGCAACAGTTAACTTTCTTCATGTATTTGGCTACAAATGCTTTGTACTAAGAAGTCAAGGTGAAAATCTAGGGAAATTTGAAGCCAAGGCTGATGAAGCTATATTTTTTGGATATGGAATAACAACTAAAGCATACTGAGTCTACAATCTTAGATTACACATTGTTATGGAATCTATGCATGTAGTCTTTGATGACAAGAAAATTCAAGGGTTGTTTGATGAAGGATTTCATGACCTATTGCATTTTGAAAATGAATCAACAAGAAATATTGAGGATAGTGATGACGATGTGGAAATTTCAAGAAATCAAGTACCAAGAATCCTCTCATCAATTGATGTCAATACATCAACAGATAACTTATCAGTTGACAATCTTCAATCGACTGATAATACATCAATTGATAATCATTCGATGGATAACAACTCTGCTCAATAATCTTCAAGTGGAGTGTCCATCTCAGGGGGAGGGTTCTCAAATAGTCAATCACATCACAATGATCAAAACACTTTCAATGATCATGAAGCATCATCTTCAAGAACAAATTTACCATCTGAAAGGAAATGGACAAAAAGCCATCCCTTTGAATTAATTATTGGAAATGCAAATGATGGAGTCAAAACCAGAAGTGCAACTCAAAATGAATGCTTGTATACAGCTTTCTATCTCAAGAAGAACAAAAAAGGATTGAAGAAGCCTTGAATGATCCTGATTGGATAATTGCTATGCAAGAAGAGTTGAATCAATTTGAAAGGAACAAGGTATGGAAGCTGGTGCCCAAACCAAAGAACAAGTCTGTCATTGGCATAAAGTGGGTATTCAGAAACAAAATGGATGAATCTGGTACAGTGACAAGGAATAAAGCAAGATGAGTGGCAAAGGGTTATTCACAAGAAGAAGGCATAGATTTTGATGAAACATTTGCACCAGTTGCAAGGTTGGAAGCAATCAAAATCTTTTTAGCATATGTTGCTCATGCAAATTTCAAGGTGTATCAGATGGATGTGAAAAGTGTCTTTCTCAATGGAGAACTAGAAGAAGAAGTATATGTAGAACAACCTCCTGGTTTTATTGATCCTGTTCATCCTGGATTTGTGTACTATCTTCTGAAGGCACTTTATGGATTAAAACAAGCACCTAGGGCATGGTATGAAACTCTATCTAAATTTCTAATTGAGAATCACTTCACAAGAGGTACTGTTGACAAAACTCTCTTTCATAGAAATGTTAGTGGCTATATGATTCTTGTTCAAATCTATGTATATGACATTATTTTTGGCTCAACCAATGAAAAACTTTGTCAAAAGTTTGCTAAGTTGATGCAAAGTAAATATTAAATGAGCATGATGGGAGAACTTACCTATTTTCTTGGTTTGCAAGTCAAACAAGGCAAAAATGACATTTTCATAAATCAAACCAAATACATTTATGATTTATTAAAAAGATTTGATTTAAGTGAATGTTTTTCTACAAAAACTCTCATGGCCACTGCAACTAAACTTGAACTAAATACTAAGGAATCTATGGTGGACATTTCAAGTTATAGAGGCATGGTTGGCTCATTACTTTATTTAACTGCAAGTAGGCCAGGCATAATGTTTGCTTCATGTCTTTGTGCTAAATTTTAGGCTGATCCTAGAGAATCTCATTTGATTGCAATAAAAAGAATATTCAGATATCTCAAGGGAACTCCAAATCTTAGAATTTGGTATCCTAGAGATTCTGAATTTGATCTAATTGGTTATTCAGATACAGACTATGCAGGTTGCAGAATTGACAGAAAAAGTACTACAGGCTCCTGTCAATTTCTAGGAAATAAGCTTGTATCATGGTTCAGCAAAAAGCAGAATTCAGTGTCTACATCTACTGTAGAGGCTAAATACATTGCAGCTGGAAGTTGCTGTGCACAAATATTATGGATGAGAAATCAACTACTTGACTATGGGTTCAACATGAACAAGATTCCTATTTTCTGTGATAATACAAGTGCCATTGCTATAACAGAACATCTTGTGCAACATTCCAGAACCAAGCACATTGACATAAGGTATCACTTCATTAGGGAACATATAATGAATGGTACAGTTGAATTATATTTTGTCCCTAGTGAAAGACAACTTGCAAACATTTTTACCAAACCATTAAATGAATCTACCTTCAATAGATTGGTCTGTGATTTAGGTATGCTTAATTATATTTAATGTTTTAAATGTCTGACAAGTTATATATATATATTTATATAAATTTTAGCCATTGACTATGTTAATCTATTGATTCTTCATTAATCAATTGATAAACATTGTTCTTATCAATGGATATTTGTAGCTATCGACAGATAAATATATCAATTGATGATATATTTACTTATCGATGGATATATGTAGCTATCGACAGATAAATATATCAATTGATGATATATTTATCTATCGATGGATAAGTGTACCTGTCGATGAACAAGCTTTACCAATCGATGACCTGGAATTTAAAGGGGTTCATGTCATCAATCGATCTGTACAAAAATCTAGCCGTTGATTACTCATTTTATCAATTAATTAATACATACATTTCTGTATGTATAACAGTCGATTGCCAAAATTGGTAATTTTTTTTCCTTTCTCACTTATTTTTTTTAACGGTCGATTAAGTTCTATTTTGAGTAAGAAATTGATTAAGAAATCAGTAAATATAAATAGAGAGAGTAAAAAATTTGTTCATTCTTACTTGCAATTTTTACTAACGAACTCTCTTTCTCTTTCTCAATCTCTGAACTCTCTATCTGTATCTATCTCCTGCTAATAACCTTAATTGCTACTTTTTAATTGTTGTTTCTGTATAATTACCAACAAGTTTGCCAGTTAATTCTCATCTCATCTTAAAACACACTTATGGCATCATCAAAGAAGGTCTCACAATCTGGATTCTACTACAAACTCAACAACTTTGTTGCTTGCACTATGGTGGAGGAAGCCCCAGCAGAATTCCATCCTCTAATGGAATTCCTAAGAATTTCAAGGATATCAAAGGCCCTCACAAAAGCACCAAAGATAGTGTGCAATCTAGTTAAAGAGTTCTGGACTACTGCAGAGGTAGTAGATGATTTCTCTTCAATCTCCTTTGATTGCAAAGGACAGAGGTATATTCTAACCACTATAGTTTTGGGTGAGTGTTTAAATCTTCCTGCAAATAATATAGAAAATTCACCCACTGATACAGAAATTAGAAACATGCTTAGAGAAATTAATTACACAGCTCCTGATGCTAGTCTAGGAAGCATAGTTAGAAAGAATCTAAGAAAAGAATGGTCATATTTCTTTGATTCTATAATAAAGTATTTTTCTGGTAAGGTTAGCAATTTTGATGCAATAACAACAAGTATGCAACAAGTAGGGTATAGCATTTTATATGATAGATATCATAATTTAGGTAGCCTGTTAATCAATGAAATGTCTGCCAAATTGGGAAATAAAATAAATAGATCTAATCATATTTATTATGCTAGATTTATTATGATTATTATTAACCACTTTGTCAAGAATATTGAGATTGACAGGAGTACAGAAGTTCTGGATTGCTGGACTCAAAACAAAAGGGTCTTTAAAGACTTGGTAATGATCAATCTTCACAGCCATGTGGAATTGATCTATCCTCCTTTTGTTCAGGTATTTATCTCTACTTTAGCTTCTTCCAATCCCCAATCTTCTTTGCCTTCTATGGCTATGGAGGGTGTTAGTAATGACCACACCCCTCCTACCCAAGCCACACATCCAGTTTCAAAGTCTAAATCTAAAAGGCCAACCTCAACAGGTTCTCAAAAACCTGTTGTTGAAAAATCCAAGAAAAGAAAAACAACTGTTATGGTAGATAGACTAGAAGGAGATGTAGGTGGTGAGGGAACTGGGGAACATCAAAGAACCCAGAAGAATAAGGAGAGTGAGGGTGATCAACCTCAACCAAGCCACTCCATAGTCTCCCAAAAGACTGTGGATGTTAATATAGAAAATACCACATCCCTATTGTCATACTTTTAAAAGGATGACAATATTGAAAATAGCCCACAATCAGGGGCACAGAACCAATTTGGGGACACACAAGCCAAAACAATAACACCATATGAAAGGAGAAGGAAGAAATTCACCTTTGCACATGGGGAATCACACACTGTAAAATCACAGGAAACTGTTGTGGAGCCTTCTCAAAGTCAGATTAATGCATCTCATATAAATGATGAGATGCAGCCCCATTCTCTCTCAATTCCAATCCCTTCTATTCTTACTTCTCCATCCCAACAAATTTCTTCAGAAAATGTGTTGATAGATTATCAAGCATTCTCAGATTCTCCTTCTTTATTTTTCAAGGAGAAGCCAACACTCTCTCCTGAATCTTCTTCTCAGGATATTCAGGAGTCCATTTCTCATATTATTAAAAATATCTCTTCTCAAATAATTTCCTCAACTGTTTCTACTCCATCAATTGATGTTTCTTTATCAATTGATATACAGCCATCGATTGATAAGCCATCGATCGATACTCAAGATCAATTGATGGGTATGCATCAATCGATGGATATCCCAAAAACCTCAACTGTTAATATCTTTACATCAATTGATGCTCAATCAATTGATGTTGCACAAACACTCTTAGGAATGAGTGAGTCGAGTGAGAGGCAGGATTGCAGCCAGGCAAAAGGAGAGGGAGTGAGTAAGGACATTCCTAATTCTTCCAGGAATGAGAGTGAAATACTTGAGGGCCCCACCTTAGAAGGTGTACAGAAAATGAGTGAGGGAGATGTGAGATTCCAGGATGAGATCCTGATGCAAAATAGAGAGATGAGTGAGAGAAATAAAACAATTATTCTATTTGCACAGGAGTTGGAAAATGAATTGATGGCAAAAGAGGTGGGAGTCAAGGAGTTAGGGGAGTATCAAATGCACAAGCTAGTGGGAGTGGAATTGCTATGGACTTTGAAGAGGAAGTTGATGCTGGTGAATTGGATCCACAGAATTTCATCCATCCTAATCCTCAATATCAGGGGTTGGCTACTTCAAGTAACAGGGATGCAGAACAACTCTTGGGAATTGATCATACAGAACAAAGGACCAGGAATCTGAAGGAGAGTATTGCCAATACAACAGACATATGTTATATGGCACTTTAAGAGCTAGAAGAAGATTCTGATGAGGAGCCATGGATGAGCACAATTGATGGTTCCTTAGAAGCTGCTGAAACTGAGATTCTTTCTCAATATAGGAGGGCAATGGTGGAAGGAGAAATTGAAGATCCTACTCAAAGGAGAATTTCTCACTGTATGAGAGAGTCACTGAAAATTCAGAAAATCACAGTGACAAGAGTGAAGAGAGAACTGGAGATTATCAAGGACTCCATCACTACCAACAAGGATGCTTTGGACAGGAGATTGGATGAAAAGCTACCATTCAACACCTTGAATCACATCAAAGACAAGCTCTTCAAGGAATCAAAGAACTTTGCAGCTTTGGAAACTAGGGTGGACTATCTAGAAAAGAAAATGGATGCTATAATTGCAGGTCAAAGTCTTCATGCTTCAATTCTTTAAAAGTTTCTTGACAGAATGCCACTCCCCCCTCCAATTGATGATAACAAAAAAAGGGGAGAATTAAAAGAAGAAGGATGATGGTGCTAATGGTGATGACAAAGGCAGTGGTAGTGGTGGTGTAGGTGGTTCTGGTATGGACAAAACAAGTGGCATTGGTGGTTCTGTAACAAAAAGATTCAAATACAGAAGTAACAGGGATAATCAGTCTTCAAAAAGATCTAAGTCATCTAATTCACCCAAAGATGACTTAGAACAGAAAAAGGAAGAATTCAAGAAGTTTGAAACTGATCTAGAAGCTAGGAGGATTTCTAGGAAAAGAGAAACTCAATCAATGATTGAGAGAGAAAGGAAAAGAATTGAAGATTTGAAGAGAAGTACTGAGTTAGTGACAAAGGCAGTAGAAAAAGAAGACTTGAATGAGTTCATTGCTCAAACAAGAAAAATAAATGAAGATGCACAAAAGGCTGCCAAAGAAAGCAACTCAAATGCTGAAGCCTTTCTAACAATTGATATTGAAGCCCTTGAAGAGACGAAAATGGGTAAAGCCATAATGATTGAAGAAGAAACGAAAAGGAAAGAGCCAGTTGGCCAGAAGCTTCTTCAAGGAGCCATTTCTACAGGATTGTCAGATGCTACAAGAAGAGAAAAGGAAAATGGGGAAATAGCAAGGCAAATGGAAATAGAATGAAATATAGAAGATCAATCAATGGAGCAACCACTGAGGAAAAAGAGAAAAATAGTTATGGCCAAGAAAAGGTCAAGTACTATTCAAGAAATAGTGTTTCAAAAAAACCTTCAGGGTCAACAAGAAGAAATAAGGGAGGAGGTGACAATTGAAGGTTATGATATGAAGGGAGTACCAGTAATTAATGAAAAAGGACTAATTGGAGTAAGGACTCACCCTGCTACCTCTAATCAAGAAGAATCTATGAGATTGGAGTATGAAAATGGAGTGAAGATCACCTATTCAATGAAAGTGATAATGAAGCAGAGCTACAGTGTTTTAAAAACTATCCTTCCTCTACTCAACAGAAAGTACAAACTCAACACAACAATTGCTCAGGAGATTCAACAGCAAATTTCAAAGTTAAGGAGATCCAAGGCAGAAGCTGAACCTGATTCACCTCTAAAGCTATGGAAGTCACAGGTCAAAAAGGTGGTGTTGGAGCCAAAGTATGCTATAATTTTCACAGATGTGGAAGGCAACACAAAGTTCTTTGATATCTGTAAATATCTGGACAAAATCATAGATGAAGAAATACATTACCTTATGAGGCAACTTGGAGAAACTGACAGGGATGAAGCAATTTTGAGGAGTTCTTTCATGAGGCAACTAAAGGAAAATGCTGAGAAAAGAAGGAAGAGAAGCTAAATGAATCATGGAGACAATGAAGACATTGAAGTTGCTTGTAGGAGTTATCTATCAATCTAGTACTTCCAAAATTAATGTGCTAATTAAATTTCTTGATTCTATCTGTATGTAAGTTATTAAGGGTTTTGTTATCATCAAGTAGATTTATGCCTGTTCATATCACAGACACAAATAGGGGGAGATTGTTAGGAATCTACATGTAATTTGATGATAACATTAATCTTAGAAACATAGAAATTTTATTTGATGTAACTGATCAATTGATATGAAAACTTATAAATATCAATTGATCAGGAAACCATTTATCAGTTGAAATGTTTATATGAATCAACTGATAATTTGGACTGTAGCATAGGTGTACTTAATCTATTTCAATCGATAAGGTGTAAATCAATTGATATTATTCTTATCAATTGATGTTTGAGTCAATTGATATAGATCATCAATTGATGTGTAAATTAAACTGTCAAATTAGAATTATTTGAAGACAGGAAATTGCACAAGTGAAGGATGGTCGATTGATATTGAAGCATCGATGGATGAGAGATCAATCGAAGAAGCCATGTTAAGAATTAAAGACTATCAACTGATGTGAAGACCCATCGATTGATATATCGATTGATAACATCTATCAATCGATAAATCATTCCTTATCAATCGATGGATATAAAGATCAATCGTAGAAGAACATCAGTTGATGGATTAAAGGATGAATCAATTGATATGCTTAACAGCAAGTTATCAATTGATTGTGACAATACATAAAGACTATCAGTTGTAGATCCAGAGAACAAAAGCACTCCTATGGAAGACAGCCTAGGGTGGCTGTGAAGACTCAATCCGTAGCTGTCTTTCAAGTTTGTTTTCCTAAAAAGGAAAAAGAGAGACAGAAAGGAACAATCCTAGAATAGGAATTGTAAAAATACACTTGTAGTATATAAACAAGTGTAGTAGCATTGTTTGAAATATAGAAGTTAGACAATATTTCTTAAATCAACTGTTCAAGCTTCAAAGCATATTGTAAGATCAGTTGATTTTTCTAACCTTGTAAAAACGAAGCTAGGTTTTCTTTTAACCTAGGACCATTGAGCAAAAATATGAACTGATGGAAAAACCAATCCATCAGTAATTTTTAAATCTCTCTGTTCACTTTAATTTTCAGTAGTTTTTGTTTAAACATATTCTCTCAAATTCTCAAACATCAAGAACAAATATTAAAAGAAGCAAAAGTTTTAATATTTGTATTCAACCCCCCCTACAAATATTGACATTGTTCTAAGGAATATCAACATGCAAGTAAAACGACATCGTTTAGTTACTTTGTTTACTTAAAAACCTAGACAACACGCACAGACACACAGCTTGGGGTAAGTTTATTCGAAGACCGCCGAAGGAACTGGCGGCTACTGCTTGTAGAACCTATATTGCTATATACTCAAGTAGCTATTCTTGTAAAGGTGATCGGCCTCCTCAACTGTGTATCGATCGAAAGGCAGGGTTCGGGTGGAGGTGGTGGTATAGCGACACAACGTCTGCACGAACTACCCCAATCTGAAAAACCATAACCCGGCCGGTATCATCTAGTTCCTATTTCTTCCTAATTCGATTTGTATCTGTTTCGTATATTCATGCCTGTTTGATAATAATACTCAAGATATATGTATATTGAAGGCAGCCATATAATTTGCGTTGTTTAATAAAAAAATTTAGTTTGAACATAATTTGATATTTAAACATGTTAGTTTAAACCATCGTTGCAGCTTGATGGAATTAATTAAGTGTTTGTTAAGGGACGATAAGTAATTATATGTACTTATATATTTTTGGTAACATTGTTTGTGTGTTTTCTATAGTTATTTTTTATATTTTTGGAGTATGTTTTTGTTCCCATAGTTTCATATTATTTTTGAACCATTTTTTTTGTTAATATAAAATGTCCATTTGGTTGTTAATTTTTTTTGAAAGAAAAATTTATTTCAAAATGAGCATTATTTGTTGTATTCTTTAGCTAGGTAAATACTATATAACTGAGATGCTATATATAGAAAGTATAATAGAAACTGAAATCATAATTTAATTTCAATTTAGGTGATAAATGCATTGATAGAAGTTTTATGATTCTTATTGAAATATTTGTTAGACTTGAACTAATTAAATAAAATAAATTTAGGACTTGAACAAATTAAATACAATATATTGTTATAAAAAACAAATTAAATTAATAGATATTTGTATATAGTATTTATTAATATAATTAAATTAAATGTCTTAATATGGATTTGGTGACCGCCATGTCTCATCGCCCTTAATAAAATGACAAATATTTTTATTAAAAGAGGATTATATTATAAAATATATTATTATAGAAATATTAATATTATAATATTATAAATATGATAATAATATTAATTTTTTTAATAAAATGACAAGTATTTTTATTAAAAGAGGATTATATTATAAATTATATTATTACAGAAATATTAAT
This sequence comes from Oenanthe sinensis, assembly GCA_028671895.1. Taxonomy (NCBI): domain Eukaryota; kingdom Viridiplantae; phylum Streptophyta; class Magnoliopsida; order Apiales; family Apiaceae; genus Oenanthe; species Oenanthe sinensis. Next base: position 6,499,397 of record JAPMAC010000198.1, read on the forward strand.
ATTATAAATATGATAATAATATTAAATTTTTTAATAAAATGACAAGTATTTTTATTAAAAGAGGATTATACTATGGAATATATTATTATAGAAATGTTAATATTAAAAGAGGATTATACTATTTATAATATATATAAATATATTTATTAAAAGAGGATTTTGTAATATATAATAATATTAAATTTTTAAATAAAATGGCAAGTATTTTTATTAAAAGAGGATTATACTATAAAATATATTAATTAAATATTAATATTATAATATTATAATTATGATAATAATATTAAATTTCTTAATAAAAGAGGATTATATTATAAAATATAATATAAAAATGTTATAATAATATATAAAATATTATAAAATTAAAAATTTGATAATAATATAAAATGACAATTATATTATTATGAAAGTCTAAATTCGAAAAGTGAATATTATTATTATAAGATGATTATAATTAAAAAAAAGAATAACATATACATATAATTTTTTATTTAGATTGAGTTGATAATTATTAATTTAACAATAACTTTAATATTAATGATTATTTGATTTAAATTAAATGCAAAAAATATATGGATTCATTTAATTACCACCCTGGTCCTGTAGACGAGTATTTACTTACCCAGCAGTCCGAGCATCGATCACAGTTGTTGTGGGATGGACAGGTAATTTATATATATATATATATATATATATATATATATATATTAACTGTAGGATCTTGTTGATTTGCGTTTGAGGACGAACTTTAATCAGTACTGGGATACCGTGAGAGAGTACTCACCGCTACCAGAAATACATGCAGTTATTTTGTCATCTGGTTTTGAGGGAGTATACCATATAGGGGCATTTAGATATGATAGGGGCTTGATCACAGCCTTTGTGGAGAGATGGCAGCCTGAGACTCATACATTTCATTTCTGTTTTGGAGAGACTACCATCACTCTTGAAGATGTTTATCATATCTTAGGGCTTCCTACTTGTGGAGCTCCTGTGATTCACACATTTGTAGATCATAGTATAGCTGAGCAGTGCCGCATGTATGGTGAAGTATTGGGTGTGTACCCTATAGCAGAAGAATTGAATAGAAACGACTTGAAGATCAGATGGTTCGTTGATCACTTTGCTAGTTGTGAGCGACTTGATATGGATTCCGATGATTATGAGAGGGAGTTGTTATTCCACACACGGGCTCACATGCTTCTCATTATCAGATCTGTATTTCGTCACTCTTCATGGAACCGGATCCCATTCCATTTTCTTCACTATGTACGAGATCATACAAAGATTCACACTTATAGTTGGGGCAGTGCAGTACTTGCCTATTTATACAGGGGATGTGTTCTGCTTCTATTGGCGACAAATCAGACATATACTGGTGTATGACACTGTTACAAGTACTTAGACTAAACTTTCTTTTTAATATTTCCTCGGTTGCAGCATTCATGCACTTATATTATTGTGTCATGCATTTAGGTATGGATTTGGGAGCATTTTCCATCCCTAGCCCCTTCACCCCGGGAGGATGTATATATGGATTATCCCCTTAGCATGAGGTATTATTTAACCCTAATGCAGTTATTAACTATATTTGTTGTAGTCGGTCTTTTATTTAATGTCTTATATGTGGTGTAAATATATTCCAGGTGGAAGGTACGGTTGAGCATGATTAGCGTGCCTCGTTCACAGACGCGTATTGTCCGTTATGAGCTGGATTGCATGGGTACGGATGATTATATATTGTGGAATCCGTATAGAGGTATTAGTTCTCGGCTTCTTCCATCTGTTGTTGGGCGGAGACGGTGGTCATCAAGGTGTCCACTGATATGTAACGAGATTGTGGAGTGGTGCTACACGGACAGAGTGACTAGGCAGTTTGGTTTCCAGCAGGACATACCCCGGATATCGCTAGAGGGAAACCATAGGAGACTACATAGCACTGTGAATGCGAGAGAAGATTGGTTATTCATCCGTGGCGATTATATTCAGCTTTGGGAGTCACGGCTTAGTCAGTCACTCAGCCCCGACCATTACCGTGTGATTAAGGAGGGTGTACCTGGAGTGACACCAGATTATCATACTTAGTATGATAGTGTGATCCGACGATTCATATTACCACCTAGGCACTGGTCTGAGCAGCAGGGATTTCAGAGTTCACATCATTATTTTCAGTACTATGTAAGTTGTTCATAGTTTGCAGTAAAATGTCTTCTTTATTGTCTTTGTACATATTAATCCCTTAATGTTATTGACTTGTGAAATTTCATATAGGTTGAGGGGATTTCACAAGCCTATCATGCCATTGACCCTAGTTATCCGCATGTGGATGAGGCACGTAGCATTTTGAGCAAGCGCATGACATCTACTAGTTATGGTAGATACCGGCACACACTACCTCCACAGGCGCCAACAGTGGATAGAGGTCATCGTGGTACTCGACGCCACACTGCTACAGGTAGACCTAAGGATAGACCGAAGGATGTCCATGTTGATCCTGATCTTGGGACGTATTATGATCATGTCTCGAGAGGACCCGGGTCTTCAAATGTCCCTAGATCTCCACAGGCATCGCCCTCGCACTTAGTAGGTGGATGGGGAGCTTGGACAGGGGGTCCTTCATATCACCAGTCACAGATGGGTGGTGATGGCAGTTGGAGAGGTACGACAGAGGGCACTGTTAATTTTCCTATAATTATAAAAGTACATTTACATGAATTCAGATATGATTATTTATAGAGAAATAAGAAACATAACTTCGGTTTGCATGTGATAACATACATGAATTACTTTGCACTGTTAGTAATTGATAAGACATGTCGATTTTTTCAACTTTGCAGAACTTTACTTTTACTTTACAACTATATGACAAGACCTATCGACTTTTATAACATTGTAGAACTTTACTTTAACTTTGCGCAATTAACATTGTAAAACATTATTTTATGTTTGCTAATAGAGCTCGTATTTGGTTGCTTGTTGAAATGACATTATTTGCCATCAACTTGTATTATCTATTCTTTTACAAGTACCTTTTATAACCTCTATAAATTCATTACAACTTTCTTCTCAATCAATACACATAAAATGAATTCATCTAGAGCTGGTAAATGGTTGATTGTAGAAAGGGATGACGATTATCAGAGTCTTAGAGAAAGCGATCAAGTGGAATACTTTACAGGTGTTCGTCGGGAATGGGCACATCGCCATTTGGAATCAGACCCATTTGGTTCGGGATTTAGTCAATGTTGGTGCTAGGGTGCCTACTCGTGAATCAATAGACATGTATCCAGACCACTTGATTGGTCTTACTTGGGTTGCATTTAAACAAAGGTTGGTCTTAGTTGTATCACAAATAAGAGAGGAAAACAACCTAATATTGTTGCGTAGAAGTCGTTACTATATGTTGCAGTTAGCTCGAGATTCAGTTCGTGCAAGTGGGAGAGAGCTCACAGTAGAGCAGGAACATTGTCTTCAACAAAATCCAAATTATACGTCTGATGATTACGTGTCTGAGACAGAAACAGAAACAGAAGATGATTCAGAAGATGACAAATAAGTTCTATTTTATAACATCTTAATTTATGTTATATTTTGTTGTTTAATGTTGTTGAATGTTGTTTAATTTACCTAAATGGTAAATTTATGAGAGTTTTTATTTCTATGTATTGCTAAATTGATGTTTGTTTTAATGAAATGACGTGTCTGAATTATTTGCTTTTTGTCATGGAAGTTAAAGAATTAACTCAACATAAACATTATATAATCATAATTAAGATCATAATAATTAGAGTTACATAAAAATAAGAAAACAACTTCTTAAAAATCACTAAGGTCAATGGCTTTTGTTAAATTTTCATCAGAACTTTCCTCTGCATCTTCATTAAATTTATAAGGTTCAGCAAGTTCTTCCATCTTCTCCCATTCATCTTTCATTTGTTGGTCAAGATCTGATTCTTTTGATTGTGCGATTTCAATTTTATTGAGTGCTTTTTGCTCCTCACTTTTCATTAACGAGTATGAGATATTCTCTGCCTTGTACCATTTATGGATCTCCTTCATTTTCTTGCAATATACGTCTAGGGCTTATGAGTATACAGAATTTCCCTCCCATTTCTTCTTCATGGGTAATTTGCCACCAAATTTATTGAAATTAAGTTGATATACTTAGGAAGGGTCAAGATCCGCAATACTTTTTCCTTTATCCATTGTTTGCAACCTAACATGTAAACACTGTAATGGTTAATATAATTTTGTAGATATATGATATGACCAAACAACTGTAATTATAGCTGTGCAGAGATTCCTTTTTTCCAGCCTTGTAGCTTTATGTCAATTTTTGACAATGTATACTGTAGTTGACATGATTCGTCAATTGTTATGTTAAAAGATATCATATAAATAGATATCATTAGGGGGATCAATTAATACATCTTTCTCTCTCTCAATATACACATAGTAAAAATGAGTTATACTCCAGGAGATATCTTCAAAGCTATGGGTAGGAAATGGTGGTGTGAGGATGATTTTGACTACTCACTTGATCCAAACTTGCGTTACTCGACTCATGCAATAATCAAAATGCAAAATGAGTGGGAATGGAGGTCAGAATGTTGCACAAGTTGTATAGAGCAATGCAACAAGCATGGATTAAGAATCCCAAAACAACGTGCTAAAAACATGTTGCGCGACACACCTCAGCAACTAGAAACAGCGTTGTTCTGTGCTAGAGAAGAGGAGAATCGCATGCGATTACGTATACTCCGCAATGATTTAGTTGAAGCAGCTAGAAATTACGCTGAAGATGGTGACACAATACAAGCCAGGTAGTATCACAATCTCAGCGTAAGTCCAGACTACGAATCTGACACAATGATGTCTGATGATGATGATTAAAATAATTTGTCAGTTGTATGGATGTATCTTTTATTTCTCTTTATTGGTATCTTATTTTGTAATTGCACTATTTTCCTGTATTATGTTCTATGGATCTTAATAAAAGTAAATGTGAGTTTTAAATCCTTTTTATTACATTTTAATTTTGTAAATAATAGCCAAGTACGCTACCTTACGGGTCGATTTTACAAGTCCAGCAATTTTTAATCCATAATTTAACTTTATTATTAGATAATGAAGAAACACACAAAAACAAACATACAAACATTACATAAGAAACATAACAAACTAAAAAAACATCTTATAATCCCCTTTTATGGCAAACTAAGATTAACGGCTTGTGTTAAATCATCATATCCATCTTCATCTTCATCTTCAGTCTCAACAACTTTCATTTGAAGCCCTGTACCGAACGCCTTGTCATCAGCCCTCTTCATTACATGCTTGAATGAAGCATCGAGTTTGACCCAACCAGTCTTCATTTCATCCTTAGAGATTTTCCCAGCACGATAAGATTGATAATAATACCTTTTTTTATAAGACAACTGTAGTTGGATCATTTCCATTTTGTTGTACTTCTTTTTATCAACCCCTGCTAGAAAACTCTTCCAGGGTATTTCTGTTTTTCGTAATGTACCCCTTCCATGATGGGATGCCCCTTCTTCTTTAAATCTTCCACAACGTTTATCAACCAATACTTTCCTCGTTCCATTCTTTCAAACTCCAACTTCTCTTCCTGCTCCACTACCTTCAGTAAAATATCCAAATTCTTTTCATGGTCATCAACATGGGGATCACGACTTAATACGCAGAAGGCTACTTTCTTCCCCTTCTTTGGAGCAACCCTTTCACGCACATCTTCAGGATTCATTGGTTTCTTCCCCCGGTCCATTTGATGCAACTTACCTACAACAACTTATAATAAATATTTGGGTAAGGAAATCGTTAAAAGAATGCATATTTATATGGAAACAACTATCAATATTGATGACCTTGCTTTTAACTTTGGTTGGTGTGATTTTACATATCATTCACTTTTACTTTTAATTTACAGAACTTTAAGTTTTACTTTGCACAACTTTTACTTTTACTTTTAATTTTACTTTGCACAGCTTTTACTTTCACATTGCACAATTATTCGTAATCTTTATCTTTAAAATTACATTTCAAAGAAATATATAGCATATTTTGAAGATAACTAATAATTAAATGATGAACTGCAATAACATGTGTTTAACTAGATGTTAAAGTTGGCAACTAAAAAATAATTCACAAATCCATTTTGGAATAATCCAAAATTCATGACAGTCATACATATAAGAAAAATCGAAATTAGGCATACAATACAAATATTATTGTGAACATCACACACTAATCAACACGTTGTGGACATCTTAAACTGCGCCTTATATGTCCTTCTTGACCACACCGACTATACTTCTTCCCTGTCCTAGGCGCATCCATCTCTGTTCGGATTCGAACTGATTCTCCCTTATCACCGCATTTTTTCTTAACCTTCATTAGCCTCTCATCGGGTACTAATGTGCCATACTGCTGCCAACGCCTCAGTAATACATAATTCCAATACTCAGTTGGTTGTAGAGGCAATATCAAAGGTTCCCACAACTTCTGCAACTTCATGGTATAATGGTAAGGCTCTATCCATTGCCTCCAGTTAGTGTTCTGTTGCATACATTCAGCCACGGCATGTGAATAAGGCATGTGGTGGCACTCCCATTTTCCAAAAGTGCAAGTAAATGTACGTATATCAACATTCTTCCTGTGACCACCCTTCCACATTGATTTCAACCGATATCAGTGTGTCATCACCAAAAATATGCCGCGTTGTTGACTAAAGGTGTCCACCTTATGTGCAGTTGCCTTCTTCTCAATTTTCGCCAACATGGCATTACTCCTAGCACATAACTCCTCACCTTTTTGCATGCTATCCTCAACATTGTTCCGCCGGTTGTTCACTATCTTCACAGTTTTATAGAAGAGGTATTTCATCATCTCCGTTACCAGTAGAAATCGGGCCATTCTAATGTTCCCATTAAAACCTTCCATAATATTTATTGTAGCTTGGCCGAAATGAGCGCCACCAGTGTCATGTGATAAGGTCCACAATTCTGGTGGAATGTTGCGTAGGTATTGTAAGGCAGGAGGTGAGATCTCACCGATTTGTTTCCTTACCTGCGTGGTTACACCAGCTAACCACATCAAATGCTTTAGCTCTCCCTCGGGGTGATGTGAGGAAAAATTACTTTGCACATAGAACAAGCAAAATCTATGCACTCCCAGAGGTGGTGTAAATCCATTACTTGAGTCCCTCATCGCTGCAAGAATACCCGATGCCCTGTCCGAAATTATGCAAACACCATGCCTTTCCCTACATACGTGTTTGCGCAACAGTCTTAAAAACCATGACTAGTTCTCGGTTGACTCCTCATCCACCAATGCATAACATACAGGATATTGGTGGTTGTTTGAATCCTCACTCATAATAATAAGTAACTTGCCGTTATACCTTTCCTTCAAGAACGTACCATCAATTGAAAGTACAGGACGGGCATGCTCCCAACCATCCATCATTACTTTCAAACACCAGAAAATACGCTTGCATACCGATAATTCGAATTGGGTTTCATGACTAACAGCATCAATCACAACAACACTACCAGGATTTGCATGTACCATTGCCATAAAAAACATAGGTAGATCATCATAAGTTGTACTCCATTTTCCATATACATCCTCCACTGCAGACTACTTCCCTCTCCATGCTCTCAGATAATTCACACGATGATTATATTCATCATTTACCATTGTAATAACAGTCATGATGGGTATATTAGGCCTCTCAATCACCTGTTACAGATTTCAGAAATATTTACATCAACTAAAATACTAAATCAATCAGTAAAAAATTAATTTAACAATTCTATTTCACTTACATGAGATTTAATAAGCCTAGCAATTAATTTTGCAGATATCTTCATGTGATCCTGTATGGGCTCATTATTCAAACATGTGTGATTACCCCTCGTCTTTGTGATTTCAAACATACTGTGTTTCACCTTTTTAGCAGCTCTTAATCTCCATGGACAGTAACCGTAAACACACTTTGCAATGAATTGAGTTGGATTACTCTTATACACTTGGTAGTTCCGGTCACTCTTGATGAACCCCCCTTACCGCTGCTATAAGGGTTTCCTTATCACGAAACATACAACCAACTGATAATTCAGAATATTGTGGATCGAAACCACTAGACATGTCATACTCATCTCGCACCACAATCGAATTGTACTCTTCATTTTCAAACCAAGGTGCACCAGCTATATGGTGGACTTGATGTATAGGCGTCGGGACTTCTTCTAATTTATCCTCGTCATCCATAGAGTTATCGATGTCATCCTCGTACTCATCCCAGTCCTCACTGCTTGAATTATGTGCATCAAATTCTTCATTTTCATGGATAAGGGTCAAGTCTCTGCCAGCACTGAGTGTAGTTGTATCCCGTGAGGGAGACACATAAGCATCAACATTTTCACGGGGGAATCGATTCTCGAAGCCCCTACTTGTGGAACCACCAGCATTTACTTGGCTGCTTGAACCGCCAACATACGTTTCGGTGTTACCTCCTCCACCAAAATAGTAGTCCGACCAACCCGGAATGTCGTACTCAGGAAACTGTCTTGAACCATAATCAGGAAATTGGCTCGAACCATACATTGTTTTACATGTTGCATGCGTCGATTGTGAGTACCAACCCTGGTCAGACATATGAATCTCATCCGGAATAATCTTTTCAGCCTCTACATACAAAGAAACATCACTCATTCCCATCTGCATCTGCCTAGGCACACTGAGCATCCTCCGTACATCATCATCACATGTCATATCAGCTATATAGTATCCCGACACCAAATTACCTACACCTAACTGGGGATATTTAAAACTCATCTTCAAATTCCAAGATGAACTGCTAATATTCATTAATACATACACCACTTCCTTCAACTCTTCATAAGAAGTTCCCCATTTAATATATTGCATTCTTTTAGGGTCTCTAGTACTATATCTTATATCATCATCTCGTCTGATAATTTCTCCACCCCAAAAGAAATTCACGTTAACGTAATCTTCTATTTTTCCTATTTTCAACACAAAAAATACATATTTTCATAATTTAACATGCATTACTTAATAATAACACATACAAATTTAAACTAACATATGTATCAATACATAATACGATAAATAATTATGATAAAAATTATTATTTATTAATTCTAAACTAACATGCAGTTACAAAAATTGTACAAAATTAAACTCAAATTTGAAGCCAATTTATATAAATTTATCATAATCAAAATGGCGTTAACGTATTTTTACATAACATTAATTCTAAACTAACACGCTTGAATATATAATATAAACTGACATATAATCACAACATATTAAATTTACAATTGTAATATTATTTTGAAATTATAAAATCATACCTAAGCAGAGGTAACGAAATCTATAAAGCAAGCCACGAAACAAATAAGCAATCTGAAGAAGCAGCTCAAAGAAGCAGCAGCAAAGCAGCTCGAACAAGCAGCAACAGAGGAGAGTAGCAGAGTGAATGTGAAAAGCGGAAGAGGAGAGTACAACGAATGAATGTAAAATGAAGGTAAATATAGGATAATATACCAAAAAAATACAGATATTTATGTAAAAGAAGATTTTCAGATAAGATAAAAGCATATATTCAGATTTTCAGATAAGATAACAGATAAGAACTTCATAACATAATTTATTTCTAAACGTAAATATTTTAAAATATAAAATAATTTTTAAAAATATGTGGTGACTGCCATGATGTTTGGCATTTTTATCCGTTTCAATCTTGTCATGACCGCCACACCAAAGGGCGGTCATCACATATTTTCTTTGCTTAATAACCGCCATGTAGCATGGCGGTCTTCACTGAAAATGAAACAGCTGCTAGTTTTTAATGACCGTCAATATAAGCTATTAGATTTGCTAATTTTGAAACCATGAACATAGATGTCCCATTTTTACAAACCAGCTCATTAGCTGTCCTAGAAAAAAATGGAACCTTCTGAACGGGTCTTGTTGATAGTAAACCCTCCGTCAATTCTACCGACACTTCAATCCAACTTTTTCAACTTTTTTTCCAGACCACTTGTTTTTGTGTTGACTATTCAAATTAACAAACAACCAAATTACTTGTACAATCTCTCAAACTTTAAATTATTGTAGTAGACTAGTAGTGTTTTTAAAACTATATATACCGAGAAAACATATAAATTATGAATGTTTACAGTTATTTATTATAATGAAAAATAGAATACAAGTGTGTTTTAAAAGAGCTAAATTCTTGTAAATAGTAAATATAATTTATAATTTCATTTTGAAGATCCTTTCTTTAACTGGTACGGGATATATTAATTTTGATCTTTTATTCATATGTGAAAGAAATTATAACATTATAGCCGGAATGATTTAATTTATAAATATTTTTCTTCATTTTATTTTATAGTTGAAATTAAATATCTTTGAGTTCTATTATTCTATATAATTATATATATACGTGAGTAATTATATATATATATATATAACTGTGTAGTCAAAGGTTCTAAAAATATGTACCAAAAAATTAAACGTCAAAGAGTAATATATAAATAATAATTTGGATCGTAACGGAGTTAGACAATTCCACTCCTGGCGTAAAGACTGCCTTTCTGCCTTGTGAACGGGTCTAGTTGATCGTAAACCCTCCGTCAGTTCTACGGACACTTCAATCCAACTTTTTCAACATATTTTCCAGACCACTTGTTTTTGTGTTGACTATTCAAATTAACAAACCAAATTACTTGTACAATCTCTCAAACTTCAAATTATTGTAGTAGACTAGTAGTGTTTTTAAAACTATATATACCGAGAAAACATATAAATTATGAATGTTTACACTTATTTATTATAATGAAAAATAGAATACAAGTGTGTTTTAAAAGAGCTAAATTCTTGTAAATAGTAAATATAATATATAATTTCATTTTGAAGAGCCTTTCTTTAACTGGTACAGGATATATTAATTTTGATCTTTTATTCATATGAAAGAAATTATAACATTATAGCCGGAATGATTTAATTTATAAATATTTTTCTTCATTTTTATTTTATAGTTGAAATTAAATATCTTTGAGCTCTATTATTCTATATAGTTATATATATACGTGAGGAAGTTATAGTTTGAGTTGTAATTTCTTTCACTTGTAATCGTTTGGTTGTAATCAAGTTGTGGCTGGATTGTCAGCCTTGTGAAACAGGGTTCAAGAAAACTAGAGGCTACAGAAGTCTGTACTAGGATAGTATAGTGATTACAGGGCAGATTAGTTCAGTGAAATAGGGGTTTTAGCAAGCTAGGATCAGCAGCAGGGGATGAAGGGAGGAATATTATTGTAATCTGTAATCGTGGTTTGGTTTGATTAATAATATTCTCTCTTACTAGTTGGTAGGGGACTAGGACGTAAATCATATTGGATTAAGGGTCCAACCTGACTAAAAAATTTGGTGTTATTTACATTTTCTGTATTGCATTCTATAGGTGTGCATTTTCACCATATGCGGTTTTAAAAGTTAAAAACCGTAATCAAATCAATAATCAACGATGCGGTTTTCACTGTTTTCTGTTGAGTTTTGATTTGCGATTCGGTTCGTGCTCATGAACGGTGGTTGATGTAAACCCTCTTTCACTTCCGCGAACCCTTCAATATAACTTTTTCAACATTCTTTCCGAACCAGTTGTTTTTGTGTTGACTGTTCAAATTAACAAACAACCAAATTACTTGTACAATCTCTCAAACTTCAAATTATTGTACTAGACTAGTAGTGCTTTTAAAACTATATATACCGAGAAAACATATAAATTATGAATGTTTACACTTATTTATTATAATGAAAAATAAAATACAGGTGTGTTTTAAAAGAGTTAAATTCTTGTAAATAGTAAATATAATTTATAATTTCATTTTGAAGAGCCTTTCTTTAACTGGTACAGGATATATTAATTTTGATCTTTTATTCATATGAAAGAAATTATAACATTATAGCCGGAATGATTTAATTTATAAATATTTTTCTTTATTTTATTTTATAGTTGAAATTAAATAGATAAAAATTAAATTAAAATCGAACCAATAATAATTATGATTTAGATTTTATTTAAAAATCAAATAGTCTAAATGGTTAGAACTTATCTTTTATGGTCTCAATTTCAATTCTCATTCATTTAAAAGTTTATTAAAATAAATATTTACTTTATAAAAATATAAATCTATTTATTAAAAAAGAAAAATGAAGCCCAAACCCCTCGTTGGAACATGGGTGGGATATGGGAAGGAAAAGGGAGTCTAGTGGTTGTTTTCTTGTTTTCTTATTAAAGAAAAAAACGAAACCCTTAAAAAAAAGAAATCGAAACCCAAGCTCATGATTGAAACATGGGTGGGGAGGAAGGAAAGAGGAGTTTAATGGTGTGTTTAGTTGAGCTTAATAAAATTCAAAAGAATAAAGTGAAATTTAAATTTTTTTATGTATGAATGTTTAGAAAAAAATATGTTTATTTCTGTTTCATTTCTAATAATATAAATTAAATCTTAAATTCTCAATTTGAGAAAATATATTTTATTTTATATTTTTTTCTTTACATTTCTTATCATAATAAATTCAAATTTTCTTATTTAAATATCTCCTTAAATTAATATTATTTATTTTTAATTTCAATTATTTTATTTTATTAATTTTTTTCTCATCCACTAAATACAACATAAGTGATTGTTTCGTTGCCTTCCTCATCTGCATGGCGACACTTTCACTCAACATTTTTAACATTCTAAGCATGTTTTTTTACTAGGTTTGTCATGGGATTATAATCGCCCTATCATGAGATTCACAGATGCTTATATAAAGTTAATTTTTTGGATTAGTTTATATATATTTATAATTTTTATATAAATAATTTAAAATTTTAGGATATTTATGTATGTATTGAGAGATTTAAGACGCATATCTTGTTTGTTTGTTTATATCTAAAGATCACCTCTAATTATAATCTGAGTATTAAAATTTAATAATTTTAAAAAATGACTATGTAACGTATAGGAAATACGAATTCCTGGTCATTTCCATATATTAATTTTTAAAGAATAATAATAAAAATTAACAGAGTTGGTTTAACTTATTTGAGTAACAACATAATAATTTTTTTTATATATATTTAATGTAAAATGGTACTCTATTTCTTATTCTGAAGACATGTACCATGTGAATTCTACAACAATACGAGGATCTCCGATCATGGTGTCAAAAAGAGTGTCAAATTAACATATGGCATGATGTGGCATAACACGCTTATTGGTACTCCATTGGAGTGAGAGGGGTGCCCACTAAAATTGTCAACTTTTGGTACCCTCCGAAATAATAAAAATGTTTTACATCACATTAAACTCATAAACATTCATATCTAATATTAATTATACATGTATAAAAAATTGACAATTTTAAATGCCAACCATTGGAGTAAAATTTTCTAGAAAGAGTGTCAAAATATTATTGAAGAAAAAAAAGACAATTTATTAATTTTTTGATGAGTTGTCAATATTGACAACTTTAATTAGCACCCCAATTGTAGATGCTCTAAGAGAGTGTATCTCATTCCCAGCCCCAACTACTAGCTTTTTATAGTTTTAAGAGTAATTAGCATTTCGCACCTTTTATTTTTGGACTTTTTTTAATTTGGTCTCAAACTATGTTTCTTGACATATTACACCTCTATGATTCAAATTCATTTCACTTTACACCCTTTTGACCAAATTAGAAAGGGTAAAATATGAAATGATTTATTCAAGTATGGTTTATGATAAAATGCACCTCGTAATTTTAAAATTTTGACAAAGGGCACCTTAACTTAATATTTCACTTTTTTAAATAAATGTTAATATTTTAAAAATAACCAATTGTAAGTTATCTTAGTTAATATTTTTTTTGTCATACTTGTTAAAAGATATACTCTGTTAGGAATATATTCATTTGATGATGTACAAAATACTAGAACAGAGTCTAGCATAGTGTTATCTATAATTCAATAAGTCTTTTTAGTCTTTGAGATATTAAACAATCAGAGTCTAGTTAGTCCCTAGACAGGTATCAAGGTTGTTTACATTAGAAGATTTTCAGAAGAAATAAAATCAGGGTCTGGATGACAATCAGAGTCTGGGAGTTGATCAAAGTCTATAGACTATCAGAGTCTATAGTTTGTCAGAGACTGAATATCATCAGAGTCTGAAATCTTTCAGAGTCTATAAAGTTGAAGCTAAATTTGGAAGGTGATCATAGTAAATGGAAGTCTTCAAAGATAAAGGAAAATATAGTACATATATGCTATGAGAAGGAAGGATAGTTACAGAATGAAACTATCAACTAATAATTATGAATTCTATATCTATTTTGATTGTATTTTCTTTAATTTATTACTACATCCGTCCCACCCAATTATTAACGTTTCAGAGAGAAGGTCCGACAATCATGTTAATGTGCATATAAAGTATAGTTCCATAACTTATTTTTAATTTTTTTTTGAATAAAAATTTAGTGTTTAAATTTTTATTTAGAGAAAAAAATTTAAAAATAAGTTATGGAACTATACTTTGTATGCACCTTAAAATGTGTGTCATACCTTCTTTCCGAAACGTTAACAATTGGGTGGGACTGAGGGAGTAGTTGATAGGCGGCTCTCTATATAAACACTCTATGTAACATAATTTATTTGTCGAAGTTTAGAGAGCAGAGAGATAGAGAGAGTTGATGTGAGAAACATAGAGTTGTTTCTAGGGTTTGTGTACACCCTAGGAGAGTTTGTATTTGTTCATCAATAATAAAACTGTTGGACCAAATCAAGCCTAGCCTATGTAATTATTTATCTTGCTGTAATATATTTAGTACTTCTGTAATAGGATGTTGACTTAGACATTTCAATGTATTATTGCAGATAGAAGTTTGATCAGATTGTAATTTCAGTTATAAATAAAGTCAAGATTAAAGTCTGTTAGAAGATTCAAGTTGAATCATGTAACAATACAAAGAAGACCTATTGAAGAAATAAGGAATACAGTCTGAGAATTCGACTAAGGCAATTGCTCATTCGAGAAGTCACCAATTTGAGAAGTCAGAAATATGCAACTGGTCGAGAAGTCTCAAAACACACTCATTGGCTCAATATTTGATCGAGAAGTCATTCATTCGAGAAGTCAATATATTGAAGTCAATCGAGTAGTGTGAAATGTCATACATTCGAGAAGTCTAGAAATCAATTCGAGAAGTTAGCAAAAGGAGCATTCGAGAAGTGGTAAAGTTGAATCAATTGAGAAGTCTCAGATTCAATTGTTCATTCGAGAAGTTTAGTCTAATCGATAAGCCATCAAATATAGTATGCATTCGAGAAGTCTAAACATTCGAGAAGTCAATCATTCGAGAACTAATCGAGAAGTCACAGCCAGTACTCAATCGAGAAGTCAATCATTATGACTTCTCGAATCAATTCTAATAAAGTACTCGACTGTTCCAAGGAGCTATTTTCAAGGAGAATTGTAGAAGAACAAGACAGATAATTTGCAACTCTGTCTTTGCAGGACAAGTCAAGCCTGTGAAGATAGAGACAAGTCAACAATGAAGCTGAGAAGATAGTCAAGACAAATGACGGAAGATATAAGGTTGTATGTGCAGATTGTCACAACTGTATTAACTAGAAATAGATATTAGTCAAATGTAAAGTATGTCTTGTCTATTTCTAGTTTTAGCTAAATTGTCTTATGTGAGCTTGTGCAAATGACATGTTGTCTATATATTTTATGCACAACCACATTTGACAGTATCTTTGAATCTTTACATAGAGTATTAACACTTTATAATCTTCCTAGAACAAGAAGCTGAAATTCAAGTTGAATTTCAGATTGTAGCAAAGATTCATTTTAATACAATTAGATTGAAAGTTACATCTTGTGTTTATTTTACTTACTGTTATATGATTTGATAAACACTTGACTTTTTTAAGATTCAATCTTTCAAACAGTTCATCAAAGTTTTCTTTAAATCTTAAGAGTGCAAAAAGGTTGAAGTATAAATTCACCCCCTTGTAAATTTCTGGACTCCTAATTCTTAACAAGTGGTATCAGAGCTTAGGTTATAAACATACATACAGACTAAAAGATCAAGATGAGTTCTCAGAAGCTAAGCAGTATAAAGATTCCTTCTTTTGAGAGAAAACTACAACCTATGGAAGAGAAAAATGCTGATGTTCATAAAGGCTGCAAACTCCATGTACCCAGAAATATTGAAGAATGGTCTTTTCATGCCAGTAACACTAGTTCCTGAAAATACTAGTGGTTCTGAAGTTATTCCTGCAACATGGATACCTAAGGACCCATCTCAGTACACAGATACAGAAAAGGAGAAGGTTTCTCTTGACAATAGTCTAATGCTCATACTAATTGAGTCACTGGACATTGTTATGTACAATAATATTATAAATTACACTTCTGCCAAACACATATGGGAGACTATAGAAATTTTGTGTGAAGGAACTGAAGAGGTAAGGGAAAATCAAAGACAGCTCCTTGTTTCTCAGAATGTGGCCTTTATGTCAAAACTAAATGAAGGCATAACTGAAGTATTTGAGAGGTTCAACAAACTAATCAACGATCTTCAACTTCATGGGAAGTAATATGAAACAAAGGATAAAAACATGAAGTTTTTGTTGACTCTCCCAGAGCATCTAGAGCACAAAATCTCTGCAATAAGAGGGGGAAGAGATTTAACAAAGCTTCCACTTGAGACTCTCTATGGAATACTAAAGACATATGAGCTGGAATTTTACCAAAAGAAGGCCATTCTAGCAAATAGAGGGAAAATGGTAAATGTCTCAAATGCCTTGGTTACAAAGGAACCTTCAACAACTGAGAAGACTGGTACAAGCAAAAAGTTAAAAACTGAAGAGTTTGAAGAACTGGAATAAGAAGAGAAGGATTATGTCAAGAGTGAATCAGGGGAATAAGATTTCTACACCATTGAAGAACTTGAATGCATGGACAACAAAACCATGGCCTTCATGGCAAAGAAATTTGGAAATTTGAGGTTTAAAAGAAACAAAAGTTTTAAACCAAGACCAAACTTCAAGTCTTCAAGCAAAGGAAAGAATCTAACAAGAAGCAATACCAATGGAGGGTATAAAACTGGAACAATTGATAGATCTAAAATAAGATGCTATAACTGTAATGAGCTTGGACACTTTGCAATAGAATGTAGAAAACCTAAAACAATCAATAAGGATAAAGATTAATTGGAGTTAGAAGCCAAGTATAAAGCTCTCCTCAAAAAATAGACATGAAAGGCTTATATTGTTGAAGGAAAATGCTGGGATGACACAGATGAAAATGAGGAGGATGAATATGGGAATCTGGCACTCATGGCCAACTCACATGATGGAGCTTCATCCTCAAGTTCTCAGGTACCTTCATTAATCTCACTTGACATGTCAAATTCTCAATATAAGAAAACTGTGGAAGAATTGAGCATTGAAATGTTTAACATTCACACTAGTATGGCTGCTGCATATGAGAAAATTACTAGGTTTTCAAAAGCTAATGATGAACTAATTGCTAGGAATGAGACTTTAGAATTACCCTTGATAACTCTGGAAAACTTGAAACAGGAAAATGAGTATCTCAAAAACAAAGTTGTTTGCTCTGAACAAATTGAAAAATTTCTTAAAGAAATTTTTTTCTGAAAATGAATTGAAAATCAGATCTTATCAAAACCCAGCCACTGTTGTTCAAGAGTTCCATGAGAAGCATAAGGAAAACTCTAGGATTGGAGTTGGTTTTGATTATGAGAATCTCAAGAAGAAGAAATCTGTTTCAACAAAATGCAAGAAAGTTGAAATCCTCACATTTTGAAAAATGTTAAGAACCAATTTTTAAGAAAGAAACTGTTGAACTTGATGAGGTCAATATGGTCATCAAACAACAGTTGGATGATGAGGATAAGGAAATAACTAAAAGAAATATGCCCTCTGTTGAAGAAGAAGAAAAACCCATAATCAAAACCAAGTCTATTCCTGCTCAAACTGAACCAAAACAAAATGTTCAGAAAAATGACACCATGCATGCTAAGAAGAAATAGGCAAATAGAAATGGAAAGAAAGACATCAACAAACACAACAATTATGCACATGTTCATAATGCACCTAGGAAGATTTGTAAAAATTATGGTTCAACAAATCATCTTACTCATATGTGCAAGAAACCTGTTGTTAAAAATGATGAATTTACCTGTGAATATGTAAAACCTTTGATGCATGATGATCATAAATTTTTTGACAAATTTGATTGTATGCCATGTAACATGAATATCATGAATACCTGCTTTAGGCTCAGGAAACAGTTTGTTGATGGATGCATAAGTCAGAATCTGAACATCAATAATCCTAGGCCTAAATCTGTTAGTCCTGTAAAACATAGAAAACACTCCATGTCACCTAAGCATGCATCTAGTTCTGAAAGCACTAATCAAGCTAAAAGTCATAATAAGAAAAATGAGAACATGCATGTGCAGGCAACTAAAAATGTTAAAAATAGGAATGACATTCATGTAACTAAGCATAAAGGACCCAACCTTGTGTGGGTTCCAAAGAAAACTTGATTTGTGTTTGTTTACAGGGTACAGGTAAGAAGAAGGTCATGTGGATTTTGGACAGTGGATGTTCAAGGCATATGACTGGTGACAAGGCCCTACTATTACAATTCAAAGATGAGGCTAACCCAATGGTAACCTTTGGAGACAACAACATTGGTTTCACCATGGGATATGACAAATTAATTCATGGAAATGTTGTCATTGAAGATGTAGCCCTGGTCAGTGGTTTGAAGCATAATCTTCTCAGCATCACTCAATTCTGCAACAAAGATTTGAAAGTGGAATTTGACAAAGAATTGTGTCTCATATCATATAGAAAGACCAAGGAGATTGCTCTGCAAGGAGTAAGAAAGGGAAGCCTGTTTGTAGCAGATTTGGATTCTGCAAACAAGGAGAAAATTTGTTGTTTTTACACCAAGGCCTCAGAAAATAAAAGTTTACTTTGGCACAAGAGGTTATCTCACTTAAATCTCAAAAACATTAATTCTTTAGTCAAAAGAGAATTAGTGAAGGACCTTCCCACACTTGAATTCTGCATAGAAAGATTGTGTGAGGCATGTCAAGGGAAAATGAAGAGATCTAGTCACAAGAATAAGGAGTTCGCTTCAATCACCAAACCACTGTAATTAATTCATATGGATTTGTTTGGACCAGTAAATGTCATGTCCATGTCTAAGAAAATATTTGCTCTAGTCGTGGTTGATGATTTTTCAAAATACACTTGGGTTGAATTCTTGCACTCAAAAGATTAAGCTCCTGAAGTTATCATTGAAAATTTGAGAAGATTGGATAAAGGCCCTACACCTGTAGTAGCCATAAGAAGTGATAATGGAATAAAATTCAAAAATGCTATACTCGATAAATTCTGCAAAGAAAAAGGAATCACTCACCAATTCTCAGCCCCAAGAACTCCATAACAAAATGGAGTGGTTGAGAGAAAGAACAGGACTCTCATTGAAGCTGCAAGAACTATGTTAGGAGAAGCAAATCTACCAACTAGTTTTTGGGCTGAAGCTGTTAGAACTGCATGCTATACTCAAAACAGAACACTCATTACAAAACTAGTTGGAAAGACTCCTTATCATATCATGACAAATAGAAGACCATCTGTAAAATACATGCATGTGTTTGGAACAAAGTGCTTTATTCTCAAGGATGATGTTAACAACCTTGGGAAGTTTGAAGCCAAGGCAAATGAAGGAATTTTTGTGGGATACTCTTTGGACAAAATTGTCTATAGAGTATATATGATTGAACAACAAAAGGTTATGGAAAACACAAATGTGACATTTGATGATTTCAAATTCCCTGCTATGAATTTGGAAGGTGAAAATTGTGACACCTTGAGATTTGAAAATGAAGTGGATTCTGAAATAATTGTAACTGAAAATGTTATCAACACTCATGAAGAGTTACATGTAGACATCTCACATGGATCAATTGAGGAAAGATAAAATGAAGATTACAGTCACATTCAACTTGAGAATTCTCAACACAACCCTAACATCAGCTCATGGGGAGATTCTCAAGGATCTGCAACAAATGGCAACAACTTCAATCAGGAAGAAACATGCTCAAATGATAAAGATGGAGCTCATCAAACTAAATGGAATAGAGCTTACACAATTGATCAAATCATTAGAAATCCTGATGAAGTGTGAGGACAAGAAGAACAACTATGAATGAATGCCTATTTGCTTGCTTCCTACTCAAAATGAGCCAAAGAGGATTGAAGAAGCCATGTTGGATCCAGACTGGATAATTGCCATGCAAGAGGAATTAAATCAATTTGTGATAAACAATGTTTGGGAATTGGTGCCACCTCCAAAGGATAGATCAGTTATTGGCACTAAGTGGGTCTACAAGAACAAAATGGATGAACATGGAATAGTAATAAGGAACAAAGCAAGGTTGGTTACAAAAGGGTATTCACAAGAAGAATGCATTGACTATGATGAGACTTTTGCTCCTGTTGCAAGATTGGAGGCATCAGAATTTTTCTAGCCTTTGCAACACACTCAAACTTTAACGTCTATAAAATGGATGTTAAAAGTGTTTTTCTCAATGGTGAATTAGAAGAGGAAGTATATGTGCAACAACCACCTGGCTTTGAAGATCCAAACTTTCTAGACTTTGTTTACAGACTCATCAAAGCATTGTATGGACTCAAACAAGCCCCTAGAGCATGGTATGATACTTTGTCAAAATTCCTTCTAGATAATCAATTCACTAGAGGAACTATTGACAAAACTCTTTTCTACAAGAAGCACAATGAAGATGTTATACTAGTTCAAATTTATGTGGATGATATCATTTTTGGATCAACAAATGAAAAATTATGTCAAAGGTTCTCTAAGCTCATGCAAAGTGAATATGAGATGGGCATGACGGGAGAGCTCAATTACTTTTTAGGTCTCCAAATAAGCGAAAGGGTTGATGGAATCTTCATAATTTAAACAAAATATATCAATGACTTACTCAAAAGGTTTGACATGCAAGACTGCTCAACTGCTAAAACTCCAATGTCTACAGCTACAAAACTGGATGAAGATAAGAAAGGAAAAAGTGTGGACATGAAGACCTACAGAGGAATGATTGGATCTCTTCTCTATCTCACAGTTAGTAGACCTGACATTATGTTCTCTACATGTCTATGTACAAGATTTCAGGCAAATCCCAAGGAATCTCATCTCATTGTTGACAAAAGAATTCTGAGATACCTCAAAGGAACACCTTTCATGGGGTTATGGTACCCTAAAGAAATAGGATTCAACCTAGTTGGATATTCAGATGCTGATTTTGCTGGATGCAGAGTGGATAGAAAAAGCACCTCAAGAAGCTGTCAATTTCTTTGACAGAGATTGGTGTATTGGTTTAGTAAAAAGCAACAATCAGTTTCTACTTCCACATCTGAGGCTGAATATATTGCTGCTGGAAGCTGTTGTGCTCAAGTGCTTTGGATCATGAATCAATTAAGGGACTATGGACTGGTGTTGGAAGGAATTCCTATCATGTGTGACAACACTATTGCCATATCAATTGTTGCCAATCCAGTCAACCATTCCAAGACAAAGCATATTGATGTAAGGTACCATTTCATTAGGGAACATGCTCAAAATGGAGTGATTAAATTGTTCTATGTTCCTACACAAAAACAATTGAATGATATATTTACTAAACCACTTGATGAAGCCACATTCAACAGGTTCGTTAGTGAAATTGGAATGCTAAATTCTTCAGGATATGTGGCCCAATAAATATCTCTCTCTAACTGTTACAATAATTGTTTTACAGATATGAACCTAAATGATTTATCTAAGTGAAACAAAACTGGTGTATATTTATAAATATGCCAGTTATATTATTGTACATGTTTTTAATTAAAATCTTTACTTTGTAAAAACTAACTTGGAACTATTTCTTTGTTCTGAGAAAGCCTGAAAAGAATTATTATACTTGTGTATTATTAAATAACAAATGTGGTAATTAAAGTCCCAGGAATATCAATCAAACAAATTTCTCATTTTAGGATGAATGAATAAATAAATTTTAGTTACTAAGAAATGAAGTTTCTAAATTATTATTTTGTTTTCCAAGAGAAAATAGAATAATCTCTCAAAAAACTAGAGTTTGTAGTTAAGTTGCCATTCTTTCTGACTTCTCAACTAAGTATAAATCTTTGAGTTCTCGAATCGTTCAATTCTAGAGTTCTCGAATGTCTTGAGTTCTCAAATCGTTCAATTCTAAGAGTTCTCGAATGTCTTTAGTTCTCGAATCATTCAATTCTAAGAGTTCTCGAATCATGATGTTGTGAGTTCTCGAATAGCTCATTTCTAGAGTTCTCGATCAAGTACTATTGAGAGTTCTCTAATCATCAGAGTTCTCGACTATAGCTTGAGTGAGTTCTCGATTGTCTTAGTTCTCGATCAAAGTCTGACAGTTCTCTACTAAAACAACTTTACTCTTTTTCAGAGTTCTCGATCACTAAAATCTATTGCTATCCTAGTCGAGTTATCCGTGTCATATAAATAGCAAAGTAGATCTAACATTTCATTTCTATGCTTAACTGCAAAGTCAAAGAAACACTTGCTCTCAAACAGTTACTCTTGAGCCCTTGCTTTCTACTCTCTAAAACTTATGTTTCTTCTTTTCTCACTTTCTATACACTTACTCAATGGTGTCCTCAAGTTCCAACCCTGCAAATGAAATTTTTGTCATTCCTGAAACAAAATTTTTAGCTATAACTAGAGGTGCTGATGTAAAACCCTAATATAAATGTTTTACTAGGTTTTTCATCGATTCCTACTTGAAAGAAGCTCTGTTAGCAAACCCTACTCTTTATCTGGACATTCTTAAGCAATTCTGGATGAGTGTGGGCTGGGAAAACATAGCCTTGGAGGATGGGAGCTCAAAAGTGGTTGTTACTTGCAAAATCCAAGGAAAGGACATTAGTTTTGATGAAGAGGATGTGAACAAAAGCTTGAAAGTGCCAACTGAGGAATTTAATGAAGAACCAACTGAAGATGATCTCCTAGACTTCCTGGAGTTCATTAGGTATTATGACACTATGGACAAAGGAGCTGAGAAATTCAAACTAGGAAAGATTAAAAAGAAGTTCATGAAGAAGGGGTGGTCATTCCTATTCGACACCATCCTAAGAGTTTTCACCTACAGGAAAACATGATTTGACCAGATAAGCCTCATTGCCATGAAGATGGCCTACTCATTGGCTTAAAACCAAAAGCTCAATATTGGAAAGCTAGTTCATGGGGAACTCATAACCAGGATTCCCAAGAAAGGTAATGAAATTTTCTTCCCTCGCTTTATTCAATTAATTCACAACTATAAAAATATTAGTTTAATTGAATTGCCTGGGATGAACAAACAGAGAATTGGCTATTCCAAACCCATGTCAAAAATTATTTTTGCTACATTGGATAGGAGAAACACAGTGAATGTGCCTCTTCAAATTACATCTCACATGGAGAGTGTATTTTGGGGTACCCACTTGTGCAGCCTAAATATGGTTATTTAGATATAGTAGGAGGTCCTAAGGTTGCAGAAGAACCTAATGCACCTAACACAAGGACTTCTAACCCAACTGCTAGCCCTTCTTTGAATCCACTAGATGCTAGCAAACCAACATCTACATCCTCTCAACATGGTGTAGTTGCAAAGAAGAAAAAGGAGAAAAATGTTAAGAAAAGAGTGCTAGAGACTGTTGTAAAAAATGAAGATGTTTTAGAGAGTCACCTGTGGAACCTTTAACCAGGAAGAAGAAGAGTAAAAAGGCCACAACAGACCAATCTGCATCCTCCTAACATGATGTAGAGATTAACAAGAGACTAAACCTACTTCCAGGTGGACTTTCTCAACAAGGTGCATCTATTAAAATAATAGATCCTGTACAGAGTCTGCACCATTGCAGGAACTCACTCCTGTCAATGAAGAAGTAATAGTAGAAAAGGTGACAAACTGTGCACAAGTAGCATCCTCTCTTGAAACTTCCCCATTTTCTCAGGGGGAGTTGCCAACACTCAATTCTGCTCATAATCTCTCTTCAACTTCTCAAATTTCTTCTCAATCAAATGTGTCTAGCCAAACACATGAGGTTGTTGATCATCAGGATTATTATTTCCCTGGTGAGCCCCATTCAAATGACTTGGTGCATGACACTTTGCTCACCACTCAAGAAACTCATTTAGATGGTGAGGGAATGCATGTTGAGGCATATCCTGATGACACCATCAAAACCACAGAGGTTTCAGGAGTTTTTACTTTAGACTCTGTGGTGGCTAAGACATATGAAATATAAGTGTCTTCACAGACATTGGGTAATCTAGGGGACCTCCACACCATGCAAATGGCATCCCCTGGACACTCCACAGTCATTCAAAAACTGTCTCCTTAGGAGAACTCAACTATCCATCCAGTGTCTAGAGAATCATATGAGAAATTAGATGAGGAAATAGATATTGAGGGGACCACTGTAAAAAGTGGCCGTAGCTCTCATTCCTTGTCACAATGGCTGGAACATGTGCAACATGACAGGGAACCAGGACCATCATCTCTTGGTGGGTCACTTTCTGATGAGAAATTAAAGGAATTATATGGAGATCAACTGGAAGGTTTTTATCATATTGCTCAGCAGCTTCTGACTTCTCACCTGCCAAACAAAGATTATGTTGCAATCATGCTTGAATATGCAAAGGATTAGGAGGAATTGAAGGAGGAAAATGCAAAATTGGCTGAAGATGAAGAGGCAAATGTGGATGCTTGGTTGGATAGTAAATCTGCTATCAGCATGGATGAATTATTAGAATGGGCTAGACAGAAGTATCTCATTTCTTTTGGATCATATGAGAAGATCTTTACTTCAAGTGCCATGTATGATGCAATTCATGAAGCTATCAAGGTTCAAATGCAGTCAAATCACTACCTTGCCAAAGGTGTGCAATCTGAGATAAATGATCACATAGCCAAGGTAGAAGGCACTTTGAAGGCAATAAAAGAAAAATTGAGGTCTGGAGGTTTTTATGGAAATATTCCAAGAGGAGATTCAGGAAAGTCATCTATTCTCCATTCAAAGATAGATACCATGGAGAAGGTGTTCAAAGAAATGATCAATAGTAACACAACCATCTTGGATAATCAAAGAAGAATCAACAACATGGTTGAAGTTCTCTACAAGAACAGGCATGTAGATAGGCTGCCTGAAGATGTGACTCTATATATTTTGTCACCTCTTCAAGTGGACATCTACTACCAATCCAAAGCAAATGATGAAGCTGCCAAGACCTCCACAATTAATGAATTAAATGCTAGAGTTGTTCTCTTTCCACTACTATTGCTATAGTTGTGTCAAATGTACAGAATATCCAAAAGGACTTTGTCAATTCTTCTACCACTCAAGGCACTACACTTGCAAGTATATCTGCTCAACTTACTTCTCTGCAAAATCTTATCTCCAACTTGGGACAAATAAGTCAAGCTCATCCAGACCCAGTTCCAACTCAAATGAAGCCAAGTCATTCTACATTTCTCCCAAAACAAGATATCAAACCTAAGGGGAGAAGGAAAGGAGAGAAGAAATAGAGACTGAAAGACAAAAGGCAGTTATGAGAAAACTCAGAAGTGAAATTCTAAAGCCTAATGCTGACAAAGACTTCTTGGACCTTCTGCATCATATCAAAAAGCAAGTCAAGGGAAACCATTGGAGCTACAAGAAGATATTTGACAATGCTATTGTTCCAGTAAGGGGAGTTAAATTTGAGTAAAATGGAAAGATGTTTAAGGAGCCATTGATGCAAATGGAGTCTGGTTATTTCAAAGTCTCAGTTGCATTATTCCAAAGACTTTCTTACACTGAGCTGGAGTGTCTACACAAAGCAGTGAAATTAGTAACTTAGGAGGATGAAGAATTGAAGAATCAAATATTGGGTCCTCTCCTACCTAATGCTCTTCCTGAGACATACTGCAGCCCAGATGGAGTGATGTACATGGCAAGAAGTGAAAGACTAGCACACTTCGAAATTCCTCATCATCTCAATTCAGGAAACCAAAGTCAAATCATAAACCTAGTTGAGTTGATTGAAAAGAAAAAGGTCAAACAAGTGGAATATAATGTGATTGTGGAAAAGATGAAGAAGTTTATTAGTGACCAAGTGTCTGACTTTGTAAGTGAGGAGCTCAAGAAACAGAAAAGGGATGACGATGACAAGGATCGGGACAAGAATGACAAGAAGCCTAAGTCCAGGAGTGATAAGGGTGGAAAGAAAGAAAATAAGAAAAATGAAAATGTTGACAAGAAGGAAAGAGAAGATTCTGAAAAAGATAAGAAGTACCAAAGAAAGAAGCCATCAAAGCAGCAAGTTGTTGGTGTTCACTCTAGTACACCTACCAAACTTCAGGGTACTAGTGTGGTCCCAACAGTTTCTGAAACTTCTATTTCCCCCAAATCCAAATCTCTAAGAAGAATGTTTGTCAAGATTACTGCTCATGGAGTGATAAGGAAGGAAGTTGAGAAGGATACAATCAAGAAATTGAAGCCATGTCAACAGGTGAAGGTCAATACTGCTACAACAACTAAGTTCAAGAAATCTACTAGCTCATTGCTAGTTAGATGTCCTAAATGGAGAAAGTAGATCATTGTTCCTGATAAGGGTCTTCAAATTAAGCATATCCAAGAAATTGTAGAAATTGACAAAGGAATGATCAAACAATGGAAAGCAAACAGAATTGTAAAAGTAGAAATCAGGGACAAAAGGATGTTTGTGACTATTGTTGATGGAGAAGAAAGAGGTTTTCATCATGACAACTCAAATGCTACCACTCATTACATTAGAAGAGTGATCAGTCTGTTTGACAAGAGAAGCATGATTGATAAACTAAGAATGATGGAGATGGCTGAACACTTGGCTAAGAAATATCAGAAGAAAATTGATAAAGTCAAGTATTTGGAGGAAATGATTGTCAAGAAAAATAAAGAAGAGGAAATAATACAAAAGTTGTCTGAAGAATTAAGAAGACAGGGAAAGTGCAGAGTATTTAAGGATCCTGATAGAATTGAATTCAAGCTGAGAAATGGAGCAACAATCAAAATCAGACTCAAGTTTATTCAAGACTATCCTATGCATACCCTAAAAATTGTTGTTGACATGTTGAAAGATGCAATACTGATTGAAGAAGTCATGGCCAGACAACAGATTCTAGAGGAAATTTAAGAAAACAAGGCAAGGGAAGAGAAAGAAAGAAAAGAAAGATATGATCAGGTAAATCATCAACAACAACAAAATAGGTAGGCTTGATATCTTGTATTAATTTATAAAATTTAACATTTTCTAAATTGGAGGAGATTGTTGGACCAAATCAAGCCTAGCCTATGTAATTATTTGTCTTGTTGTAACATATTTAGTACTTCTGTAATAGGGTAGTGACTTAGACATTTCTATGTATTATTGTAGATAGAAGTTTGATCAGATTGTAATTTCAGTTGTAAATAAAGTCAAGAATAAAGTCTGTTATAAGATTCAAGCTAAATCATGCAACAAAACAAAGAAGACCTATTGAAGAAATAAGGAATACAGTCTGAGAATTTGACTAAGGCAATTTCTCATTCGAGAATTCACCAATTCGAGAAGTCAGAAATATGCAACTGGTTGAGAAGTCTCAAAACACACTCATTGGTTCAATATTCGATCGAGAAGTCATTCATTCGAGAAGTCAAGATATTGAAGTCAATCGAGTAGTGTGAAATGTCATACATTCGAGAAGTCCAGAAATCAATTCGAGAAGTTAGCAAAAGGAGCATTCGAGAAGTAGTAAAGTTGAATCAATCGAGAAGTCTCAGATTCAATTGTTCATTCGAGAAGTCTAGTATAATCGAGAAGCCATCAAATATAGTATACAATCGAGAAGTCTAAACATTCGAGAATTAATCGAGAAATCACAGCCAGTACTCAATCGAGAAGTCAATCACTATGACTTCTCGAATCAATTCTAACAGAGTACTCGACTGTTCCAAGGAGCTATTTTCAAGGAGAATTGTAGAAGAACAAGACAGATAATTTGCAGCTCTGTCTTTGTAGGACAAGTCAAGCCTGTGAAGATAGAGACAAGTCTACAATGAAGCTGGGAATATAGTCA
Organism: Oenanthe sinensis; assembly: GCA_028671895.1. NCBI lineage: Eukaryota > Viridiplantae > Streptophyta > Magnoliopsida > Apiales > Apiaceae > Oenanthe > Oenanthe sinensis. The sequence goes on from JAPMAC010000198.1 coordinate 6,527,696, forward strand.
AGACAAATGACAGAAGATATAAGGCTGTACATAGCAGACTGTCACAACAGTATTAGCTAGAAATAGATATTAGTCAAATGTAAAGTATGTCTTGTCTATTTCTAGTTTTAGCTAAATTGTCTTATGTGAGCATGTGCACATGACATGTTGTCTATATATTTTATGCACAACCACATTTTGATAGTATCTTTGAATCTTTATATAGAGTATTAACACTTTGTAATCTTTCTAGAACAAGAAGCTGAAATTCAAGTTGAATTTCAGATTGTAGCAAAGATTCATTCTAATACAATTAGATTGAAAGTTACATCTTGTGTTTATTTTACTTACTGTTATATGATTTGATAAAAACTTGACTTGTTTAAGATTCAATCTTTCAAACAGTTCATCAAAGTTTTCTTTAAATCTTAAAAGTGCAAAAAGGTTGAAATATACATTCACCCCCCCTCTGTAAACTTCTGGACTCCTAATTCCTAACACAAACATTATTTTCTTCATATTCTGTGTTTAATATTTGTTATTTATACGAAGCTTGAATCTATTGAGTTTGATTTTAAACCAAGCAAAAAGACAACATAATTATTCAACCCTCTTCTACTTGTGTAAGTGGAAAAACATATTCCATCTGTCTTAAGTTACTTCTCCTTTTGAATTTTGCACATATTTATATTTTAAGGTGTATTCAATATATAGTTCAATTAATTAATTTTTCAACATTCTTTGCGGACCACTTGTTTTTGCGTTGACTATTCAAATTAACAAACAAACAAATTTTTGAAAAAAAAAACACAACCAAAATACTACTTGTACATTCCCTCAAACTTCAAATTACTGTAGAGTGTAGTAGTGTTTTTAAAACTATATATACCAAAAAACATATAAATTTAAAAAATTTTACACTTATTTGTTATAGTAAAAAAAGAATACAAGTGTGTTTCAGAAGAGTTAAATTCTTGTAAATAGTAAATATAATTTATAATTTCATTTTGAAGAGCCTTTCTTTAACTGGTACAAGATATATTAATTTTGATCTTTTATTGATATATTAATTTTGATCTTTTATTATTTAATTTATAAATATTTCTTTTCATTTTTATTTCATTTTATTTCATTTCATTTTATAGTTGATATTAAATTGATAAAAATTAAATTAAAATCGAACCAATAATAATTATGGTTTAAATTTGATTTAAAAATCAACTATCTAAATAATTAGAACTTATCTTTTATCGTCTCAATTTTAATTCTCATTCATTTAAAAATTTATTTAAATAAATATATACTTATAAAAATATAAATCTAATTATTAAAAAATAAAAAATTAAGCCCCAAACCCTGGTAGAAATAAGATATATTTATGGATAATTTAGATGTTTTGTATGGAGATGCTGATGCCATAGCTAAATTGGAGATGGAAGCTGATAGAGTAAACGAACGTGCAGAAACAATCCTTCATATTGAATCCATAAAAGGAAATACAGAACGTGTGCGATTCATTCTGAGGGAGTTTGCTAACAAAAATCTTTTGGTCAGGCTGGATTTAAAAAATTTAAACATTAAATTTTTATTCAAAAACAAAAATTATAAAAATAAATTACGAAACTATATTTTATATGCACCTTAAAATACGCGACGAATTCACTCTCCGAAACGGAAACAAATTGTAGTGCTATCAGCTGTGTCCCGCACAACAATCATTTCTACATAGCGGAGTAAGTGTGCATCATAATAATTGTACTATTATGTCCCCGCATATGGACCCCAATAATTGTAGTCCGTCCCTCTTCTGAAGGACGTCCCACTTTATATTACTTCTCCCGATGCAACAAAAGTATGATAGTCCCATTTTTGTTTTGAACGCGGGATGATAACGGAAGCTGAGTTTTGTGAAATCTAAATTTAAATCTAAATATTTTTAAATTTAAATTTAAATTTAAATTCAAAAATTAATATCCAAATTCAAAACTATTGGATTTCGAATTAGAACTAGTTTTTTCTGATATCCAAAAATTAAAAAATAATTTAATTAATTTAACTATCAATAACGCACATAAAAATTTGTTCAATATTCATCTATTTATATAATAATTTATATTAATCTTTCACCGATTAATACCTTAATAAAAATTTAACCAAAAATATATTTTGAATATTTAAATAATATATGTGTGTGTATTAACAAATAGAAAAATATTAAAATAATATGTGGGGTCTGGTTAAGACTGAAGTGTATCCCATTCCCAGCTACCAGGTCTTATATAGTTTTAATATACATCAAGCATCTCCAAATATTTTCTTCGATTAACCCGGTAATTCACTCCCACGTTTATCCATAAAATATAATTATGGATAATTTAGATGCTTTGTATGACGCTGCCATGGCCGGAGATGCTGATGCCATAGCTAAATTGGAGACGGAAGCAGAAAGAGTGAACAAACGTGAACAAACAATCCTTCATATTGAATCCATAAAGGGAAATACAAAACGTGTGCGATTCATTCTGAGGAAGTTCGCACACAAAAATCTTTTGGTCAAGCTGGATAATCAGAAAGGCACTCCACTTTTCTGTGCTGCATATTTCGGACACACTCAAGTGGCTGCGGTCCTGATTGATGCAGCCAGACGATTGCCTCATACAGCTAATGATAATCCATTTACTTCTTTTGAGGCTTTTCTTAGGCATGTTGATGTTGATTCGGAGACTGCTTTAAATACAGCAGCTAAGAGAGGTCACGTGGCTGTTGCTAAGCTATTAGCAGAGGCCGATCCAAGTGGTCGACATATCCAAGATAAGGATGGTAAAACTCCAATCTACATAGCGGCAGAAAAAGGCTACTTCGATATAGTGAAGATGATCTGTACAACTTGCACACCTCCATATAATTTGGATGGTCCTCGTGGTAGTACTGCTTTGCATGCTGCTATTTTAAATGGCAACCACGATATTGAAGTGGTAGAGGTCCTCATTGGTGCAGCTAGACTTTCATCATCTTCTTCAGATAAAGACGATACTGATAGTTCTTTTCAAACATTCCTTACGCAAGGTGATGAAGATTTGGACACTGCCTTACACATTGCAGTCAGGCAAGGTAAGTTGGCTACTGCTAAGTTATTAGTTGAGGCCGACCCAACTGCTACATATATTCAAAACAAGCATGGTGAAACACCAATCTACATAGCTGCTGCAAGAGGGTACTTCGATACAGTGAAGACGATCTGTACAACTTGCACATCTCTATCTAATTTGGAGGGTCCTCGTGGTAGTACTGCTTTGCACGCTGCTATTAAGAATCTCCACCGAGGTATGTAACAATTCAATGTATTAAATCCACGATTCACCAGGAAGAATTAAGAATTTTCAAACTATTCATATTTATATTAAATATTCAGCAAGGAAGAATTTTATAATATTTTGAATATTAACTATGTTTGTTTGATAGAATCTTAAATATGGTATTTGTTCTGATACTTTCACTTTAATTCCTAAGCAGCGAAGAAAGAAGATAGAGATGTGATCGGGATAATCATCGCTAAATATGTGAATATTTTGAAGGATGGGGTCGCGGATAAGAGTGTTAAGAATTCAGATGAAATTGATTGGGATATATATGAAGATTTAGTTGGATTATTTAATAAAACTGATGAGGAGAGATGTACTATCTTAGAACTCGCGGTGGAGCGAAATGAGGTGGACGTGGTTAAATTGATATTAGCACAAAATCCAGCCTATGCACAAAATCCAGCCTATGCAGGATCGTGTAATCGTGATAGTATTAGTCTGATGCCTTTAATTTACAAAGCGACCGACAAAAAGTACACAGATATTGTCAAATTACTCACTCAAGCATACACTGCCTCAAGTGCCTCAAGTACTCGAGTACGTATTATTGGGAGTTTTGAACAATATATTTTATGTAGAGATATGGCTTTCTTGATATCCGCTATTGAAGGCCGCCAAAGAGGTATGAAATATATACTACCATTTTACTAATTTATATGAAATTTAATATAATTTCTTTATAGGGAATGTTAAATTAAAAACAGCTTAATAAATTGCTTTATTTTTAAAATTATTCTAATAACTATAATGTTTTTTTTCGAAATCACTAATAATTATAATGTTGACTTTATATGTTATTTCATATAAAATTAATATTAAATTAAGAAACAGTTTAATAAATTGCTTTATTTTAAGAAATATTCTGATAAGTGTAATATTGACTTTATATATTATTTAATCAATTATTATTATATTTATGTTGTTTTAGTTAAACCTCACTTCACTATCATTTCCTTGATCCGCATATATAGTACACATATTTTCTTCTTAATATTTATATATGTTAAATCCATACACAACATTCTTATTTCTTAATATGTTATTTGTATTATACTATGGATAAGATGAACTTACTTAATAACTGAACAATATACATCGATTAGGAGAGTGTTGGGGTGATTTCTTTAAAATAGTTTATTTTGAATATCGTTTGACAATTTGAAATTACAAATATAAAGAGTATATATATTTTGATGTAATTTATATATTTGTTATAACATTTTTCTCAGAAATTGCCTCCGAGCTGTTGTTGGACTCAGATGCAAAAAGCCTTGTGACCATCATAATAAGTTAAAGTTAATATTTTAACTTCCCCTGACTTTTTTTTAATAACATGAAATCATATGTAATTTATTTTAAGTTTGCCCCCAAACTTTATGTTGTGGGGTGAAAAAAGTGACCACGTAATCCAAGTACATACTTTAATTCTATGATCAATTTGTCCCGCGATTCCTGAAAATTAAAAAGATTTGTTTGTAGAGTAAGAATTAACTTGAATATCGTTTGACAATTTGAAACTACAAATATAAAGATATTTTGATGTAATTTATATATATTTTAATTTATTTATATATTTGTTGTAAAATTTTCTCAGAAAGTGCCTCCAAGCTGTTGGGGTTGGACTCACGTATTGCAGAAAAACTTGTGACCTTTGTTGACAATCTAGGCTGGACGGCACTTCACCATGCAGCATATTACGAATTCGATTCAATAATAGATGTCTTAGTACAAACACAAAAAACTTTTGGACACCAATTTATGTATGAAGATAAGGTATTAACACCCTTTCATGTGGCAGCCCGGAAAGGATATACTTCTACAGTAATACTTCTAATGCAGTTGTGGCCATCTTTGTCTTCAGCATACACTGCTATCGATAGAAATGAACAAAATATACTACACATGGCGGCATTGCAAAGTAAAAAAGAAATGATACAAGGTATTTTGAAATATTGTTCAGAAAAGTATAAGAAACAATTTGTCAATAAGCAGGATAAAAATGGCGATACACCACTTCATATGCTTATCCGACGAGGTTGCTATGTTCCGGAACTCATGAAATACAAGGGACTTCATACAGAGATTAAAAATAAAGAAAAGTGGACTCCTCGAGACCTTTTATATTTTGAAGACCAAATTATCAATGATCAGGTATTTTAAAATCTAATTTAATTTAATTTAATTTCTTTCTATGCTAATTTATAAAAACTAGTTTTTTAGACTTAACTGAATAAGAAAGTAATAAAATAAAATATTAGAGATTATATTTTAAATTTATTAGTACAAATTTTAAACATTAGAGTATGCAGGTCACCCCTTCCGAAGGCTAGCAACCCCTTCGTAAGGCGAGCAAGAAGTATCAAGATAAACACTAATATATATATATATATATTGTATGATATAAATTTTGTGAACATATATAAGAAAATTTATTTGATTGTGCATATAAATATAAAATACATTTTTTACTCATATTATATGAATGTTGTAATTTGAATATGCATTAAAAAAAATTTGGACCGACCTTGAATTAATGAGGCATATTTTAGAAATTTATTCAGGACACCCGCATATTTTAGAAATTTGTTTCAATTGTTTGATGTATATATATTTAGTAATAATTTTCTAACTTCAAAATTGAATTTTAATATTGAGTAACAAATGAAGATGACGAATGTTTTAGATTAAAACAAATGTTGACTACTGGGGGTCATTTCTTTACAGGTACAAATTAAAATTGCACTTGATGATGTTGAGAGTAATCACAAAAGGGACATTTCTGAAAGAGTGCAACCTAGTAAACAACAGGCAAAAGATGCGTTGTTTAAAGAACGAATGAGACAAGATATAGAAAGGTATAAAGAAACTCATGCCTCCGAGGGCCAATGGTATGCTGATGCTGTTAACGGACATGCTATTGCCAAAGTTGCATTGGAGATAAAAGCAGATACACTGAACAAAGAGGAAGAAACTATACTTCATCTTGAATCAAAAAGGGGAGATGCAGAACATGTGCTATATATTGTGGAGAAGTTTGCAAACAAAAACCTTTTGGGCAAGCTGGATAGATTAAAACAAACTGCACTTCACCTTGCAGCACATCATGGGCACACTGAAGTGGTTAAGGTCCTCATTGAAGCAGCCAGACACTTGCCCTCTTCTTCAACAAATGATGATGATACCCACAATCCAGTTGGTCCTTTTCAAGCTTTTATTAGGCAAGCTACTGATCTAACTGGGAACACTGCCTTACATTTGGCAGTCATTAATGGTAATGTAGCTATTGTCAAGCTATTAGTAGAGGCCGATCCAAGTGATGGCCATATTCAAAACTATGAAGGCAAAACTCCAATATACATAGCTGCGGAAAAAGGGTACAAAGATATAATAAAGGTGATCTGTACAAGTCGCACAGCTCTGTCTTTAGAGGGTCCTGGTGGTAGGACGACTGCTTTTCATGCTGCTATTGTAAATATGCACAAAGGTATGTAGTATATATGTATGTTACAATTTCAATAGGCCTAGACTCGATTTCCTGCACGAGACACACTTGAAACCACACTAGCAAATTAAGAGTATAGTACTTCCTCTGTAATCTGTATTATATCAACCCTATAGGTAATATGTGTTTATTAACATTTGCACTTGATTTGCAGAGAAGGAAGATAGTGATGTGATTAGGATGCTCATTAAACGCTGGAGTCCAGAGAACGCAATTTTCGAAGATTTATTTAGAAGAACTGATGACTCCGGACGCACTATCTTGGAACTGGCTGTGTACAGAAATTGGGTAGAGGTAGTTGAACTTATACTGGTAGAAGGTCCGGACAATCAACATGGTCGTGGAAGCAAAAATAATAGTTTCATGCGTTCAATCTACACAGCCATCGATAAGGAGTATAATGATATTCTCAAATTACTAACTCAATCTTACGAAGCTGACATTACCCTGGACCATAAACGTGTGACGGATTTGATTGTTGCCATTAAAAGGCGCGACAGAGGTATGAAATATTTATTTCCTCAAAAAGTTGTATGAGCTATATACAAGGAGAACCTGTTAAAAACTTAATTCTAAAATTAGAAAAAGTTATGTACATATTAATTCTAAAATTAAAAAAAATTATGTACGGTATATATTAATTCTAAAATTTCAGTTACTAACAATAATTTATTTATAGAATTTTTTAGAGTTCCGTGAAAGTTTAATATTCTACTTTTTATATGCAAATATACTATTTTTAGTTATTGACTTTTTGAAAGTGTTTTAAGTATATAAAAATATTTATGTATTTTTAATTCCTTTTCTAATTATTTTTCTGGTTACTATATATATATTATTATATTTTTTTAATAATATATATCAAGAACTCAATTGTCAAAAATAATAAAATTATAATTTTCTATTTGACCGAAAACTACATCAATTATATAATTGACAAAATTATAAAAATTAGAAAGTATATATAATATACTTTAAAATGCATATTTTAAAGTTTTTAAAAATTATAAAAAAATAATATTTAAATTATAATTTTATTGATTAAATTATAAAAATCAATAAAATTTGTTGGATTCTTTTTGGCTAATAACTCGTTTTTACAGTATCCGTAATACGCCTGTTGGGAGAAAACAAACAACTTGTAACCTTCGCTGATGAGGATGGGTGGACACCACTTCACCTAGCGGCATATGACCAATTTGATTCAATACTCGATCCAATAATACAAGCACAAAAAGATGTTGATGTTGGACACCTGTTTGCGTACAGTGATAAAGACGTACCAACTCCGTTTCATATAGCAGCTCAAAAAGGCTATACTTTCACAGTGATTCGGCTTATGGAGTTATGGCCAGCTTCATCTTCGGCGTATACAAATGTTAATAATGATGGTCAAAATATATTACATTTGGCGGCATTGGAAAGTAAAAAAGAGATGATAAAAGGCATTTTGAAACATTGTCCAAAAAGATATCAGGATCAAATGGTGAATGAGCAGGATAAAAATGGTGACACACCTCTCCATCTGCTCATTAAACGTGGTTGTTTCATTCCAGAAATTCTCAATCATAAGGGAATAAAAACAATGACAAAAAATGAGAGAGACCAGACTCCCCTTGACTATTTCTATTTGGAAGAGGAAATTATTGCTGATCAGGTACGCAAAAGCTATTTCTTTTTCATTTATTGAAATGCGCCAATTTCCCCCCTTCAAAGTCCGCCTATTCGTAACATCAAATATATGTTTTGACATCAAATTTGATATCACTCCAATGTCATCTTGACACTATTTTAGTTTTCTATTGGAGTTGGTTTTACACTAAAATAATATCAAAATGACACTACTTTAGTGTTTTAGTGTTTCATTCGTGACGCTCAAAGCAACTTCAACAAAACTATTTATTTGGCTCATTAAAAATTATAAAATATTAACTAGTCAAATTTATTTTCCTTAAAATTTGAGCACACTCTAATAATAGGAGTTGTTTCACATTCTATCTTTTCTTTTTCTCAATAAAAATGAATAAGCTTATTTTCATTTAAAAATTATTTTTAAAACATCAAAATTTTCACTACTAACGGTCATATTTAAACAATTATATTTCAACAATTATATATTAATAATTATATTCAATAAGATATCAATATACTCACAGGTATAACTATTATCTAAATTGAATACCATCCATAAATTGAAGGTCAAGTATCAGAAAAATAAATCATAACAAATTTACTTACATCCAAAATTTAATAAATCACGAATTACTTTTGGTTGAATGATTTCAACAAGAATAGAAATAGTCAGATAATAAAAGAAAGAATATGTAAGAAAATACCAATTTATTGTATTAGAAAAAGTAAATTGAAATAAAAAAATATTTTTTTACCCATTTTTAAAAACTATCTAGCTGAGTTAGTAAAAAGATTGATTTAATTTGAAAATAGGATTATAGATAATATAAAACTTAGATTAATATATACTACCTCCGTCCAATTTTAACTGATATTTAATTTTTTGACACGTATATTAAAGATGTAAAAATAATAATTATACTTAATATAAAATTTTAATTTTTATATCAAAATAAAGTTTAAATTCTAAACTTTAATTTGATATAAATATTGAAAATAATAAATATATTTCAATACAATTTTTTAATATCTCAATTTATGTATTAGAATGCCAAATATCAGTTAAAATGTGATGAAAGAAATTATTTAGTAAAAATTATGATAAAACTTAGATTAATATATACTACCTCCATCCAATTTTAACTGATATTTGACTTTTTGACACGCATATTAAAGATATAAAAAATAATAATTATACTTAATATAAAATTTTAATTTTTATATCAAAATAAAGTTTAAATTCTAAACTTTAATTTGATATAAATATTGAAAATAATAAATATATTTCAATACAATTTTTTAATATCTCAATTTATGTATTAGAATGCCAAATATCAGTTAAAATGTGACGAAAAAAATTATTTAGTAAAAATTATGACTTTTCAAAAATAAGTGGTTTGGGAGTAAATGTTGAATATAATTGAAAACAAGCATATAATTGTGTTAGAAAAATAGATTTTTAAGCATAGAATTATATTCTTTGTTTAATTTATTTGTCCATTTGTAGGTACAAATAAAAATTACGTTGGACGATATTGATACCGATCAATCCTGGAAATGTTGGCGTAAAAATATCAAGGCAAAATCAAATTACCTGGAAAGCGTAGTGCTCCCTGATAGAAGGGAGGCAAAAGATGTGAAATTTGAGAATGCAAAGAAAGATCTTGTAGATAAAAAGCGTGGACAGATGAAAAGAGATCTAGAAAAGTACAAAAAGAGGACCAACACCCAGATTGTAGTCACTGCACTTATAACTACAGTAGCTTTTACTGTAGGATTCACGATGCCTGGCGGTCTCTATCAAAGTGGACAATTGGATCAAGGATTGGTGGTTCTTTCTAAAAAGACAGCCTTCAGAGCATTCATGGTATCAGATGCATTAGCTCTTCTACTGTCAACATGTTCTTTGTTTCTTTACTTTCTCGAATCCATGTATGAAGATCTTGACCAAGTGGCAAAACTCAATACTGCATCAACCGCACTCAACATTGTTTCCGTTGTGGCAATGATGCTGACTTTTATTACGGGAACATATGTGGTGTTATCCCACTCACCAGCTCTCGCCATTACTGTTTGCATCATTGGCTCCTTTTTCTTTCTTTTCGTCATTGTTCTATTAATTAAGATGGTTTATGATCGTCAAGTAAAAAAGAAAAATGAAGACTGAATATGTTTATTGTTATTTTAAACTATTTTTGTCTTTTATCTTTTCATGTTATATCGTACATGACTACATAAGTAAAGGAATGTTGTTAATTAGTGAGAAGAAGTAGCAGCTGTGAAGGGACTGTTTTATTGGTTAATTGTATTTAAAAGACAAGACAATATGTTCGCTTTGGTTTCAATTCCTCTTAGGAGCGAAGTGAGAAAGTTTGCACAGTTGTTTCATTGCCTTTTGGTATTAATCACCATAAACTTTCTTTCGATAGCAGTTACATATTTGCATTAAAGAAAGGAAACTGTTGATTACTGTAAATTGAGAGTATCAAGACATCAGGATTTGGACACTAGATAACTACAACTATTCCTATTCGATTAATTCAGTGTTGTAAGTCCACCGATCAGAAGTCAGTCTGGTCAGATATCTAGCTAATCAGGATGACTTGGACCGAAAAATTAAGTTTTGTCTGGTTCCTGGTTCCTGGCAATGGAGGTTGGATTGATACAGGTGATATAGGGAGACTAGACAATAAAGGGAATGTCTGACTTATCAGGCTAACAAATGAGAAGATTAATTAAGAGCGGGGTAGAAAGTGTTTACCCTTGAGAGATAAACAAAAAAATTCCATATTCACTTACGTTCTTAATTACTTTGCATGATGCATGATACGGAATTAATGACTTTCAATAATTAAAATAAATTAGAAATATAATAGACTTTCTGAGATGTTCAACCTCTTCCATTTTATGTATTATTAACATTTCCAGGAAGAATGTCCTATCAAAACATCGTGGACTTGGCTGTGCTGTTGTTGGACTCTTAGATACACGCTTCATGGAAATAGGAGTCGTTTGTATTCCACAGGTTCAAAATACCTAAATATCGTATTATATGGACAAAATCTTTACCAATAACAACTACAAGAAAATTAAGAAGGACCACGTTAGATCATAAATTATATCTCATACTCATCTTTTGCCAAGCAGATTGTAAGAATATCAAATTCTATCAAGTAGAGAAATCTAGTAGTGCATTAATTAAGAGACAGAGAAAGGGTTTTACATGCCTACTACATCAAGAAAAATTTCTTCCCTTCAGCATAAAACTTAGATTTCAAGGTAGCAAATTAATCCAGGGTTCTAAAAAAACTTAGATTTCAAGGTGCTTCATGCTTCCACAGTAGCTTGAACAAAACAAAGGGGTATGAGGATGTACACAACACATTGTGCATTTTTTGTACATGTTCGGTAGTTGTATGATTTTTTAAAGCTTTTTGAAATGTGATTGCATATTTTGTTATATTAATTTTTTTCTTAAAAACCAGTGTACGCAGACTTAATTAATTGTCCTATAACATTGTTATTGTTTTTCAAGGCAGCGTTAAAAACAGTAAAAGCTGATATTGCAACTTTCAAATAATATATACTACTAATTAGTTCTTCTTTTATATCGGTCAGGATAATTCATTTATGTCTTCCTTAAATTTTTATTTTTTTTTGTATTTTGCACAAAATTATAGAGGTACTCTCACTAAATATTATTTGATTCCTTTTGTTGGGAAAAAGAGTTAAAAAATAATCTGCTAGCAAAGATACACAAACTTAACAACACAACTCTATGCAGTCGGAGACGGAGGCGGGGTCCAGGGGGTCCCTGTCCCCTCCTAGGATTTTGATTTTTTTTGTTCATATAGATATGTTTGCTTCTTATATATGTTGTCTAAAACATAATTATTTCTTTTAGGTTTTTTTAATTCCTGAAATAAATTACTTATTTATGAAAATAAGTACGTAAATTTGTAATTTTTTTCAAAATAAGTACTTATTTTTTTATAAAAAAAATTTAACTTTCAATTTCTAAAACAAATACTTATTTTTTTAAAAAAAATGTATGTAAATATGTATTTTTTATAAATAAATAACTTATTTCTTATTTTGGAGAGACAAATATTTAATCCATTTCTTATATGAGAAAACTTCTCCTAAGATGACTTTAGGTAAGTTACCTAAGATTATAACGATTTTGTATGTAAAGCTGATTAACAAATTTGTAAATATCATCTTCACCCCTTGGATTCACATAAATATCTCTATTTTATTATTCAGTTTTAGTTTAACCATATTACCTAAGGTCATGCTCAGGAGTTTAAAACCCATTTTATATTTCTACTTCTTTAATCTCTATTCTCTACTCGTCCGTCCGACTAATATTATTATCTTGTACTCCCTCCGTCCCACGGAGGTTAAGAAAATTGTATAAAATAGGATGAAAGAGAAAGAAAAATGGATGAAAGAGAAGGAAAAATGGGTAAAGTGGTGGGGTCAATTGATATTTAATTTAATAGATTTGAAGAGGTGAAGGAAAGTAGTGAGTGAGAGTAAATTTTATAATATAAAAGTTTACTATTTTTAGAAAGTTTTGAAATATAAAGAATTGAGTGAGACATTCATAAAAGGAAAGTGTAAATAATTGGATGAGACAGAGGGAGTATTATATATAGTTTAATATAGCATACTGAACTCTGATGCTGGTATTAAAATCGAAGAAATAATATTTTTAATTTTTGATTAGTATATATATGTCGGGCCCCCTTAAAAATTTGTTTTGCCTCGGTCACTGTATGCAGTATAACTCTATTATCCCTCTTTGTGTGTAAAAATAGAATAGTAAGCCAATCAATAAAACAAATCAGCAAGCACCAGAAAATTGCAGCAACAACAAAGAAAATAATAACAAAAGAAGAAAACAACACATATTTTTGACGTGAAAAACCCTCTGATGTGAAGAGAAAAACCATGAGGTGATAGTAAACCACCCACACTAAAATTTCCACTATAAATAACGGGTTACACAATTTCTCTCTAGATAATACTAGAGGTACATACAAGTATCAATCTTTATATAAATGTGGATTTCACTAATAATACATCAAACCAAAGTTTGGATACTCTCACCAGTTTGGAGCAATACAAATTGAATGCAAGATATATACAACCTTCAAACTTCAAATGTTGAGCTTCCGTTGTTGTTAGAGATACACCCTAGTCTTTCTTAAGAAAAACTTGAGAAACGCTTTGTCTCTTGAGAAAATTGTTTCATTTGTTTGATGTCTATATATATTTAGTAATAATTTTCTAACTTCAAAATTGAATTTTAATATTGAGTAATAAATGAAGATTATGAATGTTCTAAATTAAGAAAAATGTTGACTATTGGGGGTTCTTTGTTTAATTACATGTACAAATTAAAATTGTACTTGATGATGTTGAGAGTAATCACAAAAGGGAGATTTCTGAAAGTTTAGTGCTACCTGGTAAACGACATGCAAAAAATGTGGTGTTTAATGAACGAATGAGACAAGATCTAGAAAGGTATAAAGAAACTCATCCCGATCAGGGCCAATGGTATGCTGATGCTGTTAACGGACATGCTATTGCCAAAGTTGCATTGGAGAAGAAAGCAAATACACCGAACAAAGAGGAATAAACTATCCTTCATCTTGAATCAAAAAGGGGAGATGCAGAACGTGTGCGATATATTGTGGAGGAGTTTGCAAACAAAAACCTTTTGGGCAAGCTGGATAGATTGAAACAAACTGCACTTCACCTTGCAGCACATCATGGGCACACTTGAGTGGTTAAGGTCCTCATTGAAGCAGCGAGACACTTGCCCTCTTCTTCAACAAATGATGATGATACCTACAATCCAGTTGGTCCTTTTAAAGCTTTTATTAGGCAAGCTACTGGAATGGGGAACACTGCCTTACATGTAGCAGTCATTTATGGTAAAGTGGCTACTGTCAAGCTATTAGTGGAGGCCGATCTAAGTAATGGCCATATTCAAAACCGTGAATGCAAAACTCCAATCTACATAGCTGCTGAAAATGGTTACATAGATATAATAAAAGCGATCTGTACAAGTTGCGTTGCTCTGTCTTTAGAAGGTCCTGGTGGTGGAACAACTGCTTTTCATGCTCTTCTAAAGAATATCCGACAAGGTATGCAGTACACATGTACGAATTAATTTAATTAGATCTCGAGTATTCTATTCGAATAGGTACATATGGTCTGGATCTTCACATCGTCTCTATCTTAATAAAGTTTCCCAAATTATTCAGAAGAAACCAATTAACCTAGCAAAATATATTTACATATCAAAACCAATTAACCTAGAATAGTATATTTTCACTTGACTTGTAGTGACGGAAGAAGAAAGGGATGTGATTGGGATGATGATTAATGCAGCCAGACGTTGGAGTGCAGAGGACGCATCACATGTAAGTTTTGAAGCATTACATGATAGAACTAACGAGTCCGGAAGCACTATTTTACAACTGGCGGTGGAGAGAAACTATGTGGACGCAGTTGAACTAATAATACTAGAAGATCCGGGTCGTGGAAGTAAAAAAGCATGATCTCATGCGTTTAATCTACAAAGCCATCGATAAGGAGCTTAGTAAGGATATTGTCAAATTACTCTCTCAAGCTTACGAAGCTGGAATCAACTCTGATTCATAAAGGTGTGCTCGCTTTAATTCTTGCTATCAAAGCGCGCTATAAAGGTATGTATTAAATATGTATACCGGCAGTAAATTTATTCATTCCTGGGTAATACTAGGTATACAAAATTGGATATAGAATTGTGTATAGAATGACGTGACTATAGTTGTCACCCACTTTGCAGCCGTTTTCTCTTTACTTTTATATATTATTAATGACTTTTGTTTTTACCTGTATATATTTTTAATTTAAAGATTTATTTATTTTCAAAAGTAATATTTATTCTATTAGTATTATTTTTAGTTTTATGTTAAATTTTGATATTTATTAGTAAACTATGTTTATAATTTATCACCTGAATATTATCTATTATTACTTTTAAATTACAATAATATATATTAATATACATAAAATATATTATAAATAAATATTAAACAAAGAGGGTTAAGAAAATCAATTTTTTTAAAAATATACTTTTTTTAAATTGTATTATAATATTTTAAAAAATATACATATTTTAAATTGTAATTTATAATTTAAAATATATATACTTTTAAGAAATTTGATTTTCATAATTCTCTATGTTTAATATTTATTTATAATATACTTCATGTATATTAATATATATTTTTGTAATTTAAAAGTATTAAAAGATATAGTCGTATTTATGTAATAAATTATAAACATAGTTTACTAATAAATATCGAAATTTAACATTAAGCTAAAATATTAATAGAATAAATATCATTTTGAAAAGAAATAAATGTTCAAATAATATATATATACAAGTAAAAAAAGAACAAATATCATTAATAATATATAGAAGTAAAAAATAATAATATACAGAAGTAAAGAAAGATATTGTGCTTGAAAAAAAATCCTATAAGGTGAGTGACTGTCATAGACGCGTCATTCTCCACACAATTCTGTGTAAATGGCAAGCGTGGTACATTTATACAATGTTATGCAACGTACACAATTGTACTAGTTACATGTGCATATCTAATGCTCTAAAATAGAAATATAAATATAGTTTTTAATAGAATGATAATTGTTGTTCTAATACATGATGTGGAATTTCAATTATGAGTGTGTTAAACATATATTATATAGAAGATTTGTTTATGAATTTTTTTAATAAAATGGTATTGTTTTTTATATTAATTTCAACACGACTTTTTATATAAGTGCTGATTAACATGTAATAAAAAGTTTGTAAGTTTATAATTTTTTTAATTTTTTTTAATTCAACACCTATATATATTTAGATACTTTATACAGTATGTATTTGGATTTTCTATATCTCGATTTTTAATTAAAGCTGTGGTGTGCATCTTCGACGTCGCCGTCCACCTCCTCATGTACAAGACTACAAGGGCATGGTCAAAGAATTCGTAAATCCCATTGTCCAAGTTTTTTTGAAATTTAAGTTCACCGCATATTTTTTTCATCTCCCAATTATTAATTTCCATACCATATGTGCTATATTCCGGCGAATAGAATTTATAATTAAAATAAATTCATCATTTATCAGATCCGAACTTAAATAACTAAATTATATTACAGAAATAACTAATTTATATTACAGAAATCACTAATTTGTATTACATAAATCACTAAATTATATACTCTGGATTCACAAGAAATAATGGAGATCGCCAGAAAAATGAAATTCACCGGAATATAGCACATATGGTATGCAAACTGATTGTTTGGAGATGGAGAAAAATGCGGTGAAGTTAGATTTGAAAAAAAGTTCGCTAATTAAATGGAAAAATCATATTAAAAACGGAAGGATTATGTGAGATTGTGTGTGTGAGGGTGTATTTAATTTGTGTGTGGGTGCCCCTACTTGCCATTATATTATATTAAATATGTGGTCTAGATCTTATTTTCTATTTTAAATTATTTTCTATTTGATCACTTGTCTATATATATATACAAATTATATATATATATATATATATATATATATATATATATATATATATATATATATATATATATATGTATGTATGTATAGAAACATTAAGGCGAAATCAAACTTCCTCCCACTCGGCACCGTCGGATCACTAAGGCCGACACATATATATGTATGTTAGGAATTAGAGGTCTCAGAAGTTTACAGAGAGGGGTGAATGTATACTTCAAATCTTTACCCTATTTTGATTGAGAACTTTGATGAACTATTTTCAAGATTGAATCTTAAACAAGTTATGTGTTTACCAAATCATATGGCAGTAAGTAAAATAAACACAAGATGTAACTTTCAATCTAATTGTATTAGAATGAATCTTTGCTACAATCTGAAATTCAACTTGAATTTCAGCTTCATGTTCTAGGAAGATTACAATGTATGAAAATTACTTGTTCAACTCCAAGACTTCTATCAAATGTGGTTGTGCATAAAAATATATAGACAACATGTCTTGTGCACATGCTCACATAAGACAGTTTAACTAAAACTAGAAATAGACAAGAAATACTTTACATGGACTCATATCTATTTCTAGCTAACACTGTTGTGACAGACTGCTACATACAACTTTATATCTTCTATCATTTGTCTTGACTATCTTCCCAGCTTCATTGTAGATTTATCTCTATCTTAACAAGCTTGACTTGTCCTGTAAAGATAGAGCTACAAATTATCTGTCTTGTTCTTCTGCAATTCTCCTAGAAAATAGCTCCTTGGTGTAGTCGAGTACTCAGTTTAAATTGATTCGAGAAGTCATAGTGATTGACTTCTCGATTGAGTATTGGCTGTGACTTCTCGATTGGTCCTTGAAAGATTGACTTCTCGAATGTTTAGACTTCTCGATCGCATACTATGATTGATGATTTCTCGATTAGACTAGACTTCTCGAATGAACACTTGAAACTGTGACTTCTCGATTGACTCAGCTTTACTACTTCTCGAATGCTCCTTTTGCTAACTTCTCGAATAAGTAACATTTTGCACTACTCGAATGGCTTCAATATTTTGACTTCTCGAATGACTGACTTCTTGATCGAATACTGAGCTAATGAGTGTGCCTTGAAACTTCTCAACCAGTTACATAATTCTGACTTCTCGAATGGGTGACTTCTCGACTGAGTAATTGCCTTAGAAGAATTTTCATGTTGCTTTCCTTATTTCTCCAAAAAGTCTTCTTTGTCTTATTGCATGATTCAACTTAAATCTTCTAACAAACTTTATTCTTGACTATATTTACAACTTGAAATACACTCTGATTAGACTTCTATCTGCAATAATACATAGAAATATCTAAGTCACTACCCTATTACAGAAGTACTAACTATGTTATAGCAAGACAAATAATTACATAGGCTAGGCTTGATTTGGGTCCAACAATCTCCCCCAATTTAGAAAATGATAAATTTTACAAATTAATACAAGATATCAAGCCTACCTATTCTTTTATTGTTGATGATTTACCTGATCATATCTTTCTTTTCTTTCTCTTTCCTCCCTTGCCTTGTTTTCTTCAATAGCCTCTAGAATCTATTGTCTGGCCATGACTTCTTCAATTAATATTGCATCTTTCAACATATCAGCAGCAATTTTGAGGGTTTGCAAAGGATAGTCTTGAATAAACTTAAATCTGATTTTGATTGTTGCTCCACTTCTCAGTTTGAATTCAATTCTCTCAGGATCCTTGAACACCCTGCACTTTCCCTGTCTTCTCAATTCTCCAAACAACTTTTCTATACTTTCCTCTTCTTGTCAACCATCTTCTCCAAATACTTGACTTTGTCAATCTTTTTCTGTTTTTTCTTTGGCAAATACTTAGCCATCTCCATCATTTTCAATTTGTTAATCATGCTTCTTTTGTCAAATAAGCTAATCACTCTTCTAATGTCATGAGTAGTAGCATTTGAGTTGTCATGATGGAAACCTCTTTCTTCCCCATCAACAGTTGTAACAAACATCCTCTTGTCCCTGATTTTTACTTTGACAATTCTGTTGGCCTTCCACTGTTTGATTATTCTTTTATTAACCTCTGCAATTTCTTGGATAGGCTTAACTTGAAGACCCTTATCAGGAACAATGAGCTGCTTTCTCCATTTAGGAAATCTAACTAACAATGAGCTAGTAGATTTCTTGAACTTAGTTGTTGTAGCAGTGTTGACCTTAATCTGTTGACTTGGCTTCAATTTCTCTATGTGATTCTTTCCAATTTCCTTCCTTATCACTCCATGTGCAGTCACTTTCATAAACATTCTTCTTGGAGATTTGGAAATATGAGCAATAGCAGTTTCAGAAACTGTTGGGGTCACACTAGTACCCGGAATATTGATAGGTGAACTAGAATGAACACCAACAGCTTGCTTCTTGGATGACTACTTTCTTTGGAACTTCTTCTCTTTTCCATAATCTTCTCTTTTCTTCTTGTTAGCATTTTCCTTTTTCTTATCTTCTTTCTTTTCACCCTTATCACTCATGGACTCATGCTTCTTGTCATTCTTTTCATGATCCTTGTCCTCATCATCTTTCTTCTGTTTCTTCAACTCTTCACCTGCAAAGTCAGATAGTTGTTCACTTATAAACTTCTTCATCTTCTCCATAATTACATTGTCTTCAACTTGTTTCACCTTTTTTTTTCAATCAACTCAATCAGGTTTATGATTTGACTTATGTTTCCTGAATTAAGATGTTGAGAAATCTTAAAATGTGTAAGCTTTTCTCCTTTAGCCATGTACATCACTCCATCTGGACTGCATTAAGTTTCAGGAAGTGCATTGGGTAGGAGATGACCCAATATTTGTTTTTTTAATTCTTCATCCTCTTGAGTCACTAACTCCACTGCTTTGTACAGACACTCCAGCTCAGTGTAAGACAGTCTTTGAAATAATGCAACTGAAACTTTGAAGTAACCAGACTCCATCTGTATTAAAGGCTCTTTAAACATTTGGCCATTCTGCTCAAATTTAACTCCCCTTACTGCAATAATAGCATTGTCAAGCATCTTCTTGTAACTCCAATGGTTTCGCTTGACCTGCTTTTTAATGTGATGCAGATGGTTCAAGAAATCTTTGTCAGCATTGGGCTTTAGAATTTCATTTCTGAGCTTTCTAATAACTGCCTTTTGCCTTTCAGACTCTATCTTTTCTCTCCTTTTCTTCTCCCCCTTAGGTTTGATATCTTGTCTTGGAAGAAAGGTAGAATGACTTGGCTTGATTTGAGTTGGAACTGGTTCTGGAGAAGCTAAACTTGATTGGCCCAAGTTAGATATAAGGTTTTGCAGAGAAATGAGTTGAGTAGATATGCTGGCAAGTGTAGTGCCTTGAGTTGCAGAAGAATTAACAAACTCCTTTTTGAGGCCTTGAACATCTGACACAACTGCAGAAACAGTGGTGGAAAGAGAGTTAACTCTGGCATTCAATTCATCAATGGTGGAGGCCCTGTCCGCTTCATCTTTAGCCTTTGACTGATAGTAAATATCCACTTGGAGAGGTGATAAAGTGTGTAAAGGCACATCCTCAGGCAGCCTATCTGCATGCCTATTTTTGTACAAGACTTCAACCATAATGTGTATTCTCCTTTGATTATCCAGGATGGCTGTGCTACTTTGAACCATTTCCTTAAACAGTTTCTCCATAGAATCTATTTTAGAATAGAGAATTGAAGACTTTTCTGAATCTACTCTTGGAACACCTCCATAAAAACCACCAGGTCTTAACTTGTCTTCAATTGCCTTCAAAGTACTCTCTACCTTTGACCTGTGATCATTTATCTCATATTATACCCCTTTGGCAAGATAGTGGTTTGATTGTAGTTGGACCTTTGCAGCTTCATGAATTGCATCATACATGGCACTTGGAGTAAAAATGTTTTCACAAGATCCAAGAGAAGTGAGATACTTCTGTCTAGTCCAATCCAACACCTCTTCCATACTAACTGCTGATCTATCATCCAACCAGGCATCCACATTGGCCTCTTTATCTTCAGCCACATTTGCATTCTTTTCCTTCAAATCCTCATGATCCTTTGCATACTCAAGCAGTATTGCAGCATACTCCTTGTTTGGCAAATGATAAGTCAGTAACTGTTGTGCAATATGATAGAATCTCTCTAATTGATCTCCATACAACTCCTTCAAATTTTCATCTGATAGTGAGCCACCAAGAGATGATGGTCCTGGTTGCCTGTCATTTTGCACAGGTTCCAGCCATTGTGACAGTGAGTGAGAGCTAGGGCCACTTGTTACAATGATCCCCTCAACATCTATTTCCTCATCCAATTTCTCAGGTGATTCATTAGATACTGGATAGACATGTGATTTCTCCCGAGGAGACAGTCTTTAAATGACTGGGGAATGTCTAGGGGATGCCATTTGTATGGTATGGAGGTCCCCTAGATTACCCAATATCTGTGAAGACACTTGGTTTTGATATGCCTGAGCCCCCATAGAGTCTGAAGTAAAAACTCCTGAAACCTCTGTGGTTTTGATGGTGTCATCAGGATATGCCTCAGCATACATTCCCTCACCATCTAAATGAATGTCCTGAGTGGTGAATAAGGTGCCATGCACCAAGTCACTTGAATGGGGCTCACCAGGGAAGTAAGAATCCTGATGATCAACAACCTCATGTGTTTGGCTAGACACATTTGGTTGAGAAGAAATTTGGGGAATTGAAGAGAGATTGTGAGTAGAAATGAGTGTTGGCAACTCCCCTTGAGAAAACGGGGAAGTTTCAAGAGAAGATCCTACTTGTGCACAGTGTGTCTCCTTTTCTACTATTACTTCTTCATTGACAGGAGTGAGTTCCTGCAATGGTGCAGACTCTGTACATGATGGAGTGGGCTGGCTCCCAATTTCAATAGATGCACCTTGTTGAGAAAGTGCACCTAGAAGTAGGTTTAGTCCCTTGTTAATCTCTACATCCTGTTGGGAGGATGTAGAGTGGTCTGTTGTGGCCTTTTTATTTTTCTTTCTCCTGGTTAAAGGCTCCACATGTGACTCATCCAATTCAATTTCTTCTTCTACTACAGCCTCTAATGCTCTTTTTCTAACATGTTTCTCCTTCTTCTTCTTTACAACTACACCTTGTTGAGAGAATGTAGAGATTGGTTTGCTAACATCTAGTGAATTCAAAGAAGGGTTAACAGTTGGGTTAGAAGTCCTTGGTTAGGTGCATTGGGTTTTTCTGCAACCTTAGGACCTCCTACTGCATTTAGATAACCATATTTAGGCTGCACAAGTGGGTACCCTTTAAATACACTATCCATGTGAGGTGTAATTAGAAGAGGTACATTCACTGTGTTTCTCATAGCCAATGTAGCAAAAATAATTTTTGACATGGATTTGGAATGGCCAATTCTCTGTTTGTTCATCCATGGCAATTCAATTAAACTAGCATTCTTATAATTGAGAATTAATTGAATAAAGCGAGTAAAGAGAATCTCATTACCTTTCTTGGAAATCCTGGTTATGAGTTCCCCAAGAACTAGCTTTCTAACATTGAGCCTTTGATTGTAGCCCAATGAGTAGGCCAACTTCATGGAAATGAGGCTTATCTGGTCAAATCCTGTTTTCCTGCAGGTAAAAACTCTTAGAATGGTGTCGAACAGGAATGACCACTCCTTTCTCATGAACTTCTTGTTTATCTTTCCTAGCTTAAACTTTTCAGCTCTTTTATCCACAAAATCAGAATACCTAATGAACTCTAGGAAGTCTAGAAGGTCATCTTCAGTTGGTTCTTCATTAAAATCTGCAGTTGGTACTTTCAGGCTTTTGTTCACATCTTCTCCATCAAAGCTAATATCCTCTCCTTGAATCTTACATGTGACAACTACCTTCGAGCTCCCATCTTCCAAAGCTATATTCTCCCAATCTGCAGTTGCCCAAAATTGTTCAAGAATGTCTAGGTAGAGAGTGGGGTTTTCCAACAGAGCTTCTTTCAAGTAGGAATCGATGAGAAACCTATTGAAACACTTGTATTGAGGTTTTGCATCAGCATCCCTAGAAATGGCTAAAAAGTTGGTTTCAGGAATGACAAACTTCGGTGCTAGGGTTGGAACTTGAGGACGTCATTGAGTTGATGTGTAGAAAGAGAGAAAGGAGAAACAGAAGTTTTAGAGAGGAGAAAACAAGGGTTCAAGTATAGTTGTTTGAGAGCAAGAGTTTCTTTGAGTTTGTAGTTAAGCGTAGAAATGAACTGTTAGATCTACTCTGCTATTTATAAGACACATACAACTCGACTAGAATAGTAATCGGTTTTAGTGATCGAGAACTCTGAAAAAGAGTAAAGTTATTTTAGTAGAGAACTGTCAGACTTTGATCGAGAACTAGGACTATCGAGAACTCATTCAGGCTAAAGTTAAGAACTCTGAAGATTCGAGAACTCTCAATAGTACTTGATCGAGAACTCTGGAAATTAGCTGTTCGAGAACTCTCAACATCATGATTCGAGAACTCAAAAATGAACTTTTCGAGAATTCAAGACATTCGAGAACTCTTAGAATTGAACTAGTTCGAGAACTCAAGTATTTATACATAGTCGAGAAGTCAGAAAGAATGGCAACTTAACTACAAACTCCAGTTTTGAGAAATTATTCTATTTTCACTTAGAAAACAATATAATAATTTATAAACTTCATTTCTTAGATAAATAAAAAATTTATTTATTCATCCTAAAATGAGAAATGTATTTAATTAATATTCCTGAAATTTTAATTATCACACTTGTTATTTAACAATCAAGTATAATAATTTTCTTCAGGCTTCCTTAGAACAAAGAAATAGTTCCAAGTTAGTTTTTACAAAATAATTTTTAAGTAAAATAATGCTCGTGGCAAAAGGATTCAAACAAAGACAAGGGATTGACTTTGATGAAACTTTTTCGCCTGTAGCCTTGCTCAAATCAATTCGGATTTTGCTTGCTATTGCAGCTTACTATGACTATGAGATCTAGCAAATGGACGTAAAGACGGCCTTCTTCAATGGGGAACTTGAAGAAGAAGTGTATATGACACAGCCAGAGGGTTTTATTTCCTAAGGAAATGAACATCTAGTATGTAAGCTACTACGAACCATATATGGATTAAGGCAAGCTTCTCGAAGATGGAACATCCGTTTTGATGAGACAATCAAAGAGTTTGATTTTATCAAAAACATAGACGAACCATGTGTCTACAAGAAGGTTAGTGGGAGCGCAGTAACATTTCTTATTTTGTATGTAGATGACATACTCTTAATAGGAAATGACATACCAATGCTGCAATCAGTAAAAATGTGGCTATCAAAGAACTTCACTATGAAGGACTTGGGAGAAGCGTCCTACATTCTTGGTATGAAGATCTATAGAGATAGATCAAGAAGAATGATAGGTCTAACCCAAGGTACGTACATCAATAAGGTGCTTAAAAGGTTTAGCATGGAAAACTCCAAGAGAGGTCTCATACCGATGAGCCATGGAGTCTCCCTTTCTGACAAGATGTCTCCTAAGACACCTGAAGAAAGAGAGCGTATGAGTAGGATTCCTTATGCGACGGCAATAGGATCTATCATGTACGCGATGTTATGTACTAGACCTGATGTTGCTCACTCAATTAGTGTGACTAGCAGATATCAGTCAAATCCAGGTGAAGACCACTGGAAAGCAGTGAAGAACATCCTTAAGTACTTGAGAAGGACTAAGGATATTTTTCTTGTTTTTGGTGGGTCTGTGTTGAAAATAGAGGGTTACACTGACTGTAGTTTTCAGTCAGAGTGTGATGATAGTACATCCATGTCAGAGTATGTGTTTACCCTAAATGGTGGGGCGATTAATTGGAAAAGTCGTAAGCAATCTACGACGGCTGACTCCACAGCAGAAGCAGAGTATATAGCCGCAAGTGAGGCTGCAAAGGAAGCTGTTTGGATGAAGAAATTTGTTTTTGAGTTAGGAGTAGTTCCTGGCATAGAGGGGCCTATTGTGTTATATTGTGACAATAACGCTGCAATAGCTCAAGCCAAGGAACCGAGGTCTCACAAGAATATCAAACATATATTGCGGCGGTTTCATTTGATTAGGGAGATCATTGAAAGATGAGATGTCAAGATCGAAAGAGTTGACACACATAACAACATAGCAGACCCATTCACGAAGCCGCTGTCTCAGTTAAATTTTGATCGTTATAAGGAGCGGATGAGTATTAGATACCAGAGTGATTGGCTTTAGGCCAAGTGGGAGATTGGAAGTGTTTGACCTAAAACCAATCATGTATGATGAGTTAGGAAAAACTTTCTGCTACTCTTATTTGATTTCATTTGATAATAATAAAGTATTTATGTTATGGGCTTAATCTATTTGAAGTGTATTAAATAAGATGTTCCATAATTTAGAGCAAAGCTTCTAGAATTATAATGAGATTGTAATAATGAGATCTAGAAGATAATAACTTTAGACTTAAATAGTTCCTGATCATAGGATAACTAATTGGAAATTGGTAAATCCGTAAAGATCAGTACATACTATGCTAGCTCTCTTAAGAGGATGTCTGTTCTCATATACATTTGTGTGGTGACACTATAGCTAGTATGTAGGTGCTTATTAAGGAATAAGTTCACTGAACATGACTCGATAAGTAGAACAACTAATGGAGTTTACTCACGTGTCGATAGTTGTTTATTAAGTAAATAGTTGTACAAGTATCCTTAGACTTGAGATCGTTAGAGTAATCTCGTACACAATGATTTATGCTTTGGTTTAGTCCTTAGTCTCTAGGACATTCATTACGTCCATTCTGCGCATAGTGATTTGTGTATGGAGATAGTTAACGGATCAATAAAGGATCTGCCCCTTCCAGTAAAGGAAGTGAATATCCTATGTTATTCTTAAATATGCAAGTTCAGGAATCTCTGGCCAGAGTGAATGAAATTAGAAAGAGTTTCTAATTTGCATTAAAAGGAACTTTGCATTATGAATAAGAAATCATATGATTAAATTAGATAGGCTTGACACGAGTTCCATGCCTTGTATTTAATCGGGATATTGAAGGGTAGAAGGAATTAATTGTACGGTAACTAATTACTGACAGGTTCTAAGTATTCTAAGTAATGATTTCGTATTATCTGGATAGTCGCGATATGTTGAGAAGCATCACTCACGATGTAGAATAAATATAATTAAACAGATTAATTATATTTAATGAATTAATAGAATTTATATAAATAATAAATAAAATGTTTATTATTATTTATTTCTACTACCAGCTTAATATTGAACGTAAAGAGTCACACCATAAAAGAGATTAAATTATAGATGAAGGAATAATTAATAATAGCTAGTCATTATTTATTTATAAAATAAATAATTACTTAGCAAATTTTATAAATTAATTAAATGAGATTTAATTGATTATAAGTTATTTAAGATAAGATCTTAATATTATTAATTAAATATTTAATTAAAGTAATTAAATATGAAGAGAGAATAATTTTCTAAAAGAGTTTAGAAAAAGGAATTAATGATTAAAATAGTTTTAATCATTAACTAATTAATTAATAAGATTAATTAATTAAAAAGGGAATTAATAATAAGATATTTATAGAAAATATCTCAGCTGAGATATTTGCCTATAAATATAGGATTATAAACCCTAATACTTCAACCCTAATATTTGTGAGAAATATTTTAAAAGGGAGGCAACTCTAATTTCCTCTCTAGCTTCCTCCTTCATCTTTTAGTTTGACTCTTGGTGGATATCTTTAGAGCACTCCACACTTGAGGGGTGATTGCAAGGATTGAAGAACAAGATCTTCTCTAGCTGTTGCCGGAAAGCAATCGAGGTATTCTTCAATTTATAAAATAGTTTTTGTATCTATATGTATGTATACATAGGAATATATGCAAATAAATGTTATTCAATGCTTCCGCTGGTGCATAAATTCCTACACTAAATCAGCCTTGTCTATTATCAAGGATGTCTGCAGATCCCATTGTTCAAGTAGAGCCCTTAGAAATTTGGTGTTGAAATCTTCATTGTCATAAACTTTATCTACCAAATCCAAGTTATTTAACATAGTTAGAAATTTATCATAGATATCTATGAGGGACTCATTCTGTTTAGCTTCAAAATATTCATATTCTTGTATAAAGACAGATCTCATGTTCTTCTTTATCTCCTTGGTTCATTGGCATTGAACTTCTAGTGCATCCCAAATTTCTTTGGCAGTTTTGTATGCAATTACCCTGTTAGACATAACAGAGTCAAGATTATTGTGCAGAATATTCCTTACCTTTGCATCCTTGAGGACTTCAAGTTTTTCTTCATTGGTCCATTTTTTCTTGTCCTTTAGAGTGTAATATTCAGGGATTTGTCTTCCTTCCACAATTATAGATGGCACCAGTTTGGTTAATAGATACTGACCTGTATGGATTCTATCTCAATAATCTAGATCAGTTACTTTTAAGAACATCATTATCTTTACCCTCCATGTAGGGTACTCAGCTTTCTTCAAGATTGGAATTCTTATGCTCTCATACTTATTTCCAAACATGTTTTTATGATCTTTTAGTTGAATTTAACTGTCTGCTCTGATACCAATTGTTTGCCCAGAAAGATAATCTATTACAGAAGGGGGGTTGAATGTAATAGTACCTAATAATCGAATATGAACAGAAGTATGTAATAAGAAACACAGTTTTGTATAAATGATAATGAATGGAATACAAAACTCTCATAAGAAATTCTTTGTTCTTAAGAGCTGCTAGGTTATGAACGATAAGACTTGTAAAGATATCTAATGTTAACATATTCTGTGTTTATATAGACACAATTACAATTCAATTACAAAACAGATTATGAAAAGAATAGATTTAATAAGCCAATAGACATGTATTAGGATTCCTTCTTCACTATCCTAATCATATTCTGATTTGTCTTACTTCTTCACAAACTCTGATTGATAAACTCTGTTGGTTGTTTATTATCTGATTTGAGCATTCTCTGTTAGAGTAAACTCTGATTGAGTATTGTCTGATAGAGTAAACTCTGACCGACAGCTTCTACATTCTCTGATGATGTCAGCATAAACTCTGATCCTTATTCTCTGACAGCATTAGTATTTATTTCCTAACATAATATTTCTGCATTTAATGATCATTATCTTTTCTGTAGTTAGATAGGGTAGTTGTGTACTATATAAACACGGAATTAGGTTTACATTGTATCGTTCAAGTTATTATCTTTCTCATAACCTAGCATCTCTTAAGAGATTTGTTTTTTTTAGAGAGTTTTGAATTAAGTCTATCAAAGTTAATACAAAACATTATTTCTTTTTCATACTTGTGTTCAAAATCGATTGTTTGGTACTATTATAATCAACTCCCTTCTTTAATAGTTCATTATCTAGGTAACAATATATATAATATAGATAGAGCATAATAATAAAATTAAATTAATATATATAAAATAATAATATTATTTTGATATTCATAAAATTTTAATTAATAAATTAAAGAGGTTGACTAATGAGAGAATTAAAATATGGTAGTATATTGATTAAAATAATGTGTTTGAAATTGAGTAGAATACATACACATATATTTGAAGTTGAGCTGCACACAATGTTAGGAAGCAAACACTGATGGCTGTCAGAGAATATCAGAACAGAGTTTATGCTGACGTCATCAGAGTTTAAGGAACTGTCAGACAGAGTTTACTCTATCAGAGAATACTCGATCAGAGTTTACTCTAATAGAGAATGCTCTATCAGAGATTATCAACCAACAGAGTTTAGCTTCAGAGTTTACCAGAAAAGGAAACAGACAAATCAGAGTCTGATTTGGATAGTGAAGAAGGAATTCGAGTGTAAGTCAAACTTACCTTGTTAAAGTTATTCTTATCATAATCTGTTTTGTATTTGTAACTGTGTCTATATAAACATAGGGATAGGTTATAATTCAATGTCTAATCAATTCAAGCAAAATCATATAACCTAGCATCTCTTAAGAAAAAAGAATTTCTTGAGAGAGTTTTGTAACATATTCATTATTTTAAATATAGAACAGTATTCATATTTTACATACTTGTGTTCTTAATCGATTTATTAGTACTATTACATTCAAACCCCCTTCTGTAATAGTTTATTCATCTGGGAAAACAATTGGTATCAGAGCAGGCAGTTCGAATTCAACTGTTCGATCATAAATCATGTATGGAAACAAGTATGAGAGTATAAGAATTCCTATCTTAAAGAAAGTTGAATACCCTACATGGAGGGTGAAGATGTTGATGTTCCTAGAAGAAACAGATCCTATTTACTTGGACATGATCAATGAAGGCCAGTATATGCCAACAAAATTGGTACCTGCAACTATTGTGAAAGGAAGACAAGTTCCTGAACATTATACCCTCAAAGACAAAAAGGAGTGGACTAATGAGGAAAAACAAGAAGTCCTCAAAGATGCCAAGGTAAAGAACATATTACACAATAGTCCTGACTCTGTAATTTCCAACTGGGTTATAGCATTCAAAACTGCAAAGGAGATCTGGGATGCACTAGAGGTTCAATGTCAAGGAACTAGGGAAATCAAGAAAAACAGAAGATCTGTGTTAATTCAGGAGTATGAATACTTTGAGGCAAAATAGAATGAATCCCTAACAGATATCTATGACAGATTTCTAACTCTGTTAAATAACTTGGCTTTGGTGGATAAAATATATGACAATGAAGATTCAAACACCAAGTTTCTAAGGGCTCTTCCAGAAGAATGGGATCTACAGACATCTCTAATTAGAGACAGGTCTGATTTAGATGAGATGTCATTAGTTGAAGTATATGGCAAATTAAAAACTCATGACCTAGAGTTACAGTAAAGAAGAAACAGGAAGAGCAGCAAGGCAAGATCTATTGCTTTGAATGTTGAAACCAGGATTGAAGAACCAAAAGAAAATGTGCTTAAGGTCTCAACAAGGAAAGGAAAAGAAGTAGTAATTCAAGAAAGCAGTGAATCAGAGTTTGAGACAAACTCTGAAGCAAACTCTGATGACTCCACAAACTCTGATATGATGGAAATGGTTGCCATGTTTGTCAAAAGCTTCAAGAAGTACAGGAAATTTAGGAAGCAAGGAAATTTTCAGAAGAAGCATGGAGAGTCAGACAAGAAAGAAAGATTCACGAAAAGAGAAGATAGAGATGGGAAATGAAAGACTGTTGACAAGTCAAAGATTAAGTGTTACAAGTGCAATAAGATGGGGCACTTTGCTACTGAATGCAGAAGTAAGGAATCAGGAAAGGCCTTAATTACATCAAAGAAGGACTGGATGGATTCCTTAGACTCTAAATAAGAGATGAATTATGCACTCCTGGAAAACACTGATGATCTAAAATCTGAAAAGGTACCAGACTCTATCTTTAATTTTCAAACTGATAATATCTATGAATTAAAGTCCTTTCTTAGAACTTTGCATGTTAGTTTTAAATCTCAGACTCTAGAAAATGAAAGATTAAAATCTGAGATATAAACTCTGACTGGTAGGAATAACATGCTTGAATCTGAAAACTCGGATATGTTAAACATTAAAAAAGACTTTGATAATGATATTCACATGCAAACCCAATTAGAAATTCAAGTTGAATACTTAAAATCTGAAATAGCAAAAGAAAAGGAAACTTTCAGAGTTTGGACAAACTCTGGTAAGAAAGTCCAACAAATGTTGACTAATAAGAACTAGACTTCTGCTTTAGGATATGAATCTGAAAAAGAAACTCACACTAATTTACACACAAAAGGAACATTAAATGAACCTGTGAAATTTGTTAGAGCTAGTGATTACAAGAAAAATACATCTCCTGAATGCTCTCAAAATAGTGTGTCAGATTCTAAAAAAGTGAATATAGGGTTACTTTCACAGAAGCAACTTAAGGAAAAGTTGAAGGCAGTCACCAATAAAGGAAAACCTAAAAAGGTTAAAAGAAATATAAATGGCAAAATAGGAATTACTAAGGAGAATAACTACATGAATATTCCTGATGCTCCTAGGAAAACATGTTTTACTTGTGGTAATTCAAATCACCTTGTTGTTGACTGCAAACAAAAGAAAAAGAAAGAACCTGAAAGACCTAGTTTTAAGGCTAGAAAACAAACAAGATATAATCCCTGTTTTCACTATGGTAGTTTATGGAATTCCATTTATACATGCAAAGAATATCATAATTTGTATTACAATTGTTATGAACCACAGCCTCAAATAAATATTTCTCCAAAACATATTGTCAAACAAATATATGTGATAAAGTCTGAATTAGGAGTGTAAACTCTGACAGTACAAACTCTGTGAATGCAAACTCTGATCATGTAAACTCTGTTAACACCAACTCTGATAAAAGTATTTTTGCTACAAAAGTTAACAAGTTTTCAAAGAAAGGACCCAAACTGGTTTGGTTCCCCAAACCTACTAATTAAGTTGCATTTACTGATTGCAGGGAAATAGGAAAAACATCCTAGTAATTGATAGTGGATGTTCTGCACATATGACTGGAAACAAATCCCTGCTTTCAGAGTTTGAGGAGAAGGCTGGCCCAGTAGTATCTTATAGAGATGGCAACATAGGAAGAACACTGGGATATGACAATATTGTAATTGGAAATGTCATCATTGAAAATGTAGCTCTGGTTGAAGGACTCAAACATAATCTACTAAGTGTGAGTCAAATGACAGACAGAGGTTATTCTATGGAATTTCATGGAACTCATTGTGAAGTGAAAAGCAAGAAAAATGGGAAAGTAGTTCTTATTGGTCATAGACATAACAATTTATTTGAAGCTAGCTTGGATGATAATTCTGATGGTCCTTTTGAAGGAATTTATGCACCAGCGGAAGCATTGAATAACATTTATTTGCATATATTCCTATGTATACATACATATAGATACAAAAACTGTTTTATAAATTGAAGAATACCTCGATTGCTTTCCGGCAACAGCTAGAGCAGATCTTGTTCTTCAGTCCTTGCAATCACCCCTCAAGTGTGGAGTGCTCTAAAGATATCCACCAAGAATCAAACTAAAAGATGAAGGAGGAGGCTAGAGAGGAAATTAGGGTTGTCTCCCTTTTAAAATATTTATCACAAATATTAGGGTTCAGTATTAGGGTTTATAATCCTATATTTATAGGCAAATATCTCATCTGAGATATTTTCTATAAATATCTTATTATTAATTCCCCTTTTAATTAATTAATTAGTTAATGATTAAAACTATTTTAATCATTAATTCCTTTTTCTAAACTCTTTTAGAAAATTATTCTCTCTTCATATTTAACTTTAATTAAATATTTAATTAATAATATTAAGATCTTATCTTAAATAATTTATAATCAATTAAATCTCATTTAATTAATTTATAAAATTTGCTAAGTAATTATTTATTTCATAAATAAATAATGACTAGCTATTATTAATTATTCCTTCATCTATAATTTAATCTCTTTTATGGTGTGACTCTTTAGGTTCAATATTAAGCCGGTAGTAGAAATAAATAATAATAAACATTTTATTTATTATTTATATGAATTCTATTAATTCATTAAATATAATTAATCTGATTAATTATATTTATTCTACATCGTGAGTGATGCTTCTCAACATATCGCGACTATCCAGATAATACGAAATCATTGCTTAGAATACTTAGAACCTGTCAGTAATTAGTTACCATACAATTAATTCCTTCTACCCTTCAATATCTCGATTAAATACAAGGCATGGAACTCGTGTCAAGCCTATCTAATTTAATAATATGATTTCTTATTCATAATGCAAAGTTCCTTTTAATGTAAATTAGAAACTCTTTTTAATTTCATTCACTCTGGCCAGAGATTCCTGAATTGCATATCTAAGAATAACATAGGATATTCACTTCCTCTACTGGAAGGGGCAGATCCTTTATTGATCCGTTAACTATCTCCATACACAAATCACTATGCCCAGAATGGACCTAATGTATGTCCTAGAGACTAAGGACTAAACCAAAGCATAAATCATTGTGTATGAGATTACTCTAACGATCTCAAGTCTAAGGATACTTGTACAACTATTTACTTAATAAACAAATATCGACACGTGAATAAACTCCATTAGTTGTTCTACTTATCGAGTCATGTTCAGTGAACTTATTCCTTAATAAGCACATGCATACTAGATATAGTGTCACCACACAAATGTCTATGAGAACAGGCATCCTCCTAAGAGAGCTGGCATAGTATGTACTGATCTTTACGGATTTACCAATTTCCAATTAGTTATCCTATGATCAGGAACTGTTTATGTCTAAAGTTATTATCCTCTAGATCTAATTATTACAATTTCATTATAATTCTAGAAGCTTTGCTCTAAACTATGGAACATCTTATTTAATACACTTCAAATAGATTAAGCCCGTAGCATAACAAATAAATACTTTATTATTATCAAATGAAATTAAATAAGAGTAGCAGAAAGTTTTTCCTAACTCATCATACATGATTGGTTTTAGGTCAAACACTTTCAATCTCCCACTTGGCCTAAAGCCAATCACTCTGGTATCTAATACCCATCCGCTCCTTATGACGATCAAAATTTAACTGAGACAGCGGCTTCGTGAACGGGTCTGCTATGTTGTTATGTGTGTCAACTCTTTCGATCTTGACATCTCCTCTTTCAATGATCTCCCTAATCAAATGAAACCACCGCAATATATGTTTGGTATTCTTGTGAGACCTCGGTTCCTTGGCTTGAGCTATTGCAGCGTTATTGTCACAATATAACACAATAGGCCCCTCTATGCCAGGAACTACTCCCAACTCAAAAACAAATTTCTTCATCCAAACAGCTTCCTTTGCAGCCTTACTTGCAGCTATATACTCTGCTTCTGCTGTGGAGTCAGCCGTCGTAGACTGCTTACGACTTCTCCAACTAATCGCCCCTCCATTTAGAGTAAACACATACCCTGACATGGATGTACTATCATCACACTCTGACTGAAAACTAGAGTCAGTGTAACCCTCTATTTTCAACTCAGACCCACCAAAAACAAGAAAAATATCCTTAGTCATTCTCAAGTACTTAAGGATGTTCTTCACTGCTTTTCAGTGGTCTTCACCTGGATTTGACTGATATCTGCTAGTCACACTAATTGAGTGAGCAACATCAGGTCTAGTACATAACATCGCGTACATGATAGATCCTATTGCCGACACATAAGGAATCCTACTCATACGCTCTCTTTCTTCAGGTGTCTTAGGAGACATCTTGTCAGAAAGGGAGACTCCATGGCTCATCGGTATGAGACCTCTCTTGGAGTTTTCCATGCTAAACCTTTTAAGCACCTTATGGATGTACGTACCTTGGGTTAGACCTATCATTCTTCTTGATCTATCTCTATAGATCTTCATACCAAGAATGTAGGACGCTTCTCCCAAGTCCTTCATAGTAAAGTTCTTTGATAGCCACATTTTTACTGATTGCAGCATTGGTATGTCATTTCCTATTAAGAGTATGTCATCTACATACAAAATAAGAAATGTTACTGCGCTCCCACTAACCTTCTTGTAGACACATGGTTCATCTATGTTTTTGATAAAATCAAACTCTTTGATTGTCTCATCAAAACGGATGTTCCATCTTCGAGAAGCTTGCCTTAACCCATATATGGTTCGTAGTAGCTTACATACTAGATGCTCATTTCCTTTGGAAATAAAACCCTCTAGCTGTGTCATATACACTTCTTCTTCAAGTTCCCCATTGAGGAAAGCCGTCTTTATGTCCATTTGCCAGATCTCATAGTCATAGTAAGCTGCAATAGCAAGCAAAATCCGAATTGATTTGAGTAAGGCTACAGGCAAAAAAGTTTCATCAAAGTCAATCCCTTGTCTTTGTTTGAATCCCTTTGCCACGAGCCTGGCCTTGTAGGTCTCTACCTGGCCATTTGCTCCAATCTTTCTCTTGTTTACCCACTTGCACCCTATAGGCTTCATATCCTTGGGTGCCTCTACCAAAGTCCATACTTGGTTGGCATACATGGAATCCATTTCGGATTTCATGGCACTCTGCCATTTCTCTGAGTCAACGCTACTCACAGCCTCGTTGAAGGTCATAGGGTCGTCTCCATCAATGATCGCCAATTCATTGTCATTCTCAATAACAAGGCCATAATACCTCTCAGGTTGGCGAGACACCCTTTATGATCTACGGATGGGCTGTTCTACGGAAGGTTGTTCAATATGAATAGGTGTTTTCTCTTGAACCGTAGTAGTTTGTGCTTCATGAACTTCATCAAGTTCAATCTTGCTCTCACTATTCCCTTCAAGGATAAACTGTTTTTCCAGGAAGGTAGCATGTCGGGAGACAAACACCCTTTGTTTGGTGTAAAAGTAATACCCTAAAGTCTCTTTAGGATATCCTACAAACCTACATTTCACGGATCGAGATTCTAGCTTATCGGGGTCAACTTTCTTGACATAAGCCAGACATCCCCAAATCTTAACGTGCTTAAGACTCGGTTTCCTTTCTTTCCATATCTCATACGGAGTTTGAGGAACAGATTTGGAAGGCACCTTGTTCAATATATATGCTGATATTTCCGATGCATAACCCCAAAGTGATACTGGAAGATCTGTATAGCTCATCATGGATCGAACCATGTCCAACAAAGTTCGATTTCTCTTTTCGGATACTCCATTCAACTGGGGAGTGGCCGGAGGAGTCCATTGAGAGACTATACCATTTTCTTTGAGATAATCTAGAAACTCGCCACTTAAGTATTCACCTCCTCGATCTGATCGAAGGGTTTTAATACTATACTTGGTTTGTTTCTCTACTTCATACTTATATTCTTTGAACTTTTCAAAGGCTTCGGATTTGTATTTCATCAAATACACATATCCAAATCTAGATCGATCATCTGTAAAAGTAATGAAGTATGAAAATCCACCCATGGCTTGCGTGGACATCGGCCCACACACATCTGTATGTACCAATCCAAGCAACTCCGCAGCTCTTTCTCCATGTCCACTAAATGGAGATTTGGTCATTTTGCCTAACAGACAAGACTCGCATGTAGGATATGATTCAAAATCAAAAGGTTCTAGTAACCCTTCCTTATGCAATGTCTTAAGTCTATTTTCACTAATATGACCAAGTCTGAAGTGCCACAAGTAGGTGGGATTTTCATCATCTCTTTTTCTTTTATTACTATGTTCAATTTGAAGTAAACTATGTTCTACGTAACATACATACAAACCATTATTTAAAATACCAACACCATAAAGAACATTATTTCTAAAAATTGAACATTTATTATTCTCAATAACAAACGAAAAACCATCGAAGTCTAACATGAGAATAGAAATAATATTCCTCACAATTGAGGGAACAAAATAACAATTATCCAAAATAATAGTCTTGCCCGTAGGCATAAGTAAATCAAACGATCCTACAGCTACAGCAGCAACTCTTGCTCCATTGCCCATACGTAGGATCACCTCCTCTACTTCAAGAGTCTTACTTCTCATTAGTCCCTGCAACGAATTGCAAATGTGAGAACCACAGGCGGTATCTAATACCCAAGTAGAAGTTTGATGAAGTGACATATTTAGTTCGATCATGAACATACCTGAAGCAGAAGCGGTAGTCTCACCACCCTTCTTTTTCTTCAACTCTGCAAGGTAAGCCTTACAGTTTCTCTTTCAGTGCCCCACTTTGTTACAGTGAAAGCAAACAACTTTGCTTTTGGGATCTTCAGCTTTTGGCGGAACTGGCCTTTTCTCACCTACCTTTTTCTTCTTCTTAGGAGGGCTCCTCTTCCTCTTCTTAGGGTTAGAGCCTTCACCAATTAGAAGAACAGAACTCTTCTTTGTGGGAAAATTCGACTCAGCAGTTTTCAGCATGTTATGGAGTTCAGGCAAGCTGACATCCAACTTGTTCATGTGAAAGTTCACAACGAACTGCGAGAATGAATCTGGAAGTGATTGCAAGACCAGATCTTGATTCAGCTCCCCATCCATGACAAATCCAAGTTGTCCAAGACGCTCAATCAAATTGATCATCTTGAGCACATGAACATTCATAGATGATCCCTCAGTCATCCTACAACAGAACAGCTCCTTCGATATCTCATATCGAGTTGTCCTTCCTGCCACATCATACAAATATTGTAGATGCATAAGGATAGAGTGAGCATCCATATGCTCGTGTTGCTTTTGGAGCTCATCATTCATGGATCCCGGCATAACACACTGTGCAACTCTTGCATCATCTATCCAATTACGATATACAATATGTTCATCATTATGTGCATCCTGAGCAGGTTCAGCAGGTTTAGGTGAGTCTAGTACATATTCATTCTTCTCAATCCTGAGAACAATTCTCAGGTTTTGAAGCCAATCAGCATAGTTGGGACCAGTTAATTTGTGTGCATCGAGCATGCAACGGAGTGATAGTGCAGAAGACATTATGTATATAGTAAATCTGCAAATAATAAACGCATAACAACATTTAGCAAATACTCTATTTCATTATCTGAAACACCATATGAATCGGGTCTTTATTCATAAGTGCCTCCCACTATTTTATCTAATTTCTATATCCCTTATTGAAATTAAGCATTCATAATGCTAGTGGGATAGGGATCCTACATTCCATCACACAACCTCGGCTGTAGCACGAAACGCCATGTAACGTTCAATAGGCAGACAACTCTTGTCAGCTACATCTCATGTTATTCCCTAATCTTACTTTAGCCTCTTGAATACTTGAGTCACGGCTGTGGCACGACAAACTCAATATTCTAAGTCAAGTCAATCCCAACATCTCGTATAATTAAACTAGTTTCAAATAGCCCACGGCTGTAGCACGTAACGACCATAAGATTCCAATTCATCATACACATCTCATGTTATAGACAAGTATCTCTTCTTTCGGAAACAACGCCCTCGGCTGTAGCACGAAACGACAGAGTTTCAAAAACAAGAAATATTTTCTATTATGTTGGAAGGCTATGACCAACACAAGCCCTTTGTGTTTTATGGCCAATTACTACTTGATATTCTTTATATTTTAGGGGATTATATTATGTTACAATCATAATCATATTATAAAGAGATTCTTTTAGATTGGATTAAATATTTCAAATCAACTATTGATACTTGGAGTCATCCCAGGCCAGGGGTGGAGCATTGTCAAGAGGCGTCTCTTAATAACCCCCTTTCTTACAGATAGAACATCTATTGTTTGACAGAATCATCATTTCACTTAAGTTGAAAATTCATATTCAATCACGTGTTTCATAAACACAAAAATCTCATGATTGTATTCATAATATGTAAATAAAGGTCAGGAAACAATTTCACTATTCTAGATTATCTAACATACGCCTTATGTTAATTAAGTTCACCTAAATCTATCATCTCATGATAATTCAAGCATATATCACATATATATAATCACGAATAAACATAAGGTAGGCATGTTAAATCATATATTACAACATATAAGCATTATACATCTCTATGTATCACATGGTGTATTTAAAAGCAACTTAAAACAGTTAAAACTTGCTTTAAAACACTTTTGGAAGCTCTAAACAGTCCGAACCAATTTCAGAAAAATTATTGTAATATACCATTAGAACCGTCTCGGAAAAACGAATCCAACGGTATATTACACGCCTCATTCTGAGCT
This sequence comes from Oenanthe sinensis, assembly GCA_028671895.1. Lineage (NCBI taxonomy): Eukaryota > Viridiplantae > Streptophyta > Magnoliopsida > Apiales > Apiaceae > Oenanthe > Oenanthe sinensis. Next base: position 6,566,481 of record JAPMAC010000198.1, read on the forward strand.
CTCACGCGCCCCGAGAAGTTTCTAACGCATCCTCATGCGTGCACGCGCGTCAGGCGCGTGCAAGACACCCTGTCACGCATCTCGGGTATGTGTTACAAGCCAAAAACCCTTTTTTAGCTTGTAACGCATGCGCAGAATGCGTTACACCTTTTTTTTTTCAGATATTATTATTTAATTATGAATTAATTAAAAACAACTTTAAAAATCCATAATAAATAATCTATTGCTCAGAAAAATATTCTAAAAATACCTGGACGATCTACAACACTTGTAGAACACATGAAAAATATAAAATAAATTTTGAGGAACAGTAATGAATTAATCATAATTAAATCATTATTATTGCTTTCAAAATTCATAATAAATATTTTACGCATTAGAAAATTATAAAAAATTAACTGGACGATCTAAAACACTTATAGAACCCAGGAAAATTATCAAAACAATTTTGACGAACAGTATCATATTAATCATAATTAAAACATGATATTGCTTGTATAAATCATAATAAATACATACATGCTCATAAAATTCTGAAACTTGACCACGAATCTATATGCATACAACCTACACTCTGATACCATTGAAGGAATTTATGCACCAGCGGAAGCATTGAATAACATTTATTTTTATATATTCCTATGTATACATACATATAGATACAAAAACTGTTTTATAAATTGAAGAATACCTCGATTGTTTTCCGGCAACAGCTAAAGAAGATCTTGTTTTTTAATCCTTGCAATCACCCCTCAAGTGTGGAGTGCTCTAAAGATATCCACCAAGAATCAAACTAAAAGATGAAGGAGGAGGCTAGAGAGGAAATTAGGGTTGCTTCCCTTTTAAAATATTTCTCACAAATATTAGGGTTCAGTATTAGGGTTTATAATCCTATATTTATAGGCAAATATCTCAGCTGAGATATTTTCTATAAATATCTTATTATTAATTCCCTTTTTAATTAATTAATCTTATTAATTATTTAGTTAATGATTAAAACTATTTTAATCATTAATTCCTTTTTCTAAACTCTTTTAGAAAATTATTCTCTCTTCATATTTAATTACTTTAATTAAATATTTAATTAATAATATTAAGATCTTATCTTAAATAATTTATAATCAATTAAATCTCATTTAATTAATTTATAAAATTTGCTAAGTAATTATTTATTTCATAAATAAATAATGACTAGCTATTATTAATTATTCCTTCATCTATAATTTAATCTCTTTTATGGTATGACTCTTTAGGTTCAATATTAAGCCGGTAGTAGAAATAAATAATAATAAACATTTTATTTATTATTTATATGAATTCTATTAATTCATTAAATATAATTAATCTGATTAATTATATTTATTCTACATCGTGAGTGATGCTTCTCAACATATCGCGACTATCCAGATAATACGAAATCATTGCTTAGAATACTTAGAACCTGTCAGTAATTAGTTACCATACAATTAATTCCTTCTACCCTTCAATATCCCGATTAAATACAAGGCATGAAACTCGTGTCAAGCCTATCTAATTTAATAATATGATTTCTTATTCATAATGCAAAGTTCCTTTTAATGCAAATTAGAAACTCTTTTTAATTTCATTCACTCTGGCCAGAGATTCCTGAACTTGCATATCTAAGAATAACATAGGATATTCACTTCCTCTACTGGAAGGGGCAGATCCTTTATTGATCCGTTAACTATCTCCATACACAAATCACTATGCCCAGAATGGACCTAATGTATGTCCTAGAGACTAAGGACTAAACCAAAGCATAAATCATTGTGTACGAGATTACTCTAACGATCTCAAGTCTAAGGATACTTGTACAACTATTTACTTAATAAACAACTATCGACACGTGAGTAAACTCCATTAGTTGTTCAACTTATCGAGTCATGTTCAGTGAACTTATTCCTTAATAAACACCTACATACTAGATATAGTGTCACCACACAAATGTCTATGAGAACAGACATCCTCCTAAGAGAGCTAGCATAGTATGTATTGATCTTTACGGATTTACTAATTTCCAATTAGTTATCCTATGATCAGGAACTGTTTAAGTCTAAAGCTATTATCTTCTAGATCTCATTATTACAATCTCATTATAATTCTAGAAGCTTTGCTCTAAACTATAGAACATCTTATTTAATACACTTCAAATAGATTAAGCCCGTAGCATAACAAATAAATACTTTATTATTATCAAATGAAATTAAATAAGAGTAGTAGAAAGTTTTTCCTAACTCATCATACATGATTGGTTTTAGGTCAAACACTTTCACCTTTATCCTGTCTACTTGGAAAGGCTTCATCATTGGAAAGATGGAATTGGCACAAAAAGTTGTGTCACTTGAATTTTGGAAACATTAATGAATTAGTGAAAAAGGACCTAGTTAGAGGTCTTCCAAAAGTTCAATTTTATCCTGATGAACTTTGTGATTCATGTCAAAAGGCCAAACAAAAGAAGACATCTTTCAAGAGAAAAACTGAAAATTCAATTGATCAACCTTTTCACTTACTGCATCTTGATTTATTTGGTCCTGTCAACATAATGTCCATTGGAAAGAAGAAATACACTCTTGTGATAGTTGATGATTTCACAAGATTTACTTGGGTATACTTTCTGCATAAAAAGGATGAAACTGTAGAAACAATTATTGAACATGTTGCAATGATTGAGAATGGATCAACTCACAAAGTGAAGTATCTAAGAACTGACAATGGAACAGAGTTTAAAAACTCTGCTATGGAGGAATTCTGATCAATAAAAGGAATTATTCAACAATACTCAGCACCTGGAATACCTCAACAAAATGGTGTAGTTGAAAGAAAGAACATAACTCTAATAGAAGCTGCAAGAACAATGCTAGAAGGAGCAAAGCTACCTACTTACTTTTGGGTAGAAGCTGTGAACACTGCATGCATTACTCAGAATTGTTCTTTAATAAACAAACATGGAATGACTCCATATGAATCTTTGAAGGGAAGAAAGCCAAATGTTAAGTACTTTCATGTCTTTGGAAGCAAGTGTTTTATTCTTAAAAACACCCTGAGCAATTGAAGAAATTTGAACTTAAAGCAGATGAATGAATTTTTGTTGGATATGCAACAACTTCTAAAACCTCTTCAAGGGCATTCAAAGTATTCAATCTAAGTATTCAGAGTTTGATGAAGGGAAAATAGCTGGATTACATGATAAGGATGCACAGGAAACTCTGAGATTTGAGAATGAACTGTAGGAAATAAACTCTAGTGATTTAAACTCTGATGAGACAAACACTGTTCAACTAAACTCTGGTGAGGTAAACTCTGAATCTTTAAACTCTGATTCTAAAATGATTGAAATAGAAATTACAGATTCTGCACATGTTGAGGGGGAGCAACATCAATCATATACTGACATTGGAGATCAACACACATTAATTGAAATATCATAATCTGACCAAATTCTGAACAACCCAAACTCTGATCCATCAAACTCTGAGACTACAAACTCTGAAACCTCAATATCTGATAATTCAAATTCTGAGTATATAAACTCTGAGATATCAAACACTGATGATAGCACATATTCAGGGGGAGGATCAGCATTTATAGAAGAATCTTTCTATGAAGGCACAAATCATGGGGGAGCATCTAGTTCCAGAAATTTTTCACATCCAAGAAAGTGGACAAAAGATCATACACATGATTTAATTATTGGTGATCTGGAAAGTGGAGTAAAAAAAAGAAAAACTACTCAAAATGAATGTCTATTTAATAGTTTTCTTTCTCAAATAGAACCAAAGAAGGTTGAAGATGCTTTGAAGGATACAGATTGGGTTACTGCAATGCAGGAAGAATTAAATGAGTTTGAAAGAAATGAAGTTTGGACACTGGTACTCAGGCCAAAGAACAGATCAATTGTAGGCACAAAATGGGTATTCAAGAATAAGACAGATTCTGATGGAATCATTACAAGAAATAAGGCAAGACTGGTAGCTAAAGGCTATTCTCAACAGGAAGGCATTGATTATGATGAAACATATGCACCAGTATCCAGACTTGAAGCAATCAGAATTTTTCTTGCTTATGCTGCACATAAGAAATTCAAAGTCTACTAGAACATGTTCTATATCTTATTAATGATAAAAATGAAGTTACTTCTAGATGGGTGAAAATTCTTGAAGGAGTGATAGCTGAGAATAAAAAGAATGAGAGGTTGATGATGATAAACTCTGAAGAGTATGAGCCTGGATATACACTTGAAGATGGAACAAGAAGAGCTATGAGGAAATGAGATGCAAGAGTCAAATGGTGTTAGGTATTCCTACACTAATTTTAAATCCTGATGGTATGAAGGCTTGTTGTATTGTCTTGGATGAAAGAATGAACAGGTCATCTATCTATGCTTTAAGGGCTGCTATTTATCAGATTGATGATTCTTCTGATCAGATGATGGAATTGAAGAAGAAGCTGGTTGATTTGTTGAAAGCTGCTGAAGAAAAACTTCTGAATCAATTTCTGAAAGATGATTTTTCTTATAGAAGAATCTGAGTTAAAAAGGGTAAACAAACTCTGATGCATTTGTCTTGGATTTCTGACATCATAAGTGAAATTTATGTTTTATTTCTTAAAGCATAAATTGGGGGAGATAGTTAGGAAGCAAACACTGATAGCTATCAGAGAATATCAGAAAAGAGTTTATGATGACGTCATAAGAGTTTAAGGAACTGTCGGACAGAGTTTACTCTATTAGATAATACTCGATCAGAGTTTACTCTAACAGAGAATGCTCTATCAGAGATTATCAACTGACAGAGTTTAGCTTCAGAGTTTACCAGAAAAGGAAACAGATAAATCAGAGTCTGATTTGGATAGTGAAGAAGGAATTCGAGTGCAAGTCAAACTTACCTTGTTAAAGCTATTCTTATCATAATCTATTTTGTATTTGTAACTGTGTCTATATAAACACAGAGATAGGTTATAATTCAATGTCGAATCAATTCAAGTAAAATCATATAACCTACCGCTCTTGAGAACAAAGAACTTCTTGAGAGAGTTTTGTAACATATTCATTATTTTAAATATAGAACATTATTCATCTTTTACATACTTGTGTTCTTAGTCGATTTATTAGTACTATTACATTCAAACCCCCTTCTGTAATAGTTTATTCATCTGGGAAAACACACAAAAAGAAGACCAAACATTTTACTTAAATGAATTAAATATTTAATTTGATTATTTATGTTATTAATATTTTTTTATGTAATGTTGTACGTGAGATAAATTATTTTTGAATCATATTTATATTATGTGTTTAAAGTCTGTTAGGAATCTACATGTAATTTGATGATAACATTTATCTTAGAATCATAAAAAATTTATTTGATGTAACTAATCAATTGATATGAAAGTTATAAATATCAATTGATCAGGAAACCATTTATCAGTTGAAGTGTTTATATGAATCAACTGCTATTTTGGATTGTAGCATAGGTATACTTAGTCTATTTCAATCGATAAGGTGTAAATCAATTGATATTATTCTTATCAATTGATGTTAGAGTCGATTGATATAGATCATCAATTGATGTGTAAATTAAACTGTCAAATTGTAATTATTTGAAGACAGGAAATTGCACAAGTGAAGGATGATCAATTGATATTGAAGCATCGATGGATGAGAGATCGATCGAAGAAGCCAAGTCAAGTATTGAAGACCATCGACTGATGTGAAGACCCATCGATTGATATATCGATTGATAACATCTATCAATCGATAAGTCGTTATTTATCAATTGAGGATATAAAGATCAATTGAAGAAGAACATCAGTTGATGGATTAAAGGATGAATCAATTGATATGCTTAACAGCAAGTTATCAATTGACTGTGACAACACAGAAGGACTATCTGTTGTAGATCCAGAAGACAAAAGTAAACCTATGGAAGACAGTCTTTTATGACTGTGAAGACTCAATCAGTAGCTGTCTTTCAAGCCTGTTTTCTAAAAGTAGAAAAAGGCTAGTGGAAGGTAGATAGAAGAAATCCTAAAATGGGAATTGTAAAAACTCTCTTGTAATATATAAACAAGAGAGGTAACATTGTTAGAAAAGAAGAAGTTAGACAATATCTCTTAATTAATTGATCTGCCTGAGAGCACATTGTAAGATCAATTGATTTATTTTCTAACCTTGTAAAAACGAAGCTAGGTTTCTTTTAACCTAGGAACATTGAGCAAAAATATACACTGATGAAAAAACCAATCCATCAGTAATTTTAAATCTCTTTGTTCAGTTTTTATTTTTAGTCTTTTTTTTCATACATATTCTCTTAAACTCTCAAACATCAGGAACAAATATTAAAAGAAGGAAAAAGTTTTAATATTTGTATTCAACCCCTCCCCCCCTTCTACAAATATTGACATTGTTCTAAGGATTAACAATTGGTATCAGAGCAGGCTTTCAACATACAGAAAGTGTAAAGATTAAGAACAGTCAATATGGGCCAAAAAGATTCAGGTGTAAAGATTCCAGTATTAGAAAAGGATGAATACTTTCCATGGAAGGTAAAAATGTATCTGCATCTTCTTTCTCTCGACCCTTCCTATGTTCACTGCATAGAGAAAGGTCCTCATATTCCCATGAAGCTAGTCACAGGTGTGAACCCTGATGGAACTCCTGCACTTGACAAACATATTCCTAAACTCATCTCTGAGTTCACAGAAGAGGATGAAAAAGTACTCAAAGACAAGAAGGCCATGAACATTCTGTTTAATGGTCTAGATAAAGATATGTTTAACAATGTGATAAACTGTACTTCATCAAAAGAGGTATGAGATACTCTTCAAACTCTGTGTGAAGGAACTAAACAAGTAAGGAAAAACAAGATGCAACTCTTGATTCAAACATATGAATCATTTCATTTCAAGAGTAGAGAATCTATCAATGACACCTATAGCAGATTTTAGAAGTTGCTAAATGGACTGAAGCTATATGGTAGGGTTTATGCAACTGAGGATACAAATCTAAAATTTCTTAGATCTCTTCCAAAAGAATGGAAACCAATAACTATTTCCATTAGACAATCTCAGGACTTCAAGGATTATACTCTTGAGAAACTTTATGGTATTCTCAAGACATATGAGTTGGAAATCCAACAAGATGAGGAGATTGAGAAGAATCAAAGAAAGGAGAAAACTATGGCTTTGATAGTCAAAGGAAATGAAGAGAAGAAGGAAAGTGGCTGTGTAGAAGAGTCTGTCATGATGGCAGGTGATGCTGTTGAAGAATCATTCAAAAGAGGAAAGGGCAAGTGTGAAGAAAATGAAACATGCTCTCAGGATGATTTGGATGAGATTAATGAGCACCTTGCATTTCTGTCAAGGAAGTTTTCAAAGATAAAATTCAAGAGGAATCCAAATGCTCAGAGGCCTGGATCCCAGTTTAGAAGTAACAATCAAAACAAAAATTTGGTTGATAGATCTAAATTCAAATGTTTTAACTATGGATTGGCTGGTCATTTCTCAAATGAGTGCAGAAAGCCAAAACAAGAAAAGGCAAAGTCTTATGATGGTATTGATTATAAAAAGAAATACTTTGACCTTTTGAAACAGAAAGAAAAGGCTTTTATCACTGAGGAGAAAGACTGGGCTGTTGAGGACAGTGATTCTGAGGAATTCATCAATCTAGCACTAATGGCCAAACATGAAGATGAAGAAGCTAGTTCATCATCAAATCAGGTACTAGCTACAACTTTTCTGAGCTTACAACTGATGAATGCAATAGTACTATTAATGAAATGTCCAATGAATTGTACAATTTGCATGTCACTCTAAAATCTCTAAACAAAGAAAATCTCAAGTTGAAGAATACCATCGATGTCTTAACTGAGAGGAATATTTTTCTTGAAAATAAACTTGTTTGTTTAGATAGATTCAAGCAGGAAAGTAAAGATGCTAGAGATGAACTAGTAAACAGTTTGAGAAGAGAAGAATTGTTGAAAGAACAATTAGCTGAAGAAATTGAAACCATTAACAAATGGAACAGGTCTGCTAAAACTGCCAAGAAAATCATTGATGTTCAGGGAGTAGATACTCTAGGAGAATCCCCTAAATCAATAGGCAAGCCATTGGCTGATACTTCGATGGATAAAGATCAATCGACTGCTAATCCCTCATCAACTGATAAGGATTATTAATCGATTGATGCTGAATCAATTGATAAGCATCCATCGACAAATAAATCATCAATGGCTAATAAGAAGAACAAATTTAGCACTCCTATCAAGTTTGTTAAGGAAACCAAAAATCAAGTTGAGACTGAGGTTAAGAAGATCAACATAGGTAGTTTATCCAAGAAACAATTGAAAGAGAAATTAGAAAAGATAGCACCTGTGGAAATTACTCAACCTAAGTCTGAGAAAAAGAAAAAGAATAGGAATGGTAAAGTATGCATTAATAAGCACAACAACTACACTCCTGACATGTATGCTCCTAGAAAGGTATGTGCTAAATGTGGCAGTATAAATCATTTGTCTATGCAATGTAAGAATGAAAAGAAATCTATATCCTCAAATGACTTAAATGTAAATGCCATGAATGCTAATGCCATGTTTACCAATCCTATGCTCATGAATGTCATGTCTTCTAATTTAGTTACACCTAATGTTCATATGTCGTATGCACAAGTTCCATAATGTATAATCCTTTCTTTACATATCCAAATATGAACATGCCTGGAATGCCATGGAACATGCTTAATGTAGATAATGAAATGAATAGAAATTCTGCCATGAGTTTCAAGGTGTCTAAGCCTCAAAAGCCAACTCCCAAAGTTAAAGTGGATCTAAACCCACCAAAACAAAAGGAACCAAAGTTGGCAACCAAGGCTTAGACTGCAACTAATAAGAGAGGACCCAAGGCAACTTGGGTACCAAAGACAACTTGATTGTTTTATGTGTGTGCAGGGAAACAGGAAGAAAAATCTCTGGTATTTGGATAGTGGATTTTCAAGGCACATGACTGGAGATTTTTCCCTGCTCACAAGGTTTGTGGAAAAGGCTGGCCCAGGAGTTACTTTTAGAGATAACAACAAAGGTTTTACCCTGGGATATGGCTCAATTGCAAAAGAAAATGTTATCATTGAACCTGTAGCACTAGTTGAAGGATTGAAGCACAACCTCCTCAATATTAGTCAACTGTGTGATAATGGTAATGGTGTGTGGTTTACAACTAGATCATGCATCATAGCCAACAAGGAATCTGGTGAAATTCTCTTAACTAGAGAGAGAAAAGGAAATGTCTATGTGGCTGATTTTCACTCTGTAAAGGCAAATTCAATGACATGCCTATTTAGCAAAGCCAATACAGATGAAAGTTGGATTTGGCACAAGAAACTAGCCCATTTGAATTTCAAAGCCATGAATATATTGGTTAGAAAGAATCTGGTTAGAGGCATTCCACAGATGGAATTCACTAAGGATGGACTTTGTGATGCATGTCAAAAGGGAAAACAAAGAAAAGCATCATTTAAGTCAAAGTCTGAATCATCAATTGATAAGCCTTTAGAATTATTGCACATGGATTTATTTGGTCCAGTCAACATCATGTCAATTGCCAAAAAGAAATATGCTTTAGTCATTGTGGATGACTTCACAAGATTTTTATGGGTATATTTCTTACACTCTAAGGATGAGGCAAGTAAATTAATTATCAATCATGTGAATAATGTTGAAAATGGCACTGAATAGAAGGTCAAGAAAATTAGAAGTAATAATGGTATTGAATTCAAGAATGCAACAATGAAAGAATTTTGTGAAGAAAAAGGTATCCCTCATCATTTCTCTACACCAAGAACTCCACAACAAAATGGAGTATTTGAAAGGAAAAATAGGACCTTGATTGAAGCTGCTAGAACTATGTTAGAAGAATCAAAACTATATACATACTTCTGGGCAAAAGCAATTAATACTGCTTGCTACATTCAGAATATTTCCATGGTCAATCAAATTCAAGGCAAAACTCCATATCAGTTGATGAAGAAGGACAAGAAGCCAACAGTAAATTTTCTTCATGTCTTTAGTTACAAATGCTTTGTACTGAGGAATCAAGGTGAAAATCTAGGAAAATTTGAAGCCAAGGATGATGAAGCTATATTTGTTGGATATGGAATAACAACCAAAGCATACAGAGTCTACAATCATAGATTGCACATTGTTATGGAATCTATGCATGTAGTCTTTGATGACAAGAAAATTCAAGGGTTGTTTGATGAAGGATTTCATGACCTATTGCATTTTGAAAATGAATCCACAAACAATACTGAAGATAGTGATGATGATGTGGAAATTTCAAGAAATCAAGTTCCAAGAATCCTCTCATCAATTGATGTCAATGCATCAACAGATAACTTATCAGTTGACAATCATCAATCGACTGATAATACATCAATTGATAATCATTCGATGGATAACAACTCTACACAACAATCTTCAAGTAGAGTGTCCATCTCAGGGGGAGGGTTCTCAAATGATCAATCACATCACAATGATCATAACAATTCCAATGATCATGAAGCATCATCTTCAAGGACAAATTTACCATCTCAAAGGAAATGGACAAAAAACCATCCCTTTGAATTAATTATTAGAGATGCAAATGATGGTGTCAAAACTAGAAGAACAACTCAAAATGAATGCTTGTATAGCAGCTTCATATCTCAAGAAGAACCAAAAAGGATTGAAGAAGCCTTGAATGATCCTGATTGGATAATTGTTATGCAAGAAGAGTTGAATTAGTTTGAAAGAAACAAGGTATGAAAGCTGGTGCCCAAACCAAAGAACAAGTCTGTCATTAGTACGAAATGGGTGTTCAGAAACAAAATGGATGAATCTGGTACAGTGACAAGGAATAAAGCAAGATTAGTGGCAAAGGGCTATTCACAAGAAGAAGGCATAGATTTTGATGAAACAGTTGCACCTGTTACAAGGTTGGAAGAAATCAGAATCTTTCTAGCATATGCTGCTCATGCTAATTTTAAGGTGTATCAGATGGATGTGAAAAGTGATTTTCTCAATGGAGAACTAGAAGAAGAAGTATATGTAGAACAACCTCCTGGTTTCATTGATCCTGTTCATCTTGGATTTGTGTACTATCTTCTCAAGGCACTTTATGGATTGAAACAAGCACCTAGAGCCTAGTATGACACATTATCTAAATTCTTGATTGAGAATCACTTCACAAGAGGTAGTGTTGATAAAACTCTCTTTCGTAGAAATGTTAGTGGCTCTATGATTCTTGTTCAAATCTATGTAGATGACATTATTTTTGGCTCAACTAATGAAAAACTTTGTCAGAAGTTTGCAAAGTTGATGCAGAGTAAATATAAAATGAGCATGATAGGAGAACTTACCTATTTTCTTGGTTTGCAAGTCAAACAAGTCAACGATGGTATTTTCATAAATCAAACCAAATATATTTCAGATTTATTAAAGAGATTAGATTTAAATGAATGTTCTTCTGCAAAAACTCCAATGGCCACTGCAACTAAACTTGAATTGAATACTAAGAAAACTAAAGTGGAAATTTCAAGTTATAGAGGCATGGTTGGTTCATTACTTTATTTAACTGCAAGTAGGCCAGACATAATGTTTGTTACATGTCTTTGTGCTAGGTTTCAGGCTGATCCTAGAGAATCTCATTTGATTGCAATAAAAAGAATATTCAGATATCTCAAAGGAACTCCAAATCTTGGAATTTGGTACCCTAGAGATTCTGGATTTGATCTAATTGGTTATTCAGATGCAGACTATGCAGGTTGCAGAATTGACAGAAAAAGTACTACATGATCCTGTCAATTTCTAGGAAATAAGCTTGTATCATGGTTCAACAAAAAGCAGAATTCAGTATCTACATCTACTGCAGAGGCTGAATACATTGCAGCTGGAAGTTGCTGTGCACAAATATTATGGATGAGGAATCAAATACTTGACTATGGGTTCAACATGAACAAGATTCATATTTTCTGTGATAATACAAGTGTCATTGCTATAACAGAAAATCCTATGCAACATTCCAGAACCAAGCACATTGACATAAGGTATCACTTCATTAGGGAACATGTAATGAATGGTACAGTTGAATTACATTTTGTCCCTAGTGAAAGACAACTTGCAGACATTTTTACCAAACCATTAGATGAATCTACCTTCAATAAATTGGTCTGTGATTTAGGTATGCTTAATTATATTTGATCTTTTAAATGTATGACAAGTTATATATATTTATATCACTTTTAGCCATTGACTCTGTTAATCTATTGATTCTTCGTTAATCAATTGATAAACATTGTACTTATCGATGTATATTTGTAGCTATCGACAGATAAATATATCAATTGATGATATATTTACTTATCGATGGATATTTGTAGCTATCGACAGATAAATATATCAATTGATGATATATTTACTTATCGATGGATATTTGTAGCTATCGACAGATAAATATATCAATTGATGATATATTTACTTATCGATGGATATCTGTAGCTTTCGACAGATAAATATATCAATTGATGATATATTTATTTATCGATGGATAAGTGTACCTGTCGATGAATAAGCTTTACCAATCGATGACCTGGAATTTAAGGGGTCCATGTCATCAATCGATCTGTACAAAAATCTAGCCGTTGATTACTCATTTTATCAATTGATTAATACATACATTCATGTATGTATAACAGTCGATTGCCAAAATTGGTAACTTTTACTTTTCATTTTTTTTAAAACGGTCGATTAAGTTCTATTTTGAGTAAGAAATTGATTGAGAAATCAGTAAATATAAATAGTGAGATTAAAACATTTGTTCATTCTTACTTGCAATTTTTACTAACAAATTCTCTTTCTCTCTCTCTCTCTTTCTCAATCTTTGAACTCTCTCTTTGTATCTATCTCTTGCTAATAACCCTAATCTCTACTGTCTAATTGTTGTTTCTGTATAATTAAACACACTTATGGCATCATCAAAGAAAGTCTCACAATCTGGATTCTACTATGAACTCAACAACTTTGTTTCCTGCACTATGGTGGAGGAAGCCCCAACAGAATTCCATCCTCTAATGGAATTCTTAAGAAGCTCAAGGATCTCAAAGGCCTTCACAGAAGTACCAAAGATAGTGTGCAATCTAGTTGAAGAGTTCTGGACAACTGTAGAGGTAGTAGATGATTTTTCTTCAATCTCTTTTGATTGCAAAGGACAGAGGTATATTCTAACCACTATAGTCTTGGGTGAGTGTTTAAATCTTCCTGCAAATAATACAGAAAATTCACCCACTGACACAGAGATTAGAAGCATGCTTAGAGAAATCAATTACACTGCTCCTGATGCTAGTCTAGGAAGTATAGTTAGAAAGAATCTAAGAAAAGAATGGTCATATTTCTTTGATGCAATAATAAAGTGTTTTTCTGGTAAGGTTAATAATTTTGATGCAATAACAACAAGTATGCAACAAGTAGGGTATAACATTTTATATGATAGATGAAAGGCTGTATGTATAGACCTATATGTAACATAGGGTTATAACTCAACACAAGAACAGGACGTGTAAATAATATGAAGTTATCACCGGAATCAGGAAGACATGAAGACTTGGTAAAGACAAAGGATAAAGAAGAAATCTACAGACTTGAAGCATTAGCTCACTAGAAGAAGTTCATTAATATGTTCATGCCTCAGTGAAGAATAAAGGTTGAAGTATTCAAGGATGTGGAAGCAGTGAAGCATTTGTCAAAGTACCAGAAAGATTCTAGTTATCCAAATCTGCAAATTAGTCGAGCAATGAATTACAGAGCACAAGTACAGGAATCGATAAGATAGAATATACGGCAAATACAAAGAATCAAAATGTTAGATGGAATCTTGGAGTCTACTATATATTGCTGGAGGAAGTTCATTCATATGTTTAGACTTCAGTGAAGGATAAAGTTCGAAGATGTTCAGGGTTTCAGATACGTTTGTGGTTCAGCATAAGTGCCAGAGGATTTCAATGTACTTACAATCGAAGCACTTCTAATCATCAAGGAACAAAGTCAATTCTATTGTAAAGAAGATGTGAAGATCAAGATTGTGTTACTCGTTTGTGAACCAGACCAGTTGCACCAAATGTCAACACAAAAGAGATTAAGAATTGCATCATTGATTCAGAAGAATTGGCTGTATGATTAAATTAGTAATAAGTGAAGTGGTATATGACTAAGCCCAGAATAAATCAAGGTCGAATTAACAAGGAAATATTTATTTGACTTGGTTGCAGTGGAAGAAATTATATTAAGGGCTTAACAGGTTCGAAATTGGCTAAGTAAAGAGACTACAGAAACTGTATCCAGAAGTCAACTTGGTCAAGCTATTTCGTCTCATTCACCGATGGTTAATCAAGCTATTTTGTCTTATTCACAGATGGTTAACAACCATCGGGTGAAATAAAAGGAATGGTGAATATTCAAAGACCTATTTTGTCCTATTAGTCGTTAGTTAGCAAGCATGGTGGAGAGTCTTATTCACCGATACATGTTAACTATCGGGTCATGCAAAAGCAAAGGACCCCACTTCCCGATGGTTACTAATATTTGAAGTAATTGATTTTATTTCAGGAATTGTTTTAAGTCTCCGATGGTTATTCTACAGACTCATCGATACTTAAACAATTAATCAGTAAATTGTTCCCGATATTTATGAAGAAAAAGAAGTGAAGCAGCAACTAGTTTACTTGGTCCTAAATGAGCCACGTATCCTTGGTTGAAAAATTCTACACATATATTGAAGCAGAGCCATTCATTTGGAGAAGTCTTCTACAACACAACAAAAATATCCACAGAGAGAGAAGGCAAAGCCGGAGAGGAGAGAACACCTAGAAAAATCTATACCTCTTCATCGGAGATGTATTAGTGGTCGGTCCCTTAACGGAAAATGTTCAGGGCCACTATATATCACTCTTTACGGTCTTAGTTTCCTTTGTATTGATCTAGAAATACTTGTATAGGAAGTTGAGAGTTATATTTTTGTTAAGCAGCGAAGAACTTGTTTTTCGGACCGGATTTATTGGCCGGGTGTAGCAACCTCAGGGTTTATATTTATCAAATGATATATTCCCCGAATCTTGTGTTGTTTATTTTCCTGCTGATTTTCTAGAACCGAAATGATTAACCCTCAACACAGAAAATTAGTAAGCAGCTCCGTAAACACTATTCAACTCAAAAACACGAGCCCACTAACCGAACTCTAAATTATTTATCCGCAAAAGATTTGAAAGAATTTTTTGATTTAGTGAGTATCGTATTCAACCCCCCTTCTACGATACTTTTGGGGCCTAACAATTGGTATCAGAGCTTGCTGATTGATATACAAATCAAGATTCATTAGCTCAGTGAAGCTCACCAGGCGGAAGCTGTTTGAACTCAGAATGATGAAAGGCCGTGTTAAATAAATTTATTTTATAAATTCAAATTTAAATAAGTTTATTTTATAAATTTTATTTAAATAAATTTATTATATAAATTTAATTTAAATGAGTTTATTATTTAAACTTGAATAAGTTTATTTTATAAACTTAATTTAAATAAATTTATTTTATAAGTTTTATTTAAACAAATTTATTATTTAAACTTAAATACATTTATTTTTTATAATTTAAATTAATTTTTCCTTGTCCGTTTTAATTACTCAGCAGCTTGTCCACTTTTGTTAAAAACAGGCAGGTACTCGAATTGGCCAGCAAATGTTTAGTCCACGTGCGCAGCTTGTACAAATTGATTCTGACACTTGCTGGACTTAATCATTTGCTAGATGTGTCAAGTTGACATGGACACCATCCGATACTTATTAAGTATCGAGGCTTAATTTGTTTTTATGCACCGACTGTTAATAACTATCGACAGCTAGCTGCCCTATTTTTTATTTTTTATTTATTTTATTTCAAAATTTTTAAAATTCGTAACTGTAAATTTTTCTTAAATATTAATTTACGTTTTATTTAATTTTTAAGAAAATTCAAAATTCTTGAAAATTAAATTTTTCGTAAATATTTATTTTTGATTAATTTATTAGAAAATTAAAAATTTTGGAAATGTAAATTTTTCTTAAATATTAAACTAAGGGTGTCGACACTGCAGAGTGTTTCTACTTTTGATTTACATCTCAGAAAAAGACATTTGCCCCTGGTGTAATTTTTGTTTCCAGAATAAAAATTGACCAGTGTTTATTAAACTCTGAAACATGATCATATAGTATTTTTACTGTGTAATCATGTCTTAGGTATTAATATTGGCGAAGTTTCTTTTGAGGAAAAATGTGACTCATTAGTGTTACTCTTGGACATAAGCGCCTCAGATGCTATTTTAGCCTACTTAACGTTTTGAACTTTAATATCTATTGTAGATTTATTTATTTTTCCAGAAAATTTAATATTCTTGTTAATTAAATTTTTCTTAAATATTAATTTATAATATTTTAATTTTTAAGAAAATTTGAAATTCTTGAAAATTAAGTTTTGTAAATTTTTATTTTTGATTAATTTATTTTCTAAGAAAATTAAAAATTCTGTAAATTTAAATTTTTCTTAAGTACTTATTCGAGGATGCTCAGAAGTTAGTAGTTGAAGATTTTTACGCGTTATTGAAGACAATAAAGATCGACTGAAGATTATCCAGAGAAGTTGATTCTGGTTATGAAAAGATTATTTGGGTACAGTTTTTAGTTGGTTTGAGTTGAATTTGAAGATGAAAAATCTTAGGGGTTTAAGTAGTGTGAAGGAGAACAAACTGGAAATCCTAGCATCTCAGTACAGAAGCCTTAAAGATTATTCTACAGGGAGATTACAGGAAGTTCGTGCTAACACTGCAGATCATCTGGAACATAGGATTACAGCTACAAGGGATTCTAAGGATATAACCACATTATCTTTAGAAGATCTATATGTTGTGCTGAAGGCCTATGAACTAGAACAGGTGCTGAAGAAGATAATATTTGGTAAAGCAGAAGTTGTTAGCATATCCACTGTTTTTGTGACCCAGGAACTAAATTTGATTGAAGTCAAGGTTGGAAACCTCTGAACAGAAATGAAATGATCCAAGAAGCTGAATTAAAGATGTAGTAGCTCGAGGTAGTGGTCAAGATGTTATATGTGAATTTGACACTTTGGAATATCTTGAGAACTGGACTGCAAGTCAAGCCTGCAAGGCAAATAGAAGTTCAGTGACATCAAATTCAGATGGAATCCCAATTCTTAATCTAAGGTCCTTACCTATAGATTCCATAAAGGAGATTTTCAAGATCAGTTCAAGAGGCGGTTACAAGACCTGGATGGTTTGAAATAGAAAGACAAGATCGAGGTTTTGCTACATAGTTTGAAGAAGCCTGTACAAGCAAATGATGACAGAGACTATGTTGGGTTGTAGTAGGAATTAGGCATTACGAGGATGCAGCAAGGGAAAGCATTTGTTGATGAAGTTAAATGCAAGGTTGATTCTATCAGTGACAGTGATGAACCAAATGAATATCTGGCATCAATGACCAACACTAGAGATGAATCACTAAGCACTTCACAGGTACACATTCCAACTAGTATACGTTTATCTAATTCAGAACTGTATGATTATTAGGTATTGAAATGTATTATATTCATGTCAGCATGTTAGCATCTTAGGACTTAAATGCTTAATTGATTGCTAAGAATAAGATTGCATGCTAGGATTCATGAGTTTAATTAGTACATTTCATACTTGATTTTATATGCAGTAAAATGAAAATCCAGAATTAGATAAGGTGTTCTAGACGGTTAGGTGTATCCCCAAACATTTGCTGAAACTTGATTTAAATCTTCTGTGATTTAATACCTCTGCTAATGTTGTGAAAATTGCTAATAGACAAACAGGTCATAGATCAGATATTTTATATTTGTTCTTATTGTGATAAATGACTTGATAAGTATATGTGGAATTTGATATTGCGTATAATGTTTTATTCAAATATTCTGCATATTCTTAAATTGTTTATGTGCTTATTTTCATATGATTTGCTCTTACTTACATAGTTGAACTTAAATGTCATATCACATCATGTATTGCTTGTTAAGGAGTAGAAGATGGTAGAATTATCTAAGTAGTCAGTAAGTTTTGTAGATTCGAGGATTAATCTAAAACTGACTTAGGTAATTAGAGATAGTTCAAAATGCTGGACAACGACAGAAATGGATTAGACAGAATCAGTAATTAATTTATTAGTTCTTCTATTCCATGTGCTTTTAGAAAATTATTGAATATCTGTAAATCTGCTTGAAACCTGTCACTTATGTGTTTAATGGTTAAAGTAGATAGTACTGAATTTTCTATTATGCATAATTGAATCTGTTGTTACCTTTATTATAAGAAATATCTCTAACCCATCTGGACTCAATTGAGATTGAGGACCAAGAAGCTTAATCATTTGTGATTGCAGAGTATGAAAAAAAAAGAAGCAAAAGTTATGTGATTTCTTGACAGTTATTGTTCGAGGCATATGACTAACATTAAAGCTCTACTATCACTGTTGGTTGAGAAAGCCTGCCCAATGGTAACCTTTGGAGATGACAGCAAAGGATGTACAAGGGATTTGGCTATCATGATTTTTGTATTGTCATCACTGGAAGCATCTTTCTTATTGAAGGACTTAAGCACTATCTATAGGGCACTAGGGAATTCTTTATCAAGGGTTTTCTGGAAAAGCATTGAAAATGAAAAGTGTTTGATCTCAAACAAGAAGGTTGGAAGCTCACTGAACTGAGAGTGAGGAAGTTTGTTCGTAGCTGACATGGAGTTTATATGCAAAGGTGAAGTGAACTTTTCAGTAAAGCTTCATCAGTAAAGAGTTAGCTATGGCATAAGAAGCTCTCACACTTGATATTCAAGATAATGGATTCTCGATAAAGATGAAATTGGTGAGAGGACTGCTTCTAATGGAATTCTATTCAGAAGGACATTTTGAAGTATGTCACATAGGGAAGTCAATGGAAGCATCACACTGAAGCAAATCAAGTCATGGAAGAAATATGCTTAGTGGTGATTGATGACCCTAATTATAATTTGGTGATGTTCGTGCATTCAATAGAAAAAATGTCACAGATGGTAATTGATCGCATCAGGAAGATCAAGTTGGAAGCAAAGTAAGCTGTGAGAACTTTGAAGTCAGATAATGGAACTGAATTTCGCGAATGAAGTTCTAAATGAATTCTGCACTGAAAAAGGTACTTTGAAGCTGAAACAATTAACACAGCATGCTACTGTATTCAACAAAGATCGTGAAAAGACTTAGTCGAAAGCTATCAAGGCATTTGTGATTAAAAACTAGAAGGTGATTGAAAGACTGGATGTTTCGTTCTACTACACCAAGCTCCCAAGCATTCAAATGAATGACTATTCTGAATCTTTGAAGTTTGACATATTGTCAGAGTCAAATTCAGATACTGATGTTGAAACTGAGGTTGCAGAAGGAATCAATGAAAATGATGTTGATTCAGATCCTATTAGTGGAATTGGTAGTGAAACTACACAACTCGTGGACTTTAACAGAATCTACTGAATAAGGTGAAGGATCTTTAATACATCCTAGCAGCAACTCAGGGGGAGCAAATAAAAGAAGGATCTACTAGTCGTACTCAACACAATGAAGATCAAAGGAATACATCAAGAACATATCTGCCAAGACAAAAGGTTTGAAGTCAAAGTCATTCCTAGAGTCTAGTTCTTAGTGATCCGGATTTTGAGTAAAGGCTAGAAGTGCTAATCAAGATGGACATATATTTTTCGGGACCCAACATTCAACAATTGGTATCCCAAAGAATAGTGAAGATGTACTAATTGATCCAGATTGGGTGATTGCAATGCAAGATGATCTCAATCAGTTCGAAGGCAGAATCTACTGAAGCTAGAACCCATACCACAAAACAAGATGGTATTTGGTATTGTAAGGGTTTTCAGAGACTAGATGATTATTGGCATTTTTACAAGGGACAAAGCCAAACTGGTTGCTACAGGTTACTATCAAGTAGAAGGTAACGATGATGATGGAAACAGAATCTTCGAGACTTTCAAGATCTAACAGCAAGCACCAGTGACGAGACTTGATTCTATTAGGACTAACAAGATGAGGACCTAATATGATATTCCTAGCACATGTTAAGAATTCAACCATGAATATCTATCAGATGAATGTGAACAAGTGCACTCCTGAAGGATGAGTTAGAAGAAGAAGTTGATGTACAACTCCTGGACTTTGAAATTACAGATCCATTGGAATTTATATATCATCCTCTTCACAAGCTCTCTATGACGGAGGTAGGAAATCAAGCAGTCGTCAAGGACATGGTATGACATTCTAACTACTAATTACTTGAAAATGATTTTTATTAGTGTCGTTATACAAACATCTCTCTAGAATACAAGGCACACACATAATGTAATATTAGTGCTAGTATACCATGATTATATTATATGTGGTTCTACTAATGAAAACTTGTGCAAGAGACATTTTGCTAAGTTAATGCAGAGTAGGTACAAAATGAACATGTTGGAAGAGTTGCAATTCTTTTTGGATTATAAGTAATTCAAAAGAATGATGGCAATTAAAGTAAGTCAAAGATCTTTTGAAGATGCGCAATTTAGAAGATTCTAGACCTGCCAAGACTTCTTGCCAACAAACCACTAAGCTTGATCAGGGCAAATTAGGTATATGAACTGAAGTGACAAGCTATAGAGGTATGATCAGTTTAATACTTATTCAAGTGCTTAAAGACCATATATATTATTCTCGATATGCCTATGTGCAAGTTTCCAAGTGGATACTAGAGAATCTTATCTTATAGCTAAGATTTGAATTGTTAAATATCTTAAGGGATTACCAATTCTTGGAATCTGGTACCCTGAAGATAATAGGTTTAACCTAATTGGCTATATAGATATAGATGATGCAGGTTGTAAGAAAGACAGGGAAGTAATTCCTAGAAGCTGTCAATTTTGTGGAAGAAGTTGATTTCTTATTGAAATAAGAGGAAGCATTCAACACACATAGCTGCAACAAAGGTGAAATTTAAAGCAACTAGTGAATGTGATGCTCTGATCTTCTGTACAAGGAAACTACTTCAACTCTGCTGGATACTCTTTACACCACTTATGGAACAAGCGCATGGACACCAGGTATCATTTCTTTCGAGAGTTGTTCTTAAGTGAATTACTTGTAGATATTTTCTAAACAACTTGATGAATTCATTTTATGTAAGTTGGTTGGTGAACTTGGGATATTATTTAATGTGCATATTTATTGGAAATCCCATCTGCAAGAAATTCTTAAATGAGCTCACAAGTATTAAATTTTCCATATTTAAAGGACTTGTGAATTTATTTGTAATCCAGTACCTCGTGCTTTTGCTACTAGTTTAATTATCATGATTAGAATGTTATATGCATATATGGTAGTTAAATCTTATAGCATTAGTTTGTAGCATAAGTATTTGTTTTATAAATATTTGATGAGTATCAGTCATGATATCTTGCTTAATAGCTCTGATATTTTACTCTGAGAATATTAAATATTTTATTACAAATAATTGTGATACTTTTGATATTAGTGACAATATTTACAATTTCTGTTCTAAGTAATTAATGCATATTTCAAAAATCACTAATATTGGAAGGTGAAGTATTTTCTAAGTCATGTGTATAAAATTCTCGATATTTTATATACTTAGAAAATATTTCTAAATTTGTTTTTGTTGCGAGAAGTTGCAATTAGGAACACAAGTGTTAAATGTCTATATTTAAAGGACTTGTGAATTTCTATTCAACTATTTTCTCGAGCTTACATATATCAATAATAATTGTTATGAGTATAATTGTAATATGCTAGAGTGACAATTATTAGATATAATGTAGGAAGTTAGATGATAATATTCAATCTAATGAATATTTTAGGATTTAGCGAAATTATTTTATCCTATTAAAGTTATGGATTGAAGCAATACAATGATTATCAGTTTCATAATTTTGATTTGATAAAATATAAGAAGCACAATTTCTTGCATCTTGAAATTATTGATAAATATCAAATAATTGGTATCAGCGTGCAATTAATTGTGATATTTTTAATATTAGTGATAACACAAGTTGCTTATCTGAAATCACTAATAATAAAAATATGTCTTAATGCTTATTGTTCTACTGAATGATTGTCATGTTTAGTTAATATATATATGCATGTGATTGGCAATTGCTTAGTGCAACATAAGTATTTAATTTATTTTGATTTGTTTAAATTATGATGATATAAAACAATTCAGTGATATATTGGTTCCATGATTTAAGTATATTAAAATAAATTCGAATCATAATTATTTGTAGTATAATTATTATCTTTTATTACTTTGTGATAATTGAATAATATTTTATTACAAAATAATTGTAATATATTGATACTAATGGATTTGCTTAGTTTTTATTCTAAGTAAATATTGGTTTTTGAAAAAGCCGTTAGTATTAGTATATTTAGTTTTCTTTCTTAGACTGATTCCTGAATGTATTTAAAAAGAAATTTTTGTCTATTTCTTTTTCAAAGTGACTTATTCAAAGATACATTCACTTTCTATCGGTTTTAGATAAGAAAACTTCAGAATTCTTTTTCAAAACTTCTCTTTTGAGAATCATTTGATTTACAGCCCTACTTTGATTTTTAAATCCTAGGGTGTGAATTAAATTTTTCTTAAGGATAATTTTTCTCCAATCTCAAAATATTTTATCCTCTCCTAAAAGCTAGTTTTAATAGTTTAATCTTTAAAAGCTTTTTCTCTCTAAATTTTTCTTTTTAAAGTGGCAGAAACTTTGTGACTGCTATTTTATTCGGAGAAATTGTTTTTAACTTCGAGGTACCAATCACTTATAAAATAATTTATTTTTAAACACTTGTTTCGATGTATATTTCACATTGATTCAAAGTACCAAAACAGTTATTGTTGCTTTGAAGGCCTAGTACTGTATTGTTAAGCATACATCCAACCCCAATTGTCATGTTTTTATTTTAAGTCGGGGATACTATCAGGTGGACGAAAATGATGTAAATCATAATTGTATTATGAGTCAGAAAATCATAGTCCTCTATCTGATAAGGATGTTTTACAAAACTATTTTCAAAACTTACAGTACTTAGGTTATAAAGGAAAATAGTCATTTTATTGAGATAGAATTTGGTAAGAGAGTTGAATTTCTTCTCTGGTATAAATTCCCGCGTTTTATTATGGAAAGTTTTGCCTTATAAGAAATTCGTAAGGGATATAAACTTTCTTCTCTGATACACTTTCCTGCGTTTATGAAAATTTCTATTGGTATCTTGTTCTTAAATGATAAATCTTTAGAACCGACAAAACTCTTTTACTAAAAGTGATTTAATGCAATCGTTTACCATTCCTTCGTATATTTTTCCTTCTCCTTGAGATGAAAAATATATTTTGGAATGTTAAAGTGATTATTTCTTTATCTTATTTAATTGATTCTTTCCGATTAGCCCCTAGAGGCTATAGAAGCTGGCCAAGAGGTTGAAAACCCATCAATCTCTTACCCAGACCTTAATACCAAACACTCATTCATCCACTTCCATATATTAACCCTTGGAGTTATAAGGAACACATGTTAGTTAGAGGTTGATAAGGGAGAAACTGCACTTGATGCAGCAAACAAGGATGAAGTCGGAAGTGCACCCACAGCTCTACCTCCAGCGAAGTAAAGAAGTATATAACTGAGGTAACTGTAAGCTCATCTGTATCTTCTCAAAAAGATGCAGAGCTGAAAAGGCAATAAAACTATCTCTGGAATCATTCTCTCAACAGGGTGAGTCCATTGAAATTCGTTCGTCAGCCAGAGCATCTTGTAATGAGTCAAGCACACCACCGGCACTCACGCTGATGGTAAGCCTAAACAGATAACTTCTATGAACATATTGCAAGGAGTGCACAGTGAGAGGTATAGGCATTTAGAGGAGATACAGACTCTAGCCATACATTACATTGCCCAGGTATCTACCTCAAACAGAAGTTAAACTTCTGCATCCCGAAAAGGAGATCTCTTGTTCAGATTTATCTGGGCTTGAGAGGCAACTGCTTGACAAGAATTCTTTGGATGAGTCAAGTAGGGTATTTTACACAAATTCCCGTCACAGGGTTGCGAGGGAAACGTAGGCTCTAAATTGCCATTCATTACATTGTCTACTACGTCGCCCCTCTTGGAAGGAACATTTCCAGATCCTGAAAAGGACTGTCAACCTCCCGTTTACGGAGAAGGTGTGAGGCAACTCCTTGATAGAACAAGGCAGGATTCCCTAACAGATTTTAAAATCTTGGGATAACCCATCTCAAAGAGGTGAGGCTCTACTAGACAGTGATTTAGTAAACGTTATTGAGTCTGGTGCTGAGACAGTGTTTATGCATGATAGATCAATAACACCTCACTGACACAATTCTCCACTTGATAGTGATTCAGTTCATTCTGATGAATCAGGTGACGAGAATAATGAATTGACGGATTTCACTTGCAGGTATAGAAGGCTATATTTGAAATGCAGAGTGAAAGTAAGGGAGAGAAACACTTAAGTGAAAGTGAGGGAGAGATACACTTGAGTGAGAGATAGGGAGAGAAAGAGTTAAACACTTCTAAGTGCTCGACACTTGAGTGTAAACACCAACAGAACGTAGTAGAAGTGAGGAAACCTTAAGCCAAACACTTACCCTTGCTACTTGCTACTTCTGAAAGAAAAGCTACTATATTTTTCCCGATCAATGACAGACGAGAACCTTCTTTGGAAGACAAACCATTCAAAAGTGGGCCATTGGAGGATTCCTCAACTAAGGGGGACAATTTATAGGGGGAAAAGGAGAAGTTAATAAAGTCTTATCTTCGTACTTGGGAAAAGTTAATATCCTAAAGGGGTTCGTATCCTGGATCCTTAAGGGAAGATCCTTAGAAAACGGGGGTTCGTATCCTTGGGAGACATTAATATCCTTTGGGGGAGATTTTAGACAAGAAAAAGAAGAAAATTTTATCTTCTAATCCTGAAGGGAAACAACATAAATATGGGAGAATCAAGAAACTGTATCCTATACTTGAAAGGAGTTGTCAGAAGAGGATTCCTCATCCAAGTGGGAAGAACAGAGAAGAATTGACACTTCTATTGATTTTCTAAAGGGAGAAGAAGAAAAAGAAGAAGAATCACATTCTCAGGGGGAGAACATTATTTGAGCAATGTTCAATATTTTATTGAAGATGTTCCCAGGAATTTTGATTCTTATGAAGCTCAGTTTATGATAAGTTCTTTGAGGTCAAGCTATGAAGGATTTTGAAGTAGAGAAAAGCTCAAACACAGAGGAATGAAGATGATATCTATTGAAGATGCGTTCAGTGCTAAAGGAACACTCATTTTCTATTTCTTTTTACTTTATAGAAATTTGGAAATGTATTATATGATCCAGAACCCAATTAGTATTATTTACAAGTCTAGAGCATTAATATTTTCTTGTAGTTAGTTGAGTTATCCTCTAGGGATTTGCTTGTTAATCTCTACCAAACAAATAGGGGGAGATTGAAAGGCTGTATGTATAGACCTATATGTAACATAGGGTTATAACTCAACACAAGAACAGGACGTGTAAATAATATGAAGTTATCACCGGAATCAGGAAGACATGAAGACTTAGTAAAGACAAAGGATAAAGAAGAAATCTACAGACTTGAAGCATTAGCTCACTGGAAGAAGTTCATTAATATGTTCATGCCTCAGTGAAGAATAAAGGTTGAAGTATTCAAGGATGTGGAAGCAGTGAAGCAGTTGTCAAAGTACCAGAAAGATTCTAGTGATCCAAATCTGCAAATTAGTCAAGCAATGAATTGCAGAGCACAAGTACAGGAATCTTTAAGATAGAATATACGACAAATACAAAGAATCAAAATATTAGATGGAATCTTAGAGTCTACTATATATTGTTGGAGGAAGTTCATTCATATGTTTAGACTTCAGTGAAGGATAAAGTTCGAAGATGTTCAGGGTTTCAGATATGTTTGTGGTTCAGCATAAGTGCCACAGGATTCCAATGTACTTACAATCGAAGCACTTCTAATCATCAAGGAACAAAGTCAATTGTATTGTAAAGAAGATGTGAAGATCAAGATTGTGTTAGTCGTTTGTGAACCAGACCAGTTGCACCAAATGTCAACACAAAAGAGATTAAGAATTACATCATTGATTTAGAAGAATTGGCTGTATGATTAAATTAGTAATAAGTGAAGTGGTATGTGACTAAGCCCAGAATAAATCAAGGTCGAATTAACAAGGAAATATTTATTTGACTTGGTTGCAGTGGAAGAAATTATATTAAGGGCTTAACAGGTTCGAAATTGGCTAAGTAAAGAGACTACAGAAGCTGTATCCAGAAGTCAACTTGGTCAAGCTATTTCGTCTCATTCACCGATGGTTAATCAAGCTATTTTGTCTTATTCACAGATGGTTAACAACCATCGGGTGAAATAAAAGGAATGGTGAATATTCAAGGACCTATTTTGTCCTATTAGTCGATAGTTAGCAAGCATGGTGGAGAGTCTTATTCACCGATACATGTTAACTATCGGGTCATGCAAAAGCAAAGGACCCCACTTCCCGATGGTTACTAATATTTGAAGTAATTGATTTTATTTCAGGAATTGTTTTAAGTCTCCAATGGTTATTCTACAGACTCATCGATACTTAAACAATTAATCAGTAAATTGTTCCCGATATTTATGAAGAAAAAGAAGTGAAGCAGCAACTAGTTTACTTGGTCCTAAATGAGCCACGTATCCTTGGTTGAAAAAGTCTACACATATATTGAAGTAGAGCCATTCATTTGGAGAAGTCTTCTACAACACAACAAAAATATCCAGAGAGAGAAGGCAAAGCCGGAGAGGAGAGAACACCTAGAAAAATCTATACCTCTTCACCGGAGATGTATTAGTGGTCGGTCCCCTAACGGAAAATGTTCAGGGCCACTCTATATCACTCTCTACGGTCTTAGTTTCCTTTGTACTGATCTAAAAAAACTTGTATAGGAAATTGAGAGTTATATTTTTGTTAAGCAGCGAAGAACTTGTTCTTCGGACCGGATTTATTGGCCGGGTGTAACAACCTCAGGGTTTATATTTATCAAATGATATATTCCCCGAATCTTGTGTTGTTTATTTTCCTGCTGATTTTCTAGAACCGAAATGATTAATCCTAAACACAGAAAATTATTAAGCAGCTCCGTAAACACTATTCACCTCAAGAACACAAGCCCACTAACCGAACTCTAAATTATTTATCCGCAAAAGATTCGAAAGAATTTTTTGATTTAGTGAGTATCGTATTCAACCCCCCTTCTACGATACTTCCGGGGCCTAACAATAGATATCATAAATTGGGAAGCCTGTTACTCAATGAAATATCTGCCAAATTGGAAAATAAAGTAAATAGATCTAATCATATTTATTTTGCTAGATTTATTATGATTGTTATTAACCACTTTGTCAAGAATATTGAGATTGACAGGGGTACAGAAGTTTTGGATTGCTGGACTCAAAACAAAATGTTCTTTAAAGACTTGGTAAGGATCAATCTTCACAGCAATGTGGAATTGATCTATCCTCCTTTTGTTCAGGTATTTAGCTCTACTTTAACTTCTTTCAATCCCTAATCTTCTTTACCTTCTGTGGCTATGGAGGGTGTTAGTAATGACCCCAACCCTCCTACCCAAGCCACACATCCAGTTTCTAAGTCCAAATCTAAAAGGCCAACCTCAACCAAATCCAAGAAAAGAAAAACAACTGTTGTGGTAGATAGACTAGAAGGAGATGTAGGTGGTGAGGGAACTGGGGAACATCAAAGAACCCAGAAGGATAAGGAGAGTGTGGGTGAGCAACCTCAACCAAGCCACTCCACAGTCTCCCAAAAGACTGTGGATGTTAATATGGAAAATACCACATCCCTATTGTCATCCTCTCAAAAGGATGACAATATTAAAAATAGCCCACAACCAAGGGCACATAACCAATTCAGGGACACACAGGCCAAAATAATAACACCATATGAAAGGAGAAAGTAGAAAGTCACCTTTGCATATGGGGAATCACACACTGCAAAATCGTAGGAAACTGTGGTGGAGCCTTCTCAAAGTCAGGTTGATGCATCTCATATAAATGATGAGATGCAGCCCCATTCACTCTCAATTCTAATTCCTTCAATTCTTCTTTCCCCATCTCAACAAATTTCTTCAGAAAATGTTCTGATAGACTATCGAATATTTTCAGATTCTCCTTCTTTACTTTTCAAGGAGAAGCCAACACTCTCACCTGAATCTTCTTCTCAGGATATTCAGGATTCCATTTCTCTTATTATTAAAAATATCTCTTCTCAAATCATTTCCTCAACTGTTTTTACTCCATCAATTGATTTTTCATCATCAATTGATATTCAGCCATCGACTGACAAGCCATCGATCGATACTCAAGATCAATCGATGGGTATGCATCAATTGATGGATATCCCAAACACCTCAACTACTAATATCGTTACATCAATTGATGCTCAATCAATTGATGTTGCACAAACACTCTTAGGAATGAGTGAGTTGAGTGAGAGGCAGGATTGCAGCCTGGCAAAAGGAGAGGGAGTGAGTGAGAACATTCCTAATTCTTCCAGGAATGAGAGTGAAACACTTGAGGGCCCCACCTTAGAAGGTGCACAGAAAATGAGTGAGGGAGATGTGAGATTCCAGGATAAGATCATGATGCAAAATAGAGAGATGAGTGAGAGAGATAAAACAATTCTTCTATTTGCACGGGAGTTGGAAAATGAGTTGATGGCAGAAAAGGTGGGAGTCAAGGAGATAAGGGGAGTATCAAATGCAGAAGCTAGTGGGAGTGGAATTGCTAAGGACATTGAAGAGGAAGTTGATGCTGGTGAATTGGATCCATAAAATTTCATCCATCCTGATCCACAATATTAAGGGTTGGCTGCTTCAAGTAATATGGATGCAGAACAACTTCTAGGAATTGATCATACATAACAAAGGACTAAGAATCTAAAGGAGAGCATTGCCAATACAACTGACACATGTCATATGGCACCTAAAGAGTTGGAAGAAGATTCTGACGAGGAGCCATGGATGAGCACAATTGATGGTTCCTTAGAAACTACTGAAACTGAGATTCTTTCTCAATATAGGAGGGTAATGGTGGAAGGAGAAATTAAAGATCCTACTCAAAGGAGAGTTGCTCACTATATGAGAGAGTCATTGAAAATTCAAAAGATCACAGTGATAGGAGTGAAGAGGGAACTGGAGATTATCAAGGACTCTATCACTACCAACAAGGATGCTTTGGACAGAAGATTGGATGAAAAGCTACCATTCAACACCTTGAATCACATCAAAGAAAAGCTTTTCAAGGAATCAAATAACTTTGCAACTTTGGAAACTAGAGTGGAATCTCTAGAAAAGAAAATGAATGTTATAATTGCAGGTCAAAGTCTTCATGCTTCCATTCTTCAAAAGTTTCTTGACAGAATGCCACCACCTCCTCCAATTGATGATAACAAAAAGGGGGAGAATACAAAGAAGAAGGATGATGATGATAATGGTGATGGCAAAGGCAGTGGTAATGGTGGTGTAGGTGGTTCTGGTATGGACAAGACAAGTGGCATTGGTGGTTCTGCAATAAAAAGATTCAAATACAGGGATAATCAGTCTTCAAAGAGATCTAAGTCATCTAATTCTCCCAAAGATGAATTAGAACAGAAAAAGAAAGAATTCAAGAAGTTTGAAGCTGATCTAGAAGCTAGAAGGATTTCTAGGGAAAGAGAAACTCAATCAATGATTGAGAGAGAAAGGAAAAGAATTGAAGATTTGAAGAAAAGCACTAAGTTGGTGACAGAGGCAGCAGAAGAAGGAGACTTGAATGAATTCATTACTCAAACAAGAAGAGTGAATGAAGATGCTCAAAAAGCTGCCAAAGAAAGCAAATCAGATGTTGAAGCCTTTTTAACAATTGATCTTGAAGCCCTTGCTGAGAAGAAAAAGGGTAAAGCCATAATGATTGAAGAAGAAAAGAGCATGTTGGCCATAAGCTTCTTCAAGGAGCCATTTCATCAGGATTATCAGATGCTGCAAGAAGAAAAAAGGAGAATGAGGAAATAGCAAGACAATGGAAATAGAATGGAATATGGAAGATCAATCAATGGAACAATCATTGAGGAAAAAGAGAAAAATAGTTATGGCCAAGAAAAGGTCAAGTTCTATTCAAGAAATAGTGGTTCAAGAAAATCTTCAGGGTCAACAAGAAGAAATCAGAGAGGAAGTGACAATTGAAGGTTATGATATGAAGGGAATACCAGTCATAAATGAAAAAGGACTAATTGGAGTAAGGACTCACCCTGCTACCTCTAATCAAGAAGAATCTATGAGATTGGAGTATGAAAATGGAGTGAAGATCACTTATTCATTGAAAGTGATAATGAAGCAAAGCTACAATATTTTAAAGACTATCCTTCCTCTACTCAACAGAAAGTACAAACTCAACACAATAATTGCTCAGGAGATTCAACAGCAAATTTCAAAGCTAAGGAGATCCAAGGCAGAAGCTGAACCTGATTCACCTCTTAAACTATGGAAGTCACAATTCAAAAAAGGCAGTGTTGGAGCCAAAGTATGCTATGATTTTTACAGATGTGGAGGGCAACACAAAGTTCTTTGATATCTGCAAATATCTGGACAAAATCACAGATGAAGAAATACATTACCTTATGAGGCAACTTGGAGAAACTGACAGGGATGAAGCAATATTGAGGAGCTCCTTCATGAGGTAACTGAAGGAAAATGCTGAGAAGAGAAGGAAGAAAAGCTAATTGAATTATGAAGACATTGAAGACATTAGAGCAGCTTGGAGGAGTTATCTATCAAACTAGTACTTCCAAAATTAAAAGTGCTATTTAAATTTCTTTATTCTATCTGAATGAAAATTATTAGGGGTTTTGTTATCATCAAGTAGATTTATGCCTTTTCATATCACAGACAAAAATAGGGGGAGATTGTTAGGAATCTACATGTAATTTGATGATAACATTTATCTTAGAATCATAGAAATTTTATTTGATGTAACTGATCAATTGATATGAAAGTTATAAATATCAATTGATCAGTAAACCATTTATCAGTTGAAGTGTTTATATGAATCAACTGATATTTTGGATTGTAGCATAGGTATACTTAGTCTATTTCAATCGATAAGGTGTAAATCAATTGATATTATTCTTATCAATTGATGTTAGAGTCGATTGATATAGATCATCAATTGATGTGTAAATTAAACTGTCAAATTGTAATTATTTGAAGACATGAAATTGCACAAGTGAAGGATGATCAATTGATATTGAAGCATCGATGGATGAGAGATCGATCGAAGAAGCCAAGTCAAGTATTGAAGACCATCGACTGATGTGAAGACCCATAAATTGATATATCGATTGATAACATCTATCAATCGATAAGTCTTTATTTATCAATCGATGGATATAAAGATCAATTGAAGAAGAACATCAGTTGATGGGTTAAAGGATGAATCAATTGATATGCTTAACAGCAAGTTATCAATTGACTGTGACAACACAGAAGGACTATCTTTTGTAGATCCAGAGGACAAAATTAAACCTATGGAAGACAGTCTTTTATGACTGTGAAGACTCAATCAGTAGTTGTCTTTCAAGCCTGTTTTCTAAAAGTAGAAAAAGGCTAGTGGAAGGTAGATAGAAGAAATCCTAAAATGGGAATTGTAACAACTCTCTTGTAATATATAAACAAGAGAGGTAACATTGTTAGAAAAGAAGAAGTTAGACAATATCTCTTAATTAACTGATCTGCCTGAGAGCACATTGTAAGATCAATTGATTTATTTTCTAACCTTGTAAAAACGAAACTAGGTTTCTTTTAACCTAGGAACATTGAGCAAAAATATACACTGATGGAAAAACCAATCCATCAGTAATTTTAAATCTCTTTGTTCAATTTTTATTTTCAGTCTTTTTGTTTTATACATATTCTCTTAAACTCTCAAACATCAAGAACAAATATTAAAAGAAGGAAAAAGTTTTAATATTTGTATTCAACCCCCCCTTCTATAAATATTGACATTGTTCTATGGATTAACCAAGTCTCATTAATATATTGTTATATATTTATATTAATTAATATAGATTAATAACCCGTGCAAAATACTAATAATTTTTTATTAATAAAAAGAGTTTTGAATATATTAGAAATATTTTATTTAAAATTTAAATAAAACTGTATGTTTTAATATAGATAAAATATTAATATAATCTTAATATTCAAAAAATTTATTATAAAATTGTAATTTTAAATAAATTAAAGTATTTGAACGATGAGGATATTGAAACATGATATTAGATTATGAGTACAACTCTATATTCTAATTAAAAAAGAAGTTTATTTAGAGTAATATAATATAAAAGTATATATAATATAGATAGAGTGTAATAATAAAATTTAATTAATATAAATAAAATAATATTATTATTTTAATATTCATAAATTTTAATTAAGAAATTATGATATATAATAAATTAAAGAATTTGACTAATGAGGAAATTAAAACATGATAGTATATTGATTAAAAGAATGAGTTTAAAATTGAGTAGGAAACAAACACGTGTATTTGAAATTGAGTTGGATACAAAAGGACCAGACCACGTGTTATCCTCTAAAACAATGCCAATATTTGTAGAAGGGGGGGTTGAATACAAATATTAAAACTTTTTCCTTGCTTTAATATTTGTTCTTAATGTTTGATAAATTAGAGAGAATATGTTAGAACAAATTAAGAACTGAAAATGAAATTTGAATAAAGATTTAAAATTACTGATGGATTGGTTTTTCCATCAGTGTATATTTTTGCTCAATGTTCCTAGGTTAAAAGAAACCTAGCTTCGTTTTTACAAGGTTAGAAAAACAAATCAACTGCTCTTACAATGTGCTCTTAAGCTAGAACAGTTGATTAAGAAATATTGTCTAACTTGTCTCTTTTTCTAACAATGCTGCCACACTTGTTTATATACCACAAGTGTGCTTTTACAATTCGTATTCTAGGATTGTTTCTACCTACCTTCCTTTTACCTTTTTCCATTTTAGAAAAAGGTTTGAAAGACAGCTTCTGATTGAATCTTCACAGCCACCCTAGACTGTCTACCATAGGTGTGCTTTTGTTCTCTGGATCTACAACAGATAGTTTTTCTGTGTTGTCACAATCAATTGATAATTTGCTATTAAGCATATCAATTGATCCATCCTTTAATCCATCAACTGATGTTCTTCTTTGATTGATCTTTATATCCATCGATTGATAAAAGATGAATTGTCGATTGATAGATGTTATCAATCGATATACCAATCGATGGGTCTTCACATCAGTTGATGGTCTTCAATACTTGACTTGGCTTCTTCGATTGATCTCTCATCCATCGATGCTTCAATATCAATTGATCATCCTTCACTTGTGCAATTTCCTGTCTTCACATAATTACAATTTGACAATTTAATTTACACATCAATTGGTGATCTATATCAATGGACTCTAACATCAATTGATAAGTAAAATATCAATTGATTTACACCTTATCGATTGAAATAGACTAAGTACACCTATGCTACTATCCAAATTATTAGTTGATTCATATTAACACTTCAACTGATAAATGATTTCCTGATCAATTGATATTTATAACTGTTAGGTCCAAAGTGTTGTAGAGGGGGGGGGGTGAATACAACTGTTTAAAAAATAAAGAGAGAATAAACAATATGCAGGTAATAAATGATGACACAGAATTTCAAGAATATATCATTATATTCATTGATGGATTTGCTACAACATTCATAAAAGCATCATGATCAGTTGAACAATAAATACAGCAATTAAAGCTAGATTCAACTGATCCTCTCTCTCACTTTTTATTTTACAGTAAATGCTCTCTCTTAAAAATATCGTTGAATATTGAGATGATGAAAAGTCTGTCTACTAATAAAATCAAAGTGCTGCTTTTATAATGTCATGTAGTCTTGATCTTGTCCTTTTTGTGTACGTGGCCCAATCAGGACTTTGACAACAAAAAGTACTTTAACAACAACTCTGGATCAACCGTTCACAATAAGCCACTTGTCCCTTGAACATTAAATGTTACATTTCTACCCGCATCTCGATCTTCGCCTGGACCCATCTCGATCTCGATCTGTGAAAATCTTGATCTCGATCTGGGAGAATCTCGATCTCGATCTATGAAGATCTCGATCTCGATCTGTGAAGATCTCGATCTCGATCTGTGAAGATCTCGATCTCGATCTGGGAGAATCTCGATCTCGATCTATCGCCTGGATCGAGATTTTCCTTTGCAGTGTTTTACTTCACTTGTAAATCTCGACCCGCATCTCGATCTGCTGTGGATCGACATTTGCCTTGGCAAATATGCACACATCCAATGTTGAACTTCTTTAGTGACTAATTGAGGATTAACCTTTATGAGCAAGTTTCCTTAGCTTCCTCAATTTCTTTTCCTCACTCAATTCAAATGAGATCTTCTATTACTGACATGAACTTGCCTCCAATGTCCTGACACTTGATGCAATGGTCTGGTTCATAAGTGACTAGTCTTGTAGGGGTTCTTGCTTCTGAATGTCAGTTCTCATTTGTTGATTAACCTTTACATTATCCAGATGTTGATATACATTACATGAAATCACTTTGGTCTTCTTGATACTTCCTTGACATTAATTTGATTCTCCATTAGATAAGTTAGGGCATGAGCAATACTCAGATTGAACTTCTTCTCACTTATGCATCCTTGATTAACCAAATTAGTTACTTGTAGTTACCAAGTATCATTACCATTTCTTCAGTTGATTGATTCCATGTGCTTCTTCCGTTTCTCTTGTTTTGCTGTTGTTTTATCTTTTACTTAGTTGAGTTACATAATAATTAAGTGTTACAAGTTAGTACACCTATGCCTTTCAATCTCCCCCTATTTGATTGTCTAACAATGACAACCAAATTCACAATGAGGATAACTCAACTAAACAGGGACTGAAAAAAAGATAAAATAACATTCATAAATGATCATGTTAACTTACATAATGCTTGGCTTGATTAATTAACTTCATGTCTATTACTGATACTTCAAGTGCCAAAATTGGACACCTGTTGGCTCGATTAAATGGCTTCATGCTCTTCTAGAGATTTTCTCTAAGTACTTTAAGAGCACGGTCCACTCAATCTTCAATAATCCTTCTGAAGTCCTTTTAGCAGTATTACCACCGCCGAACTTCGCGAAATAATTGACGCCTAATATAAACCAGTTTCAAGACACTTAGCTAACTAACTTCTACCTTACACTACACAAGAAAACAGATAATATATTTTTACAATGCAGGAAAACAAGAAAACAAATTACAACGCAAAGAAACATTACAAGCATGAAACATTAAAACTTTTATTTCTTGCGCTCCTCTTCCTCACGAGCTTTCTTCTTGGCTGCTTTTTCTTTCTTCATGAACTCAGGGTTGCAGACTTCATCCATTCTTTTCTTGAGAAGATTAAGTCCTTCTGCTTCCACATGATTTCTGATCTTGTAATTTCGAAACAACCTCAACCACCTTTCAACCATGCTGCGAGTGGTAAGCTTCGTAGGAATGTCTTCAAACCTCAGCTTCGTGACTTTGTCAGGGTACCCCTTTTCCCCTTTCTTCCTTATAACCAGCTGCTTAGGGTATCCAATGACAATAGCGGTGGTGCATTGCTGTAGCCTCTGAATATCAAGCTGTTGTCTTCTCTTACAGAAGTTATCAAATGTGACCCTCAGATAATCCTGATCAAACTCGTCAACATCATCCATCTCCTCAATCAATTCCCTTATAATACACAGTGTTTCATGACTGTGTTCTGCAAAGATGTCGTACTTGATTTCAATGATGGTTTCCACTTGATACTTATCTGTATAGATCAGCAGATCATTCTCATTCTCAGCTTTGCTCTTGACAAACTTGACATTTGCACTAACCACTGCACTAGCTTCCTTCCTTATTTCCCCTTCTTCTGGAATGTCTATTCTTGGATCTCCGTATCTTTGCACATGCTCTCTTATTGCCTCGTCTTGCTGCTCGAATGCATAGTCTTCAGGTTCCTTCTTAACCACTGGTAGTGTAGCTTCAGGCAGCTTGTATCTAGCGTCTTGCCTTCTTATCAGCTTCTCCAAGTCCTTAGCCACCAGCTTCTTTTCCTTTGTTAGAAAACACTTAGAGAGGACTAGCTTTGCAACTGCCTTCAGCACATTTCCGCTCGGAGTTAGTTTCGATTCATGCAGATTTACGATCCTCAAGACTTTGTCATGGACATATCTGATCTGGTAGGGATTTAGAATGATGTCAACCCCTCTGTCTTCAGCCATCTTCAACAATTTCTCCTTAAACAGCACTCCAGTCTTGACAGAGGTGTCTACCTTGTGAGCGAATTCTACCAGTTCACTTGCACCCCTTTCATGGAAGAAAGCTTCATCGACCATACACGGCCCGATTTTTGTTATGGGTGTCCAAGTGATCATCAGATTCCATGCCTTCTCCTTGAATATGACTTGTACGGAGGTGCATCCCTGTCTTATGCAATTTAGATAATTCAGCAGCCCAGGGTTTAGATTTTCTAGCTTATGAAGAAGAAAGCTCAATCTTCCTGAGTCATGAGCATAGGCTCTTGGTCCAGCTAAGGCTTCTCTAGCCTTGTCCCACTCGGGACCTTCCCTCCTTATGTCAGCCTGGACCTTAGGATCTTTGATCTTTTTCATTTCATACTCATGCTGAGTTTTCTGAGCCGCTCTCTTCTCCTTTGCCATTAGTTCTTTTTCAACTATCCCTTGTAGCACTTCTTCATTTACTCTTTCTCTGGCTTCCCTGAAAATCTCTCCTTGCATCTCCGCTTCATCAACTTCTTCTTCTGGCACATGCTCGTCAGCAACCGAGTGGTCTCCTGCATCACCTGCAACTCCTGCGCCAGATCCGCCAGGATTTAGACCTCTTTCTTGTTCCCACTCTCTTGCCCGTTGCTCGAGTCTCGACCTCCTTGCCACTAAGGCTTCTACATCCACCTCATCCTCATCCGAATCTTCAATAAAGTCTCCCATAAATGCATCGACGAGAGGTGTTTCTTTCTCAGCTTCTTCTTCAACTACCATCTTCTGCTTGCCTTTGTCCTTAAGAGCCGGTTGAGCCTCCTCCACCTTTTCACCAGATTTGTTTGAGGACTCGATCACCGGACCCTTACTAGTCAACTTTTTCAGACCCTGATCCTCCTTCTCCCCCTTAGGTGTGTTATCCTCATCAGGAGCATCATCATCATTATTATCGTCACCACCACCACCGGTTGAAGGACCAGGTCCAGCCCTGTTACGGCCAAAGACAGCATCAAGTAGTTCATTGAGCTTCGTCCAAACTTGAGACATGTCATAAGTGACATCATCTACTGATCTTCCAACCTCCACCTGTGCCATGCCGAGATTGTTTATCTTGTCAATCATTTGATTTTGGATGGCAATGAGGTTCTCCATGAACTGAGCTCCAACCTCCAATCTTCCAGAGTGAGAAGAGACAGCAGCAGTAACACCAGCAACTCCAGCCTCCAAAGCCTCCACTTTCTTCACTAAATCCTGCAATTTGGGGGACGGTGTTTGGCTTGGGTTAGACTGTTTACTCTCGCCGGGTTCTGTTTCACTCAAGATCCCTAAAAAGAAGGGATCTACTCTCCCTGTCTCTCCCTCGTGTTTAGAGCCTAACAGTACTAGAGCCTCATCCACTAATCGCTGGGGACTAGCGGTGAGTTGGTCGGCGATATCGGTCAGTGAGACTGAGCCTTTAAGCGCTGTGTCTACGACGGGAGATGACGTTATGACCATGTCATCCCCTTGTTCACTTAGAACCTTTTCTGGTTCGCTGGGCTGTTCTGGAGGCGTAGACCCACCAGTCACCAGATGTCGTTGCTCTGCGAGCAACTTGTTTTCTGATTTAGATGAGGAAGCGTCATCCGTACTGGATTCGACAGACTCTTCCTCATTAAAACTGCCTGAGATACTAGTATCAGAAGTGCTAGTCTCAATTTGCCATTCCCCTTCCGAGAAATTGCTCAAAGAGCCCTGAGCGGACAACTCAGGGAAGGTAGGGCCAGCTCCTATTGGCTGTTGAGTTGGACCCCCTTCTTGACTCTCACCAACATGCCTAGGCGAGTGCGAATGTGTTGAAATGATTTGGAGAGGAGAGCCACCAGCGTGAGGTGTGGTGGCTGTGAGAGGTGAACTAGCCTTAACAGGTTGTGCAGTTGCCACTGGGTTTGAATCCACCTTTTGCTTCTTTGGAGGTGGCAGAGCTGCTGAAGTGACTACTCTCTCAACTCCTACACTCCCTCCACTCGATTCACTCGACTCAGATAAGCTTGCCTTCCTTTTATCACCAGTTTTAGGGATGGCTGAACGTTTATGAACAGAAGGGCTTGCAGCCTGGGATAGAGCCTGGGGGTTTTCAGGCCCACGGCTGTAGAAAACAGGTTGAATTGATGATTGATCAAGATTCAGCAAGAATAGGTACCTGACTCAGAAGATCGTCATCCTTGTCAGCTCCAGCTTCTGCAACATTTGCCTCGGCCATGTCAACATCCATACCTGCTTGTTCCAAATTTCTAGGCACTTGATCTCCACCTTCAGCTTCGTTACCGCTACTCTCAGCTTCTACTGCAGTAAACTGAGAAGCATGCCTCCTAGCATACTCATCTTGCAGATCCTGGAAGTATGGAGTCAGGCGCAACTCAAAAAGTCTTGACTTTTGCTGGGTTTCCATGGTGGAGATACTCTTTAGAGTCATATCAAAACATGCCATCCTTTCAGAGCCTTGAAATATTCTTCGGTGTTCCTCTGAAAGGACGTCATCCAGAACCATCTGAAGAAATCTTGGCATCCAGCATTTGACTGGACCATCTTCTGGATTCCTTGAGGCATTTTTCTCCAATGCCCACCTCTCATGCAACTGAATCAACAGATGTTTGCCCACATTCACTCTCCTGTTGTTTGCCACTCCATATAGTATTACCCGGCAGCTGTTGTTCATTGGCCTGTAGTCTTTGTCCTTTGGGAACATGCAGCGCTGAATGGCCTGAACAACATAATCCCACTCAGCTGGTAGCATACCGGTGTTAACCTTTGTTACCTTGATAGGACCCGTGGGAGGGCGACAACCTATCTCCGTGAATAATTGCAACATATCCTCCATAGTGGGTTCCGGAGCATAATCTTCTGTAGGAAGCCCGAGTAACTCATTGAACTTCCGCAGACTGACTTCATATTTGACACCACCAATAGTAAAGGATAGGCCTGTTGGATTGGCTTTTCCACCCTGAATCTCTAGTGTAGAGTAAGCAGCTTGAAGGGCTTCGACATTCAAGATGGGAGAGGCGGTTAAGGCATGACTTATGATTGATGTGTTGTTGAGGGATTCAATCCAGAACTGATAGTGAATAAATCTACCAGTTGCTCGATCAGCAGAGAGATTAACAAAGTTGGTCTTGGGAATTGTGAAATTTGGGTTTGCCATTTTACTTTTGTGTTTGAGAAAAGAAATGTTCTGAAATGGTTTTGCAATGGAATTTTTAGAGAACAAGTTCTAAATTTAAACAAAATAAAACGTACACGAACCCCACTAATTACCCCACGTAATTAGTGACACACATTAAAACAAATTAACTTCCCCACTAATGACCACTTAACTCCCCACTAATGATTGACAGTTGAGTTTTCGAAAATTAAAGTGAACAGCCGTTACAAAATAAATTATTTTTCCAGAAAACCACAAACACGGCGGTAAAGTTGCACTTTAAGGATTAACCATTAGTACTCACAACTAATTTTGCTCAAGAACACAAAGAACTTAAGAATAGGAAACCACGAAACAAAAACAAACTCACTCGAATGAAGAAGAAAACTAAAGAACTAATTGCAAGAACAGTAATGACGTTAAAACAACACAAGAAGTTCAACAGTTTTAACAAAATTTTTAGCAGAGTTTCGTTTTAGTTATTGATGCTTTTAAGTAACAGTTAGTGATTTTTGTTTAAGAAAATCACAAGAAAACTTGATGTAATGTATGTATACGCGTGTGTATATGAAGAGCTTAAGCTTTTGGAGAGAAAGAAAGTTAATGTAAATAATGAACAGCCTTTTTAATGCTATAATATATACTTGCACGCCTAAAAAGAAGTGACTGAAAAGACAAGTCACATCTCGATCTCGAGATCCGCATCTCGATCCTCATCTAGATGTCGATCTCGATCCGCATCTCGATCTACATCTCGATGTCGATCTCGATGTCGATCTCGATCCGCATCTCGATCTACATCTCGATGTCGATCTCGATGTGGATAGATCGAGATTTGCCATAGAAAATTTCTCATTACTTCATTTAGACACTAACCATAACGATATACAGATCAGCACAAGATTAATGTCATGAAACTTTCTAACCCCTTATGATATGCAACACATACATTTATGAAGTTAAGTACACATTATTAATTATGAATATTCATGAATAACAATAATATGTACACAAACTGAATTATAACAGATAGGTAGCAAAACTAACAGCTGTTAAGCATCCCCAATTCACCAACCAATCTAGAAAATGTTGATTCGTCTAGAGGTTTAGTGAATATATCTGCTATTTGACGTTCAGTAGACACAAAATGCAACTCTACAGTTCCATTTTCTACATGCTCTCTAATAAAATGATACCTGATGTCAATGTGCTTGGTCCTTGAGTGATCCACAGGATTGTTGGTCATTGCAATAGCACTTGTGTTGTCACACATGATAGGAATCTTAGATACTTCCACACCGTAGTCCTTGAGTTGGTTCTTCATCCACAGTATCTGGGCCACACAGCTTCCAGCAGCAATATATTCTGCTTCAGCTGTCGAGGTAGATACTGTGTGTTGTTTCTTGCTTTGCCAAGACACCAACCTTCTTCCAAGGAACTGACAGCTTCCTGAAGTGCTCTTCCTATCTATTCTACAACCTGCGTAATCTGAATCCGAATAGCCAACAAGATTAAACCCTGTATCTCTTGGATACCAAATCCCAAGATTTGATGTTCCCTTGAGATACTTAAAAATACGCTTTACGGCTATGAGATGTGACTCTCTAGGATCCGCTTGGAACCTTGCACATAAGCATGTAGAGAACATAATATCAGGTCTGCTAGCAGTTAAATACAAAAGTGAGCCGATCATACCTCGATAGCTTGAGATGTCTACAGGTTTACCCGATTTGTCCTCGTCAAGTTTCGTGGCTGTTGCCATAGGAGTCTTAGCTTGTGATACATCTTGAAGACCATACTTTTTCAATAGATCATGAATGTACTTGGTCTGGCAGATAAATATCCCGTCCTTCTTCTGACTAACTTGAATGCCCAGAAAGAACGTCAGCTCTCCCATCATGCTCATCTCATACCTTGATTGCATTAACTTAGCGAATTTAGCACACAGCTTCTCATTTGCAGACCCAAAGATAATGTCATCCACATATACTTGCACCATTATTAGATCATCTTTGCATTTCTTGTAGAAAAGCGTCTTGTCGATTACTCCTCTTGTAAAACCACTTTCTAGTAAGAAGTCTGACAGAGTTTCATACCACTTCCGCGGAGACTGCTTAAGGCCATATACTGATTTGAAGAGTCGATAAACATAATCACAATATTTGATATCGATAAACCCGGGAGGTTGCTCGACATACACCTCTTCATCCAGTTCACCGTTTAAGAATGCACTCTTGACATCCATTTGATAGACTTTAAAACCATGATGTGCTGCGAATGCCAAGAACATCCTCACTGCCTCTAGCCTTGCTACTGGTGCATAGGTTTCATCATAATCAATTCCTTCTCTTTAAGTGTAACCCTTAGCAACCAGGCGAGCTTTATTTCGTGTTACACGTCCGTCTTCATCCAGCTTGTTCCTGAATACCCATTTTGTCCCAACAACAGATCTATTCTTTGGTCTGGGTACCAGCTTCCACACCTTCTGCCTTTCAAACTGATTGAGTTCCTCTTGCATAGCAATCACCCAATCAGCGTCATCTAGAGCTTCTTCCACCACTTTAGGTTCCATCTGGGAAAGGAACACTGAATATAGACATTCATTTTCAGTGGCAATTTCAGCTCTAGCTTTTCCTCTAGTAGTCACTCCGGCTTCTGGATCACCAATAATTAGCTCGAACGGATGGTCCTTGTTCCAAGTGCGATCCCTAGCAAATGTTCTTGATGATTCGGCTTGTTCTTGTAAGTGAGGGTGACTTAGTCTAGAAGCACTTTCACTAGCTTCCCTTGAGCTAGTACTGGCTCCCCCTGAGTGAGCTGCTCCCCCTGAGTGCATACTGACTCCCCCTGAGTTAGTACCAGGTCTGACAGAAGGTGATCCCTCAGCCCTAGTGTTTTGAATTTGCGAAACACTAGACTCTTGATTAATTTCATTATTTATAGTTGGATCACTACCCTGCACTACTGACTCAGGAACTGTATCCACTTCATCAACATCCATATTTTCAAATCTTAGGGAAGTGGGCTCACTATCTTCTTTTTGTATAGAAGGGAGCTTTGAGTCATCGAATGTGACATTAAGGCTTTCAACCACCTTGCGATCATTAAGCACAAACACCCTGTACGCTGCTACTACTTCAAGAGAATATCCAATGAAAAACCCTTCATCTGCTTTGGCATCAAACTTTCCAAGTTGTGCATTGTCTCTTAACACAAAGCATTTGGCACCAAATACGTGAAAGTACTTGATAGATGGTTTTCGTTTATTCATCATGTAATACGGCGTCTCATTATGGTCCTTTATAATCAGGGTTCTGTTCTGTGTATAACAAGCCGTGCTAACTGCTTCAGCCCAAAAATATAAAGGAAGTTTTGACTCATACAGCATTGTCCTAACTGCTTCAACCAGTGTCCTGTTCTTCCTTTCTACCACCCCATTTTGCTGTGGTGTTCTCGGTGCTGAATACTGTCGTTTGATCCCTTTAGATATGCAGAAATCCATTAATACTGAGTTCTTGAATTCTGTCCCATTGTCGGATCGGATAGTCTTCACAGTCAGACTTGCTACGTTTTCAATTACCAGTACATGTCTAATGATCTCATGTGGCACTTCATCTTTCGATGTCACAAACTTCACCCATGTGTATTTGGAAAAGTCATCGACAATTACCAGCGCATATCTTTTCCTTGACATTGACATAACATTAACAGGTCCAAACAAATCCATGTGAAGGAGTTGTAGGGGCTCGGTAATGCTATTCACTTGTTTATCCTTATGCGAGGCTCTTTTTGATTTTCCCATCTCACATGCTTCGCAGAGTCCATCTGGAGTAAACTCCATCTGCGGCAGCCCTCTCACCAATTCTCTCCTTACGAGATTATTCATTGCTTTAAAGTTCAGGTGAGATAATCTTTTATGCCATAGCCAACTTTCATCAGCAGAAGCCTTGCTGTAGAAACACGTGACTTCAGACTGATCAGCAGAATTCATGTCAGCTATGAACAAATTTGACTTCCTTACTCCTTTGAGAGCAAGGCTTCCATCCCTTTTGCTTCGAATCGAACAATCATGCTTCCCAAAGTTGACGTCAAAACCCCTGTCGGTGAACTGACTAACGCTGAGAAGATTATGTCGCAATCCTTCCACAAAAGATACATCCTCAATGATAACATTTCCACAAACGATCTTGCCATATCCCCTGGTGTAACCTTTGCTGTTATCTCCAAAAGTAACCACGGAGCCGGCTCTCAACACCAAATCTGTTAGCAGGGACTTATTGCCGGTCATATGCCTCGATGCTCCACTGTCCAGCACCCATATGACTTTACTCTTTTCCTGTTCACTGCCCTGCAAATCCAGAAAGATTAGGTGTTCTTCGGAACCCAATGAT
The DNA here is from genome assembly GCA_028671895.1 of Oenanthe sinensis. NCBI lineage: Eukaryota > Viridiplantae > Streptophyta > Magnoliopsida > Apiales > Apiaceae > Oenanthe > Oenanthe sinensis. The sequence goes on from JAPMAC010000198.1 coordinate 6,610,623, forward strand.
GTTTGGGCCCGGCATCAATAATTTCCTTTTTCTTTTCAGATTCAGAAGGCTTTGCCTTGTTGCCATCAGGGGCATTCATCTTGACTTTGTCTTTTCCCTTGTCAACCTTGACTGGTTTGTCAGGTTTGGGAGTAGACTGGTCACTCCTAACTTTAGGAGGACTTGAAGTCTTAGTTTTTGACCCCACATGCTTTTTCTTACCACTACTAGATGTATGTTCAACAGATGCACTAGCAGTATTCATTAAATTAAAATAAGCATGCATGATGTTTACAGCACATGGCATACAATTAGGATTATTGCATTTAGCATGATTTGCATGCATGTTAGGCAAAGCAGTAGTTGCAGGCATGGTATTACAACCAACAGATTTTTCTTCCTCTACATAGAACGGGCAATAGTAAGACAAATGATCAGTTTGATTACAAATATAGCATGCCTTTCTAGCTCGTGTAGATGTAGATACAGATGCAGGTTCAGTTTTAACTGCCTTTACGGGTGCTTTCATTTGGTCTGACCCTGCTACCCATTGTTTATATGACACCGTCTTAGCCTCCTTGGTTCCTACACCTCTCTTAGCATAAGCAATCTTACTCGCTCTCATGGAAGTTGTAGGTTCTACTACTTTTTCTTCTGAATCTCTTTCAATTTTAATTTCTTGTTCAATTTTAGTAGCAACAGGATCTATGGTCCTGGGCTCAAACTGCTTAAAGATAGGTTTTCTAACATCCATTAAAACCTCAGGCACATTTTCTTTGACTAATACTGGCTCTAACAACTCAGCAGCCCTATTTTTCTTTTTATGTGTGTAGTCAAGTCCTATGTTTACTTTTTCATTTTTACTCTTGCCTGCCAGTTTCATGTACATGTCCCTTTCTACGAAAACTTTATTTGCGGCTTCTTCAAAAGATTTACATGTTATTTTGAGCTCAGCTAATTCATTTTTAAGTTCTTCGTTAAGGTCTTCCCTAATTTTAAGCTTGTGTTCTAAAACGTCTACCTGATTCATTAATTGCCTTTCTTTACTTTCTCCTGATTCTAATTCCTCTACCCTGGCCTCGAGAAATCTATTCTTAAGGGAGAGTTTAGCATTTTCCTCATTAACAGCAATTAGATTTAGTTGGAGATTGTACATATCTTTAGTCATGGCAGCTAATTCATGTTGGTACTCAGGAATAGACATTTCATTTACGGTTAGAATCGGTACCTCTGATTGTTCTGAAGATTTTGCCATTAAAGCGAAATTGCATAGCTCCTGATCTTCATCTTCATCAGACTCGTCCCAACCCTTCCCTTCAGTCACAACATACGCCCGGCTTCCCTTCTGTTGCTTGCTAACCAAGGCATCATATTTCTTTTTCAGATCAGCATAGGATTCCTTGGGATGAACGTACTTGGGCTTCTTGCACTCTGTTGCAAAGTGCCCCAATTCATTGCAGTTGTAGCATCTGAACTTGTTCTTGTCTACCAGGTTAGGTCTGTAGCCACTACCGGATGTGCTATCTCGGCCACTGTAACTTCCCCGACCACTTACACTACTGCCTCTGCCGCTACTGCTGCCTCTTCGGCTGAAAGAACTACCAAATCGTCCTTTCCCACTTCTTTGCTTCCTGAAGCTGATATGAGCAAATTCTCGAGCAATACAAGCATATGACTTGTCTTCTAATTTGTCCAGCTCTTCAAGGGTATAGTATTCATCCTCACTTTCTTCGGATGGATCTTCAATGTCTAATACCACCCTTTCAGGATTAGCAGTTTTCAATGAGACAGCTGCAAGTGCCTTTACAGCAGACTCTTCAGCTACAAGTCCAGACTCACTTACCGCTTTGTTTTCTCCACAATTGTAGGATCTTCTTCTGTCATTTTGTTCCTGCTCCAGCTCGTAGGTCTTCAAAACACCATACAGTTTTTCCAGAGAAGTATTTTTCAGGTCTCTTGACTCTCGAATGGCAGTGATCCTGTGTTCCAGATGTTTAGGCAAATTCAATAGAAACTTGATATTTGAATCTGCTAGTGGATAGACTTTATCTCTTATACTCAGCTCGATAAGCAATTTACTGTAACGTTTGTAAACATCCGCTACGCTTTCTCCTTGTTCGCATCTGAACGATTCATATTCAGATATCAGAATGCGTTTGTGATTATCTCTAACTTCCTCGGTCCCCTCCATCACCACAGCCAGTTTATCCCACATGGCTTTAGCTGTTTTTAATCCCTTTATTTGAACATAGTACTCTGAGTTTAGGGATTCAATTATGACGTTGCGTAAAGACGCATCCATACCAACCAATTCTTTATCTGCGTCTGAAAACTCCATTTCCTCTTTAGGAACAGACCGGGATGGAATTAGTATCCCTCCTTCCATTCGCTCTGGCTCAATTCTCATGGGTATGTATGGACCGTTTTCCAATATTCTCAAGTATACCTTGTTTATTGATTCAAGGTAAGCTCTCATCCTTCCGGTCCATTCGTCATAATGTTGTGCATCAAACGGAGGTATCTTAAATCTGTGTGCGGCGGCCATTTTAATAAAATTTAAAATTAAGATAATACACTTTTCAAATTACAATAAATTGTATTTACTTGAAAAATTAATTATCTCACTTTAAATATCCAACACTTAATATCCAACGGATTTTGCACTTAAGATTCAAGCAAGTTAGTTTTAATCACAGGAACAGTAGCAGGGTCCACAATTTTTCAAGTCCAAACAAAAAGGTGTCCACTTTCTAGTTGACAGAAGTTCGAAATTGTCCCTTTTTGTTTAGCCAATCAGTTGATTTCAGTTTTGACCACAAGAAAACCCACAAAGCTCTAAAGTACAGTATTTTGGAATTTTGTACAAATATTCCTTACACCATGACTCAGAACTTTTTAGATCTACGACTTTTTCAAGAAGAAACAAATAAAAACTTTCGGCACAAACTTCAAGAAAAAAAAAAATTAGATCTGAGATTTTCAAGAACCAACTCAAACAACACAGTAGGATCTCTGTTAGATGTGTTTAACAGGTGCTCTGATACCAATTGTTAGGTCCAAAGTGTTGTAGAGGGGGGGTGAATACAACTGTTTAAAAAATAAAGAGAGAATAAACAATATGCAGGTAATAAATGATGACACAGAATTTCAAGAATATATCATTATATTCATTGATGGATTTGCTACAACATTCATAAAAGCATCATGATCAGTTGAACAATAAATACAGCAATTAAAGCTAGATTCAACTGATCCTCTCTCTCACTTTTTGTTTTACAGTAAATGCTCTCTCTTAAAAATATCGTTGAATATTGAGATGATGAAAAGTCTGTCTACTAATAAAATCAAAGTGCTGCTTTTATAATGTCATGTAGTCTTGATCTTGTCCTTTTTGTGTACGTGGCCCAATCAGGACTTTGACAACAAAAAGTACTTTAACAACAACTCTGGATCAACCGTTCACAATAAGCCACTTGTCCCTTGAACATTAAATGTTACATTTCTACCCGCATCTCGATCTTCGCCTGGACCCATCTCGATCTCGATCTGTGAAAATCTTGATCTCGATCTGGGAGAATCTCGATCTCGATCTATGAAGATCTCGATCTCGATCTGTGAAGATCTCGATCTCGATCTGTGAAGATCTCGATCTCGATCTGGGAGAATCTCGATCTCGATCTATCGCCTGGATCGAGATTTGCCTTTGCAGTGTTTTACTTCACTTGTAAATCTCGACCCGCATCTCGATCTGCTGTGGATCGACATTTGCCTTGGCAAATATGCACACATCCAATGTTGAACTTCTTTAGTGACTAATTAAGGATTAACCTTTATGAGCAAGTTTCCTTAGCTTCCTCAATTTCTTTTCCTCACTCAATTCAAATGAGATCTTCTATTACTGACATGAACTTGCCTCCAATGTCCTGACACTTGATGCAATGGTCTGGTTCATAAGTGACTAGTCTTGTAGGGGTTCTTGCTTCTGAATGTCAGTTCTCATTTGTTGATTAACCTTTACATTATCCAGATGTTGATATACATTACATGAAATCACTTTGGTCTTCTTGATACTTCCTTGACATTAATTTGATTCTCCATTAGATAAGTTAGGGCATGAGCAATACTCAGATTGAACTTCTTCTCACTTATGCATCCTTGATTAACCAAATTAGTTACTTGTAGTTACCAAGTATCATTACCATTTCTTCAGTTGATTGATTCCATGTGCTTCTTCCGTTTCTCTTGTTTTGCTGTTGTTTTATCTTTTACTTAGTTGAGTTACATAATAATTAAGTGTTACAAGTTAGTACACCTATGCCTTTCAATAACTTTCATATCAATTGATCATTTACATTAAATAAAATTTCAATGATTCTAAGATTAATGTTATCATCAAATTACATGTAGATTCCTAACAATCTCCCCCTATTTGTGTTTGTGATATGAACAGGCATAAATCTACTTGATGATAACAAAACCCTTAAAAATTTACATTCAGATAGAATCAAGAAATTTAATTGGCACATTAATTTTGGAAGTACCAGATTGATAGATAACTCCTGCAAGCAGCTTCAATGTCTTCATTGTCTCCATGATTTAATTAGCTCATCTTCCTTCTCTTCTCAGCATTTTCCTTTAGTTGCCTCATGAAAGAACTCCTCAAAATTGCTTCATCCCTGTCAGTCTCTCCTAATTGCCTCAAAAGGTAATGTATTTCTTCATCTGTGATTTTGTGCAGATATTTGCAGATATCAAAGAACTTTGTATTGCCCTCCAAATCTGTAAAAATCATTGCATACTTTGGCTCCAACACCACCTTTTTGACTTGAGACTTCCATGGTTTAAGAGGTGAATCAGGTTCAGCTTCTGCCTTGGATCTCCTTAGCTTTGAAATTTGTTGCTGAATCTCCTGAGCAATTGTTGTGTTGAGTTTGTACTTTCTGTTGAGTAGTGGAAGAATAGTCTTAAGAACATTGTAGCTTTGCTTCATTATTACCTTCAATGAATAAATGGTTTTCACTCCATTTTCATACTCCAACCTCATTGATTCTTCTTGGTTAGAGGTTGCAGGGTGAGTCCTTACTCCAATTAACCCTTTTTCATTGATCACTGGTATTCCTTTCAAATCATATCCTTCAATTGTAACCTCCTCCTTGATTTCTTCTTGTTGACCCTGGAGGTTTTCCTGAACCACTGTTTCTTGAATAGAACTTGACATTTTCTTGGCCATAGCTACTTTCCTCTTTTTCCTCAGTGGTTGTTCCATTAATTGATCTTCCATATTCCATTCCATTTCCATTTGCCTTGCTATTTCCTCATTCTCCTTTTCTTTCTTTGCAGCATATGACAATCCTGATGAAATGGCTCCTTGAAGAAGCTTCTGGCCAACTGGCTCTTTTCTTCTCTTTTCTTCTTCAATCATTATGGCTTTACCCTTTTTCTTCTCTTCAAGGGCTTCAAGATCAACTGTTAGAAAGGCTTCAGCATCTTATTGACTTTCTTTGATAGCTTTTTATGCATCTTCATTCACTTTTCTTATTTGAGCAATAAACTCATCCAATTTTCCTTTTTCTGCTGCTTCTGTCACCAACTCAGTGTTTTTCCTTAGATCTTCAATTCTTTTCTTTTCCCTCTCAATCATTGATTGAGTTTCTCTTTCCCTAGAAATTCTCCTAGCTTTAATATCATCTTCAAACTTTTTACATTCTTTCTTTTTCTATTCTAAATCATCTTTAGGAGAATTAGATGACTTAGATTTCTTTGAAGATTGATTATCCTTGTTACTTCTACTTTTATATCTTTTTGTTGCAGAGCCACCAATACCACTAGTATTGTCCATACCAGAACCACCAACACCACCACTGCCACTTCATTTGCCATCACCATCACCATCATCCTTATTCTCCCCCTTTTTGTTATCATCAATTGGAGGAGGTGGTGGCATTCTGTCAAGAAACCTTTGAAGAATGGAGGCATGTAGACTTTGGCCTGCAATTATGTCATCCGTCTTCTTTTCTAGAGTTCCCACTCTAGTTTCCAAAGTTACAAAGCTCTTTGATTCCTTGAAAAGCTTGTCCTTGATTTGATTCATGGTGTTGAATGATAGCTTTTCATCCAATCTCCTGTCCAAAGCATCTTTGTTGGTAGTGATAGAGTCCTTGATAATCTTCAGTTCCCTCTTCACTCCAGTCACTGTGATCTTTTGAATTTTCAGTGATTCTCTCATACAGTGAGCAACTCTCCTTTGAGTAGGATCTTCAATTTCTCCTTCCACTATTGCCCTCCTATATTGAGAAAGAATCTCAGTTTCAGCAGCTTCTAAGGAACCATCAATTGTGCTCATCCATGGCTCCTCATCAGAATCATCCTACAACTCTTCAGGTGCCATATAACAAGTGTCTGTTGTATTGGCAATGCTTTCCTTCAGATTCCTGGTCCTTTGTTCTGTATGATCAATTCCCAAGAGTTGTTCTACATCCCTATTACTTGAAGTAGCCAACTCCTGATATTGTGGATTAGGATGAATGAAATTCTGTGGATCCAATTCACCAGCATCAACTTCCTCTTCAATTTCCTTATCAACTCCACTCCCACTAGCTTCTGCATATGATGTTCCCCCTATCTCCTTGACTCCCACTTCTTCTGCCATCAATTCATTTTCCAATTCCTGTGCAAATAGAAGAATTGTTTTATCTCTCTCACTCATCCCTCTATTTTGCATCAGGATCTCATCCTGGAATCTCACCTCTCCCTCACTCATATTATGTGCACCTTCTGAGGTGGGGCCCTCAAGTGTTTCACTCTCATTCCTGAAAGAATTAAGAATGTCCTTACTCATTCCCTCTCCTTTTGTCAGGCTGCAATCCTGCCTCTCACTCAACTCACTCAGTCCTAAGAGTGTTTGTGCAACATCAATTGATTGAGCATCGATTGATGTATTGACATTATCAGTTGAAGTGTTTGGGACATCCATCGATTGATGCATACTATCGATTGATCTTGAGTATCAATCGATGGCTTATCAATCGATGGCTGAATATCAATTGATGAAGGAACATCAATTGATGGAGTAGAAACAGTTGAGGAATTAATTTGAGAAGTGATATTTGAAATGATATGGGAAATTGAATCCTGAATATCCTGGGAAGAAGATTTAGGAGAGAGTGTTGGCTTCTCCTTGAAAAATAAAGAAGGAGAATCTGAAAATGTCTGATAGTCTATCAGAACATTTTCTAAAGAAATTTGAGATGGGGAAAGAAGAATAGAAGGGATTGGAATTGAAAAAGAATGGGACTGCATCTCATCATTTATATGAGATGCATCAAACTGACTTTGACAAGGCTCCACAACAGTTTCCTGTGATTTTATAGTGTATGATTCCCCATGTGTAAAGGTGACTTTCTTCCTTCTCCTTTCATATGGTGTTACTGTTTTGGCCTGTATGTCCCCAACTTGGTTCTGTGCCCCTGGTTTGGGCTATTTTTAATATTGTCATCCTTTTGGGAGGATGGCAATAGGGATGTGGTATTTTCCATATTAACATCTACAGTCTTTTAGGAGACTGTAGAGTGGCTTGGTTGAGGTTGCTCACCCTCACTCTCTTTATTCTTCTGGGTTCTTTGATGTTCCCCAATTCCCTCACCACCTACATCTCCTTCTAGTCTATCTACCATAATAGTTGTTTTTCTTTTCTTGGATTTTTCAACAACAGGTTTTTGGGAACCTGTTGAGGTTGGCCTTTTAGATTTGGACTTTGAAATTGGATGTGTGGCTTGGGTAGGAGGGTTAGGGTCATTACTAACACCCTCCATAGCCATAGAAGGCAAAGAAGATTAGGGATTGGAAGAAGTTAAATTTGAGATAAATACCTGAACAAAAGGAGGATAGATCAATTCCACATTGCTGTGAAGATTGATCCTTACCAAGTCTTTAAAGACCCTTTTATTTTGAGTCCAGTAATCCAAAACTTCTGTACTCCTGTCAATTTCAATATTCTTGACAAAGTGGTTAATTACAATCATAATAAATCTAGCAGAATAAATATGATTAGATCTATTTATTCTATTTCCCAATTTGGAAGACATTTCATTGATTAACAAGCTACCTAAATTATGATATCTATCATATAAAATGTTATACCCTACTTGTTGTATACTTGTTGTTATTGCATCAAAATTACTAACCTTACCAGAAAAACACTTTATTATAGCATCAAAGAAATATGACCATTCTTTTCTTAGATTCTTTCTAACTATACTTCCTAGACTAGCATCAGGAGCTGTGTAATTGATTTCTTTAAGCATGCTTCTAATTTCTGTGTCAGTGGGTGAATTTTCTGTATTATTTGCAGGAAGATTTAAACACTCACCCAAAACTATAGTGGTTAGAATATACCTCTGTCCTTTGCAGTCAAAGGAGATTGAAAAGAAATCATCTGTTACCTCTGCAGTAGTCCAGAACTCTTCAACTAGATTGCACACTATCTTTGGTGCTTCTGTGAGGGCCTTTGATGTCCTTGAACATCTTAGGAATTCCATTAGAGGATGGAATTCTGTTGGGGCTTCCTTCACCATAGTGCAAGCAACAAAGTTGTTGAGTTCGTAGTAGAATCCAGATTGTGAGACTTTCTTTGATGACGCCATTAGTGTATTTGATGATAAGATGAGAATTAACTGACAAGATTGTTAGTAATTATACAGAAACAACAATTAGAAAGTAGCAATTAGGGTTATTAGCAGGAGATAGATACAGAGAGCGAGTTCAGAAATTAGGAAAAAAAAAGAGAGAAAGAGAATTCATTAGTAAAAATTACAAGTAAGAATGAACAATGTTTTAATCTCACTATTTATATTTACTGATTTCTCAATCAATTTCTTACTCAAAATAGAACTTAATCGACCGTTGGAAGAATATTGAAAAGTAAAAGTTACCAATTTTGGCAATCGACTGTTATACATACAGGAATGTATGTATTAATCAATTGATAAAATAGGTAATCAACGGCTAGATTTTGTACAGATCGATTGGTGACATGGACCCCTTAAATTCCAGGTCATCGATTGATAATTATCTTATCCATCGACAGGTACATTTATCCATCGATAAATAAATATATCATCAATTGATATATTTATCTATCGATAGTTCCAAATATCCACCGATAAACAAATATATCATCAATTAATATATTTATCTGTCGACAGCTTCAGAAATATCCATTGATATGTAAAATTTTTATCAGTTGATTATTGAAGAATCAATAATTTAACATAGTCAATGGCTATAATTAATATAATTACATAACTTGTCAGACATTTGATGGATTAAACATAATTAAGCATACCTAAATCACAGACTAATTTATTGAAAGTAGATTCATCTAATGGTTTGGTAAAAATGTCTGCAAGTTGTCTTTCACTAGGGACAAAATGTAATTCAACTGTACCATTCATTACATGTTCCCTAATGAAGTGATACCTTATGTCAATGTGCTTGGTTCTGGAATGTTGCATAGGATTTTCTGTTATAGCAATGGCACTTGTATTATCACAGAGAATAGGAATCTTGTTCATGTTGAACCCATAGTCAAGTAGTTGATTCCTCATCCATAAAATTTATGCACAGCAACTTCCAGCTGCAATGTATTCAGCCTCTGCAGTAGATGTAGACACTGAATTCTGCTTCTTGTTAAACCATGATACAAGCTTATTTCCTAGAAATTGACAGGAGCCTGTAGTACTTTTTCTGTCAATTCTGCAACCTGCATAGTCTGCATCTGAATAACCAATTATATCAAATCCAGAATCTCTAAGATACCAAATTCCAAGATTTGGAGTTCCTTTGAGATATCTGAAAATTCTTTTTATTGCAATCAAATGAGATTCTCTAGGATCAGCCTGAAACCTAGCACACAGACATGTAGCAAACATTATGTCTGGCCTACTTGCAGTTAATAAAGTAATGAGTCAACCATGCCTCTATAACTTGAAATGTCCACTATAGCTTCCTTAGTATTCAATTCAAGTTTAGTTGCAGTGGTCATGTGAGTTTTTTGTTCGCACTTTATTCACGCAAGAGAACGTGGTCACAAGTAATACAGTAATAGGTAGAATTCGTTCCCACAGAGACTCGACTTGCTTACGTTTAGTTCACTTATACACCAGCGTATGATTAACTACCACTGCTAAGAAAATAACTATTGGAGTTTGATTAAACTAATGATTAAAACTTAAAGAATTACTTATATTAAATAAACATGGGATTTTAACTTCATTAACTATCTCATCTAGAATCTTATGCCTTTTCAACCTAGCATGTGAAAGTGACGATAACTGATTAGACCCTCTAAACTGATAAACGCCAACTTTCGTTGTACGCATACCATCCTAATGAACATCCACAAAAGATAGAAGCCAAATAGTCACCCACTATACTTAGTCCCTATATGTCTATAGAGATTGAAAACATAATGGCTTAAGCACAAGCATCCATAAAATCACATAGTCAGTGCAAGACGGTTAGAATTACACCACAAATTAATACATGCTCTTAACACGCAAAAACCTATGCTAGCATGGCATGTTCTAAACCCTAGATCCACTTTCGCATTCACGAGGATTTAACAAATAATCATAAATGTTCGCGACGCATTTACAACGAATAAGCTTAACCATACTAGGATATCCATAACAATCACACACTTAGGCATAAAAACAATCAATATCTAGACTTGATAGAAAAATCCATTAAAACCCCATGACAACGATTAGCCCATAATTGGACTAGCCGACATCATGGGTTCATATGAAAACATAGTAGATAAACAATTAAACATAACAAAAACTGATATTAATTGCAAGAGTAAAAGAAACAACCGATAATCCACGTGTAGAAAATTACAAAAGAAAAATGGCTTGACGGCTCACAAAGTACTCCGCCTCTTGTCTGATAATGACCTAGATAAAACTTAACTTCCTAGATAATGAAAATAATAATAATCCTTATGTTTTTATACTAGGTTACATAAAAGCAATGATTCATGGGCTTGCTGCTTTCTGGGCTTCGAAACGGACCAACTGCAGAAAAATCAGCAACTGGAATCGGCTGGAAGGGCGGGCGCGCCTAAAGGAGCGCGGGCGCGCCTCATTAATGGAGCGCGGGGGCGCCTGTAGAGGGGCGGGCGCGCCTGACTATTCTGCCCGGAATTGCTTTTCTTTGCTCCTTGCTTCTTTAACGCGTCGCCTTGCTTTCTCTTGGCCTCAACTCAAGCCTTGCTCCTTCTCCCTTGAATTCCTAGCTCATGCACCACCAATTTATGCAATTAATTATCAATTCTGCTCCGCCTGGGAATCTGCACACCAAAAACATAAAACACATCAAAAGACACTAAATACTTGGGTACAAGCGATCAATTTAAGCCAATTTGGAACGTATATAGTGGACAAAAAAGTCCACTAACATTTTTGCAGAAGAACATTCATTTAAATCAAATCTCTTCAATAAATTAGAAATATATTTGGTTTGATTTATGAAAATACCATCTTTGACTTGTTTGACTTGCAAACCAAGAAAATAGGTAAGTTCTCCCATCATGCTCATTTCATATTTACTCTGCACCAACTTAGCAAACTTTTGACAAAGTTTTTCATTAGTTGAGCCAAAAATAATGTCATCTACATAGATTTGAACAAGAATCATAGAGCCATTTATATTTCTATGAAAGAGAGTTTTATAAACAGTACCTCTTGTGAAGTGATTCTCAATCAAGAATTTAGACAAAGTGTCATACCAGGCTCTAGGTGCTTGTTTCAATCCATAAAGTGCCTTGAGAAGATAGTATACAAATCCAGGATGAACAGGATCAATAAAACTAGGAGGTTGTTCTACATATACTTCTTCTTCTAGTTCTCCATTGAAAAAAGCACTTTTCACATCCATCTGATACACCTTAAAATTAGCATGAGCAGCATATGCTAGAAAGATACTGATTGCTTCCAATCTTGCAACTGGTGCAAATGTTTCATCAAAATCTATGCCTTCTTCTTGTGAATGGCCCTTTGCCACTAATCTTGATTTATTTCTTGTCAATGTACCAGATTCATCCATTTTGTTTCTGAACACCCATTTTGTACCAATGACAGACTTGTTCTTTGGTTTGGGCACCAGCTTTCATACCTTGTTTCTTTCAAACTAATTCAACTCTTCTTGCATAGCAATTATTCAATCAGGATCATTCAAGGCTTCTTCAATCCTTTTTGGTTCTTCTTGAGACAGGAAGCTACTATACAAGCATTCATTTTGAGTTGCACTTCTAGTTTTGACACCATCATTTGCATCTCCAATAATTAAGTCAAAGGGATGGCTTTTTGTTCATTTCCTTTGAGATGGTAAATTTGTCCTTGAAGATGATGCTTCATGATCATTGGAAGTATTATGATCAGTGTGATGTGATTGACTATTTGAGAACCCTCCCCCTGAGATGGACACTCTTCTTGAAGATTGTTTAGTAGAGTTGTTATCTATCGAATGATTATCAATTGATGTATTATCAGTCGATTGATGATTGTCAACTGATAAGTTATCTGTTGATGTATTGACATCAATTGATGGGAGGATTCTAGGTACTTGAATTCTTGTAATTTCCGCATCATCATCACTATCTTCAATATTACTTGTGGATTCATTTTCAAAATGCAATAGATCATGAAATCCTTCATCAAACAACCCTTGAATTTTCTTGTCATCAAAGACTACATGCATAGATTCCATAACAATGTGTAATCTAAGATTGTAGACTCTGTATGCTTTGGTTGTTATTCCATATCCAACAAATATAGCTTCATCAGCCTTGGCTTAAAATTTTCCTAGATTTTCACCTTGATTTCTCAGTACAAAGCATTTGTAGCCAAAAACATGAAGAAAGTTAACTATTGGCTTCTTGTCCTTCTTCATCAACTGATATGGAGTTTTGCCCTGAATTTGATTGACCATGGAAATATTTTGAATGTAGCAAGCAGTATTAATTGCTTCTGCCCAGAAGTATGTAGGTAGTTTTGCTTCTTCTAACATAGTTCTAGCAGCTTCAATCAAGGTCCTATTTTTCCTTTCAACTACTCCATTTTGTTGTGGAGTTCTTGGTGCAGAGAAATGATGAGTGATACCTTTTTCTTCACAGAATTCTTTCATTGTTGCATTCTTGAATTCAGTACCATTATCACTTCTAATTTTCTTGACCTTTCATTCAGTTCCATTTTCAACATTCTTCAAAAGATTGATAATTAATTTACTTGCCTCATCCTTAGAGTGTAAGAAGTATACCCAAGAAAATCTTGTATAATCATCCACAATGACTAAGGCATATTTCTTTTTGGCAATTGACATGATGTTGATTGGACCAAATAAATCCATGTGCAATAATTCCAAAGGCTTATCAATTGATGATTCAGACTTTGACTTGAATGATGTTTTTCTTTGTTTTCCCTTTTGACAGGCATCACACAGTCCATCCTTGGTGAATTCCATCTGTGGAATGCCTCTAACCATATTCTTTCTAACCAATTGATTCATGGCCTTGAAATTCAAATGGGCTAGCTTCTTATGCCAAATCCAACTTTCATCTGTATTGGCTTTGCTAAGTAGACATGTCATTAAATTTGCCTTTATAGAGTGAAAATCAGCCACATAGACATTTCCTTTTCTTTCTCCAGTTAAGAGAATTTCACCAGATTCTTTGTTGGCTATGATGCATGATCCAGTTGTAAACCACACACCATTACCATTATCACACAGTTGACTAATACTGAGCAGATTGTGCTTCAATCCATCAACTAGTGCTACAGATTCAATGATAACATTTTTTTTTTTGCAATTGAGCCATATCCCAGAGTAAAACCTTTGCTGTTATCTCCAAAAGTAACTCCTGGGCCAGCCTTTTCCACAAAATTTGTGAGCAGAGACAAATCTCCAGTCATGTGCCTTGAACATCCACTATCCAAATACCAGAGATATTTCTTCCTGTTTCCCTGCACACACATAAAACAATCAAGTTGTTTTTGGTACCCAAGTTGCCTTGGGTCCTCTTTTATTAGTTGCAGCCTGAGCCCCTATTGTCAACTTAGGTTCCTTTTGTTTTTGTGGGTTTAAATCCACTTTAACTTTGGGATTTGACTTTTGGGGCTTTGATATCTTGGAACTCATGGCAGAATTTCCATGAATTTCATTGTCTATATTAGGCATGTTCCATGGCATACCAGACATGTTCATATTCGGATATGCAAAGAAAGGATTATACATGTATGGAACTTGTGCATAAGGCATGTGAACATTAGGTGCAACCAAATTAGAAGACATAGCATTCATGAGCATAGGATTGGTAAACATGGCATTTGCAGTCATGGCATGTTCATTTAAATCATTTGAAGATATAGATTTCTTTTCATTCTTGCATTGCATGGACAAATGATTTACACTACCACATTTAGCACATACCTTTCTAGGGGCATACATATCAGGAGTGGAGTTGTTGTGCTTATTTATGCCTACTTTACCATTCCTATTCTTTTTCTTTTTTTCAGACTTAGGTTGAGTAATTTCCACAGGTGCTATCTTTTCTAATTTTTCTTTTAATTGTTTCTTGGATAAGCTACATATGTTGATCTTCTCAACCTCAGTCTCAACTTGATTTTTGGTTCCCTTAACAAACATGATAGGAGTGCTAAATTTGTTCTTCTTATTCATTGATGATTTACTTGTCGATGGATGCTTATCGATTGATTCAGCATCAATCGATTGATAATCCTTATCAGTTTATAAAGGATTAGCAGTCGATTGATCTTTATCCATTGAAGTATCAGCCAATGGCTTGCCTATTGATTTGGGGAGTTCTCCTAGAGTATCTACACCCTGAATATCAATAATTTGTTTGGCAGTTTTAGCAGACCTATTACATTTATTAATGGTTTCAATTTCTTCAGCCAATTGTTCTTTCAACAATTCTTCCCTTTTCAAACTATTCATTAGTTCATCTCTAGCATCCTTACTTTCCTGCTTGAATCTATCTAAACAAACATGTTCATTTTCAAAAAAAATATTCCTCTCAGTTAAGGCATCAATGGTGTTCTTTAACTTGAGGTTTTCTTTGTTTAGAGATTTTAGAGTGACATGCAAATTGTACAATTCATTAGACATTTCATTAAAAGTAATATTGCATTCATCAGATGTAAGCTCAGAAAAGTTGGTAGCTAGTACCTGATTTGATGATGAACTAGCTTCTTCATCTTCATGCTTGACCATTAGTGCTAGATTGATAAACTCTTCAGAATCACTGTCCTCAGCAGCCCAGTCCTTCTCTTTAGTAACAAAAGCCTTTTCTTTTTATTTTAAAAGGTCAAAGTATTTCTTTTTATAACCAATACCATCATATGACTTTGCCTTTTCTTGTTTTGGCTTCCTGCACTCATTTGAGAAATGACCAGCCAATCCACAGTTAAAGCATTTGAATCTAGATCTATCAACCAAATTTTTGTTTTGATTGTTGCTTCTAAACTGGGATCCAGGCCTTTGAGCATTTGAATTCCTCTTGAATTTTATCTTAGAAAACTTCCTTGATAGAAATGCAAGGTGCTCATCAATCTCATCCAAATCATCCTGAGAGCATGTTTCATTTTCTTCACACTTGCCCTTTCCTTTTCTCTTGAATGATTCTTCAACAGCATCACCAGCCATCATGACAGACTCTTCTACACAGCCACTTTCCTTCTTCTCTTCATTTCCCTTGACTACTAAAGCCACAGTTTTCTCCTTTCTTTGATTCTTCTCAATCTCCTCATCTTGTTAGATTTCCAACTCATATGTCTTGAGAATACCATAAAGTTTCTCAAGAGTATAATCCTTGAAGTCCTGAGATTATCTAATGGAAACAGTCATTGGTTTCAATTCCTTTGGAAGAGATCTAAGAAATTTTAGATTTGTATCCTCAGTTGCATAAACCCTACCATATACCTTCAGTCCACTTAACAACTTCTGAAATCTGCTATAGGTGTCATTGATAGATTATCCACTCTTGAAATGAAATGATTCATATTTTTGAATCAAGAGTTGCATCTTGTTTTTTCCTTATTTGCTCAGTTTCTTCACATAGAGTTTGAAGAGTATTACATACTTCTTTTGATGAAGTACAATTTATTACATTATCAAACATATCTTTATCTAGGTCATTAAACAGAATGTTCATGGCATTCTTGTCTTTAAGTACTTCTTTTTCATCCTCTTCTGTGAACTCAGAGATGAGTTTTGGAACATGTTTTTCAAGTGCAGGAGTTCCATCAGGGTTTACACCTGTGACTAGCTTCATGGGAACATGAGGACCTTTTTCTATGCAGTGAACATAGGAAGGGTCGAGAGAAAGAACATGCAGATGCATTTTTACCTTCCATGGAAAGTATTCATCTTTTTCCAATACTAGAATCTTTACACCTGAATCTTTTTTGCCCATATTGACTGTTCTTGATCTTTAAACTTTCTGTATGTTGGAAACCTCGCTCTGATACCGATTGTTATCCTCTAGAACAATGCCAATATTTGTAGAAGGAGGGGTTGAATACAAATATTAAAACTTTTTCCTTGCTTTAATATTTGTTCTTAATGTTTGATAAATTAGAGAGAATATGTTAGAACAAATTAAGAACTGAAAATGAAATTTGAACAAAGATTTAAAATTACTGATGGATTGGTTTTTCCATCAGTGTATATTTTTGCTCAATGTTCCTAGGTTAAAAGAAACCTAGCTTCGTTTTTACAAGGTTAGAAAAACAAATCAACTGCTCTTACAATGTGCTCTTAAGCTAGAACAGTTGATTAAGAAATATTGTCTAACTTGTCTCTTTTTCTAACAATGCTGCCACACTTGTTTATATACCACAAGTGTGCTTTTACAATTCGTATTCTAGGATTGTTTCTACCTACCTTCCTTTTACCTTTTTCCATTTTAGAAAAAGGTTTGAAAGACAGCTTCTGATTGAATCTTCACAGCCACCCTAGACTGTCTACCATAGGTGTGCTTTTGTTCTCTGGATCTACAACAGATAGTTTTTCTGTGTTGTCACAATCAATTGATAATTTGCTATTAAGCATATCAATTGATCCATCCTTTAATCCATCAACTGATGTTCTTCTTTGATTGATCTTTATATCCATCGATTGATAAAAGATGAATTGTCGATTGATAGATGTTATCAATCGATATACCAATCGATGGGTCTTCACATCAGTTGATGGTCTTCAATACTTGACTTGGCTTCTTCGATTGATCTCTCATCCATCAATGCTTCAATATCAATTGATCATCCTTCACTTGTGCAATTTCCTGTCTTCACATAATTACAATTTGATAGTTTAATTTACACATCAATTGATGATCTATATCAATCGACTCTAACATCAATTGATAAGTAAAATATCAATTGATTTACACCTTATCGATTGAAATAGACTAAGTACACTTATGCTACTATCCAAATTATCAGTTGATTCATATTAACACTTCAACTGATAAATGGTTTCCTGATCAATTGATGTTTATAACTTTCATATCAATTGATCAGTTACATTAAATAAAATATCTATGATTCTAAGATTAATGTTATCATCAAATTACATGTAGATTTCTAACACCACGAACCAAACATTTAGTCTTGCGGCTTTAATAATATAGTATAAATTGTTTTGATAAGTTTAATTTAGAGAATTATTAAAAATTATAATATTTATTTAACAAAAATATATTTTATAACAATAATAATAATTATTAAAAATATTACTTTTTTAATTTATATAATATAATTAATTTTTTAGCCCAGGTCAATATTAAACTCTCGGTCTGCCCTAGGTACCAATAGAATATACCATGTAAGGGCAGGGCAGGGCAGGGGTAGCGCGAGGTGAGCGACCGCATAGGACCCCCGAAAATTTAGGGCTCCCAAATTTATACAGTCTTATATATATTTATAAATATTTGTAACAAAAATATTATGATTTATTAATAAAGTTGATAAATATTGATAATATTATAATAAATATCAAATTTGTTAGACTTTATTTTTATTTACAATATTTTTTGATAATTTATTTTATTTAAAATATATAGTTTAATAATTTTAATATATATTGAAGTACATAAATGGCTCAATTTTAATAACCTGCAGGTCCGCCCCAAATACCAAGAGGATATAACCAAACCGTATATGTAACACCCTAATCTCACATTGAGTAGATTGAGATGATTTATTCAGTATATAAATAAAAATACTACTACTAAGTGTACCAACAAATCATGATATTTTGGGGGCCTGTGAATTCTCAAATTATTGCATTTAGGCAAGTTTACTTTGGCTTATTTTTGGATTCGGAAGTCTGGACTTGACCTGATTTTCGAAAAAAACTCGGGATTTGACCAGGGTTGTCACATATGGTATTCAGAGCCAACTCTAGAAAACTTCATTGGTCAAGTTGTCGGAGGTGCGGACACGAAGACTGGTGATATTATCCCACAATGGATAGAGGTCCAGAGGTGGGGACACAAAACCAGCTAGTATTATCTCACAATGGCTAGAGAGGTACGATTTTGGCATATGCGTTATCTGTTCGGCCTCACAAGAACGTTAGAAATTTAAGTGGGAGAGTTTGTAACACTCAAGTCTCACATCGAGTAGATTGAGATAATTTTATTAAGTATATAAGTAAAAGTATTTTTACCAAGTGCACCAACAAATTATGATCTTTTGGGTGCTTGTGGTGGGTTTGTGGATTACCCAAGTTGTTGCATTTGGGACAATTTACTTTGGCTTATTTTCAGATTCAGAAGTCGGGATTTGACCCAATTTTTGAAAAAAACTCGGGATTTGACCCGAATTGTCATAATATATGTGTGGTATATAGTAAAGAAGCTAGGAGAGAGCAAGCAAGAAGATTGAAGAAAAGAAGATAAAAGGAGACTGAAAAACAAAAATATATGTGTGGGGTAGAGTAAAGAAGGAGAGATCGCAGGAAGATTGAAGAAAAGAAGTTAAAAGGAGTGAAAATTTTTTTATAAGCGGGGCTGATCTAATAAGGAGTACATAAAATTTTATTATTAAAACATTAAAATATTTTTTAAAAAAGTTAAATTTTATAAGAACGTATAATCAAAATAATTCGGTGCCTTCACTAAAAGAAATTTCTACATCCTTCCCGAGTTCCTAGGGTATAATAAGTTCGCTGGTTTTAGTGGAAAATTTGATTATATTATTGAAACGGTCATAAGTATAAAATGTTTTTCTATTCACGTGCATTTCAAAAAAGCACAAATATGAAATATTTTTATGCTTATTTAATATTTATTTAATTATTTTGTGTGTGTCTATTATTGAAGCCAATTTTTTCGTTATACAGTAAATTCAATAATTTGTAATTGGAAGGTTATAATTAGGGGTGTAAAATGATCTGGTAAAACCGGACACCCCATTACTCAAGTCTCGGATTATTTTACTTTTAGTTTGTTCAGATTTGGATCTAGTATCATTTTATTCGGATATAAACCAATTTCAAGTATTGAGATCCGGATCCAAACCGAATATAAGTCAGTACCATATTTTCAATTTTTTAATCGATAAGTTTGTGATCTACCGAATACGAGTCAAATATTATCCACATTAAGTATCGTTTTTATTTGAAATATATAAATAATTATTTATTCCAAAACAAACATAATATTATAAAAAACATAATAATCACGAATTAAAAATATAAATATATAAATTATAATGTATTGAGTATATATGATGATAATAGATAAATCATATTTTGTGAAAATTTAAACTTATAAAAGATATTAAACAATTATAAAATGGTTATTTACTTAGAAAATATAATGGATTAAAAATATAATCTATACGAGGGTTTGAACCGAATACGAATCATGAATCATATTCTGGTAGGATCATTTTATGAAAAATAATATGAGACATAATTTGAGCGGGTATATGAGTGTTCATATCCGGGATCATATTTTATTCGGGTTGAATTTTTCCATCATATTTGGATCATTTATAAAATAAATATGAGACATCTATCATATTTTCAAGTCAGATATAAATAAAGATATAGGAGAGTCCCGATCAATTTATCATCCTAGTTACTCTATAATTTAAAATACTTGACAGAGTATTGCAATAAGTATTTTGCGTTTATAGAGTTGGAATAAAGACCGTCTCCCGGCCCCTTTAATTAGGCATCCTTAATATAGCGATCAACTTCACGTAATTTACTTGCCAACATCCCCCTTCCTTAATTATTCCAGTGTCCTAAGTAATTAGATACTACGTAAAATATATATACCTCCTCTAGAACTACTTTATTAGAGTACATGCATTATGGCCTTATGGGTGTGGAGTAGATCTGGTAAAATGGGTCTGGATCCGAAAAATTGAATCGAAATTTATAAAATCGAAACCGAATTTATATCCGAAATTACATAATTCGATAAATATTCGAAAACCGATTTGATCCGAATCGAAAATTTCCCGAACTGAAAATTTAACCGAAAATAATTTGAAATACTAGACCCGATAATAACTTGGAACCGATTAGAACCGAATACACAATCATCTTAACCGAATATCACCCGAAATACGAGATCTGATTCAATACAAAAACAAATTACATCGAATTAGAAAAGAGATAAATGGAATTTTAATCTAAATTTTTAGTTATATTTTAATGATTCATAGTATATAATATTAACCCACTTTTTATTAACTAAATTAATTTATTCTTAAGTAAAATTCATATTTAAAATAATTTTATATCAAAAAATTAAAATGGTTATACAATCAAAATTTTAAAAACTTATATTATTTTATATTATAACTAATATATTTAATAATAAGATTATTTTTTTTAAGTTTCACAAATTAAAAAACAGAAAGAGAAAGATAATAAATAAGTTATTACTTGAACAAACTTATTTAACGACTTTTATTTTAGTTTTACTATAATTAAAAATTAATTCAAAATTAATCGACGTTGTATTTTTCATATCCGAAATGATCTGAAACGAATTTAATCTGAATCGAACTTAATTTGATTTTAATCCGAAATTTAACCAGTTTTAATTTAAACTAGATCCGATCTGAATCAGATCCAATCCGAACAGTACTCTAAATATATCAGAATCGAAAATTGATCTGATCCAAATGAATCCGATCCAAAACCGATCTCCGAATTGTCAGGTCTAGCGCGGAGCATTGTAGTGTGGACAAGGTATATATTTTTGTGAACTTGTGAATTGTGATTGATACTATTGGTTTTTTTTATTTCAGGGTCCTCACTAGTCACTTCTCTAGTACGTAACAAGAGAAAGGTCGCTATTAAAGATAATTGGTAGCTGTTAAAGTTAAAGATGATTGGTACGACTAGTTTACTTTATTGAAATAGGCCCGATTAAAAGCTGAATGTTTGATTTATTTAATAAATTATATATCTATATATAATTAAACTAAAAGAGAGTTACATGAAAAATAAGTAATCACGTAAAATTAAAACACATACACAATATTAAATTAAAATTCTATATCAAATAACCCTTACAAGTTCATTATAAATTTTATAATTTAAAATTTTAATTACTTTTATTTATTCATTACAAATGAAAATGATAAAAATATTTAATAATAATATTATAATATTTTTATAAATATGTACATATTATAAAGCAAATTATAAGTACACAATTATTATGATTAAAAATACATAACATATTTAAACATGATAAAAAAAAATATTTTATAAACATTACTTTTATATAATATAAAATAAAATAAAAAAATAAATAACTAGTTTTTTTATTATATTAGTATTTTAATATTTTATAGATATGCTTTAACATCCCAACAATTATCAAAATATATTAAAATCCACAAAATTAACAATTCTCCAAAAATTCATAAAACGTTACAACTTCTCCGATCCAACTTACAATCCAACAATAAAAATATAACTAAATCATCCAAATTCGGATTTAATCCACAAGTATCAATTCCGAATAAAATTTTAGGAGTCTAATAAAATGTAAAAATAAAAATAAATGATCTCCTCTAAATTCGCAGTTCTCGCTCTCCCCATAAAGTAGTCATCTAAGTATTCTTGCCTGTCGGGGGAAATAAAACAAAATAAAGACCGGCAGTGAGCAAAAAGCTCATATATGGATATAACACAAGTCAAGTGAACAGGAAATAGATTCAACGAAAAATGGATATAATATGATAACTGGACAAGATATTGTAGACCATATGAAAAGAGCAGAAATGTTAGATAGATATTTTCAAAACCAACACACACATTTTCTAGTTAAAATAATCTTACTCTTATACTTATTAACCATCATCACAATAATTTAACGAAAAACATAACTTACTAATTCAAATGGGAGATAATCTTACTTACAAGATGTACTACATTTTCAGTGATCCAAAAATATGTAGTCATCAAAACTTAAAGGAGCTTGCATAGCACAAAACAAATGCTACCCAAAATCTTACAGGGGCTTGCATAGCACAAAGCAAATGCTACCCAAAATCTTACAGGGGCTTGCAAGACACTAAACATAATGCTACCCAAATGGCCAAACATACACAAATTAGTCACGACTTATACATGTCCCTCACATCCGACGACACGCCTATACTATTTAATTACACCGTATAGGTGGTGTCAAGCATGAGATTCACTCCACTCACGACGGAGGCCTTGCAATATCTCCCAAATCCAAACAAAATATGTATCATTTCAAAATAGCTTACTCAAACACAAAATTCACTCATCATACAAAGTACATAACTTAAATCAGTTTTATACTTGACCTTCCCAAAAAAGCAGCAATTTACTCTACTAAAATGATTTTATCTGAAAAAGTACAAAACATGATAATCATAGATAATTTCGAGACCTTTCCAGAATGCTAAGCCTCGTTCAAAACACACAAGTAACGAATTGAGAAAATATATATATTTGTGGGCTGCCAACACAGAATCAGACTCTGATTTCACAAGTATTTTGATATTTAGGGTATTGAAATCATAGAGCTTGCCAACGGAATGTAAACAACAAATGCAGATATCGAAAAGAGCTTTTCAGAAAGATATTATTCATAATTTTTGGAACAAAACTCAATTTACTACGAATTTTCAAAGTTGAGTATTCTGTTTCAAAAAAACACTGCCAGATTATATAAATTGCAGAATACTCACAGTTGGAAACAGAATTTCAGAAAAGTTAAAGAACGAAAGTTGTAGGAAATTCAAAATCCTTTCCAAAAAGTCCGAAACCATTAAATTTGAACATATAACGAATTTACTATCAATTTTATAAGAATTCAGTATAGTTAAATGTTCACATACAAATTTCATGAAATCAAATGAGATAGATAGTATAACGAAAGTATCCGTACCTTGAAATTCAGAAAATAAGGATGCTCAAGAACTCTACATGTCCCAATCACAATGAACCCTAATTCATATATGTCCCCTACCCTAAATAAAATATGATTGTTTATATTAAAGATGATTTTGATCTTTTACTTTAGAACACTAAAATCCTTGTTCAAATTAGATTTTGCTAAACTTCTCCTTCTTCCTCCTCTCTTCCTCATTCTCTTTCCTCTCTAACAAAAGTAACGTAAAAGTCAAATCCCTAATTCTTTTATTTTTATTCTCAACCCTTTTTTAACTAATAATAACTAGTATTCTAATTAAATACAATATATATAATATATTATTTAATAACTAAATATTAAATAATACTTATATATATGGAGATTTTACATATGCAATGTATATTAAAACAATTATATAAGTAATTAATAAATGTGGTTAATAATAAAATAATATTTTTAAATTTAATATTATAAAAAGTAAATAAATTAAAATACAAAAAAGATATATAATATATTAAATAAATTAATATATTAATTATAATAAATATATTTAAAATATTTAAAAAGTATAATTACATGAGATTTAAGCTAATAATTTATAAATTGAAAATTGTAGGAGTTTTTCAGAATACCGAACCGGAGGCAGTACTTCAGCTATGCGCCATATTTGTTTAGAATTATTGTTGGTCAAACTTTACTCATAAATGGCAGGCCTCGTTTACACCCGATATATTTAGATAATGTAAAATAACTACATATTATAAATTTCATTCATTTATCCGCTGTCAAGATAGAAAGATGGAGGCTATTTTTTTGGTATTGAAGTGAAAAATTCCTTACTCCGATATCTAAATTTTGAACTCCGAATATTAGACTTGAAAGTTTAAAAGGTCAATTTATTAAGAGGTTGAACTGTAATGATGGGATATATTCACCGTAGTGATTTGTTTAATTTTTCGATAAATGATTGATTTGACCTAGATATTTTTGGCCCAAAACATATTTTTGGATTAATTCTTAAACTAGGTCTATGATTAGTAAGGGGTCGTTTGGTTCATGAAGTGTTATGAGTTTGGTATAGGAATCGGGTTAAGGTAATATATGAATGAAATTTCATTATTCGCGTTATTGGTGTTCATGGAATCATGGGTCGGGTTGACCGGATTTGATTCATTTTTTCTACCCAACTGAATTAGTCCGGTTTTAAAAATTTCAACTTGTTATGTTAAAAAATATTATACAACTCAACCTACCCAATTTAAATCGATTTGGGTCGGGTTGGTTCGGTTTGATGGGTTTATAACTAATATTAAAATTTTATATTTTCATATATCTCAACATAAATTGCTATAATAAAATTTATTATCTCAATATAAATGACAACAAAATTAAAACAACATTAATGTTCATAAATAATAAAACTTATAATTAATCTAATAAATATTTAAAATTTTAAATATATAATTACTATTATATTAATATGTAATATATAAATTATCATGAAAGTATAAAATATCGAATGTCATTATATATTATGTAGCATATAATATATGCGTATCGGGTTGGGTTGGCTAAAATAATTTTCAACTCATACTCAACCCAATTAATTCGGGTTGAACACTTTTTAACCCTACTTAATATCGGATTTTTTTATTTTCGGTTAAATCGGCCAAAATAAGAGTCGATTTGGGTCGGTTTAATCGGGTTTATAACTCATAAACACCCCTAATTGACATCATGTGTTTGGTTTATTTCTGTAATGAAATTATTTATTTTGAAGTATTATTGAATTAATAGTTAAATTAATTTAGTTTACTATATAAAAAATATAAATATAATTTTTTATTGTTGGTAATGTTTGCTTGTATATATTATTATTTTTTAATTATTAATAATGTTAATTATCAATAATAACATAATAATATTAAAGTTGATACTCATATCCTCCACTCACACTCACGTCCCCTTTCGGTATCAAAAAAATCATAACTTATGAGTTTGAGGTGTAGGGTTGAAATTTAAAAAAAATTGAAATAAAACACTAAGTATTGATTTTATTTATTATAAACTCATACCTCATTCCAGAAGTCACTGAACCAAACTGAACCAAACGACCCCCTATAATATGTAAATGGAAGTGAATTAGTTAAGATTTTTTCTAAGGAATGGTATTTATACTATATTATTAAATTCGTAAGATTAAAAATTTGGTAGTCAGTCCTTGGTTGATATTTGGGTCGGATAGTTGTTATTTAGTCTAATTTTTAAACATTAATTTACAAACAAAATACAAAAATATTATACTATTAAAATACATATACAAATAAAGTATATGAAAATTTATAAAAAAATATAAATATAAAATTAAATAAAGTTTAAATTATTATTATAAAAATAAAAATATATTCAAATTATATAAAGAAAATATTAAAATATTAAAATAATTGGATCCGTGCATTGCATGAGATATAAACTAATATTATATATTATATACACACAAAATATACATAACAATACGTACAAGAAAAAAGGTTCTTTCACTTCACCAATAAAAATATTTCTTTGTATTTCTCGTTTTACTTATTATTACCTAGTTTATTATTTGTGTTGAAACTTATAACTCATTGTGGTAAAACTCGGTAGGAGATCTAGATATAAAAATTTCTATTCAGGTGTTATTCCGCATCATCAAGATTTGACTCTCGATTGAAAGGTAATTTTGTATTATATATTTTTCTTGTGTTATGTATTTATTTTTGTTTTGTTTAGCAATTGTATGTTATTTAATTATTTTGTTGGTTTTGTAATTGTTTTTTGTGTTCTATAATTTTTTCTATATTCTGCAATCTTTTTATGTATTCTATAATTATATTTATTGATGGTTCCTTGGTTACTTAGAGACTTTTTCATTGAACCTAAGTATATTATATATATATATATATATATATATATATATATATATATATATATATATATATATATATATATATATATATATATATATTATTCAGGGCTTTTTCGGGTTTCTGATTTGGATCGGATTTCGAATTGGTATGTCTCAATTACAAATTCAAAAATTTTCAGGTTCAAAAATTAAATCCAACTCTAAATTTAAAAAAATCAAATTCAATAAATTTAAAATTTAAAATTTCGAATCAGATATCCGTCAAATCAAATTTTTTTACCATCTCTACTCTCACCTCTCAAACCTTCTTCAAGACAATATAGATATCTTTTTAATTCCCTGAAAATTAACTTATAAATTATAAGGAAATTCAAACAAATTCAATTTTTATTTGAAATAATTACAATCTTATAATTCCTACATTATTGTCACATTATTATATAATTTTTGATTTTTTTAAATATTATAGTTTAATAAATATTTATTTTTAAGGATCAAATAATTTAAAATACCAAATTGTGAATAAAAAGAGAAACTCATATGAATGCCACCGTGCCTTTTCTGAAAATGCACACCTAGAGGGGGTGAATAAGTGTTATGATTTACAATGACTAAATTTTTAATATTACCAATTTATTAACTTGTCAGCTAGTTAAGTTCAATTTTAGTTCATTGTCAGTTAGCTAAGATATACAACGCAGTACAGAAAAAATAAATAAAACCAGATCTTTGAGTCATGTTCGACTCCTATCCCTATTGGTCTACCTCCTGGACCCTACCAACTAGTAAGAGAGACAATATTATTAATCACTGAAAAATTGATTACAAGATTACAATAATATTCCTCCCTTCAACCCTTGCAACTCAATCACAAGTGAATAAATGAATTACAACTCAATTTAAAACTCCTTATATATATATATATAAATATATAGAATACTAGAGCTCAAAATAGATATTTTCTAAGAAAGCTTTGAGTTGAAAATATGTGTATAAGATGTAGCAAATCGGTATGTTCTTCACTTGGTGAAAAAAAGCTTATACACACGAAGTATATGTATATATATATATATATCAATAATCAATATTCGAATTAACTTAACAACCTGCAATTTTCATAAAAGTAACGTTTAAGTTAGTTTAGGTAATTCAAATCCCAATTGTTCAAAGTTACGAATATTGAGAATTTTAAAAGATAATATAAACGTTTAAAGAACAACACTCAATATAAATGTGAATAAACAAGATAAAAGTTGGTTAAGGATAAAGTGTGAATAAATCACAACTTCTATTAAATTAAACTAATTTTACTAGGAAAATATATTTGGATAAATAATATTTGAGCTCTAATATAATATATACAAATATATATTAGATAAACTCGTACAAAGAAGATCCTAAAATATTTCCTTCAAATTAGAACTTCTATTTAAATCCAAATAGCTTATGCGCTTCCAATAACATCTTGTTGGGATGTAATATTCTCCTGATGTTAGCTTGCTATATATTATTGACTTGAGCTGTTGTAGTGTGTTAGGAATGTACATGTGATTTGATGATAACATTAATCTTAGAATCATAGAAATTTTATTTGATGTAACTGATCAATTGATATGAATGTTATAAATATCAATTGATCAGGAAACCATTTATCAGTTGAAGTGTTTATATGAATCAACTGATAATTTGGATTGTAGCATAGGTGTACTTAGTCTATTTTAATCGATAAGGTGTAAATCAATTGATATTTTGCTCATCAATTGATGTTAGAGTCGATTGATATAGATCATCAATTGATGTGTAAATTAAACTGTTAAATTGTAATTATGTGAAGACAAGAAATTACACAAGTGAAGGATGATCAATTGATATGGAAGCATCGATGGATGAAGGATCAATCGAAGAAGCCAAGTCAAGCATTGAAGACCATCAACTGATGTGAAGACCCATCGATTGATATATCGATTGATAACATCTATCAATCGATAAGCCATCTTTTATCAATCGATGGATATAAAGATCAATCGAAGAAGAACATCAGTTGATGGATTAAAGACTGGATCAATTGATATGCTTAACAACAAATTATCAATTGAGTGTGACAACACAGAAAGAATATCTGTTGAAGATCCAGAGGACAAAAGCACACCTATGGAAGATAGTCTAGGGTGACTGTGAAGACTTAATCAGAAGCTGTCTTTCAAACCTTTTCAAAAAAATAGAAAAATGTAAAAGGAAGGCAGGTAGAAACAATCCTAGAATAGGAATTGTAAAAGCACACTTGTGGTATATAAACAAGTGTAGCAGCATTATTAGAAAACAGACAAGTTAGACAATATTTCTTAATCAACTGTTCAAGCTTCAGAGCACATTTGTAAGAGCAGTTGATTTGTTTTCTAATCTTGTAAAAAACGCAGCTAGGTTTCTTTTAACCTAGAAACATTGAGCAAAAATATACACTGATGGATCAACCAATCCATCAGTAATTTTAAATCTCTTTGTTCAGTTTATTTTTCAGTCTTAAATTGTTTAAACATATTCTCATTAATTCTTAAACATCAAGAACAAATATTAGAACAAGCAAAAAGTTTTAATATTTGTATTCAACCCCCCTTTTACAAATATTGACATTGTTCTAGAGGAATAACATAGTGATAATGCATATGAGTTAGCTAAATACCTACAAAACAAGGTTAGTACATATAATAACAGCTTGCTATTTTATATCATTTACAAGCTCTCAACTTGCTTACTGTGATAATCCAAATCCAAAAGGTTTTCATTTTCTTCAACAAAACATGTGTAAATTAAGTTAAATTGGATTTTTTGTCCAAATCATGATTATTAATCCCTTAATAAGTCAAGTTAAGTCCGGTTGACTTATTTTATAAATAAATTATAAATTAAAAATGTGTGTATATATATATATATTTATAAGTTAATTATCAGAAACTCCAAGCGAGCTCTGTAATCATTTGACTAATGTCACAAAATAAACGCATAGTTTAAAATTTATTTTTTTAAATATTGGGGGCCTATCAATGGATCGAGAACCGACCCGATTGGATCCGATCCGAATCTATATAAACATATATGAATTTGTCTAAAAAGGATTCGATTAAAATAATTTGATTATTAAATGGATCAGATATGGATTTAGGCTAATCTAATCCGTTAATAATCCGATCCGATTATTATATACATATATAAATATAAATTATATATAATAATTAAAAATATACTTAATATACTCATTCAAATTTTAAATTACACACATATATTTATTCTGCCACACATGAATATTAAAAGAAAATATATAATAATTCAAATAAGTCCATTCTTTCATGTTTTTTTATTTTTAAACCTATTTAGGTTCAATTGTTATATTTTCTAATTTAAATCAAAGTTTTATGACTTAGTTTTTTCGGATTATAACATTATAAATTTGTCAAAATAAATAATATATAATTATAAGTTTAGTAATTTGATTTTGATATCATGTATACATATTTAAAAATAATTATTTTATTTTTGATATTAATTTTTTTTATTATTACTAAATGGATATCTGAAATACAATCCGATTATCTAATAATATAAACGGATCGGATATGGATCAAGCTTTCAAAAATCTGAAGCCAATTCAATCCAAATCCAACAAATTAAATGAATTCAAATATGAATTTATATTGATACAATCCGATCCGGACCAAACCAAACCAGATCGGTTTTGAGGCGTACCCACTCCCCCGTAAGCACCAATTTCAAAATATTGTTGTAGTGCTATCAGCTATGTCCCACACAACAATCATTTCTAAATAGTGAAGTGTGCATCATAATAATTGTACTATTAGGTCCCCGCGTATGGACCACTTTGACGTCCCATTTTATATTACTTCTCCCGATGCAACAAAAGTATGATAGTCCCATTTTTGTTTTGAATGCGGGATGATAACGGATGAGTTCAGCCGAGTTTTGTAAAATCTAAATTTAAATCTATATATTTTGGATTTTAAAATTAAATTTAAATTCAAATTTAAATTCAAAAATCAATATCCAAATCCAAATTCATTGGATTTTGAATTGGATCAAGTTTTTTCTGATATCCAAAAATTGAAAAATAATTTAATTAATTTAATTATCAATAAAATTGGTTCAATATTCATTCTATTTATACAATAATTTATATGCATCTTTCACCGATTAATAACTTAATATAAAATATAATAAAAATTTAACCAAAATTATGTTTATCACTTTATTAATCTTTTTTTGTTTATATCAAATAACAATCGTTACGTATTTTGAATATTTAAATAATATATATATATATATATATATATATATATATATATATTAACAAATAGATAAATATTAAAATAATATATGGGGTCTGGTTAAGACTGAAGTGTACCCCATTCCCAGCTACTAGCTCTTTATAGTTTTAATATACATCAAGCATCTCCAAATATTTTCTTCGATTAACCCGGTAATTATGGATAATTTAGATGCTCTGTATGACGCTGCCATTGCCGGAGATGCTGATGCCATAGCTAAATTGGAGACGGAAGCTGATAGACTGAATGCAGACGAACAAACTATCCTTCATATTGAATCCGTAAAGGGAAATACAGAACGTGTTCGATTCATTCTGAGGGAGTTTGCTAACAAAAATCTTTTGGTCAAGCTGGATAATCAAAAATGCACTGCACTTTGCTGGGCTGCATTTAAGGGACACACTGAAGCGGTTGAGGTCCTGATTGATGCAGGCAGACATTTGCCTCCTCCAGCTGATGATAATCCACTTTCTTCTTTTCAAGCTTTTCTTAGGCATGCTGATCAAGATTTGGAGACTGCCTTATATGCAGCAGTTAAGAATGGTCACCTGGCTGCTGCTAAGCTATTAGCAGAGGCCGATCCTAGCGATAGACATATCCAAAACAAGTATGGTAAAACTCCAATCTACAAAGCTGCGGATGAAGGGTACAACGATATAGTGAAGATGATCTGTACAACTTGCACACCTCCATATAATTTGGATGGTCCTGGTGGTAGTACTGCTTTGCACGCTGCTATTTTAAATGACAACCACGATATTCAAGTGGTAGAGGTCCTCATCGGTGCAGCTAGACTTTCATCATCTTCTTCGGATAAAGATGATACTCATACTTCTTTTCAAGCTTTCCTTACCCAAGGTGATGAAGATTTGGACACTGCCTTACACATTGCAGTCAGGCAAGGTAAGTTGGCTACTGCTAAGCTATTAGTTGAGGCCGACCCAACTGCTACATATATTCAAAACAAGTATGGTAAAACACCAATCTACATAGCGGCGGAAAGAGGGTACAATGATAGAGTCAAGGTGATTTGTACAACTTGCACACCTCCATATAATTTGGATGGTCCTAGTGGTAGTACTGCTTTGCATGCTGCTATTTTGAATGGCAACCACGATATTGAAGTGGTAGAGGTCCTCATTGGTGCAGCTAGACTTTCATCATCTTCTTCAGATAAAGATGATACTCATACTTCTTTTCAAGCTTTCCTTACGCAAGGTGATGAAGATTTGGACACTGCCTTACACATAGCAGTCATGCAAGGTAGGTTGGATATAGCTAAGCTATTAGTTGAGGCCGACCCAAGTGCTACATATATTCAAAACTATCGAGGTAAAACACCAATCTACATAGCTGCGGAAAGTGGGTACATTAATATAGTGAAGATGATCTGGACAACTTGCACAACTCTATCTAATTTGGATGGTCCTCGTGGTAGTACTGCTTTGCATGCTGCTATTCAGAATCTCAACCACGATATTGAAGCGGTTGAGTTCCTGATTGATGCAGCCAGACATTTGCCTCCTTCAGCTAGACATTTGCCTTCTTTTCAAGCCTTCCTGACGCAAGTTGATGATGAAGATTTGGACACTTCCTTACACATTGCAGTCAGGCAAGGTAGGTTGGATACAGCTAAGCTATTAGTTGAGGCCGACCCAAGTGCTACATAAATTCAAAACAGGAGAGGTGAAACACCAATCTACATAGCTGCGGAAAGAGGGTACATTAATATAGTGAAGATGATCTGGACAACTTGCACAGCTATATCTAATTTGGATGGTCCTCGTGGTAATACTGTTTTGCACGCTGCTATTAAGAATCTCCACCGAGGTATGTAATATATATCTATGTAATGTTAAATCCACGATTTACCAGGAAGAATTAAGAATTTTCAAATTATATATATATTTAGGCCATTGTTCCATAAATAACACCCTTATATAAAGAACAAGAAAGAAGAATCTTACATTAAAACTCATTTAGATTCTAAAATTTAACCTCAATTATGTGTTTTTATGAATAAAATTAGAATCTAACATGAGATTAACAAAAAATCATAACATGATTATGTGTAAATTTCATTTTTACAAAATGTATATAAGATTCTATGTTGGATTCTATTTTTGATTCTGTAAAATTTAGATGAGATTCAATGTTAATTATATTCGATATGTTAGTATTTATTGTAGTTCAATTTAGTGATTGTAATCTTAACAAATCATTTCTCATAAAAAAATAAGTGTTTTGATATTGTTCTTCCGTGTTCTTTATTTAAGGATGTTCTTTATGGAGTGCACCCCTTTATATTTATATTAAATAAAATTATAATTATTTTAACTTTAACTATGTTTGTTTGATGGAACCCTAAATATGTAAAAAGGGTATTTTGTTCTTATACTTTCACTTTAATTCTCGGCAGCGGAGAAAGAAGATAGAGATGTGATTGAAATAATAATCACCAAATATGCGAATACTTTAAAGGATGAGGTCGCCAATAAAAGTGAGAGGGAGATATCTGAAGATTTAGTTGGATTATTTAATAAAACTGATGAGGACAGATGTACTATCTTAGAACTCGCGGTGGAGCGAAATGAGGTGGAGGTGGTTAAATTGATATTAGCACAAAATCCAGCCTATGCAGAATCGTGGAATCGTGATATTATTAGTCTGAAGCCTTTAATTTACAAAGCCACCGACAAAAAGTACACAGATATTGTCAAATTACTCACTCAAGTATACACCGACAAAGAGTATAAAATGCCTACTCCTTGGAGTTTTGAACAATATTTTTTATGTAGTGATATGGCTAGCTTGATATCCGCTATTGAAGGCCGCCAAAGAGGTATGAAATCTATACTACCATTTTACTAATTTATATGAAATTTAATATAATTTCTTTATAGGGAATGTTAAATTAAAAACAGCTTAATAAATTGGTTTATTTTTAAAATTATTCTAATAACTATAGTGTTTTTTCCCGAAATCACTAATAATTATAATGTTGACTTTATATGTTATTTCATATAAAATTAATATTAAATTAAGAAACAGTTTAATAAATTGCTTTATTTTAAGAAATATTCTGATAAGTGTAATATTGACTTTATATATTATTTAATCAATTATTATTATATTTATGTTGTTTTAGTTAAACCTCACTTCACTATCATTTCCTTGATCCGCATATATAGTACACATATTTTCTTCTTAATATTTATATATGTTAAATCCATACACAACATTCTTATTTCTTAATATGTTATTTGTATTATACTATGGATAAGATGAACTTACTTAATAACTGAACAATATACATCGATTAGGAGAGTGTTGGGGTGATTTCTTTAAAATAGTTTATTTTGAATATCGTTTGACAATTTGAAATTACAAATATAAAGAGCATATATATTTTGATGTAATTTATATATTTGTTATAACATTTTTCTCAGAAATTGCCTCCGAGCTATTGGACACGGATGGAGCAAGAACAGTGAAATTTGTTGACAATCTAGGCTGGACGGCACTTCACCATGCAGCATATTACGAATTCGATTCAATAATAGATGTCCTAGTACAAACACAAAAAACTTTTGGACACCGATTTATGTATGAAGATAAGGTATTAACACCCTTTCATGTGGCAACCGGGAAAGGATATACTTCAACCGTGATACTTCTTATGCGGTTATGGCCATCTTGGTCTTCAGCATACACTGCTATCGATAGAAATGAACAAAATATACTACACTTGGCGGCATTGCAAAGTAAAAAAGAAATGATACAAGGTATTTTGAAATATTGTTCAGAAGAGTATAAGAAGGAATTTGTCAATAAGCAGGATAAAAATGGCGATACACCACTTCATATGCTTATCCGACGAGGTTGCTATGTTCCGGAACTCATGAAATACAAGGGACTTGATACAGAGATTAAAAATAAAGAAGAGTGGACTCCTCGAGACCTTTTATATTTTGAAGACCAAATTATCAATGATCAGGTATTTTAAAATCTAATTTAATTTCTTTCTATGCTAATATATATATATAAAAACTAGTTTTTTAGACTCAACTTAATAAGAACCTAATAAAATAAAACATTAGAGATTATATTTTAAATTTGTTAGTACAAATTTTGTTTGTGCATTTAGTATGCAGGTCACCCCTTCCTAAGGCGAGCAACCCCTTCGTAAGGCGAGCAATTGGTATTAAGATAAACACTAAAAAAATTATATATATGTATTGTATGATATAAATTTTGTGAACATATATAAGAAAATTTATTTGAATGTGCATATAAATATAAAATACATTTTTTACTCATATTATATGAATGTTGTAATTTGAATATGCATTAAAAAAATTTTGGACCGACCTTGAATTAATGAGGCATATTTTAGAAACTTATTCAGGACACCCGCATATTTTAGAAATTTATTTCATTTGTTTGATGTATGTATATTTAGTAATAATTTTCTAAATTCAAAATTGAATTTTAATATTGAGTAACAAATGAAGATGATGAATGTTTTAGATTAAAACAAATGTTGACTATTGGGGGTCCTTTCTTTACAGGTACAAATTAAAATTGCACTTGATGATGTTGAGAGTAATCATAGAAGGGACATTTCTGAAAGAGTGCTACCTAGTAAACAACAGGCAAAAGATGCGTTGTTTAAAGAACGAATGAGACAAGATATAGAAAGGTATAAAGAAACTCATGCTGAGGGCCAATGGTATGCTGATGCTGTTAACGGACATGCTATTGCCAAAGTTGCATTGGAGATGAAAGCAGATACACTGAACACAGAGGAAGAAACTATCCTTCATCTTGAATCAAAAAGGGGAGATGCAGAACATGTGCGATATATTGTGGAGAAGTTTGCAAACAAAAACCTTTTGGGCAAGCTGGATAGATTAAAACAAACTGCCCTTCACTTTGCAGCACATCATGGGCACACTGGAGTGGTTAAGGTCCTCATTGAGGCAGCCAGACATTTGCCCTCTTCTTCAACAAATGATGATATCCACAATCCAGTTAGTTCTTTTCAAGCTTTTATTAGGCAAGCTACTGGTCCAACGGGGAACACTGCCTTACATGTAGCAGTCATTAATGGTAACGTAGCTACTGTTAAGCTATTGGTAGAGGCCGATCCAAGTGATGGCCATATTCAAAACTGTGAAGGCAAAACTCCAATCTACATAGCTGCAGAAAAAGGGTACAAAGATATAATAAAGGTGATCAGTACAACTTGCACAGCTCTGTCTTTAGAGGGTCCTGGTGGTAGGACGACTGCTTTTCATGCTGCTATTCTAAATATGCACAAAGGTATGTAGTATATATGTATGTTACAATTTCAATAGGCCTAGACTCAATTTCCTGCACGAGACACACTTGAAACCACACTAGCAAATTAAGAGTATAGTACTTCCTCTGTAATCTGTATTATATCAACCCTATAGGTAATATGTGTTTATTAACATTTGCACTTGATTTGCAGAGAAGGAAGATAGTGATGTGATTAGGATGCTCATTAATGCAGCCAAACGCTGGAGTCGAGAGAACGCCATTTTCGAAGATTTATTTAGAAGAACTGATGACTCCGGACGCACTATCTTGGAACTGGCTGTGTACAGAAATTGGGTAGAGGTAGTTGAACTTATACTGGTAGAAGGTCCGGACAATCAACATGGTCGTGGAAGCAAAAATAATAGTTTCATGCGTTCAATCTACACAGCCATCGAGAAGGAGTATAATGATATTCTCGAATTACTAACTCAATCTTACGAAGCTGACATTACCCTGGAGGACCATAAACGTGTGACGGATTTGATTGTTGCCATTAAAAGGCGCGACAGAGGTATGAAATATTTATTCCCTCAAAAAGTTGTATGAGCTATATACAAGGAGAACCTGTTAAAAACTTAATTCTAAAATTAGAAAAAGTTATGTACATATTAATTCTAAAATTAAAAAAAATTATGTACGGTATATATTAATTCTAAAATTTCAGTTACTAACAATACTTTATTTATAGAATTTTTTAGAGTTCCGTGAAAGTTTAATATTCTACTTTTTATATGCAAATATACTATTTTTAGTTATTGACTTTTTGAAAGTGTTTTAAGTATATAAAAATATTTATGTATTTTTAATTCCTTTTCTAATTATTTTTCTGGTTACTATATATATATGATTATATTTTTTTAATAATATATATCAAGAACTCAATTGTCAAAAATAATAAAATTATAATTTTCTATTTGACCGAAAACTACATCAATTATATAATTGACAAAATTATAAAAATTAGAAAGTATATGTAATATACTTTAAAATGCATATTTTAAAGTTTTTAAAAATTATAAAAAAATTATATTTAAATTGCAGTCAAAATTTGGTCACTTTAACCATAAAAAGTCAAACTATTAATTTGGGACGGAGGAAGTTCGTAAGGGGCTGAATTTTATAATTTTATTGATTAAATTATAAAAATCAATAAAATTTGTTGGATTCTTTTTGGCTAATAACTCGTTTTTACAGTATCCGTAATACGCCTGTTGGGAGAAAACAAACAACTTGTAACCTTTGCTGATGAGGATGGGTGGACACCACTTCACCTAGCGGCATATGACCAATTTGATTCAATACTCCATCCAATAATACAAGCACAAAAAGATGTTGATGTTGGACACCTGTTTGCGTACAGTGATAAAGACGTACCAACTCCGTTTCATATAGCAGCTAAAAAAGGCTATACTTTCACAGTGATTCGGCTTATGGAGTTATGGCCAGCTTCATCTTCGGCGTATACAAATGTTAATAATGATGGTCAAAATATATTACATTTGGCGGCATTGAAAAGTAAAAAAGAGATGATAAAAGGCATTTTGAAACATTGTCCAAAAAGATATCAGGATCGAATGGTGAATGAGCAGGATAAAAATGGTGACACACCTCTCCATCTGCTCATTAAACGTGGTTGTTTCATTCCAGAAATTCTCAATCATAAGGGACTAAAAACAATGACAAAAAATGAGAGAGACCAGACTCCCCTTGACTATTTCTATTTGGAAGAGGAAATTATTGCTGATCAGGTACGCAAAAGCTATTTCTTTTTCATTTATTGAAATGCGCCAATTTCCCCCCTTCAAAGTCCGCCTATTCGTAACATCAAATATATGTTTTGACATAATTTGATATCACTCCAATGTCATCTTGACACTATTTTAGTTTTCTATTAGAGTTGGTTTTACACTAAAATAATATCAAAATGACACTACTTTAGTGTTTTAGTGTTTCATTCGTGACGCTCAAAGCAACTCCAACAAAACTATTTATTTGGCTCATTAAAAATTATAAAATATTAACTAGTCAAATTTATTTTCCTTAAAATTTGAGCACACTCTAATAATAGGAGTTGTTTCACATTCTATCTTTTCTTTTTCTCAATAAAAATGAATAAGCTTATTTTCATTTAAAAATTATTTTTAAAACATCAAAATTTTCACTACTAACGGTCATATTTAAACAATTATATTTTAACAATTTTATTTCAACAACTATATATTAATAATTATATTCAATAAGATATCAATATACTCACAGGTATAACTATTATCTAAATTGAATACCATCCATAAATTGAAGGTCAAGTATCAGAAAAATAAATCATAACAAATTTACTTACATTCAAAATTTAATAAATCACGAATTACTTTTGGTTGAATGATTTCAACAAGAATAGAAATAGTCAGATAATAAAAGAAAGAATATGTAAGAAAATACCAATTTATTGTATTAGAAAAAGTAAATTGAAATAAAAAAATATTTTTTTACCCATTTTTAAAAACTATCTAGCTGAGTTAGTAAAAAGATTGATTTAATTTGAAAATAGGATTATAGATAATATAAAACTTAGATTAATATATACTACCTCCGTCCAATTTTAACTGATATTTAATTTTTTGACACGTATATTAAAGATGTAAAAATAATAATTATACTTAATATAAAATTTTAATTTTTATATCAAAATAAAGTTTAAATTCTAAACTTTAATTTGATATAAATATTGAAAATAATAAATATATTTCAATACAATTTTTTAATATCTCAATTTATGTATTAGAATGCCAAATATCAGTTAAAATGTGATGAAAGAAATTATTTAGTAAAAATTATGATAAAACTTAGATTAATATATACTACCTCCATCCAATTTTAACTGATATTTGACTTTTTGACACGCATATTAAAGATATAAAAAATAATAATTATACTTAATATAAAATTTTAATTTTTATATCAAAATAAAGTTTAAATTCTAAACTTTAATTTGATATAAATATTGAAAATAATAAATATATTTCAATACAATTTTTTAATATCTCAATTTATGTATTAGAATGCCAAATATCAGTTAAAATGTGACGAAAAAAATTATTTAGTAAAAATTATGACTTTTCAAAAATAAGTGGTTTGGGAGTAAATGTTGAATATAATTGAAAACAAGCATATAATTGTGTTAGAAAAATAGATTTTTAAGCATAGAATTATATTCTTTGTTTAATTTATTTGTCCATTTGTAGGTGCAAATAAAAATTACGTTGGACGATATTGATACCGATCAATCCTGGAAATGTTGGCGTAAAAATATCAAGGCAAAATCAAATTACCTGGAAAGCGTAGTGCTCCCTGATAGAAGGGAGGCAAAAGATGTGAAATTTGAGAATGCAAAGAAAGATCTTGTAGATAAAAAGCGTGGACAGATGAAAAGAGATCTAGAAAAGTACAAAAAGAGGACCAACACCCAGATTGTAGTCACTGCACTTATAACTACAGTAGCTTTTACTGTAGGATTCACGATGCCTGGCGGTCTCTATCAAAGTGGACAATTGGATCAAGGATTGGTGGTTCTTTCTAAAAAGACAGCCTTCAGAGCATTCATGGTATCAGATGCATTAGCTCTTCTACTGTCAACATGTTCTTTGTTTCTTTACTTTCTCGAATCCATGTATGAAGATCTTGACCAAGTGGCAAAACTCAATACTGCATCAACCGCACTCAACATTGTTTCCGTTGTGGCAATGATGCTGACTTTTATTACGGGAACATATGTGGTGTTATCCCACTCACCAGCTCTCGCCATTACTGTTTGCATCATTGGCTCCTTTTTCTTTCTTTTCGTCATTGTTCTATTAATTAAGATGGTTTATGATCGTCAAGTAAAAAAGAAAAATGAAGACTGAATATGTTTATTGTTATTTTAAACTATTTTTGTCTTTTATCTTTTCATGTTATATCGTACATGACTACATAAGTAAAGGAATGTTGTTAATTAGTGAGAAGAAGTAGCAGCTGTGAAGGGACTGTTTTATTGGTTAATTGTATTTAAAAGACAAGACAATATGTTCGCTTTGGTTTCAATTCCTCTTAGGAGCGAAGTGAGAAAGTTTGCACAGTTGTTTCATTGCCTTTTGGTATTAATCACCATAAACTTTCTTTCGATAGCAGTTACATATTTGCATTAAAGAAAGGAAACTGTTGATTACTGCAAATTGAGAGTATCAAGACATCAGGATTTGGTCACTAGATAACTACAAGTATTCCTATTCGATTAATTACAAGGTTCAAAATACCTAAATATCGTATTATATGGACAAAATCTTTACCAATAACAATTACAAGGAAATTAAGGACCACGTTAGATCATAAATTATATCTCATACTCATCTTTTGCCGAGCAGATTGTAAGAATATCAAATTCTATCAAGTAGAGAAATCTAGTAGTGCATTAATTAAGAGACAGAGAAAGGGTCCTACATGGCTACTACATCAAGAAAAATTTCTTCCCTTCAGCATAAAACTTAGATTTCAAGGTAGCAAATTAATCCAGGGTTCTAAAAAAACTTAGATTTCAAG
This sequence comes from Oenanthe sinensis, assembly GCA_028671895.1. NCBI lineage: Eukaryota > Viridiplantae > Streptophyta > Magnoliopsida > Apiales > Apiaceae > Oenanthe > Oenanthe sinensis. The sequence goes on from JAPMAC010000198.1 coordinate 6,651,229, forward strand.
GTGCTTCATGCTTCCACAGTAGCTTGAACAAAACAAAGGGGTATGAGGATGTACACAACACATTGTGCATTTTTTGTACATGTTCGGTAGTTGTATGATTTTTTAAAGCTTTTTGAAATGTGATTGCATATTTTGTTATATTAATTTTTTTCTTAAAAACCAGTGTACGCAGACTTAATTAATTGTCCTATAACATTGTTATTGTTTTTTTATGGCAGCGTTAAAAACAGTAAAAGCTGATATTGCAACTTTCAAATAATATATACTACTAATTAGTTCTTCTTTTATATCGGTCAGGATAATCCATTTATGTCTTCCTTAAAAAATTATTTTTTTGTATTTTGCACAAAATTATAGAGGTACTCTCACTAAATATTATTTGATTCCTTTTGTTGGGAAAAAGAGTTAAAAAATAATCTGCTAGCAAAGATACACAAACTTAACAACAACACAACTCTATGCAATCGGAGACGGAGGCGGGGTCCAGGGGGTCCCTGGCCCCTCCTAGGATTTTGGTTTTTTTTGTTCATATAGATATGTTTGCTTCTTATATATGTTGTCTAAAACATAATTATTTCTTTTAGGTTTTTTTAATTCCTGAAATAAATTACTTATTTATGAAAATAAGTACGTAAATTTATAATTTTTTTCAAAATAAGTACTTATTTTTTTATAAAAAAAAAATTAACTTTCAATTTCTAAAACAAATACTTATTTTTTTTAAAATGTATGTAAATATGTATTTTTTATAAATAAATAACTTATTTCTTATTTTGGAGAGACAAATATTTAATCCATTTCTTATATGAGAAAACTTCTCCTAAGATGACTTTAGGTAAGTTACCTAAGATTATAATGATTTTGTATGTAAAGCTGATTAACAAATTTGTAAATATCATCTTCACCCCTTGGATTCACATAAATATCTCTCTTTTATTATTCAGTTTTAGTTTAACCATATTACCTAAGGTCATGCTCAGGAGTTTAAAACCCATTTTATATTTCTACTTCTTTAATCTCTATTCTCTACTCGTCCGCCCGACTAATATTATTATCTTGTATTCCCTCCGTCCCACGAAGGTTAAGAAAATTGTATAAAATAGTATGAAAGAGAAAGAAAAATGGATGAAAGAGAAGGAAAAATGGGTAAAGTGGTGGGGTCAATTGATATTTAATTTAATAGATTTGAAGAGGTGAAGGAAAGTAGTGAGTGAGAGTAAATTTTATAATATAAAAGTTTACTATTTTTAGAAAGTTTTGAAATATAAAGAATTGAATGAGACATTCATAAAAGGAAAGTGTAAATAATCGGATGAGACAGAGGGAGTATTATATATAGTTTAATATAGCATACTCAACTCTGATGCTGGTATTAAAATCGAAGAAATAATATTTTTAATTTTTGATTAGTATATATATGTCGGGCCCCCTTAAAAATTTGTTTTGCCTCGGTCACTGTATGCAGTATAACTCTATTATCCCTCTTTGTGTGTAAAAATAGAATAGTAAGCCAATCAATAAAACAAATCAGCAAGCACCAGAAAATTGCAGCAACAACAAAGAAAATAATAACAAAAGAAGAAAACAACACATATTTTTGACGTGAAAAACCCTCTGATGTGAAGAGAAAAACCATGAGGTGATAGTAAACCACCCACACTAAAATTTCCACTATAAATAACGGGTTACACAATTTCTCTCTAGATAATACTACAGGTACATACAAGTATCAATCTTTATATAAATGTGGATTTCACTAATAATACATCAAACCAAAGTTTGGATACTCTCACCAGTTTGGAGCAATACAAATTGAATGCAAGATATATACAACCTTCAAACTTCAAATGTTGAGCTTCCGTTGTTGTTAGAGATACACCCTAGTCTTTCTTAAGAAAAACTTGAGAAACGCTTTGTCTCTTGAGAAAATTGTTTCATTTGTTTGATGTCTATATATATTTAGTAATAATTTTCTAACTTCAAAATTGAATTTTAATATTGAGTAATAAATGAAGATTATGAATGTTCTAAATTAAGAAAAATGTTGACTATTGGGGGTTCTTTGTTTAATTACATGTACAAATTAAAATTGTACTTGATGATGTTGAGAGTAATCACAAAAGGGAGATTTCTGAAAGTTTAGTGATACCTGGTAAACGACATGCAAAAGATGTGGTGTTTAATGAACGAATGAGACAAGATCTAGAAAGGTATAAAGAAACTCATCCCGATCAGGGCCAATGGTATGCTGATGCTGTTAACGGACATGCTATTGCCAAAGTTGCATTGGAGAAGAAAGCAAATACACCGAACAAAGAGGAAGAAACTATCCTTCATCTTGAATCAAAAAGGGGAGATGCAGAACGTGTGCGATATATTGTGGAGGAGTTTGCAAACAAAAACCTTTTGGGCAAGCTGGATAGATTGAAACAAACTGCACTTCACCTTGCAGCACATCATGGGCACACTTGAGTGGTTAAGGTCCTCATTGAAGCAGCGAGACACTTGTCCTCTTCTTCAATAAATGATGATGATACCTACAATCCAGTTGGTCCTTTTCAAGCTTTTATTAGGCAAGCTACTGGAATGGGGAACACTGCCTTACATGTAGCAGTCATTTATGGTAAAGTGGCTACTGTCAAGCTATTAGTGGAGGCCGATCTAAGTAATGGCCATATTCAAAACCGTGAATGCAAAACTCCAATCTACATAGCTGCTGAAAATGGTTACATAGATATAATAAAAGCGATCTGTACAAGTTGCGTTGCTCTGTCTTTAGAAGGTCCTGGTGGTGGAACAACTGTTTTTCATGCTCTTCTAAAGAATATCCGACAAGGTATGCAGTACACATGTACGAATTAATTTAATTAGGTCTCGAGTATTCTATTCGAATAGGTACATATGATCTGGATCTTCACATCGTCTCTATCTTAATAAAGTTTCCCAAATTATTCAGAAGAAACCAATTAACCTAGCAAAATATATTTACATATCAAAACCAATTAACCTAGAATAGTATATTTTCACTTGACTTGCAGTGACGGAAGAAGAAAGGGATGTGATTGGGATGATGATTAATGCAGCCAGATGTTGGAGTGCAGAGGACGCATCACATGTAAGTTTTGAAGCATTACATGATAGAACTAACGAGTCCGGAAGCACTATTTTACAACTGGCGGTGGAGAGAAACTATGTGGACGCAGTTGAACTAATAATACTAGAAGATCCGGGTCGTGGAAGTGAAAAAGCATGATCTCATGTGTTGAATCTACAAAGCCATCGATAAGGAGCTTAGTAAGGATATTGTCAAATTACTCTCTCAAGCTTACGAAGCTGGAATCAACTCTGATCATAAAGGTGTGCTCGCTTTAATTCTTGCTATCAAAGCGCGCCATAAAGGTATGTATTAAATATGTATACCGGCAGTAAATTTATTCATTCCTGGGTAATGCTACGTATACAGAATTGGATATAGAATTGTGTACAGAATGACGTGACTATAGTTGTCACCCACTTTGCAGCGATTCTCTCTTTACTTTTATATATTATTAATGACTTTTGTTTTTACCTGTATATATTTTTAATTTGGAGATTTATTTATTTTCAAAAGTAATATTTATTCTATTAGTATTATTTTTAGTTTTATGTTAAATTTTGATATTTATTAGTAAACTATGTTTATAATTTATCACCTGGATATTATCTATTATTACTTTTAAATTACAACAATATATATTAATATACATAAAATATATTATAAATAAATATTAAACAAAGAGGGTTAAGAAAATCAATTTTTTTAAAAATATACTTTTTTAAATTGTATTATAATATTTTAAAAAATATACATATTTTAAATTGTAATTTATAATTTAAAATATATATACTTTTAAGAAATTTGATTTTCATAATTCTCTATGTTTAATATTTATTTATAATATACTTCATGTATATTAATATATATTTTTGTAATTTAAAAGTATTAATAGATACAGTCGTATTTATGTAATAAATTATAAACATAGTTTACTAATAAATATCGAAATTTAACATTAAGCTAAAATATTAATAGAATAAATATCATTTTGAAAAGAAATAAATGTTCAAATAATATATATATACAAGTAAAAAAAGAACAAATATCATTAATAATATATAGAAGTAAAAAATAATAATATACAAAAGTAAAGAAAGATATTGTGCTTGAAAAAAAATATCCTATAAGGTGAGTGACTGCTATAGACGCGTCATTCTCTACACAATTCTGTGTAAATGGCATGAGTGATACATTTATACAATGTTATACAACGTACACAATTGTATTAGTTACATGTGCATATCTAATGCTCTAAAATAGAAATATAAATATAGTTTTGTAATAGAATGATAATTGTTGTTCTAATACATGATGTTGAATTTCAATTATGAGTGTGTTAAACATATATTATATAAAAGATTTGTTTATGAATTTTTTTTAATAAAATGGTATTGTTTTTTATATTAATTTCAACACGACTTTTTATATAAGTGCTGATTAACATGTAATAAAAAGTTTGTAAGTTTATAATTTTTTTAAAAAAATTAATCCAACACCTATATATATTTAGATATTTTATACGGTATGTATTTGGATTTTCTATATCTCGGTTTTTAACTAAAGCTATGGTGTGCATCTTCGACGTCGACGTCCACCTCCTCAGGTACAAGACTACAAGGGCATGGTCAAAGAATTCGTAAATCCCATTGGCCAAGTTTTTTTTAAATCTAAGTTCATCATTTTTTTTTTCATCTCCGAACTATCAATTTCCATACTATATGTGCTATATTCCGGCGAATAGAATTTATAATTAAAATAAATTCGTCACTTATCAGATCCCAACTTAAATCACTAAATTATATTACAGAAATCACTAATTTATATTACAGAAATCACTAATTTATATTACAGAAATCACTAAATTATATATTCTGGATTCGCAAGAAATAATGGAAATCGCCAAAAAAATGAAAGTCACCGGAATATAGCACATATGGTATGAAAACTGATTGTTTGGAGATGGAGAAAAATGCGTTGAAGTTAGATTTGAAAAAAAGTTCGCTAATTAAATGGAAAAATCATATTAAAAATGGAGGAATTATGTAAGATTGTGTGTATAATGGTGTATTTGATTTGTGTGTGGGTGCCCCTACTTGCAATTAGATTATATTAAATATGTGGTCTAGATCTTATTTTCTATTTTCTATTTTAAGGTATTTTTTATTTGATCACTTGCATATATATATATATATATATATATATATATATATATATATATATATATATATATATATATATATATATAAACATTAAGGCGAAATCAAACTTCCTTCCACTCGGCACCGTCGGATCACTAAGGCCGACATGTATATATATATATATATATATATATATATATATATATATATATATATATATATATATATATATAGTCCTACTCAAATAGAAAATAGCTTAAATGAGAAATAAAAAACCTTATCCTTATACCTGCCGCACCCACACACCAATTATATACACCCTCACACACACAATCCTTTCTATTCTCCTCCATTTTTAATTTGATTTTTCCCGTCAATTGGCAAAAAAAAATTTAAATCTAACTTCACCACATTTTTTTTCATCTCCCAACAATCAGTTTCCATACCATATGTGCTATATTTCGGCGAATATAATTTATAATTAAAATAAATTCGTCACTTATCAGATTCAAACTTCAATCACTAAATTATATTACAGAAACCACTAATTTGATTTATAGAAATCACTAATTTGTATTACAGAAATCACTAAATTATATATCTTGGGTTCACAAAAAATAATGGAAATCGCTGGAAAAATAAAAGTCACCAGAATATATCACATATGGTATGCAAACTGATTGTTGGGAGATGGAGAAAAATGTGGTGAAGTTAGATTTAAAAAAAAATTCACTAACTAACGGGAAAAATCAAATTAAAAACGGAGGGATTATATGGGATTGGGTGTATGAGGGTGTATTTGATTTGTATGTGGATGTCCCTCCTTGCCATTAGATTAGATTGAATATGTGGTGTAGATCTTATTTTCTATTTTCTATTCTAAGTTATTTTCTATTTGATCACTTGCCTATATATATATATATATATATATATATATATATATATATATATATATATATATATATATATATATATATATATATGGGAAAAAGGTTCTTAGCTAAATTTAACTTTAGATAACTTACCTAAAGTCATTAGTATTTTGAGTATAAAAAGTGGATCACATTTTTGTAATAATAGAATCTGCCCCCCTTATATTTATAAAAATAACTTTAATATCGTGTTATAGTAAATAATGTTAACTTTAGGTTAGGACATTAAACCTATATATATAGGCAATTGCTCAAATAGAAACCATAATTAAATTAGAAATAGAAACTTGTTATAACCCTACACTATTTTAAACTCAACTAAATCTGGACCGCTCATTCAATATCTTTCTTCACCTTTGTTGATGGAGAAATCTGCTAATCAACAAAGATCGAGGTTCTTTGCTAGAAAAAGATCTGGCGCGGCTGAATATCGCTGGAGTGTGGTGTTTGTATGAGATTGGGGGCTGAGATTGCTAGGTTTCAGAATAATTAGAGTTTTGTTCTCTGACGGTTGTGAACTCTAATAATTTCGACCCCCAACAATGTGCCTACGTACCTCTATTTATAGGCAAAATAGAGGATCAAGCTCACGTAGCTCTTGGCAAAGCAGAGGCCAGTTAGGAGACCAGAACCCTAATTTGGATTAAATTAGGTAATTGACAAGATGAACATTCTTGGAAGAGGTCTCTACATCTGGGCTTGTTGGTATAGGTGAAAGCCCAGTACAAGATCCAAGGACTTCATGGATCCGACATTGACCCGGAAACCGTGGACTCTAGTCGGTCCACTACAGCTATTACCAAGGTACCTTGACTGGAGGCCAGCACCAGATCCACCGCAGGTGTAGGCCGGACACATCCTAAGCCCTTAGAGGAGGGCAAACTGCCAGAGTACAGGGAAATGATCTTCCAAGATAAGGTTAGCAGCACATCATAACTCCCCTATGAGGGCAATCCGAGAAATATGGAGCTATGGCCTTCAACATATATAAATTATGGAGACATTAATGTGGCAAGGTAGGTTACTGCAGCATATCTGATCGGACCCTCAACGGAGAGGGCACACCCTTATTATAAGGCGAGGCAGGTGTGCCTTCCTTGTACAAAAATCACACATAACAACAGGCATAGGCGGAAGAGATATCAACATAATAAGGCAAGTCAGCAAAAGAAGCCCCGTAGGCCTTGTCATGCATGAGGGCACGCCCTCCATTATGCACAAAAGAGGTGCGTATAAGACATGAAAATTCATGTACAACAACTGCCCCCAAGTCTTCTAATGTATTGTAGATGCTTATGAGACTTTTCCACAATTCCTTTTTTCCATAGACAGGGCGAGACCACTTATTCAGGGAGAGCCTTCTTCAGGGAGATCCCTCATGGAGAGGACGAGTCTTCTTCCTAAAGACGAGTCTTCATACCAGGGCAAGCCCACTTGTTGGGTCCCGGAGATCGTAGAGGGGGGGGGGGTGAATACAATTCCCAAATTAAAAATATGACTATTAATAATTTTTGGGACAACATAAAAATTACTTTGGTTCAAACCCGAGTACTGTTCATCATCTTCTTCAACCTCAAGAACAGCATTAAAATAACCAAGATAATGAACGGTAAATCATCCAAAACACACAACACAACAAGATCCAAGAATATAACTTTATATTCATTGAAGTGGGGTAGATGCTACAAACAAGTTCAAGAACATAAGCTCAAGAACACAACAAAGAAGTGATTTTTGTCTCCTCTAAAACTATTACATTTTGTAGATCTAGGAGACAAAAATCAACCCTATCTTCTATACAAGATTTAACAAGCGTTTTTAATAGAAGAATAGAGGAGTGGTATAATAAAGAAAATCATGGCTCTAAAATATTCAAGATCTAGTTCGTCCATGGGGGAGAGAATAATTTTTCTCTCTCTCCCCTTATTTTCTCCTGCACCCACACTTCTTGAAAATGGAGACTTGGGTTTCCTTTTTATTATTGAAAAAGGTGTTGCTATTTGCTATTTGTTTTTCCACCTTTTACTCTTGTCCACTCAAATCTCATCTTCAAAGTCATGTGCCAAGCATACATTTGGAAATATTTAATGTAAAAGTAATATTTAATAAATATATAAAATATAAATAAAGAATATCTTTATTTATAAAATATATAAATAATTAAATAAATACTTTATTTAATTAAATTAAATATTTCCATTCCACTCTTCAATTTGTGTAGACTTCCTTATCCAAATAATTGGCCCCGTATACGTGACTCCACCACGTCCAAGTATTTGGCCTTCTAATCTGTGAAACTTTAGTAAGATCCAATCAGGTTGTGCCGTCTGTCCCTTATCCATTAGGCTGACATTTCTCCAACACTGATTTACCACCTTTGTTGATCCTCCACATGACTCAAGAAAACCAACAACTTTAGAATGATTAAAATCATATTAACCGACGAGAGCTTGCCTCCAATGTCCTGACACTTGATGCAACGGTCTGGTTCATAAGTGACTAGTCTTGATAGGGGCTCTTGATTCCGAACATGATTCCACATTCTTCTTTGCAAACCTTACTTGTAGCTTCGATTGTAATGCACTAAAATCTTCGTATACTAAGACAATCTTTTGTAGCTTCCACATCCTTGAATAGATGTCAATATCTTTTATTCTTCACTGAGGCATGAACATGTTAATGAACTTCTTCCAGTGAGCTTCAAGTCTGTAGATGATCCTCTGATACTTTGTCTTAACTGAACTCTGTGATCCAAGATTTCTGTGCACCTACATATTATTACATGTCCTGTTCTATTGTTGAGTTATCATCAACCATTACATAGAGATTACATTTAGCATTCCTAGTACACATGAAAGTGCAGTGAGTTACTTCCCTTCACTCCTATCTCCCCTTTCAATCTCCCCCTATTTGGTTGATATGGAATAGCAATCAAATACTATTTCCCTTTATAATCTCCCCCAAAAGCAATTAAATAAAATTAACTACTAGAGGATAACTCAACTAACATACAAGAAACAATTAAAGTACTGGACATGAAAATAATATACAAAAGGTTCTGGAAAGATATAATCAGTTAAATCCAGATTTCCTGAGTTGCTGAAAATGAATGATGAATTTCTGAATTTCATTTTCCTTTAGCTTTCTCCACTTCAATGTTCTTCAAAGATGGGGTTCTTTCAATAAAGAAACAAATCATTAGTAAAGACTTCTGAACAATCATTCTTATTCATCTTGCAATTCGAACTAGAACATACAGCTCTCTATGTTCCCCATAAGAGGTCAACTCATTCTCCCCTTAAGGTTGTTCTCTCTTAGAATGAAAGTCACTTCCTCTTTTTCTTCAGGATGTTCTATTTCCAGGAAACATAATTTTCTTTTTTCCCTGCACTACTCCACTGACTTCATCTATCACTGAAACAAGAAATAGAACACACTTGGACACTTCTCAGATGCCCCTTGAAAATCTCCTTCACATTCTTCTTTACCCAGAAAACTTCTACTTAACAAAAACTCCCCCTGAGTTGATACTCTTCAAAGAAATCTTCATTTTCATTCATTGATCGTGCTAGAAAGAATTCTTCTACCGAACCTCTCCTAAAAATGTTCCAAGGACAAATCTTCAAACAAATAGAGCAAAATCCCTTAGATATCTTTTCAGAATAAGATATAGCATTGCAAACCAAGATGTTAAGATTCTCCATAACTTCTTCCCCTTAGTACGACAAGTAACTTCTTCCCAATTGATAAAAAGTAACTTCTCCACTTCAGACAAAAAATTAGTTAAATCTACAATACCTTTAGGGATTAGACTTCAACCAATTACTAAGAAACTCCCCCTTAGTAATTCTCCCTTGCATCACTAAGGTTTCAATTTTATCTAATTCTCCCCCTTAGTTCATGCAAGCTCCAATCCACCCTTGTGTCTTTAGATATCCTCTAAGTAACCTCCACAAGATAGGATTGACAGATCTCGTTTCTTATAGATCTCGTTTCTTGTATCACCAAATTCTCCCCCTTAGTTGAGAATATCCTTTAAAACAATAAAAGTATCATCTACATCCAATCGAATAAGAAACTCTCCTCCAATTGAACATAAAATCCTCCTTAGGTCTAAAAATTTATGTCTCCCCCTTTGAGATTGGGAACAACATGAATTAATAGACCCAAAGGTAATAGTTTGGACATTCCCACTAAGCTTCAGCTAGACTCTTCTTCAGCTTGTCTTCCAGAAAAGAATCTCTTCAACATTCCAGAGCTAGAAAATTCAGTAACAGGATTCAAGCATAGTAGCAAGGTTAGTGTTTGGTCTATGGTTTCCTCACTTCTACTACGTTCTGTTGGTGTTTACACTTTCAAGCGTAAGTGTTCCACTCATTTCTCTCCCTATTTCTCTCACTCAAGTGTATCACTCCCTCACTTCACTCAAGTGTTTCTCTCCCTTACTTGCACTCATTCCATTTATAGCAATTTGTACCTGCAAGTAAATCCATGCTAGTCTCACCAAGATATTATGGATCGTTGACTGTAGCATGTTGTCGATCACTAAAGATCTAGGTTCTGAGATGGAATCTCAGACAGGGTTTCAGTTAGGCCGTCACCCAACTCACCATGAGCAAATCCATGCACACGTGGCTCGTCGTCGGGGAATAACCGTTCTGAAATTGGAATCTCCTCCATTCCAGGAGTGACTGAAATCCCAACACCCTGATCCTCAAAAGACTCATCAAATTGGTAAACCAACTGAATCATAGTCTACGAGTTGTTGCTCAGCTACTTTCAGCATCAACAATCTCCCCATATGCAAATCCATGCACTGGATCGTTGAATGTTGTATGCGTACTAGCGGCTATTTAAGCATCAACCGACTCCCCATATGCAAGTCCATGCACTGGATCGTTGACGGTGATATGCCTTTAAGTTTTGAGCGATCCATGTATTCCAGAATTTGAATCCCTGGGAGAGTAGACGTGTACAAACGTCTCTCTCAATCACCTGTAAAGATGAATTAACTCACTATTTTCAGTCATGGAAAACTGTTAGTGATTGCCTCTCAACATCAACAGATTGCTCTGCGGATGTGAAATCTCGTTAGGGAACTAGGACTGTTCCTCCTAGAAAGGTTGACAAGGATTCTAATATATGGCAAGAAATCCAAGTTTCCCTCAAATACCTGTGAAGGTGGCTCAACAACTTCATTCACCATGAATGGTAAACAAAGAAGTTTAGGGGTTTTACCTATACCTCACAATGTGCACTTCTTGCAATGTGTCCTCACAATTGTTAGTCCCAAGAGAGGCTAGAGAACTGTTAGGTCCTATAACATCCCTTAGAAACAAAAACTTTAGGATTACCATCAGCGTGAATGCTTTTGGTGTGCTTGACTCATTACAAGGTGCTCTGGCTGACGAGCGAATTTTCAATGAAATCACCCTGTTAAGAGAGTTCATTCAGAAATGGTTGAATTGCCTTTTCAGCTCTGCATCCTTTTGAGAGAATACAGATGAGCTACAGATACCTCAATTTGTATACTTCTTTCCTTCTCGAGAGGTAGAGCTGTGGGTGCACTTCCGACTTCATCCTTATTTGCTGCATCAAGTGCAGTTTCTTCCTTAACAACCGCTAATCTATATAAGTTCCTTATATCACCAAGGGTTGAAAGTTTGAATTAGAATGATAGTGTTTGGTACTAAGGCCTTGGTTAGAAATTGATGGATTATTCAACTTCTAGACCTTTCCCTATAGCCACTAAGGCCAAGCCATTACAGCTAAATAGATAGAGTTGATCAGAGCTATATAAAATTTGGTAGAGTATGATTAAACTTATTCTCTATTCCTTCTCAGAAATATAGCATCGGAGCAATATGTCCTCAAGAAACAATGCACCAGAGCTAAAATGTGGGAATTAATAAAGAATAGGTAAAAGAATATTAAGCCAAATTTCATAAACTCACAATTTTGAAAAAAAGTTTAATAGATTAACAAAAGTGTTCTTTTGAATTTCTCTTAGACAAATATCCAATTGAAATTCAACTCTTTTAACAAAAACATTTTGATTAATAACTCAAATCTATTTCATCTTGCTCACTGTATGTTTTCAGAAATTGTTTTGCAATTCATTCTTATCTGATATTATCTCCGACTTAAAACATAAATAAAAAAATCGAATGAATGCTTTAGTCATACAGTCCAAGGCACTAATCCCAAAGCAAACAACCATTGTTTTAATACTACAGATCAATGTGAAACAGACATTAACAAGAGTTTTGAAAAACGTTTTACCAATGGTTGATACCTCAAGATCAAAATAATTTACTCAAATAAAATAGCCTGATACTATGCAACCTAAGTTATAAGTTATCAAGTAACTTTATTTAAACAAATCGTGGAGAGAAAACAGTTTTCATTACAAAACATTTAGAGAGAGAGAGGATATATGATTTTGAAATAGAAAGATAATCCTCAAGAAATGTTCTCTTTCAAAGGGAGTTTTTTTAAAAAAACTTTTAGTGGCTTTTCATTCTCTGGCAAATGAATGCATATTTAGATAAAACATTTTTCACAAGAAATAGACAACAAATTTCTTTATGCATTCAAGTTTTAAAGAATGAAAAACATATGTTAATACTAATGAATTATCACATATATGAATGACAAGACATTCAAAAGTACTAACATCATTCAATCATTTTGTAATAAAATGCATCTTACTACAAAACAATCAAGCACATAAGATACTTACATTATGCTAGATAATTACCATTTGTCGCTTGAAACAAACATATATTGCAATATAAATCATGGTAATTCTAAAGCATAAAACATAAGCATCCGCTAAACACTGAACATACATTGACCGAATGACAGTATTTAACTTCTTACACTACATCTCAACAATTATCACATAAGCATATTGAAAATACTCATGACAATCAGAATGTATGTAAGCTCGAGGTACTAGTTGCATCAGAGATCAAATACCCTTAAATATTAATGCTAAAATTTATGATCTTTGACAACCCCTCGCGATGTAGTAAATTACTTTCAATATCAGTGTTTTTGAAATAATCTTTTTATCACTTAGTGCAGAAATTCTAAGTGATTTCACTAATATAAAAAGAATGACAACTAATATTAATGGATTTTGCAAAAGACATGAATTACATCACTTAAACTACATATTAAGTGGTTCCATTAATATTAGAATTAAACAAATAGAAGTAAATAAAATTACAATTAATTAATATATACAAATACTTATGCTGAAACATTTGATACATATAGCATGAATAACATATGACAGCACAAAGTACGAGGTCCTGGATATAAATTGACTATACAAAGAGATGCTACATTGTTAGGTCCCTAGGTCCCGGGTGATCATAGGTAATCTCAATGCGATAATATTGGGTCCCGGGTGGTCACAAGCCAAACATTAATCAGTTCCTAGAGATCGTAGACATCTAAATAACATGAACACTCTCTATAAACATTACATTTAAATAAATCAATATTAGACTAGAGTGACATACCTTAGTCAATAGAGCTTTTACTGGTGTATGATCGTTGAATGAACAATTACTCCTCTTTGCCCGAGAGATCGAACGTTTACTCCATTTGGACAGGAATAACTTTTTAGCTACCAGTTAACATTGTTCCTTGAAACAATACCACGCTCATCGAGACGGAAACTGTATTACCTTCAACACCCAAATATTTCCTTGTAGATATTGGTCTTGGCAGCAGCTTCACTAAACTCAGCACTTTAGAAACCAGTAGTCCTGACACTAGCTGAGTAGAACCTTCAAAAACTCCGAACTACCCTTCAGCTTCTGTATCAATACCAAGTCTTCATGTGGATTGATTCTTTGTGCTAAGTGTATCTGCCTCTGGTTCAATTGAGTTAGTTCCTTGATTCGAACCCTACTCAATCTTGATTAGTTAGTGCATCTTCAATCTTCATTGAATTCACTCAGAAAAACCAATGAAATACTCTTATACATGCACGGCACTACCAATCACTACTCTGCTACCCAGATTCATCAAGAACTGACTCTAGGAAATGTTGTTACACAAAACCCTTTGTCATGACAGATGTGTCCTTAATGTTTCCTTAGATATTCAGTGGGTAGAGTAGTCTTCTTCAAATATGATTGAGATCATCTTGCATTATTTTTAAATTGACAATTTCCTTTCTAATATGCAATCACTCAATCTGGATCACTCAGTGCTCCTAAGAATCTCAACTCTTACACAATGAGCACTGCTAGCCTTTGAACATCAAACACAACTAGTTGATCCAACTTACTGATACTCCCCCTGTGATGCCGCTTGCAGCATTTCTTCATCTGGTGTCATCTGATCTTGAGCCCTAAACATGATGTCAACCTTTAGAAATTCAGAGCTAAAATCAAACGAATGCTAGGGAGCTTGATGATGATGTTCACTGCATCTAGATCATCTTAAATCAATCACAGACTCTGTGTAAGCTCTTAACTCCAAATAAGATAGCCTTCCATCACACCATGTGACTTCAGGCATGATTAATCTTACTTGATGTCGTCTTTTTACATTTGTTGATTAGACTTGTTGTGTCAACTGATTCAGCCGTAGTGAATAGGAAACCTTAACTCTATCCATTATCCTTGTAATTCCACTCAAGGTCTGGATTTCCCTATCAACTCCTCCATTTGGTCATGAAGTCCGGAAACTGAACTTTACTCTAGAATACTCCTTTCAGTGCAGACATAACATAGAACTTCGTTCGTCAACAAATTACATTACCTACCCTCAAAGTGTTCTTACAGCAATCTGCCTAATCCTTTGAATGTGATTAATCACTGAGATGCTTCATCTATCGAATGCACAAACAAACACCAAAACTAAACAGGGTAGCCTTTGACTTGACTTCCCTTTAACTGACATACTCCACTAATGTCATTCTTAAAAGAATTTCATTAGAAGTAGTCATTTCTCAAAAACTTCATCTTTACCGTCGAATCCGTTATCTTGATAAACCAAGTATTAGTTGATAAACCAAGTGTGAGAGCATCACTTGTTGTTGAAGCTAACTCCATTCTGATAAACTTCAACGAATAGTTGACTTCATCATAAGCATTACATTTCATGTCAGCAATAACCTCACTTCCAGTAGAGTGAGCTTCTATTTCTCTTGACCCCGATCAATACTATTCATCCTCGAACTGATATTAGGAAACCCTTCGCAAAGAATTCCCTAGGTCTTCCTTAATATTGTGCTTCAGATCATTCAAGAAAAATAGGTAACCTTGCTTAACCATTTGAATACCAAAGCAAAAGTAGTTACATGCCTCGAACATGAAAATGTCAGAGATATATAACTTGTACATGTTGAAAGATACTCTGCATTCATAAATGATTAAGACACGTGGTCCTCAATTTTGATTGAGTCCAAGGGTTAGAGATATTTCTAAACATAGTTAACAACAAAGCATTCAAGTTCAACATGCTCATTCTTATCTGACTGATCACTCCTCATCTATATCAGCCTTAACAAGTAGTCTTGTCTATGAGCTCAGTGATCCCAACCTAACTTAAGGTGGACTAGCAGTCTATAAGAATCATGTCGTACATATATGTAGTCATAGAAGAATCAATCACTCAGATTCCTAATTCTTCTAAATCACCTTTGTTGTTCACTTTAACATTATATTATCTCTAATTACCTGAGTCGATTTAAATTTAAAAATTTAATTCATGGTTTATTATACTGACCCCTAGGCAATTCCCAAATTAGAAACAAACTGGTCTTAACAAGCACATGATCAAATATAGCATTTAATACAACCATGCGAGTATAAACAGATTATAGACAATGTAAACATCAAGGCACTTAACATGCAGCAAATACTCTTTCCGGTAAATGTACCCCTACAAATACCTAAGACTCTATATGCTAACATGATCAATTATCGTAAAGCAAGCATTAAATCACACAAGATCTAATCATGAAGTTAAATACTGATAAACAAGCAACACTAACAAACTAGCATAAGTTATTTAATTTATATAGAAATCAAGGTGAGACATGCATTACATCAAATTTATAATATAATGCAGTTCAACACTTAATACTCTATAATTGAATCAAACAAGTATAACTAGTTAGAAAGTATACCTGAGCGATGCTTAGCATTCCATCTCGAGTGATAATCAATTGATCCAAATCAATTTCCATTCTACTAACACTCATGGAAGTATCCTTGCATTTGACCTCAATAACCAATGATGTTCCTGCTTCAAGCCAAACTGATACCTGATTGTTCTGCTTAAAGACCCCGAATTAGAATGTCTCATGTTCTGCTTGAAAAGATCACTCTTCTTTGTATTTGTAGCAATAACCCCTTGATTATCATATGTCAATGATAATCAAACCTTTTTTATTTCTGCCACTGATGTCCTTTAACCAAATCTTTAATTGTTGTTTTGGTTCTTTGACCGATAAACTGAATTCCTTTTCAAAATCCCGAATTCTTCAGATATTGATTCGAAAACCACTGATCGAAGACTCTTCCCTAAATGAACTGATCCCCTTTCAATAACCAAATGATCCACTGAGTAGACCGATGTAGAAATACATCTCCAATGGTAAGATCAGGTCACAACTCCATTAGAATGTTCTTCAGTCAGTTCGTTTGTCCTCAACGAATGAAGAATCAACTCATGTTGTTTCGTTTAATAAAACATTTTGTTCAAACAGAAGTATTTAATTTTTTAGGAATTTAAATAATCAAAATAAATTGAAAATGCATTTTTTTTATAAGTAATAATAAATTTCTCAATTTCAAATTATAAATAAAATAAAATAATTCGAAAAGAAAGTTTTGATATAGAGATAACAAATTTTTCAAGGTATATTAAATAATCCTGAAAAAGAAATTATTTCAAATCAAAATTAATTTCCAAAGAATTTTATAGAATTTATAATCCAAAACAGTTTTAATTATAATTAAAATAAAACAGATTGAAAATATAAGTTTGATATAAAAATAATAAATTTTCAAGTCATCTAAGATATTCATGAAAATAAATTATTTCAACCAAAATGATTTTCCAAAAAGTTTTATGAGATTTATAATTAAAACTTCCAAGCTTAAATTATAATTAAAATAAAACAACTTGAAAACATAATTTTGAGATAGAAATACTAAATTTTCAAAACATTTAAAATGTTTATGAAAATAAATTATTTCAATCCAAAAATATTTTCCAAAGAGTTTTATAAAATTTGTAATTAAAGTTTTATGAAAAATAAATTATTAAATCTCAAAAATAATTCTCAAAATACTTTTAAGAATATCAAACTCAAAAGAAATTAAATTTTATTTTAAGATTAATTTTAGTTTCAAATTAATAAAATTCTTAACTAAGAATATTAAAAATATAAAATATTTGACTCTAAAATTTAAAAGAAAATAAAATATTTTCCAAGATATAAAATAAACTTGAAAAATAAATTATTTAAATTAAAAAATTATTTCCAAAATATTTTAAATAATTAAATTCAAATTTAATTATTAAACTAAAAACAATTTGAGAGAAAAACAATTTTTGTTTTAAATAAAAGTTAAGCTATGTAGCCATGTGTCATGTTGAAACAGCCTTCTAAGTAGAAATTCTACATAGGAATGTTCTACATAGATTCCATCTCGAACATCCTATCTCGAACATCCAAGTCGAACATCCAAGTCGAACATCCTATCTCGAACATCCAAGTCGAACATCCTATCTCGAACATCCAAGTCGAACATCCTATCTAGAACATCCAAGTCGAACATCCTATCTCGAACATCCAAGTCGAACATCCTATCTCGAACATCCAAGTCGAACATCCAAGTCGAACATCCCAAGTCGAACATCCCAAGTCGAACATCCAAGTCGAACATCCCAAGTCGAACATCCTAACTCGAACATCCTAACTCGAACATGCTAACTCGAACATGCTAACTCGAACATGCTAACTCGAACATGCTAACTCGAACATGCTAACTCGAACATGCTAACTCGAACATGCTAACTCGAACATGCTAACTCGAATATTCTAACTCGAATATTCTAAGTCGAATATTCTAAGTCGAATATTCTAACTCGAATATTCTAAGTCGAATATTCTACATAGAAATATTCTACTTGGCTATCTCGAACATTTTGTACTTAGAAAAATTCTGGGCTTCAAAAAAATTCTGGATGCCTAGTGAACCAATCGTACCCTCTTTAATCTCAAAAATAAAAATAGATCCAATCGATTTGTATGTCAATCGAGTAGCTCTGATACCAATTGTTGGGTCCCGGAGATCGTAGAGGGGGGGGGGGGGTGAATACGATTCCCAAATTAAAAATATGACTATTAATAATTTTTGGGACAACATAAAAATTACTTTGGTTCAAACCCGGGTACTGTTCATCATCTTCTTCAACCTCAAGAACACCATTAAAATAACCAAGATAATGAAAGGTAAATCATCCAAAACACACAACACAACAAGATCCAAGAATATAACTTTATATTCATTAAAGTGGGGTAGATGCTACAAACAAGTTCAAGAACATAAGCTCAAGAACACAACAAAGAAGTGATTTTTGTCTCCTCTAAAACTATTACATTTTGTAGATCTAGGAGACAAAAATTAACCCTATCTTTTATACAAGATTTAACAAGCGTTTTTAATAAAAGAATAGAGGAGTGGTATAATAAAAAAAATCATGGCTCTAAAATATTCAAGATCTAGTTCGGCCATGGGGGAGAGAATAATTTTTCTCTCTCTCCCCTTATTTTCTCCTGCACCCACACTTCTTGAAAATGGAAACTTGGGTTTCCTTTTTATTATTGAAAAAGGTGTTGCTTTTTGCTATTTGTTTTTCCACCTTTTACTCTTGTCCACTCAAATCTCATCTTCAAAGTCATGTGCCAAGCATGCATTTGGAAATATTTAATGTAAAAGTAATATTTAATAAATATATAAAATATAAATAAAGAATATCTTTATTTATAAAATATATAAATAATTAAATAAATAATTTATTTAATTAAATTAAATATTTCCATTCCACTCTTCAATTTGTGTAGACTTCCTTATCCAAATAATTGGCCCCGTATACGTGACTCCACCACGTGCAAGTATTTGGCCTTCTAATCTGTGAAACTTTAGTAAGATCCAATCAGGTTGTGTCGTATGTCCCTTATCCATTAGGCTGACATTTCTCCAACACTGATTTACCACCTTTGTTGATCCTCCACATGACTCAAGAAAACCAACAACTTTAGAATGATTAAAATCATATTAACCGACGAGAGCTTGCCTCCAATGTCCTGACACTTGATGCAACGGTCTGGTTCATAAGTGACTAGTCTTGATAGGGGCTCTTGATTCCGAACATGATTCCACATTCTTCTTTGCAAACCTTACTTGTAGCTTCGATTGTAATGCACTAAAATCTTCGTAGACTAAGACAATCTTTTGTAGCTTCCACATCCTTGAATAGATGTCAATATCTTTTATTCTTCACTGAGGCATGAACATGTTAATGAACTTCTTCCAGTGAGCTTCAAGTCTGTAGATGATCCTCTGATACTTTGTCTTAACTGAACTCTGTGATCCAAGATTTCTATGCACCTGCATATTATTACATGTCCTGTTCTATTGTTGAGTTATCATCAACCATTACATAGAGATTACATTTAGCATTCCTAGTACACATGAAAGTGCAGTGAGTTACTTCCCTTCACTCGTATCTCCCCTTTCACCACTTATTCAAGGAGAGCCCACTTCTCTATGGAGAGCCCTCATCTCCCTCTTCCTTAGGGCGAGCCCTCTTCATACCAGGGTGAGCCAACTTCAGGGAGAGCCCTCATCTTCCTCTTCCTTAGGGCGAGACCTCTTCATACTAGGGCGAGCCAACTTCAGGGAGAGTCGTCATCTCCCTCTTCCTCAAGGCGAGCCCTCTTCTTCAGAGAGAGTCATCATCTCCCTCTTCCTCAAGGCGAGCCCTCTTTATACTAGGGCGAGCCAACTTTAGAGAGATTCCTCATATCCCCTTCCTCGGGGCGAGCCCTCTTCATACTAAGGCGCGCCTTCTTCCTCAAGGAGAGTCGTCATCTCCCTCTTCTTTAGGGAGAGCCCTCTTTTTCCCTCTTCCTCAGGGAGAGCCTTCTTCTTCCTCTTTCTCAGGGAGAGCCCTCTTCTTCAGGGAGAGCCATCATCTCCCTCTTCCTCAAGGCAAGCCCTCTTCATACTAGGGCGAGCCCTCTTCATACTAGGGCGAGCCCTTTTCATACAAGGGCGAGCCCTTTTCATGCTAGGGCGAGCCAACTTCCTTAAGGAGAGTCGTCATCTCCCTCTTCTTCAGGGAGAGCCCTCTTCTCCCTCTTCCTTAGGGAGAGCCTTCATGTAAAATTCATAGCCGTCTTTTCTGTTCCGTTTCTGGGCTTTTACAGTTGGATTTTTCTTGTTGGACCACTTCTAAATTAAAGAGCATTCTAAAAGCTTCGCATGGACTATAAGATCGTTCAATTCTGACTTCTGAAACTCGAGATATGACCCAAATAGTGTCTGCAGTGAAAGATCAGGGAGAGCCCTCATCTTCATACCAGGGAGCGCGTTCTTCCTCAGGGAGAGTACTCTTCAGGGAGAGATCTCAACTTCAGGGGATCCCTCTTTATCTATACCAAGGCGCACCCACTTCTTCAGGGAGAGCCCCCATCTCCCTTTTCCTAACCAGGGAGAGCCCTCATCTCCCTCTTTCTCATTAGGGCGAGCCAATTTCAGGGAGAGTCGTCATCTCCCTCTTCCTCAAGGCGAGCCCTCTTCATACCAGGGTGAGAAAACTTCAGGAAGAGTCATCATCTCCCTCTTTCTCAGGGAGAGCCCTCTTGGCGAGGACGAGTCTTCCTCCTTAAGACATTTGATGTCATCCTCTTCCTAACCAGGAGGTGCCCTAACCTAGAACACCTCCCTACCGGCTCAAGACATGCTAGGAGCTTATGAGGAGAAGCATTCCCTTGATCTGACGTCTTTCACCTTCGTCCTTCGTAGCTAGACCTGGCAAATTGGGTATGTACCCGAAGAACTGACCCGAAATGTAGGGAACCGAGATCTAATTTTGTATCCGAATTTGATAATCTGAAATTGTAACCGAGTCTGAAACAATCTGATCTGAACCGATATCGGTTCAATATAATCAAATCCGAAAATGATCTGAAAATTGATTTGATCCGATCCGAAAATGATCCGGAACCTGAATTTTAACCGAAAGTAATCCGAAATAACAGATCTTATAATGACCCGAAATCGATCAAATCCTAACTAAAAATTATACAAACTGAATATGACTCAAACTAAATTATAGAACTTAAGTGTATTTCATACGTACAATCTTATGATTGGTTACACTCAAATGTACATTATACACTTATACATAATTCATATGTATAATATATGTGTTCATAAAATAAAATATTAAAAAATTAAGAATAGAATTTATTTTGAATTTGCTAGAAGGTAAAGAAAATTGAATATAAATTCATATTTTAAAAAGAAATAAATACTATATATTATATATGTACATATAAAATTTATTTATATTTTTATTTTTACATCAAGATTTTTTTTAAATTGTTATATTTCAGAATTTAGTGAAAATTTCTTTTATCATAATGACCAGAGTCTGAAATGAAGAAATATATTACTTAATCGAGATAAATATTTTATTCGGTATTATTTTATCAAATTTTAACCATAATTTCTCAAATTTACTTAATGATCTTTATTTAAATTCAATGACAATTAATTTAATAGTAATCTGAACTTAACTTTCAAATCCAAACAAAATCTAATTTAGAATAAGAAATTCAAAAATATCTGAACCGAATTTAATCCGATTTATATCCGAAATTCATCAGAATTTTAATCCAATTTTGACCCAAACCGAAATCGTATCGAACCGAAACCGATTCAATTTATGCAGAACCGAAACTGGATACGAACCGATTCACATCCGATTTGATCCGAACCGAATAAAAATATATTATAACCGAAAAGTGATCTGATCTGAAACCGAACCGTTTACCCGAATTGCCAGGTCTATTCGTAGCTAGGGCGCGCTACCATGCCAGTGCCCGACACCTGCCTCTTTCCTGGATTGGGAGCACCCTACCATGCACAAGACACGGCTGGACTTTTCTAGGGGAGGCCCGAGTCTATCCAAATTTACAGGAAATTCAATTCTAGGAGAAGACCGCTCCTCTTTCCAAGAAGAGGCTGATTCCAAGAAAATTCTGATACTAGGAGGAGGCCACTCCTCCTTCCAAGAAGAGGATGATTCTAAGAGAATCCCAATATCAGGAGAATGCCGATTCCAGGAGAAGCCGAAGTTAACTCCAGGCGAAGCCCAACTCCAGGCGAAGCCCGACTCTAGGCGAAGTTCGAGCCCTAGGAGAAATATGGGCATCCAAATTCTCGAAATATTGAAATATGAAAGAATTTCTTCATTCACCATGCTCCTGCATCTTTTAAGAGAAAGCGTGCCCTGTAGTTTTGACGTGTTCATAACATCTTCCTAAAACAGTTTACTTCTTCCTAAAATTTTTCTAACGGTTGCCTTTAAATTATCCTTATGTTATCTTCCTTCAAGATATGGAGATTTCCTTCCTTCAATCATTTTAGAATATCAGTCATCCACGTGACTTGAGCATCTTCCTCCACCTGTATTACCTTTATCTCGGGAACATTAGGCTTCTCCTGAACTTCCAATGGGAACACCCCGCAATATATGAGCATTCTTCTGAGAACCTAATTTGGCCAAGGAATCAGCACTATTATCACTCTTCCTCGACATCTGCTGCAGATGCACCTCCTTGAATTTTTGCACAAGTCGCTGAGCACACTCCAAATACATCTCCGTTTTGGGACCCCGAGCTTGGTACCCCCTATTCACCTGATAAACTACCAACTTAAAGCGCGCCTTAACTGGGTGCCAACCTTCAAAAATTTGTCAGGAATATCAAAGGCTTCTTCTGTTGGCCCTACTTTTTCACTACAAGAGGCATTCGAGGATCCAGGTCAAAGTCAAAATTCTCACCTTTCCTAGCCCCCTTTTGAAGGCGCGCCCTCTTTGACCGGGGATAGAATACTAGAAATATTTTTGTCCAACTCACGAAGGAGGAGTAGGCGTCGACCCTCGCCTAGAAGATGAAGTTGACGAGGGGAGGCGTCGACTTACGATGGAGGAGTAGGCGTCGACCCTCGTCTTAAAGAGGAAGTTCACGAGGGGCGGCATCGACTCATGACGGAGGAGTAGCCTTGGCGTCGACCCCTCCTTCTAGCGCCAATTTATTGATGGAGAAATCTGGTAATCAATAAATATCGAGATTCTTTGCCGGAAAAAGATCTTACGCGGCTGAATATCGCCGGAGTGTGGTAGTTTGTATGAGATTGGGGCTGAGATTGCTAGGTTTCAGAATAATTAGAGTTTTATTCTTTGACGACTGTGAGCTCTAATAATTTCGACCCTCAACATTGTGCCTACGTACCTCTATTTATAGGCAAAATAGAGGATCAAGCCCACGTAGTTCTTGGCAAAGCAGAGGCCCGTTAGGAGACTAGAACCCTAATTTGGATTAAATTAGGTAACTAGCAAGAGGATCCTTCCTGGAAGAGGTCTCTACATCTGGGCTTGTTGGGATAGGTCAAAGCCCAGTATAAGGTCCAAGGACTTTATGGATCCGACATTGACCCGGAAACCGTGGGCTCTAGCCGGTCCACTGCAGCTATTTCCAAGGTACCTTGACTGGAGGCCGACACTAGATCCACCGCAGGTGTAGGACACATCCTAAGCCCCCAGACGAGGGCAACCCGCCTGAATACAGGGAAAGGATCTTCCAAGATGAGGTTAGCAGCACACCATAACTCCCCTACGAGGGCAACCCGAGGAATATGGAGCTATGACCTTGAACAAATATAAATTACGGAGACATTAATGTGGCAAGGTAGGTGACTGAAGCATATCCGATCGGACCCTCAACGGAGAGGGCGCACTCTTATTATAAGGCGAGGCAGGCGCGCCTTCCTTGTACAAAAATCATACATAACAACAGGCATATGCGGAAGAGATATCAACACAATAAGGCAAGTCAGCAAGAGAAGCTCCGTAGGCCATGTCATGCACGAGGGCGCACCCTCCATTATGCACAAAGGAGGCGCTCCTAAGACATGAAAAATCATGTACAACAACTTTTTTTCCCTTATTTTTCTTATCAACCGCCACTTACATATACATACACATATATGTATATATGTTTGACCCCTCTATTTTTATATGTCATCATCTTTTTCTTTGAGTTCAAGCAAGTTTATCACAGTGAATGCTATCAGCCTTTACCGGAGAAAGTCGTCATCATCATCATTTTTCTCTCTTTTTCTCTTCATCTCTTTTCTTCCATTCCAGATCTATATCACCACCTTCTTATTTATCTCACATCTTTATCTTTTATTAACACCAATATCACTCTGCACAAACACCATCGCTTTAATTATAATCGTCATCTTAAATTACTAAATGTATGTTATTGGTAAGTGACTAGTTCATACTAAAAAAATCACCTTGAATAGTTACAGATTTTATTAAAAAAATTGATTTTTTTAATGTAAATTAGTGATTTTCGCAGTAAAAATAGGTGATTTTTGTGATTTATATCAGTGATTTTCATAGTGAAAATTGGTGATTTTCATTTAAATTTGGTTATGGTAGTCGACTTTGTTGAAAGCAAGATATGGTGACGGCGATGGTGGTGGCAGTGATATGTGAGATTATTTATTTATTTAAAATAATTGATAAATTTAAAAGATGTTAAATTGATTTGTGAAACTGGTGGGTGGATTGTTTGAGTTGTGTGAGAGTTCAGTGTTCACTATTTTAAAAACAAATAGATTGATAGTGGTGAGTGAAGGAATTAATGATGATGATAGAGTGAATAGGAGAAGGCATATGCGGGATGGGGAAGGTAAATATGGAATGATGATAACTGGAAGTTTTTAACGATATATATATTAAGGTGTTACTCTAATGGAAACTAACTTTGACTATAAGCTAGAAACCAATCTTATCTCTCGTTTTTAATTTAATTTTTCTCGTTAATTGACAAACTTTTTTCCAAATATAACTTCATCACATTTTTCTTCATCTCCCAACGATCAATTTGCATATATATCATATGTGTTATATTCCGGTGACTTCAAAAGTAATCACAAATTTACATTACATCTATTACCAGATTGAAATGCAATAACTAATTTATATTAGATAAATCACAAATTTGTACTATAAAAATTATTAATTTGTATTATAAGAATCCCCAAGGTCACTAGTTTTATTAAATAAATATACATGGAGATTGCCAGAAAAATGAAAGTCACCGGAATATAGCATATATAGTATGCAAACTGATCGTTGAGAGATGAGAAAAAATATGGTGAAATTAGATTTGAAAAAAGGTTCACCAATTGGCGGTAAAATCAAATTAAAAATCAATACTTAAAGATATTAAAACGATGATGCGAGAAATGTATGGAAAGTATTACCAACTTGAGTACCCAGTACGAGAATTAACACCATTCCATATAGCAGCTGAAAAGGGATATACTTGTACCTAGGGGTGAACATGGGTTGGTTCGGGTCGGGTTTTCGTCAAAACTCGACCCAACCCGATTAGTTCGGTTTTATAAAAAATCAACCCATTAATTATAAAAAAATCGTAACCCAACCCAACCCAACTCAATTAGTTCGGTTTTTTTATAATCGTAACCCAACCCAACCCAGAAATTTCTGCACTGTTGCAGAAATTTGTAAAAAATATTCTGCACTGTTGCAGAAATTTATATAGTGCAGAAATTTATATAGTGCAGAAATTTATAAAAAATATTCTGTACTATTGCAGAAAATTTATATAGTGCAGAAATTTGTAGAAAAAATTCTGCACTGTTGCAGAAAATTCTGCTTGTTGCAGAAAATGTTGCAAGAGCCGGAAAGTGTTGCAGAATGTGTTGCAAAAAATTTATATAGTGCAGAAAATTTATATAGTGCAGAAATTTGTAGAAAATATGTAAAAAATATATAGAATATGCAAAAAATATGCAAAAAATTCTGCATTTTATGTAATCGGTTCGGTTCGGGTTGGTAAGGGTTAAAATTTGTTAAACCCTTACCCAACCCAATTAGTTCGGGTTTTTTAAAAATTAACCCATTTATATTTCGGTTTCGGACGGTTCGGTTTATTCGGCCGAAAAAAGGGGCGGGTTGGTTCGGATTGGCGGTTTAATCGGATTTTTGTTCACCCCTACTTCTACCCTGGTACAACTTATGCAACTATGGCCAGATTCGTCTTCTGCCTACACAGCTGTTAACAAAAATGGACAAAACATTTTGCATTTGGCTGCAGCTCAAGAAAACAAAGAAATGATACGAGGGATTTTAGAACATTGTCCAAAAATGCATAAGGATGCAATTGTCAACAGGGGAGATGACCAAGGCAACACACCTCTCCATATACTTGCCTCCAACGGTTGTTTGACTCCAGATCTCATAAAATATGAAGGGCTCAATATAAAGTGCAAAAACAACAAAGGAAGGACCCCACACGACATGCTGTACTCGGATAGTGAAATAATTAACGATCAGGTACGTACACAAAGCCCTAATTTTTACTACGAAAACTTGTTTAGGTAACCAAAAAGTTACAACACAATACTTTTTTACTAGTTTAATTTTTCTTTGAAAGAATTATTAGTTTTATTCTTTGTTATATAAATTCAAGAATTGCCTCTGAAACCTTCCCTGTGTATTATTTATGCTCAGAGACTAGAATCTATTTGTCTAACCGCTTTTGAGTTGTGAATTACTATGATTTTTTGGGGTACTATTTAAGCATTCGTTCGCCATCATATACAGGTACAAATCAAAATTGCACTCGATATTATCGAGAGTAATAAGTCTGGGAAGTTTGGGATGAAGTTTTGGCGGAAAGGCATAAAAGAAATAAAGCACAACTCGGAAGTAGTGCTTTCAAGTATGCGGGCGAGAAAAGATGCTAGATTTAATACAGCTAGGAAGTTGTTGATGGATGAAAAGTATAGTAAGAAAAAAAAAGATTTAAAACCGTATAAGAACAGGACCAACACGCAAATAATAGTTACTGCACTCATAACTACAGTAACTTTCACGGTTGGATTTACTATGCCCGGTGGTCTCCGCCAAAGTGGGAAAAAAGATGGAGAAGGATCGGCAGAGGACCGGCAGAAGGATCGACAGTTCTTTCTAAAAAGAAAGCTTTTAATGCATGTATGGTATCGGATGCATTAGCTCTACTACTGTCAACATCTTCTTTGTTCTTCTACTTTCTTCGATCAATGAATGAAGTGTAGTGAAAAGTTGATGATAACTTGGATTATTCTGAAGTCTTGACAAACAATTTCAGATTGAAACAATTTGGTGATTATCCAAACTTTTCAACCGGATAAAATCAGAATGCAAGAACAGAGAATGATTATGTATTTTGTGTGATTTCTACAACCCTTTTTCCATCACCATGACCAAAACACTTGCAAGTATTATATAGGTGTCCAACAGACATGCTAAAGACATGAGACATGTCTAAAGGCATGTCCAAAGACTTGTCCAAAAACATGTCCAAAAGACATGTCTAAAGTCATGTCCAAAGACTTATCTAAAGGCATGTCCAAAAGACATGTTTTTGAGGTCTGCAGTTGTGTCTAAAAGACATGACTTTTTGAAGTCAAATATAAATTTTTGTACAACACTAACCTTCAGACCCTAGCTATGGGCACTGCACCAGGACCTCCGTTAATACCGAAAATCATAATATACTCAAACAAGCATGCACTCCACACTCTCCCAACTTGTTCGATGAAATATTACAATCACATTGATCAACTAGTCAATCCAATTACACTAAAATATCTAACAATCCTCCCCCATTTTAGCATAATCCATGATTAACTAAAACAAAATCACAACAAACAACAAACTTATGCATAAATGAAATATCATGACGATTGAATTTCATATTAGTATATTACACATTCCAAATATTCGAATATCAAGGTGTCACAAATGATTGAACCTCTGTTATTCATAATGAATACTCGAAGATAATATACACATAAATTTACATTCTCAAATGTTCTTACTTGACACTATCTTTTACTAGCCTTGTGTCCTAATCCTTTATAAGCATAATAAAGCCAAGTCCTAGCTTCTTGAAGCGGCTAAAATTCATGCTCAACTAGGTAGCTCTTTTATTCTCGCACTTGCATATGCAATTTTTCAAAAGAACTATTAAGAAGATAAACTTCAACCTCCTCAACTTGCAAGTCTGAACACATACATTGGGATGATACTCTTAATGTGTTCCAATCTCTAGATGTTAAGCTTTCCACATTGAATTCAGCACCTAACGTCAAATTAGATGGGAATTGGGTATCTCAACATGAGAGATTTTTGATGGACTTCAATCCCACCCCTACAGCCGATTTGTATAAAAGATCTCTTCTCAACCCTTTGGTTAAATGATCGGCTAAATTATGTTGAGTTCTTATAAACTCCACTAATATAACACCATGCATGATAAGCTCACGAATCATGCTATGTCTAACACCTAAGTGTCTAGACTTGCCTTTGTATACTTGTCTATAAGCATTGGCCATGGCAGACTCACTATCACATCTGATAGATATGGGTGATATCGGTTTAGGCCATAATGGAATTTCATATATCATATTTCTTATCCATTCAGCTTCTTTACCAGCTGCCGATAACGCCACAAACTCAGATTCCATTATTAAGTCAGTAATGCAAGTCTGTTTCTTTGATGCCCAAGAGATAGCACATCCCCCAAGAAGGAATACCCATCCACTTGTAGAAGAATGATCTTCCTTATTGCAAATCTAACTTGCATCTGAATGACCTTCGAGAATCGAAGGAAATCCAGTATAAGTCAAACCATAATCCATGGTTCCTTTTAAGTAATTGAACACTCAATTTAAAGCTTTCCAATGATGTGAACTAGGTTTGCTAGTATACCTACTAAGCTTTCCAACAGCATAGGCTATATCTGGCCTAGTGTTGATCATGGCATATATGAGGCTACCAATAGCTCTGGAGTATTCAAGTTGAGATACTGCAACTCCTTTATTAGGTAGGAGCTTGATACTAGGATCAATAGGAGTGCTAACTGGAGAACAATCTTTAAAGTTAAATCTATTCAGAATCTTCTCAATATAATGAGATTAAGAAATTGAAATACTATTGTTCTCACGCTTGATCCTTATACTAAGAATCACCTCTGCCTCCCCCAAGTCTTTCATGTCAAAGTTAGATGACAAGAATTTCTTGGTTTTATCCACTTGATTTTGGTCAGTACCAAAAATTAACATATCATCCACATATAAGTAAATAATAACTCCTTTATATATTTTAAATTTATCAAGAGCTTCGTCCTTAGCATGCAACAAATAAACATAGCAATATCTAGATGCATCGTCAATAAAAGTAATGACATACTTTTTATTTCCCAATGAAGGTGTAGCATGAAAATCACATAAATCGGTATGTATCAGTTCCAACACTTCAGAAATTCTGTTTATGTCTTTGAAAGGTTTTCTGGTTATCTTGGTTAACATACATGTTTTATATTTCTCATTATTTACATCAATAGCAGGTATGAGACTCATTTTAGATATATCCTTTATTTGTTTATAATGTACATGTTCTAATCTAGCATGCCATAATTCAGATTTATTCAAATTATTGCTAGCACTATTAGAAACCATGCAAGCGGACTCATTATCAAATGACATATTTACATTCAACATAAACATACCATTACATAAATAACCAAAACCAACAAAAGTACCATGTTTCGACAAGATATACTTGTCACTTTCATACACTTGTTTGTAACCACAATTATTCAATACAACACCAGACAAGAGATTCTTTCGAATCCCGGGAACATACAACACATTATTTAATAATACACATTTTCCAGAAGTAAAAACAAGCTTTACATTTCCTAGTCCTTTGATTGGTTCAGTTGCAACATTTCCCATCTTTAACATAGATCCATCTTCGATTGGTCGAAAATCTTTAAACCAACGAAGATCTTTACACACATGACTTGTTGCTCCTGAATCAATCCACCATGCAACATTATCATCCTGCACATAGAATGCCTCAGAAATTAGTGACACATAATTATGACCCGAAATATAATTTTGTATTAAAATCTGACCTTGTTGCTTTTCTGGATCCTTAGATCCACTTGGACCAGCATTATGCTTGCCTTTACCAACCCGACAATCCTTCTTGAAATGACCAGGTTTGCCACACTTCCAACATGCCAATTTAGGTTTCTTGTTGGAAGAGTTGTTGTTATTTCCTTTAAATTTCCTCTTGTTACCCTTGTCTTTGTTTGAATTCTTAGAATATCCACCATCTTCAACCATATTTACAGAAGAGTTACCAACTTGGTTCTTACTCTTAGAATTACTCTCAACTTCTTGAGCCCTTAAAGCCTCTTCAATTCTAAAATGACTCCCAAGTTGAACAAGAATCATCTCTTCCTTATTACGTTTCAGGGTGTGTTTAAAATCCTTCCATGATGGTGGAAATTTGTCTATAACACTAGAAACCGAAATGGATTCATCCATTTTCATGTCGTGTTGAACAAATTGTCCCAAAATCCTTAACAGTTCATTATATTGTTCCATGACCGGTCTAGTATCAATCATTTTATAGTTAATGAAATTACTAACCAGAAACTTCTTGCTAGAAGCATCTTCAGCCATGTACTTGGATTCAAGGGAATCCCACAATTCTTTTGCAGACTCAACATTTTGGTATATATCAAAAAGAGAATCAGACATACCGTTCAAGATGTGACCGCGGCAGATGTAGTCATCATTCTCCCATTTGCAATGCCTTCGAGTCTATTCTACAGTTTCCTCCTCGATCATTTCTGGCATTGGAGTACTCAAAACATAAACAACTTTTAATGTGGTTAACAAGAAATACATCTTCTTCTGCCATCTTCTAAAATCATGTCCCTCAAACTTGTCCAGTTTTGCAAACTTGCTAGTCATGTCTTTTGCATATTCGTTGTTCGTCATCTTCAGATAATAAATTTGTTTCAATCTTTGTAGTGAAAAGTTGATGATAACTTGGATTATTCTGAAATCTTGACAAACAATTTCAGATTGAAACAATTTGGTGGTTATCCAAACTTTTCAACCGGATAAAATCAGAATGCAAGAACAGAGAATGATTATGTATTTTGTGTGATTTCTACAACCCTTTTTCCATCACCATGACCAAAACACTTGCAAGTATTATATAGGTGTCCAACAGACATGTCTAAAGACATGAGACATGTCTAAAGACATGTTTAAAGACAGTCAAAAGACTTGTCTAAAAACATGTCCAAAAGACATGTCTAAAGTCATGTCCAAAGACTTATCTAAAGGCATGTCCAAAAGACATATTTTTGAGGTCTGCAGTTGTGTCTAAAAGACATGACTTTTTGAAGTCAAATATAAATTTCTGTACAACACTAACCTTCAGACCCCAGCTATGGGCACTTTCCCCGGACCCCGTTAATACCGAAAATCAAAATATACTCAAACAAGCATGCACTCCGCACTCTCCCAACTTGTTCGATGAAATATTACAATCACATTGATCAACTAGTCAATCCAATTACACTAAAATATCTAACATGAAGATCCACGCCAAGTGTCAATACTCAATGCTGCATCAACTGTGCTCAACATTTTTTCTATTGTAACAATGATGTTGACTTTTATTACAGGAACATATGTGGTGTTATTACCCTCACAAACCCTTGCCGTCACCATTTGCACCATCGGTTCTGTCTTCTTTCTTCTTCTTATCATTGTTCTAATGATTAAGATGGTATATGATTGTCTGGCAGTAAAAAGGAATATAGATTGAGCCATTACTATTTGCATCATTGTTCTATTGATCAAGTAAAAGGAGTATGCCTGTCGGTATTTCCATTTGTTTTTATGAATTTTCAATTTTCTTGATGTATTGTACATAACTCGAAAGTCACGGGATCTGTATCTGGACAAAGGAGGGCATTAGGTGTTGCATTGTAGTTACCAAAATCAAGTGATGAGTAATGATGTATTATACATTTGTACCCAATACATGTTTACCAGAGTGTTAATGATCTCGATAATAAGTGTAGTATCAAGAGCCTGAAGTTTTGTTTAGGCTTCACTAGATCATAAATTAATTATTTCCAAAGTACAAATTACAAAATCTCCATCATAAAGCAGAAGAAGAGAGGATTATAACTCTCTAGCTATCAAATTAGAATTACATAAGAAGTTGGAAGCCTAACTATCATACCCCGCGTTTCTATTCATTTTATACCTATTTAGTATTCAAAGTGGGATGACATTGGGGATGATTGCATTGCACACCTATAAAAAGCTACAACAGCAGTTTTATTGTCTAATATTCGTAAAGAATTCCAAAATTTTGAAGTGTGTCGACATATCTGAAATCTCTTCCTTTTTCTTCACAAATACAGAAGGTTTCCTGTGAATAAATATTATATGCCGGCAATCAACAACGTTGTAGTAGTAGGACAAAGTAAAGATGGGTTGAAAGTGAGTTGGAGATCGATCTGACGGAGGTGTAATTATTTTTAGTACACATTCATACTACCAAAACAGAAATCTAATTTAAGCTAGCATTTTGCATTTGCATCTTATTATGAAATTATTCTTTAAGAAAAAAGGTGTTTTACCACTGTTTTGTTTTTGCTAAGTTACTCTACCGCAAACTATGTTTTAAAATAACACACCCAATAAAATTGTTTGTTTTTTGAATTTGGTGTAACTACCTCTTCTCTCTTGATGATCATGAGTTCGAGTGACCGAGTTAAATGTACGCATGAGTATGATTATTTAGCTCTTCTTTCATTGGTTAATCATATTCTATCCAATTGCAGATTTCTACGCCACAAACTAACAATGGATTCATTAGGTGTCAGAATGTATAAGAAATGATGTAACAAGTTGTTTGTATAACCAATCATCGATTGCCACAGAAGCGATCCAATGGTGTACCTGCTTCATCATTGAAGAACTGTAAAATTTCTCTGTACAAGAGTTGTGTTGCTGAATGAAGATGACCCTACTTTATTATTGAAGTTCTTGTAGTAAAATCTCAAACTATTGGTTATTAGATAAGACACAGATATAAAATCTTGACAACCAATGAAAGATCAGATAATGATCTTACAAGATATACTAGTTTTATATCTCTATGCTGCTATAAAAATAACCAACCTTTACCATTATTTTATCACCAACACTATCTAACATCAACAAATCTCCCTCTTTTTCGTTTACAGTACAATGGCTGCTTCAACAATGGCCCTTTCTTCCCCAGCTTTGGCTGGAAAGGCAGTCAAAGTAGCTCCATCTTCATCAGAACTCTTCGGAAATGGAAGAGTTTCAATGAGAAAGACTGTCAAGGCACCAGTGTCTAACAGCCCATGGTACGGTCCAGACCGTGTCAAGTACTTGGGACCATTCTCTGGTGAAGCCCCATCTTACCTCACTGGTGAATTTCCAGGTGACTATGGATGGGACACTGCTGGGCTTTCAGCTGACCCGAGACTTTCGCCAAGAACCGTGAGCTCGAAGTGATCCACTCTAGATGGGCCATGCTTGGAGCCCTTGGTTGTGTCTGTTAGACTATATGAATAAAATTAATTGTATTCTTTTATTTAATTTTGTAACTTATAAATTAATTTTGTAACTCCCTCCATAATGACTAAATATTGATGTGTTCTTTATGTTAGTTCATTATGGTAGAGGTTACAATTTGATTAATGGGATAAGTTACATATCTTCTACTCCTTGATAGAAGGGACTTGCTCCATTGTTTGGGTGGGAGGAAAGAAAAAAAAATGGTTACAAGTTTCTTCATTTTCTGGTTATTCTCATCTTAGATCTCTAGGTTCTGTTCTGTGAGATAGCAGCGGTGTTTGTTCAGTTCGTAGAAGGCGGATTTGCAAGTGCTTCAAATCACCTTTGTTCGTTGTATCCTGGGAGACAGAGGTCATCACACCTTCAAGCACCATACGGAAGGGACTAATCTGTTTTAAGGATAGCGTGGTTCTCACGTGCCTCAAACTATTCTTGGTATTTTTGTTCTTGATTTCTTGATTTCAGGTATGACACTAAACTATACTTCCTACAAGCTTAAAACAGATCCCATAATTCATATGGATTGGTTTGGTTAATAAACTAATTTATTTGAATTTTTTACATGGAAGTATAGTATTGTGTTAGAGTGCATGAATTTTGGTACATAATTGCTGTTAAATAACATGTTTAATGTTTTATGTACTAGCATGCATGTCTGATTTATACTAGCTTTGTAGTTCGTCTTATATGTATATGATGATTACACGGCTAGATTTTGTAATTGGAGGCATATATTCCCCCCCCCCCCCCCATATGTTAGAATAAATATATATGCTTGAATATATGTCTGTGGAGTTTTATGTGATTTAAATTCTACAGTAATTTATTATATCTTACATCGGCAATATTTGAGATACATAATCCTTGTTGCTTAAATTATGTGATTATTCAAAAAAAATAATAATAATTATATTTGTATAATAATATTATTCCTCCTTATTAATTATTTGGAATAATTGATGTTTGTTGATGGCTATGTGACTGCTGAGGCAGTGCCTATGTCAAATGTGGTGACCTTTGTGGTGCCTAAGATGACTGTACCGATAACCGTTCATGCGGAAAAATCGGAGAAATTTAGTGGACTGAATTTCAAGAAAAATATGAAGAGAGACGGTAACAAGTACTTTGTCACATTTGTGGATGATAGTACAAGATTTTGTTATGTCTATTTCCTAAAAAATAAAGATGAAATTATAGAGAAGTTTGAACTCTATAAAAAGGAAGTTGAAATTCAACGAGAATATTAAAGTGACCGAGGTCATGAATATGTATCATCGTTTGGTGAATTTTATATGAAGTACCTTGAAAGAAGTGAGCAATGCAATGTTGCTATGTTCAGGGTTGCTTGAAAATATGTGGGGATATACTTCTTATTAGCAAATTATCTATTTAATAAGATACCCCTGAAAAAATGAAGAGCATACACCCTATGAATTATGGAAATGAAAGAATGCTTCCTATAAAGTCTTATAATTGTGGGGGTGCCTTGCAATTAAAGGGTTCTAGTATCAGAACAAAAATAGTAAAAATTGATCCATAGATAGTGGATTGTATTTTTTTGGGGTATGTATATAGGTGCTTGTGCATGAGTCGAAAATACTTGATATACACAAGACTACAATAATGGAATCGAGAAATGTTTCATTTTTTGAACATGTGTTTTCACGTAAGTCCAAAGGAAGTAAGTTAATCGAAAAGGACAGGTGAAACTATATCTTAAAATGATGAATACTCGTAACTCCATTAGACAACTACTCTCAACTGAAGTTATCACTATTGATTTTATCAGATCAAAAGATAACACTGCGGATCCGCTAATCAAGGGGTTAACAAGAGAGTTAGTTGAGAAATCATCGAAAGGAATGAGACTAAAGCCCATAATAAAAGTCGATACAAAGGAAACCCAACCATGTTGACTGGCGATCCCAAGATCATGGTTCAATGGGACAACCTAACTGTAAAGAATTAGTGAGATCACTGTGGGGGTTCTACTTCCAGATCCATTCCTATGATGAAAAACAGTGATAAAATATGGATAAGGCTAAGCAATGCTTTTAATGATCCTTGTGTGTCGATAAGTCGAACAAAATAATACAATGGTATTATTTAAAGAGATCACCTATGTGAGTGAAGTGGGGTCGCTTCAAGAAAGAATTATGGGGCTAATTCTGGGTAAAACTCACAGAACCAGGCTAAAGCTCAAGACCAAAATGGGCTTAACAGTGAGAACTGAACAAATATAGGAAATACTCCAGTGGGGTATGTATCATCATTTCACAATACAGAAAACAGTTCAAGGTCAACGCGACTACTGATTTTCTAGAAATGTAAATATGTTCTTACAAGGGAAGGTTCAAGGGGTAACGCCTACCTATTCTATGCTGGTGTCGACCGTCGCTCTATCTCCGTGTCAAAATTTCCGTTTTACAATATCAATTTTATTCATGTGGGGGATTGTTAGACTATATGAATAAAATTAATTGTATTCTTTTATTTAATTTTGTAACTTATAAATTAATTTTGTAACTCCCTCCATAATGACTAAATATTGATGTGTTCTTTATGTTAGTTCATTATGGTAGAGGTTACAATTTGATTAATGGGATAAGTTACATATCTTCTACTCCTTGATAGAAGGGACTTGCTCCATTGTTTGGGTGGGAGGAAAGAAAAAAAAATGGTTACAAGTTTCTTCATTTTCTGGTTATTCTCATCTTAGATCTCTAGGTTCTGTTCTGTGAGATAGCAGCGGTGTTTGTTCAGTTCGTAGAAGGCGGATTTGCAAGTGCTTCAAATCACCTTTGTTCGTTGTATCCTGGGAGACAGAGGTCATCACACCTTCAAGCACCATACGGAAGGGACTAATCTGTTTTAAGGATAGCGTGGTTCTCACGTGCCTCGAACTATTCTTGGTATTTTTGTTCTTGATTTCTTGATTTCAGGTATGACACTAAACTATACTTCCTACAGTGTCTTCCCTGAGCTCTTGGCTCGCAATGGTGTCAAGTTTGGCGAGGCAGTGTGGTTCAAGGCTGGATCACAGATCTTTAGCGAGGGTGGACTTGACTACTTGGGTAACCCAAGCTTGGTCCATGCCCAAAGCATCTTGGCTATCTGGGCTACTCAAGTTATCTTAATGGGTGCAGTTGAGGGTTACCGTGTTGCTGGTGGGCCACTTGGGGAAATTGTCGACCCACTTTACCCCGGAGGAAGCTTTGATCCATTAGGCCTGGCTGAAGATCCAGAGGCATTCGCAGAGCTTAAGGTGAAGGAGCTGAAAAATGGAAGACTAGCCATGTTCTCCATGTTTGGATTCTTTGTACAAGCTATTGTGACCGGAAAGGGTCCACTAGAGAATTTAGCTGATCACCTTGCTGACCCTGTCAACAACAATGCCTGGGCCTTTGCCACTAACTTTGTTCCCGGAAAGTGAAATGTTTTTAATTTTACTTTTGTAGTTTGAGTAATCCGTGTCATGTAAATTGGTATGATCTTCTAATGCTAAAAGTATGATTCTTGCAGCTTTTCTAATTTCATTTAGCTTCTGCTTCTTAGAAGAGAAACAATTAGATCCTTAAAGAATAAAGGTTGTGTAGTTAAAATTCAATACTAATCAAGTAACATCATATCAAATTCAGAAACCAAGTGAAAATGTAACTTTTTATTACATAAATTATCCAAGGCCATGAATTGAAATGGAATGAAATGAGAGTGAAGCAAAATGTAAACTGGATCATTGCATTTCCACTACTTTAAACTAAACACTGGTTCCTACCATTTTATACGAAAATGCATAAACTCCTTTACTCTTGTGTTATCTCCGACTCTATGTTCTTCATTTTGACCTTCACTTTGCTTCATACATCCTATTCCATTCCAGAGCTAAATGCAACAATGCTGTATCTGGCTCTCTAGATTCTCTGTCTGTATGGCATATTGTTCACTATCTTTACACAGGCAAACAAAAAGTCCTTCCATCCCAATTAGTTTCCAATTAATACTGTCAGTGATGTTCTTTTTTACAGGAATTAATATCATGTTCCATACCTACACCGGAAGAATTGGTTAAATTTAAACGTTTCATTCATTATATTTAGTATGTAGCAGAAATTTGAGACTAATAAGCTATTAACATTTGAGTACAAAATGAATAGACAATGGTTAGATGATTTCATAACATTTGAGGGACACCTATTGCACACATCAAAGACTTTTCAGTAGAAAGATCAGTACTAACTAAGCTATAATATATTGTATTACAGAGTTAGTAATTCAAGCAAATTTTCATCGTGCTTCCTTTTGTACTATTTCATAAATCCAGAATACTGAGCAGCAAATGAAGAACGGTACTAGCTAGTGTATTACTCACCCATAAAATGCAGGTCATTGTTCTAGACATTGCATACGCAACACATACATATGGAGCGCTAATAATAAAAACAGATGTGCATATCAGCTACAACAATACAAAATTAAAAATAAATTTCATTTCATTTACATGTCAAATGAAGATAGTGAGGAATTTTAGATTTTTTACCGTAGTGTAATTCTAACTTAAGGGAAGTGTTAAAATTGATGTATAAATTTTTTGGACAGATAGAGTGGAGCCATTGTAAAGATGCTTGTCGAGCTTCAGGGTACTTGTCAATGTTACTACTGTAAAATGTATCTTTACTCTACACCTTTAAGATAACGCATCAGATCACCAGACACTTGCGTGAAACGAAGCATTTGGCAAACAAAGCAGCAATAGATATGTAATAGAACGCAAGAGTGCAATTAACTTCAATATCTTCAAGGAATTTTATATATTGTCAAATAACAAACATAGGTTAGCAAATAGATCATTTGCAATGTTTGAATGTTACAAATTACATTTCTATACATATCAAGACTTTTGGTGCTCAATAGTGTTGGAAACGTAATGGACCTCACAGTAATAAACACACAGCAGACTTTATATATATATATATATATATATTAGATAATTAAGCTACAGCTTATATACTGTGTAATACATGCACAACAAGGCTAAACCCTCTTCTTCTCTCTCTAGCTACAGTTTTTTTTTCTCTCGGTGTTACACCACTTCACTTGATGTAGTACAAATGAATTGGCTGGAGTTCTATTTATAAGCTAACTAGATACAGTACATGTCACTGCTTACGTTAATGTGCTAGCTCCTATTAATATAAACGCGTACAGCCACCTTATTTTCAGGGTTTTAGAAACAAACAGCTAACACCATCCAACACTTCTGAGTTCATATTCACTAGTCCAGGTTTCATATCATCTAGAAGGAGGCTCTCATAATTATCTCCTTGAACTGTGAGCATCCTGGCCATTAGTATAATACACAGCTGTAGTTTTCCTTCTTCAAGTCTTCACATGCATGCAGCTTTCGTTGACTTTATCTACTGTGTATTGATTTTCTTTAATATCCATAATACTTATTTATTATTGCAATACAATTTTGTATTATTTATTTGTATCAAGTTTGATTTCTAACACTCCCCCTCAAACTTGACATTGCATTCCGAGCTTACTTTTTATTTTCTTAAACACATTCGGCTTCAATGGCTTCGTAAAAATATCTGCTAAATTTTCTTCCGTCCTGCAGTGTACCAGTTCCACAATTTTGTCATTCACCTGTTCTCGAATAAAATGATATTTGATGTTGATGTGCTTGCTCCTACTGTGTGACACTGGATTTTTCGCTAGTGAGATAGCAGATTTATTATCCACATAAATTGTAACCGGACCTTCCTTTGCAAGATTTAACTCGCCCAATATGTAGCCTAGCCACATAGCTTGACATGCGCACGCTGCTGCTGCGATGTATTCTGCCTCACATGTTGAGAGAGCAACTGTTTGTTGCTTCTTCGAAGACCACGAAAATATCGCTGAACCGATATGAAAAACATAACCCGAAGTACTTTTCCCATCATCCAAGTCACCACCATAATCACTGTCTGAATAGCCAACTATTTTTGAATCTTGAGAATGCGTGTAAAATAAACCATGATCAAGTGTACCTTTAATGTTTCTCAAAATTCTTTTAGCTGCCATAAAATGATCTTGCTTCGGCTTTTCCATGTACCTACTAACCAGTCCAACCGCATACATAATATCAGGACGAGTGAAAGTAAGGTACCTCAGACTTCCAACCAAACTTTTGAACAATGTCGGATTTACCGATTCTCTTGTTGAATCAACTCTCGGCTTTATGCTTACTTCTGCTGGCGTACTCACTGGCTTGCATTCTTCCATTCTGAATTTTTTAAGGATTTGCACAGCATATTTTTTTTGTGACATAAAAATCCCATCTTTGCTTTGCTTCACTTCGACTTCAAGAAAGTACGACATTTGACCAATATCTGTCATCTCAAATTCATTAGTCATAACTTTCTTAAAGTCATCAAACATACCAGGGTTGTTGCCAGTAAAAATCATGTCATCCACGTATAAGCACACGATCATAATATCTCCCTTTGAATTTGTTTTTGTGTAGAGTGCATGCTCGTACGGACTCTTCACAAAATCATGCTTCTAAAAATATTCATCAACCCTAGTGTTCCATGCTCGCGGGGATTGCTTTAACCCGTACAGTGTTTTCTTTAGCCTGTAGACTTTATCTTCCTGACCTTCTTGAACATATCCGGGAGGTTGCTCAATGTAGACTTCTTCTTCGAGATAACCATTTAGAAATGCTGACTTCACATCCATCTGATAAATCTTCCACTGATTTTGAGCTGCAATTGCTGTAAGAAGTCTTATGGTATCAACTCTTGCAACTGGAGCAAATACCTCATCATAGTCAATCCCGTATATCTGCTTGTAGCCTTTAGCAACTAGTCTTGCCTTGTATTTTTCAACTTTTCCTTCTTGATTGGTCTTTGTTTTGTAGACCCATTTGACACCAATTGCTTTGTGTCTTTTGGAAGATTTACGAGCTCCCAAGTATTATTCTTCTTGATTGCACCAATTTCTTCATCCATGGCTTTATTCCATTTACTTTCTTCAGAAGCTTCCTCAAATGTCACTAGATCACATTCAGCCATCAAACAAAATAATGAATAATCAAAAGTTGTTTGTACCGGACTTGTTACTTCATAAATATTATCCAGACTCCGCATTTTTCTTGGTGCTCCCCCTGAACTATTGTTGCTACTGCTGCTTCCTGAACTCGATGGTG
Organism: Oenanthe sinensis; assembly: GCA_028671895.1. Lineage (NCBI taxonomy): Eukaryota > Viridiplantae > Streptophyta > Magnoliopsida > Apiales > Apiaceae > Oenanthe > Oenanthe sinensis. Next base: position 6,692,445 of record JAPMAC010000198.1, read on the forward strand.
TTGAAGCAGGAGTTTGTTGATTTGGACTTTGGGGAGGAGTTGGATCATCTTCTCCGCCATCTTCAATGTTGGAGTCATCACCGTCATCATCATCATCATTGAAAAATAAACCAGCAATTTTTCTTTCCTCTTCGCTCCATTTCCAATAATCGGATTATCAAACTCAACATCTCGAGAAATGATTAATTTCTTTGTGAGGGGATTATAGAGTCGATAAGCCTTGCTTCTTTTGTCATATCCGGTAAAGATGCACTTCTCGCCTTTATCATCTAACTTCTTTCTTTTCTGATCAGGAACATGTGCATATGCAATACACCCAAAAATTCTGAGATGTCCAACTGATGGTTTGCTACTACTCCATGCTTCATTTGGAGTTTTGTTTCTGACACTTTTTGTTGGACAACGATTTAGCAAATAAACTGCACATAATACGGCTTCAGCCCAAAAAGTTCTTGGCATGTGCTTTGCTTTCACCATGCTCCTTGCCATGTTAAGAATAGTGCGATTCTTTCTTTCTGCAACATCATTTTGTTGAGGAGTGTATGCCGTTGTCAACTGGTGATTGATTCCATGTACTCTACAGAAGCTGTTGGTCCCTGATATTGTAGAAGGGGGGTTGAATACAATATCTGAAAATTAATCGCGGAATAATTTGGATTAAAAATATTATTTTAATTACTCGCGAAATATTAATTGGAATGAAATACTGTTCAAGTGAAAGATATAATTTTAACTTGATTAGTATTACAAAATTAATATTAAGAAAACAGTTATATAATTGATTAAAAGTTCTAGAACAAATTTGACATGAATTGTTCGTATTTAACAATTATATCCAAACTCAGCACAGAAATCTGTGAATATTACAATGCAGATAAATTACTGAATTTGATCTGATTTTCTTCTCTGAGAAGTACTGAAAAATGAAGGTGATCTCCTCATATTTATAGAGGAAGAAAAAGGCTTATATGACCTTTATCAGCATGACTTAATTTGCTGAAAATAAGTCATATATGACTTATTTAACACTTGTATGACTATAAAAACATTGGGTATGACTTCTGAATGGTCGGTATGACTTATTTTATTAATTAAAAAGTCGGTATGACTTTTTAATATAATAAAAAATCACTCGGTATGACCTTTTGATCAACAGAAATTCGGTATGACTTATCTCCTGTATGACCTTTCTGCCTGAAGCTCGGTATGACTTTTCTTTTTAAAGCTCGGTATGACTTATCAGTCGGCTGCTCCGGTATGACTTTTCTTTTTAAAGCTCAGTATGACTTTCTCTTTATTCAGTCGGTATGACTTTTATTAATATAATTCGGTATGACTTATTAATAAACAGTCGGTATGACTTATTTATTAGTCATTTGAATTATATTAAAAGTCATATTAAGTCATATCTTTTATAATAAATTAATTCTACTTAAATTAATTAGTTAATTTACAAATTAAATTAAATTCAACTTGAATTAATTTAATTAGATAAATTAAATAATCAATTAATATTTGATAGCAGAATTAAAATACTATTTCGTCTTGTATTACCGTGCTATCAGTCTTGAAGTCTTTCAGTCTTCGTTGTGTCTTTTGTCATAAAACCACTTGAGCTAGATGATGAATATTTATTATTTTAGTTGATAATCAAATGTACTGTCTGGTTCATTTATGTCATACTATAATAAATATTATTCATCTTTAACATTAAGCTGTGGTCTTCTGTTCTTCTTCTACTTCACTGTCTTCATTCTTCTTCTGGAATCTTCTGTAGTAGCCACTTAGAATCTTCTGAATCTTCTGAACAACTGCTTCTCTATTTTTCTCCGACGCTTGAACATATAAATGAACTTCTTCCGGTGTAGAGTAGCAACTTCATTATAATTCTTCTGACAAGTTGATTCTTTGTGTCTAGTTGACATTCTTCGATTTGATTCCATCCTCAGAATTTATTACTTACTTTAATTTCTTACATGAGTTGAGTTGTCATCTACTAATTACAAATAGGCCTTGACATATGCCTTTCAATCTCCCCCTATTTGTTGTTAAACATTTAACACACAAATTCCTAGAGGATAACTCAACTAACAACTAAGAAATTAATATGACATTTAAGAACTGTAAGTAAATAAATTGTTCTCTGGATCATATAATACATTTCCAGATTTCTTGAGTAACTGAAATGAAAGATGTTTGTTCCTCTAGCACTGAACATAATATACAAGTAGTATTATCTTCATTTCTCAGACTCATCACTACTCCCCCTTAGGATGACAGAGATGATGTATGTTCTCTTCTTACCACTTTTTCTCTGTTTCTCCAACTCCTGTCTTCCCTTCTCTTCCAAGGTGAATTCATTCTCCCCTTACGTGAATTATCCAACCAATTTAATAGAGGTAATAACAGACATGGCATACATACAGCATTAAACCATCGCAGATATAAAAATGCAAACTATGACATGTTATGCATTTTAGAAAATCCGGTTAATCATATTTACAAGAATCTTATAAAATCAATTGGAATAGAATCCAAGCATGTTTTTATATACCCCTTTTTCTTGTTTAACAATTGAGTAATCCTCTTCTGAAAAAAGCCTTTGTTTACTTCTCCCCTTTTGATCTACTCCCCCTTTGTTGAACACTTTAACATTTTGGAGTAATCCTCTTAATAATTCTCCCCCTTAGTTGAGTAATCCTCTTAATAATTCTCCCCCAATTGTAGATAGGTAACAATTGTTGGTCCTTTTCTGAAGAAATTTCCACTTTGGTTAAGTAACATTTGAAATCTGTAACAGGGAATGGGGAAAGGGATTCGGTAAGTGTGCTAGTGTGTGATTTTACTTTGTGTTCCTCACAAGTGTTTCACTCATATACTCTCTAAGTGTTTCACTCATAGAATATATATTTTCACTCTTCCTTACTTGTGTTTCACTCTTTTCTCACATCACTATATCTCTCTCAGTACGGATGACTCAGTCTTTTGTACCTGCAAGAAAGATCACCATAGCCCCTTCAAGAGAGGTCACTGGTGGTGCAGTGGGGTTTCGTAAATCCCCGTCCTCAATTGAATCTATTAAAATATTTGATTTTTATAAACTGAATTGCTTCAAGAATAGATTCAGTGAGTTGCTGATCATCTAAGATGATCTATTCCATTAGGAATCCAGATATGTTCCATCTGGGGAGGGAGACAAGGATCTATAATGTAGCACATGATCCAAGTTTCCTCTTGACGCCTGTGAAGGCATGTTGATTCAGTCAGAATCATCAATTATTCTTCCTTCCTTGATATGAAAGTTTAGAAAAATTGATTCCGTCAATTCATCCTTCCCGTGACATTTCAATTGTTCCCTCTTGGTCCTTTTTGGTCCCAAGTATGTCCTTAAATTGTTGGTCCAAAATGCCAATTGAGTTGGTCCAATGTTGGTCCCTAAAAATAAGACAAAATTTGTGGTTTCTTGAAAAATGTCAGATGAAATTAACTCTTTACAAGTGACCTTGGCTGACAGGCCGAATTCAATAGACTCACTCTGTTGAGAGAATGAACCTAGTAACAGTTTTGTCTTTTCCAAGTCTGTATCTTTTTGAGAAAACACAGATGAGCTAACAGTTGTCTCAGCTTTTGTATATTTGAATCACCTTTCTGGAGACAGAGCTGTTGGTTCACTCACAATACCAACCTTATCAAATGCAATCAAGGCATTGACTCCCTCATTCTTAACAATTAGGTATTCTGTTTAATGGTTAGAGAGACGGATGTGATAGTGTTTATGTGTTTGGTTCTAAGATCTTGGTTAGAGATTGATGCCAATGATTAGGATCTCACTTTTAGAATCGATTGGATTATCAATGCTCATAGATCTTTCCTACTTCTCAAAAGAGACTTGAGAATAATCAGCACATATTTATATAGAAATAAACATAAAAATAATAAAAATAAAGATGCCAAGTTGTAAAACAAATAAAACTATACATACTTAAATATACCAATTGTTGAGAGCAATTGATGGAAAATAATAAACAATATATACTAATTGTTGGTAAACAAACATAATATAAAATATATTTACAGTAGAGATGCCAATAAAAAAAACTGTACAAAAATAAGGAAAATCTTTTTGAGTTTTCTTTTTCAATTTGTTTGTTTGTTTTTGAAATATTTTAAGGAATATATACAGTGTATTTACAGTGCTTGAAAATAAATATGCAATTTAAAACAACATGCAATAATTAGTTCATGTTTAACATCCTTAACTCACTAATCAACTTCGAGAAAGTGGATTCATCAAGTGGTTTCGTGAAGATGTCGGCAATTTGATCTTCTGTGGGTACAAAATGTAATACCACAGTTCCATTCATGACATGCTCTCGGATGAAATGATACCTTATGTCTATGTGCTTGGTTCTTGAATGTTGTACAGGATTATTGGAAATAGCTATGGCACTTGTGTTGTCGCAAAGTATTGGAATTTTATATAGCGCAAGTCCATAATCATTCAGCTGATTCCTTATCCACAAGATTTGTGCACAGCAACTACCTGCCGCAATATATTCTGCTTCGGCTGTCGAGGTAGATACTGAGTGTTGTTTCTTGCTGTACCAGGAAATCAACTGTTGTCCTAGAAACTGACAACTTCCAGATGTACTTTTCCTGTCCATCCTGCATCCTGCATAATTTGAATCTGTATAGCCTATTAGTTCAAAACTTGTACCTTTAGGGTACCAAATTCCAAGATTCGGTGTACCCTTCAGATATCTAAAAATTCTTTTAACAGCTATAAGATGAGATTCTCTAGGATCAGATTGAAACCATGCACATAAGCATGTTGCAAACATTATATCGGGTCTACTAGCAGTTAGATATAATAATGAACCTATCATACCTCTATAGCTTGTGATGTCAACTTTCTTACCAGTTTCATCTTTGTCAAGCTTGGTGGCTGTTGGCATAGGGGTTTTTGCCGGTGTAGAATCCTCTAGATTGTATTTCCTTAGAAGATCCCTTACGTACATTGATTGGCAAATAAAAATCCCATCTTCCTTTTGCTTCACTTGCAATCCAAGGAAGAATGAAAGCTCACCCATCATGCTCATTTCATACCTACTATGCATTAACTTAGCAAATCTCTTGCACAAGTTTTCATTAGTAGAACCAAATATAATATCGTCAACATAAACTTGGACAAATATCATATCTTTATCATGTAATTTATAAAAGAGAGTTTTATCTATGACACCTCTAGTAAAACCGTTTTCAAGTAAAAACTGAGAGAGAGTGTCATACCATGTCCTCGGTGCTTGCTTGAGTCCATAGAGAGCTTTGAATAGAAAATACACAAAATCAGCAAACTCTGAATTTTCAAAGCCAGGGGGCTGCTCCACATATACTTCCTCTTCTAGCTTTCCATTCAGAAACGCACTCTTCACATCCATTTGATAGACTTTAAAATTGGAATGTGCTGCGAATGCCAGAAATATCCTGATAGCTTCAAGTCTTGCAACTGGTGTGTAGGTCTCATCATAATCAATTCCCTCTTCCTGGGAGTAACCCTTTGCAACTAGTCTAGCCTTGTTCCTTGTAACAATGCCATCACCGTCTAACTTGTTCCTGTATACCCATTTCGTGCCAATAACAGATCTATCTTTAGGCCTGGGTACCAGTGTCCATACTTCTTGCCTTTCGAACTGATTGAGTTCTTCTTGCATGGCAAGAACCCAATCTGGATCAGTTATAGCATCTTCAATTTTCTTTGGTTCTTCTTGAGATAGAAAAACCGAAAATAAACATTCATTTGAAGTTGCACTTCTGGTTCTTACTCCAACATCTGGATCACCTATGATCAATTCAAAAGGATGATCTTTGCTCCATATCCTTTCCCTTGGTAGGTTTGATCTTGATGATTCGCCTCTATATTCATTGTGATGTTGTGTTGTGCCAATTGATCCTTTATCTCCCCCTGAGTTGCTGCCTGGATGACTTGTTGATCCACCACTGGTATTAGTAGTATCTCCAGTGTTTCCATTGTTTCTACCACTATTACCTGGATCATTACCATCATTATTGTCATCATCATTTCCTGCTGCAACCTCGGGCTTTTCTTCATTATCCGAATATGAGTCTGGATGATTGTCAAATTTTAATGACTCAGAAGGATCTTCATTTTGGATGCTTGGGAGTTTAGTGTCGTCAAATGATACGTTGACACTTTCTTTTACTTGGTGCTGATCAATTATGTACACCCTATATGCTCTTTTTGAGTAGCCGATAAAAATTGCTTCATGTGCCTTGGCCTCAAATTTGCCACGATGTTCATCTCCATCTTTTAGCACAAAACATTTGGCTCCAAATACATGAAAGTATTTTAGTGTTGGTTTCTTGCCAGCCATTAATTCGTAGGGTGTCTTCATATGATCCTTGTTGATTAAAGTTCGATTCTGGGTATAACAAGTTGTGTTTACTGCTTCAGCCCAGAAGTAGATAGGCAACCTTGATTCACTTAACATTGTTCTTGCAGCTTCAATCAAGGTTCGATTCTTCCTTTCTACTACTCCATTCTGTTGCGGAGTTCTTGGCGCTGAGAATTGTCTTGTTATCCCTTTGTCTGAGCAGAAGCTATTCAGAATTTCATTCTTGAATTCTGTTCCATTATCTGATCTGATTGCCCGGACAGGTAGCTTTGAATCTAACTCAATCAATTTTACATGATCAATCACCAACTGTGGAGTTTCATCCTTAGAGTTCAAGAATAAAACCCACGTGTACTTTGTGAAGTCATCTACAATCACTAAGGCATATTTCTTCCTTGACATAGACATGATATTGACTGGACTAAATAAATCCATATGAAGCAGCTGCAGTGGTTCAGTAATATTTGTAGTGTCCGTGCCTTTGTGAGTTGCTCTTTTTGACTTCCCTTTCTCACATGCCTCACACAATCCTTCTTGTGTAAATTCCATCAGAGGCAGTCCTCTCACCAAATCCCTCTTGACTAGAGAGTTCATTGTTTTGAAATTCAGGTGTGAGAGCTTCTTGTGCCATAGCCAACTTTCTTCTGTTGAAGCTTTTGAATAAAAACAGTTTGCTTCAGCTTCAGTTCCCGAGTTAAAATCAGCTACGTACAAGTTTCCTTTCCTTACTCCACGCAAGGCTAGTCTGTCTTCTTTAGAATGAGCTATTAAGCACTTCTCCTTGATAAAGTTTACTTTGTAACCTCTATCACAGAATTGACTGACGCTGAGTAGATTGTGCTTAAGTCCTTCCACTAAAGAGACGTTTTCAATGATAACATTCCCAGTATTTAACTTGCCATATCCCGTAGTCATTCCTTTGTTGTTATCTCCAAAGGTGACGATTGGGCCAGCTCTTTCAACCACGTCTGATAGCAGGGCTCTATCTCCGGTCATATGCCTTGACGATCCGCTGTCTAGGATCCATACAACCCGGTTTTCCTGTTTAACTCCTTGCACATATCAAACGGATTAATTCGCCTTCGGAGCCCAAAATTGATTGGGCCCGGCATACTTAAAGAATTGACCTTTGTCAGCTTTGACAACAGATCCTTTTCGAACAACAGCCGCATCCTCCTTGACTGTACTTCCTTTCCTATAAACAGTCTTAACAACTTTTTGTTTTGACTTAGGAATATATTTTTCCTTCTTGACAGGTGAAGGAATAGCAGTCTTGGATTTAACAAATTTATTATTGATGTATTGTCTAGGTGTCATGTTCTTTTTATTAGCAGTCATGCGTTTGAAATAAGCAGTCATAGCATTAAAAGCACATAACATACAATTTAACATACCACAAGGTTTATGGCATACATCAATAGCAGGCATGTTATTCACAGCAGTAGGAGTTTTAACAATTTCTACTTTAACTTTTTCAGCAGATTTAAAGTTTTCAGTAGAATGGCATCTATTGTTACTATCCCTACTTCTAACAAACTTATTGTTAGGTCTGTTCAAATCATTCTTTAAGTTCTTAGCACCTAAACCAGGAGTGGATGAACTAGCAGAGTTCACATTTTCTATTGGTCTTTTAGGTACATATTTCGCTTTCTGGACATTTACTCCTTTTATGTCCCTAGTCTGTTCTTCTCTTTTCTTCTCTTCCTCGAGATCCTCTAACTGCATCTCATAAGCTATCAGTATAGAGCTCTCAAGGATAGGTTCAGCAATAGGTGTTATGAAAAGAGGTTTGGGTGTGTTTTTAACAACATGAGGAATACCCCTTTCTTCAGCGCTTTGCTTGAACGGGGTAATGTTGCTTGGCTTTCCTACAGATTTATTGTACTCGAAACCTATTCCAACTTTTCGGTTTATTTCCTGTTGGTCAACTAGGTTCTTTACAATATAAGAGGAATTTTTATAAGCTAGACACCTTTGCTTTTCTTCTTCAATTTTATTCTTTAAAAAAGCTTCAATCTCAACATAGCAGTTGACTCTATTAACTTGAAATGCAACATCTTCAGTTAATTTAACATTAATAAGTTTCTGCTTTTTCAATTCATAATTCTCTTCTGATAAAACTTTGTTTTCGAGAATTAAATCTTTTATTCGATCTCTAGCATCAGTTAAATTCTCACCTAGCAATTTAAACATTTTAGGACAGCTAGGGTTTACCTCAATTCCTTGTCTAGGTGGAGATTGTGATCCTTCAGAAGAAGAGGCCATTAGAGCAAGATTTCCCATTTGATCTTCTTCATCATTGTCGGAATCATCCCAGCTTTTTCCTGCTGCTAAGTATGATTTTCCCTGATGCTTCTTTAGTAGAGCGTCATATTTCTGTTTGAGCTCGTCATATGAATCCTTCTTTCTTTCCTGCTTGGGCTTTCTACAATCAGTAGCAAAGTGTCCCATTTCATTGCAGTTGAAGCAACGGATCTTGTTTCTGTCTACCATCCCTGTCTTGTATCCACCTTTTGTGTTGGATGAGCTAGAAGAACCACCTGTCTGAAATCTGTTTGCCATAGGCTTGAATTTGAAACTAGGGTTCCTCCTGAATCTTGTATTTCTAAATTTTCTAGCAATTAGAGCCAGAGATTCATCCTCAAGTTGATCGAGTTCTTCCATTGAGTAGAATTCACTATCAGTTGAATTCACTAGAGTTGCACCAACTTCTGCAACAATACCCTGATCAATGAGGTTGACTGAAGAAGATTCAGTCTTAGCTTTTCTGTACTCTGGTTCTTCTGCTACAAGAGTTGTAGACTTGCTGACCACCTTGCCTGTACCATATATTTCGTTCTGTTGAATCTGCTCTAGCTCATAGGTCTTCAGTATGCCATAAAGTCTTTCCAGTGAAATTTCATTCATGTCCCTTGACTCTCTGATGGCTGTTATCCTATGCTCTAGATGTACTGGCATTGTCAGCAAAAACTTCCTACTGATCTCCTTCTTCGTATATTGTTTGCCATTGAGATTTAGATCATTTATCAGCTTATTGTATCTCTCAAAAACTTCAGAGATACCTTCTCCAGGATTTGATCTAAAATGCTCATATTGAGACGTTAAGATTTTCAATCTGTTCTCCCTTACTTCTTCTGTTCCTTCATTTAGTATCTCTATCGTTTCCCAAATGTGTTTAGCATTTTTACAATTAACAACATGATTGTACATTCCGGGATCAAGAGATTTCACTAAAATTAACTGCAGGCTGGTGTCCAAAGTATCCAGTTCCTTTTCTGTCTCAGTGTACTCAGAAATATCTTTTTCAAATTGTCTGTGCGGAATGAGTACACCATCTTCCATATGCTCAGGAAAGATATTTATTGGAACAGCAACACCAGTTTTTAAAATATCCTTGTACTTAGGATTTGCAGCTCGAAGAAACAAGGTCATCTTTCTCTTCCACAGATTATAATTGTCTTTATCAAATTGTGGAGTTTTAATGCTACTGACTCTTTGAGTACTCATCTTTAAATAAGATTAAAAATTAAGTGTTTCAAAAAAATATTTTAATTTTTGACTTAAAATAATTTTTGATCAAAAATAATTTTTCGGAAAAAAAATTATTTCGAATAAAAAATTATTTCGTATTTAAAATAATTTTTGAGATCTATATCAGTTCGCGGAATTTGATTTGGATCTGATATTAAAAATATCAACCAGCTTTGATATCAATTGTTGGTCCCTGATATTGTAGAAGGGGGGTTGAATACAATATCTGAAAATTAATCCCGGAATAATTTGGATTAAAAATATTATTTTAATTAGTCGCGAAATATTAATTGGAATGAAATACTGTTCAAGTGAAAGATATAATTTTAACTTGATTAGTATTACAAAATTAATATTAAGAAAACAGTTATATAATTGATTAAAAGTTCTAGAACAAATTTGACATGAATTGTTCGTATTTAACAATTATATCCAAACTCAGCACAGAAATCTGTGAATATTATAATGCAGATAAATTACTGAATTTGATCTGATTTTCTTCTCTGAGAAGTACTGAAAAATGAAGGTGATCTCCTCATATTTATAGAGGAAGAAAAAGGCTTATATGACCTTTATCAGCATGACTTAATTTGCTGAAAATAAGTCATATATGACTTATTTAACACTTGTATGACTATAAAAACACTGGGTATGACTTCTGAATGGTCGGTATGACTTATTTTATTTATTAAAAAGTCGGTATGACTTTTTAATATAATAAAAAATCACTCGGTATGACCTTTTGATCAACAGAAATTCGGTATGACTTATCTCCTGTATGACCTTTTTGCCTGAAGCTCGGTATGACTTTTCTTTTTAAAGCTCGGTATGACTTATCAGTCGGCTGCTCCGGTATGACTTTTCTTTTTAAAGCTCAGTATGACTTTCTCTTTATTCAGTCGGTATGACTTTTATTAATATAATTCGGTATGACTTATTAATAAACAGTCGGTATGACTTATTTATTAGTCATTTGAATTATATTAAAAGTCATATTAAGTCATATCTTTTATAATAAATTAATTCTACTTAAATTAATTAGTTAATTTACAAATTAAATTAAATTCAACTTGAATTAATTTAATTAGATAAATTAAATAATCAATTAACATTTGATAGTAGAATTAAAATACTATTTTGTCTTGTATTACCGTGCTATCAGTCTTGAAGTCTTTCAGTCTTCGTTGTGTCTTTTGTCATAAAACCACTTGAGCTAGATGATGAATATTTATTATTTTAGTTGACACACAAATGTACTGTCTAGTTCATTTATGTCATACTATAATAAATATTATTCATCTTTAACATTAAGCTGTGGTCTTCTGTTCTTCTTCTACTTCACTGTCTTCATTCTTCTTCTGGAATCTTCTGTAGTAGCCACTTAGAATCTTCTGAATCTTCTGAACAACTGCTTCTCTATTTTTCTCCGACGCTTGAACATATAAATGAACTTCTTCCGGTGTAGAGTAGCAACTTCATTATAATTCTTCTGACAAGTTGATTCTTTGTGTCTAGTTGACATTCTTCGATTTGATTCCATCCTCAGAATTTATTACTTACTTTAATTTCTTACATGAGTTGAGTTGTCATCTACTAATTACAAATAGGCCTTGACATATGCCTTTCAGAAGCTTTTGAATAAGTTTGAAGTATACTCGCCTCCTCTGTCTGACCTGAATACCTTCAAATAATAACCACTTTGTTTCTCTGCCATTGCTTTGAACTCCTTGAATTTATTAAGAGCCTCATCTTTTTCTTCCAGAATATATACTCAACTTTTCCTGCTAAGATCATCAATAAATGTTAGGTAATACCTGTTTCCGCCAAGTGATGCAATATCAAATGGACCAGCTATATCCGTGTGAACAATTTCCAATGGCCTCCTAGCTCTCCATGATTTTCCAACGGGAAAACTTTGTCGGTGTTGTTTTCCTTTGACACATGCTTCACACAACTGATTTGGTTCGTTGATTGCTGGCAATCCGTCCACCATCTTTGTCTTTGACAATAATTTCAAGCCAGAAAATCCAAGATGACTAAATCTCAAATGCCATAACCACGAATCATTTTTAATGACTGACTTTAAGTATTTCTGCACCTTCGTCTGCATGTCAAGAGTGAAAAGACGATTTTGTGACATCTCCACGTTAGCAATAAATTCCCGAACTTGATTTCTGATAATGAGGGAATTATCCCGCATCTGTATATTATATCATTTCTCCACGAGTTGGCCAAGACTAATGATGTTATTTTTTAAAGCAGGTATATAATACACATCATTGATATCTTTCTTCTCACCATTTTTCAATACAATCGAAATTGTACCTTTGCCTTTGACTGGAATTTTTGACGAGTCACCAAAAGTAACTTCCCCATTGACAGTGTCGTCTATTTCCGTAAAAAATTCCTTGTAACCACACATATGATTGCTGGCACCTGAATCAAGATACCAAATATTTTTCTCGCCTTCCTCATCTCCTTTATATGTGAGAAACATAGCAGAACCCACATCTTTGTCTTCTTTTGCTGCTGCAAAATGACTGCTTTCTTCCACCCTCGGGGATCTACACTCATAACTGAAATGGCCATACTTATTACAATTATAACACTGAAATTGAGACTTATCACCTCTTTGTTGAAAATTGCCTCTTCCTCGGCCTCTGAAATTTTGGCCACGACCAGCTGGATGATAACTTTCATTTTTCTGGCCTCTATTGAACGGTTGTCTTCCTCGTCCTCGTCCTCCTCGGTAGCCACCTCTGCCACGTGAAAAATTGCTACTGCTTGAATTTTCACTGATGGACACCTTACTCTGCAACGCCTTTTCCAAATGGCTTGTATCATCATACTGGTTCATCCGTTGCTCATGGGCTTGAAGAGAACCCACAAGTTCATCAATTGTAATTGTGGACAAATCTTTTGACTCCTCGATAGATGTAACAACATAATCAAATTTTTTTGCCAATGAATGGAGCAATTTTTCCATGACTCGAACATCATCGAGACTTTCGCCGTTTCTTTTAATTTCATTTGTCACCATTTTCAAACGAGTAACAAATTCATCGATATTTTCTGAGCTTTTCATCTTGATATTTTCGAACTCCCCACGTAGCACTTGAAGCCGCACCTTTTTCACTTTCTCGACACCTTGGAAAGATTTCTGCAAAATTTCCCACGCATCTTTTGTTGTTTTTGCTTATGAAATTTTTTCAAAGGTAGATTCATCAACACCTTGAAAAATTGTGAATAATGCCTTTTTGTCTTTTTTACGGGACTCCTTTAACGCCGTCTTCTCGGCATTTGGAAGAACTGCTTCAGCGACTGCATCAACGGGCTCGCTATACCCACTTTCGACAATATCCCAATTATCGTAAGAACCGAGTAACACCTTCATTTGGATACTCCAGTTCCCATAATTTGTTGCCGTCAATTTCGGGATTTGCGGTTGTATCATATTCGCCATTTTTCTCCTCGGACAGAACCTTAGCTCTGATACCACTTGTTGGAAACGTAATGGACCTCACAGTAATAAACACACAACAGACTTTATATATATATATATATATATAAATTAGATAATTAAGCTACAACTTATATACTGTGTAATACATGCACAACAAGGCTACAGCCCTCTTCTTCTCTCTCTAGCTACAGTTTTTTTTCTCTCGGTGTTACACCACTTCACTTGATGTAGTACAAATGAACTGGCTGGAGTTCTATTTATAAGCTAACTAGATACAGTACATGTCACTGCTTACGTTAATGTGCTAGCTCCTATTAATATAAACGCGTACAGCCACCTTATTTTTAGGGTTTTAGAAACAAACAGCTAACACCATCCAACACTTCTGAGTTCATATTCACTAGTCCAGGTTTCATATCATCTAGAAGGAGGCTCTCATAATTATCTCCTTGAACTGTGAGCATCCTGGCCATTAGTATAATACACAGCTGTAGTTTTCCTCCTTCAAGTCTTCACATGCATGCAGCTTTCGTTGACTTTATCTACTGTGTATTGATTTTCTTTAATATCCATAATACTTGTTTATTATTACAATACAATTTTGTATTATTTATTTGTATCAAGTTTGATTTCTAACAAATAGTGAGGCATTGTAACAACTGTAAACCACAGTCATACTCATTACGATTTCTGAATGCAAAACTTTTTAGTTGCGTAGAAATTAGGAATGAGGACTGATGTCTTACTAAATCGGAAATGCAGTTCGATTTTCTTGTTTTAAGTAATTTTTGCATCTGTTATTTCCTACATATGCATTTTACAATTAACTTCAATAATTAAATTTAAGCCAGAATACGATCTGAACGATTGTGTAATAAAGCAGCATAACTAATTATGCAGTAAACAAGAAACCACCTACAAAATCAAGCATTTTGCATTATAAGATGAGACCAATTTACAGGACACAGACTACTCAGAATTACTAATCACACTTGAAAAAAATCCAAAGACCATCTCTCACTTTCCGGGAACAAAGTTAGTGGCAAAGGCCCATGCATTGTTGTGTACAGGGTCTGCAAGGTGGTCAGCTAGGTTCTCTAGGGGACCCTTTCCAGTTACAATAGCTTGTACAAAGAATCCAAACATGGAGAACATGGCTAGTCTTCCATTCTTCAGCTCCTTCATCTTAAGCTCTGTAAACGCCTCTGGATCTTCAGCCAGACCTAATGGGTCAAAGCTTCCTCCGGGGTAAAGTGGGTCGACAATTTCCCCAAGTGGCCCACCAGCAACACGGTAACCCTCAACAGCACCCATCAAGATGACTTGGGTAGCCCAGATGGCTAAGATGCTTTGGGCATGGACCAAGCTTGGGTTACCCAAGTAGTCAAGTCCACCCTCACTAAAATTTTTTGATCCGGCCTTGAACCACACTGCCTCACCAAACTTGACACCATTTCGAGCCAAGAGCTCAGGGAAGACACAGACAAGGGCTCCAAGCATGGCCTATCTAGAGTGGATGACTTCGAGTTCACGGTTCTTGGCAAAAGTCTCAGGGTCAGCTGAAAGCCCAGCAGTGTCCCAGCAATAGTCACCTGGAAACCCACCAGTTAGGTAAGACGGAGATTCACCGGAGAATGGTCCCAAGTACTTGACACGGTCTGGACCGTACCATGGGCTGTTAGACACTGGTGCCTTGACAGTCTTTCTCATGGAAACTCTTCCATTTCCGAAGAGCTCTGATGAAGATGGAGCTACCTGAACAGCCTTTCCAGCAAAAGAAGGAGATGAAAGGGCCATTGTACTGAAAATGAAGAATGGGTTGGTTTGGCAATTATTTATATGAGCTTAGGGATAGACTAATGGCTGTCTTGTGAGATCGATATCTGTGATATGATTGGGTGCAAAGATTTTGTCCTCGTTTGTGTTTCTCTGAACCACCAATTTTGATAGCTTAGGGATATACAACACTTGCTCTTTCTGGCTGATTAATTATTACTATCAGATTACTAATTTATTATCATGACATAAGAGCTGCATGAGCAAACTTGAGCACTAGGATTATAATTTGTTATTTGTTATATTCGAAACATATTTGCCATTCAACATTATGCAGAGAAATAATGAAATGTTTGAATTTGAAAGCTTGTTACTTTGTCAGTATTTTCATTACTCATCTGTAATAAGTAATACAGATCATATCTTCATTTTATGACTACGTGGTATAACTGTTTACAGTGCAATTAATTATAATTTCCATCAAGCTCATATTACTGAAACTCTGCCATTGCAGATACAACATACACATAGGATTTCATTCTAAAGCCACAGTTGTATAATTTCAATTTAGGCCAACGTATCTAATATGGTTTCAGTTAGTGACTCCTGACTCGGATAAAGTAACTTCCACTATGTTATCCTACGGAAGGTTTTCTCCCGAGGCCCCTGTTTCAGTGACCTTCTGAAATAAAACAAAGCCAAAGGTGTATTAGTTATTAATGGTATAAGATCACTTGGCTAAAATCTAGCTCAAATCCAACTACGTCATACATGTATGTATACTTAACTCGCAGGCACACACTTACACATATCAGACACGTGCACACACACACACACATTGAGTGCATAATAAACAGATTTGTCACAAGGTAACGATTCGAAACCACTCAAAAAATGAATTGTGGTCCTACTTAAATTAGCCAGATCACACAATCTCAGAAGACATCAGGCATGAATACATGCGACACAGATATAGGCTATAGTATACTTGCTCCATGAAGATGATAACATTATTCGATTACACATCAAGAATTGGTCATCCAGACAACTTATTACTGGTTTTGTGGTAGGCAAATTGATAACTGGAGGGAAAAATCTTGTCCTCAAAATATTATAAACCAATGGAATGAAAGTTAAAGATCTCCAAGGATAAAAGATTATTAATATTAATTATTTAATATATGCACCTTAGTGCAACTTGCAACCACTTAAACTTAAGCTAGCAAGTTGCAAGCATCACATTACTCTACATTTCTATAAAAGAACTACCTCTCTTCTAAGTCATAATGGTTCTTATTTCAATTCTACAATGACTCACATCCAAACTTTTTGCAGAAAATCGTCAACGAACTATGAAAAAACTTTTTGGATCTTATGCGAAGTTAAGTCTTAAGCTGTTATGATTATTAGCAATTTAGCATCGTATTCTTACAGTTGTTTTTTGTCTGACCGCATGAACCTTATGTTGCAAAAGAGATGCTTCATATTTTTAACAAAGCAAGAGTGGAAAGAAATATAAATGTTCCACACTTCCACGATAGAAAAATGAATATTGTGTTATTAAATTGATATTGTATCTAAAACTACGTCTACAAAGTTGCTCCAACTCTTTCGAGTAACCAATATAAAAAACGATGCATAAAAAAAATTGCATGTCAACAAATTGCCCCGGTAGCCTAAATTCAAGAAATCATTTCTCAAGAACACTAGCTAAAGGCCCTGACGATCACAGACATTTCTGGAACACCTCTAACAAATAAAGCACGTTCATATTCTAGCCTACTTGCTAACTAATGACTAGCTACTCCTGTGCCAAACAACTTTGCTACTTCATCAATGTTTTCCAAAGTAACACGAAATGGGAATGACGCTACATTCTCCCCAGTCATAATTTGGTGTTCAAAGGATGGTAGAACCTGGTAAGCATTGTAATCAACAAGCTGTGGCCTCTTGCAAGTATTAAACGCAGACTTCATTAACTTACTCTTTACAGCTGGAACTGAGACTCTCTCATATGCAATTAGCTGCTTCGGAGGAGAATCAAGAATAGATTTTGGTTGTACAGCAGAAACAATAATAGCCTCACTGCCAGCTGTTTTCCCGGCATTTTAAACTTAAACTTCAAACTCTAATTTATGGTTGCTTTTTAAGTAGTAATCGGCAAGAACAGATGGAGGCAGATGGCTTATAAACACCGTCAGTGTAGTTCAGGTCTCAACAGTGTTCAAATTTTTTATCTGAGATTCAGGGGATCTATGTGAAATTGTGAAGCACTAAAGCTTCTGCCTTGTAGTTGAACTTTGTACAGAGTCCATGCCCACATGGATTCATAGTTAATCCCTTTAAAAACTTTTAAGTTCTCCATAAGAAATCCAGTGTATGACTTGTAATTACTCTAATATGACTCACAATAATCGAGTCTACCTTGAACTCGAACTATTCAAAACTTTATTGAGCTGAGTTTGGAACTTAAAATTTAAGGTCACAACCGAAATGATGATTTACATAACACTTGATTCTGCATATATTTCTTCTTCTTCTTTTAATCCTATGCACCATTTTCTTTATATTTGAAGATATAAATATATATAATTTTGACTCATTATGAGTCAAAATATGATACACCAAAGAATCGAAAAGTTGCGGGACCTCATTCTATTTCGGGTCACCTAAGTTCTTTTGATGTAAAATTTTGTTTATTTCAAGTTCTTTTGTTGTAATAGTTGTTAGCATTCATTTTTTCAAATCTTATTTCCACTTGATCTTCAAAGTAAATTTTTGTGCATTCATATATACTTGTAACTATTAGAATGGATTGGCGACGACAGATTCTTTACTTCTTTATATGGGTTGACAGTGTGAGCGATCTCAGTTCCTTTCCTACCAGGAAGGTGGCTTTGATAATGAAAATATCGTATATATGATATGAAAAGCACCTGGAAGCATGTAATTTTTGAAGCACATTAGCAGTGTTTTATATAGCATCTCTAGAATGAACGTGTAGTTGGTACTGGCTAACTTGCAAAACTTCTGTTATTTTTTTCCGATTTTGCTCAGGACATCGATTCTTTTGTTACTCTTGTAACTGTTTGCATATTTCTGTTCAAAATATTCGGATTATTACTTAACATACAAATTATTTCAATTATATTTGAATTTCACGTGTATAAAAATAATTACTCCATCGGTTCCATAAATCTGGTCTCAGTTTGACTTTTCAAAGTCAAATTAATCTAGCTTTGATTAACAATTAAAAAATAATAATTTATTATTTTTTAAATCTGCAAATTGATTCATAAAATAGGATAATCAAAGTTTGTTATGATAATTTTTTTAAAAATATATATATATTATTATTTAATATATTTTATTTGTTTGTCAAAATTGATTACTTTAACTTTAAAAAGCAAAATAAAGACAAAATTTATGGGACGGAGTAGTATTACACTGTAGTACTATGGGTGACAATTTTGGACCCGACACGATTACCCGACCCGAAACCGACCCGAAAAATACGAATTCGGGTTGGAGGTTTTCGGGTTCAGGTCAATTTCGGGTTGACCCTAAACTGACCCGAAAAAATCGGGTCATTTTCGGGTTGATTTCGGATTACCCGAAACTCACCCGAAATGACTTGAAATTATATATATAATATAAATTAAATATATTTAATATTATTTATATATTAATTAATTATTTAAATATTATATATTTCATTTAAATATTATTCAAAATAAATTTTATGATAAAAATAATTAATTTTTATTAATTTATTATTTATATTTATTAATAAATTATAATTATTTTGGGTCGGGTTCGGGTTACTCATGGGTATTTCGGGTCGGGTCGGATTGGGTCTTCTGACCCATTAAATTTTCGGGTTGAGTCAAAATTCTGATCCGAGTCTGTGAATCCGACCCGAAATCCGAAATTTCCACGCCTATGTAGTACAGTTTTTTAAAGGAAAAACAGCAAGTCTTTTTGTGATGTATGTTACAATGCACATGAAGTTGTTTATTTCTTTTTTTTCATGTTAATACACATTTTTATAAATATAAAATAACTATCAGTAAAACAGTAATTATTTGGTACAAACCAAATCATGCATTGGTCTTTTTTTTTGGAGTTTGAACTCATTGAAGCAAGTAATAAATATCTTATAGAACAAACAGTTTATAGCTGCAAGTTATCTTCTTATCTATTCCCTCCACCTTCACTCACACACACACACTGTAAATCAGTGATGAGTAGCTCAATCTGTACACCAGTTTCTCACACTCTTTTGAAACACAAAGGTTATGGCAACTCTTCTTCCCTTTTTATGTTACCTGCTAAACCCATAACTAGTTTTTCTACTAGAAGAGATAGAAGAATTGCTTCTTTAACTACAAGGGCTTTGCTTTCAACTACCAAAGAAGCAGTATTAAAGGATTTTCATGCAAAAAAGGCTCTTAAGGCGAATATTTCAATATCCTATGTTATATTTGTGTGTATGTGTATGTCCTTCAAGATATTGTAACTACTTTTTTGGTTTACAGATTATCTCAGGCTTGCAGAATTTCGATAGAGAGAATGTTGCTTCTGTTGTCACTGCTGCGGAAAAGGTTCTTTTGTAACTCTTTTATTGTCATTATATATCTGGAAGTATAAATGGTCATGCATAGTAATGCTATGACTCATTGGTCTATGAATATGGTCTTCAAGACGATTGCGCATTTTGTTACCTGCTTGTCTTGTAATTACATGATTTGTTAATATATGGATTTTGAAACCAAAAAACACAGATGTATTTTAAATTTCCTACTTCCATTAGTAATTCATCCATCCATCACTGATGTTCACCAGTGACATTAATACAGGGAGGAGCAACTCATGTGGACATTGCCTGTGACCCTGATTTGGTGAAGCTTGCAACCAGTTTAACTTCTCTTCCGGTAAGTAGGTATCTTTTAAGTAGTATTATTCTCGATAGGGGTTTGAATCCTGACTTCCCCTCCTTGTTTGCTTAAAAATCTGATGCATCAAATAATGTGACATGCCCAAAAAAAGGACTATGATACTATATACAGTTTTTTTTTAAACATTGATATTCTAAAAATTACTATTTGGCAGATCTGTGTTTCATCTGTTGATCCAGCAGCATTTCCAGCTGCCATTGAAGCTGGAGCTGTGATGGTTAGATAACTAACTTGCTTGTAATTATTTTACTCGTAATTTTATCTATCAGTTTACAAGTTCAGGAGCTGACCTTATGTAGTTATAATAAGATTAAATTATAGGTGAAGGGTTATTTTGTTTTCCTTTTTTTCATTTTCAAGTTTTGTTTCACATGCTGGTAATTTTTCGTAGGTGGAGATAGGAAACTATGATTCTTTCTACGAGACAGGTGTGACTTTTTCTCCAGAGGAGGTATAATACTTCGGGAAGATATTATCTAATGACTACAGTCTATGTTTACTTCTGCGAGTATGTAAAACTTTTATGTAATGCTCAATCTTGGTTTTCAGATACTGAACCTAACACGGGAGACTAAGAGAATTCTTCCTTCTGTTGCACTGTCTGTTACTGTGCCTCACACACTAAGCCTACCTGATCAGGTTCTCTAAAGAAAAAGTGTTTTCACTAAAGTAGGTCTATCTATCAATTGAAACTGAAACTTCATTTGCATGAAATTAGATCAAGCTAGCCGAACAGTTGGAACAGGAAGGGGTTGACGTTATCCAGACTGAAGGAGGAAAATACTCTAGTCCAACAAAATCTGGTGTTCTTGGATTGATTGAGAAGGTACATGCTTACATCTTTGTTTTCGTTATATATCGTGTGTAGATTTATACCATAACGAACTCACAAAGTCACACAACCAGAAAGGCTTATGTGGCTTCTTTTTATATCATTTAGTAAAGATTTAAGAACAAAGTGAACCAATATGTTTACATTTAGTTGAAATTTCAGCGAATAAGATCCGATCCACTGTCTATTTACAAGAATATTCCAATAATGCAAGTCAGCTCATTATTTAGTCATTTTATTTGATTTTACTCCTTGTGTTGCATTACCCTAGTCCAGTTCCGTTGATGTGAAAACTGTGAAACCCTAAAGCATCATATATCTGAAATTGGTGGTTTGTAACCTTCCATTCTGTAATAAAACATGTCATGCACCAATGCTACTATTTTTATCAACTCAAGTGAAATTTATTTCTCGTTTATTTAGGCAACACCAACCCTAGCAGCTGCATATTCCATTTCACGGGCTGTCAAGATCCCTGTCATGTGTTCATCTGGCCTAAGTGCAGTTACAGCACCAATGGCCATCACAGCAGGGGCTGCCGGTGTGGTAAGTGTCTCATTCACTTGTATACTATCTTCATCGAAATATTATATTGTTAAAACTTTGTAACCTTTTTCTTTGTTTTTCACGATATAAGATTATTATTTGTATTTTGTGTAAACAGGGTGTTGGTTCTGCAATTAACAAGCTCAATGATGTCATTGCGATGATTGCAGAGGTCAGAAGCATTGCCAATTCCCTGGAAGTGTGTAGTGATAGTTCAAATCTTGCAGAGATGAAACATCTGAAACTGTAGTTTTACTAAAGTACGCTAGTCTTAGAGTGAATTAGGATGGTACCTATTTCTGATGTTGGATTGTGTGTAGAATTTTCGAGAAATAATTTTGATAAATTATTAATATCATAATTTACACAGGCATGAAAGTTGTACCAATGCATCATCTGTTCCATTCTTAGCATGTCACAAATAAGAACTAAAGCCAGAAGCCAATCTAAATCAGAAATAAAAGGGATCTTTTTGGATAAAAAAATTAATAAAGAAGGACATGTAATGTAATCCATTGTACAAGCAATGAGAGTAATGAGGCTAGTAGCAAACTTTTAGTGATAAACAATACTTATGTGACCCTGTGAATAGTGTGGTAAAACTTAATCAACTGAAAATATCTACTCACAGAACTCACAGTTGTAGAAAGAGTCTGGCAAATTTATATACATAAGCAGGCCTTTGCCAAATAAAGGGTAAAGACAGGCACTCCTTTGACTTTTTTGCCTGAAATTTTATATATTTTTTTAACTTACCCAGTAATCACTATGTACAATTTTAATCTGCAACTAAGGTAGGAACCACTGCAGTTTTCTTGAGAATTTTTTGTTGAACCTGTTGGCAGGACCTATTGGCTTGAAACACTAATTTATATAGAAGTCATTATACCAAACATATTAATGCCTTAAGTATTTGTATAAATTTAGATATTGGTACTTATCAGATGTGCCTGCACATTCTACAAAGTAATAGATACTAAAGCAGATATATTGCCTGGAATTTCTTTTAAAAAAAACTCCTGAGCAAATAAATTGCTAATAGCTTTTAATTCTTGAAATCTGCAGAAAATGCAGGATGAAGAAAAGCTAATGTTAGCTGGAGATTTAGCATATTATGTACCTTAGTCTTTTGTCACTGAGTTATAGGATATATAATTGTTCAACATTAACCATTGTTTTAGTAGAGGCAAATGTCAATCCTCTTTATATTAGCCAAATATCAGGCACCCAGTAATGTGAGTCTGCAAAGAGTATTACTATAAGATGTAATTGTTGGCCTTACATGTTTCTCTTGACTTCCCGTTCACTATTAGATTATGAAATTAAACCATCATCCGCTTCTTCATATCCTTTATTGTCATCAACGTCAAATTTGTTTTGACCAACAAAAGCATTGTTTCCTGCCTGAGCTTTGTGTTATTACATTGTTAGTCTTTTCGTCTTTGTGTCATGGCCCCTGCATTGCATATGGGACCTCTTCATCTTCATGCAATTGACGACGTGAGATGATGTCTGAATACATTGTGTTTAAGCCTCTCCGGAGGCATGGCCTGTGGTAGGAGTTATTGGAGATGCCACATTAGGACAACAAATTTCTCGTAGGGTTTTATATTAACAGAGATAAGGGTTGAGGACTGGGAAGGACTAATCAGCTACCACATGATAGTGGTAATTTTATGATTATTTCTGTAAGTGTTTATTGTTCAAGTAAACTTTGTGTAATATCAGATTATAAAATTTTAATGTTAACTAATACTGTGGTTGAGAATATGATGTTTCTAATATTCTGAGTTTTTTTCTTGGAACATCTTTTTACCCCTCCCAACTACCCTATAGAAAAACATAATTAACTAACATAAGTTGTGGAAAGGGCTAGTATACTAGTAATATATATTAATAAACTCTTAGTACAAACTAGTACATAACCTGAAAACAAAGGAAAAACAAGAAATTTATTGTGTGAAAACCCTGATGAGGAAATCACAATAACTAAACATTGTGTAATACTATCTAGAAGAGACAAACAAAGATAGCAGCCATAGCTGCAAATGCAGCAGGAACGTAAAGTGATGCAGCACCAGAAACAGGTCCAGGTGCTGGTGCAGGTGCTCCAACTTGTGCTTCTCCAATACTCGCGAAAACCAAAAGGACCATCACCGCGAATGTGAAAGCATTGGCAAACTTAGAACCCTCCATACCTCTGTAAGTTCTGAAAAAAATTGTGATAGGAGAGAGTGTATATATATGCTTGTTGAAGTAAGAGTACAGGTTTGTGCAGCAATGTGATGGTTTATATAGGGGTGTTTGGAGTTACAACTTACAAGACAACCCTGAACAGTTGTGTTCTATGTTTTTTATAAATGTAATGATTGTAATAGACACTTAAATTGTATCATATATGTGAAATCATTTTGAGGGTGGCTGGTTGGTATATCCCCACTCCACTATCAGGTTGCACAGCTGTGCAATGGAACATTTTGTGTTCTTTCCAGAAGTGTAATGGTTTGTTTAGTATTTTTAAAATCTTGTAGCATGTGATGCTCACAATGATGATTTAAAATGTGTTTTGTTTGGAGTACTGTATTTATGTATGTGTCTATCTATCAAAAAGCAATCAGTTTATAGGTGTTCAGCATTTCAATCCCCTTAGTTTACCATAGTAGACAATCTCATGCATTCACATAAGACTATAGTCCCACTAGATGCATTATTTTCTTTGTTTTACATAGTATGTGTTTTTGTGAGGTTGTATATTGTATTTCTTACCTTACTAGATTACTTTTGTTTGATTATGAACATCTATTTCAATGCAATTTCTACAACTTTGATTATAATAAAGTCATAAAGACATAAATCACCCTTGGATACATCTAATCAAATACAAAAGTGATACATTTTTATATAATAATATCCTTCCAAAAGGCAATGAGAAATGAAGTGTTGTGCCCCATACTTATATGTATAGGCTGAGTTGATGAAATCTGCAATTTAGTCAAAGATATGGTAGAATAAAAGATTTAATACCTGAAAGAATGCAAAAGACCCTTCAGAAAAGAGCTTCTCCAGTCCCATTCATTTTTTCAAATAGAGGTGCTCTGCAAATAGTAATTCCATTTTGTGATAAATTTATTTTATATACTTTAACTGATAGGAGTAAATTGTAATTGTGTCACAACTCTATTTTATGATAAATTTATTTATCTTTATTCAATCGAATATGATAACCATCCCTCACACCTCTATTTAATATGTACTTCCTAAGATATATGTTGTTGTCCATGTTCAAATGTTCTCGAAGCATTTTGTTAAGTGTTTTTTCAACGTTAATATCAGAAGAATTCATGATTTTCATTTTGCTGTTCCCTTTTGTTTGAGTGCTCCTTGTATTCATGTTCTTGTCCATATTTGAATTTTCAAACTAAAAAAAATATACAGCGTATTTTGTGGTCAGAATATTACAAGATTACTGCATTCTATATTTCTAGATAGTGCATTAGGTAAATTTGAAAACTTAGGTTGTGTTCGGTTGGTGAGAATGGAATGAAAAATTATAAACAAATTTTGTGTATAAAGAAGAATGTATGAGTAAATTGTGAATAAACATGAGGGAGTTTAAATTGGGTGTTAGCCCTATATGTCACAATTTGGGGAGAAAATGCCATAAATGGCACACCCCAAAAAAATGGCCCTAAATAGCACTCCAATACGCTACATCGTGTAGCGTTTTGAAAAAAAAAAATTTATCCCCAAAACCCTACTTTAAGTTGCGTTTTGAGACCAGAACCCAAGATATAGTAGCGTTTTTTCCCAAAAAAAATTAAAAAAAAATTAAAAACAGTGCAAAACGCTACACGAAGTAGCGTTTCCCCCCCTTTTCCAGCACGTCACACTATGTAGTGTTTTGGAGTGCTATTTAGGGCCATTATTACGGGTTGTGCCATTTAGGGCATTTTCTCCCCAAATTGTGATATATAGGGCCTTTTCTCGTTTAAATTTGTTATGATGAGAATTATAAGGAAAATGGTGATAAAATGGAATGGAGCATTCCTTTCAAAACATGTGGGTTAGAATTTTAGTTCAAATAGTTTGGAATGAAATGAAAGAATGAAAATTATAAACATTTTCCCTAATCTCACCCAACTAAGAGTATAAATTTCATTTCATTCTCCCCCTCATTTCATTCCATCCAAGTGAACGCAGCCTTAGGCTTCAAGGTATCATTTCTAATTTTCACCATGAATTTATGTTTTCCATTCGAATTTATTGATATGTAATTATCATAATGTTATAATTACAAAGTCAAATTTAGTGAATAATGACCTCGTCGTTTAAATGTGACAATTTTAAAAGTAAAGCATACCAATAATGTTGAAGTTCCTTACTGGACTTGAGCACTTGTCGTGGATCATAAAATACTCTACATTCGAATATGGTAGGATGTTATATCAAACCAAACTTGCAAAATGTAATTTAAAGGTCAAGATTTTTGAACTGCTAACTTGATTTTCTAAATGTTATAGATTTAAGTGAAGAGATCATAATCATTAGGTGCATTTGCACAAGTAATCCAGCCGGGTACATACAGAGTGTTAGTTGAGTAAGATGCAATGCAAACATTATTTGACAGCCTAAACACCCTTCACTATACATCATTTATTGTAAAACAAACAAGAAATAGTTGGCATATTCTTGTAAACTTCAAAAAACCAACCTATATAAATCCATTTCCATTCTGTTCTCTATTCACAACTTAAAAGCAAAACATAAAACTCTTCATCATCCTTGACTTTAAGCAAGCACTCAAGAAAAAACCTGAAAAAGGGGATGGAGAGTTTCAAGGTTGCCAGAGTTTTCACCATCTTTGTAATAGTTCTTGTCACTTTGTCGAACATGGGAGCAACAGCTGCGCTGGAACCTGTTTCCGCACCTGCACCATCACCAACATCGGAGAGTGCTGGAACAATGTTGTGTGTACCAGCTGCACTTGCTGCCATCATCTCTCTGGTTGCTTACTTCTTTTGATTTTTTTGGTCATTCAGTTTTTGGGTACCCAGAGACATCCTGTATTCTTTTTCTTTTCCTTTCCCCCTTGAGTTGTAATCTGGTTTCTCTTTTGCTTGAAGCATTGGAAATGTCAACTAGTTCTTGATATTATTTTAAAATTTCAATAGTGTTGTTTCAATACATTAATTGAAAGAACTACAAAAGTGTGCAGACGGCCACACCTCAATACATGATTACATGTTGATAAAAGTATTCTACCACAACTTCTATGCTACATAAGTTCTGCTACCTAATGACAGCAGAAGGGTAATAATAAAACATTTCAATATTAACATTAGTAAGAATTGCCATAGCAAACCAGCACTGCATATAAGTTTAGACGTACAGAAACAAGGAAAGTTGCCAACAATCACCAACTTCGCAACACATAGTGATGTAGGACAAGAAACCCGTATTTGTAGTCATTTTTAGTATTTAATATTTAGAATAGAAAAGTTCAAATTATATTGAACTTAATTATATTATATTATATTATATCTAGAAGGTAGGTGAGAAATGTCCACAATTATATTGGGCTTATTTATTTATATTTCCATATCAGGGATAATATATATATTATCTCTAAACATTGCATTGGATTATTGATTGACTATCTTTTATTGAAATAAAAACCCTAGAGATTTTTCTCTTCTTTTCTTATGGATTCAAGAATTCTTCCTTGTGGATTCAAGGTGTTTAAGGATTTCTCGTGTAAGTGTCCTTTATTTATCTTTTAAGGATTAACGTTTTTTTTTCATACGCTTCCGTTCTGCGTCAAGTGGCATCAGAGCAAGGATTTCGCCTGGTTCTATGATGTCTAGGAGAGGTAAAATCGGAGATAATAATATAGATGATCGTGCGGCTTCAAATACACAGGCAATTGAAAAGGTGAGGCAGTGTGTGGATGATGTGAGGCAGTCTGTAACAAAAATGGAGATGATGTTTCAACAATTTCTCAACAATCAGACCAACCAGAATAATAACCAAATTCGTAATTTTTGTTGTACACAAAGGGCGGAAAGACAACCTGTAATTAATTATTCTGATATTGTGTCGAAGAAGGAATCGATTGGATTTCAAAATTGGGAGATCAACCAACCACATATTCCAGTGTTCTATGGGAGATTAGGGTTTGAAGATTTTTCATACTGGATTTCAGAGGTTGAGTGTTTCTTTGAATTTACGGAGGCTGCTGATTATAGACAAGTGAAATTGGTGGCTTCTAAACTAAGGGGCGGTACTGCGGTATGGTGGGAAAAGTTGCATAGGGATAGGAGACGTAAAGGAAAAGCACCAATTCAATCTCAGAGAAGGATGAAACAGATGTTGATGAACAGATATTTACCCCCTGATTATGAGGAGTTTAATTTTCAGGGTTATCAGTATTGCACACAGACCAATCCATTAGTAGTTACAGAGTATATAAAAGAGGAGGCACAACAAATTTCGAGTTATATTGGTGATATCAATAATGTTATTGATGTGTTCGATGAAAGTCCTCAACCCAAACATGATATGGGAGATAGAAAAGAGTTTAATGCTGATAACAAGAAAGAAGTTTTGAAATATTTGGAAAGGGCAGAGATAGTTGATGAAGAAGATGGGATTGTGAATTGTGAAATTGTGTCTGTGAATATTGATTAAATTGACACGAATATTGACCAAATTGATATGGGTGAACAAGAAGGCGAATACGAGGATGCAGATGAAAACAACAAAGAAAGTATTGATGATGTCCATGAAGATAAGAA
The DNA here is from genome assembly GCA_028671895.1 of Oenanthe sinensis. Lineage (NCBI taxonomy): Eukaryota > Viridiplantae > Streptophyta > Magnoliopsida > Apiales > Apiaceae > Oenanthe > Oenanthe sinensis. The sequence continues at coordinate 6,720,758 of JAPMAC010000198.1, forward strand.
TGATGAACATCTCAATAAAGGTGCGCACGGAAATTTATAAACCGGTAGATGATTTGCAACATCAAAATATAATTCAGGCGTTATGTGAGGTAAATTTTCAAAGTTTGAAAACTGATGTCATAATTTTTTATGAGATTGATATGAATGTATGCCAATCAGGATGGTATAAGCCATATCAATTTGATTTAAATTTATGTCACAAAGGTAGAGAGAAAATAGGTGACTTCATGAACGAGAAGTATATGTTGTATTCATTGGAGGATAAGAGTATCTTGAATCCATATTTTAAAGGTGTGTTGTCTATTTATACACGTGATGGGTTTAAAGAAGTTGCGCATGATGGGATTGAAGAAGTTACAGTTGGTTCAATATTTATGTTGGCAATGGTTAATAAAGATACAATTGAATTAATTCAAGGGTTGTCGTTACAAGATCTTGCAGAAGAGTTCAAAGACATTATTCCAATAAAGCGTTTGCCAATAAAAGTACCACCATGGAGGGATAAGCAACATGTTGTTGAAGTTTTTATGTCTTGACATGAACTCGAGGTCGAGTTTTTCACAAGTGGAAGGACTGATGTAGGACAAGAAACCCGTATTTGTAGTCATTTTTAGTATTTAATATTTAGAAGAGAAAAGTTCAAATTATATTGAACTTAATTATATTATATTATATTATATTATATCTAGAAGGTAGGTTAGAAATGTTCAAAATTATATTAGGCTTATTTATTTATATTTTCATATCAGGGATAATATATATATTATCTCTAAACATTGCATTGGATTATTGATTGACTATCTTTTATTGAAATAAAAACCCTAGAGAGTTTTCTCTTCTTTTCTTGTGGATTCAAGAATTCTTCCTTGTGGATTCAAGGTGTTTAAGGATTTCTCGTGTAAGAGTCCTTTATTTATCTTTTAAGGATTAATGTTTGTTTTTCCTACGCTTCCGTTCTGCGTCACATAGACACCCAGAAAAATTGGCTATATTTACAAGTTTATACATGCAGATCTCATATACCACGAGCATTTCTGTTCAGATGCTAATGGTTTGTAGAGGTCTAGTGTGTGCGTGCCAGGAAACAATTTAAAACACATATTACCACCAATATAAAACAAATATGACATTCTCAGCTGAATTCTAATGAATAACTTCGTTTTAGACGTAACTTTCAGTCAAAAGAATAAAAATCTAATACTAGTATGATGGGACTGAACAACTATAGGTAATATCAATTATTTTAATAGCAGTAATTGACATAATAAAGATTCTGAAACCAAAACTAAGAAGACTTAATTTTTTTCATTGTTAGTAGACCGAAGGCCAATATATCGGCCAGGATATAACTGTTGGGTGGGTAAACCAGAAAAAAAGGGGGTGACGACTACCAACCATATGAACTTTATACCATACAATAATTGGATAATCACATATAAATTGGGACTAACTCTGCAAGGGGATTTTAGGGGGGGGGGGGGGGGGGGAAGTAGATTGGATAAAGAGAGTGACAGAACAATGGCCTCCTATAGAGGAAAATACAAATAAAGTAATGTAAATTTACCATAAAAAGAAGCTACTGATAGTTCTCAAAATTGTTGGGGGCTCCTCTATATATCCAGAGTGGCTGTCAACGAAGTCTGATCTGGAATGTAATGTACCAATTAGAAGATTCACATCAAGATTTACTTAATAATCACAATTTTAGAACACTAGCATAACTATACTATTCTATACTTTCAATCGTTTGAGCTGTAACTGTTCCTTAAAAAAGCAACTATCCCACACATCATCAATAACGAGGTCAGTTGATATAAGATATATAACTTGCAAGAATATCACTCCAATTATCATTAGCTTGCTTTGCATATTTAAATTTCAATCCAGCCTGGAGAGGTAGTGGATGAGATATAAGGGAAACTAAATTGACAGCAGAGTAGCAGACTACCTAATATTATTTATCTTATTGCTAAATAAATAGAAAATGGTTGACAATAGCCTTCCTATCTCATAAATAAGGCAAGAAAAGTCTTAAATTTTTCAGTAATTTATAAGGACACACTTAGGAACAACTTGAAAACTATGGAGGAGTTCAAGCTTGCTGCTTGCCACAGTTTCCAACATCTCTATTATAGTTCTTGCTGATTTCACCAGTTTTGGAACCATGGCCGCCTGAAGATGTTGCAGCACCAGCACTGTCACCAACAATTGAGAATGCGGGGGAAGCATTATGCATCCCAGTTGTACTTAAGGCATTGGGTTTTGCAATCATTTGTTTGTCTTAATTCTTTTTAGAGTTGATGAGTCCCTTACTATTAAGTTGTATTCGGGTTTCCCCTTCACAATTTTTGAAACTGCAGGTAGTCGGTTTTAAATGTGTATTATTACCGAAACCATAGCACAAGACATGATGCTCAGTTTACGTGACACGGTATTTAAGTAAAAAATTTGGTTCCACATTTAGATATGCACGATAAGAAAAGTTTAGTTTCTTATAGTAAACTATTGGAAAACAACTTAAAATGCAGTTTCCAATAAACTTGTCGAATTAATTGGCCTTAACAAGCAACGCAGGAGCTTTAGATTTCTTTAACAAATTAATAATCTGGGTCAAACTCGAGCATGAACACAACATAAAATATAAAATTAACCAGTTACCAAGAGTCTCATAGCGTCTTCTCAAAAATTTGTTGCACATGGTCTCTAACAATACCTGCAACAATCTCCGGAGAGAATCTATTAATCATATCCTCTCTAGCTTGACGACCTTTATCCTTCGCTTCCTCGGGATTACTCATCACATGTCTCATTAGATTCTGCAATTTATCAGCAGAAGGCTCGGCCCAAAGATGCCCTTTGAATGGTCCTTCCATAACTTCACTCATTCTCTCCACAGGCAATGGATAGCTATTCTCCTCTGTCATGTACTCTGTTGGTCCAGACCAGTTTGTCACGATAACTGGCAAAGACATCACCATGGCTTCCACAATTGGCCGACCCCATCCTTCCCCTCTGGACGGTAATACAAATGCATCAGCGGATTTATATATTCTAGGGAAATCGATTTGAGCTATGTGGTTGTCGATCACATAAACTGGAGCCCACCCATGAACTGGTCTTTCCAAATCAGAGGCCTCAACAAACTCCAAAATTTTGTTACCAAAATCATTATCAGTGTAGTACGGATTTGTTAGCAAATAAAGAGCAACCCCATCAACTTTAGAAAATTCCTTTAAGTATGACCGCAACAAAACATCCCAACCCTTCCTATGCTCCCATTTGAAAACACTCAAGAAAACAAAATGACTGCCCGACTTAATATTCCCTGACCTTGACCCTAAGACTAAAGTCCCTTTAGAGGGAAGGTAAAACGGCTTATACTTAACCGGATCAAAGAACTTCCAATCAACCGGTTGAACAATTTTCACAACCTTAGCCGGATCAACCCCACTTTGTATAAACGTATTTACATGAAAATCAGTAGGAACCCAAACATAATCCATCCGATTACAGCGCTCCACATGGTGAGCATTCACCCTATCAGTTTCAAACATGGTCCGTCCAACCACAATCCTATAACCCCCATACCCTATTTCCGGACACGGTAAAGTCTCAAACAACGGAGGAAACCAAGCACCCGGCTCACTATGACACACAATAATCGTCTCATTCAACCTACATTTCGTCTGATGTAGCTCTATTGCCAAATTTCTCATCCCCACCGGCAAACCCTCCCAAAACTCGACATTTGCTAAATCACCATGTTGCTCAATACTCAATTTAACATTTTCATCCAAACCATCTAATGCTAATATATAAGACCACGCTTCCATGCTATACCCACCACCCGAAAGAAATGGGGCAAGCCATCTAACACAATAAGGGGTTTTCAAAATTGGATTTTGTTTTCGGGTTTTTCGAAACAACCCCACCAAGTATTGCAACAAAGGGTAGTTTCTTGATAGGGTTAATCTCAAATTAACTAATTTGTAATGATTTGTATTGGTAATTGTAACTGAAATTGCTAGAATAACAACCACAATTGAAAATAAAAACAAGGGCTTTAATCTAAACATCATCAAATGCAATACATAACATAAGAGATATATAAGATTGATTCAATCAAGAATTGCATAGTAAAAATCAAGAATTATATGAATATTAAATAGAAAAATCAAGAAAGTGAGTACCAGATGGATAGATACAAAATGGATGTAATCACATAGTGGGAAGAACAGAGAGAGCTAAATTTTTCAGCCACCCAGCAAAACTCGTTTGAATTTTATGGTGATTAAAACTTAAAAAAATAAAAATTGAGTAGGTTTATTATATTATATCAAGATTTGAAATTTAATTAAATTATGTAGGATATTAATTTATAACGAATTTATTGATTGCAGTGGTATTTGAGGAATTTTTTTAAAATTAATTTAGATATTTTAGTCATTTTATTTCACTTATGTGATGTTTATTTATTATTTTTTCGAGATACTTGACTTGGGTACTTTTTTCTTTTTAATTTTTTTTATTGCCATCAATTTTTAAGAATGTTATATGCTAAATTTAAATATTTAAATTGTGGTATGTGAAACACACAATCCATTCTGAGCCAATAATATATTTTTTTCACTTTCTATAGCTTAAAAGATCATAATGGAGAGTATAGCAACTAAATTTCAGATTTTTAACAATCTCCCTTAATCCCTTATGGTCTTTTAGGCTTGCTCCAGTGTTTGTGACTAAATTTCAGATTTTTAACAGTTCATTCCAGGTCTAACTTTGCTTGTGGATTGAAATAATGAATACTAAATGCATTAAATTTACATTGCACATTGGATAATAAGTGATAAGGGTCTTTGTCGTCCCAGCTCATGGGATCGACTCTGTCTCACCCAAAAATTTATTAGAACAGATGCTTATTTTGTAAGCCTAATTAGTCAAAAAAAAAAAAAACTCAAGCAAAAAATGTGGCATTCTGAATTGGGACTTGATTACTCAACTTAACCATGATATGATCCTCATACATAACCTATAGTCTACAAACAAAAGAAGAAAGGCAAGAAGGGAAACAAACACGTAGAGCAATGTATAATAAGAAATGACAAAATATATAAGCCGAGAATTTTTGCAAGAAAACGGAAAAGAAGGGTAAAGGGAAAGCAGAGAGGAAGAAAGGTGATTAGATCTGCAGCAGGTCACGCCAATGACAAACAGAATAAGAATCACAACACTCTAATTGGCCTTTGATATGTTGATTGCACTCTGCATTCACTCCTATCGAAAGGCCACAAGTCATATATGGGATACGGCTCCTTCCAAGTCATCATGCTTAATGATTCATATCACTTCAAATTATCTGAAAACTATGTTCAAGCAAATGTTGGTTTATTCTTATTCTTAATATTTCCAAGCAGATAACACTTCAAATTCAACATTTCTTATATTAAATTCCATTTTTCAATTTTTTATTCTTTGTTGAAAGTTGGACTGTTTTATAGTATGCCATGAAAGTTTTTTATAAAGGAGTATCTTTTATGACAATGATAAAATGAAATGAACAAGCTATACGAACACTAAGCCACCCTCTTTTAAAGTTTTAGACACTAGTCTCTAGTAAAGTTTTCGCCTAATTGCTTCGGGGTACTGATTTAGATCTTATGCATCAATCATCATACAAGGAACTTAAGTTAAATCCAAATCACTCTGCACAATGGAAGTTTATGCACTCTTGTGGAACCCCGTGAGGGTCATTCATCATGTCTGCTAACACTGCCCAAAGTTAGGCTAAGTGACCACAGTTAAAACGCCCTCACTTGTGCAGCTTTGCTCAAGCTCCAGAAAAGATCATGTGCCTCAGCTCCACTGTGTTGCTTTACAGCAGCAACTCTGGTAATTATTATTCCCGCTATATTTGAACTCGAACATTCACATTCTTCTGATGACAGTGGTGGAATTCGCGGCAATAACAGAGGAATATCAAGATCAAGCAATCTTGATTTTCCATCCATAACCATCGTAGAGTAATTGACCTGCAATGCATTACTTTCTTTGCTAATACATTAGTACATGATCCATATAGATTTTCATAAGGGATATACAAATAAAAATGTAGTAGATCAATCTAGGGTAAACTAGAGATAGCATATATCTTTTAGTGTTGCAAACAAGCACATCTGTTGATAAACTAGTGTTGCTAAAACTGATCAAGGTGTGGCCTTGAGTGGTTGTAGAAAAAAAACAATATGCAAGCAACTTTAGTAAGAATTAAATATATTACATGCAAGTTTAGTAAAAATTAAACATTGACTACATATATACAAAAATTCGAAGAAAAAAGGACCCATATGACACATTTTATAAACAAAATAAAATAATAAAATCGGAAGTTGCATGGAAACGGCTTGTTGTGGTAGAATCCATGATTAGATTAAAAAGAAAAAAGAAAATTGATTAGTCATAATATCCGTTACGATTTTGATAACATTAAAGGAATAATATCAATTCTTCATTTTCTGACTTCAGCCTTGTACCAACAAAATAATTTATATTCCCTCTCTGGACAAACAATTTAACTCAGAAATCTATATCACACTTACAAAATTTTAATTTGCAATAGTGTAAATATAATTAGAGCAGGTAACAAAAATATCAAATAGCAAATCTGGTTTACTAATCTTTCTATCTAACTTGCACAATGAAAATTACAAATATCTAAAAAATCAAGCTGATAAAAATGCTATTTTTATACAACATTGGACCTGACAAATAACATACACTAAACAGAATTTTGTTCTGGTTTGGATGCTTTTAATTTTTCCAGCTTTTTTTTAAGATAAGCCTGCTTTAGTTTCTCTCTATTCATTGACACTTGCTCTTGCCTGCGCAATTTGGCCTTAGATACTTTTTCCCTAGCTTGATTCACTTCTTCATGAACCTCTCTGCATTGAAAAACACAATACATATATAAACATTCGAGCATTGAAAAACACAATACATATATAAACATTCGAAGCACTTGAATCAGACTTGTAAAACAAACCATTTTAACTGAAAACACAATGTTGCATAGGGCATAATATCTGTACTAAACTGTGCCAAATAGTGATTAAAACTTCAACTGTAAAGAAAGATGCACCGTTTATGTTTTATACCAATCACAAAGATCTTGTGACAGTATATATCGTTTTTGCACCAGATGTCGCTAAAAAAGATGTCATTCCAAGATGCTCCAAATGCAATTATACTCCACACTTACATGTAACTCTCAATGTTCGTTATAAAAGATTTCTGCTGAGGAGACCATGCAAATTTCGTACTAATAGTATATCATGCTGTTCCTTATATATTAATCTATTGGTTTCTGAAAAGAGTCTCAAAATTCATTCTTCTAGCATGATTTCAGTACAATAGAAACAATCACCTATAAACATAACTCTAAAAGGCTTAATTATTGCATTGCTCCTAAATGGTCCAAAGAAGCTGGTAGAACTCTGGGCTTCCATAAACTGCGGCAGATGACAAAAAGCTTGCATATTTTGCAGGCTTAAATGTTACACACAGAGATATAACCACATCACTGGTCTGTTTTGACAACTACTAGGATAATTTGAAGGATAGTTTAATTTGGTTGACCTGCCCGAGCACCCATGGATATAACATATAGGAAAAGTTCACACACTTATGGTAGTAAAACAGGCTGCAAGACTCATTTATAACCACAATAAAATTTTGGAATCAAGTTTAGGATAATTTAATGAAGCTGTAGAAGATTTTCGATAAGGATACTACGTATATTATCATATTATCCATTGTTTACAGCATATCATGCTGTTCCTATTATAACACTCCTTTGGTTCCTAAAGATAGTCTCTGCTTTTGAAGGACATAATATCGTCAAGATCAACAGTCATTACATAATCATGCCTCCATATTCAAATCAACTACTCGTAAATTTTAGGCTTTAAAGATTACTTCAATATATACACAAAATATAAAAAAATTCAAAGATCCATTTGTAAAAATTAATCAATCTTTACTTGAACAGAAAATTAATGGCAAAACGCCTTCTATTGAGGTTCAACTCTACCCTAGTAGTGGGGTGCTAGTGCTACCATGTTTGATGCAGAACTAAAAATTAAAATATTAGTTTGCATTTATTATTATGTTATTATTTAGGAACAAAGTTGATCATAATCTATTAGAATTTAATTGTATAAGATAAATAGATTATTACGAATATTCTAGATGACAGTAGAGCGTAGAGAATTAAAATTAGAAAGGGATTTGTTTCCTTTATTATTAGAATTTCACTTGGTGGTTAAGGTTTAAGGATTTACTCCTAGAAGATATAAGAAGATGTAATCTTTTACTATTTGAAGACAATGCATGATCACTGAATTGAGATTATTTACTCTTGTTATGATTTTTGATCCATGCATATTCTTCTGTTCCATGGTTGAGAAATCCTAGGCTGCGGTAAGATCACCTTAGGACCTATTATGTAGTTAATCCACATAATTCTATCCTTTAATTGTTTTTATTCCAATTTCCTTCTTCCACATCCTTGTCCTACATCAATCTTAGTGACAAGTAAACTACCATAATATTACTGAGAACTTGGATTAGAAGATACGACCTAACAAAATGTTTCAACATGCAAAAATGAGATCAGAATCATCGAAAATCAGAAGTTAAAGGCTTACTTTACGAATCGCTTGTGCTCCTCATTGTCGAAGGTGGCACCTGCCCTTCCCAGCCCCATAGGCTTAGTGTTAGGTAGAACTGAAGAACCATTTTCGCCTTCTACATACTCTGTTTGTTCTGTGCCAGAAGCATCATGGCCTTGACGCTGTGGTTCATCCTGCACAATCTTACTAGAAAAATCAACACAGTACTTCTCTTTATCTTCCTCGTCTGAGAGCTCTCCCTTTGCTAGCTTATCATACAACGCAGCTTTCTTCTCTAACGCAGCATAGCTAACTGCTCCCTCATTGAGTGCTTTCCGCTCAAGCTTGTCCCTGCAATTTTTAGCAACCAACCAAATGGTGATGATAAAAATAAATAAAAACTTGTGTGGTCATTATATATAAGGTTTGCATGAACTAATATACAGCTCAGATTGTACATAAACCATGGGAGAGGAGCAGAAAAAAGGCGAACATCAATTCAAGGTATTTTGAACATCAATTCAAGATTCAATAAGTATAAGAAATCTTTTAAGTTCTAGAGGGCCGAGTAATGACTGGACACTGCCTAAAAATCAAAAGAAAATTGTCGAACAGAGTAATAATGTAAAGAGGTGACACTATTTTTCCCCTCTAGATGACCAAAATCTCCTAAACATTTCTACATGTCTCTACCATCTTACACAACCACTCTCCTATCTCAATCAATCCATGGAATGCAATAGGCATTTACTGAATAATACAAGTAGGGTTGGTATTGATAGAAACTCAAATATTTTACTGAATTAGCACAGGAATGTCAAAAAATGAAACCATTTTCTAGCAGGCAGGTTATCCCGTTTATAAAAAGGGCATACATACCCACTTAGCAAGTAAATACTTTGACCATTGTGCCCAGAATACGAAACTAGAGAGGTAAAGGTCTGGGTTGAATATCACATCTCGCCTAACCGTATGGGGGTTTTAAAAAAATGCCTTTGACATAATATTATCAACTAACATGTAAACAATTTATGATTTGTTGATGTCTTCACACCTTCAATCCTAACCTATACTCACTCAACAATTCGAACATTCATTAATCCTCAAAACAAAATTTAAAAAAAACACCCTATACCCTGATCCCTAAAAATTCAAAACCCAAATTAACACATAATCGAGCAAAATTTAAAAACACAAAAGCAATGTTATACATTACTCTTACTCGCGGGCTCGAGATTCAACACAAGAGTTCTTTACTGTACACATACATACAAATAAACAAAACCAATAAAATTTATGACTTGATCACTCAACACCCTAATTACTCAACAAATAACCAAAATTTCAACAACAAAAAAACCCTTCACCCTAAAAATTCATAGAACCCTAATAATCCCACAATTGAACAATACACACACATATACATACAAAAAATGCAAAAAACAATGAAATAATTACTTGTGAGCCCTTGATTCAACACCATAATTCTTGGCAGCAAAAGGGTCATGAGCAACAATCTTTTTCTTGGCACGATGAACATCAACATGATCAAAAGCTGATAAATTTGAATCTTTTGCAAGAAGCTTGGACTCTTCTTGGGATTTGTAAAGTTGGGCTTTGAGCTCGAATATCGAGGAGGCCCCGACGCCGGAAATGGGCTTGTGTTTCTTGGGCATCACGGTTGATTCTGTAAGCCATCCTAAAGATTCGTATGTTGATACCTTGTTCTTCTTGCCCAACTCTTGTTTTCCTTTTTCTTCCATTACTGTGTGTGTGTGTGTGTGTTTTGTATTTTTTCAATAAAATAAAAGTGTTGAATTGGAAATTTAAAACGGGTTGATTTGTACAATTGGTGGATATTTATATATGGGTTGATAAATAAATATGATAAAAAGTTTTTTTAAAAATTTTTTTGGAATTAGAAATGATATTTTAGTTTAAAAAAATGGGTAGTTTCGGACTATTTTTTAGGTGTAGATGTTTATTTGTTTACAAGTATATATTTTAATCTTTTATAAATTAGTGTAATTGAGATTTAAAATAGAAAGTTATAGGGTTATTTAGATTATAACATTTAACCTTTAAATGGAAATGAAATTCTAATACAAAAATATATTAGAATCTCGTTGCTGTGCTATTATGTTGGAATGGAAATGATAATACATTATTAAACTTCTATTTTACTGAAAAAGAAATGTATAAAACAAAAGCAATAGGTGTAAATCTCTCGCAAAAGAAATAGTGTTCTGTTAATGCTCCCTACTTCAAGAATTGCATAAATACATAATTCAGTTTTGAGTAGGCTTTTTTTGACTTGAACAGAAGTAGTCCGTTTTCACAGATTTTTATTTGATATAAAATTTTAAATTTAATAATAAGTCTAACTATATTTTTCCACTTCAACGTAAGTGTCAAAATTCAAACTGACTATTATTTTGAAACGGAGGGAGTATCTGTGTTGCAACTGTCGAGCATCAGAGTACACATTCCACACGCAACTCCTTGCTAGCCTGAGGAGTGTCTAGTGGCGCTTCTTCCCGGTTGCAGCTTCCCAAGACTGTATAATGTGGTTCACTATTTCTTCTACTCCGACACCATGCTTCACCTGCGTGCACAAAATATATATGCATCAATCACAAGAAAGAAACTGGAGTGGGTTTACTACTCATTTCCATGTAAATGCGGAAAATTGGCTAGTAGGGGAACAGAAGACAGTTTGCACATGTACATGGATTTACGAGCACATGATTTGCTTTCAAGAAAATGTTGCCATATGTAATACAACATTACTGGTCATTTAACAATGTCAGAAGTCTGCTGTGTATGTGTGTCATTGTATCAGAATGATGATGTTGCACCTCTTTCATCACATGCTATCAAGCACCAGATGATGCAAGTTTCTGCAATAGAGAGGACTGTATGAATTAACTACCTCTGTTCCTTGATGATCATACAAGGACCCACCAACATGAAGGTCAAGAGCTCAAGAGTTGGGAGAATGAATAAATAAAATAAAGAGGGGAAATCGCATTAGTGTGCCATCCATCTTTATTCAAATTCATGACTTGCAGTAAATGGAATATATGCAGTTTTCCTACTATCGAACTAAGAAATAAACTAGGAAAATTATTACTATTAAATTGATGCAACTTTAAGCAAATATAAACTAAAAGAGATGGAGATAATGTCAGGTTTGTACAATCTCTTACAGGGAAGTGGGGAACTAAGTCGTACTAAACAAACCTGAGCAAAAACAAATGGTCCACCATCGCGCATACGTAGTGAATCACGCTCCATAACCCCTAAATCAGCTCCAACAGCTGCTGCAAGGTCTGTCTTGTTAATTACCTAAAGACGCAGAAGTAAGCTGTAGCCATTATGAAAAAATTATTTGCTAGTGAACGGAATTCTGATTGGTGTCGATGATTCTAAAAATACATACAAGGAGGTCAGCTTGAGTAATGCCAGGGCCTCCCTTTCGTGGAATTTTGTCACCGGCAGATACATCTATTATATAGATAATATAGTCTGCCAGTTCCCTGCTAAAGTTGGCAGCCAAATTGTCTGCGCCCAGACAAATAAAACATGACATATTAGTTCCGTGAAACAGCCTTTATCACCTAATAAAATATTTTACTGTCAGCTACATGCACAATATATCTTGCTAGAAGGCTATGAGCTCAAATTTTGTATCTTGCATAGGTGTGATCATTACAATAAATCAATCACTTAACAGAAATCCCTAGTTCTAGATTTGACTTGTTCCGCAAAAGAATTCAAATTCAAGTTAATGCTTTTTTCCTTCTTATTGACATGGCTCAGTTCAAACCATGAACAATTATTTGAAAAGTAAACCCATTATGTATATCAGGCAAAAAGAATATAAAACCAGTATACCTCCCCCAGATTCACAGAGAAGCATATCAGCTTTGTACAAGTTAGAGAGCTCCTCAAGTGGACCAAGATTAATGCTGATGTCTTCCCGAATAGCAGCATGAGGACATCCTCCTGTCTCAACAGCACGTATCCTTTCCTCGGGAAGTGCTCCGTTCTTTACCAAGAACTCACCATCCTCTTTGGTAAATATATCATTTGTCACCTAAGATACCATTTTATCAATAGATTAATAATTTGAAAGTTCAAATATTGCAGTTTAGTAGCATAAAACCAGCTTAATATTTCCACCAAGTTATAAGATTCAAATATTCAACTATTGCATCTGTTTCTTTCTAATACAGTGAATTTTGGAGTGGTTAACACTTAAGATTTCAATGAATAGAATAAGCTAAAACAAGTTTATAAATATATAGAAAATCTACTATTCAAAGAACTGTTATTGTGTTCAAAGAGAGGAACCAATAGTATCTAAATTTTATCTTCGAAATAATGGAAATCAATCTTCTGTAAAATATATTATTCATATTCGTCAAAGAAGTGGTTTAACGTATGTATGAATTTGATTGTCTAGTAAGTTACATTAGTTCTGAACGTATCATAAAAGACAGGTTAGATGAGTATACAAAGTACTTTTGTGGTATATTGTTCAAGGTGATTATTTATATAACTTTAAATGGAAAAATGTTGAATGAAAAAAGAAGAATATTAAAATTGCTTCAGATGTGAATTAACAAACCCACGTACCGCAGCAAGACTGTATTTATCCCTTAAATACTTGCACAAAGCAAGCATTAAAGCTGTTTTCCTGCAATATGTTCCAAAACTTTAACAAAAGTTTAAACGATACAGCTTCATATATACAGTAAGTAAATCCTTCAAGGTATGTGTAAACTGAAACTACTTATTGCAACCTTAACATGAGAACGTTTTGATTCTTTTCCCGTCTTATATTATAGGCATCATTTAAGCTATAGTATATGCAAGAAAACAAGTGACACAAAATGATTAAGCCTTAATTTCGACTAACTAGCATACTAGCACAAAACAGAATCAGTATGTTGGAATTATATACAAGACTAGGCAAGTTTCTTTAAGGATGACTCTGATATCAGAGAAGAGAAGGAAAGAAGGAAAAAGACTTGAGTCATTACAATTGTATCTTAATTGTATGCATTTTTAAATCTATTTGTTTCAGATCTCGAAAGATAGCATAAAAACAAGATTGTAAGTATTGGTACCTGAGTTGGTAAATATGCTTTGAACTTAAAGCACACAAAGTCGCAAACATTTTAGCATAACTAAACAATTTGAGACAGACCACAACCAATGTTAGCATACGATCCACCTAAGCACTCAGCAACACCTTCAGGCTTTGGTAACATGATATCGGGTCTCGGATCTTGACTAAGGCACCACAATATTCCAAAAATAATAATTTTGACACAGATTGAATATTTCCTCAAACAATGGGCACTTGGTGATCCAATTAACTCTTCAATCCCGAAAAACAAGATTTAGATTGAGATAGTCTTAAAGCTATAAGATCTAACCATATATGAACAACCTCATTACAGATGCAAATGCTACATTGCTAACAATATCAAGATTGAAACTTTAATCAAACAAGGTAAAAATGAAGTGTAATAAGAGTTACCCAGTTCCAACAGGACCACCAATACCAATAGTAAAGGCTCTTTCATTGAAATCTCTAGTGAGAAGAAGAGGTGCCCTTCTTGAAAAATAGCCAGGTGAGTATATGGGTTCATGTGAATGTGGTGCTAGACCATCATGGCTATGATATATCTTCCCATCTTTGCCTACCCATGATGAACTTGAGTTGCCCTCAGATTTGCTGTATAAAAATACATAAATATACATTTTTTTAATAAAAAAGTAGAGATTGAATTGACTAAACTTAAAGTAAAGGACGATTACTCCTGGGCATGGTGATGGTCATGGTCATGGCCATGCATATGATGATCTTCTGAAGCCATTTTGACTTTTGCTGCGTGTGATGTTCTTACTGTACTGTTTGTACTATAAAAGAAAGAGAGGCCGAGACTGAAGTGTACTCGGACATGGACTGATGTTAACAGGAATTTACATAACAACCCTTGCTCATAGTTTGGCAAGTAACATTTCTTGAGGACCCTTTTGGCCATTTCGAACAAAATAATTTCAAAAGTTTAAATATCGGATATGCTTAAATATCACTTGCATCGTTCACTTTATTCGTATATATTATTTTGGTCATTAACTGTTAGATTGACTCATTTTAGTCATTGATTTGGATTTTTTTATCAAATATATCACTTGGGCCACTATTATCCATGTGAAATGTCAGAGTTGCTCCTATAATTAAAAATGAAAACAATTTAACAAAAACTTAAAATTTAAGAAATTTAACAATTTACGAAAATTTAACAGTTTAAAATTTAAAAAAATTTCACAAATTAAAATTTCACAAATTTAACAATTTACGAACTTAAAACTTAAAACAATTTAACAATTTAAAATTCCACAAATTTTAAATTCACGAAATTTAGATTTTCGAGAAAAAATCAATAAATTCACTTTAATAAAAAATTAATAAATTCACTTCAATAAAAATCAATAAATTTATTTCAATAAATTGAATTAGGGTTTGAAACATATTTGCTTAATTGTTAAATTATTTTTATTTTTAATTGCAGGGGCAATTCTATCATTTCACATAGATAATAGTGGCTTAATTGATATATTTGATATAAAAAAAATCAAAGTCAATGATTAAAATGAGTCAAACTAGTTACCAAAGTGATATATTTGAATGAAGTGAATGATCAAAGTGATATTTAACCCATATCAGATATACTCGAAAACTGATTAAATTCATCAAAGGAGTAACTTTTTATGGTCACTGATTCATTATATTTTTAATATCGGTAAATGTAAAAGAACACTACTCTATTATCTGATCCAATCAGTGTTGACCGCATTATTCAACTTAAAAACACATATTCTTACCAAACCAAGCTTTGAATTCATGTTAATACCATATGATATAATTATAAACCCTATGTCATTAAGAAAGTCTAGTGATCACACGTACCCATTACCACAATTACTAGGTATCTATTATAGCCCAACAATTAGAATCTCCAACAGAAGACAACTGAACCTTAATAAAACAAGAGATCACATTATGTCTGATCCAAGATTTCCAGGCCATTGTATCAAAATTAAATGTGTATCCAAATAATAAATACTGAAACTACTAGGCCTCCAAAGGCAACACATTTTTATCCAAAAAATATCTATTGCTTCAAAAGGAATTACACAAATAGGTTAGGTTTGGACGCCTTGTATCTGGTCTTCAACTTTCGGCTCGGTGGCCTAACCTTCTTGGCAACTAATGGGAACTTGATTTTGGAGTTGTGGAACTGTTTGGTACTTTCCCTCTTGCAAAGTTTGGCAAGAATGGTAGCCGTCTTTATGATTTGAATGCAGTGGTTACGAACTCTGTGGCGAGAACCCATTTCAGTGTACATCTGCTCAATAGCACCATTCAGAGTGGTGTCACGGTACTCCTTGTACATGTTGTGATAGCCGGTTCGACTCTAGTACCTCAACCAAATGCCATAGTTCTTAATAGTTGTAGGGTTTTTCTCAAAGATCTGTAGGATGATGTGATCAAAAAATAAAGCTAATCAGTAAAACATGCAACAGGAAATGAATACAAAATAGTGAACCTAATTTACAGTACCATGAAAAACATAATATTTTAAGTTTCCATAAACAAATGTACGTAAATGGTTGCATGTGTGTCCAACACAAACTGCAGAGAGAACTACTACAAATCTAATATCTAAGCATACAAATTATTAAGAATTGAAAGCTACATGCATTTGCTAGTGTTCCCATATGCATATTTACAATACAACTATTGGCTACTTAATTAACAAAAGCAAAAGAAACTTTTGGCTACTTAATATATTATTGCAAATCTCATACCAGCTCCATAGTCCATACTAGACTCTCTTGAATGTTCTACAAGAAAAATGTTAGTCCCATAATAAATCTCATATTCTTAGGTGGTAATTTCTGATGGCTTCTACCTCTATTAAATTTAAGAGGCTGCTCCTTGAAAGTAATAAATCCCAAATGCTTTGGTGGTCTTACAAAATTTTAAAAGTTTTAGTAGCATTTTTATCTCGAGGCAGGGTGATTGAATTGTGAAACATAAAAAATTGGGCACAGAATATCATAGACATCGGTGGAAGGAAAACACAACAGGTATCATGCCAACTTCATTAAAAAGGCCATAGTTGTATTTTGAACTCCCTATTAAAATATCAAAAGACTCATTCACTTCAAACGATATGTAATGGCTTATTTATTGTAAAGGATGAGTCCAAATAGAATGTTATTTGTAAACTTTAATACAAGTCCTATTTACAAGAACAAGCAAGTTTAAATTTGGACACTCAAAGATAGGAATTTACAGAGTCAAATGTGTAGTAGGACCCAAAAAGAAATTTAGGGAAGTGATATGCCTAAAACTATATCCTGGTAGGGGGAACAAGTAAAGAAACACAAATATGGGTGCGAACTTGGTTCTACATTTGACCATACACAATATCCTAAAAAAGGTTCAAGAACAGCCTGTTTTAAGTGAACAAGACAATGAAGAGTATCATTCATACAATGCCTTATGAGGTCATATCAGAGTTGCATACTAAAATGTCACTAGTAAAAAGGAAATAATATTCAACGGACACTATATAATTCCCCTTTCAATTTATACAAAATGCAAGGCATGAAAACTGTAAAACAAAATGTTGATCCAATTAAAGGACTTAAATTCTTAAATAGGACCACCAAAACAACAAAGGAATCATCCAACATCTACATCTCAATAACGTCTTCTATGTTTGATATAATACCACACTAAGCAATCATCAAAACCACATATACACACACAATTATATGCGGTCATGTACATCAATATACGTCACAAACCCTCCAAATAAAGTCATAATTTTCATAATCTAACCCGAACAATGATACATACATACATACTAATTCAACCAAAATAAAGCTTCAAAACAGAGCCAAGACACAAGCATACCTCATTAATCGCAAGCATTTGACCATTACTCTTCTTAAACTTCTTCAACTTCCTCAAAAAGTACCTTCTCAATCAAAACATACAATCATACCACCACATTACAACATAAATAAACATGCATAACAATCTCAACAAATAATTTCAGGACAATTACACACAGACATACATACACACAGAGATATAGAAATGTAAGGATATAGTACCAGAACTTAGATTTGGCGCGAACTTCATTAGTGGCCCAAAGCTTCATCCTATAAATCTTGGGCTGCTCATCTTTCTCCGTCGGTAAAGCTCGACCCACCACCTGAAACTGATGAAACTGCACACAAATACACATATCATAAACCCTAGATTCAACACATAGAGAGAGATGTATATCAACTCAAGTATAGATACAAGAACATTGAAATTGAGGTGAGATTGACCTTGTAAGTCACCATTTCCGAAGATCTCTCTCCTCTCTCGACCTCTCCGGGAGTGTGTGGGGGCGGTGCAAAAGTATTTTAGGGGTTTTAGTTTCAGATATATACAAGGAGGATTGAGATGAAACCCTAGATGATAGAATTGGTTATGGGCTTTTCTTGGGCTTTATTTTGTTTGGGTAGTTTAGAAAAAGCCCAGTCTCATGAAAACAAATATAGGGAAAAAATTATCTAAATTATTTATTTGTAAAAAAACAAAATTAGGTTAAAAGTTTTGTATTTGGCTCTCTTTGATATGTTCTAGAATTTATATTTTTTTTACTTTAAATAGTTAATTTAAAGATTAAATTGTTCAAATCTTCTAGTAGAAGTATATTTTATTACAAAAAAGAATGATAAAATAGCTTACAAACGTCTACATAATAATATGATATTATGAACAATTACATTAAAATGAATAAATTTTATATATCTATATTCTATAATAAGTGTACATCTTTAAGATGATTATATAAAAAATTATAAATAATGATAAGTCTTTTAAGTTGGGCCCTCCTTCTTCATGCTTGAGCTGGAATGGTAATTGGGTTTCGTGGTGAGTTGCTGGTTCAGGGTCCTGTAAAATAATGCCAGAGGGGGGTGGTTGCCCCGCGGCACCTCGGGCGTCATAATAAGAGGGAGTTTTAGAGAAGAAGGTAGATAGCTCTATAAACTATCAAAGAAATGTATGTATATTTGTGTGTATATTTAAAGTGTGCGTGTAACTCCTAAATCCCATCACCTCATTCTTTTAATAGGTCGAGACTCTAGGGTTTAGGTGTTTATACCTTTTGATACTAACCCTTCTCTAGCTCTATATGGACGGGACAAGTGTGTGGCTAGATCCTTGTCCTTCCTCCCGGCCTTGGTTTGTCTTTTTTCCTTTTGTGTCGTTGGGGAGTGTTGGAAGGCTTGTGCCTTTGTATGCCATTAGGCCTTTGCATTTGGGCCCAAGGTGAGTAAGGGTTTGGAAACGGTTTGTAGGCTATCATTTTCCCCGTACTCCTTTATCCGGAATGGTAACGCCCGAATTCTGCTGATGAGTTGCCTTAGGAGGTTCGTTGGGAGGTCGGTTGGGCAATTATGGGGGTGGTAATTTGAATATTATGACAGCTGTAAAGTTGATGGGGTAGTAATGGCAATTGGCTATATCCCCAAGGTTGAGTACAGATCTGGGTGCGTGCGCACGTGCTTCTCGGGAAAATGCGCAAATGATGTGACATGGCCGTGTGGGGGACACCCTTTAGGGAAGGTGGCCTATAGGGGGCGGCCATTTGTCCCACGAGGCGGTTCATCTCCCCTACCCCCTATAAATGCTCATAGGGGGAAATACTTCTCTCTTTACGCATTTGAAACTGCTTTCCCAACCTTTTATTTTCTCTTTTTTCTCTTTTTTCTCTTTAATTGAGCGAGAGGTGCACCACGGAGTTTCGTCGAGCAAATTACCGATTTGTCAACACCACAATTCCTTCCTACCGTGTAAGTCTTCTTTGTTGTTTATGTTAGGTGCATATTTTGTTTAAACGGTTGCAATGTTAGAGGCTCATTGTATTTGACATCTTTGTGTTCGAATTTTATTTGTATGGTCATAATAAGCTTCATATTGCAACTAAGTATAAGTGGTGAGAACTAGGTGTTATGTATGGCTTATGACTGTTGTATATATCTTGTGTTTTACCGGTATTTTGCACTTACATTGCTTTTAGAATACCAATATTGTATAATGTTTATGTTTCCATATGGGTGCGGTCTGGTTTTGGGAGTTTTTGGAATCGTGGTGTATTTGATACGGTAGTGACTGGGATGAATGTTAGGGATGGTGTGTGATGTATATCGTGTATGTATAGTTTATGGGGTATAGGTTGGGGTTTAATTCTTGGTAATGGGTGTTTTCGTAGGGGTCTGTTTGTCAAAGCCTTGCCTGCCATATGGTCTCCACAAATGCCTTCATGTACTCTTGAAGACAGTTGTCGGCTTCCTCTGGACCGACGCACTTCAATATTGGGGACCCATACATTCGGCAGTATAGAACTCCATCCTGCAAAAAGAACTTAGTTGTCTTGGCTTAAGTTGATGGGTTTTGGTCTTATCATTCGGGAGGGTATCGTGTTCTAGATAGTCTTTGAAAGGTGTCATCCAATTCGGCCCCTCATCCAACTCCATGACCTCGTCTCTGTCGATGCTGGGTATGCATAGTTCTTCAAAGTAGACTGAAGAGCCTAGTTCGGAGGAATTTTTGACCAGTTTTGAGAGGTTGTTTGCCTGAGCATTGTTTTCCCTATCTACTTGTATCATCTGGACCACTAAGAATCGAGCCACATATGTCTGGACCAAAGCCTGATACTTGGCTAGGGTAGGGTACTTGGCAATGTATTCTCATGTGGCTTGTTTGACCACTATTTGAGAGTTTGAATGTATGAGCAATTTGGAAACCTTTAAGACCGATGCAAGGCGTAAGTTGCCAGAAGTGCCTCATATTCAGACTGGTTTTTGGTTGCAGGGAAAAAGAAGATGATTGCTTGCTGAACTTGGAAGCCATTCGGACTGATAAGGATAAGTCCCACTCCAGATCGTTCCATAGTAGAGGATCCGTCGACCCATAAGTTCTAGGCCTCGGGGTCCGGGCTTTCCTGAGGGGAGACCGGGACTGCGTTAAAAGGGCGGACGGTGTCTGGAAAAGTGCATTCTGTTATGAAATCGGCCAAGGCCTGGGCATTAAAGGTCATTCGGGGGATAAAATAGAGGTGAAACTGGATAATCACGAAGCCTTTTATCTTTTCAGGGTTAGCGTCTATTCCCCTTTCACTAATCACGAAGCCTAATAATTTCCCCTTTCGCTGAGGTTTTCAAAACATTCCTTCAGGTCGGTAATGTGGTTTGAGACAGTGCGTGACTTTGATATCATGTCATCGACATACGATTCCATGTTCGGCCGAGATGGCTCTCAAAAACTTTTTTCATCATGCGCTGGTAAGTTTTTCCAGCATTAATCATTCTGAAAGGCATAACCAAGAAGGTGTATACGGGCCGGTGGGTGATGAATGTGATTTTGGCAATGTCTTTTGGGCCCATCTTGATCTAATTTTAGCCTAATAAGGCATCCATGAAGCTGAGCATGACATGCCCCACAGTCGCATCGATCAACTAGTCTATGCTCGACAAGGGGTAGCAGTTATTTCGGGCATGCAGCATTCAGGTCTGTGTAGTCCACACATATTATCCACTTGCCATTAGGTTTCTGTACCAGCACCACATTTGCTACCCAGTCATGATACTTGATTTCATAGATCGTATCAGCATTAAGCAATTTGCTAACTTCCTCATTTATAGCTTTTTGTCATTCTGGAGCAAAGTTTCTCCTCTATTACTTGACTAGTTTTCTTTTGGGGTCTACGTCCAAACTATGCATTGCCACAGACTCCGATAGACCTGGCATATCTTCGGGACCCCAAGCAAAGACATCGGCATATTCCTAGAGTAATTCGATCAGTTTGGCTTTAAAAATAGACTTTAACCTGACACCAAATTGTTCAAGGGAATGGGCTCAGTTTCCATAGCAGGTTCAACTTTGGATGCTTAGGCCTTGGTATAGGACTGCTGAGCTTTGGCCTCCAGGTTGCGGGTGGCATAATCCTCTATGTTTTAGATCTTTTTGGGGCTCGGATGGGGCCTGGATTCGATGCTTCTTATTTCCCTATCGCCCTAGACCTCACCTACGCCCTGAGGCGTAGGGAACTTAAATTTTAAGTGGGGAGTCGAGGACCGGAGCTTGGTAAGGGTCAGTCTTCCTAGAATCATGTTATAGGAGGAGGGAACATTGATGACATAGAATTTGACCATGATGGTGAACTGCATTAGAGGGGGGACCCGAACATGACTGAGAAGTACAGGGTTCCCTCGATAGGGACCATGTTGTGGCCAAAGTCGTAGAGGGGATTTTCCGAACAATCATTCATCCTGACGTTACCTAGTTGCATCCAGTTCAAAGTGTGGTGAAAAAGAATGTTAACCGAGGACTCATTGTCTATCAGGATCCGCACGACTTCATTGTTGGCCACATCCAGAGTGATGACTAAGGCTTCCTTGTGGTTGGGGTCAAGTCCTTCGAAGTCCTGGTTGCTGAAGGAAATGACTTGTTTGGGATAGGATTGGATGTTCATCACTTCATCCCAGGATTAGGGGATTAGAGGTGGGGAGTTGGTGCCACCCAACATTACATTTACCATATGTTTCTTTCTGGATCCTTCTGCCCTTTGATTTTGCCTTCTTAGTAGATAGTGATTCATGTTACCTTTCTTAATCAGATCATCAATGAGGTGTTTTAGAGACAAGCTTTCCTCAGTTGTATGGCCATGGGTTTCGTGGTAATTACAGTGTTTGGCTGTGGACCTCTTATCAGGTGGGGATTGCATCGGCTTGGGGGGTTGGTAAAAGGGTTTTGATTTGATTTCCCTTAGAATGGCCTCCCGAGTTTGGTTGAGGGGGGTCCATTCGAGCTCGGCCTTGGGTTTGGGTTTTTCTCGCTTTGGAGTGGGGTTATCCCTCTAGGTTGACTTCCACTTGGAAGGAGGTTTGGGTACCACCAACTGGTCTGGGGGATGTAGTTATTGTGCCTTGTGGGTTTAAATTTCTTGTCAGAATGAGACTGCTTAGAGCGGTTGTCTAGGGGGTCAGACCTTGAGGAGCCTTGGTGAGTCATCCTCATGGCCTGAAGGACATTTGTTTCTTTTATGAAGTGAGCGGCCATTGCATAGGCTGCGACCATGCTCTGAGGTTCCCTGTTTATGAGCTCGATGTGTAATACTCGTTTTACCCCGGATCCAAGTTATTTCAGAATATATTGAGGGCTTCACGCTCATCTAGAGCGGAGACCTTGGTTATGGCCTCCTAGAAGCGTTTCATATATGCTGCTAAAGTTTCTCCGTCATATTGGTGAATGGTTTCTAAGTGGCACATATGGAGCTAGTGGGTCTGGTTAGCTCTGAAGCACTTGATGAATAGCCCCATGAATTATTTTCAATAGTCAATGTTATGAGAAGGTATGTGACTGAACTATTTTTGGGCTCCAAACTTCATAGTAGAAGCAAAGAATCTACACTTCATCAGGTCCGAGTAGTAGTAGATGGAGGCAATCTGTTCAAAGTCGTTGATGTGTTCTTCTGGGTCTCCGAGGCCATCGAAAGAGTCAAAGTTGTAGTGCTTGAGGTGTTTTGTCTGGGAGAGGCTTCCAAGGTTAGAGTGAAAGCTGTCAAAGTGTCCTATATTTCAACTAGGTCCTCATTTCCGTTAGAGTCTGTGTCTGAGGTTAAGGATCTCTGATCTTGCCTGGAGGGCCTAGTGTGGAAGAAGTGTTCATCTTCTTTCTGAACCCGTCTCCTGACTGTTTCCTCTAGTTTGGCTTGTTTCTCGGCTCTAATGCGTTCCCGAATTTTCATCATTTTTTGGACCCGGAGGCGTTCCACCTCTTTTTCAAAATGTTTCTTTTTCCCACTATCCGCTTTATGATGGCCCAAAGCCTTGGCTTTTCGAACCCCATCTAGGTCCATTCTTTCAAGGACAAATCTGTGGGAGCGGTGAGAGTTGGTAGAGTCTGTGGGGAGCGCATCATGATATTTTGCTTCACGATAGACCTAGAGGGCCTCCTCCACCTGTTGTTCAGATAAGCCAATCAAAACATTTGGGGCATCTCCTGCCTTCTTGGCTTTCTTTTGCTCGATGAGGACCTAGCCATCAGGGAAAGTGACAATAGGTTGGCCGGTCCCGGGCGGTGGTAAGGTGGAGGGTCCTGCCCCTTGTTGGGCTACTATGAGAACCGCCTGAGCGACTTGTGGGTTCTGAGTGTAGATGGACTCTGAGTGGTACGCTGACTCTGAGGTAGTGAAACCAGGATGTTTGTTGCACGACATGTTCAAATTGTGAGCCGAAAGTGGTTGGTGGTGGTGTATGTCACAGAGATTCTGGTATCAACGTGTCAAGAGACTAATAACCTTTGAAACGATTCACACGAGGAACAGGATGCAGAAAACACAATCAAAGTAGATTTTGTAAAATCGGTTGAGGGGTCAACTAAATGACGTTTGCCCCCTTTCTTTCAAGAAAGGGTTGTTGGTCTAGGAGGGTCATTGGCACCGAGACCACATGACGGAGGTTCAGCCCCTCCTTCTAGCACCAAATGATAAGTCTTTTAAGCTAGGCCCTCGTTCTTCATGCTTGAGCTAGAATGGTAATTGGGCTTCGTGGTGAGCTGCTGATTCGGGGTCCTGCAAAACAATTTCGGAGGGGGTGGTTACCCTGCGGCACCTCCAGCGTGAGAATAAGAGGGAGTTTTTTAGAAAAAGGTAGATAGCTCTATAGACCATCAAAGAAATGTATGCATATTTGTGTGTATATTCAAAGTGTGTGTGTGTGTGTCCCTTAAATCCCTTCATCTCATTCTTTTTATAGGCCGAGACTCTAGGGTTTAGGGGTTTGTACCTTTTGATCCTAGCCCTTCTCTAGCTCTGTATGGACGTGACATGTGTTTGGCTAGATGCTTGTCCTTCCTCCCAACATTGATTTTTCTGTTTTCCTTTTGTGCCATTGAGGAGTGTTAGAAGGCCTGGGCCTTTGTATACCATTGGGCCTTTGAATTTGGGCCCAAGGTGAGTAAGGGTTTGGAAACGATTTGTAGGCTATCACATAATATCTATTATGATTTTTAAAGTGGATTATATTGGATGGGTGAAAAATAAATATTATTACGATTTATAATTTGAGGGTATATCAAATCTCTAAAATTTGAAGTTTTACCTTCAAGTCTTCAAGTATAATTTGGTATTTTTTTCTATTTTATAAAAGTTCTTTGAAAAGAATGTCTTTCAGAAAGTAAGGATCCAAGTATGCATAGCGAAGCCGTTTGGCTTATCTTATAAAGTTATAAGTAGTTTATAAGTTGAAAAATGTATGTATTTTTTAACTTATAAGTCACTTATAGTTTAGACAAACAGGGGTAAAATATTTCAAAAATAGACTGCAGAAATTTAAAACAGAACTTGAAGACCCCAGAAATGCCAGTACACATGTTGCTAAACTGCTAGCAAAAAAAGAGATAAGTACTGACATATCAATAACCACAAAAGAAGAAAATGAAGCAAATTTTGATTTAATTGCGACACATTAGGCCGGTTTCTAATCTTTGCAACATTGTTAGTTGAAGGTTTAGCGAAAATTACAAGAGCAAGCCAGTACTGATACATGGATTGTGCTCACATCGTTCACTGAAAAATATGAAAATGTTCTCAACATACAAATTGAGATGATATTTGATACAAGTCATAGCACACTATGACGATAGAACAGATGCCTAAAAAGTTGCACTGAGTAGTGTCCTCCTAGAATTATCGTTTTTAGTCCTTGTCAAGAAATTCCTGACCTGAAAAATATTACATTTATTAATTTTATTTCTGAATTTATTAATGTCCAGAAATAAAATTAGTATTCAGATACCCATAGGTCTGTTAAAATTAGTAGATTAGTAGCGAAAGACCTCAACAAATCTAAAAAAGTATAAAAATCATATCATAATTATCACAGAATTATATGACTTGAGAAAGTAACTAAAAGTTTAGGCAAAAATGTCATGGAGATACATATCTTTTACCCTTTCTTCGGCATAGTCCTACTTTGGTGGGTAATTCAAATGTACAAGACTCTCACTATAATTATAAATTCTGCGTATTGAATAAAATATTTTAAGTTGATTATGTTTTACCACGTTACTCAAAGAGTCATATAAGAATATTTCAGTAAAACCTTGTACAACAAATTCACCAGTCTTCAGACATCCGACTATTTCTTTGATCTATGAGTGTATTGTGATTGTAAACTTCATAATCTAACAATTGTCGTCATCTAGTATCCGGATGCTGATGCTTACATGCTCATTATTGAGTATCTCTGTAAGGGCAACATATTGCATAAACTCAAATATGTCATGGTGCATATTACCATTAGGCAATGAAATTGTGCGAAATTTTTCATTTTGCACATCAAACGAAACCAAAGCTCTATACTGTTGGTGAGAAAACTCTATAAACCAATAAAACAGTCCCTTAAAAACTGTTGGACGGAAGGACTGGAGCACACTAAATTTCAACTCTACCTTAATTTCTTTCTAGGAATTCTCATTCAGCGAATATACTTTAACTCGGCTAATAAAAAGACGTTCATCTATTACAATCCTCACAACCTTATAGTCACTGCTAGCAATATCAAAATCAAACCCGAAAGAAACATTATAATTATCTAAGTTTCTATCGAAAATAATGGCATATTTCCTGATGTCCTTGACCAGTCTGGTAGCAGGTTCCATAGGTATAGTCGTTTTTGCACTTTTTACATGTTGCACTTGTAAGCAATGCAAAGCAAGCCGTTACATGATCCAACAACATTGAATTAGTCATAAGCACTAGAATTAGTTCTAGAGAGGCTCGAACGGAGGTCCAAATTGATAGCCATGTCAAGGAAATTCATGTTGATAACAGAGAGTTTGTGTTCAAAGATTTTCTTATAGTGGACTATAAAAGAGTGATTATTAGGGTTGGTCATAATGTTCCTCATGTGCAAATTTATAAAATCAGAGTTCAAGACTTGGGATCTCCATTGAAAGGCATATGTCTAGGCCTATTTGTAATAAATAGATGACAACTCAACTCATGTAAGAAAATGTAGTAAGTAATAAATACTGAGGAAGGAATCAAGACGAAGAATGTCAACTAGACACAAAGAATCCAAAAATCAGAAGTGTTCTAATGAAGTTGCTACTCTACACCGGAAGAAGTTCATTAATATGTTCAAGCGTCGGAGAAAAATAGAGAAGCAGCTTTTCAGAAGAGTTCAGAAGATTCCAAGTGCCTACTACAAAGAGATTCCAGAAAAAGAAATATTGAAGACAAGGCAAGAAGCAAGAACAAGACAGAAGATCACAGCTATTAAAGTTAAAAGGTGAAGAATATTTATTTAGTATGACATAAATGAACCAGACAGTACATTTGTGTGTCAACTAAATTAATAAATATTTTTCACCTAGCTCAAGTGATTTTCAAAGAAGACAGAAGACAGAAGCTGGAAGCTCAAGGGATACAGCTAAACAGGTCTGACGGTACTGACTTGAAGACAAGACGACACGGAAGAAATGCAGAGTCATATATTCGTAAAAGTGGAACCCCGGTTGGAATTGATTTATCATTTGCAAGTCAAAAGGAGTTTGATTCCAGACCATCAGAAGACCGCAGCTTAGAGCGTAAGGATTTATTTTTATTAATAAATATTTTTTTAATTAGTAAATTATATTTATAAATATCTAAATAATATTAGATATTTATTTTTATAATTTCTGAATTAAATTAATTATTTATTAATTAAAGATTATAAGCTGTGCGGGTTTAAAAGCATTTCTACGGAGCCTAATCACTACAAGACAAAATAAGCCCCTTTTGATTTCAAATTGAATTCGGCAGGTGGGTTATGCTAAAAGAACACATTAGATGCTGCCACTTGTCCATTCAAGAAAGAAAAGAAATGGAATTGGCAGGTAGTTAAAATGTCTTACCGAGTGAATTTAAAAAGTCTTACCGAGAAAAACAAATGTCTTACCGAGCTTAATTCAAAAGTCTTACCGAGATTAATTCAATAAGACCTTTTAAAAGTCTTACCGAATTAATTCAATAAGACCTTTTGAAAAGTCTTACCGAGTAGAAAAATCTTTAAAGACCTTTTAAAATGTCTTACCGAACAGAAAAGGTCTTGCAGACCTTTTTGAAAAGTCTTACCGAGATTTTCAAAAGTCTTACCGACCAAAAAATGTCTTGCCCAGCAATTAAATAAAGTCTTGTTAGGCTATTTAAAAAGTCTTGTTGATTTTTTAAATAAGTTTTATTCAAATGTCTTGCCAACCTTTTTCTCTATATATATGAGAAGAATGCTTCATTATTTCTAGTTGAGAAAACAGATCAAATTCAGTAATTTATCTGCATTGTAATATTCACAGATTTCTGTGCTGAGTTTGGAATATAATTGTAAAACACGAACAATTCATGTCAAATTTGTTCTAGAACTTTTATCAATTATATAACAGTTTTCTAAATATTAATTTTGTAATACTAATCAAGTTAAAATTATATTTTTCACTTGACCTTACCAGAGCATCTGGAACACAGGATCCCAGCCATCCGAGAGTCTAGGGACATGAAGGAGGTAACCCTAGAAAGACTCTACGGAGTTTTGAAGACATATGAGCTGGAACAGATCCAAACCAGAGAGATGTACGGGAGAGGTAAGGTACTGAGTTCCTCCAAGGCTTTAATGGTAGAAGCACCAGAGAAAGAAGAAGTGAAGGCTGTTGCACCTTCTAACAGTACAACAGAGTATGTGGTTCCAGAACTTAGACATACTTCTGACAAACAAGAAGACGGTGATTTCTACTCGCTGGAAGAACTAGATCAGCTAGAAGATGAATCTCTAGCTATGGTTGCCAGGAAGTTTGGCAACATGAGATTCCGAAGAAACTCCTCATTCAGAAGTAAGCCTAATTTTGGAAGATTCCAAAAAGGAGGTTCTTCGACAGCAGTATCAAAAAGCGGCTACAAGATCGGCTTAGTTGATAGAAGCAAGTTTCGTTGCTTCAACTGTAATGAGCTAGGCCACTTTGCAACTGAGTGCAAGAAGCCTAAGCAAGGGAAGAAGAGAGAGAGTCTTACGAAGAGCTCAAGGAGAAATATGATGCACTTTTGCAAAAGCATCAAGGAAAGTCCTATCTAGCAAAGGGCAAAAGCTGGGATGACTCAGACACTGATGATGAGGAAGAACTGGGAAATCTTGCTCTTATGGCTTCATCCGAGGAATCACTGTCTCCCACCTATGAAAGAGGAATAGAGGTAAATCCTTCTTGTCCTAAAATGTTTGCTTTGCTAGGTAAAGAACTAAATGGTGAAAGAGATAAAGTTAAGAAACTCAGACTCAAAGTCAAAGAGTTAGTTGATGAGACTGAAGTTCTTAAACAGTTAAAAAGAAATCATGATAAGTTGACTATTAAGTTGACTGAAGACTTAGCTGTTCAAGTCAGTAAAGTCAGTTGTCATGTTGTAGTAGAAACTAATCTCAGAAACCAGATAGAGGAAGAGAAGAAAAAGTGTCTTGCTTATAAGAATTCCTCGTATATTGTAAAGAACCTAGTTGACCAATAGGTGATAAACAGAAAAGTTGGAATAGGCTTCGAGTACAATGAATTTGTAGGAAAGCCAAGCAACATTACCCCATTCAGGCAAAGCGCTAAAGAAAGGGGTATTCCTCATGTTGTTAAAGACACACGCAAACCTCTTTTCATAACACCCATAGCTGAACCAATCCTTGAGAGCTCTGTACTGATTGCGTATGAGATGCAGTTAGAAGATCTCGAGGAAGAGAAGAAAAGAGGAGAACAAGCGAGGGACATAAAAGGAGTAAATGTCCAAGAAGAGAAAGGTGCACCCAAGACACCAGTGAAAGTTGTGGGAACTTCTAATTTCCACAAACCTGGTATAGGTGCTAAGAACTTAAAGAATAAATTGAACAGACCTAACAATAATTTTGTTAGAAGTAGGGATAGTAACAATAGATGTCATTCTACTGAAAACTTTAAATCTGCTGAAAAAGTTAAAGTAGAAATTGTTAAAACTCCTACTACTGTGAATAACATGCCTGCTATTGATGTATGCCATAAACCTTGTGGTATGTTAAATTGTATGTTATGTGCTTTTAATGCAATGTCTGCTTACTTTAAACGCATGATTGCTAAGAAAGATAACATGACACCTAGGCAATGCATCAATAATAAATTTGCTAAATCCAAGACTGCGACTCCTTCACCTGTTAAGAAGAAAACATATATTCCTAAGTCTAAACAGAAAGTTGTTAAGACTATTTATAGGAAGGTAGGAACAGTCAAGGAAGAAGAGGTGGTTATTCGAAAAGGATCTGTTGTCAAGGCAGACAAAGGTCAATTCTTTAAGTATGCCGGGCCCAATCAATTTTGGACTCCGAAGATGATTTAATCCGTTTGATATTTGCAGGGACTTAAACAGGTTAACCGAGTTATATGGATCCTGGACAGCGGATCGTCAAGGCATATGACCGGAGATAGAGCCCTGCTATCAGACGTGGTTGAGAGAGCTGGCCCAATCGTCACTTTTGGAGATAACAGCAAAGGAATGACTACGGAATATGGCAAGTTAAATACTGGAAATGTTATCATTGAAAACGTTTCTTTGGTGGAAGGACTTAAGCACAATCTACTCAGCGTCAGTCAATTCTGTGATAGAGGTTACAAAGTAAACTTTATCAAGGAGAAGTGCTTAATAGCTCATTCTAAAGAAGACAGACTAGCCTTGCGTGGAGTAAGGAAAGGAAACTTGTACGTAGCTGATTTCAACTCGGGAACTGAAGCTGAAGCAAACTGTTTTTATTCAAAAGCTTCAACAGAAGAAAGTTGGCTATGGCACAAGAAGCTCTCATACCTGAATTTCAAAACAATGAACTCTCTAGTCAAGAGGGATTTGGTGAGAGGACTGCCTCCGATGGAATTTACACAAGAAGGATTGTGTGAGGCATGTCAGAAAGGGAAGTCAAAAAGAGCAACTCACAAAGGCACCGACTCTTCGAATATTACTGAACCACTGCAGCTGCTTCATATGGATTTATTTGGTCCAGTCAATATTATGTCAATGTCAAGGAAGAAATATGCCTTAGTGATTGTAGATGACTTCACAAAGTATACGTGGGTTTTATTCTTGAACTCTAAGGATGAAACTCCACAATTGGTGATTGATCATGTAAAGTTGATTGAGTTAGATTCAAAGCTACTTGTCCGGGCAATCAGATCAGATAATGGAACAGAATTCAAGAATGAAATTCTGAATAGCTTCTGCTCAGACAAAGGGATAACAAGACAATTCTCAGTGCCAAGAACTCCGCAACAGAATGGAGTAGTAGAAAGGAAGAATCGAACCTTGATTGAAGCTGCAAGAACAATGTTAAGTGAATCAAGGTTGCCTATCTACTTCTGGGCTGAAGGAGTGAACACGGCTTGTTATACCCAGAATCGAACCTTAATCAACAAAGATCAAATGAAGACACCTTATGAATTAATGGCTGGCAAGAAACCTACACTCAAGTACTTTCATGTATTTGGAGCCAAATGTTTTGTGCTAAAAGATGGAGATGAACATCGTGGCAAATTCGAGGCCAAGGCACATGAAGCAATTTTTGTCGGCTACTCAAAAAGAGCATATAGGGTGTACCTAATTGATCAGCACCAAGTAAAAGAAAGTGTCAACGTAACATTTGACGACACTAAACTCCCAAGCATCCAAACTGAAGATCCTTCTGAGTCACTAAAGTTTGACAATCATCCAGACTCAGATTCAGATAATGAAGAAGAGCCTGAGGTTGCAGCAGGAAATGATGATGGCAACAATGATGGTAATGATCCAGGTAATAGTGGTGGAAACAATGGAAACACTGGAGATACTACTAATACCAGTGGTGGATCAACAAGTCAACCTGGCAGCAACTCAGGGGGAGATGATGAATCAGCTGGTAAAACACAAAATCACATTGAATTTAGAGGCGAATCATCAAGATCAAACCTACCAAGGGAAAGGATATGGAGCAAAGACCATCCCTTTGAATTGATCATAGGTGATCCAGATGTTGGTGTTAGAACCAGAAGTGCAACTTCAAATGAATGTTTATTTTCGGTTTTTCTATCTCAAGAAGAACCAAAGAAAATTGAAGATGCTCTAACTGATCCAGATTGGGTTCTTGCCATGCAAGAAGAACTCAATCAGTTCGAAAGGCAAGAAGTATGGACACTGGTACCCAGGCCTAAAGATAGATCCGTAGTTGGCACCAAATGGGTATACAAGAACAAGTTAGACGGTGATGGCATTGTTACAAGGAACAAGGCCAGACTGGTTGCTAAGGGTTACTCCCAGGAAGACGGAATTGATTATGACGAGACCTACGCACCAATTGCAAGACTTGAAGCCATCAGGATATTTCTGGCATTCGCAGCACATTTCAATTTTAAAGTCTATCAAATGGATGTGAAGAGTGCATTTCTGAATGGAGAGCTAGAAAAGGAAGTATATGTGGAACAGCCCCCTGGCTTTGAAAATCCAGAGTTTGCTGATTTTGTATATTTCTTATTCAAAGCCCTCTACGGACTCAAGCAAGCACCGAGGACATGGTATGACACTCTCTCTGTATTTTTACTTGAAAACGGTTTTACTAGAGGTGTCATAGATAAAACTCTCTTTTATAAATTACATAATAAAGATATGATATTTGTCCAAGTTTATGTTGACGATATTATATTTGGTTCTACTAACGAAATCTTGTGCAAGAAATTTGCTAAGTTAATGCAGAGTAGGTATGAGATGAGCATGATGGGTGAGCTGTCATTCTTCCTTGGTCTGCAAGTGAAGCAAATGAAAGAAGGGATTTTTATTTGCCAATCAAAGTACGTAAGGGATCTTCTAAGGAAATACAATCTAGAAGATTCTACACCGGCAAAAACCCCTATGCCAACAGCCACAAAGCTTGACAAAGATGAAACTGGTAAGAAAGTTGACATCACAAGCTATAGAGGTATGATAGGCTCATTATTGTATCTAACTGCTAGTAGACCCGATATAATGTTTGCAACATGCTTATGTGCAAGGTTTCAATCTGATCCTAGAGAATCTCATCTTATAGCTGTTAAAAGAATTTTTAGATATCTGAAGGGTACACCGAATCTTGGAATTTGGTACCCTAAAGATACAGGTTTTGAACTAATAGGCTATAAAGATTCAGATTATGCAGGATGCATGGTGGACAGGAAAAGTACGTCTGGAAGCTGTCAGTTTCTAGGACAACGGTTGATTTCCTGGTACAGCAAGAAACAGCACTCAGTATCTACCTCGACAGCCGAAACAGAATACATTGCGGCAGGTAGCTGTTGTGCACAGATCTTGTGGATAAGGAATCAACTGAATGATTATGGACTTGCGCTATCTAAAATTCCAATAATGTGCGATAACACAAGTGCCATAGCAATTTCCAACAATCCTGTACAACATTCACGAACCAAGCACATAGACATAAGGTATCATTTTATCCGAGAGCATGTTATGAACGGAACTGTGGTGTTACATTTTT
The DNA here is from genome assembly GCA_028671895.1 of Oenanthe sinensis. Classification (NCBI taxonomy): domain Eukaryota; kingdom Viridiplantae; phylum Streptophyta; class Magnoliopsida; order Apiales; family Apiaceae; genus Oenanthe; species Oenanthe sinensis. The sequence continues at coordinate 6,754,108 of JAPMAC010000198.1, forward strand.
TACCCACAGAAGATCAAATTGCCGACATCTTCACGAAACCACTTGATGAATCCACTTTCTCTAAGTTGGTTAGTGAGTTAGGGAAGTTAAACATGAACTAATTATTGCATGATGTTTTAAATTGCATGTTTATTTTAAGCACTGTAAATACACTGTATATATTCCTTAAAATATTTCAAAAACAAACAAACAAATTGAAAAAGAAAACTCAAAAAGATTTTCCTTATGTTTGTACAGTTGTTATTCCATTAGCATCTTTACTGTAAATATATTTTATATTATTTTTGGTTTTCAACAATTGGTATCAGTTATATATATAGAAGTTATATAACATTTGGTATCAGTTATATGTATATAAGTATGTATAGTTTTATTTGTTTTACATTTTGGCATCTTTATATATAAGTATGTATAGTTTTATTTTTATTTTTATTTATATCTAAATATGGGCTGATTATTCTCAAGTCTCTTTTGAGAAGTAGGAAAGATCTATGAGCTTGATAATTCAATCGATTCTAAAAGTTAGATCCTAATCATTGGCATCAATATCTGACCAAGATCTTAGAACCAAACACACAAACACTATCACTTCCATCTCTCTAACCATTAAACAGAATACCTAATTGTTCAGAATGAGGGAGTCAATGCCTTGATTGCATTTGATAAGGTTGGTGATGTGAGTGAACCAACAGCTCTGTCTCCAGAAAGGTGATTCATATATAAACTGAGACAACTGTTAGCTCATATGTGTTCTCTCAAAAGGATACAGACTTGGAAAAGGCAAAACTGTTACTAGGTTCATTCTCTCAACAGAGTGAGTCTATTGAATTCAGCCTGTCAGCCAAGGCTACCAGAAGAGTTAATTTCATCTGACATTTTTTCAAGGAACCACAAATATTGTCATATTTTTATTGGAACCAACAATGGACCAACTCAATTGGCATTTTGGGACCAAGAGGGAGCAATTGAAATGTCACAGGAAGGATGAATTGACGGAAGCAATTTTTCTAAACTTCCATATCAAGGAAGGAAGAATAATTGATGATTCTGACTGAATCAACATGCCTTCACAGGCGTCAGGAGGAAACTTGGATCATTTGCTACATTATAGATCCTTGTCTCCCTCCCCAGATGGAACATATCTGAATTCCTAACGGAATAGATCATCTTAGATGATCAGCAACTCACTGAATCTATTCCTGAAGCAATTCAGTTTTTCAAAGTCAAATATTTTTATAGATTCAATTGAGGACGGGGATTTACGAAACCCCATTGCACCACCAGTGACCTCTCTTGAAGGGGCTATGGTGATCTTTCTTGCAGGTACAGAAGACTGTGACATCCGTACTGAGAGAGATATAGTGATGTGAGAAAAGAGTGAAACACAAGTAAGGATGAGTGAAAATATATATATTCTATGAGTGAAACACTTAGAGAGTATATGAGGGAAACACTTGTGAGGAACACAAAGTAAAATCACACACTAGCACAATTACCAAATCCTATTCCCAATTCCCTGTTATAGATTTCTAATGTTACTCAACTAAGGGAGAGAGAAAATTTCGAATGAAGAGGATTACTCAACTAAGGGGGAGAAGTATCCTATTTGGGGAGAAGTATCCTAAGGGGGAGAAGTATCCAAATGGGAGAAGTATTGTATTCGAAGTGTTCAACTAAGGGGGAGAAGTGTTGAAGACTTCTACTTTAACCAAAAGAGGATTACTCAAAAGTTGGGTTATTCACGAAAGGAGTAATTGAATCTACCTTGGGAGAGAAGTGAAGACAGAAGTTGGAGAATCATAGGAAAAGTGGTAAGAAGAGAAATGAAGATAATACTACTTGTATAATATGTTCAGTACTAGAGGAACAAACATCTTTCATTTTAGTTACTCAAAGAAATCTGGAAATGTATTATTTGATCCAGAGAACAATTTATTTACTTACAGTTTTTAAATGTAATATTATTTTCTTAGTTGTTAGTTGAGTTATCCTCTAGGAATTTGTGTGTTAAATGTTTAACAACAAATAGGGGGAGATTGAAAGGCATATGTCTAGGCCTATTTGTAATAAATAGATGACAACTCAACTCATGTAAGAAAATGTAGTAAGTAATAAATACTGAGGAAGGAATCAAGACGAAGAATGTCAACTAGACACAAAGAATCCAAAAATCAGAAGTGTTCTAATGAAGTTGTTACTCTACACCGGAAGAAGTTCATTAATATGTTCAAGCGTCGGAGAAAAATAGAGAAGCAGCTTTTCAGAAGAGTTCAGAAGATTCAGAAGATTCCAAGTGCCTACTACAAAGAGATTCCAGAAAAAGAAATATTGAAGACAAGGCAAGAAGCAAGAACAAGACAGAAGATCACAGCTATTAAAGTTAAAAGGTGAAGAATATTTATTTAGTATGACACAAATGAACCAGACAGTACATTTGTGTGTCAACTAAATTAATAAATATTTTTCACCTAGCTCAAGTGATTTTCAAAGAAGACAGAAGACAGAAGCTGGAAGCTCAAGGGATACAGCTAAACAGGTCTGACGGTACTGACTTGAAGACAAGACGACACGGAAGAAATGCAGAGTCATATATTCGTAAAAGTGGAACCCCGGTTGGAATTGATTTATCATTTGCAAGTCAAAAAGAGTTTGATTCCAGACCATCAAAAGACCGCAGCTTAGAGCGTAAGGATTTATTTTTATTAATAAATATTTTTTTAATTAGTAAATTATATTTATAAATATCTAAATAATATTAGATATTTATTTTTATAATTTCTGAATTAAATTAATTATTTATTAATTAAAGATTATAAGCTGTGCGGGTTTAAAAGCATTTCTACGGAGCCTAATCACTACAAGACAAAATAAGCCCCTTTTGATTTCAAATTGAATTCGGCAGGTGGGTTATGCTAAAAGAACAAATTAGATGCTGCCACTTGTCCATTCAAGAAAGAAAAGAAATGGAATTGGCAGGTAGTTAAAATGTCTTACCGAGTGAATTTAAAAAGTCTTACCGAGAAAAACAAATGTCTTACCGAGCTTAATTCAAAAGTCTTACCGAGATTAATTCAATAAGACCTTTTAAAAGTCTTACCGAATTAATTCAATAAGACCTTTTGAAAAGTCTTACCGATCAGAAAAATCTTTAAAGACCTTTTAAAATGTCTTACCGAACAGAAAAGGTCTTGCAGACCTTTTTGAAAAGTCTTACCGAGATTTTCAAAAGTCTTACCGACCAAAAAATGTCTTGCCCAGCAATTCAATAAAGTCTTGTTAGGCTATTTAAAAAGTCTTGTTGATTTTTTAAATAAGTTTTATTCAAATGTCTTGCCAACCTTTTTCTCTATATATATGAGAAGAATGCTTCATTATTTCTAGTTGAGAAAACAGATCAAATTCAGTAATTTATCTGCATTGTAATATTCACAGATTTCTGTGATGAGTTTGGAATATAATTGTAAAACACGAACAATTCATGTCAAATTTGTTCTAGAACTTTTATCAATTATATAACAGTTTTCTAAATATTAATTTTGTAATACTAATCAAGTTAAAATTATATCTTTCACTTGAACAGTATTTCATTCTAATTAATATTTTGCGAGTAATTAAAATAATATTTTAAATCAAATTATTCCGCGATTAGATTTAGATATTGTATTCAACCCCCCTTCTACAATATCAGGGACCAACATCCATGACTTGCATACAGAACTCAAACAAATGATAAATTTTTTTGGTAGTAGTAAAAGTATTTCAACCATAATATCTTCAGACAGATAATCCATAAGATAGATTGTTCTCTTAGTGGTTCACAAATTATACAATACAACTTTTTTCTAAAAGAAAAAACTTTAATCTATAACGTTCAAATACATGAGGTTGCCTTATTTACTATAACCACAACTTCTTTATATTGGCTCTACAACCAATTTTTAAGGAGTTTAAAATTGAAAATGTTTCCAAACTCTAACATAGTCCTAAACATTACTAAACACGTATCTCCATGTGTAACCAGCATAAGTAGTTCTCCAAATAATTATAACCACAACTGATTTGGACAAGACTTTAATAAACTGAAGATAAAGATGAAGTACTTAAATTATAGGAACAATAAACTGGAATTAGAAGGAATATGGTGTATATTACATTCATATATATTTATTAATACGAAAAAATATTTTTCAATGCTATAATCGATCATGTTTTTCACTCATTATTCATAGCCACACGTTAACAATAGTTTCTGTTAAGTAGCATACATTGATTATTGGGGAAATTAAATTCTAAATATGTCACAACCTCAACATACAACTTAATTGATTGCAAGAAGATTAAAGACGAAAACAAGTACTGGAAAAGAAAAGTGCAGGAAAAGCAAAGGAAATAAAGAAAAGCTAATGTTCTTTTTCATAACCCCAACTTATACAATATGCAGTACATATAAGAGTAACTCTTACCCTTTACCAACTGACAAGTGGCAGTTAAAAGACCCAACTTAATAAAGTTATAAGAAATAAACATTATAACTAAACGACACTAGCTTATACTACTACTAAGTAATAAGGTTAGAACGACATCGTTACAATTCCCCTCTCATTAAGATAATCCTTGTCCCCAAGGATTAAAAGTTGGAAACCTAGTTGTTAATTCTTCCTATAGCTCCCAAGTAGACCCTGCAGGAGTTCCATTCTTCCACTGTACCAAAACCATCATAGCAGGACGATTATCTTTCTTGATTAGCTTCTTCTCTAACACTAATTCAGGAATGGTTACTTCTTCAGTATCATCTAGAAATTCTGGTATTGTAGTTTGCACAATTGTACCAATTTTCTTCTTTAGCTGTGACACATGAAATGTATTATGTATCTTTGCTCTCAAGTGAAGTTCCAACTGGTAGGCCACTTTACCGACCCTTTTGATGATCTTATAATGACCATAAAACTTTGCAGAGAGTTTTTGATTACCCTTTACTTGCATGGAGTTTTTCTTGTAGGGCTGTAACTTAAGAAATACTTCTTCACCCACATCGAACTCTCTCTTTATTCTCTTTTTGTTGACATATCACACCATCCTCTCTTGTGCTTTCTTTAAGTTCTCTTTTAAGAGTTTCTGTACCTCACATCTGTCTCGTAAAAACTGATTAACCGATGGTATCTTAGTTGCTGGGGACTGAAAATTGATAACAGGGGGAGGTTGATTATACATTGCTTTGTAAAGACACATCCCAATGGCAAAATGAAAGATGGTGTTGTACCACCATTCAGCCATAGAAAGCCATTTTGACCATTGATTGGGCTTCAATCCACTAACACATCTTAAATACATCTCGATACATTGATTTACTCATTCCATTTGTCCATCCGTTTGGGGATGGTAGGTCGTACTCAACTTTACTTGTGTTCCCATAGATTTGAACAATTTTTTCCAAAAACTACTAACAAAGTTAGGGTCACTATCTAAGATTATAGCATTGGGCACACCATGTAGCTTCACCACATTATCCAACACAGCTTGTGCCACCGTTTGAGCAGTAAATGGGTGTGGCAGAGTGAGATTATGACAATACTTGGTTAACTTATCAACAATAACCAAGATTGTATCCTTGCCGTATGACTCAGGGAGTCCCTCAACGAAGTCCATGGATATAGTTTCCCAGTAAGCTTTTGGAATGGGGATTGGCTGCAACAAACCTGGAGTAGGTATATGTTCACTTTTGTTCCTTTGGCATGTATCACATTCTTTGACCCACGTGGATACATCTTGCTTAATATTAGGCCAATAAAATTGAGCTTTAACACGTTTAGTGGTTGCTATCATTCCAGAATGTCCTTCATCTGCTCCACCGTGAATGGCTTGAATTATCTTGTTCTGCATATCATTATTAGTACCCACATAAAATCTTCTATTTCTCATCAAGTTAACCTCCTTCATTGTATATTCATTTGGCAACGTCCGTTGAATAACCAGTTGAGCTAGTATGTCTTAAGCAAATTGGTCCACATCCATACTGACCTTCAATTCATATTTCCAATTATGCTGAATAACATGGATTCCTGAGCATTCTGCCACTTTTTCATGAATTCGGGACAGTGTACCAGCCGCCAAATTCTCGTTGCCCTTCTTGTACGAAATTATATAATCGAATCCCAACATCTTGGACAACCACTTCTGTTGTATGATAGTAGTAAGCTTTTGTTCCATGAAATATTTCAAGGCCTCGTGGTCAATTTTAATGACAAACCTGTGTCCCAATATATATGTTCTCCATTTATGAGTGGCCATCAATATGGCTAAAAGCTCTTTCTCGTATGTGGACAAACCGAGATGTCTGAGACATAATGCTTTGCTTAAATAAGCAATCGGTTGCTCTTCCTGCATAAGGACAACACTAATACCATTATAACATGCATCTGTTTCCACTATAAATGGCTTAGAGAATCAGGCATTGCAAGCACATGTGTGGTCATCATTGCAGACTTTAATCTATTAAAGGCAGTATCCGCTTCATTGCTCCATTTGAATGCCCCAAAAGGAGTTGTGTCAAGGGTTTGGCCATAATTTCATAACCTTTTACAAATCTTCTATAATACCATGTAATCCCTAGAAATCCTCTATATGCCCTAACACTATTAGGTGTAGGCCATTGCAACATAGCTTGTATTTTCTTATCATCAGCTGCTACCTCAGAACTAAAAACTATATGACCCAAATATTCAATCGTACTAGTAGCAAAAACACATTTTTTCCTCCTAACAAACAGCTGATGTTTCCTTAAGGCTTCAAAAACCAGAGAAAGATGTTTGACATGGTCAACCACATTAGCATTATACACCAATATATCATCGTAAAATACAAGAACAAACTTTCTAATGTAAGCAGAAAAGACATCATTCATTAACGCTTGAAACGATGTTGGTGCATTGGTTAGACTAAATGGCATCACTAGAAATTCATAATGCCCTTCATGCGTCTTGAAAGCCATTTTGTGTATATATGCATGATGGACCCTAATATGATAGTATTCATTCCTCAGGTCCAATTTAGTAAAAATAAAACTGCCCTTGAGCTCAGCCAATAATTCTTCTATGATGGGAATAGGATATTTATTTTTGATAATGAGTGTGTTGAGTTCTCTGTAATCTTTACATAACCACCAACTATGGTCTTTCTTCTTTACAAGTAGCACTAGAGATGCAAAAGGTGAAGTACTGTACCAGACTATACCACTAGCCAACATTTCTTTGACAATTCGTTCTATTTCACTCTTCTGCACATAAGGTCATCTATATGGGTTTGATGTCACAGGGTTACTACCGTCCTTGAGGGGTATATAGTGATCATGAGCTCGAGGAGGAGGAAGTCCTTGTGATTCAGTAAAGAGGCCTTGGTACCGGTCAATAATTTTGTTGACCCCTGCAGGTATCACCTCACCGTTCTCCTCCATACCCTCTTGAACAACAACTTGGCACAAGAAATAAGACTCCTCCTTAGAAAGCCCCTCATACTCGGTACTGGTATAAATTCTTCCTCTAGGGCTAGAATGATGGTTCTTTAACTCCACCATTTCCCCCTTCCATTTAATAAAAATGACATCAGATTCGAAATCAAACATCATCGGGCTTACTAGTCTCATCCAATTAAATTTCAAAATTATATCATAGCCACCAATGGGTATGACATGAAAATTTACACTAAACACTTTGTCTGCCATTTTCCATTTAACAGTGTCAGCTACTTGATTGCAAGCCACCTTATCCCCATTAGCTACGGTAACCATCATATTGCTACAAGTACTCGTATGTAATTTAAGTTGTCTGACTAATGCTTGGGAGATAAATGAGTGTAAAGAACCACTATAAAGCAGCATACTAACCTTTTTCCCTTTGATGGTTGCAGGTAACATAACTGTATGAATCCCCTTTGTACATGTCATAGCATGGAGTGACAAATCATCATCTATTATTTTCTCTCCCGGTACAATGATCCAAGGGTTGCAATCTTCTTCTATTTCCCAAATCAATGTGGATTCCTCTTTATCTTCTTATGCAATGACATCATCTTCAATAGTAATGAAGAAGATCCGTTTATTTTTGCAAATGTACCCTGCACTGAACTTTTCATCACAATTGAAGCATAAACCCTTGCTTCTTCTTTCCATCATTTCACTATATGTCAATTTCTTTACCCCAGTCAGCAATGGTTTTGAAGTAACTTCCTTAGTCTGAGGGGATGAGACTTTGTTGTTCGGAAAATAAGGTTTGGTTACTTGATTATTAAGGCTCTGCTTACTATATCCCTTGTTTCTCATGTCCATCACTTCGATTAAATTTTCTTGGCCTCGAGCTTTGTCTCTAGCCTCCTTCAACGTCAATGGCTTATTTAAGTATAAAGCTGATGATATCTCAACCTTAAGTCCACTGAGAAAACTATCAACATAGTATGTCTCATTATGGTTGCCATCAATAGGAAGAAGATACTTTCTCAACTCATCAAATTGGGCAATATATTCATCCACCTTACCTTTTTGAGTCAACTTGTTAAACTGCCCGACAATGTTCTCATATCCCCCCTTAGAAAACATGTGATACAATAACTCAATAAACTGTTCTCAAGGTAATCCTGGTTGTTCATTTTGAATGGTTTGAAACCATATATCAGCTTCTTCTTCAAGATGTAAAGCTGCAAAGATAACCCTGGTCCTTAAATCCATGTAAGGTTAAGCATAAAAACTTTTCACACTTATTGACCCATCCCTTTGGATCTTTTCCACCAAACCTTGGAAAATTAAGCTTGGGGATTCTCAAAGGTCCCAAACAATATTGTGGCCTCCCCTTCACTGTATCATTCAGTGAACCCCAAGCGTTTGAGTTAAACCCTTGATTTGTGGTTTGAAAACCAGAAATAGGTGTGTAGGTAAAACTTGGGCTAACAAAGGGTGGTGGAGTTTGATGTTGCATCTGGTGGTGTTGAAAAAATTGTTGCGTTGTTTGTGGTGGTGGTGGTATGTCTTATCTTGAATATCCCATGTTCGGAGAAAACATGGTTTGGTTGCCATTAAGATTAGGGCCTGGCGAGAGAACCCAATTTTGGGGTGAGTTGACATGTTCTTTCCTATTGGTTTGTGATAGGTCCATAATTTAGTACATTTTTAATACCTATTTTATGTTTATTTTTATAATTTTTTTAGTTAATTAATTATTTTTGTTTTGTTTTGTAGGAAATTAATTAAAATCTGAATTCTAACAGAAAAAGGAAAATAGAATGAAGGAGTTGGAGATTACTTAGAGGCAAAGAAAAAAGAGATAAAATCGAATGCTTGTTGGAGAAGAAAAAGAAATAGAAGGAAATATTTAGAATTCAATTTATAATCGATATAGAAAACCTACATTATTTCCCCTATATATGGGTCTCCTCTCTTGTATTTCAAGACCTTGACCTTGAACCTTAATTTTAACTTTAGTTTTCAATAATTAGGAGTAAGAGTAGAGTACTTTTATTTTCTTGCTCTTTCAATGCAAATAAATTTTTATCTCTCAAACACTTTTAATGTTATTTGTTATTTGCATGTCTTATATTAGTTGTTTTGTTTTCTTCTTCAAGCATGTCTAGCTAATTCTCTAGCCCTAGGATGAAGGTGAAGTTAGTTGATTATTTTTAATATTTGTTTGTTCCTATTATTTGATTCTCATAACTTTTCTTGGTGCTTAATTGTTTAATTAACAAAGTGATTTTGATATATTATTGTTACCGAATTTATTTTTCATAGTCTATGCTTACTTCATGAAGTTTTGATGGGTTATTGTTAGATAATAAGTTTCATAGTAAATGATTGTCTCGTTAATTGATATTTATTTATTGAAGAAAGAGAATTGATTTTTAGGGTAATTTGGATATTAATTGTGATTAATTGATGGATTCGGATTCCTAGGTTTTCCTTATTTATTTGTTCTTATTTGCTTATTAGGTTAAACAAATCTCATCTCAACATTATTTGTCTAGTCTGCATGATTTAATTGTTAGGGTTTGGAAATTTCATAGTCTCTGAGGATCGATCTGTGATTGCTACAATTAACCACTGTGCGCTTGCAGTATTTTTACACATCAGTTTGTGACACAAGGATAGAATCATATGTTGTAAACATACTACCCCTATTCACACTACCCTGTCCTTCATGGCGTGTGCCATTGTTTGTAGCAAAATTAGTAGGGGTTGGAGAATCTTTATCATTTATCAACATAGACTCCTCTAGTTCCATATCTGAATTCTTCTCCTTACAAATAAACTTCATTAACTCCCCCATACCAAATCAGAGCCCCTCCGCAACCTTTGTTAACTGGTTAACTTGAGAGCTCAACTCTTCCATCTTGGTATTTGTCTGGGTATGATTTACTTCAGTTGTCACTTGCATTTGCTCCACGCTACCATGTAACTGCTCACATCTCGTTTCTATGGTCAAAAGAGGTTTCTCATATTTTTGGATAGTGTTTTTATCTGCCATTAGCCCAAGAGTTGCTCTGATACCAAATTATCACAACCTCAACATACAACTTAATTGATTGCAAGAAGATTAAAGATAAGAACAAGTACTGAAAAAGAAAAGTGCAGGAAAAATAAAGGAAATAAAGAAAAGCTAATGTTATTTTTCATAACCCTTAACTCATACAATATGCAGTACATATAAAAGTAGCTCTTACCCTTTACCAACTGACAAGTGGCAGTTAAAAAACCCAGCTTAATAAAGTTATAAGAAATAAACATAATAATTAAACGACACCAACTTATACTACTACTGAGTAATAAGGTTAGAATGACATCGTTACAAAATGCCAACAGAGGTTCTGCAAAAATGTCATGAGGATACTTGTCTTTATGATTTTCTTAGCACTTTTGCACTGTCCTGCATCGTCAATTCAAAATTACCAGGCTCTCGCTATAATTATAAGTTCTGAAAAATTGCCTGCGTAATTGCCTATACCTGACCATTTTGTCTGCAGGGTCATACACGGCAAGGTCATTACGATACGTTTGTGCATCTAATTCACCCGTATTTAGACATCCAACCATGCCTTTGATACTTGTTGTCATCATTATAGTGTGCTTAATCAAACGATTGTCATAATCTAGTGTCCAGATATCGATGCCTTCATTCATGCGATTTACAGTAAAGGCAACAGATTATTTAAACTCCGATATGTTAATTCTTGAACGATGTTCACGAAAATCAAGACCATCAGGCAATAAAATTGTGCAAAATTTCTCACTTTGCACATCAAACGAAACCAAAGCAAAACGTTTGCCATGTAAAACATCGTCTCCGTCAATAAACCAATAAAACAGTCCCTTGACAGTTGCGGGACAAAAGGACGGAAAAATTTCAAACTTGAACTCCACTTCATCAATTTCTTTCCAGGAATTCTGATTCAGTGAATACACCTCAACTCGACTTACGAAAGCTGGATACCTATTTGCTACAATCCTCACAACCTTGTAGTCGCGGCTGGCATGATCAAAACCAAACCCTAAAGAAATACTGCGATGAAATACCTACCCTTGATATTAATAGTGTGATCAGCGATGGCCTTCATCTGTCTGGTAGCATGGTTCCAAAGGTATAGTCGACTGCTGTTTCCATAAACAATGCAGAGCAAGCCATAACATAACCCGAAGATACTGAAATCATCCAGATTATAAGAATTAGGCAAAGGGAGGCTCAGGTTGATGGTCCTATTGATTATTTTCTTGTTGCTGACAAAAAGTTTGTGTTTGCCAGAATCTTGCTGGATTTTATAAGTATGAAAACTGTAGGTGAGGAAATAGTCATTATAATTAGGTTTGCTTATGGTGCGGTCCAAGTGCAACTTTACAAAGTTAGGGTTTGAGATCCAGGATCTCCATGACTTGCATACTGTCTTGAAACGAAGAAGAGAATTGGCTGAATTTCAACTATAATTTCTTCAGGTAAGTAATCCATGTGTATATGTTTAACACCTAATGAATAACAAATTATACAATTTCGATTTATATATAATTGCAGAAGAATCCTAGCTAGCCAATATTTGTATCATCATCGGTATAAGTTTGATACAAATTTATTTCCTTGTGTAATACAAATTAATTTAGGATATTTAACTAATTACTTCATTAATTTAGGATGTTTAACTAATTACTTTCATCCAAGCTAACCCTTCTCATTTATACTGTCCAATGAAATTCTAACATTATAATCAATCATAGTAAATAAATCAATCATTATTATTATCATATCAATTAAATAAATAAATATGGACAATATTTGTGGGAATAATTATATGCACTTGTATGCTTCGCAAAAACTAGCAACTCCGCCTTTGTTTTTTATATTCACTTTCACTTGCATCACACCAATCATCTCAAGTCTGAACAGTTAGAATTAAAGGATCATTACAAAACGTACTGCATCAACTTTTCCACATACAGCAGTTAGGCATAATGAAAGAAATTACCTAAAAAATGCACTCGATTTCTGCCAAATGGTGCCCCCGGCTGCCATCTTCAAGCTCTTCAACAATCACCAAGTCACTTGAGAAACTTTTGACGGACTTACTCCAAATTAAGAAGCCTCGACAGATACCTGGGATTCAGCAGAACTCCAGCTGTCTTTAATCAATTACAACTTATTCACTTAACACTTTGAACTCCCAATCTCTAAATAAATCAATTTGAACAAAGAAAACATTTTGACGAAAGTGGGATGTCTAAGCTGTTCCATCTTATTAATTCCAGACCTAGATGGATTTCCGTTAAGCCTGCAAGCATGCAGCCTCCCGATCACTGGATGCTGGTCCATCCTACAAAATGACCTTATAATTAAGAAACCCCAGTCCTCATACGTCAACCAACATATAACCACCAACCAAACCCTTTAATCAACGATCCCACAGCCCCAAAAGCCCCAGCAAATATGATAACAGCTAAATTTGTACTCCCTAAACTACAACAATAAGATCCAAATGGCAGCCCGAAATCCCATGTTCACTCTGAAATCACCTTGTAAAAATTTAGACTAATCAGCCGGAAGGACATAATTGGATACTAACAACCATATTCAAGCCACCCAATGTCACAAGGAATCGAACCACACAACTTATTATTACTCAGATTAAGACCATTTCATAACTTGAACTTCGATCACCATTTCTGGTGGAATGAAAAATATGGAATTAAGCCCATTAAGCCACCAATCTTGTATAGAAATGAACAGGACAAGTCATTCTCCTTTCTATATATCTTTACTCTTTTTTCATTTTAGTTGCACAATATTTTCATATAGATGCTAAAAAATGAAAAAAAAAATACTTTTTACTCTAAACAATTACTCCAAACACACTGGCCCTAAGTTGCAGACAACCTAAAAAAACAAAATCAATCCAATAAAATAAACTCTGGGTTCAACTATACATGCAGTACTCTGAACTCTCACTTTAAATAATACCAACATTAAAGTTACTTGATGGTATAGGTTCCAATATAAAACTAATCATAGTACACACTGTAAACAATTTGTATACCTACTGCACCAAGTGTTCATCCAGTACATAATAATCATATAGACAAATTTTCAAATCTGATTAATGCAACACAATCACATATCAAAACATGCAACTCGGTTTTCCTTCCATGATTTCATTAACTTCAATCCTGAATTCCAGATGTCAGACATTAAACCTGAACCAAAATATAATCAATTATTTTAAAAGCTATAAGATGTAATATGGAGCAAACTGCAGAACCAAAGTTCAGCATATTCTAGAGTTAGAAAGTAAAAAATTAATAAAAGGGGAGTTGACCATAACATCGTATATAATTATGAATACATGGTTTAACATCTTATTCTTATAGTTATCCTGCAGGATGCAGCAGAATGACAATGACAATTTGCTTCAGACTTTGGGCTACCCATTTATCCAAAATTTCATATCAGGAGGTTCGTAACAGACGGCATCTCAATAGACAACGAGAAAATAGAGGATCAGACAACGGGCAGTAACCGTTGTCTGATTCAGTTTTTCTTGTAGTGCTTCATCGAAAGCTAAAACTTTCAACACATACAAAAAAAATGTCGGGATCCCTCTTGCCGTCCGAATCCGTAACAACTTGGCAGTCAATCCTAGGAGTAAGCCCTTTTACGGTGGACTAGGAGCAACGACCGCTCCATTTTTCAAAAAATTGCCATAAGAGATTAAGACTCAATTAAATACTTCAAAAATTCATCAAATTCAAAACTGCATTGAAAGAAATGTTTTTCAACCTTTCATAGTTTCATTGAAATTAAAAGGGGTAAGCAAAAGGAAAAAGATGATACAAAATACCATATTCCAGAGGATACAATACTCTAATTCTTCAATTCAGTATCCTTAATTTCATAGACACAAGAAAGAGAGAGAGAGAGAGAGAACAAAATAGATTCGTAAAAATTAATATTTAAGCCAACAGGTTAAGGAAAAAGCAACAACAGTACACTGTCTTTACCAGCAAAGAACTAAACTGTATACACTGATAATTGGGGAATTCAATGAGTAAAAATAGTATCTAAAAAGTTAGGCCAAAGAGTCATAAGGATACCCTTATTAACGTTTTCTTGGCAAACTCCTGCTTGGTTAATTCAAATCTACCAGACTCTCGCTATAATTGTAAGTTCTAAGAGTGCGCATTATAGGCTGAATGGGTTTTACCACTTCATTCACAGAGTCATACAAACCTAGCTCATTAGAGAAAATTAGTCCAGCAAATACACCCGTGTTCAGACATCCAACTAAATCTGATGAACATTTGATGAGTGTACTATTGATAGTCAGCTTCTTAGTCCAACAACCGTCATCCTCTAGTGTCCATATGTTGGTGCATCCTACCTTGCGTGACTCACTAATGGCAACAGATTCCTTAAATTCAAAAATGTCAGTGCACCAGATATCATCAGGTGAAGAAATTGTGCAGAAATCCTCCCTTTGCAAATTAAACGAAAGCAGCATTGTGCGTCTAAAAGGAATAGTTTCGGATGGTACTAATACTATCCAATAAAGTGAACCCTTCACAAACGCTGGATAAAGGGACTTGATAAGTTCAAACTCTAAGTCCAGCTCAATTTCCTTCCAAGAATTCTTATTCAGGGAATACACCTCAGCTCGTTTATTTACCACAACCGGCCATCTGTGAACAGATAGCGATAATTCCAAACAAATCCTCACAACCTTGTAGTCAGAACTAGCATGATCAAAACCAAACCCTAAATAAACACGATAATCATCACAGTTCTGATTAAATTTAATCGAGTACCTATGAATGTGTTTCACTTTTCCGGTTGCATGGTTCCAAAGACATAGTTTCTTTGGCATGTAAGCAAGGCAAAGCAAACCGTTACATGATCCCACAACACGTAAATCATCATCACTAGAAGCATGTATAGGGGTGTTTAAACTGGTAACCCTGTGGAGTGAATTTGCGTTAATAACAGCAAGTTGGTTCGAACAAAATTTATTGTGTGCGATGAATAAGCCATTGCTAGGGTTGTTCATGGTGCTGGCAACGTGCTTTTTTACGAATTTAGGGTTTGTGATAGAGGATCTCCATGACTTGGATACTGATTTGAAACGGAGAGATTTGACAGGCAGTCGTATAAGAATTTCAAGGAAAATATCCTCAGGCAAATTATTCATGGGTTGGGTCGTGAAAGAATTGTCCACAAGTAAATTAGGGCAAGATTAACCGAATGCAATTTGTTACGAGTAATGCTAGATGTCCATCTCAAAAGATTTTCAAAATTGCACATGACATTTAAGAGTAATGCTAGGGATCCCAGATATTGTCCCAATTTTTTTTATCAAATGACGTAACATGACATATGACTTTCGTGAGCGCATATGTATGCACGCGGGGTCTCATATTATTATAGAAAAGTTATCAATCACACAGATGACTCAACATTTAGGACAAATTTTGGGATAATTTTTTAGATTTCTAGCATTTTTCTTCTTTTATTGGTAGGGCGCATATTAATGCACACGGAATCCAGATTATTTTTAAGGAAACAACCAATAACATGGTCCAATATTTTATCCTTTAACTTAAAAATTACAGTATCTAACCAATTTGAATGAGAAATTGGCTATTTTATAAAAATATAAGGCCAAATCCGAAGTCTATGACAAGGCATAGAGGGAGCTGTTACGTAGATTATAATTTAAAGAACCAATAATTTGATATCGTTGTTTTTAGGTACACAACAAAATCATAGACAAAGGGATTATTGAGCTAAACAATCATCCTAGCTGAAGTAACAGTAATGACTAATGAGGTCAATATATTTACTCATAGGATCATGCACAATAACATAGGAGTTAACAGGCTCTTAAGAAACATTACTGAAGTAAGTTCTGTTAGGGCAAGAATCAAGGAAATTAATGTCTAAAGGTAGGCATCATGAGTTCATGAGCATGACAGATCATGAGCATGACAGAGGAACCATAAGATATTCCATCCAAATATCGTATACAACTAGTTCTTCATCGAAAGCTAAACTTTTCAACACATACAAAAAAAAATGACGGGATCCCTCTTGCCGTCCGAATCCCTAACTTGGCATGGTGGACTTGGAGCAACAACCACTCCATTTTTCAAAAAATTGCCATGAGAGATTAAAACTCAATTAAATCCTTCAAAAATTCATCAAATTCAAAACTGCATTGGAAGAAATGTTTTTCAACCTTACATTAAAATTGAAAGGGGTAAGCAAAAGGAATAAGAGGATACAAGATATCGTTTTCAAGATACCATATTCCAGAGGATACAATACTCTAATTCTTCACTTCAGTACTGCTTAAATTCATACACACCAGAAAAAAAAAAGAGAGAGAAAACAAACAAAATCACGAAATGCACCAACTGTTCATCCAGCACATAATAACTATTAAAAAGTCTGCTTATGACTTCTGATACATAGCATATCAAAACATGCAACTAAATTGATTCTCCTCCAAGGTCTCATGTACTTTAATCTTCATGAAAGACTTTAAAACCTGGACGAAGATCAAAACAATCATTTTAATAGCTGTAGGACGTAAGAGGGAACAACCTAAACCAAAGTTAGAGATTCCCTAGAGTTAAAATTAAAAAGATAGTAACTGAGAAGTTGGTCATAATATGTTCAAGGCATACCTGGTATCATATTGCATGCTTTGATCATGTTTGCTTGACCTGCAGCAAAATGGCAATGACAATCTGCTTCAGACTTCTAGCTACCCATTTTTCCAATATTTAGACGTAAATATCATAACTTTCAGATATGGAATTATTTAAATACAAATTTAGATTTTATAAGAGTATGCAATAAGAAAAACGTCAATTCTTTAATAAACCAATTTCAAAAAATAGATGGATCTTATTTGCAACAAGTTGTATCATTCAAAGATTCATTTTTGTTCTTTATTCAGTGATAAATTAGATTTTTGGACGTGAAAATTTTCATTATGTTCTACCATTGATGCAAGGTAAATCTGTGAAACCAAAAATTATCAAATGTGAAGAAGGATAAAGTGCACGCCTCTGCTAACTAGTTTCAGGTTTCAAGCTTTGCATTATTAACATAAAACATAGAGGTGTAGAGAATATAAACATATAGCAGGAGTACGTGAATATTTGTAAATCCATCAATATTTTGTAGAGTATGGCATCAACAAACATCATCTATCGTACATTAGCTTTTTGAAGGTGAAATTTCAGGGTGGTATCGATTGAGCACTAAACACTACAACTATAAAACATATGGACTCTGAACTAACCAAGTCATATCAAGTAAGCAACTATTGGTTTGATTAGCCGAAGAAGGGGATAACTGTCAGAAATATGTAGCATGGAGTTTGTATTAACTAAAACATAATTTCAAGACTCAAGGGTCCAAAATGAATTACAGCAAAAAAAATCTTCAAACTTTAGCCAAACACAACAAGCAATTGCTTATTAATACAGTAACTTTATATTTCTAATATACAATTATATTCATGAAACAAAAATTTGATCCTCGATTTACTTTCCGCAATTATTTTTAAGTAGAGCGTTCTAGACAAGCCTTCAGGTGCATTAAAAAGGTCCACAAGTCACCAATACTCTGATATTCCGACAGAGTGAGCCCTAGACAGAGAATAGAGAATGGCGCTACATTATTTTTTTGAGAAAGAGATACAGGCTTTAAATGACTTCCTCCCAGCAAACTCAAGAGGCCTCACTTAGAGCAAAGGGATCCAAGGAGACCAAACGAAAAGAAACTAATCATACAAAAAAGAACTCCACTCTCTACTAAGATCTTTGGAAAAATAATAAAATAGTCTGAGGGGAAAAATTTGTTATATTATTAAGTGTTTCATCCATTACCACACTGTTATGGACTTTAACAAGGGCACTATTTGTGCATGCATTTATGACAAGTAGCAGTATCTTAGGGTATACCAAAGCAACACACAACGATATTAGATAATTCAATGACTTGCAAAATTAGTATTCAAAAGCGAATACGATCTATGAAAGTAGTATCTGAAAGACAACATTTTCTGCTAAAAAACCACCACAAAGCTAAAATGATACCTGACTTTACCTTTATTCAGCAACTCCTGCGTCGCTAGTTCAAACTTACCAGACTCTCGGTATAATTGTAAGCTCTAACAATCCGTGCTCGAATTTGAGTTGGCCTGAACAGTAGGTTTGCAGGATCATACAAGACTAGTTCATTGAAAAAGTTTTGTGCAAGAAGCTCACCAGTGTTTAGACATCCCACTAGCGTTTTGATTACTGGACTTGCTGTGAAATTGAGCTTCTTAATCCAACAGCTTCCCCCACAGGAATCATCACTCAGTGCCCAGATGTCAATATTTGAATATCCATGACACGCAATAATAGCAACAGATTCCTTATATTCCACTACACCAATCTTAATACCTTGGCCCAGAGTATCATCCGGTAAAGAAATTTTGCGAAATTTCTCATTGTGAACATCAAAAGACACCAAAATGAACCGCTTTGGAACAGAAATGTCTTCTGCTAACCAGTAGGGAAATCCTTTCACAATTGCTTCACAGAACGGATGGATTATCTTAAACCTGAACTCCGCCTCAATTTCCTTCCATGAATTCTCATACAGTGAATACACCTCAACTCGACTAACAGAAGGAAATCTGAAAAGGTCTCTTACAATCCTCACTACCTTGTAGTCACTGCTGGAATGATCAAAACCAAACCCAAAAGAAATATGATGAGGTATATCCCCGACCTTAATAGTGTAATTCTTGATGTCCTTTAGTTGTCGGGTAGCAGGGTTCCAAAGGTATAGTTAATCCAATTTGTTAGCAATGCAAAGTAAGCCATTACATGACCCAACAACTACGAACCCTTTTGCATTAGTAGAAGTAGGAAAAGGGAGATTAAGTTTAACGGCTTTACTAGGGGAATCAGAGTTGATCAAGGAGAGGATATGACTGCCAGAATTAGGCAGGAAGCATTGAAAATTGTTTGGTTGTAAACTCTGGAAAGTATGGGTGATGAAAGTGCTGTTATTAGGGTTCATCAGGGTTCGCTCCATGTGCATTTTTATGAAGCTAGGACTAGAGATTCGGGATCTCCAAGGCTTGCACACAGATTTGAAACGAAGGAGAGATTCGACCGGCAGTCGTGCTAGAACTTCGATGACGTTATCTTCAGGTAGATCACGATTCGACATTGAGAATTTAATATCAGATCCAAAATCAAATTGGGCGTCGGAGACGAGAAGTTGACAAAAGATGACAAGGCAATAATGACTAAGTAACACTAGCAGAGAATCGCTTAATTCACTGTGCTAACAAACTCACTCAAACGCCTGCAGTATAGAGGAAGAATGGAGAAAACAAGAACACACAACATAAACACTCCTGTATCGCTCAATGGTTCATTTCTATAGTTTTTGGAAAACCCCTAGCTCCTATTACATGGGCTTTGAACAAGGCCCAATAACATTTGTAAACATAAAACCGGCCTAAAATAATTTTAGCCCTAATTTTACATTGTTTGGCTCGCAGGTAAGGAAATACGAGAAAATCCATCAAGCTTGTTCAGCTTGCTGGTTGGGAAGGAAAAGAGATGTTTGATACTATATTATATAAACAAAAAAAAATACATTGCATCTTCTCTTGCTCAAATATGGTATACTAAGTAAAAAATGAACAAATTATGCAACATTCTAAATGAACGCTTAATATTGTGTCAAGGAAAGATTTATTTCTGGATTTTTTTATTTATTATGTATTGTTTGCAACATTAAATTTTTATCACTTACAGTGCCAGTATTTACTTCTGTAGTGAAGTGATATGACTTGAATATCAACTCAAAAGGTGCACAGACATCAAACTAAACATATTTGAAGTACTTGCAGATTAGAAAAGCATGCAATATAAAACTTAGGAATTTATAAGCGTTATTTTATCTTTTATCTTTCATCTTTCAAATAAAAAATTACTTGTCACAAACTGCATATATTATATACTTAATAGACTGAATTACTGAAAAATAAAAAACTTACAGGGAAAATGAATAAGCTTGTAAGCGTTGTTCTCCAATGCTTGACATTCACTATATTTATCCAACTATTGTTGCTATTTTCTGAATTATGCCAACACAGTGGTGTACACCAAAATATTGCATACTTGTGTTGCTTTATTCTCTTCGCTTATGAGGTAGCATAATACTAGCTAACTCTCAAAACCATCCTTCAGACACTCTGCTAGCATATGTATCCAAACACTGAACTCCAAGATTGTAGTTTAAGCCAACTTAGCCAATTATCACAACAGATCCTTCATATTCCACTATAGAGCTGAATCCCCCTACCCATCCAATATGCGTAGAGCAGACCATGGAATCCTGAAAAAAAAAGGAAAAGCAGCCCTGTGTCAGTTATAGTTCCATAGATATATCACCTAAGCCAACTAGTTTAAGGTTTAAAGCTTTTCAAGAAAACTTTGCAGTTTTAACATAAACGTAGCAGCATATATCACATTTTATTATGGAATGGGAATATTCAAGAATACAGTACCACATTTTAGTATGGAATCAACAAACAACATATATTGGGTTCATTAGATTTGAGAATTTAGTATCCAAAAGTCAAAAAGGATTGGTAAAATTAATACCGGAAGCCACCAGGTTCTGCATTTTAAAAACCACGATGGTAGCTGCCTTTACCATTTCATCAATATAACTGTAAGTTCCAAGCATGAGCATTAAGGTTTGATTAAATTCATATAAGACTAGTACATCCTCGAAGGATTGTGCGATAAATTCACCATTCTTTAAAAGTCCCTCTTTTGAGAATTGGACCTGTCATGTAACTGACCTTTTAAATCCAACAGCTCCTCCCACGAGAATCATCATCTAGCATCCCAATGCAAACAAAAGTATCATCATTGCGCAAACACCAATTTCCAAGATCCTACCTTCATTCGTCAACGTCAGCCACACATCCACTGGTCAGGCCACTGGATTTTCAAAAACACCTCATAATGTTACACATGTCATGTTTGAGTTCAAGATCCACTCCCAACTCAATTTTCCTCGAACAAACCTCATGTACAGAATAAAGCTCGACCCAACTGAGACAATTATCAATATGACTAGTCCATACCATTCTTACAACATTCATCATTCCATCAAAACTAAACCCCACACTAACATCCCTGGAATAGTATCAACTACTTAATTGGCATACTGTCCTTCACTCTTCTCGTGGCAGGGTTCGAAAGCCAAATGTTGCCTCGCGAGATAATAATCAAACAATAAGATATGACTAGTACATACAATTCAAAAACATTCATCAATCATCATCCCATCAAAACTAAACTCCACACAAACTATTAAGAGACAATGCATTTTACAAGGAGGGCTTAATAGGATCAAGCATCATATCATAACAGAAACTTCAGCAGAGTACTATCAATTGTCATCACGAGGAGGGCTTAATAGGATCATGCATCATATCGTAAGTCGTAACAGAAACTTCAGCATAGTATCGAATGTATACTACGAGGAGGGCTTACCAGGATCATAAATAATATAGTAACAGAAACTTCTGCAAAGTAGTACGAAATGTATGTTACGAGCAGCACCTAACAATATCATGTATAACATAGAAACAAAACCTTTGAGGAGGGCTTAACAGGATCATGTATATATCGAAACAGAACATTCAGTATCAAATGTGGCCTAATAAGCTAGTGATCAGACAAAGAAGCTCAGAACCAGTAGAAATGAGGGGCTATTTGTAAAGTTTTCAACATGCGCTCAAGGTGTTTGAAGGTATGCCACAGAAAAAATCCATTTCTTTGTTAAATACTTGACAGAGACGCACTTTGCATGTTTAACTAAAAGAGACACCCATTGGCGCAAAAAAAAATATTAAAGAGACACCGGGAAAGATACTAAACTCTTTACTATCTTATTTGAAAAATTACTTAGAGGTTAAAATATTTTCCCGTATAAAAAGTATGTAAAATTTTTATAATTACAATTAAACTCCAGTGTATTTATATGAAAATCTTTTTAACTTCCTTATGAATATATCTATTTGTTATTATCTCTTTTTAAATATTTGTAAAAATTGATTTATAACAAAAATTAATCTTTTATTACATTATTTTAGATAGTTCATTCATATATTTGTAAACATACTATTTATAATTAATTACAACGAAAATTAACTTTTTATAATTACTTATAATGAACATATCTAGTAGGGACATCTTTTATCATGGTGGAAAAAAAATATTTATTAATACTATATTGCCATTTAGTCTCCATATCATCGTCTAATTCAAATAGTTAAAAAAATTTATTTACCGTTGCAGTGTACAAAGAGGGGGCATAGCCTCCCCTGAAAAATATAGGTAAATGATTAAAATATAGAGATTTATTTTAATGCGCCCCTAAAAATTAATTATTATGTATATGGTGCTCCATTAAAGTTTATTTCTAGATCCGTCACCGTTAGTAATAATAATATTATCATATAATCACTAAAGTTTGAATTTACGAGTAGAACATGACAATAGAAGTGTAGAATACATAGCTAATTAAAATAATGGAATTTCTAATACAACTGTAAATATGCCAAAGGACACAATAATTTCAAGAACATTAGAAAAGCAAGTTTGTCACAATTGTTTTCTATATATCTCCCAAGCATATATATCAATATGGAAGACCAACTTCCTCCTTTCTGATTTTAATGTAATATGCTGCAAAAATAAGATGTCTATGTCTCTGCTATCACTCGTGTCTTTCCAGGAACTTCTCTATCACAACTGAAAACGCTGCGAAACCTGCACATCCCATGCACGCGGCTTTGGGGCCACCTAGGAAGCACAAAAAATTATGTACTATGCAGTGATATGGCAAAACGAAGACAAAAATTGAAATAAAAGTAACGAAAGTAAAGAACACAACTCCGTGTCTGGATAAATGAATGTATGACAGCATCTGTAGACATAGTTGTAAACACATTAAAAAGCATAATTGCAGAACTTATAAATATGTGTTGCACAATGGTTCCTGACTTCCTAGTAGTGGCATTCCTTGCCATAATATCAGCTATTAACACGTATCTTGATATATAGCTAAAGCCTTTCTGTTACCTTATCCTCCGTTGGTTGTAAGGAATGAAATGTATGTTGTGCATAAATATTGGTGATTTTCATTCTTTCTTCCATTTATTTCTTACCATATGGGTCCTCGGCCCTAGCAAAATTCTGATATCAAGTCTAGCTTAAAGATGGATAGTATTATGCTGGATGACGGGGCATATAAGCTTATCCCCGCATTTAACTGATGATAATTAGGAAAAAAATATCTTCTTCTCGCATATCTCTAAAGTTATATCATTAAACCATGTCCTCTTTTGGACCTTTAAGTACTTAATTTTCACATTGACTTCTCTTTAAATGTCAGATTTAGGGTGATAGATCTAGGGGTTTGCTGTGGTGTTGATTTTGACAACAGGCACAAGTGTTTTTGGTATTTCATATAAAAAAAGATTCTGTTATAAGCTGTGTTACTCTGTAGTCAATTAAAAGATCAAACATGAGTCAAACGTATCCTTAGGCAGAACCAGTTGCCTAGAAGGATTTGTTCGATTCACTATAGTAAAGGTGTCTATAGCTAGATGAATGTGTCTAATCATATTAAGGGAATCACGAAGCACAAGTTTGTTTACACTTTACACAATCTTTCTTTCACGCATTTAGTTCCTAAAAATTAATTATGTCCATCAAAGCAGTGTAAACTACAATTACATTTTAGCATAATTTACACTTAAATAAGCAACAAACAAATCAAACGCCAACAATATTGTACCATAACAGCTTTGTTAAGATGATTATAATATCAGGCTTTTAGCATAAATGTTACTTAATACAATATAATGTCACAATACAGGGTCAAGGCTCATTGTCTGCAAAACAAGAAGAGCATGCATCAAGGCTCATGAAATCATGCAAATTTGAAACGAACAATACCTTATTATGATGGCCATATTTTTACTGCTTACCACCATTTAGTTCATCTACAAATCGTTAACTAGTCAAAGGACAGAGATAAAGGTATAGTAAATGTTACCTTTTGCTGATAATGCCCCTCCAGTTACACATCCCGCAGCAACTGTGTTTGTCATGTCATGTTTTGCACGGACCTATAATCAATATATATTATATAAATATCCACAAAATATTTTAAACACTCTAGTTTTTCTTACATGTATGTTTTAAAAGTCAATTGAGAGAATAAACTATAAGTTAATTAAATAAACTATAAGTCAATTAAATCTCATAACCACATGACCACATGTGCACGAACTCCTGCAAGCCTGCAGTATGTTGGATACTTGGGTGCCACTCATCCTCACCCAACAATATTTTGAAATGTAATTCAGCCTGATACCTTCTCAACAACACATTCAGTAGCCGAGAAAATAAAACCCATCACAGCAAAAGTCTTGCAGGAACCCCAGCTCCTCCGACCCATCTGCTTCGCAGTATAAATAAATTGCTGCCTACCAGTCATCTCATCTTGCATTATGGGATTGTCTAATGCTCCTAGAAACATTCCCATGAATAATCCGAGTCCACCTCCTGCAAATATTAATCATGCATAACATATAACAGATTTATTCATCAACATAAATTTAACCAGTTTGGCAGAAATAGGCAAAGACAATTCAACTACCTATTTACACTGTCCACATATTATGCAATTAGAACATACATTTCAAGATGCCAGAAACTATAACAAAAGGAACTCCTAAGACCCTAAAGATTCAAGGTGATTCGATTGCCAATGCCAGTAACCTAGATATTGAAAATGAAATCCCACACCTAGATGGATCCTTTACACATAACAGCAATCATATGATATCCTGATAAATTACCCCTGTTATAGTTAAATTATTTATACTCTATATAGTGGAAACACAAAATTTGAATAATGAGTTGTGAAGCCTATTGGTACCAAAATAAATAGTCTGGGACTACACGAAGTTACAATCGCATAAACAAATCTAAAGATTTCTAATTACTGTATCACAACTAGTTTCCACAACATGACTGAAAACTTATACTTCAATATTTGTTTTCCGGTTTCGGTTGTACCCTCATAATATCTGCTCTTATATTCTTATCACTGCACATATTATTTGAGACTACAGTGAATTATAAAAATTATTACTGTCCTAGCACTGCATTTAAATTGTATTTGAAACACATGGTGGTTGTTTTGAATAAAATGAGGTGAAAATTAGTTGATATTTGGCTAATTCTTTCGGCACTCATGCATAATATCTCTCCCTTGACTCATTTCATTCCACAAATTAAAACTATTTGTAATTCATTTCAGTCAACAATTTAATGCTCAATTCTATTATATTCTTCACAAATTTTAATAATCTTTCAATTCTAAAGTCTATCATCTTATATATATCTCCACACATATCGCGAAAAAAAGACATTTCATATAAAAAACAAATAAGCCCTGAAATAAACTCAAAAAATTACACGAACAAAAAAAGATACTAGTACATACCCATTACTCCACTAGTGACACTACGAACAGCACAATTATTCCAAATGTCTTGACCTCGAACTTCTTCGATTGTAGGCAATCGCAATGGCTCCACAATGCGTGGTTCACTTGAACTGCTAGGTGAGTTAATGGTTTCATTTTCTGGTACAGAACTACTCATTTTAGCTCAAATGGAGTAAACAACCTCTTCTACTAAATGTTCAGAGTAACCTAAGTCAAGAAGTAACCCATATCAATATATGTAACTGACAAGCTCTAGAAATGACATCTTTACAAGGGTATATGTTAGAGAAGACTAGAATATAAATTGTGGTCAGGACCCATGTTCAAATTTACCTGTGAGCTTCCGTGAGGACTTTTTTCAAACAGGTGGCGGGCAACACTAGTCTATAAATTTCAACTAACTGACGGAAGAAACTCGTATAAAAGGAACCGCAGTTTCAAAAAAAAAGCATTATGCCCGCATTATATACGTTTTATTTAAAATTTTATATTTTATTTTATTTTTATAATTATATGTGAATTAAAACACACATACACATATATATAAGAAATTGAGGATCCGAGTTTCACCTCACATAATTTTCCTGATATTATACTCAAATCTCATATTAAAACACGAGAATGCTATTGTAATTTCAGAATATTATGTATACTTATAAATTTGTCATTAAAAATTTATACAAAAACACTCTAATACCAACTTCAAGTTCCTTTTTCTCTATATATAATATAATGTATATACTATTAACGATAAATATAACACATGTGATTAATTATATAAATACAAACTCATATATTAATGAAAATGAAATTTGAACATTATGAAAATAATACATACATACTCATAATTATAATATTATATATTCATAATTTCTTTTTTGATTTTTATATTTTAAGAAAATGAGAATATATATGTCCTTGTTTCATATTTTTTATTATAAAATTTATATTTTAATAATTAATACAAATAAAAGTATAATTTGATTTAAATGTAATATGGCTATATTGTATATAAAAGTAAACATATTTAATTTAACAAAAAGATATTAATATTTTAATATTTTCCAAGTCATTAACATATATAGTTTTTTTTGTCGAGTATTAATAGAGCTTAATGTTAAAAAAAAAAAATATTTGGATAATTATCTAAAGTTAACATTTATTATAATATAATGTCAAGTTATTTTTTAAATATAAAATGGTAAATTTTATTATTATAAAATGTTATATATTTTTTATATTTAAAATTCTAATGACTTTAGGTAATTGTCTAAAATTAATTTTAGAAACATTTTATTAATATAAAAAATGTAGAAAAAAAAGTAAGATAAAATAAAAATATGAAAAAATGAAATTTACAAAAACCTATGTTTCTGAATTAATCCTTAGCAATCGAAAGTCCGAACCACAGGAATAAGACAGGTCTTTTCCCCTATCATTCTAATCATAAATTTTACCAATTACAGTTTTTAAAATTTCACACCCTTTTCATCTCATTCCAATTCACCTTCCCCGACCATGAATGAAAACAACTCTTAATTAATTAATAGAATAATTTAGTTTATTCTAACATCTTAATAAACAATTCTTTTTCGCAATTTTTTTATATAGTTACAATACTACTTTTTTCCCGAATGTAGCAAGTCCATTTCTCAACTTAAAATTCCTTTTTTTGGCTAAAACTATATATTTTTATAGAGTGGACTAACAGTGGAGTCAAACTCCACAACGTCCTCGAAAGAGAAATCTCATGTTACAAGCTCAAAGAATTATCATAATCAAAATTTGGTGTAATAACAACTACCACCAACATAAAGCAAATTAACAACTAAACTTAAAATAAAAACAGTTCAAATATTAGGCATCGATATGCAGCTGTAATAATTTTAAATGGACAAATATTCATGCACTTTACAAAATTTTATAATCTAACTTACGGTCTATCGTCTTCTTCACCCTCTTCTTCTTCAATGTCATTCATATAACTCTCTCCACATTTATTATTGCAAACAAAAGACATTTCTCCACTAGTAACACTGCAAACAAAAAATTACACGAAAAAAATAATACTGTTACATACCCATTACTCCACTAGGGACACTACAAACGTCACAATTATTCCAAATGTCTTAACCTCGAACTTCTTCAATAGTAGGCAATCGCAATGGCATACCCGGCACAACAAACCATCACAGATCGGTCCATAAAAACTAGTAATTTTTTATACACGTTATTTATTAACTTGTCCTTATAAAAACCCCAAATACACACTTTTTATTGGATGTTACATACACCATTTTGATGTTATACCAAAAATTACGTCAAATTTGATGTAACACCAAAATTTAATGTAATTTTTAGAATTTTTTTAAAATCTCAACATTACCCTTACATTCTTTTAAATATAACAAATTTCTTTTCTTTATATCCTAACAATTTTATTATTTTTGTACTTGAATTATAAAACTGCTCTTATTGTAGAAGAAGGATTCCTATTAATATAAAATTTAGTTAACGATTTTAGAAATAGTGTAACTTTTATATCATTTTGATATAAAAATCATATCAAAATAATATATTGTTTGAAGAGAAGATGCTCTATGTTAAAAAAATAACCTACATCAATATTTGTAATTACAAGCTCTAAAAATGAAATTTTACAAATGTATACACAAGTGAAGACAAATATAAATTGCGGTGTGAACTATAATTAAACTATAATTAAATTTACATGTAAGCTTTGGTTTTCCAAACAGGTGGGGGCAACAAACTATTAAAATACTGGTCTATAAACATACTAAAAGGAAAGGAAATGAAGTTTGAACTTAATATGAGATATTAAAATGTAATTACTGTGGACTTTTCTCTGTGACCTAACACAAATTAGGAAAAGAGTGAAACATGACCATCCATTTATCTGCTAATAAAAATTTTAATTAAATAATGGATCTTCTTATCTTATGTTATTAGCATAATTTAGTTTATTCTAATATCTTAATAAATGGTTTTTTTGAAATAAATTTCTCTTTACTAAAATACTTTACAATTACATAACATCTATCTGCAACTATTAATGAAAAAATGTCACGACAATAATGTTGAATCGGTATCATCATGCAAATTTAACACTGGCTCTATTTTGAATTCAGATCATGTTATTTTTAGGTTGTAGTTGTAATTTTTTTCTTGTATCAAATAACAACATAATCATGTGCATTAGATCATTTATAAAAAAAGGATAAATTGTGGTACAAAGCAGTGGTGAAAATTTGGCTCAAAACAGCTTAATTTAGAATAATTTACAGTGGTCTACCAATATAAAAATCATATGCAAACATAAAGATTTTTACAACAATGAAAGTCTGAAATATACTTGAATTCCCATAAAGCTAAAATAGTAGGACACCGAAGCCAAACTTGTAGTATTGACGCTTAGAAAAACTTCCGCAGATCAAATGCAAATATCTGTGCATAGTTAAAGCAAACAAGGTAGAACTTGTATTTATGATGAGAGGATAAATCCATTGTAAATCCTGGATCGGGCATTTTAGGTCCAGGGGACGGTTTGAAAGTTTCAGTTTGTCCAGGAGACAGTTTGAAAGTTTCAGTAACATGAATCAGGCACACAATATTTTGGCCTAAACAAAGTTTTTTAAGGCATACAACACAATTCAATGCAGTTGGTTTGTAACAGAAACTGATATACACACACCGATCACTCTTCGTCTACGTTCACTTTGTCATGCATGAAAAAAAGATAGACATATAAGAAATTCTTCAGATGTTTCATTAACTCATTAGAACAGGCACCAAATACATAATTAAAAGCTATTTACCACATTCATGCCGTGAGCAGGAAGTACTTTAGAATTTTGAACTTATACGAAAAATGTAATTATCCAAACTTAGAGAGTTTTTTGTTTTTGTTAAATATGTTTGCCCGTGCAGTCTCATAAATCAAAGTCAACTGAACATACAAGTTTAAGAATACCACTGCATAATGTAATTAAACATAAGTGTGTTCTGTATGTGTTTTATTAAAGCTACATAGTTATTATAAGAGCATCTCTGATAGGGATTGCCAAAAAAATCAAAAGAAATGATAAATATCCTTGTAGAATTGAAGACAAAAATTACATCTTATTGATATCCACATATTGCTTCAAATTTTGTTACATTCTGAGATCATGAAAACAAATTGAACACTATCCGTGTTGGCAAATAACATCAACACACTGAATAAGTGCAACGACCTTACTCAAGTAATAACTTTAAGCAAGCAAATAGTGATAATTCTGATATTCGTGTGTCAAATTAGTTTGACACCTGCTTCTCTTATAGAATCAATTACTGCTTTTACCTTGCCATGGTATCTCTGATCTTTCTTATAAAAAACAGTGACTGCAGGAATATCCTTAAGCATCAACCGTTCTCCCAAGATTTTGCCTATTTTGGCAGCAGCAGCAACATCCCGGGTGTTTTCCATCGTTGGCCTCAAGGCTTTTTCTTGTGAGCTTGCAGATGATGCTACTGATGCTGTTGGAGTGTGGACTACTTGAACACTTACATACTTGTTTGAAAAGTGCATTCGTAGGACATACGGCTTAAGAAAATTTGTAATTCTGCCAGGCTTGAGTGGAGGAGGAATAACCATTTCTGTTCACAGATAATAAAAAATACATAATAAAATAGTTCTCAAGTAATGATAACTTAATGGAATCACATGATTACATATTCAATTATCCCAAAAAAATATTTCTACGAAACAAACATAACTCCTGTTTATACCAAAGTTACTATTGAAGAAAGCCAATGCAGTACCTAAAATATATTTCAGCAGAGAATTATACTTCATGAGATTTCATCAGTTTAATTTGATTTACGCAACCAATCAACAAGGAATTCAATATTTAAACTTACAATCATTAAACAAGAACAAACGTGTTCACTTTAGCAAATTTAAAAAATTACCCATCGCTTCAAACTCAGCTCTTGCAGGCTTCCAACTCAGCTCTTACAGAGACATCACACACAATGATACTTATCACAAACTTGTCAAACTAATTAACAATATGACCACTCGCATATCAAAGAACTTACAAACAATACTATATTACATATCACCTTGACGTGATAATAATACACACACACATATAAATGATCTAGATTAATGGGTATTAACACATTTCCACATATCTTGAATAAACAGTAACAAAATTAAAATCTGCTACAGAAATTAAATTCTTGAACCGTGTTAAACAACAAATAATCATCTTTTAACATCAACATAGAAGATTAACATAAAAAACCAAGCCCCATAGACTCAAATAACCAAAAAGATTCAATCTTTAACAAAAACAAGAACCCTAATTTACTTAACTGGAAATTAAGTAAAAGAGTACCTTAAAAAAAACCTAATTGCAGGATAGAAATGAAATGCTGATTTGGGTTTTTGTGGGTTTTAGACCGAGGAGATGAAATGATCTGGACCGTTGGATGTAATTTCCTAGTTTATCTTCTTTGACTTTTAAATGAGTCAATGGAGAGAGAAGAAAAAACTTTGTTTTTAATTGGGAAAAAAAACTCAAATTGTATATTGTGAGGTCTAACAATGGCAGCATTAAGAGAGCAACAAAGAGAGTTAGAGACCAAAGCTAATGATCTCAGCAAGCTACAGAAAGGCAAGGCACTTCTTTTATATTCAACTTCAATTTGTCTTGTATATTGATTTTACTAAAGTACTGAACTTTAATTCAATTTAAGACTATTTATGTTAGGTTAAGTGATTTCGATAATGGGATTTCCAATTCGATTAATGGGAATGCGAATGAGATTTCATTAAGAAAAATGTATTGAAATCTCATTCTCATTCCTTTCTCGTTAATCGGGTTGGTCATTCTCAATTAATTGCTTACACAATTTATCTCCTGTGGTTATGCTCAGATATTGCAAAGAATCACCAAGTTAGAAAGAAGTATACCATCCAGCTCGGTGAAAACGAGCTTGTCTTGAAGGTCTTTTTCCTGTATTTCCTCTATATATATATATCTATATCTTCCTACATATATAATGGGTTATGTTACTTATCTTTGTTGATATAGCTGGTATTTTAGTAGCTGATTTTTTGTTATTGTCTTGAAGGAGTTGGATCTTCTGAAAGAGGATGCCAATGTGTATAAACTGATCGGACCAGTTTTGGTGAAGCAGGACTTAGCGGAAGCGAATGCCAATGTTCGCAAGCGTATAGAATATATCTCTGCCGAATTGTATGTTTTTATTTAATCCTTATGGTTACTTTTTTGTAGATGCTTCATTTTCATAATTTAGCTAATTGGTAAAATTATATGTGATGTCTTTTATCTAGAGTTTATATGTTGGGAGAGTTACTCGACTTCAGTGATGTTTGGTTGAGTTTTTGTGTATGTAAGATATGTGGGGATAGTTACTTTACTTCAATGATGTTAGGTTGAATTAGTTATGCTGCGCACATCTGTAAAACAACTTCGTGAAGTAGTATTTGCTAGAAATGTGATCACGTATAACTGTATAAGTATATTTGAATCTAGAAAATAGTTTAATAATCATTTTACATGCATGTTCCATAATCATTTCCTTCTTATATGTACTTGAAATCTTGAAGCCATACTCACTCTCTGTTGTTGTATCTGGCCAGTCTGCAAAGTTTAACTGAAAACATCATGTGAGATTAATTTTTTGTGTTAAGATTAAAGAAATGAGTGTGAAATGTTTGTCTGGAAGGCGATATTTTAATAATTTTATGAAAAAAGGGGAGAGATAAGAGATGATTGTCATAGATTAGATAAAACAAATAGAAAGAAGCGAGATCGATGCATTCTTCCATTACTATTTCTCCAGAAACTTGTTTCATAGGTTTTTTTTAAGCTGCAGATCCCATTTTGTAGCCCTCTTTTCTTTCTTCCTTAAGAAACCTTTTGATTAGGAGTTTATTGTGGACCGGAGATTATTGGTTATGTATGGTACTTAAGAGATTTAAAGTGCATATGGTAGTATAAAGAAGATTAATATCACAAACTCAAGTAATTCACATTATTATAGGCTGTTTTTGTGAAGATGTTTATTAATTCCCTTTCTTGTGACTCAGTATATTTTATATTTCATTGAGCCATATCCGCACTAAGACCCGAGTCATTAAATGCATTTATAAATATGAAATCCATCTAAATTTCTGCCAATTCCCCTGACTTTTTTCTTTCCTTTCCTGGATGTAATAAGTTACCGGATCTTCGCTTGAGCATAACCTGAATCCTCCCACCTGAGCATGTTTCTTAGCTAATAGAAACTAAAAGGATCGCATGGATTTGGTACCTTTTGTTTTTTTGTGTTACTAAGCATCAATAGTTTCTATGTGACGCTGGAAGTATGTATGAACATTGGCCTAAATATAAGTAATGTCTTTTTTGTGATTATGCTTGTAGTTATAAGATGGTGTTGGCTTAAATAATGGTGGCTTTAAGTTAATAAGCTGTCAGTATAAAATGCAAACACGAGTGTTTATGTTGATTCATGCTTGGAATATGTATAGGAGCCTAAATGTCCTTGCACACTAATATCCAGTGTTGTCTGAGGATTAAACACAATAAATGTATGCATTGCATGCAAGTTTATTTTAAAACCTGTCATTTGATGACCATTACTTCTCTGGTTTTTAGTCCTATTACACATGGGAGAATATATCTTATGACCTCTGGTTGTAAATGTAACCAAAATTGACCATTAGTTATGTGGCATTACATCTTTTTAAGAGCAAAAAGTAGTATATTACACAATGTGACTGGAGCCAAATGCCACCTAATGTGTTTTTATGCTTACTAAATGCATAATATGCAAATACATCAATAAATCTGTTGTATTAGTTGCTACTTTTATGTGTCAGTAACCAAATGCCACCTAATATATATGTAGATGATAACAAATGAATAATATGCGAAATTTATGTATTGGCCTGTTCAGTTATGAAGCTCTTAACTGTGAATTTGTGATGACATTTCCCTGGTTACATCATAGTACTATGATATGATAGAATAGTCTATTACGCAAAAAGAAAAGTGTTCTGTATTGGACACTGATAATGACTAAAATAGCAGCAATTTTATTACACTATATATAAGTGATAAGATTTTAGTGCAACATATTAGCATCACGACATCAAACTGTTAGTAAATTGCCTTCGCAGTATGTAACTTCAATTTTAATTTATTAATTGCAAAGGAGGTTAGATGACATAACACGGGGTTCCTGAATGGTAAATATTTCTGAAGTATATAAAGAAAAAACTGTAATTGTTCTACCAGATTCAAATTACATCATATTATGTTATGCCCAAAACTATTTATTAATACGTATGACCTATCACTTCTACCTTTTTAAGCATTTTGCTAATGGTTTAAATTGAGAGTTTTATGATAGATCCGTTATCATGTATAAGTGTGCCACATATCAAGGTTTGAGTGAGACTATAACCATGGTTTGTGTTGCAATGCTTAAATATTATGTCTCTTAGATTTAATGTGTTGGGTAATTGTGCTCTTGTTAAATTGTATAA
Source organism: Oenanthe sinensis (assembly GCA_028671895.1). Lineage (NCBI taxonomy): Eukaryota > Viridiplantae > Streptophyta > Magnoliopsida > Apiales > Apiaceae > Oenanthe > Oenanthe sinensis. The sequence goes on from JAPMAC010000198.1 coordinate 6,788,824, forward strand.
TTTCGCATTAGGGTCCATTTTGCTTCTTTATTAACAAATATTATCATTTAAATTATTAATTAATCATTTTCGAAATAGGAAACGTTTGGATGCAGCTCTACAGGATCTCGAGGAAAAGCAAACTAGCAAGAAAGAAGCGGTCAGTACCAGATTTTCCATATACAAGCTTGTGATGCATGTGCCTTTACTTATCCGTAGCTAACATATCTTTATATTATTCATATGTATGGGCAAGCGTAACGCCACACCATGTGGCTCCAATCTATAATTTGGTGAAAAATTTAGCTAGTATACAATTAAAAAGAAATGCATGGGAAAAACTTTAGCAAGCTCTTAACTCCACTAACTAGTTGTGTTTTATGAAGAGTAAGTCTTTATAAAGTTGAACTTTTTAATAGAGCCATGGTGGGTCTGGTTCTGTATCTAGTTTTATGAAGAGTAAGTCTTTATATACTGTTTCATGTTACCACCATTACCCATTCACCTAAGAGCAGAGTGATTAATATTAATTAAGTAAACATTTAGCTTGCCTTCTATTAAAAATGTCTTCCTTTTCTCCTGTTAAGTACTGGATGGTTGGGATGTTTGCTAAAACATAACTGCAACGACCTTATGGTAAAATTCCTTGAATTACTAGTGGACGTTTGTTGTGTAGTGCACCATTTAAAAGATGTGAGCACTGATATTAAAACTTAAAGAGCTAGAGTTTCTTTTTGTGTCCAACTAAATGTATTATTTATAATATAGAATGCATGGGAGATTCACTAAAATATAACCAATAAGGATCCACATTAAAATCTAAGTTACCTGGATTTAGGTATGACGTGTTGGACACAATATACGAAAATTAGGGACAACTTAAATCATAATAAGGATGTTACATAATATCTCGTAGCAATAATTAACAGTAAACTCAAATTAGGTGTTGTCTTCTCAGTTTATTCTTTTTTCTCATCACTCTCTCCTTGTTTCTTGTTTCTCATCCTTCTCTTTTTGCATCTTAAGTTCTTCTTGTAAGTGATCTTTCAGTTAGTTAAAGTGTTCACTTTTCACTCAAAGTATCCGATATGGGATAAATGTCATGTTTGATGTCTGATTGTCCGACACGGATACGGCAGACCAAAATGAAGTGTCGGAATAACATAGGATGTGGTTATTAAAAGTACACAAGGAGAGGCGTACTACTATTATTGAATGTGGAGAGTGTGTAGAAGAGTTGTAAGAAGTGGAGAGTGGAAATTCCTTCTTGCGTTTAACTAAGATATATGTTTGCATGTTAAATTTTCTATTTTAAATAAAGGATGCGAGGGATATTTATGGAAGTTTAGCTGCGGTATATATGTTTATACAGTAGAAGTATCTGTTTAGTGCTATATCTTTGTACTAAATTACTAATATTCTAGTTATTATTTCCCTTATCATGACAGATTTACAAGTTGCAGCAAAGAATACAATCTCTACAGGCTGGGAAAGCCAAGGCTTAGTTAAAGTTGTGGGTCTGGAGTTCGGACGGAGCACTTCATTATAGCCTTGTTCTAAACTTGATAATTAGTTTTCCATTGAATGTAGCATAACTTCCTTTAAGCAAAAGCTTATGTAATATGTTTATGATTATTTTTTAATGCGTTCTCAGACGAATCCATCAGTGGTGGTTGCGGGTTCGCGAAGAAGTTAGTTACTCTGTCTTTTGTCTGGGACAACTTTTGTAACATAGCATAATATAATCTATGAGACGGCCATATGTGTGGATTATGTGACATATGTAATGCAGATGCAGTCTTGCACAAAGATGATCTGTGGTACTAGATTAGTACAGAATCTCTGCGATTGTACAAAATTTTATACCCTTGTTCTGAACCTAGGTTCTTTGGCTATGCTCCATGATTTAAGAACATATCTCAAAGTTCTGACCCAGGAGGAAATGCTATATTCCTCGTCCATTTCAGCGAGTAATTCCAGTATTGTAACACTACACTATATGGAAATTATACTGAACTCCACAGGGAGGCTTTCTCTGCCTTCCACCTAAGCTGCACAGAAAATGCCTAAAGCAATCCTAGGTAGAGTCATTCATTCGAGTAGTCTGCATTTTCACAGACATGTTAATTCGACCGATGCTATCTCGTAGATTGTATCCTCATATGTGAAACTTTATGCACTTCCCGTTCCTTGGACCCGAGCCACTATTACTCCTGTAATTTTGAAACTTATAATTGTATGGCCAAGGGAGCGTGCAAACTTTTTATGAATTTGTTATATTATACAATCAAATGCATTGAAACATGTTGGGATGTACAGTTTGGCAGTATCTATTGTAGATGGTAGAATCATTCCTCAAAGTAATCCAATTCTATGCATATCAGTTACTTCAGTGATACTAAATCAGTTAGATTCCTCCACTTACTAAAGGGAAGGAATATATAAACTGACTGGCAGAGTGCATATAAGTAGCTATAATGGAGGAATCATCAACCAAAGAATCTTATCAAGATAATAAGGAACGAATCATCAGTCAAACTCACTCTTATTCACTCTTATGCGATTGAAGGTACTGAGCAGCGATACGGAAGAAGAGTACTTTTTATTTACCAATCGAGAGGAGGTACTTTCGAAGCAAAGTTTCCAAAAAATTCATCAAGCAATGGCTCAACTACCACAATCTTGTATTTCCGCACCTGATTTAGTGCCTCTACATTGCAACAACCCCAGTGATGATGTTAGGCAACTCAAGGCAAGTATTTCTAAAAGTTAAGACTGAAATTCATACTATCTACAAGACTACAACATATGATACAACATAGGTTCAGATGAGAAACAAAGATTTTTCATAACAAATCATGCAAAACCTTTTTAGTAGTTCTCACGGTTTTGTGGTTCTCCAATGAATCCGAGTCTACACGTACATGTATATACATGGGTGCATATTACTCCCTCAATCCCACCCATTTGTTTATATTTGGGAGAGGGTGTCTGGCACGTATTTTAAAATATGTTATGGAACTATACTTTATATGCACCTTAAAATGCATGCCGGACACCCTCTCCAAAATGTAAACAAATGGATGGGACGGAGGGAGTAATTATTATGTGCCTGTGTTTCCTGTGGTTACTGACTGAAATGAAAATATGTTGTGCTGGTTTTTTCTCTTAGAATGATTCTCTTTTCTTGAGCACATCTGCTCTTAAGTTCGAAGGGAACTGGAAGGAAAAGTAGGTGAATGTGCGGAAGCATTTAGGGTTACAGGTGTTAATATCAGAGTAAAGGCCGGAAACATATTCATTTTTAGTTATTTCTGAATCAGTACCGCTTATGCTGAGTTACCAGATAGCTGCACATTCAAAGTTAACTGAGCGCATTTCGTGGTCAGGCTGACACGTCATCATACTATTGGAGAAGTGAAAATTGAAACCAACTCTCCTAAGCAAGAGTCTGAAGAAGACTTCACTAATCAAAATAATAAAGTTCAAAAGTCCTAAATACGTAACAACAAAAAATCTATGAGTATAGTAGTAGTAGGTTTATGAGAATCAGGTTCAGTAATGGTGGGCTTATAATCAGTAGTAGGTTGGTAAATAATGATACTGTTAATTTGTTCATATCTTAATATCAACTTCATTGAAGTTAAGCCTTTCTTTCTGTTATAAAACTCTCGTCTCATTGTAATCGAAACACATTGTCTGTGCAGCACTCTAAAAGACCTAAAAGAAAAAACAGCATCACCAAAAAATGGCCTCACAGTTGATAGAAAGTCACCGTGAAAATGCAGTAGTAGTGACGAGCAAAGAAGCCATCAAGAAAAAAATATCCGAGCTTTTTAAGAATGCAAAGCTTCCATCGGGAGTCCTGCCTGTTGATGAAGTGGTGGAATTAGGACACAATCCAGCAACCGGATTCTTGTGGGCTATTCGGGAGAAGAAATTGGAACATTTTTTAAAGGCATTAATCCAAAGGCCACATTCTATACAGAGGTAACAGGGTTTTTGGAGGAACGTAGAATGAAGAAAATTACAGGTGTTAAGGCAAAGGAACTTGTGATATCGATGTCTCTTACTGATTTTCGCATTGATGATCCTGCGTCAGGGAAGATTATCTTCACGGGAATTGCTGGAATTTCGAGGAAATTTTCGATATCGGATTTTGAGGAGGAAGGGAGGAGAAGGTGCAGGGAAAGGTAGAGGTGAACAAAAGAAGGTAGAGGTGAACAAAATGAAAGGGGCTAAAAGAGAGGTGGAGGTGAAGAACTAGTACTACACAAGTGCATGCATGAAAAGCTTTTAATTTAATTGAACTACCATATTATACGTGTATTATGTGCTTTAGTTGTATCATTTAAGTCTTTTCTGCGATTAAAATAACCATAATCTTTTAGTTGACTCTATAGATTTTATAACTTTTATTTTGAATTCTCAAATTCATGTTTATATACTTAAATGTCTTGATCAAATCCAAATCAAATATTTTTATTATTCAAACATGTCAATATATAAAATTCAAATTTTTAAATGAATTACAAATTTTCAAAAAAGTCACCAGATTAATTGCACATGTTATATATCATGATACGTAAAGTTGAAAATTCATATGGAAATTGTAAGTCATTATTGATTTATCTCCGGAGAAGTTTTAATTAATTATTTCAACAGTAGACTTCAACTGCTATGAAAAATCAATCAATGATATAAGAGAACTCAAGGTCTTCCTCGATCAAAATTGTTAACAAAGCAAACTAACAAGCTGCTTAATTACACATGTTTGAATTTTAGAGTGTTTTTGCTTCCTCCATTATTAATTAAAAAAAGAAAAAACTAAATCTATTAATTTATACAGTACTGTAATATATTATACTCGTATATATTAGTTTATTAGATGTTTATCTAGTTCTCTCTTATTATTTAAAGTCTTGTTTTTTATGAATAAAGTATCGAAGTATTCACACATATATATATACATAATTCTTAAGTTTTGAGTGTTTAGCTATATTATTCTCATCGGTATATGCCATGAAAGTCTAGAATGCGGTGGTGTGTGAGAATGTGCGAAAATCACTATTTTTCTTATTCTGCTGCTAACAAATTAACTGTGAACCTTGGTTTCATGTTTTATCTCCTTCCCTTGTGAGACATATATTTCATATCCTCACTATTTGATTCTTCTCATCATGTTTTTGTTGTTTTTCATATCTTCTGATATGACTACCATGCATGTTCTTTACATAATTCCAGTGGTGTGGGCGCTCGCCAAACAATATTAATTAAGAGCAGTAATTGTCATAATTTGTTGGAGGAATTTTTTTTAAGAGGGCATCAAATTATTTTTGAAAAACACTTTTATAAAATTTAATTTTTCCGCGGCGCTTCTTAATTTATTTGTGTGTCTCGGCTCCTCATACTTTTCTATTATTTAACTTTTGTACACATCTCAAGAGGCTGTAAGAGAGTTCTAAACATGCAACCTTACCATTAGAGAGTTTTAAACATCTACTCTAATAGACTTTTGTGAACATCTATATATAGAGGCCTCATATCATCCTTCCTCGTCATTTCCACCACCGAAAAGAAACACAACTTCACCAAAAATTAAAAAATGGCATCACAATTGATAGCAAGTCACCGTGAAAATGCAGTGGTAGTGACGGGCAAAGCAGCCATCAAGAAGAAAATTTCTGAGCTTCTAAAGAATGCGAAGTTTCCACTAGGTGTCATGCCTGTGGATGAAGTGGTGGAGTTAGGGCACAACCCCTCCACTGGATTCTTGTGGGCCATTCGAAAGAAGAAGTTGGAACATTTTTTCAAAGGCATTAATCGAAAGGCTACACTAGATACACAAGTGACAGGGTTTCTAGAGGAACGTAGAATGAAGAAGATTACTGGTATTAAGGCAAAGGAGCTCATGATATGGGTGTCACTCACTGATTTCCGCATTGATAATCCTGCCTCTGGAAAAATTATCTTCACCGGCACTGCTGGAATTACCAAGATTTTTTCGATCTCTGCTTTCGAGGAGGAGGAGGAGATAGAGGAAGAGGAGGAGAAGGCGGAGGTGAACAAGGTTGAAGAAAAGGTGGTGGAGCCTGTGAAGGACGTAGAGGTGAAAAAAATGGAAGAGGCTAACAAAGAGGTGGAAGTGAAAAACTAAAATTGCAGGGCTCACATGCAACAACTTACTGTTACTCTGGCTACTTACTCTGTTTTATTTGTTTTAATAAAGTACTTTCATTCATGTTTTAGGAAAGTAGCCACAATTTGACTATTTGTCGTGGGCAATGCATCATTAATAATAATTTTCCCAATGTTCATTAGGGGGCATGCATGATAGTTCTGTTCATGTACTTGAAAGTCATGGATTGATCCTTAGCTTAATTCTTGTGTTATTATCCTGGTTGATTTCGATTATGTCGTGCAAACCCAAAATTCAAACTTATCGGAAATTATTTATCCACCCCTAAATACAACAAAGTTGTCGATATATAAAATTCAATATACAACTACTCCTAAAAAATTAAAATTTGTCCATGAAATTATGTTCCATTGTATCAGATCAAGAAACATGATTCCATAATAATTTTTGAATTCCACTGAAATCATAGCCAAAAAATTACTGTTGTATGTATAAAAAAATGTTGTGGAGTTAAGCAGTGAAGTACATTCATACCATCTGAATGCAGTTTGGCACGCCAACAGAACCTGCTCTGGGCATATGTGCTATTGGAAAAAAGCTCAGATAAAACATTACTGTACAAGTTTTTGTTAAATACATATAGTCTTGAGCTCAAGGTTAAAAAGAAGTTAATATAGTATTAAATACACACACACAGATATATATATATATATATATATATATATATATATATATATATATATATATATTCAAAACTAAGCTGGAGGTCAGTCATTTTGTTCAAAAAGTTATTTTATACGATATTACGAAATAAAATTAATTTTCTATCATTGCCATTATGGATTAATAATCCTTGGCCTGTGTTCCAAAGGATTGCCAATGCAGCAACTTTCTATGTTTCACCAATCATATATTCACAAGCTATATCTAACAAATGTAAAATAGATGAAATGAAAAGAACAACTGCAGAACTAACCAGGAAAACTGACTGGAAATTTCTTAAAGAATCCACTGGAAATTTCCGCCAAAACTCTCTGCATTTTCCTTCAATTACTTCATAGCCTTCGATCCCAATGTCGTAGAATTCTTTGAAAATTCTTCAACTTCATGCTAAACCATCCAATAACCAGATCACAAAAATATATAACCCCCATGAGTATTAAAAAAATACATTTCAACTAAAATTCTCATACCTATAGTGTCACATTCCACTGAGAACAGTCTCAGGATAAGAACACGTGTGATAATTAAGTTAAAAACAAAGTTGTGAAGAGACAGGATAGAGAAAAACAGAGGAGTTTTGATTGGAACAGAAGTGGTTTCGTAAACTTCACCTTAGCAGTTGCCATTTCCATTATAGAAGCACAGATTCTACTTCTTAATTAAAAAAAAAATTACATTTTTAAAAAATGATAATTTATTATTTTTTTAATACAAAAATTAAGATTCTAAATAGGGTTGTCAAAAAAATCTAAAAAATACGATATCCGTCTGGAATATTATCCGTATATGAATCCGACAATTTCGGATACGAATACGGATATAGGCATAATCGTATCCGAAATATTCGAATTCGAAATTAAATATATATGATATTTAAATAAGATATAATATATATATATATATATATAATTTAAAATTTATTCTATTAGTTTTGTAGTGTGTGTATATATATATTTATTAAATAATATATTTATACAAATTTTATATAATTTTAAAAATATTATAGACATATATAAAAATATCATTTGAGTTTATATTATAAAGATAACAAAATTAGATTGAAAAGATAAATAAAAATTAATTTTTTAAAAAAATAGGCTTAAATCCCTTTAACTCTTAACTGATTTAAAAAAATTAAATTAAATTTTTACTATTTATTTTGCAATTTTTTTGAATTTTTAATACAAATTTAAAATTTTAATTAAAAATCTGATTTGAATCCTGATATTATCCGTATCCAGATAGCATCTCTCGGATCCGGATTTGGATATTAACCTTTAAAAATTTTCGGATTCGGATACGGATACGAATTTTCGAATTTGAATTCGTACACGGATAAGGATTATCCGTTTCACATCCCTAATTCTAAAAATATAAATTTTGGCACACCAAATAGGCAACTCTAATAAGGAGGCATCATATTTTTTTTTTTTAAACACCCTCTTGTAAAATTTAACTTTTGCAGAGGTTTTTTTTTTGCCACGTGCAGACGGATTCTTTATTTTTATGAGAATTTAATTTAATGGTAAAATTTTTTCAATTTTTTTTTAGACAAACACGTGTTCTCCGTGCCCACTAGATTATTACCTCTATGGACAGTTTAACTTTTGTACGCATATCAAGAGGCCGTAAGAGAGTTCTAAACATGCATTCTTATAGCCGTTTGAGAGTTTTAAACATCTACTATAATAGAATTTTGGACGCCTCTCATACAAGAGGCCTAGGCCTAGTACTTGTGAACATCTATATATAGAGGCCTCATATCATCCTTCCTCTTCATCATTTCCACCACCGAATAAAAACACTAGACCAAAAAATGGCATCACAATTGATAGCAAGTCACCATAAAAATGCTGTTGTAATAACGGGCATAGCAAGTCACCGTAAAAATGCTGTCGTAGTGACGGACAAAGTAGCCATCAAGAAGAAAATTTCTGAGCTTCTAAAGAATGCAAAGTTGCCACTAGGTATCATGCCTGCGGATGAAGTGGTGGAATTAGGGCACAATCCCACCACTGGATTCTTGTGGGCTATTCGAAAGAAGAAGTTGGAACATTATTTCAAGGGCATTAATCGAAAGGCTACACTAGATACAGAAGTCACAGGGTTTTTAGAGGAACGTAGAATGAAGAATATTACAGGTATTAAGGCAAAGGAGCTCATTATATGGGCGTCTCTCACTGATTTCCGCATTGATAATCCTGACTCTGGAAAAATTATCTTCACTGGCACTGCTGGAATTACCAAGATTTTTCCGATCTCTGCTTTCGAGGAGGAGTAGGAGGAGGAGGAAAAGGAGGAGGAGAAGCCGGAGTTGAAGAAAAGGGGGTGGAGCCTGTGAAGGAGGTAGAGGTGAAAAACTAAAATTGCAGGGCTCCCATGCAACAAGTTACGGTTACTCTTGCTACGTCTCCTGTTTTATTTGTTTTAATAATGTACTTTCATGCCTGTTTTAGGAAATTAAGCCACAATTTGACTATTTGTCCTGGGCAATGCAGCACCAATAGCAAATAGTAATAATAATTTCCCCAATGTTGATTAGAAATTTAGTATTTTAGAGGTGCATGCATGCTGCATCTGTTCATGTTCTTCAAAGTCATTGATTAATTCTTGTATTATCATCCTCGCTGATTTCGTTTATGTCGTACAGCTCTTAAATTCAGACTTAATCCGAAATTATTATCCATTCAAATACAACAAAATTGTCAATTTAATTTAAAATAAGCAACTAATTATGGACGGAGGTAATATTTTCTTTCAAAATATATCGTGTATATTAAAATATCAGTTTTTTTAATAAGATACATAATTTTTGTTCATGCTTTAACTAAAGTTTCCTTTTAAAACAATTGAAATATATTTACTAAATATTCTGATTCTACAGAAAATGAAGATCAAAGGCAATGATTATAACAAATTATATTTATACTGTGGACAAAATTGATTTCATGAATTGATCATATCAAATGTCACCTCTGAATTAAAAATTAACGACCAATTTGACGGAATAACTCATATAAAAATATCATTATTTTTTTCATTTTAATTTCATATTCGAAGTGTCATTTATACAAATAGGATATCTTTCCTTACATGATTTCTTGTTAATATAGAACAATATTTAGTTAGAATCATGTTTTGTGCTTAGTTGGCGGCTATAAATACTTTTCAACTTAATTTTTTGAAGAAACTCAAAAATACCAAATCATTACTAAATTCTTTTTATTAGAAAATTTTAATATAGATTCCGTATAACTATAAAAGTATACGAAGGGTACGAATAACAAATTATCTCATACATTAATATTTTAAGAAATAAATTTCAATTTTTTTTATGTATTCTATATATTGGGAAATACACAAAAATAGATTTTTCATCATGAAAAGCAATTTGGAGTCAGTTCCATTTTGAAGTAAATTTGGATCAAACACGTCACTTATATATAAATATTTTAGGTTTCTCATATCCAAAGTTATTATGGTATAAAACTCATTTATTTATTTTAGAGTTATTAACCAAAACACCCAACGAATTTTTTATTTTTTGCAATTTAACTTATGAACTTATATTTTTCTCATATAAACCCAACGAACTTTATAAAATTGTGAAAATAATGTAACTATCGTTAACTATTATTTATCAATCTATTTTTGTCAACCCATATAAAAAATGTTATGTTGAATTAGATACATAATAAATTATTTATTAAACATTATTATATTCTTTTATAATACATATTGTTTTCTTTATTACTAAAGTAGTAATAATTTTATTAATTATAAATTATATTTAAATAATAGAATTTCATTTATAATTTTTTAAGTTATTATTATTTTTTATTATATATATTATATTATTTTTTATATTTTAGTGTTGGACATTTTCTTATCAAAAAAAAGGTTAAACACTTTATTATATATTAGGCTGCTCTTTTCAATTAATAAATTAGAGCATAAGTACATAAAATATTATTGAATATATGTCGAATAAATTATTTCAAATTTAAATTTGAAAAAAAAATCATTAATTATAGTTAATTAGAATATTTTATTAAATAAATATTAAGTACTTTGAAATCAATTTTTTTACTTTTTTCTGTGAAGTTCTTAAATTTATAATGTAAATAATTTAATATGTAATTTTAATATATATATACACACACACACACATATATATATATAATATATAGTTTATTAGTTAAAACGAAGTATGAAAGAAAAGAAAATTTGTCATATTTTTTGTTAATATATTAATTACGAGTTTCCTTATATTTTCAATATCCATTAGTAACTAATTTAAAAGAATTTATTATGTATTTAATCCAAAAAGACATTTTTTGTATGGGTTGATAAAAATAGATATTGTGTCCGCAAGGATTGACTCGGTTGGTTAAAGAGAAGAATATCATCCTCTTGGTCACATGTTTGAATCTCACGGGAGGAGAATGTGTGATTATGTCATCATGAGTCAGAGCATGTCGCACTTATGCGGTTTACCTGGTTCACGTGATTTGCAGACTATTGCGTGAGCCCGTGGATTTACCCAGTGCACACCCAAAAAGGATAGCGGTTGCGGGTTCTCAGTAAAAAAAAAGATATTGATAAATAATAATTAATCATGGTTATCTTATTTTCACAATTTTATAAAGTTCATTGGGTTTATATAAAAATAAATAAGTTCGTAGGTTAAATTGTAAAAAAATAGAAAGTTTGTTGAGTTTTTTGGCTAATAACTCTTTATTTTATTAATCACCGTTCTTTTCTCTTGCACCCACGGTAATCAACACCACTAGGTGTTTGGTTCAATCCATTCTGGAATCAGGGTTTCGTCCATTCCAAACACATACATGATGTTTGGTTGATAAAAAAAGTGATTTGAAATCAATATCTCAAACTCACAAGGCATGAGTTTTTGAATCCAAGGGGGAGATGTGTATGAGAATTGGGTATGATGAATCATTTTATTTTAATACTTTTATCTCCATTTAAGCAATTAAATGTAAATATTTAATATGAAATAAATCAATGATAAAAAATACACTAAAATAATAAATTAATTAATATTTTAAATTAATTATAATTAATAACTTAAAATTTATTAAATCAAATATATTGATTCAAACATTCAACCAAACACATGATATCATAAATGATAGCTCAAACTTACATTTTCTTTACCGATTCCTGATTCTAATTTCATACCACTCCGCGAACGACCCTTTAAATTGTTTGGACCAGGAGATCAATACCTCTGTAGAGTTTTTACCGTATTTTTTGATAAAAATAAACCATACATATAACACATATAAATTACTAATCAAAATAAGTAAATCAAAAAAGTACAAATTACAAACTTATTTTCATAATGCTTGTAAATAAATTTCTATACTGATATTTTAACAACAGTTTATTTCGGAAAATTAAATAAAAAGATGTTCTATTAATTTTTAAAAACAGCTTTCTGAAATAAATACTTTTGATCTAAAAATTATATTTAGTTTAATTTTTGAAGAAAATAATTACAAATTTCACTATTAAACTATTTTAAAAATATTAGTTTTATATTATATTGTAACATATAAAAAATCAAAAAAATTATCAAATAATTATCTGATTTTTCAAATAATATTTTTTCTACCAGCATTTTCTTTTACAACAAACAATTTTAAACAACAATCCGGGAGCATAAATTTATAAAAATTAACTTTTTAATTGTAATCTTCCGTTACACTCTAACTCATTACACACTACTAAAATATTCCGTTTTATTGATGAATTGGTTCCTTTTATAAAAAAAAAACTTGATAGTTGATACAATTAAAAACATATGATTCGTAACGTCCATTATAAATATCCTTCAATAATAGAGCAAAAAATCTCGATTAGCTCTCTTAAAAAGAAATATTCCCTCCCCTTTATTCTCCACGATCTCCTCTTCCAATACACACACATCATCCTATATATACATCCACACACAACCTCTTAGTTACATGCACACATACAAGACCATTATTTTTCAAACCCAATACCTACCGGAAAATGACGTCACAACTCATCCAAAACCACCGTGAAAACGCCGAGATAATCACCGACGAAGCCCTTTGCAAGAAAAAATCAAAAGAGCTTCTCCAAGCCATCTCGTTACCAAAGGGTCTACTCCCACTAAACGACATCGTTGAGGTAGGTCATAACCATGCAACAGGGTTTGTATGGCTTAAACAAAAGAAAAGGAAAGAGCATTTATTCCGTGCGATAGGGCGCAAGACAAGTTATGATACGGAAGTGACTGCGTTTGTTGAGAACCGTCGGATGATGAAGTTGACAGGTGTCAAGACCAAGGAGCTTTTTATCTGGGTTAGTCTTTCGGAGATCCGAATTGATGACCCGAGTTCGGGGAAAATTACGTTTGGTACCCCTACGGGAATTTCGAGGAGCTTTCCTGTCACGGCTTTTGAGGAAGAAGAGGATTAGTAGAGGGGTTTTGAAATGTCAATGTGGTTTTTATGCACTAAGTTAAAAAGTCAACGGGTTTTTAGTTTTGATGAGCTTTGCTAGTGTCCGTGTTATGGTTTGTGAATTGTGATTGATGAACAAATGCAATCGTGTTAGATGGGATTCTTTCCTAGATCATAGTCTTTTAATTTTGTGGCACACATGTTTAGAAGTAAAAAAACGTGTAGTTTTATCTAATATTAACTTTTAAATTTTACATCAAATAAATATTTAAATTTTAAATTTTTGTTTGATATACTTTTTTTAATTTTTTATTAAATATATGCATGCGTTTTTTACTCCTAAACAATCGTATCAAAAAGTCAAAAAACTACTATTTAGAATTAGAGGGAGTGGAATTTATGCTGGTACTCATTCTGTTTAATTTTATTTTATGTTCGATTTCTTAATATATATATTTTAAATTTTTTATTTATGTAATTAAAATTTTTTATTTTGATTCTTTTTCCTTTAAATTACAATATTAAATTAAAACTTTTTTTCATAAAAAAGAAATTTTAAAAATAATAATTTATTTATATATTCAAAAAAATTTCTCGCAAGTAGAACGTGAACGCCTTGCATCTATCGTGTACCAAACAAAGACGGAGAGACTGAGGAATATTTTATTTATGACACGTGTACAAACGAATGGAATATTTTATTCATATTATATTATTATAAGCGAACGTGAGTTTATTTTGGTTGTTCAACGCCTTTAAAAAAAATTAAACTCCTTTCAAAAATAATTAAATGCATATAATTTAGTATTATATTATATATCTAACACAACTACATCAGTTTTATTACCACTCAACTTCTTTAAATAATTAAATAACAAAACTATATCAGTTTCATTATCACTCAACTTTTTTAAATATTTAACCGATAATTATAAATGGTTTATAAAGTAAAAATACATATTAGTATTTTAAATAATATACATATTAGTATTTTAAATAATATAATTGATACAAATAATATATATATATATATATATAGACATGTGATCAAATAAAAAATAACTTAAAATAGAAAATAGAAAATAATATTTAAGCCACATATTCATCTAATTTAATGGCAAGTATGGACATCCACACACAAATCAAATATACCCACACACACAATCTCACATAATCCCTCCATTTTTAATTTGACTTTTCCCGTTAGTTAGTGAACTTTTTTCAAATCTAATTTCATCACAATTTTCTCCATCTCCTAACAATCAGTTTGCATACCATATGTGCTATGTTCCGGTGACTTTTATTTTTCCGGGGATCTCCATTAATTTTTTACGAACCCATGATATATAATTTAGTGATTTCTGTAATACAAATTAATGATTTCTATAATACAAATTAGTGGTTTATGTAATATAATTTAGTGATTGAAGTTTGAATCTGATAAGTGACGAATTTATTTTAATTATAAATTATATTTGCTGAAATATAGCACATATGATATGGAAACTGATCGTTAGGAGATAAAGAAAAATATAGTGAAGTTAGATTTAAAAAAAATTTCGCCAATTAATAGGAAAAATCAAATTAAAAACGAAGGAGAATAGATGGGATTCTGTATTTGATGGTATATTTAATTTGTGTAGGATGTGATAGGTATAATGATAATATTTTTTATTTCTCATTTAACCTCTTTTCTATTTGAGTAGAACTCTATCTACTATATATACTATACTATTATAAGCAAAACATAGTTTATTGTTGGTTTAGTTGGTTGGTAACATTTTCAAAAAATTTAAACAGTTTCCAAAAATATTAAAATTATATAACTTATTTTATTTATAATATAATATTTGTTATAATAATATAGTATAGATAATATAGTAGTACAGATCTAATAAAATTGTAACCAATACAGTTGAATTATATATCTCAATTTAAATACTACTCAAACTCTTTAAATTCTATTATAAATATAAATTATTATTTCTTTTAAAATCCTATAAAACTTTAAAAAATCAAATATATAAAATCTATATTTTGGTTGTCCCTCATTTTTTTCACCTAAAATTAAATCTTAATATTATATTATATCTAAATAATAACATAAAATTTATATTTTTTATTTAATGTAGTTCTATTAAATACAATCTATTTACATAATTTAGTTTCACCACAGCTCAAACTTTTTAATTCATTTAAAATATCAATCAATTAAATAAACTCCATAAAGATAATAATAATATTATTTTTTATCTATATTAAATTTTATTAAAATTATATACTAAATACAATATAAACATCTCAATTAATCGCTCCCAAACTGTTCAATTCATTTAAAATTATTGTTCATAATCAAATCTAACTAATATTATAATATTATTATTACTTTATCTATTTTAAGTTTTAAAATAATAACTAATTAGTTACATCTAAAGAATGATATAATATTATTCTTCTATCTATTATAAATTTTATATCAAAGATAATCTAAATATTTTAATTTAATCACCGCATAAACTATTCAATTTATTTTAAATATATTAAAAAATTTGAAGAAATCCATGCATCGCACGTGTTATAAGTTAGTTAAAATAATGTTTAAAATAGAACGAGTAGGGGGTTCGTGGTGCAGACGATTTTTCTCTAAAACTGCGGACCAACCCGCGCATGCGGTTTGGTTAAATTTCCAAAACGCAGTCGTACCGCGTAATTCGAAAACTGCGTAAAGCACACCACATATGCGGTGTGGTGTGGTGCGGTTAATGCGGTTTGTGCGGTCTAACAATGTAATATAAAAGTTGTAATAAATTACAAAATTGAAATTTACAATAAGAATTACAAATTTTAAGTGAAAAATAAAAGTTGGAGAATTTTTAGAAGTTAAATTACAAACATGGAAAACTAGAAAACGGAATATAAATTTGAAAATACAACCGAAAACATATATGTTTTTATTTATAATAGTATATATATATATATAATCAATATATAGAATAATATAATATATAAATTATATTATATTATATATATAATTGTGGTGCGTTGCGATTTGAACCGCATTACTTAAGTATCAAACCACAACCCACACCGCGCGGTTTGTAAAAAATTCAAACCGCAACCGCACCACGAAAATTGAAAACCGTATTTTGTGGTGCGGTGTGAGCGGTGCGATGAACACCCCTAAGAACGAGTATCGTTGGATAAAACTTGTTGTAACATTTGTTTACTTCTGTAATATGTTAGTGACTTGGATAATTCAATGTATTGTTGTAGTTGGAAGTATGATCAAATTGTAATTCTATGATGTAATCTAAAGCCAAAGAATAAGGTCTATTAGAAGATTCAAGGTGAATCATGCAATTAGACAAAGAATGCTACTTGAAGAATAAAAAATGCAGCTTGAAAATTCTTCTAAGGCAAACAGATCATTCGAGAAGTCATAGCATTCGAGAAGTCAAAAATGCAACTGGTCGAGAAGTCTCAAAGTGCTCAATTGGCTCAGTATTAGATCGAGAAGTAATATAGTTGAACCATTCGAGAAGTCAAGATATAGAAACCTATCAAATAGTGTGAAAACGTACACATTCAAGAAGTCTAGTAAAATAATTCGAGAACTCAGTCAAAGAAGCATTCGAGAAGTGGTAAAACTGGACCAATCGAGAAGTCTCAGTTTCAAGTGATCATTCGAGAAATCTAGTCTAATCGAGAAGTCATCTAATATAGTATGCGATTGAGAAGTCTAAACATTCGGGAAGTAAGTCATTTAAAGACTAATCGAGAAGTCACAACTTGTACTCAATCAAAAAGTCAATCACCATGACTTCTCGAAACAATTTCAATAGAGTACTCGATTGTTTCAAAGATCTATTTTAAAAGAGAATTGCAGAAGAACAAGACAGATAATTTGCAACTCTGTCCTTGCAGGATAAGTCAAGCCTGTGAAGATAGAGATAAGACTACAATGAAACTGAGAAGATAAGCAAGACAAATGACAGAAGATATAAAGCTGAACGTAGCACACTGTCAAGACAAGTGTTAGCTAGAAATAGATAGTAGTCAAATGTAAAGTATCTCTTGTCTATTTCTAGTTTTAGTTAAACTGCCTTATGTGAGCATGTGTCATAGGACACGTTGTCTATATATTTTATGCACAGCCTCATTAGACAGTGTCTTTGAAAAAGTATCAAGTGTATTAGTACCTTGTATTCTTCCTAGAACAAGAAGCTGAAATTCAATTTGAATTTCAGATTGCAGCAAAGTTCATTCTAATACAATTAGATTGAAAGTTACATCTGGTGTTTATTTTATATATTGTTTTATGTTCTTGCAAACACCAAACTTGTTTTAAAAGACTCTCACTCAAACAACAAACAGTTCATCACAGTTTCAAAAAGATAAAAAATATTTGAAGTATACATTCACCCCGTAGACTTCTGGGACTCTTAATTCCTACTTTACACTAAGCAGTAATTAATATTTTATTTACTAAATTTTATTTCGTGAGATCAATTTCTAAAAAAGATAGATGATATATGTATGCCTCTAGTTAAATTACATTAGAATTCTCACCAATATCTCATTTATATAATTCTTATACATTTTGTATAAAAGAAATCCATTAGAATACCCCCTCCACTGGGGAGGGGTTAGTATTTTTGATATAGAAGAGGAAACTCTCATTTTACAAATATTATTGTACACTTAAGAATACTAATAAAAGCTGATTATTATTTAAATACAATAAATGTATATATTAATATTTAATTTTTTATTTGATGTAAAAAGGAATTCTCTTAATTAATATTTTCTCTCAGACATTTATATTAATCATATGACTCAACCAAATATGATTACCCTGAAAACACCGATTCCACCTGGATATCAATTAACACCTACGAGCTCTACTTATTTAAACATAATTTAATAGTTCTCACCATTACCTCATAATTAAAATATCATAATAATTAACCCATCAACAAAAAGTAATTAATCCCTAAAAATTAAGGTCCAAGATGTCGAGTCATGAATTAAAAGTGGATAATTGGTTCTTTAAATGAGCTGCTTCATTTAAATAATGTGTTGATAAAAAATGAAAACGCTGCTTCAAACACGTCTTTGACTGTCATTTTGATCATGAATCTCACGTATGTATAATTTTGCGTGATCACATAACAGAGGGACTTGGGAGTGGTTTGTCATATTAATAATTTACTTTATATTGATTTTATTTTTTGACTACTACTACATTTTTATTTTTATACATATAATGGTTCCTACTAATAATTCATTGTATATAGTTCATATTATTGAGAAATTACTTGGCAATGATGTGCATGTTACTATTTAAAAGCTAAAATTTCGAAATATCGAAATGTTTGAAGAACCTAAAGCAGAAGAAGACAATTGATCCAATACTAATCTATGGTGCAATGAGGATATTTCTGTTAAAAGAAGCGGAAAAAGATACCATTAAATCAGTCATTAATAAACAAAAATATTTCGAAATTTAAGTAGAGCATTTAAAATAAAAATAAAAATATTCAAAGGTAATTTAATCATGCAAATCACCCCACATCTTTAAAAGATAACCTTGGCACTTGTTAAAACTACCATTAACGCTAAAAAGTACTCCGCTTAACTAAAAATAAAGCCACTGATACTCTAATGGATTTGTTAGAACATATATACTTATCATTTGTAAGGCGAGATTTGTTAGCCACTAATACTCCAATGACTCAAGGAGTGCCAATAATATTCTAAAATTTGTTAGTGATGGACAATTATATTAGTTGACCGTTTAAAAAAAACTTTAAGTGTCGAATATCTCGACAACAATCTTTAATTATTTGAGATTTATTAGAACAAATACTCATTTATAAGGTTATAAACCAATCTAGTAAAAAAAAGTTGTATATAGGATGCATTTAACGCTAAAAAGTACTACACATAGCTAAAAATAAAGCCACTAATACTCCAATGGCTTGAGGAGTGCCAGTAATATTCTGAAATTTGTTAGTGATGGACATTTATATTAGTTGACCGTTTAAAAAAAAACTTAAAGGGTCGAAAATCTCGACAACAATCTTTAATGATTTGACCAAAAGGAGATATAGCATTGACCAAGATGTTTTCTATCTTTTTATTTACTTCAAATTACAATTCATGTTCTTACAAAAAAAATACAACTCATGTATCTCTTTGATGAAACTACGTGTAATTATGTTAAATTACGATCAAGCAATAATTATAGTTCTTATCAATCTTTATTTCCATGTAATGCAACCAAATTACTAAGCATTAAAACCTATAAATTAACGAGTAAATTTTGTGAGGGTGTTTAATCCAAATTTAGAAGTATTATTAATAATTTATTTTTATTAATTACATTTGATTTAAGCTTTATGCAGAGTTGATAGATCCAATAGATCTCATGCAGAGTTGATATTAAATTTAGGAACATATTTTATATTAGATGTGATTTTGAAAGAACTTAAATATATAAAACAAATTCAATAAAATTCATAAAATTTTAAATTCATTAGTGTTAATAAGTTTTTAAATATCCCTACATTTTAATAGATTATTAATAATCTATATTAAATTTCTCTTAATTTTTAAACACTATTTAAAATCCTAATTGTAAATTTTAATGAATATTTATAAATCTTGATCGGAATTGAATACACCCCTTCGCCTGATATATTTAAAAGGTACTCCCTCTGTTCCCTTTTACATGTCTTTTTTTAATTTTTTATGGTCAAATTGACTACTTTTTGACTATAAATTAGAAATTATTATTTTATAATTTTAAAAAATTAAAAAATACATTTTAAAGTAGATTATATATAGATTCTAATAGTATAAAATTTTAATTTTTTTGAATTATATATTATTTTTAAATTGTAATAAAAAATTAGTTAATTTAACTGCACAAAAAACAATAGAAACAAGTAATTGGGAATGAATGGAGTAATATTAAAGTGGCCCCAGTATATTATTACATTGTTTTCATATCGTATATAAAATTGACGAGTCTCATAAATCAGCTGAATCGTTTTTATATCGGTGTATAAAATTTTCTGGCTCTTGTGATCAGCTTACATTTTTATACTAATTTTAATTCAATCTAAATACATAATGAATAACTTGATCCCGTTTCTCCAGTATTACCTTGCTTGAAAATGAAATTTAGAACCTTATAGGAGGATTTTCAACATAATTACAGAATTGCAGAACGGATATCAAATGATCGTTCTCCCTGAGAACGTATAATATTTGTTTGAAAAATGTAGTATTTCTGAATGTTTTTCTTTTGTGTTCCGATGTGCAGGTCTCTGCTGACTGAATATTAGGGTAAACATAGTTATTGTCAAATGTTAACATAACTGAATAACTTGATCCTCTTCTCCAATATCACCTTGCTTAAAAATGAAATTTAGAATGAAGATTTTCAACATAATTGCAGAATTGCAGAACAGTTATCAAAAATGTCTCCAAATCCATTGGATGGTGTGCAGGAGGCAGTTGTATTGAAGTGGAGGGTAAGTATACCTGTATAACTAAGACAATTACCCAACTAATCAGAAGTGATCCACGCTGCATGTCTTTTCCCTAACTATTCGATCACCTACTAGTAACGCAAGAAAAACACAGTACAAAGTACAAGCTTAGTAACACAAAAAACACAGTACAAAGTACAAGCTCGGGTTATGCTCTCCTGGCATGACTGCTAATATAATCTACTAGTACACAGCACACAGGTTGCTTTCCATGGATACGTGCTGAGAAACTATGCAATGGCCGAGTAGACAATATACATTTGTCATCTCAATCCGAGAGCACTTCCTTCAAATGCAGCAAATTTATTAAGTTCTTCTTTACCAAAGTCTTCAGATTTAAATGTTCGCAAATATAAAGGTGGTCTTCAAAGTTGGACATCACAAGCAGTATCAAGTCAAAATCTTAAACTTCTTAAACTGTTTATTGTCAGTTAAGTGCAGTATTTGAAAAACATAGCTCTGTATTTTGAGCACGGTGACTCTCATGAGTGTTTTTTAGCTCTCATCAAATCATTAACTTTATGAAAGTTGTTTTGCTAGTGGTGAAGGTGGTGAGCAATATTTGGTGCGGGACTTTAAATGTACACTCTTGATGATACTAACCTTTCAGAAAATAAAGAGTCATGGGATAAATTTGGCTAGAAAAATGACGTGGGAGCTATCTAAAGGCACATAATTAGATATAAACTTGCTTGATATAAGAATTGAAAGCTGAAATCAGTATAAACAGAGACTTTATCGAGACGAAGATAAACTTATCTAAACACCGCTGTTTAGTTAGCTCTTCATGGACCTCCAAATATTCAACACATTTTTAGTCAAGCACCTTCTTTCACAAATGAACAATGTACCCTGATCCTCAATCAAGCATATCTCAAATGCAATACTGGCTGTCTTCAAATTAGCGATATAAATAATACCGAGGTCTGGCACCACAATCTGGTATATATATTACAGCTTTACACCTGAAAACTTAACACAAGATGCCAGGCTATCAAACCTGACAATGGACTAATGTAATTATTTGAACAATCAATTGGGCCAAATTACAGAGTAACATTATCACCTGATATTGTAGACTTCTCTGTTTCCTATATAGAAAGTGGTGAGATAATAATTAACCAAACATCTAAGATACAAATTTCTTCTGCTACTGCAAAACTTCATGCATAGCTCTATCATACCTTCTTTTTAAACACGTGAGCTTAACATTATTATCTCAACAAGCACGTTATAATAGAGACTGGGTGAACAAAATTAACTAGATAACTTGCATAAGGTTCCCAACCCATGCTCAGTCAAACATAAACTTATACACAAGTGCAAGCACTCATACATATATTGTATGAATGTTATTACCAGTTACAAATCATTAGAAAATACCAAGTTGGTACATGTTGCATTCTGAAAATGAAAGGCAGTTCTATAGGTACACAAGAAACTTGGTATGAACTCAGTCCCTACCCCTTTCAAACAACCACTCTATATGTTGATAATTTTGGATGTCTTATTATGTCTTGCCAATAGCATATAAAGTCCACAACACAATTTTGCATAGGAACCAAACTTTATTACATTTTAAAAGTACACACGGGTTTTCAAAGAAAGAAATTTATGTACACAAGCAGTGATAAAATGAGATAATGATGTATAACCATCCACTAACTACAGAAGATAAACATTACAAGATTGATATCATGATATGTAACCAACCACTTGGATGATGGAACATATGTCACTTTACATTACCTTTTCATTGTCAACTACTATATATGCTTATTAGTAACTATTCCTTCTGGTATGCCTTGAAAAAATTAAGACTCCTAACAAAACACAAACAATTTTGTTGCCTTCTTACTGATATGAAAGTGAATGGCCACACCAAAATTTATCAAGCACAAATAAATTCCTAGCAGAAAACTCGCAAGGCTAAAACCTGATAACAATTTCATAATTGAAAATTACTTTAAATAAAGAGCAACGAAATCAATTCAATCATGATAAAAATATCACCTACTTCATGTAGAAAAGAGATTACAAACTCAGAATCAACTTATTCACACACATGTAGATTGCCTTGTCCCCTATCTAATCTTTTAGAGTATAGGTTGGGTGGGTTACCTGGGTATACATACATCACTCTGCAGACGCTGCTCGTGGATCAGGGTCACGAGCAGGATGTACCAGATATGTCCGGTATGCAAACTGCCTTGTCATGGTGGACCCTGTCATTCATTTACTCATACATACTACTATACTAGTCAAAATCTTATTTAACCCTTTTCAGACTGATGATATAAAAAAGGAAAAAGAGAAGTTTATGCAGCTTTAACCAGAAAGCTAACCAAACAAGTATTGGACATAACCAAAGAATTAGGCAAGCAATCAGTGGCAATATTGGATTATCTACGCAGGCAAATCAACACAATGCCACAATATGATTCCCTAAGATTCGAGAAAATATGTGCCAACATAAATCTCAATCGTTGTTATGAAATCTCCTAAATAACTTTACATTTTCTCATTTCAAAGGTTATAAGTTATAACAAAGCAGTGACTCTCACTTTTATCTCATTCATCATATACCAAGTGCTTGTTTGGTATGCAACAGGAAGTCATTTCCTACGAAAATTATATTTACAATGTAAGTTGTATTTCCTAGGAAGTAGAAAAAGTTTTTTGGTTGACAAATGGGTATTAACTTCCTATGGAAAGTGCAAGTTACCAAGGAGACTTGGGTAAGTAAATTCTCATATTGTATGGGTATTCAAACTTTCTTGAAACTTCAATTTCTCTTGAAAATGTCAACACTACAACGTCACAAAATGTTCTTCCTAGATATTTGAAATTTCTTAATATTTAGATGTACAACCAAACAATAACACCATACCAGGCCACAGCATAATTTTCAACCGAGGATATGGAAACATTTGTTATTGCTAGACGCTTTCAGAAAGTAGTCTGTTATTGCAGGAAACAGCTTGCCCTTTGACAAGAAAAATAAACAAGACAAGTACATACATAAACATAAAAAATGCTCACGACTAGTACATCAGTACAAACATTTTGAGCCTTATCACACAACTACCAGCCTATCATAACTCTACTGCAGTAGCGCTTTAGCATTGTACTATATTTACAAAAACAGCAACAAAAAAGAAAAGCACCACATCAAACAAAAATCGTGATCTAAGCAAAGAGAACCTGTGCACTTGTCGGAACCAAATCAGAGAAGGCCGCAGGGGAATTCACCACTTGCCACTGAACAGAGAACCTGCACCTATCCTCAGAAGTTATTGCTGGGTTTGTTCTAGAGATATGGCCCACAGCAATATGAAGATTTTTTCCCACAACATAGATTCTGGACTCGCAGCAATTGACAGAGAACGGCTTGCAAATCTGCTCGGGTAAAGGAGCACCAGCAACAGCCTTCCAACAATCAGTATTTGTATAGTAAACTTTAAGTTTAATCCTTTCATGCTCTGAAACTACAAATAAGTGACCATAGACCACAGCACTAGTACCGGTCCACCCCTCTCTCAGCCCAGCAGCCATGTTCTCCCAGGTATCTGTTTTAGGGTCATATATTTGACCTCTAGGTACCACATAAAAAGGCCAAAACCAGCCTTCAGTTACAAAAAGCTTTCCATTGAGAACTGCAGCATCATACGAAGCCATATTTGTACCCATGCTTGCAATAGGTTTCCAAATACCCTTACGGGGATCCATAACTTCAGCAGAATTTAGCTCAAATAGATCTGTGCTATTTCCTCCAGCTACATAAATCATTCCATCGACAACCCCACTAGCAAAAAATGAGCGTGCCGTAATCATTTTTTTCATCACAGTCCAACGATTCTTGTGTACTTCATATTTCAATACCACATTCAGAGGGCAATCCACATCAGAGACCACACCACCACATACATAGAGAGCACCCTCTTGGGGGATTGAAACACACCTAAACCCATGAGGGCAAACCTTTTCTTTGCAAGGCATTGCAGGAATAGAGTGCCAAGACAATTTCTTCATATCAAAGACCTGCCACTCAATCTTTCCAGTACATTTGTGAAAGGAAAAAACAAATAACCAGGGATCATGAAAACCAAACTCCTTTCTTCGAGTAAAAAATATTTCCTTACTTCCAAGCAACTGATACCAACGTCTAGAAACAGCTTTGCAAGGCGTATGGCTCTCTACTGGAAGCCGGAGAAGACAATTGAGGGCAATATCATCTGGAAGGCCTGGTATGAGAGGCTCGCCACCAAGCGCCAATTCTGATTCTACCGAAGAATCTAACAACGATGACATCGAAGCAGCTAATCTAAACTTTGGGGACAATGTCATCTGCGAATCACCTAGCTTCTGTACTGGTGCTTGCTGAGACGAAACTCTTACCCTTTGCATCTTTCTCTAAATACCATACAAAATCAAAGCTAAGCTTAGTTTCCCATATACATGCTGGATTTCCTCAAAGTGCTTCCCTCGACACAAATCATAACCCTATATTCAGTAAACAAGAACAAATCACTTCATTCCTAACAACACCCTTTACAATCTTCATCAATCTAAAACTTTAATATACACTAGCAAACAATAAAAGGCCAAGCTACAAAATTAATTTCCAATTAATTCTCTCCTCTTTATCATCAAGTAAAGCACACAACTTGAGAATAAAAGACACACACACACACACATACATAATCAAACCAAATAAAAGCACATGAAACACCAGAAAAAACAAAACCCCAGGTAACAAAACACCTCAGAACCAGCTAATTATCAATCATTTCAAGCAAATAAAAAACTTCAAGAAAATCAAAACCCCACTTCACAAATCACCAAGTTGATCAATTTAAATGGTCCCAAACAATAATCAATCATAAAAACAAAAACCCAACTCATATAAAAAGAAAAAAACAAAAAAGAAACAGTACAACGCATAAAACTAAGAAAAGTGAACACAAGAACTTACAGGTATAAAATAATGGATTGTGGGCTGTATAAAGATGGTGACTTTGATAAGATTACAAGTCTAAAATTGTGGGTAAAGTATAAGAATTTGAGGGGAGTAAAAGACGAATCTTTATTTAACTTTTAGGTAGGAGGTGAAATGTATAGATACAGAAAAGATGTATGTATATTGTCTGCGGTAACAGGCACTTGCTGTAACAGGCACTAAAAGTTATAAGAGTTATGTGGCAAACAGAGTTTCATGTCTCGAGGAGAAGCTGATTCCAATGTATAATCTCTTTGTAAGCGTGTGAGATTGGACTTAACAGAGATTGGATTTGTTAAATTTTTTGAGGATTTTTGAATATAAAAAATGTTTCATTTTCATACTTGTGATTGGTATGTGTCAAATTATTTAGGTTTTTTGTGTAACTCTTGTTAAAAAATATTGTATTTTAAGAAAATATTTTATTAGAAAATTAGATTATTGTTTAATAATATTTTATTTTATATATTTTGAGATATAATATTAAAAAAATATAATATTCTAAGAGATTTGATAATGAATTTTGTAGTTATTTTCTGTAAAAATTAAAAAATCAACTTTTTCTTAAAAATTATTGAAATCTAATTTCTTTAAAAGCAGTTTTTGAATTTTATTCATTTTAATGTATTTTTCTGCAAAAAGTTATTACCGTCTGTAATAGACGGGATATTGAATATTAAATATTATTTAATTATAACATTTGTTTCTGAATAAGTATTCATTATTGGGTAAATTTAATCAAAATTTTCAACTTGAATTACAATTAATAAAGTAAATGAGAATTATGTGGCAAATAAAATACAAAAAAGGTTACTCGTGATTTTAAGTATTCCATATTCCAAGGAAAAAAATACAGAGAATTTTAATTTTTTTGAATTTAGTTTATTAACATCCTTCTTTCATAATAACATAGAATTGATTATTGTAAATTCGATAAAGATGAATTTATGTAACTATTTTTTTTTATCGTTTGTAACGCGAAAGTTTTATTCCAGCCCAATGTTGATTCGTAGTCCAAAATCTCCATCGAACTTGGCTAGCCCACTTATGTACCTGGGTTAACCCAGTTACTAGCAGCCGTTTTTGATATCACATACATGGCCCAAGTATTAAATTAGAATTTCCAAAATTATTTGATCAACTCTTCCAAAGAGACTCTGCGTTGTAAAAAAAAAACTGTGTTAATATTGCAGCCTGAGCTAAACTAATCTAAGACATAGGGATAGATTGTGATTGGATCATGTAAGTGATAAGAATTTATCTTTTGTTGTCTACTTCAACTCTCGTTTATTCCGAGATTTATTTGAGTGGCGAACGAAATAAATCTAATTCAATTTATGATTTGTCATTAAATAGAGAAAATGTCATTTATGCAAACATGTGTGAGATCTTAGTGCTTGTTTGGTTAACCTTCATTTATCCGGAAATTTTAAATATCTAGGAAGTTCTATTTTGTAATCATGTTTGGTTAACATTTGTATTGTATAGGAAGTAAAATTACCTATAAGTTGCAATTCCCACAAAGTGGGAATTGCTTATCCACCCTACTCTTGATGACTTGTACTTCATGGGAAGCGTAAATACCTACCTCTTAACTAAACAAAAATTTATAGTTTTCGAAGGAAATGAATATCATGATCAACCAAACAATCTCTTTTATTGTTCCATAATTTTCGGGCATTAAATTAGAAACACTGAAGTCCAATTGTTTTCGTATTGTAAACGTCCTGATCTTGCACTTACTCTAAACGTACGTGCAAGTAATTTCAAGCTCAGCCTTGCTTTCGTAGTTACAGTAAGAGATAATGAAGCCCTATTAAAGAGTGTGGTTGTGCGCACATACTTCCAATGATCTTTAATGTGTAAAAATGTAATTTTCATTACTATGATGTGTTGCATCGAGTGTTTAAGATTGAAAACATTATCATGTTCCTTGCGGATCTTGTTTCAAAAATCTGGAAGATATTTGATTAGCCATCAAACACTTGACGTAAAATCGAAACATGATGGACCTGAGTTTCGAATCAATCATAAATTTGTCCTTTCGGCCAACGTTTGATTGTAATGGCTTAATGCTCCAATATTTTCATGGCTATGGCTGCTTGGCTGCCTGAATATATATATGCACATGTTATATTCTTATAGTCCATGTGATGAGCCACTTTTGATGGTCCACATATATTTTTACCGGTCGGCAACCTAAGCTACTTATTCTAGGGAGTTAGAATCCCAGCTTCATTTGTCATCATAAATTGGATTGTCACCCTAAGCACATCTTTGTACGTAAGGTTATTAATTAAACAAAATCGACATTATAGTATGTAAACGACTTAGAGAAACCAATTAGGTGTATATATGCATTTCCATTCAAGTAATTGCCAAAACAATTGTGAAAATATTATTTTTATTAATTATTTTCCAATAATAGTTAAATACAGAAATTTAAATACTGACACATTTCATACTCACTTGATTCGGACCCTTAAACTCACTCATATTATTATCAAGGGGAGAGGAGTATATGTACAAAGAAACCGTTTAAATTTGATGGACCCGATCCTCCAACAAGTATTACATAAAAAAAAAAAAAACTCTGCCTAAGAGGCTAGAATTTTATGCATTCAGATTCATCTATGCTTTTACTAGAAAACCGAAACGCTGAAATTGATGATATAGATTTATAGGCATATATTACAGTCAAAAAAAGAAAAAGAGATTGATATGCATATATTGGGAAAACTTGAACGAATGATTTTCACTTGTTTGTCAAAAAGAATTGAGTATCATTTGGAAAGAAGTTTCCATTTGTCCCTAGCTAGCTATTTGAAGGATATTTTGACATTAATTGTACAACCTAGCACCTTGTTATGCATTGGAATGTTGTACACAACTTATTCATGAAAAGCTTACAACTATCGGTTAGTTAGAATCTAAATTAGTGATACGTATGCCCCTAACCATTTATATTCAAGTTAAATGATTTTGTATCATCACCCGTCAGATTGTTCTTGCTAAGGGAGATGGTAATATTGACCGGAATTTATACTTTATAGATAATTTGGGGCTTATCTTTGTCTCGATTTTAATTCATCTTCAAAAAATAACAGATATTAATTTATAAGACTACAAACTTAATTATTCAAAAATAAATATATAAAATAATACCGACACATTATAGTATCATCATCCTTGAGATTGTTTTTGCTGGACTCTGATTCATCCGAAAATTTTCTTCAAACAAATATTAATTTATAAGACTATAAACTTAATTATTCAAAAATAAATAAATAACAACTAGTGCAAATAGGCAATTATATATACATATATATAGCCTTTGCACCTAACATATGATATGTTCATCTAATTGTATAATGCCTTCGTTTTGGTTCATCAGTTAGTACTTGCTGGTCGACAAACATCCCTGGCAATTGATGTTTAGGAAATTACCCACCCACTGTGACAGGATCACATTTCGTTATGGTCATGTGTCTGCATGAAATCAATTGATACGTATATACACCTCGATCATGCAATATATTCGGTCACCATAAGTAAAATTTATAAAATAAAATACTAGATACGGCTTACCAACTAAAATATATGGTGTGTACATTGTATATTTGTGACCATAAATTTAATGCTTATAAAATTAATTTGGTATAAGCAAATAAAATGTTTGTGGTCATGCACGAAGACTCACATTATACGTTATACGTTTATGCGGACATTATATACATTATTAGATCTCTATTATATATCTATCTGGTAATAAATCTGTGCGTGATGTACGTGTGTGCTTTTTATTATTAAAGATTAAAGCATATTATGTTGCCTTCGCTATATAGAATCTCAAATGATTGGTCATTCGTATAGTTTATTAACTAATCGAATTTAAATAAACATTCGGCGATCTAAACATGATATTAATGTCTAATGTATTCGGCTAATCCCTTGGAGCGTATCCATGCATGTGATTAGTCAAAAATCCTTATTCGCATTAATAGACATGCTAGCCGCAGGAATTATACATTATTAAGTCAAATTCGATCAATCCAGGAAAGCGAGATATAACTATATATTAATGCCTTTTGAATTTATTCTCGATTTATGGGGACTGTCAAATAATTTTAATTTGAACTGGATAAAATTTCAACCAATAATTTTAATGTTAATTAACTATGTTTTGATTACCGGAAGCCATCATTAATTTAATATAATTAAAAATAATTGAATTTTTTTTGTCGGAATTGAAATTTAATTATATATGAACTAAGTATTAATATTCTATCAAAAACAATTAATTATTTTTAATATGTTAATATATGTGCAAATATATTGATTATTGACATATTTAGGTTTGAGTTATCATATTCAAATGGAAAGTTTGAGTTATCTTAAATTTTCGGTTGTAGTGACTATAATTATAACAATAGTTATTTAACAATTATAAAATTTATTATTCGAAGTGACGATATTCATTTCCATAGTTTAAATCATATTCTCAAACCAAATCAATCATAACTTATACATGAATTCGTTTCACTTGATTTAATGTACAAATTTAATTAATTTGATTTTATAAAAACCAATCAAATTAATTTAACTCAAAATTTTGATAATCCGCAGCAAAAAAAACCCATAAAGCCCACACCCTTGTACACTAATTAAATTAAGATTGATTTTGTTCACTTTCGAGTCCTATTTATATACATAGTCACGATGATATGTATAGATTTTTGTGAACCAAACCAAACAATTTATCAATCCCATGTGGCTTTCGAAAAATGAAGCACGTGGTCTTCTCTATATGCATATGTTTTTGTTAGGTTGATGTCCCCTCCCCAACTCTTAACTCTCTATATAAACTCATTTACCCTCCTTAACCTCTCATATTCAACATTTTTTCATCTCTTCATTCTCTCCCAAATATATCAAACACAACTCCAACATGGCTCCTTGTTCATCAACTACTACTACAAATTTGTATAGAGCTCATGCCATTTCTTCTTGTTCGATGAATGATCGAACGGCTCAGAATGGTTTATCAAGAAACAATATAAGGCCATGTATTAGAAAACATAGTGCAGTACAATCTGCTCTTCATTCTCCTTCTGTTCGGTTCCCGAAACAGCCTTACCATTCGAATGATATTACGAAACAAGACAGAACTATACCACAAAAATGGAACTTGTTACAAAAGGCCGCAGCTAGAGCATTAGATGTGGTGGAGAAGGCATTACTCTCAGTTGAAGCTAAGCAGCCCCTAGCTAAAACAGCTGATCCAGCTGTTAAAATTGCTGGAAACTTTGCTCCGGTACCCGAACAATCGGTTCGTCACAATTTGCCAGTGTCCGGAACAATTCCTGAGCATATATCCGGTGTTTACGTTCGAAACGGGGCTAACCCTTTATTCGAACCTACTGGCGGACATCACTTGTTTGATGGGGATGGAATGGTACATGCAGTAACAATTAATGGTAATTCTGTTAGTTATGCATGTAGGTTTACGGAAACAGAAAGATTAGTACAAGAACGAGGTTTGGGCAGGCCGGTCTTCCCTAAAGCTATCGGTGAGCTTCATGGACACTCGGGTATAGCACGCTTAGCGCTGTTCTATGCTCGTGGGCTGTTCGGACTTGTTGATCAAAGCCATGGAATTGGTGTAGCTAATGCAGGCCTTGTTTACTTTAATGGCCGGCTTTTAGCCATGTCGGAGGATGATCTTCCGTATCATGTTCGAATCAATTCGGGTGGTGATTTAGAGACTATTGGCCGATTTGATTTTGATTCGCAACTAGAATCTGCAATGATAGCTCACCCGAAACTTGATCCAGTATCGGGTGAGCTTTTTGCGCTCAGTTATGATGTGATTAAAAAGCCGTATTTGAAATATTTTCGATTTTCGAAAGATGGAGAAAAATCTGACGACGTTGAAATTCCATCAGAGGTTCCTACAATGACTCATGATTTTGCAATAACCGAGAACTTTGTAGTCATTCCGGATCAGCAAGTAGTGTTTAAGCTCCAAGAAATGATCAAAGGTGGTTCACCAGTCATGTATGACAAAAACAAGATGTCTAGGTTCGGAGTTTTATCAAAGTATGCTAAAGATTCTTCCGATATTATTTGGGTGGAATCACCCGAAACTTTTTGTTTCCATTTATGGAATGCATGGGAAGAACCCGAATCCGATGAAGTTGTCATTATTGGTTCTTGCATGACCCCACCTGACTCCATTTTCAATGAATCCGATGAGAGCTTAGAAAGTGTTTTATCCGAAATTCGACTTAATTTGAAGACCGGGAAGTCCACACGTCGCGCAATAATGAAACCATCCGAACAAGTAAATATTGAGGTTGGAATGGTGAACCGGAAAAAATTGGGAAGGAAAACCAGGTTTGCTTATTTCGCCATTGCTGAACCGTGGCCTAAAGTATCAGGTATTGCGAAAATCGACTTATTTACAGGAGAGTCACAAAAGGTGTATTATGGTGACAAAAGGTACGGTGGGGAACCATTTTTCTTACCTTCTGATTCAGACAAGGAGGATGAGGGACACATTATGGCATTCGTTCACGACGAAAAGACATGGAAATCGGAGCTACAAATCATCAATGCAGCGAGCATGGAGTTAGAAGCAACAGTTAAGCTTCCGTCTAGGGTACCCTATGGATTTCATGGGACATTCATAAGCTCCGAAGAATTGGCACAACAAGCATAGACATTTATTATATATGTAGTTAAAGTAGAGGTGTCTAATATCTGTGGGATGCTGATCATTCCCCGGACTCTACTCAGCTTTCAAACTAACATGTACAATTACATACATTTATTATTTGCTAAATATGTAGTTAATTTGTGAGTAATATTAATTGATTCCCTTTGAGAAGGACTTGAAGAAACTAAGCTTGTAGCTTGATCGTAGATAGCGTTGGAACTCGGCTGATTTCCTAATCCTAAACTAATTTCTATAATCTCGAGTTTAATTATCAAGTAAAAACTACGAAGTTTGCTGTCAAACTATCGGGTTAAGTACAAAAATACGGGATCTGCACCACGATTCGGTCATGATTTCGAGGTAGGAAAATTATTTGATGTTGATTTAGTCATCACTGAAATTAGTCGAATTGTTATATGTAGATTGGTCCCAAGATCCCGTATAATAGAAAATAAAAAATAAAAAAAAACATAAATGATCGATTTGATTCTATCAGGCCTAGCTATCGGTCAAAGAAAAACTTTCGTACCACGTCAAACAGATTTTTCGACCACTTAAACAAGTCAATTAATTATATATGAATTTTATTTGAATACATGGCTTTGCAAAAAAAATACAGGCACCGTATTTGTCCGTATACGTAGCTTATAAATTGAAAAATATAAACATTTTTCAAACTTATAAATAACTTATAATAAATTCCAAACGAGACCATAATCTGATCAAAACAAACTAGACGTAAAAATATTTACTCAAAACTGTTTGACTTTTGGATCTTTCCCAGCCGAGTCCAAGCTATTAACTTGCTCACACGCAAGAAATACGAAAGTGTAGATAACTTCCATTAATATATGTAAGGTGGTAATATGCCTAAATAAATTCTCCGAATCGGAACTTTTTTATAAGGTTGAGAAATAACATTTGAATACTGAAGTACACATATTTGGAATAAATTTTAATTTTTAAACTATGTATTATTCAAAGCTGGAGAGATAACTTCACTAGATCAAACCTTCAATTCTCCAAATTATATTTAATTAATCACGTTAAGCAATGTAATTAAAACAAGATAGAGACCTATATATCATTTTAAATACGTAGTTAGCGAACATGCAAGAGAAAAAGTCGTCTCTGTAAATATAAAAAAACAACCTACTAGCTAGGCGTAATATACATGCACTAATCTTGCTTAATGAAGTTAAATTTCGAATAATACATATTATTGAACTGAGAAAATTTTATTTATTTATTTATCGAGTTTAAATATATATTATTAAAGTTATATTGCAGTTGAAAAAATATTAATTAAATATTAAATTGTAGAATTTTTATTATACACGAGTTATTTATATAATATTTTTTCGTTATAATTACAATTTACAGAGCAATAGGCATCATTAATTACCGGTAGTCAAAGCTATTAACTCGCCCATACGTAAGAAAAGATGAAAGATGAAAGTTTGATGAAAAACGAAATGACATAGTTTCGTGGTGTGGGGTGGGGAGGTCCCGAAAATTTAAGGTCATGAATTTATACAGTCTTATATAAATATAAAAAATATTATAATTTATTAATAAAGTTGAAAAATTATTGATAATAATATAATAAATATTAAATTTGTTAGATTTTATTTTTTATTTATAATATTTTTTGATAGTTTATTTTATTAAAAAAATATAATTAAATAAATTTAATATATATTAAAGTATATACAAGATTTAATTTTAAAATTTTACACCGCGTCGGAAAATATTTGGTACGCGTGTGATCGACGAGATCACTGTTTTCTAGTTTACACGCATATGAAATATTTTGCCCCACTAAAATACTCACGTACAGCGTCATCATTGTAAGGGGTTGTTTGGTTCAACTTATTTTGAAATCGGAACTCATATCTCAAACACATAAAATATGAGTTTTTGATACCCAGTGAGGAGGTGAGTATGAGAAAGAGGTATGAAAAATCATTTTATTTTAATATTTTCATCTTTATTTAAACAATTAAATGTAAATATTTAATATGAAATAAATCAATGATACAAAAATATATTAAAGTAATAAATTAATTAATATTTTAAATTAATTATAATTAATAACTCAAAATTTATTAAATCAAATATATTCATTACAATACTCAACCAAACACGAGATATCGGAAATGATACCTCAAACTCATACCTTCTTAACCCGATTTCTGATTCTAACATTATACCACTCCACGAATCAAACAACTTCTAAGTGGGTTAAATAAAAAGAATATTGATTTTGTAATTTTTTAATATTTATTAAAAAATATTATATGTCGAAGATTTTGATCTAGCCAAGATACGTGTCATGTTGATTGTTGATACGTTTTTTCTTTTTAAATTATAATGGGGGGTACTGCAAGAATTTGAATAGGTTGATAGTGCCTTTGAAATTTTACAAATATTTGGTTTGATTTATTGTCTCTATGTTATTAGATAAAAGTGTATATATGTTGATATTGTTGTTAGAAAATATATGAGGATATTTTAGTATTAAAAACATATTCTATAACTTTTATGTAAATATAAATTTTTATAATTAAATCTTTTATTTTATTTTTATTAATCATGATAATGGAAAATACATAAAATGAAAAATATGGGCGATATGTCGTCAATTTTTGAGAGTCAAGACGAATGATTTGGGTTCTTAACGAGTGTATTAGCTAGCTTTAGATTTTTTATCACAGTCAAATCATACTACGAGTGCCATTTATTATTAGTAAGAAAATCTTACTATATACAGTTAGACTTTTTCTTTTTGAACAAATATATACAATTGACTATTAGTCATCGATTTATTATTTAAAAATCTTAAAAACTATAGAAAGTTTGCAAGGTTAGGCTTAAAATCGACGCACCCCTAAGATTTTTGTTACTTTAGTTTATAATATTTCGTTCACGCTATGTCCTCTCCCGTGGATGATGCCAGTCAATTACTCTTTTCTTATTGCGAGAATAATGAAAGATTCCAAGACACGCAGATCAATTATTCTTTACTTTTTGACTATATATCCACACCCAACATAAAGCAAGATTTATAAGAATTTCAAAGATTTTAAGGTGTTGGTATATACAGGACGGACCTACGGGAGGAGCAGTGGGGGCAAAGGCCTCTGTTTGTCAAGTAAAATTTATATTATTATATTAATATCCTTACTAAAAATAGTATAATGCTCATACTGAAATTTAATTTAAATAAAATTTTATTTAATAAAAAAGTTAAACTTTAAATTTTAAATAAAATATAATCTTATTTAATAAAAAAGTTAAACTTTAAATTAAATATGTGGTTTCTTAAATAATTAAAAATAGATATAATTTGAATTATTATAATTGTATATTAAATAATGTCCTAAACTAAGTAGAATTTTAATTATGCCTATTAATATTTTTAGTATATAATATACATATCATATTTATTATATCATTAATGAGATTCGAACTCTTGACATTTGATAGTATTTGGATAAGATTCTTCTTATTCTTATTATATATATGATATAATTATATATATATATATAAGTTTATGAAATTCATGAAGTGAAAAACCTATAAATATATTCATAATTTTATAAATGATTCTCAATTTTATAAAATAATTATATAAATATATTCGAGAGATAAATTTAAATATTTAAATATAGTATTTACAATTATAAAATAATTTAACTAATTATAAAAATATTAAAAATTAAAACCCGTAATTTTTTTTCAAATCGCCCTCACTAAAATTTTAGTCAGGATCCGCCACAATTATATAAACGTTCAGTGCATCTAGTTTGATTACACAGTTAGCCATGTGGTTAACGTGATTTGTTTTTGGTTATTGTCATAAATCATAATGTTAACGTACTATATCACCGGCCACCCCTTCTCTCTATCCATGCACAGTCCAACATGCCTAACACAAGCAATAATAATTAATAGATACTAATTATTAACTTAGGGTTGGTTTGGTTGGAGATAGAAATTAATTTTTAAGAAAAGATATATTTTTTAGATAATTAATTATTTAATAAAAAATTAGGAAGTGCAAATTCTTGTTTAATTGATATATAAAAAAATTGTATTTCATAAAAAACTATGGCATGCCTTATATTAAGTTTTTAATATATTGTAAAAATATTACAGAACATAATATATAAATCTCCCATTAGTATTTTGCTTAAAAGTAGATTTAAAAATGAACAAAATCCGAGTGAGTAGGTAAGCAACTCGTGGGAAGGCGTTCTTTAAAGGCATTTTTAATTACATGCTATAAAAATGACAATTAAACAAAAGTAATAGTGTAGTTATATAACTTTTTTTTTCTAAATATGAATATTTAAATATAATAATTATAATAACAAGGATCAAAATATTTTAAAATATATATGTACAAAAATTTTTAACAAAGTATATACTTAATAAAAGAAATGCGGGATTACAGTTTAATTTATCCCTTAACACCATATATAATCTCTAATATTTATGTGGCTCGCGACATCGGGAAAGCATTATTTTGAAAAATTGTAAATGCTTTGATATGTCTTAAAGGGTTCTAATAAGTTTTTTCTTACAAAGAGTCAATGGTTATCTAAGCAGTGGGGGCAGACCAACATAGCTTAGTCTTGGCCAAAATTAATTGTATTTGTGTGGCTGCAATTAATGTTGATAACTTGTTAAAAACATTCGATTCAAGAGGTGATACGTTCTATTCTCAAATTTTGGAACACTTAGCTTTCATATATAAAGTTTGGTTCAAATACTTTTAAATAAATAATTAGCGATTGGATTGGATCCCTAATAATCGAATCAATCAATTTTTCCCAACATATATTTATGCAATGAACAAACCCACGTCTGTGTGATGTACTGATATGGTAACTGAAATGAATACATGTGAATCGGTCTACTATCGGATGAAGCCCACGTGCCACAAAATTAATCTGTGGGGGCACGGTGCCGGCCTCATGTCTCTCACTGGCTGCCGAAACAAGAGAAACTTATTACTTAATCTCCCCCACACTAGAGAACATAAAACCCTTTACAACATAATAATTGTGTGTGTATATTCTTGTAGATACTTTGTACCAATCTATGCATTCTTGGCATGAATGTAATTTGAGTATAGTTTTTTGTTTTTTATATAATATAGTATCGATTTTGAATGTCAATAGCATTGTGGTTCAATATTTTTGCTTCAGCCAAAAGGAGTATTAAATTCATTGGTATGCATATTTTCAAAAAAGTTTATTAGAACTTACTAATTTTCTATCAATATTTATCCCTTCACACCTTACCTATCCATATGACATCTGTATATTATTCAATAATATTTCTAAACTTGTACGTGTTGCTGCTTCTTATCGACACGTATCGGAAAACGAGAGGTTGTGGAAAGACGATTGATTTCAACGATTCCTTGGATTCTGGTTTGACTTGTATAATTAATATTTGTTGCACTGCATGGCTTGCAACAGGTATTGATCACATGCATGATGCGTACTCTTTGCCCTTTCGACTTGAGAGAGGTTGAGTTCTATCATCACTAGTTCAGTACTATATATGTCATATGTGTGTACGTGCGTGTGTATTCATTAGATGCAACTTAGACTGATTGATTTATTTATCAATCAGTCTTCTTTGATTTTCTAACGGCAGTTTGTGTAAACGCAAGGACCTAGTAGCAAGCCGAAACCAATCTTCTTTGATTTTCTATCAGTAAATAAGACAGCTGGGCATTTTTTGACGTCCCCGATTGTGCAAATCTGTGACAGATTTAGAGTCAAACTATGCAAGAAATATTACTATGAATCTATTAATCTTTTAAAGTTTTGGGAAGCCATAATTTCATTTTATTGATAATGAATGGGGACCCTAGACAGCCTTGTTCATTCATATCCAATCTTAAATAGAAACCTGATAGAATGGTACACCAATTTGCAAGACTACGACATTCAATTAATTATTTACAAGTTGCTTCCATCCAAATGCTCCTTGCATATATGGCCAGAATTCTCGCTATCTCTGTCAGCCACAACGTTACCTATTACAAACAAAACATGGAAAGACATGACCACCTGATAGTTGTTCAGCAAATTTTACTTTTGTTTTCGATATGGTCAATTATAGAAATTTAAATACTTAAACGATTAGGACTGAACCCTTCAGGTCAGCACCCTCAAGTCCTCGTACATCTTGCTTTCGCTATGCTACAATTAAAATTAGGAATAGCTTTGCGAATTTGATTGTTTACCTTGTATATCTTGAACTAGAATTGAGAACCAAATCAAATATTCTTCAATCTTCAGCACATACAGGTCTGATCATATCCCATGTATATTCTGATGGTAGATCCAGCTAGAACGAGTCTTTATTAAGGACAGGGACATCTACAAAGTAACATGTCGAAGAAAACTTCACATGGGCAGAGAATTGAAGTTGTGGAATAACAGACAGGAACAACTGTGGTCATAAAATGCTAGATTCTTATTTTGTTTGTACTAGCAAAATATCCAGAAAAAACAATACATACTTTCGACATAAAGGACCATTCAGAAAACATTATTATATATCTGTGCTTCAATTTTGAAGGCCTTGATTTGATGAATATCCCTTAATTGGTCCCGTTAAAAACATTTTGGCCTATGTATGACATGCTATATACTTTAGCCTAATAGATTTTATGAAAAATGCAGCAATACTACTGAAGGGGATAAAAAAAACATTAAGCCAAAAACTAAAATTACTGGTTCTTAGGTATCAAGCATTATGGACTTGAGGTCGCCTGGTCGGTGATTTGTACCTTTACTACTAGTGATAGCCTCAACTTCCGTCGCTATATCCATCGAATATGTTGTAGTACTATGATAAATGATTTATGCGAGAAAGGTCAAATTGTAGGACAAACCAAAGTGAGAACTGGGAACCCCATGTAAAAAAATAGAAAAACAAGATTACTGTTATCAGGTGAACTTGCTACAAAAACTAAGCATTACATTTTCTGTAATAATCTATATTTGAATGGACATTGATACATATGATCCTGCTCCTGCACAAAATTTATAATGTTGATACAGAGATCTGACATGTTTAGGCAAGTTTCAAACAAAATGCACACACCCTTATGTATTTGTGTCCCCTTTCTCATGTGCTTTCTATAAACATGTTAATGCAAGTGTACAACATGTTGAAGCAAGTTTATGACAGAAAATTTCAAGGTCTAGTCGATTACACTTTCATAACCCAAATTATCAAATGTCTTAAGAGTCAATATTTTTGATAGGGGCGGCCCTGAGATTTACAGTGTCTTAGGAAAAATTGGTTTTTGGGATCTAATCTATATATATATTCTATAATTTATTTACAGAGAATTTAAAATTTTGGGGCCAAGGCCACCCCTGATTTTTTATGCCTAATATTCCTCAAAGTTCCTTCTAACAACTATAGCCTTAGTTAAGTTTCAAGTGCTCTCTTAAGATTATATTAATATATTAAAAAACTATAACAATCGTACGAGAACAATTTTTTATATATTCAATGCCAATCAGAATAGATATCAATTTTTCAGAAGGATAATCGCAATCAATTGCTGTTTACATGTTTCTCTACCACATTCCTTCACTCAATAGTGTTAATGTAGCGCCATGGATCGAGTAGAAATCAGGATCGCCTTGTACATATGCTAAAATAGGACAAGCACAGCAAATAGAATTAACATGGCCGTGTCAAAGAATGAATCGTACACACGAAGATCAAGTGAAATTGCTAGACTAGGCATGTTTTATATTGAATCAGACAAGAGAATGATAAAATAAATAAAATTATTCAAGAATTTCGATTACAGAAAATCTTGTACGAGGCTGGAAAATGTATACCTTCCTCTAACTGCAGGGTGCACCTGAGCTTCAGAATAAAGGAGATGACACAACTTAACCAAGTCTAGCCCTTAAACAAAACAACTAGAAGATGAAAAGTTCTATACATACTAGGAAATTTACCTTATCCGACAGTCCTAATATTAACTTATTACAGGCTCCTACGGAAATAAACTTGGTAACATATATAAACACTGAACAGAGACGGCAAGTCAGAGCGTTGTCTCATGTCTGACATTCAAATTTTTATGCATGCATGCCTAGATGACTTCCTGAAAGTCCAAAATTTTGTGATCAAGTACTAAATCAATTAATAGGGCATGCAACATGTCCTGGCAAAGTCTACGGTACTACATTGATCCGTAACTAAGATGATCACCAGCGAGGTCCCAAATTTCTGCCAAAATTTAGTACCATATAGTAATTGTTTAAAACTATAATCACCAGCATTCTTTATTAGCCCTTTCTTCAGGTCTTCACTACTAAGAAAGTAGAGTGAGAATAAAACCAGCTGCACATGGAGGAGGCTGTTATCAGCTTAGGAGTTTGTCTTATAATTCAACTCCATAGACTAGCAGGGAGCCCGAAAATCTTGATTGTGTGATTCTATGAGTGTTTTAGTGTTTCTCATTTATTTATTAGAGCGATGAAACCCTTTGCAATCAGGTCTTTATAGTTCTGGTAACGTATGGGACAGTGGCACCTCGAACCATTTTAGGAGGGTTCAAAGTGTTTTTTAGGACCAAAAGAACAACAAAACCTATTATCTTTTATTGGTTTAGGACCTGCTATATATAGGTTTGTATATATTCGTATCTCATTGACATTTGTAGCAGGACATTATCTTGTCTTACAAATTTGATAATATATTACAAATAAACGGTGTTACAAACTCTGTGTGCTTGCACAGAGTAGTTCAAGTGTTCAACAATAGTATTTGTGGAGTGTTATTAAATTTATGACTCAACGAGCCAAGCAAACCAACATTATACAAATAAAATTTAAATGTTGCAGCCCATATCATAACATAATAGCATAACAATGCACAGGAGCAGAGTTATCTTTTCTTGTCATTGGACCTCAAACTGGAGTTAGTCCAGTATGTATTCTTGCAATTTCTTGGTTGGTATTCTCCCCTACACTGGATCTCATAAATTTATAACAATATTTTAGACCATCAAATGATGTGAGCCCTAAGGTCATTCTCTTTTGTTCCGGTGACATCCCTTGTTCCAGTGCCTTAAAATTTTCATAATTTGGGACTACTTCAAAGAAAGCACTGCCCTTATAATTGATCAATTAGATTTTTTTTTCTGCTAAGTATTACTGATCGGATTAGCCTTACTAATGAGGTGATCAGGCCATCCTCGCTATGGTCAACATCATTCATTTTTGAAATAACATCCACCACAAATGATGAGAGTAAATGTATATTAACAAAGACTCTCTGTTACAGAAAGTGACTAGGCAATGTCCAAAGGTTTGGTATAGTGAGCATGACGGGGAAAATAAAAAAAATACCACACAAACTTTAACAAAGAATAAGGAGCTATCATAATCATTCAAAACAGGGGCCATTAAGAATTGGAGCCTGATAGAAGATTAGAAGTCATATGTAAATCAACAGAAAATGTTGCAGATTTTTTATCGTCAGAATCAGGGGAGCTATTATATTTTGCCGGAGTATCAAAAGATGACAATGGCAGAGGATGAGGATCACAATAAACATTTCTTGAAGGGGCTTTGTTAGGACGACAAACATAAGAGAATGCCCTAAATTTTGGTGGAGAAGACATGATGGTGAATTTTAAAAGAAACTTCTTTTTAACCATCATTTTCGATCTTTCAAGCATAAATGTTATAGAATTAGAAATAATAGTAATTAAAGCAAAATTATTCAAAAAATTGAAAGCTAATTTCTTTATCTTTTTTATATAAAAAATTCTTCCCTTCAAGTATCCAAAAGTAATACTCCCTCCGTCCCTCTTTATGAGGACCGAATGCTTTTTCACGTATTTTAAAAGAAAACACTGTTCAAGTACTGTGTGAATGTATATGTACTGTACCCACGTGAAATGTGTAAAAAAGACAACAATATGTTCCCTCTATTACTGCTTACGAGTATATATGTATGGGTTTTGTAAAAAGTTTGATGACTCATGTATGGATTTTG
Source organism: Oenanthe sinensis (assembly GCA_028671895.1). Taxonomy (NCBI): domain Eukaryota; kingdom Viridiplantae; phylum Streptophyta; class Magnoliopsida; order Apiales; family Apiaceae; genus Oenanthe; species Oenanthe sinensis. The sequence continues at coordinate 6,831,458 of JAPMAC010000198.1, forward strand.
TAAAAAGTTGTCATTGCACGTGAATCAATGTTACTCCCAAAATAGAGGGTTCATAATTTTGGGACATCCCAAAATAGAAAGTAGCTCACATAAAGTGGGACGGAGGGAGTAGTAATCCAATCGAGGACAAAAATATTTAGACCAGGAATCCTCTACAGTTCTTATATCAGAGATTATCCCCAAGTTTAAAAGCTATATATCTAATCTCTTTGAATGAGAGGCGATTCCCCACTAAGTCGTGCAATCTATTATAAATCAAACGATTCATACCCCAAGTATGACGCGCAATACAAAAACAGATCTTGTGTTTAACTACTGTTGTTTTGATTAAATTGTCGATGCTATTATTACCACTAAGCCAAAACAACCAAGTTACTCATGTCATTGTCCAGGACATATCGCACACAAGAACCAATGACACAGGTGAATTTGTTAGAAAACAAAGTGTTCATGTAACAATGAAGTTTAGACAAAAGATTATTAAAACTTGTGCAAATATCATCAATTATCATGGACTGGTAAACAATACCAGAATCCAGAATATTATTCTCTTGAGTTGACAAAAATTGGAACATAAGATGAGACTGCTCCCTTCATAAACTTTGAACATTAGAAATAACGCCTGAATCGTTCCTTGAATTAAGTCTCATTTATCGAGTGTTCATCATCAATAAGTTACATACACTACACTGGAGTTCTGCAAACATAAAAAATTATGAATCAACGAAAAAGAATTAGCTAAGTCACAGTCCTGCTCACAAAATACCCGCATCCTATTCATATATAATGGTCAGTGATTTGTTTTTTTTAAGCTGCATAAATATAAGTTACAAGCATATCAAAGCATATGAATCAGCGAGGAATCATATTAGTAATTCTCATAACATGCACATTGATTAGTTCTTAGCAATGTCCCTCATTAACATCTCTTTGATTCTTAAAGGTTGGTAAAATTTTTGATGCTGTGCGATAACCGAGGAGGATGCCGATGCTTTCTTCATGCGGAAGCAAAGTTCCATCAAGTTAAAGACGCGTGTTGGTGAATTTTTCCAACTTTTTCTTGAGTTGTTGAGAAAACTAAAGCATAATTGTTTCCCTCAATCTTTACTACACAAGCACATAATTGTCGCGAAACATCTGATACTCATCAATATATCAGTTTCTTGATCACATTTCGCTATATTTACTTGTAGCCTTTCCAAGAAAATGAAGAAAGAAAACCTTTCGTGCCTTACGGCTAATAACAAATAATGCAACTATCTCTTCACCCTATCAGATTGGTGTGCTATACATAAATAAGATGATTCAAATTTAGCTTGTTCTCCACAGGAATTCAAGTTTAAGTGAAGATTTTTTTTCCATCGCGGAATAGAATACCTTACCATTAGGCTAAAATTTAAAACTCGAAGAGTTAAAGTTTTAATATATTGCCTTTACCTCATGAAATTTTAATCAAATTTTGCTAATCAACTTTCTTGGTTATATGCACGTCATTTGTACATCTTTCTGTATCCATTTCTGTGCGCCTATCATTACTTTTTACTAAATTGCCTTTTTACTTGTATATGCTCAGTAGAGTAACTTTTGGTTTTTACTTTCTGAGAACGAAAACTTAAAGTAAAATAACTAGCTAGAATCCTGCAGCATGCAATTTTCCTAGACGTTTACACATGACAAAGTTACTATCTACTTATAAGATGTGTCAATACCAATCAAGATATTAAGAAGAAAAATAGAAAACAAGTGGTGCTTGTATGACATTGACCTTTGAACAACCGAGTAAAGCTGAACCACTAAAAAACAAGAAGAAAGAAGATCACAGATACTAAAAAAGTCTCCAAACTCTTAATAACTTCAAGCTTCCAACCCACCATCTTTGAAAGTGAAGCCCAACGCTCCTAATTGATCTCCCTTATGCCCACAACACCTTTCATGATGAATGTATTAACTTTGTTTAATCAACAAAATTCGTGTAATCATTAATCTTTTCTGTTGATCATATTGGTTAAGTATATAGTAAAGTAAAAGATAAGCAAAATAAGCAAAAACCCCATTAAGTAGCACAAGTTTTCTGATTCACATTCTGCATATATTGTTACGTAAGGCGATTAGTTGAGAGTTTTCAGGCATGGTGGAACCAAGGGCTAACCAAGACCGAATCCCCAACTGATTTGAGAACCGAGACTGATCTCGGATATTCTTGTGAATAATTTATTATTTAACACTTTAGCTCCTGCAACTTTCGAGTCTTGATTCGTCACTGGACTTTCTGGCCGCGATTATTGCACATTTTTAACGGAGACAGTAAATAAAATTCAAAATTTGAGCAAGTTTAGTTGATTCACTCATTCACAAGTTCTGTCGACCGGACATATCTATGTAGGAGTAGGAGTACTGGCATCACATATATAACCAAGAAAAATTAAAAGGCTTTACAAGGCTATAGCTGAAGTAAAATTATATGCATTTTACATGTCCACAAGTAGCATGCAAATTAAATACGCGCCAAAGAACACGGTATCATGAACTGTTCATATTTATTTCTGAAAATCAAAAAGCCTTTAAATTGTGTTGTATAATTACTTCTATTCTTAGATAAACAATATATATGTATCCTTTAATGAAGACATAATTAACCTAAAAGCATAGGTAATTAAGTTTGACATCAGAAAATAAATGCAGAGAGCATATGATAATTTTTTTTAAGTTTGTCCTCTGTTAACTTGCCGAAATTGAGAAGATACTGTAAGAAAAAAAACATTATCAAAACAATACTTCACCTCTAATCAGGCTGTAACACAATTATGTATGCATGTAACACAAATTACATCCTAATGATCATCACAATAAATCGAAAATTTATCAAAAATGTTATCGAGACCAGATATTGTACGGTGATGGTGTTCCTTTTTGCTGCTTCAACTCTTTGTAAAACTTCTTGATAAATTCTTCGGCTGCCTTGTCCACTCGAGGATCATCCTCTTCTTTCAAAGGAAATGGCGAATCGGTGATCCTCAGCTGTCTCACCATCGGGGTTTGTCCGAACCCCGGTAATGCCACCAAGGGTGAGGCCTCTGGCTTCTCATGATTGTTGAGCATTTCGAATACTTTTCGAGCTAGGTTAATGTCATCAATGCTGTTTTGGTGGTGGTGAGATTTGCGTTTTGTAAAATAAGAAGCGTAGAATGGAGTGTTGCTACAACTGAATTCGTATTCTTGAGGAGAGATGAACGATAAATCATTGTTGGAACGACAAGTGAAGGCGGCGTAATGGTGGTAGAGCATGAGGTTTCCTATTGCTTTACCGGCAAGTTTGCCTCTTTTCATTATCATTTGAAGATCAACTAGTAACTTGCTCTTTGTCATACTTTTCTTCAACATGAACAGAACTATCTTCACTACTTTCCACACTTTCTTTGCAATCACATTTGAACTTTGCTCTACCTCCATCTCTTTTTAATTTTATTGTATGATTGTAGTCGAGAGAGATCAGAGAGATGGAGCTAGAGAGATCCAGAGATATGTGTATAATATGGTAACTTGGAGTGTGTTATAGGAAGCAAACAATGAAGATCTATATATAGGTCCGAATGAAGAAGATTTTTACCACATGAATAATTGTGTGTGCGTATATAATTGTGAAAACTAGGATACTTTTGCAAAAACACAGGCTTATACGGAACTTATTTATTGATTCGACTTTTATAATTGGTAAAATTAATTTTACCTGCAACACTTTATTTGCATGCAGGATGGCACTCAATCATTTGATTTACTTAGTTTATGAATCCATTATTTATTTTATAAAAGTAACATCAACTTGAAAACGATGTACTCGTAAACATTTATAATTTGTATCTGTAATTCATTATGATGTTCCTTTCTTGCTTGTGATACTTGTGTATGTCGTCTTTGTATTCTCATGACCACGAAAGGTTGGAGATTGTATATTATTATATAAATCGAGATGTACAAATGCTTTTAAGTATTTAAATATTATAAAACTGCCGCATGGCTTGATACTACTACTAAAATATAGATTAAAGAGAAGATTATTACAGCATATAACAAAAATGTGGAACTCCCTAATACATTAGATCCAGTTTATTTAAACTCCAATGCCTTAATTCGTGAGTAAACTCGACTTATATTATATATTGCATAAATCAAATTCACTCAAAATTTGAGACATTTTAAATTTTTAACTGATCGATTTGTTTAAAAATATCTAAGTTTGTTTATTAGATAATTTGTTCGATTCGACTTCAAAAACATAATAAAAAATTTAAAATAGTCTACAGTCCAACTAAACAAACATACCCCTAGTACCAATCAAAATATGGACAATAATGGGACTGTGCCAACAATAATAGTACTGTACTTTTGGTAGTGATCCGCAAACTATAGTCGAAGTTGTTGCAACTTGTAAGAGAGCAAGAGACATATGTGTCGTTTTACCACAGATCTCATAATTTGTTGCCAACTGTAAATAATAGTAGTAAAATTTATGGGCAGATGACACACAAAAATCATGAGAATGTATCTACTTTTGACTCGGTCGTAGTTCCTTAGCGTAGGCAATTTCAATTTTCGGGTGCAACAAGAGTTGTCTCTGGCCACACACCAAAGTAAAAAACGAGATTTTCAACATATTGCCACTAAACGCCATACTGTTAAAAAGCTATTTATGCAATGTCTAAATTTTTCGATGGGTGCGTAGAACAAAAGGTTGAGGTGATCTATCATATGTCTATCTAGAAACCTAATTTGACAAGCATAAACCATGTTAAATTACAAAACAAGATTATATAAACTGAGTGATGAGTCCCCGATTCAACTAATTTGAACGATTTTTGGTGGAATTTTGATAAATTTAGATTTCACTAGACAAATTACGTTATACATTTAAAGGGAATTAGATCAATGTTAAAATGTGAATATATAATTTCAGTATGTGAAAAAGATAATGACCGCCCAACATAAATTATTTGTTTTTCACGATCCTATTTATATAGGTTACTATATGTTACTAACTTACCAAGCTAGGCTGCTCTACTATGTTTAAACTAAAGATGCAAAAGATGCAGCTTCCATAGAGTAACAATAAATATCCTTACATAACATATGTCAATCTTAATGGTTTGACCACATTCTTAATGTTTCATTCGCCTTCTTCTTTAACCTCACGGTCAAACTTGAGATATACTGTTCTACTGTTCCCGTATTCCTGCCAAGTTGACCCAAGTCAACAGGAAGACCACTATATATGATTTCGACCGTTGCAAATTATTTATTCTACTAAATTATATTATTTTAATATTTTTTTTATATAATTTAAATATATTTTAATTTTTATAATAATAATTTAATTTTAATTTAATAATATATGTATATATTCTATATAATTTTTCATATATTTTATTTATATTTTAATAGGATGATGTTTGTGTATTTTGTTTAGAAATATATTTTATTTAGAAGATTAATGTGAGATATATTTTAATTAGGAGATTAGTATTTAAAAATTAGGCACAACAATAACTATCCGGCCCAAATACCGATCAAGGACCACCGACTACCAAACTTTTAATATTTCGGTTTTAATAATATAGTATAGATTTGATTTTTTATGTTAAATGGATTTAGTTTTGATTAAAAATTATATATATTATATAATTGTAAAAAATTATAAAGTTTATTTTTTAGAAAATATATGTAATTTATTTTAAAATATATTTTTAGAAAATATATGTAATTTTAATTATTAACTAAAATTTGATCAATTTAATCATAAAAAATCAAAGAAAACATATAAATGAGTGTATATCTATGTTTAAAAAATGTTTTTTTTGTAAAAATCAGTAAAAAAAATCGGATAAATTGGTCAAAAATCGAATTAATCGGTCAAAAATCAGAATTAATTGGTCAAAATTTTGAAAATATATATATTTAAATTATTTTATAATAAATTCAATCATTTAACTTATAAGCTTGTTCTCTCTTATTTTAAAATTTTGTTATATAATTACTTAAATCTGTAATATGTATAAAAAAATAATTATATATAAAAAATAATATTAAATTGATCCCGATTAATTATTCCGATTAATCCCCGATTATCCGATTAATCCATGTTAGGTGTCTTAACCAACTAATTTCAATTCCCGATATTTATAAAACTGGTGTATATATATAAAGTCGATAACATAACAGTTCTACATTTACAAATACAACTTTTTAACCAAGATGTGATTTAAGAAAAACATGAAACGATATTTTCTTGTGCTTAATTACTAAAGTTTGGGAGCTCAAATGGAGATGAGATAAAAGATTCTTCAAATATTAAAAAAAATATTAATTTTAACAAAAACACAAAATAATATAATTTCATTAAAGAAATTAATCAGTTTTCAGCAAACTCAACATAATATCATGCGTTCGGTTTGCCGTTCTTTATAAATTAAAATATATTTTTTAATAATATAAATTATTTATTAAGTAAATTAAACGCATTCTATATGTTTCATTAAGCGGATTTAGATAAATTTTATGACGCATATATATATAATTGTACGTTTGATGTCTCGCACCAGTATCTCAGTTGGTTGAGAACAAGACCTTTGGGGCTTACCATCCCGAGGTCTCAAGTTTGATTTCAGAGTGCAGGCAAATAAGCTGGACACCCATAAATCGTGGCCGGACACTAGTAAAAATATCTAACAAAAAAAAATTGTACGTTTGATTTCCTAACTCGTACAGTTCGTATATTTTCAGTTCTTTATTTGCCATTTAAGATGCATAATCACTAACATCTACTTTCACCTTCTCATTTTTTTTAGCTCATTTTTCTTCTCTATGTTCTTTTATTATTTTTTCCCCTTGTTTTCAGCCTCAATATGCATGGTCTCTCTCTCTCTCTTATGCTATACCTTTGAGAAGGGGCATGCTCTATAAAGCATTAAAGGCTTAAAGCTAGCTTAGTGCACCATCTTTCTGTTATAGTAATAGTACTATGTTGAATCAAACTTTAATCACACCAATCGATGCACTAGCTATGTATGTGGCGATCTTATAAAATAATTAACTTTTTCATCTTTTGTGATTAGTGTGGTAAAGACAATGTAGTTCATGTTGCTTAAGCTAAGCACGTTTACATGTCATCTAATTATATTGACTCCAACTTTGTGACTTTACGTCATGACTATATAATAAACAAAACATGTCAAGCAAAAATTAACCTAATACACACCATTAATCACATTCAACAATAGAAATTTTATAGTGTAGTGCAACTAATTAGAAGCTAATAGAATATATAATCTCAATTAATTAGCCCAAATAAGTGATATATATAAATATTACTCCAGTATTTAACAATAATTTCAGAATAGGTTAGAGAATAAATATGACTCGACATTGCGATACTGATTTTAATTTTATTCTTCTTTAAAAGTTAGTGTTTTCGTATAATGACTCAGAATGCATACATGGAAATATCGAATAAAATTTGATAGCTGATCACATATACCATCTACTTATCGTTAGTTGTAAAATGAACAAATATATTAAAAATTTAAATTTGTAACCTCCAACAAATCGAACATATATGAACATATACATGTCAATATCATCACTATGCAAATAAGCTTAACTATCGAATATTTATAACTCGTTCGCTCATTTTATAAATTATTTATAAATTAAAAAATTACATATATTTTTTAATTTATAAACAATTATAAAAAAATCATTCCCCCAACACGTTCTATACATATAGATCCGAACGGCTGTAAATATCTTTTTGCAAGCAATAATTAAACAAACATGCAACGTAAAGAAACGTTAAGAGACAATCAAGGTGAGTAGGGCATGGTCAATTGATGTTTGCTGTGTTTCGAGGTGAGTGGTCATTTCTTTTCGGCTTTTGCTTTAATTAAGAACAAAGTGTACTTTATTTAATTTTGAACCCTTCTCCTCCACTCTGCACTTTATAATGCATCAGTGCGTTTTCTCATATCAACAGTCATGTAGTTAGCCAGAGATTATGTAATTTTTATACTTAAACTTACGAATTCTAGGGCTTTCAATTAAACTTACGAGGCTTAAATTTTTATATTTAATTTAGTTGCGGAACACATTTTAACATAAAATGTTCAAAGATAAATTCATTTGTTGAAGTGGACTACAACATACTTGCACATATATATTTTTGTCTAAACATTAATTGGGTTAAGGAGCGAAAAAACCCTTCGGGTTTAGGCGTAGGAGCGGATAAGCACTTGTGGTTTAATAAGACTCAAATAAGTCCTTTAAATTAAAACTAATGATTCAATATAGCCCCTCTAGTTAGTTTTTCTTAATTATGGTTAGAAAATTACTATATTTATGTATATTGTGACATTAATATTTTAAAAATATATCAAAATATTCTAATTTTAATATTATGATGTTAATATTCATGTATATCGTAATAATATTGTTACACGAAAAAGTATATAAAAAAATTATATTCTAATTAAAACTTATCTTTAAATAAAATATATAAATTTTATCTCTTTTAAACACGAACACATATAAAATACGTGAAAAATTATATAAAAGTATTTCTACACAAGATTATAAATAAATTAAAATCATAGATATAAAAATAAAAATAAATTCTAATCATATAAATACAATATTAAAGTAAAAATAATAAATATTAAAAACAAATTCATACATTATACGAAATGTAAGAAATTGTGCATATTTGTCTATATATATCTATATATGTATGTATGTAAGTAAGTGTGTGTATGTTTGTATGTATTATAATTTAATATTAAAATATCACTCATATTTAGTTAATTATTAAAAAAATATAAACATTCATACTAATATTGGTAGAATTTAAAAATAAAATACAAATTAACGTGTAAATGTTTAAAGGTTAAAAATTAATAGTTAAGTAATAAAAAAAGTATATACATACATTAATATTGGTTAACAACTTATTTATTATTTTATAGAATTATTTAATAAAAAACAATTATATAAAAAAACATATTAATTTATAAATAATAATGTTATTAATAAAAAATTAATAATATAAGATATATATGTATATATATATATTTATATTAATGTAATTAGATATTTAATAATATTTCTAACCATAGTTAAGAAAAACTAATTAGAGGGGTTATATTGAACCATTAGTTTTAATTTGAAGGGCTTATTTGAGCTTTATTAAACCACAAGAGTTTATCCGCTCCTACGCCTAAACCACAAGGATTTTTTCGCTCCTTAACCCATATTAATTAGTATATAGTTTATTAGAATTAATTGAACATTTAGAAAAATAATTAAGATGGAGATGAAAATGGGACAAACACTAAACAGGTAGAGACTTAATGCCATGGCATAATGAGATTGATTTAAAATCTGATCAGCTGAGAAAGCAGCGTTTAAGATTCAATGATAAAGACGGAAAAGCCATGGTTATATATATAAATACTTTTGTAAATCTAATTTATTTTTCAATTATTCGATGTCCACGAGTTTGCTAAATTATTGGTGGTCCTAGAAACAAGGGGGACGTTCACTTGTTGACTTCGTGTAACAATCTTTGTCTCTTATTTTATTTTTCTCGATTAATTTGTCTTTAATACATTCTTATCACTCTGCCGCCAGGCGTTTTCTCAGCAATAACCATGTTTCAATGTATGCATGTATTATGCATGGACATGCGAGTAGAGGTGGCCAACTAAGCGGACTGGGCGAGCCGTGTCAGTTTGCCCGCGAGCTGTACCGGTTCGCCGGTAAGCCGGTTTGATCACCGAGGGATTCGGGCAGGGCACGCGGGGAAGGCGAGCCGTGCCGAGTCGGGTCGGTCCGGAAAATCTGTGACACATGAACAGTTCGGCGGGTTAGCAGGTTTTGTTTTGTTTTTTTTTTTAAATCTTTAATCCATTTAATATTGCAGATTTGCCGAGCTGAACTTGCGGGCCGTGCCGAGCTGCACGAGTTGCATTGTAATATATAGAAACCTAGCATGTTAACATTTATTTAATCTGTGCTTTATTTTTGAATTTTTTTTAAAAAGAGTATGTTTCATATGGATTCTTTAAAATAAATAATAATTAACATATTTCTAACTCTTTTTTTCGTATGTACATATTTTTATTGAAAATAAATAAAAATTTAAGGTCGGGTTTAATTTTATTTTTTTTAAAAAAATAAATACTTATTTCATACGAATATTTTTGGAATAAAAAAGGACGGTACCTCTATAAATTTTATTAATTAAAAAATATTTTACAAATAATTTGAGAGGACTCCTCTCTAAAAAAACGGAACAAACCGTCTGTACATAACAAACATATTAAAAAAAATGAAGCATATCAAATTTAAAAATATAAAATAAAAATATTTTGTATATATGAATTAAATTTATGACATAAAAAAAGGTACATTCTCGGTTCTCCACTAAAATAGTATTTTATGACTTAAATTTAAATTTGTGTTATATTTAGTATATAATTTGAGTTTCAAATTCGATTTTTTAAGTTGAATTCAAAATTATTAGATTTTTAACGGTATTCAATTTTAGATTTAAAATTCAATTTTTTTAGTCAAACTCAAATTTAATAGTTGAATAAAATGAATAAATAAAAATATTAATTAAATTATTACACATCGAATGTATTTATGCCTTCCCAATTTCCCATGCACCCTGGGTCATGCAACATCTAAAAGACCAATTCATATATAACTATATTGTGGAAATTTGTGGTTGTGTCGAGTGTGCCGAGTCGGGTCGTGTCGGGCTGACTTGTCACGATTTATGACTAGTTACGCGAGTCGGTCCGTGCTGAACTCGGTTCATTCAACTACAACTTCATTTTAGCGTGTCTTGTTTTTAATAAGCAGCGCCTCACAATTAAGTATTCTAGGTTAACTTTTCAAAAAAAAAAGTATTCGAGGTTAAAATATTTAATTATAAAAGTATTACTGAATTTTAAAATTAATCGGGACTCAAGTAAAAATTTATACTTTTCTTAAAAAATAAAAACTTCAAACAAATAAATTCTTACTAAATTATCGAGTTCAGTCGAGATTTAAATAGTTTTTCATGATTCCGTCATTGTTGATAAGTGTTAATAAGTAAAAAAAAAACTTGTGCGTGAGTTTTTCAATTAATGAAAAAAAGTAAAATCAGTGAATAGTAAATGGAATGAATGGCATGTTCGGCTACATTTGCGTACACCTGATTCTTGAGTTGCAGCTTTACTCGGTACAGGATTAAGCTCCATCTAGAGGGCTTCAAATAACATTTAATCTCGGGCCAATGACCAGTGCTTGGACTCTTCAAGTGGCCCGTAACTGGAACTAAACCCAATATTATTATGCAAATTCGATTAGATATTAAATAAATCAAGCTTTGTTAACTTATACAAATTTGAATTTTGAACACAAAAATGAAATCGATAATAGTACTATATTATACATTGGGTCCATACAAATTTGGGTTGAGTCACGCTTAGACAACTTGGATTGCAGCTGTATATCATAAATTGGAGCAGGTCGGGCCTATATCATACTCCAAGTGGGCGCGTTATACTGGCATGGGCTCTAGCATGTGCCAGTCAAGTCCAAACAATTTAGCTGATCAACACCAATTTCTCGTTATCACATTTTAAATACTAAAATCTACTCATGCGTGAGTTAGTAAAACTAATGGTTGCATTTACTGAAAAAAAACTAATGTTTACAATTAATTATATGTTTTCGGGCTCAATTATTGTTATGGTCTTGTTGTGAGAAGAATTTGGTTATAACACTATGGAGATCCTTCTTAGAATAGCGAAAGAAAAGTGACCATAATCAGTTATGAAACAGCTTCCAAACTGAGCTTCCGGAGAAGGTAGATGGTGATTTTTGTAAAGAAAAAACTGAGCTGGCAGGGATTCAAAGCACAAGGATGCAGTCACGATGATTACACTGGTCAAGTACTTCAGATTATCAATGAATATTCGATTTTCACGTGCTCTCCGTGCATGTGAATGTTTTCGGAACTGAAACTCTCTACCAGTTGTCTACATACCATATTTATAAGGATCAAGTCCATATGTAGTTCTAGGTATTCATGACTCTTTTGATGATCAGTTGTCAACTGCGTTTTGATCCTCTGATTGAAAGCTCATCCCGAAGTGGTTTAGCTGAAAGGAGAGTCCAGGCCAGCTGGGACTCCTTGGAAGCTCCCTTATGATGAATAGATTACATCCTTTGGATAGTGGAACATCTGCATTACTAGGCCTTTCTCCCCTAAGTGGTTCCTCATCCTTGGGTGGTTTCTCAACCTCTAAATTCTCTCAACAACATTCACAGGTTGCTATATTAGAGTTGAACCTCTATAATTTTCCTCAAATTGGTCTGAAACTTTTTCAAGGACTTAAATACTGATAGATTGGACCTCAAATATCCCTTGAGCCTAAATCTGGCTCAAGTATTTGAAATTCTGAATTGATTAAATGACATGTTTGTGTAATGATAATAATTTGAATTTGAATTTGGATTTTATTTGAATTACAAGACATTCAAATATTAATACAAATATTAGAATTTCAAATGACAACTCAAATCCTATTATTTGAAATCCATAATTTGAAATGAAATTAAAATTCTCAAACCCAATGTTAATAAATTTGACATTGCTTGGTACTTGGGCAATTACCAAATCTCAGAGAATTTTCTTACATGCACATTTTTCTCTTTAGCACTGATTGAAATACTAATCATTTAAAAATTTTAAAGTTAGATTATACTTTAATTTTCACTCGGTACCAAACATAAGTTTTATAATTCAAGTTGTATTTATTTATTTGAAAATTAATTAAATTATTAAAATTTTAATTTTACTCTAGTAATTGAAAATACATATGTAATACTCACAGTAATAGGATAAATCCGTCAAATTAAATATTTATCGTAAATGTTTATGAACACGTGTTTATGAATTTATTACGAATATGTTAACGAATTATGTTCACCTACTATATTCATAAACAGTATAATTGAACTTGTTCGTAAATTTTCGAGCCGAACTATGTTGTGCTCAAGTTCAGCTCATTTATGAACCAAACTTGAAAATTGTATTTATATTTGACTTGTTTATAAATGAAACCGAACTCAAATCAAAAAAATTTCGAATCAAACATCAAATTATTTGTGAGCGTATCAACTTATTTACGACTCTACTTATATGTGGGTATTTTAAAGTAATGTTATTAATTTAATGACATAAAGTTTGTTCTAATAGAGTTATAAAATTTATGCTACACTAGCTTGCAATATATGTAAAAATAAATGTGTAAAATATAAAAAAGAAAATTGTATATTACCACAACTAAATTCAAATTTATCCCTTCACATGAATTATTTATAAATTTTATACTTAAATAAAAATTAAAAAATTAGTAGTAAGTTTATTCAAATGCAGAAAATTCAATTTTTTTAACCACAATTCTTAATCTAATATATTTTCTATATTTATACCTTTTCTTTTATGTTTTATAATATTTTTAATCACACCACCTAATATAATCCAACTAATTCTAAATTAATAATCCAATTAATTAGTTTTAATTGACATTTTTTTATTTTTTTACAACATAAAATTAAGAGCAAGTATAACAATTTTCTTAAATAAATTTCTAATCTTAAATATAGAAATGTGGTATAAAATAATACCTCAACAGTTACTTAAATTACTGGGATATTTCGAAGTTCAGTAATCATTTCTCTATTCTTTTCTATTTTTTTTCTTTCTTCATTTTTAAGAGTAATTAGAACAAGTCCAAGATACTGTTTGGAAGTTAGAGGTTTGAGGCAAAACAGAAATTTGACTATATAAATCCTCTAACATGAGTGTTTGGTAGTTAACGGATTTAAATAGCTTATTGAGGTGAAAAATTAATTTTGAAAAAGCTACTTTTATGAGTTTTTTGCATTAGAGATTTGTAATGTGTCACAAACAATTAATTTAATTTAAACAGTTAATTACCAAACAGTTTCATACAAAACAACTAATTCAATCCGCTAGTCAAAATATTTAATTCAATCCGCTAGTCAAAACAGCTAATTTAATCCGCTACGGCTAACCGCTAATTACTAAACAGGACCCAAGAGTTTTCATAAATAAGGTACTAATTAAGGTAAGATATAACGAACATAGGAAAAAATATTGCTCCAACAGTTTACTAGTGGTTCATTAAGTTAAAGAACAGTATAAGATCCATTTGAGATCCATTTGAGACTCTTTCTAACACCTTAAAGTTTTAGATGAGCCGGTTACTATTCTTACAATTTATGAGGGACACAAAAGCAAAAAGTATACCAAAAAATGGGTGCCGTGATTCACTTTTCAACCGAAAAAATAAGTGCCCGTGATCCACTATTCAATCAAAAAAATGGGATTTTGAGGAACATCTATTTTATTCTTTATTTTTAAGGATATCCTAATCATTTCTTATTTGATTTTTGTTAATAAAAAAAAACTATTTTTCCTCTTTTTCCACCCTTCTTTTCCTCTTTTTTTCTCCTTATCTCCTTTTTACAATTCAAATATATTATTATTTTAATAATAAAGAATGAATATAAGGAATGCTGTTCGAGAACATGTATAAAAGTAATGTTCTAAATTAATAAGACACAATATTTTATAATTAATATTTATAAGGAATCTATTACGAAACTAGTGGGCTTATTTTTAGATTTAAATTTATTAATATTATAACAATAAATAATAAATATAGGAAAGTTTGATTGAAGTTGATATATAAAATAAATTAATTAAATCAATATTATTTATTATTTTATAATATTTATAAGAAACAAACGAGGATCTTGCTAGGTTTGTTTTAAATAAAAATAAAAGAGACAAAACTTAACAAAAAATAAAAAATAAAAGAGACAAAAGAAGTCGATACAGACGTAGAGATACAGTTATATTGTTACTTGTTAGCACATCGCAATCTTTTGTTACATCCAAAGAACAAGATTGAATTTTACTAATTGACCACCTCTCTTTCTCTCCTTACCCTTTTATTATCGTCATCAACTACTCTCAAACCTTTTTTTTTAAATCTTCAATCTTTAATTTCTCTCACAAATAACAACAAATATCCAAGATTTCTGAAACCCAGATCCCAAATTCACAGATCTACAATACCCAGATCTTCGTTTTCACTATAATGTCCAAATCAGATCTCACTCACAAGATTTTCCCAGAACCAGTAGCTGATGAAATTGACCATTTTGATACTTTACCTGACTCTCTTTTGCTGCTTATTTTCAACCAGATTGGTGATGTTAAATCATTAGGTCGTTGTTGTCTTGTTTGTAGGAGATTCCATTCGCTTGCACCTCAAGTTGATAACATCTTTGTGAGGGTGGATTGTGTTATTTCTGATGAGGATTCGTTGAATTCGGGTTCGAGTTCTGGTTCGAAATCAAGCTCACCCTTTTCGTCGTTGTTTCGATTTATGTTTGGTGGAATTGTGAAGCCTTTGACAAGTATTACTCAGTTTTTGCAGTTTAAGAGGAGTGTTAGTAGTGGTGGGTATGGTTCGAATTTGTCTTCCTTGTCGGTTAATGGGGAGGATTATGATGAATTGGATCAAGGGGGTGTTACACATCATTCACCTACTCAGGTGTTGAAGAATTTTAGTGAAATTAAGGTTTTGAGGATTGAGTTACCGAGCGGTGAGCTTGGGATTGATGATGGGGTTTTGTTGAAATGGAGGGCTGATTTCGGATCGACTTTGGATAATTGTGTGATTCTTGGTGCGTCTTCGGTGGTGAATTGTAAGGGTTTGGATAATGGTGGTGGTAATTTAAGTAGTGATGATGATAATGGGAGTATACCGGAGTCGTTTTACACGAATGGTGGATTGAAATTGAGGGTTGTGTGGACGATTAGTTCGTTGATTGCTGCTTCTGCTAGACATTATTTGTTACAACCGATTATATGTGAGCATAAGACTTTGGATAGTTTGGTGTTGACGGATACGGATGGGCAAGGGGTGTTGTGTATGAACAAGGATCAGTTAGAGGAGTTGAGGGTGAAGCCATTGTCGGCTTCGAGTGCTTCTAAGAGGACGCTTGTGCCGGCTTTGAACATGAGGTTATGGTATGCACCGCAGCTTGAATTACCTGATGGGAGTGTGTTAAAGGGGGCGACTTTGGTTGCGATTAGACCAAGTGAGCAAACGGTAGTGAGAAAGGAGGTAGCGGATGGGTCGTGGGTGTGTTTTGCGTTTGAGGAACCTTATCGTACTGCTGCAAAGATGTTGATTAAAAGGAGGACTTACTGTCTGGAGATGAATTCTTTTTGAGACTGTTGTCTTGTATCGATGAGGTAGTTTTCTATATTGTTCAGCTTACTGTAACGACGATTATATCATGCCCTTTACTTATTGACCAATGTTGTACAGTTTGACTCCCTAATGTTTTAATTGCATGCTCTGGTATATCCGTTCTCTGTGTTTAAGGATT
This sequence comes from Oenanthe sinensis, assembly GCA_028671895.1. Lineage (NCBI taxonomy): Eukaryota > Viridiplantae > Streptophyta > Magnoliopsida > Apiales > Apiaceae > Oenanthe > Oenanthe sinensis. Next base: position 6,847,994 of record JAPMAC010000198.1, read on the forward strand.
ATTATTTGACCATTAATTGATGTTAGATTTATAGTTAAACTGAAGTATATAAGTATCATGTTACTTTTGTAGTTCTCAGTAAGCAGTACATACTGCATCAGAACCTTATTCAGTATGACAGTATATAACATGTTACATCTGCACTTGCACAAGTTATTTGTAACTGGAAGCCATGACTTGCACTGTCTCTACCGGTAATTGAGGTTGCTGATTTTTTTGATACTTGGTTGATAGTAAATGTATCAGAGTTAGCCCAGGCAATTTGTTAAATGCTGTAAGTTTAAGAAGTTTGTAGGCTAGCTTATTAGAATTGTATTACATGTAACATGTATTGATCTTAGCTTTTAAATTTGTGTTTATGTTCTGTTTTCACTGTTCTAATATGTTACTCCCTCTGTCCCATTCAATTGTATACGTTTTTTTTTCACTGTCCGACACGCATTTTAAGATAACTATAAAGTATAGTTCCACAACTTATTTTTAAAATTTTCTTTTTTTGTATAAAAATTTAACAATCCTATTTTTATACAAAAAAAGAAAATTTTAAAAATAAATTATGAATCTATGTTTAAAATGCACCTTAAAATGCGTGTCACGCCCCCGTCCCCCAATGTATACTACTCAACGGGACGGAGGGAGTATAATTTTGTTTTCTTTAGTTTATCTTTCATACTCCGTATCAATACTGAATTCAATGTGTTTCTGTTTAACAGGTCAAAAACACAATTTTGTTGTTTATGTTGGTCTGCAAATGGAGTTTATTCATGGAGTCGTAACATGTCAAGTGTCATCCTGTTTAGTGCTTCCATTTTAATGCCAGTGAGTTGATGATTTGCCAAGATACCTGTTTCCTGCCGCGCTGCCCATGGGATGATATGCATCTGCTTCCAGTTTTATTTCAGGCATGTGCTTCTACAAATGCAAGCGATGCTTTTAGATTGGCATTGTACTCCTAGATCAACATTATATACTAGATACTGTGCCCTTGAAATTTAGTCGGTTCTCTGTGAATATTGAACGTGCAAATGTGAATGTTTTTGCGAACCCTTATGGTTGGATCATCAATATACTTTGCATTGACTACTTCCGTTGTAGCTAATTAAGTGGTTCTTGTGATGGTATTGTAGAATTCGTCTTCATTTTTACTGAGTATCTTTCTTCTTTGATATCTCTTTCTTGTACTTGGTTCAAAAGTAGCTAAAGCAATATTATAAAGTTCTCATTTGTATTTGGAAGTAGCTGAATAAATAGTATGAGTAATTGTGAGAGAGGATTACTGTGCTTCGTACAGTAATTAATTCACTCGCGTCAATTTTTTTATATACATTTTTTTATATGTTATAATAAAATAGAATAACTGAATAAGTATATTTATACTGAATTATTTTATACAAATTGCAAAAACATGTATATACTATATATATGTTTAGTTGTGGGTGTATGTAAAGATTAAAAGAAGAAAAGAAGTATAGAAGAATAACCTGATAAAATAATTCTGAATTAAGTCCTTGGCATGAGATGTTTCTTCTCCTTTTTCCTCTTTAGATTGTTGTAGATTAGGCTTTTACTTTTGATTTGTGACGGCCGTAATGTTTACAACACAACATATATTCTTTTAACTCAAATATGGCTGGACTGGGTCAAAAATATATTAGTCTGCGTCAAACGAAAATTAGGCGGACCTAGGTGACGCTAGGCATCACCTACCCCTTAAAAATTATGGCGGGTTGGACAACTATCTGTTTTTTGTCACCTGGGCGATGCCTTGACAACTATGCATGCCATATTCTATACCCTTGCCCAACAGGCTATCTCATCTGCTCAATAGTGTGATATTCTTGATATATTAGTAAAATTAGGAGTTGTAGTCATCCAGAGGCATGGGATAAAGGAAGCAGTAGGGTGATTTATGTACATCTATACTGATGATCTACTATGTTGGTTGATTAGGATTGCACTCAAAAACTACTCCCTGTCCTATAGTGGTAGATGACTAGGATTTCAATGTTAGATGACTGTAGTTTCACTTAAGAATACTCTCTGTCCTAAAATAGGTGAACGGATGCACTTCTTAAAATCTTTATACAGAAATTGTTGCCTTGAGGGCCATAAGGAACTGCTGCTAAAATGGTCAAAAGGAGAACTTATGTATTGAGATAAACTCTTTTTTGGCAGTTTTGTGATGTTTAGATGTGGTAATTGTCTACTTTGTTGTTCTCTGTAACGGTGGTGATTTCACAACACTTTTTTTTTCTACCTATTGATGGTGATGTATTAAAGCTAGGGTTTATGTGTCATGTGCAGTATCAGTTATTTGAATCATCTTGTTGATAGGATACATCTAGGGGCTAGGTACATACTTTGGTGGGAGACATATGTATGAACCTAAGAGTTTCATTGGCCAATCAGGACATGATAGATTATTTTAATGCGACCAGAGAAGGTTTACGAGAATTTGAAAACTCTTGATGCATAAGTTAATAATATTAGATTTGTGATGATATATGCCTTCCCAATACTAGAAGCCATTTAATGATAGTATAGTTGATTACTTGAGTTAATCCATGAACACTATGATCAAATCTGATAAGTGGACACAGTGAAGATAAAACAAAGAACATTTAAATCTAGAGTGATCTTACATAGAATGCTAGGCAACCCAATTAATTAGTGGGCTTGTTATACACAAGCACATATTCCATAGTGTATTTGATCTGCATTATATTTCCAGGTACAAATTAACTGCGCTGTATCTTACAAAATTTCATATACCAATTCCTATGGCCCCCCTCCCCTGCCTATCCCGTCTCTGTCATGTGCCTTTTGTATGTCAGTTGCATATTTGTGATTTATAGTTAAAAGTAAATTATCAGGAGTCTGTGGTAGTCGTACAGCGCAATGTGGTAGAAGATGTAGCAGGGAAGTATATTCGTTGGTTCACCACAATCTCTTTTTGTAATGTGTACTTGGGAATAAGAACAATAACCTCTTGTTTTGCACACCAAAACTGAATTATGGGTACAAAATATCTTTCATATCTTTCTATGTACTTGTAAGTTGCCTAATTGGCTTATTTATCTTTCTTAGCTTTATTTTATATCGGAAAAGATTGTTTTCTTATCCAACTTCTAGGATTGCTATCCTGTAGTCTGATCCCCAGAGGGTGATTGCAATTTTTAAGTTTATGAACAATTGTGGAGCGAGTGAAAAAAAGTGACTAATGCATGGGATGTTGGTTGTCTTGGTGAAACCTAGAATTTCTGGAAAGGAGATCTTCATACTGTTGCATAATTCTGTGTTGTAAATGATTATTGCATCAGTACCATCTTATGAACTTCACGATACAGAGTATTAATATTTCCCAAGTAACTTCTAAAAATTTCCTTGTTTTGCTTTTACTAGTGAGACTATGAAGTATGAACTTCGAATTATTGCAGAGATGCACTTCACTTTAAAGTATGGTAAGATTTTAAACAACTATAGGTCAGATCGCTAACTTAATTGTTTTTACCTGCTTTGAAGTACGCATTCGAAAGCCAGTTAAAAAGTTTTCACCCGAAACAATCATTAGCTTACATGGATAATGAGTTCCCACCTTGGACTGGCTGGAAAGGTAGTTAAAGGGCATTTCTATATTGGCTGTCAAGATCAAGAAGGTTAGACATTCTATAGCAAACCCTACCTCATTATTAAGTTCTGGTTTGAGTCGCACCATGCAGTCATGATAATCGTTTCGAACTGAGAATTTAAGTTACAGTACAGATTAAAAAGTTAAAGCGGAGATAAGAATTTGTATGCCCATGAGCTAAAATCCAAAGACGTGTTAGAATTGATGGAAGGCGTGACAAACTTGGTTAAAATGTGTATTGCAGCAGCCATGATAAAAGCCTTGAAACAGAAGCAGCTACATGGAGTACCATCTTGAAAATGTTTACTTCCTGGAAATAGCATCGAAAGGAATGAAATCGTATTTCAGTTCTTGATCTAATAACTAAGAAAAATCGACTAAATTTATGCTCGATAAACTTGATTTAAATAATCCGTAAATGACTTGTCTATAATTAAGAACATATGGAATTTCTTTATACCATACTCCTTCCGTTTCATATTAGTAGTCCATTTTTTTTTTAAAAAAATCAAAATAATTGTCCACTTCAACTTTCAATGTAAAATTTAATATAATTTATATTTTCAAAATCAACTTTATTCCACATATCTCTAATTTATATTTTCAATATCAACTCCATATCATATATTATATTCATTTAATGCAATAAACATGAGTACAACCAATCAATAATAAATTTTCTTAATATGCATTATGCGTTATTTTTGAAAGTGGACTACTAATATGAAACGGAAGGAGTAACACATGAAACCATTGTCATAACAGAAAAACAGAGTTTCTCCATGTTTCAGAATTCAAATACCTTGGTGGCTCTACTATCCGACTAATATAAACGTTGTTACAAGGCCAATAGATTACCAAGAGAAATCATAATCATATTCAACCTTTAGTGCAATAAAAACTCAGATCGTTTCCAAACCAGCATCTGCTTAACAAAGATAATAAATTCTTCAACGGAAGACTGAGAACTTCATTTAGGTTAACAAAACAACAAAAACCGTAACACAAAAACAATGCAATCCAGGCATATTAATAAATTATGTCCACCGAAATTACACTGAGCCTGGAAAATAACTTCAAATTTAATATGAAAGGCACGAGAATCTCGCAGCCATTAGTCGTAGTACTTTTGTTCTAGCAAGAAAGTACAAGTTCCTCTTCTTCTTCAGCTTCATCTACCTGCATTTAACAGCTTCATATACCTGCATTTAACATAGATATATGAATGTTATATGTTTGGTATAATATATCAGTTGGATAGTTAAGTCTCGTACTCCATGTATCAAATGCATGTACATTAAACAAACTCAAGTCAGTTAACCAGAGACAGACCAACTGAAGACGATACATATCACAATATTTTTTGAAATATTGGCATGATGATCAAGTGTATCAGCTATATATCTTAGGAATAAGAACCCTGGAAGCAGCCTCTTTACAAAAAATAAAGGTGAATCTAGACCTTCCCCTGACCTCGGTAGTCCGGGGATTATGTTCACTTGGGATCCTTATGCACCGGATACGACCTTTTTCGATTCAAAATTACTATGCAAAACTCAGAGATAACCACTACAGTCAAACAGTAATATCTCTTAACCAAACTATGTGCTGATCTCATATAAATGAAATATGAACTGGCAGTGACATCTGACTGAATAAGGAATCAGATAAGATGCTTAGATATGTATATAAAAATTAATAAAACAAATATTGCAATGCAGTCAAATTTCTAATGCTCACTCAATAAATAATATATAATTTAAATCAGTGTGTATTAAATAGTTAAAGCCAGGTGGGCACTTGCAAGCAAACAATACAATTTCTATAGTCTCGCAACAAAACAATGTGATTCTGCAGTACTGTAATTTTCGAAATGCACTCATCAAAACATTGTTTTTCACTCAAACCCTGAGTAGATACATGACTTATGATAAAGAGCCTAGGCTAATTTCCCTTGCAATGAGGTGCATTGGACAGAGTGGAGAGGGTCCTTGACTTTATTAGATTCTCAAAGCAGAAGGTGCTGCAAAGTTTGTTTGCAGAGACAATTCGGGTGAAAGTTTAGTGTTACAAAACTGATACATCTATTCCTCTAAGTTCCTGGTTTCTGCAATTACGTTTTAAAGTACCCTAATTTTCTTTCCTCTCCAAAAGTACGGTAGCCTGAAAAACAACATTATAGTTCTGTAACTAGAAGAACCACAATGCACGAGGGTGATTAACCAGGATGAAGAGTATCATAAATACATGGAATTGAGGCAGCACATCATGTAAGTTTAGATTCATATTGTGTGTTGAGTATTCCAATAGAGAGGGATAAACCCTGATTCAGTAAAAGATCCTGAAGAGAAAATCATTTATGTTGAACCTGTGCCGAGTTCACCACAAACAAAGAATTTTTTGTTGGCCAAGTGCAACTCTTTTCTGTATATATCTATACCCCTATTTTTGTTTCTGTAATATATTACAATCCTAGCATACTCACTTCATGTTTACACATCTAAGTAGACCATGTGCCTAGCTTATTGTCGGGTCTTTCTGCTCACGGGAACTGACATTAGGCTCAGGGGCATGAAAGTGCAAAACACATCTTCAGGGCCTTTATCTTAGCCTCATGGGTTGTGAGCAAAAGAGAGCACTATCTTGAGGTCAGGCCTACCTTAAGCTGACCAATGAAGCAAAAACTAGTCTAACCTTCACACTGTATAAACACTGGGATTACTACTAAGTTCTGGCTGTGTGAATTACTAATCAAGAAATTGGCAGAAAAATACTCAAAATGAGGTTCCATGGTACATTATTAATTTTGTGGCAAAGAAATTGTTAGCTAATTAGTCGAGAAGAGGATTTAGTGCTAAGATGAGCATAAAGAAGCACCTACAATTAACAGCTTGCACCTGGAAAATATAAAGTACGAGAGAATGTGAAAGGATGTAGACGTTTAAAATGCTAGAAAACTGAGATTCTAATCACCACCCATTTTCCTAACACCTCAATGTAAGGTTTTATTAGAAATCACCGCCTAACATGTATATCGTGTGTGTGTGGTAATAGTAATCGCCCAAGAGAAGGTGTGTACTGAAAATATTTGGAACTTTACCTATTCCTTGCTGTACTACATTAATGATTGTAAGCTAGCACCAAGATCTTGATTTGATCACAAGTTGGAAAGGAAAACATGGCATTGATGTCATTTAGATGACCAACTAGATCTATCCTAAAACATTAAAGTGACAATAGAAGCCTGCAAATAAATGGATCCTAAATAAACCTTATACTTTTAAGACTTCTCTCCGCTTGAACAAATGGAGGACCAATGGACCATAACAATCCTATTAAGAGACAACCATGATCCCAGCATGGGGCACAATTCAACTAAAAAGAACCATACAAAGGTATAAAATGTAAAAGGGTTCAAACTCGATACCTATTTTCCAAACCTTGAAAGGACTTTATACTTACTCCCCTCACTCGCACCAGTAAAACATCATCATAAACTCATTAAGAGACAACCACTACCACCAAACATCAAGGAGAAAGTGTAAGAGGACGTAGGGTAGAGATCTAGTAAAAAAAATGATGTGTTTCCTTTATTTACTAGATTTTTTACTTGATGTTTAAGTATTAGGGAATTAATCCTGGCAGATGCAATCTTTATTTAATTTTATTACCAGCAGACTTAAATTCAGTATTGAAAAAAAAAATACTCGTGTGCCATCACAGTCTATTGGTTCGTTTACGATTAATCCACCCAATTCTATCTTTTATTTTTTTTCCTTCATCACTAACTCTGACGAAAAAGTATTAAATGGAGAACTAAATGGATCTTGAAATTTTTTAACGTCAACAATTAAGAATTAAGCTCCTAGCAAAGATGCTACTTCAATTCTGTAGAAGAGATCTGAAGTCTGATTTTGCCACTCTTAGCATCCCTCCCTCAATACTTATAATTTTATGAACCATCTTAAAAATCATGTCAACAATTACATATGGCATAAAGTTTGATACACAGTTGAGGCACTCAACTCAGAAAGTCCATGCGGTTGTGCACGTTTGTACAAATTTGCAAAATCAAAAGAGGATAATATATGCTCCATCATGATCCATGGGAGGTTTTGATATACACGGTTTTAGAGTAAGTTCAATAGTGTCCTAGTGTATTCCTTTCAAATATTATAAATAATAGGATTTCTAGTTACTTAAGACAATATTTTGTTTTCACAAAAAAAGACAATATTTTGTACATCTAATCAAACCACAATTCTTATAATTACTCCGCAATATTATAATAATAATAATAAAATTTGAACTCCGACTATGTTTGCGAGTGAGAAATGAAGTGGAGAAAAAGAGGGAAATGATTGTTTTATTGATAACAATGAATAATGAATGAATATAGGTTCCTTACATATAAAGAATGAGACGAATGTTTGAGGAACAAGGATATTGTTGGAGCACGACTGGCTAGATTCCCTGAATTTTAGTTTAAAAACTCATTTAGTAATGACTTGCTCTTACAATTATTTGTTACTATATATACAGGCTAACTCAACAAATTAACGCAGAAAAATTTAAAACAAATTATTTTAAACTGCAAAATTAGGGTTTATTTGTGCATGAGATCTAGCCTAAGGTCGTCCCACGTTCTTAAAAATAGTAGCACCATTTTCATAAACTTTTTCAGTCATGCTGCAAAGCTTGACACCTAGCTAATTCATTGCCTGGTAATCCGGTGCTAGCTTCTATTTACAGTGACATATAGATGGCATTGGAGGGGCACAAACTTTGGGCAGTGCAAAGAAAATGGAACTTTAAAAACATATATTTTTTTACAATGTACTTCATTGACCACAATGCGCATTCTCTTAGTTCATTGACCAACACCTGGCTAACTATGCACTTGTTAGAAAGAAGGGAACCAGAACCAAAACAAACCAAGAGACAAACATTACTAGTTGCAGTGCAGCACCCCTATTAAATATGCATAATAAATTATATATAAGCTCTTTTTATGAAACCAAGAATCTATACCTATTATACTACAAATCCACACAAATCCAAGAAAAGGGTCTAATAATATTTTGCAAGAACAATTTAACAAAATAAACTTAACATGACTACATGAGACAAGACTTTAAAATAGCAGAAAATTAATGGAAAACAATCAATTTCATTAAAAATTAAGAATAAAAATATGAATATTACCAGATGAAGCAGATGGGCAGGCATGAAATTAGTTTTTTCCTTTCCCCTTTTGATCCGAATGCCAGTTAGCATCTCCGTAAAGGAGTTGTAAAGGTCCGTCTAATCCAGCAGCAAATTGATGATGGTGTTGATGAATTTCTCCCTTTGTAGTGGCGGGACTGATAAAGAAAGGTACATTGGATCCGTCAAATGGAGTGAACCTCTGAAGGTGTGGCAACATTGACAATGAATTGGACTGAAGGGTCTCCCTATTGTAACCGGAAGCAAGGCCCGAAGAGACAGAGAAGTTAATATTGTAATTATCATTTCCTCCGGTGGCAACAAGATTATTATTCGGTACAAATGAAAACTGAAAAGGTTGCTGGTGATGGTAATCATCTCCGGGAGTAATGCTGAATGGCTCCAGAGAATTTGCCATCTGAGTTTGTTCCGAATAACCACATAAGAAATGATCCATTGGAGTTCCGTAAGCCGATCCGTTAGGGCTATTAGTACTAGTAAAGTTTCCAGTTAGTAGTTCAGTGAATGAGGAGGTTTGATTCACATTTTGTTGGTCACTTCCGAATAAAGATTGTTTGGTTTCCCTCTTTACTTTCTCCGGAGCTTTAGTTCCATTGTCGGTCCTCGAGACCGACAATCCACCCGAGCCCTTACTAGTCTCGAAAGTACTAGTAGAAGCAAGTTTCGACAATGAGAGGTTTTGCTGTTGCAGACAGTAACTCGGATCTAGTTCGAATTCTTGTTCATTAGTGTCTTCACTCGATGGCATTTCGTAACTAAGTTGCTTAGGCGTATCGACAAATGAGTCAAGTGTAGGCAACTCCGCTATAGAACTTTCTGCAGCTCTTAACAACCACTCCACTGCTTTACTAGGTTGTTCGTAACCAAGCCGATCTTGCAAATCATAAAACTGTATAGCTGTAGTAGCCGAGAGACGAACACGTCGGTCCCTTAGACGACCTTTCGAAGTCCAAACCTTGCTGTGCCTATCTTTACCACCAGAAGCTTTTGAAATCCTAACAATTCGAGACGATGGCCATTCACAAACCCTTCGAAAATCATGTCCAGAAGCAATTCTTTTGGCTTGTGACTCATCTTCTTCATCCATTTCTTGAATTATTTTGTTTGTTTCATCCACTTACATGTCCTTTTTTTAGGTTTCCTTATCTTAATCTTTTACAGTGAGTAAAATATAATGCTAAAAATTACTAAAGACCTAAGTTTTAGAGAGAGAAACTGTATGTGCACTATGTGCTGATGTCCTTTGCATTGATGACCATCGTTGACACCATTTTGGCTTCTCATCGTATTTATTATGATTTTTATGTGAATATCGGATGATAAATTATCCTTGCTGTGCTTACTATCAAGGTTTAGCGTTTTTATGTTAAACACAGCAAGTATGCTGCAACATTCGTTTGCTGGAAACGTGACATCGTGTCCCCTAATTTATAACTATACTTTTATCTTTTATAATTTTATATATATGAGTTCACGGGGCAGGCTAGTAAAGTCTGAGGGAAGCTGAGTGTAAAGCTTTTTGCACCAACGTAAAGAAAAGCCTGCGAAACAGTAAAACCACAAAGAAAAAAGTCAGATGAAAATAATATTAGGCATCAGATGCTAAGGAGGGGCCTAGTACTTTTAACATATATACAATCACATTATACATACAAAGATGGCATATACACACACACGTATGTTGCTATGAGTCAAGGTAGCAGCAGTAACTGTGTACTAGTAAGATAGTTACAGTTCTACTAACTGCAACTTATAGTAGAGCTTTTATGATAAAAGCCAACTGGGAACCTACCAATTCTTCGAGAGTACGACTATGCTACATCATCATCATCAATTGTATATATACTACTCGTACATAAATTTAATAAAATATAATTTTATCAACAGTTACATATTATAAATTTAAAAGGTTTTTGAATCTGAACCAATTTGGTTCGAAAACCTTTAAGTTTACTTTTTCAAAAATTAAACCTTAACCTTTTGTAAAGTTTAAAATTATACCTTCAAATTATTTGACTCCTAATATCTCGTTGCCGTACATGAAAACAAAATACATATAACTATAAAACTATTAAAATATGATTGAAATTTCGAATTTGGAATTGACATAATTACTGCTTTTCGCAATTCAATATGATTTCCGCAACCATTGTGAGCCTTTGAATTTACTTGTTGTTTGTTGTGGTTTGATTTAATGTCCGGGATGTTAGATTACATGATTTTCAATATAATAGGGATCTTTGCCGATTTGAAGATTTAACCTTCGATAACCCCAAAATTAATGGTTTTGTTTTGAGAAAAGTAAGCTTTTAGGTTTAAAAACCTTTATATACATATGTTTTACTCCTTTTGTTGGTGTGTGTATGTTATAACAATCGTTGGTCAAGAATGTGAATCCCACCGTTTATGCTTGTATGTATGTTGCTCTTTAATGTCATGAACCTCAACTTTTCATTACTGAAAAAGAAGAAATATCTATCATATTGCTAAAATAGAATAATAGAACAACTCTAACTATTTTTGTTTTGGTTGTAGTTCTATAGCATATTCATATCATTTGTTAATTAGCTCTTTTTAAGTTTATTATTCAGTAGCTCATTTGGAATATTATAGGCTAGGCAGCTAAAGTTAGCTAGCTCACCCCAAGCAGCGTAAGGAAACAATGTCAAGAAAGTACAATTAACTCGAACGCACAGATTTAGCCTCAAAAAAAAAAACTTGACGCACACATAATTTTCACAAGGATTATTTGTGAAATACATAATTTTCACAAGGATTATTTGTGAAATAAGTTGCCCGCTTCCCATTCACAACTAATTTGGACATGCGAATATTTTTTATTTGAACCATACACCAACATTATTATAGAAGGAATAGAACGGATTATCCTAAGAGAAACATTATTTAACTTGGCCCCTTTTGCCAATAAAAAACTAAGATCGTTTCCAAAATGATGCACGCCACTACACTAGTAGATAAGAAAACCAGGATCTAAGAGAGAAATACAATGAACGTATTTCGTAATTTAAGACAAGATTTCCATTCAGGTTAAAAAAGAACAAAACGGCACGAAAACAACAAAATCAAGGTGTACAAATAAGTTATGTAGAAAGAAACCACACATGAGCCCGAGACGACTTCAAATTAATTAGGAAGACATGGGAATTTCGCAATCATTGATCAGGATACTGATGTTTTACCAAGATATTATGATCTATGATCTCTCTACTTCTTCTCTTCACCATCTCCTCTGTCTGCATTTGAGATAAACAAATGAACGTTAATTATATATGCATATGGTTTACAAATTCATTAAAACAATATTGTGATTTTGCAGTACCAAATTTATGATATCGCATGCATCAGTTCAATGTTGCTTTCCACTCAAACCCACACACGATTACATGAGATGTTAAATTACGAAAGAGTCCAGGCTTATAATGTTGTATTTGGTTGGGGAGAAAGGAAAGGAATGGAATGGAATGAGGTGAAATTAAAGAGAAAAAATAATAAAGATTTAAAGAAATATTTGAGAAAAATGAGAGAGTGTAAAATTGTGATGATAAAAAATTTGAAGAAAATAGGTATGAAAAGGAATCGAGCATTCCTTCTCAAATTAATTAGGAGTTTGAGTTGTAGTTCATGTTATTAGGAATGGAATGGAGATTGGAATGAAATTTTTGAACATTTACCTATATTGTAATTCAAATTTCATTCTATTTCTTCTGATTTCATTCTTCCAACCAAACACAACATAAGTTTCTCCTGTGGTGAGTTGCCTTCCACAGGGCAGGGAGGGTGTTTAACTTGATTAACTTCTTTAGGCAAAAAGTAATGCAAATGAGTTCAGAAAACAAAAATTGGGGTGAATCAATTAAACTTAATATCCTCCCAACTTATTACAAAACTGATTCATCTATTGCTCGAAGTTCCTATTCACTGCAACGACGACGTTTATAAAAGTGACATCTCAATCATCTCGAAAGTTAATTAGCAAAAAAAGCAACATTACATTAATTACATTGAACTAGCAACTTAAGCAACCAATTAATGTAGAATTCTGTAACTTATAATATTATGCCAGCACTGAGAACAACTGTTATTCAATATTAATTTGTGTGAACTTGTGGATATATATATATATATATATATATATATATATATATATATATATATATATATATATATATATATATATATATATATATATATATATATATATATATATATATATATATATATGTAGAATGAAAATTAAAAACTATAAATAATTATGTTTGTATTAGTTTAAAAGATAATATTATAATTTGTTGATTGCATTAACACAAAACTAGATTATTTTGTAAGAAAATGTGTACAGTTTATTCGTATTAATTATAAATATGAACTTTTTAAATATCCGATAATTGAGACGGTTTGGTTCACCCCTGGTGTTTAATAATGTTTTCATTACAACCTGAGAATTTGATTCAAAGAAAGGAATCAATCAATTAATTAGTTCTTGTTTCCTAAACATAATTTTAGAAGAATATATAGCTCATTAATCTTTTTATTGACCTTCAGCTTCTAATTAACTTTGATCATATATTCATATCAAACAGTGCTTAATTATCAGTAAGAATGCCAAACTAGCCCTAGATACTTGGGTCAGCATGCAGGATATTTGAACATGCGTATCTCTGTAGTACTTTCACAATTCCTAATTTTAATTCTTTTTACAAATCATATTTAAAATTATTGTTAAGTAACCAATTTTAAAAAATCTAAGTGCTTGTGTGCTTAATCATAACTCATAAGGTGTACACTTCATTTGAAAGTTGTATTTAATTTTTAGGTATTATATTTTTTTCTAATGAAATTTCTAGAAAGTAAAAAATCTTGTTTAAAAAATTGTAATTCATGCAAAGGGTAAATGATCAGGGAAGGATACATGGATAAACAACTTCACATAACTTTTTGTGATAAGTGACACTTCTAATACTAACTGAATAATTGAAGAATATAAAAACATATAAAATGACTAAATTATCTATGGTGATCATGAACTGCCAAAGCTTTAAACTGAACCAATGCCAATTGTTGTATCATAATCCGTCAAGACCATATTCGAAATCTTAGCATACTTTTGTTACTACATGGTCAAATTAAAATTTTAATAAAAAAAAACTTAAAACAAAAAATTAAACTGCCATATTAGGGTTTATTAGTGCATGATATCTAGCCTAATGGAGGGTAAATGTAGGGTCCCATAATCTTAAAATAAAAAGTTGATAAACCTATGTAGTCAAGCTGCCAAAGCTTGACACCTAGCCATTTATTTGCCTGTCAATCAAGTGATAACTTCTTGTTACAATGACATATAGATATATGGCTTTAGTGGGACACAGATTTTGGGCAGTGCAAAACAATTAGGAAGTTATAAACTATCATTTACACCCTATCTTATTGACCAAATTGCATTTTCTTGGCTCATTGACCAACACCTGGCTAGATTACACTTGTTAGAAAGAAGGGAACCAGAAACAAAACAAACCAAGAGACAACCAGCCGATTCCACGTTCACAGAATTACAATATCCCATGCAACAAAAGGGTAAACATTGCCTAGTAGGCTAGTAGCACCCCCTATTATATATGTAAATAGTTTGGCTCTTTTTATGAAACAAATAAACATCATTCATAGTACAACTGCACACAAATCCAATAAAGGGTCCAAAAAACTTATGCAAAAACAGTGTAACTAGATTAATCTCACATGAACCAAGATTTTTAATAGCAGGAAAATGTAAAACAATCAATTTCATATAAAAAATAATAATATGAGATAATGATATTACCATAGAATCAAATGGGCAGTCATCAACTTAGTTCTTTCCTTTCCCCTTTTGATTTGAATGCCAGTTAGCATCTCCATAGAAAAGTTGCAAGGGTCCATCTAATTCAGCAGAAAATTGAGGATGGTGTTGATGATTGTCCCCCTTGGTCGCTGCGGGGCTAATGAAGAAAGGTACATTGGATCCATCAATTGAAGGAAACCTCTGAAGGTGAGGAGACAACATTGATGGTGAATTGGACTGAAGGGTCCCCCTACTATAACCCGAAGCAAGGCCGGAAGAGACTGAGAAGTTAAGATTGTAATTATCACTTCCTCCGGTAGCAGTTGCAACTGTGACAAGATTATTATCCGGGACAAATGAAAATTGATGATGCTCCTGGTGATGGCGATGATCTCCGGTAGTAATACTAAATGGTTCCGGAGAATTTCCCATCTGAATTTGTCCCCAATAGCCAGTCAAGAAATTATCTATTGGAGCTCGATAAGCTGATCCATTAGGGCTATTAGTACTACTAAAATTTCCAGTTAGTAGTTCAGTAAAAGAGGAGGTTTGTTTCACATTTTGTTGCTGACCTCCAAATAAAGACGACTGTGTGCTTTCATTCTTTACCTTCCCGGCTGCTCTTCCTCGTGCCCTCTCTCGAGCTTTGACTCTATTCTCAGACCTCACTGACAATCCACCCGAGCATTTACTAGTCTCCGAAGTACTACTACAACCAGATTTCGACAATGAACCATTCTGCTGTTGCTGACAATAACTCGGATCTACTTCAATTCCATGTTCAATAGTCTCTCCACTCGATCTCATTTCATCACTAAGTTGCTTAGGCGTATCGACTAATGAGTCAAGTGAAGGCAACTCTGATATCGAACTTTCAGCAGCTCTTAACAACCACTCAACTGCCTTACTAGGTTGATCATAACCAAGCCGATCTTGCAAATCATAGAACTGAATAGCTGTAGTTACTGATAATCGAACACGCCTGTCTCGAAGACCTTTCCAAGTCCATACTTTGCTGTGTCTATCTTTACCACCAGATGCTCTGGAAACCCTAACAATTCGAGACGATGGCCATCCACAAAACCTTCTGAAATCATTTCCAGAAGCGGTTCTTTTCGCTTCTGATTCATCTTCTTCATCCATTTCTTGACCTAGTTTGTTAGTTTCGGTTGTAATTCTTGCAAATTTATTGACTTGGTTAGGAATATCATCCACTTTCATACCTTTCTTTACATAACTCCACTTTAGGTTTC
This sequence comes from Oenanthe sinensis, assembly GCA_028671895.1. Lineage (NCBI taxonomy): Eukaryota > Viridiplantae > Streptophyta > Magnoliopsida > Apiales > Apiaceae > Oenanthe > Oenanthe sinensis. The sequence goes on from JAPMAC010000198.1 coordinate 6,863,937, forward strand.
TTTATCTTAATCTTTTACAGTGGGTAAAAGAAAAAGTCTTGACTAGAATGATAAAAGGCACTAAAGACCTAAGTTTGAGAGAGAGAAACTAATCAACTATGTTTGCACTAAGTATGTGCTGATGTCCTATGCATTAATGACCATTATTCAGACCATTTCGGCTTCTTTTACACACTTAAATACAAAGTACATTATACAAATACACATGTATGTTATGAGTTCCGATCCCTCATAAATGATTGCTACAACACATTTTTCGCAAGTAATAACTGCAATAAAATCAAAATTCCAAAATTTAATCTCAAGCATGGTAAGTGTTCGTACTCACATAAAATATAAATGTTATTATATATGGCAGTTGATCATCCGGAACAAACAATTATTCACAACAATCTATTTACGCTTTTTTCCGCGTATAGCAAAATATCCTAAAAGCCCGACAAGAAACGCGTATAGATGACGTGATTCCTGAATTCACAAAAATTTTCCGTGTTAATATTATTCACGAAAAAAAATTGAATAATTGTAATAATCGTTTGTCAGGATCAAGACCCATTATATATTATGGATTATAAATACATACTTGCTGTAATAATTTTCTGAGTGATATAATATAAACATGTGTGTGTGTGTATATCACGGGTAGGGTAAGTAAAGTCAGAGGGAAGCTCCGTTTAAAGCTAGTTGCAGTGATTTTAAAAACCAACGCAAAGGAAAGCCTGTTAAACAGTAAAATCAAAGCAAAAAATAAGTTAGATTTACATATAAATATATTAATAGGCATCAGATGCTAATTAGAGAGGTCTAGTACTTTTAACATATGCGATCAGAATATTAATTGTACATACAAATATAGTTTATATAACCTATACATCTACATATGCGATCAGAATGTATATTAATTGTACATACAAATATAGTTTATATAACCTATACATCTATAAGTCAAGCATGCAGTAAATGTGTACTGGTAACTTCCTTACGGATCTACTAACAGCAACGCTTAGTAAAGCTTTTATGTTAAAAGGCAACATGGAACCCACCAATTCTTCGAACAGTTTGTTTGTACAGTTGTACTAGTGATCTAAATGTTCATAATTTTAAGTGGACTGCAACAATTTAAAAACGGTAAAAAAAGGTTTTTTGGTGTTTAAATTTGATTGATTTTGATAGTTTGGAGTTTGGTATTTTTATTTTCAAAATTATCAATTTCAGTGTCTGAAAAAAAGGGCAAATTTTTTCAAATAAGTTTCATTTTCAAATAATTAAGTTTCAACTTCGGTTATAAAGTTCAATACTATACATTTTACATGAATATATTATTAAGTCGACATGTCACATGATATGTCCAATTTATTTTTGAAAATGTTATATTTAGCGTATTAACTTGTTAGATTTTAACAATTTGGTGTTTGAACTCAATACATTTTAATAATTCAATATAATGTATTACTTTTGTAATTAAAATTAAACAAAATAAGTTACGATGTAAACTTGTTACTAAGATAATGTGGTCGTTTGGGATTCCTTAAACTTAAAATAAGTAACTTATTTTATTTTCATTTTTGACATATTTTCATATATTTTTTAAAGATAAATATTTATTTTAGAATTTTAAAACCAAATATTATTTTCAAAATAAAAAATAAGTTACTTATTTTCAGAAAAAGTACATACATCCCTACTTTTTCCCGGAAATAAGGGCTTATTTCCGGAAAAAAACTGTTGCCAAAAAGCCCCAATATTTTTTTTCTAAAATTCTTTAGGCTATCACTTTAAACAAGTTCTTAGTCAGTTGAATTTTTGAGCGAGGTTGATTACAAGCCGGGGCAGAATGAGAGGTAAAGGTTAGGGGAGGCTGAAACCCGATTAGAGTCAAAATTATTAGCATTAATTTTTTTTGATCAATTTAAAAGACCTGTTAGATTATAATTCTTATTTTTTACAATTCTAGTTGTTGTTCGTTGTCCCACATTATCACATCATCACTTCTTGGATAATTAATTTACAATTCTCATAAAAAGATTTTATACATTTACCACTTTTCTTGAGTATACTCTTATTTTTCAATCATTTGATTAAAAAATTTCAAAAAAGTAATACCACAAAATTAAGATAAGTTTTCAAAAAAAAAAGTTTTTACAATATGATTTATTAGAGTATACTATTACCGGGGATTCATACTATTTACAGTATTATAAAAAGGCATTAGAATTTAGAAGCATTCAAATGACAGATTTCACAATAAATTAAAAGATACAAGACAATTTAATTTAACAATTAAAGACAAAGCACATTACATATTTTTTCAGGCACAACAATATAAGATAACAACATGACAGATACTTGTAAATTCAACACTAACAATTTGGTTATTTTATGGCATAAACTTTATTTTCGAAATCACGATAAATTTTTTAATTTTTTGAGTATCTGTTCTAAAGAAATTCTCGGGTTGAGGCAGGGTCGAACCCAGAACCTGTGGATAAGCCCTCAACCACTTGAACTATCCGACCGTACTCACAAGTACAGGTTTTTAGTCTGTTTAATTTTTGGTGCAAGGTTGCATAAGTGGGGCCATGGGCCAGTTCGGCTTCTACATTTATACATGACTAGCACATGACTGTGCCAAACACGGGTTTAGTTAAAATTGTTCAATAAAAATGAAAAGATTTATGTTTTTATTATTTTAATAAATAAATAAAATTTATGTTAATTCCTTATTTATATTTTTAACATAGCAATAATTAATGAACGGTTAACATATAAAAGATAAATTTATATGACTGAAATAAATATGTTAATATATTATATAGATATATAGATATATAAATTATTTTTGATATCTTAAAACATTTAAAATCAGTTATATATATTACGATCAATTTTATAATAATTATTAATATTGTATATGTTGATTGTAATCTACAAATCATTAAAAATAAATTGGAAAAGTTAAAAAATAATTAAATTTGGTACTACTATATCTCATTAAAAATATTTTTTCTATTAATAAATAGTATAAATTAGTGTATTTATATTTTTTTCTGTTGAATATATATATATATATATATATATATATATATATATACACACACACACACACACACATACATACATGCATAAGTAATTAAAAATATTAAATTAATTAATATGATTAAATAATTTAAAAATAAAATAATAAAATTTAGATGGTATAACATATTTAATCTCATAAGATAAGCTTAAATAATTTATATTAAATCTATAAATATTTTAGTAAATAAATAGTATGAATCAGAATGATGATTAAATTCTATTTAATCTATATTTGTAGAGGTAAATCTATATGATTTTGTTAAAAGATTCATTTATTAATGGTATATTTAAGTATTTTGTTTGCTTAAGCAGTGTTAAAATTTAAATATGAATAGAATCCTAGGGTAAAATCAGAAATTATAAATAATAAAAAATATGTTAGTATCAAAAATTAGTAATTTTGTATCACCAAATACAATAAAAAGAGTTTGAAATATAATAGAATTTTATTAAAATTATTATTATTATATATATATAAGTATAATAATTGAAATGTAATTAGTCGGTTTTTTGCACACGCGAGTTTAATACTCATCCATCTATAAATAATAATTAAAATAAATTTATTTAAATAATTTTATCATTTATTATTTTAATTTATTTTATTAAAAAATTGATTTAAAGAATGTTGCTATAATATAATAAATAATAAATATTGAATTTAAATAAAAATTAGAATTACAAATAAAACTAACTTATTCATAAATATAATTTAATAAAGGTTTTATTAAGTAGAGTACCCGAGTACTAATTTGGACACATATATGTCCTACACTATATCATGCATGCATGACATATATGATGTCTTATTAGTACTCTTTTTAAGATAATTTACGTAACAATTGTCATTTTACTTATAAAGAGATTGTTTACTATAACTAAAATAGCACCGAAATTAATAATTTAGTGAAAATAGAGTCGTGTTTGTATAGTAATTTTAATAAAAAAAATAAATCAAAAGGGTATTGAGATAATATAAAAATTGAAATTAAATAATATTTAAATAGAGATAAAACTGTAGGGTGAAAATAAATAGAAAAATTTTAATCGGTATATAATAGAAGATGTGAATAAATAGAATTTAAAAAGAAATGGGATTAGGGGGAGAATCAAATTTGATACATAAAAATTACTATAAATAGAGAGATTGTTAACGATAGATAGCATTAAAATTAATAATTTATTGAAAATAGAGTCTGTGTTTGTGTGGTAAATTTTAAATTATTAAAAATTATATCTAAAAAGTATTGAGATAATGTAAAAAATGAAATCAGATAGAATTTAAGTAGAGATAAAACTGTAAGATGAAAATAAAAAAATTTAAATAGTGATATAATAGTAGAATGTGAATAAATAGAATTTAAATAGAAGAATTTAAGTAGAGATAAAATTATATGAGAAAATAAAAAAGAAAATTTAAATAGTAATATAATAGTAGAATGTGAATAAATAAAATTTAAATTGAAGTAGGATTGGTGAAAGAATTTAAATAGAAATATAATTATAGTGTGAAAATAAATAGAGAAATTTAAATAGAAATATAATAGTAAAATGTGAATAAATAAAATTTAAATAAAAATAGAATCATAGGGTGAACCCAAATTTTGGAGTAATAAATTTGGTGATTTGGCTTATTAATAAAGAATACAGGCTTTGTAATTTTAACTGTTTGTTATCATAGTGGGCCTAGACAATACATGATGTGATTAACAATTATCTATCATTTATTCATTTGTAGTTATTGGATGAAGAAGCTCAAATTGCTCTGTATTTTCTACTTACAAGTAGAGGTGGCCAAACGGGCGGGTCGGCTCGCCCCGACCCGCCTCGGCTCGCCAATTAACTCGTAAAAATCGGTTGAAAACCGGGCCGAGTCGAAAACCGGCACAAACCGCCTAAAAAACGAGCCGGGCACGAGTCTGAAAATCGTGAACCGTAAACGGCACGGACTGGCACGGGAAACCCGGGCGAGCTGAACCCGACTCGGCACGGCTCGCCAACTCGGCACGGCTCGCCAACTCAGCACGGCTCGTCTGCCAACTCGGCACGCTAACTCGCCAACTCGGCACGCCAACTCGCCAACTCGGCTCGCCAACTCGGCACGCCAACTCGCCAACTCGGCTCGCCAACTCGGCACGGCTCGTCTGCCAACTCGGCACGGCACGCCAACTCGGCACGGCTCGCCTGTTTAGTTAATCAAAACAATTTTTTTATACTTTTAAAATCTTTCCTATTTTTTTAATATAATTTTTACTTCTCCCGTAATATATCTTAAATAATGATTGTATTCTTCATAATAACTATATTTTTTATTAAATTAATTAAATATAATTTGGTTTTTACTTCAAAGAAATTTTGTTTATAAAACTTAAAAAATAATAAGATTATTGTTATCCTCGTATTCGTATAAAATCTTAACAACGATAAATATATAAACAATGTTATCATCATGCTACTATGGTTTTTTCTTATGTTTACGAACCAAATGTACATCATATTATCATTGAGTGTGTTAATATTGTTACTATTTTACGTGAATTTGAAGAAAATGATTATTTTAGTGCAATTATTCATGACATGAAAATTAAATGGATAGAATACTTTACAGATTTTCCCTATATTTATGGTGTTGCATGTCTTCTTGATCCTGCTGTTAGAAAAGAAGGTTTAGAAAATATTTTAGAACATTATTATGAGGTGTTAGGAGTTTCGTATAATCATGTTCTTTATGTACAAAATTGTTTAGAATTATTATATCATCTTGTAGATATATATACTCCTAAAACTCAAATAGGTGTAATAGTACTATTTCATCTATCCTAGCCAAAAAATAAAAATGTAGAATTTCCACTACGTCTTTTGTACATACTTCTTCTTCTAGTATGATTAGAGAGTTTTTTTCTTATAATTATGAGTTAGATGATAATTTTTCAATACTAACGTGGTGGAAGAATCATGAGAACCAATTTCTGGTTTTAGCTAAAATCGCAAGGGACATATTAGTAGTTCCTTCCGAATCAGGCACGTCAACTAGCGAACAACAAGATTTTGTATAAATTAAATAGTGTATATAATATTTTTATTTTATATTTTTAAATTGTATTTGTTTTGTATTTTTTTAAAAATTTTATTATGTACAAGCGGTTTCTTACGTTTTTCAGAGAGGAGTCCTCTCAACTAATTTGTAAAATATTTTATATTAATAAAATTTATAGAGGTACCGTCCTCTTTTTTTTCAAAAATATTCGTAGAAAATATGAAATAAATGAGTTAACATATTCTTTTTTAAAAAATAAAAATTAAAAAAATAAAGAATTCAATGTATTAATAACTGCAGGCGCGTGCAACTGTGCAGAATTCAATATAAAAATCAATCATTTGCTCAATGATTAGCTTACAAGTCACTTCACTAGTTCTCTGCTTTGGTCAATGAGACAATGACTCATTCACCCAAAATCATCAACTCGGCCCGGCACTAACTCGCCCCGCAACAAATAAATCAAATATATAAAAAAGGAAAAAGTAACCCGCCAACCCGCTATTCGGCACGGCCCGGCACGTGAAACTCGTTAACTTTTATTGATATTTTTAATTTTAATTATATAAATATTATATTTTATTATATTATTAATAAGATTTAAATATTTAATTTTTTTTTGAGATCCTGAAAACTATCAATATCAATATTATATTTTTATTTTGTATTTTTAAATTTGATTTGCTTCGTATATTTTTAATATGTTATTATGTACAAGCGGTTTGTTCCATTTTTTTAGAGATGAGTCCTCTCAAATTATTTGTAAAATATTTTTTAATTAATAAAATTTATAAAGGTACCATTCTCTTTTATTCCAAAAATATTCGTATATTTTTTTAATCCTTTTAAAATATTAAATGGAATTAAAATTTTAAAAAATAAATAAATAAATAAACCCGCCTAACCCGCCTGGCCCGCCGAGCCGCACACGAGTCAGCTTTTCTGAGAACCGGCTCGACCCGGCACGGCCCGGGTAGCTATACGTGCCGTTCACGAGTTAGGAGCTGGTCAAACCGGCACGCGGGCGAACCGGCCCGGCACGCCCGTTTGGCCAGCTCTACAGTTACAAGTCTCTAGTGGTTTAAGAAATTTCCTAATTATGTCTAGTAGTGTATTTTATATTTATTGGAAGAATATCGAAGCTCAACTTGCTCTGTATTTTCTACTCATTATTCACAACTCTGGGCCGCCAAGCACGACCTTGGTTTTATCAGCTACTATATACAACTAGTCTCTTCGCCTCTCCACATAAATTTACTACATTTCATCTGCATTATTATTTCAAAGAACAAACATAAAGAATTCTAAATGGCTGAAGCAGTTGTGTCAATTGTTGTGGGAAGACTCGCTGATTTATTGAATGAAGAAGCTCAACTTCTTCATGGAGTGCGAGATGAAATTCAACGAGTGGTGACTCAGCTCATGCGGATGAAAACATGCTTAAGAGATGCTGATTCGAGACTCAATGAACCTAGAGTTGGAGATCTCATTGCTCAAGTACGCGACCTTGTGTATCATGCTGAAGATGTAGTTGAAACTTTTATCTACGGGCTTGACTCTAGTCCGACTTTGTGTATAGGTTTCTTGTTAAAAATTCAATGTTCTCAAGTGAACTTGTGTCATTTCTGCCTAGATTTGTTTGTCAATCAATTATCCCTCCAAACTCAAGTTTCCTAAATGAAACTCGAGACCAGATTATGTTGAAGTTTGGTCATAAAAAAAAAAAATCCAAACCAAAATAAGATAGGGAGGAGTGTCAGTGTATGTATCGTGACAGTTCTTCAGGGAATTCCTGTTCAGATTCAGTTTTTTGCACTTTTTGACCCCCAGACTAGATCCAAAAACCAGATGGTGTGCCCCCTCTCTATTCAGGTCAAGTCCCTGAGAGTGGTAAAGCAGTTGATTGCCATCCATCAACCTATCAATCATGTTGACCATCAAACATGTTTAAACTCGTATTTTACCAAGTGATTGCATGTTTAAGTTCCGGTATCTTCAACAATTATCAGTTAGACTGATTGAAGGCAAGTGTTGACAGCAACACCTCCTCTGTTCAGACATATATCTCTCACTTATACACACTGATCAAGGACAATAAATAATATAGTAGAATAGGAATATCATAGAGATAAGTGGGCTGACCTGCTATTTAACTTGGAACATTATATATAAGGTTAATGTATTTGACGAGCATATTTTGTTTTCAGTTTTAATACTTGGGTCATTTTCAAATTGTACCTGTATTTTTAGTCATGCCTGGGTTAAAAATTAGTGCATCTTTAAATTGATGGTATTGCACTACTTTACATTTAAATGTGTAATCAGAGGAACTAGAAACAAACATTTTAACTTCTACTTTAGTTGTCAATTATTTTTAAAATGTACAGGAAGAGGACGAGGGTCCAACACATCTTCCAGCAATGTCCAGCAAAGTATTCCTAGGCAGAGAACTTGCACACATTTTGGCAAAATAAATATGTTTATACCACGTGACAAGCAGTGATATGATATATAGTGTCAACGTCATATTTTAATTTAAGGACAATTAAAATTTTGCATAATTTTATAAAATTTATTAGTTAAACGTGTGAAAAACAAACATGATGGATTAATTTGTAAATTAGAAAAAAAATTTAATGGTTTTTTTTTGCATTTAGCTCTTTTTTACTCTCCACTGAATACTACGAGTTTCTTTTCTACTCGTTATTGACAACTAGTACTCTGGGCCGCCAAGCACGAACACGACCATGGTTACTTTTATCAACTACTACTATAACTAGTCTTCGCCTCTCCACACATTTTACTAGATTAATTTCATCTGCTTTCTTTCAAACAAAAAGCATAAAGAATTCTAAATGGCTGAAGCTGTTGTGTCAATTGTTGTGGGAAGACTCACTGATTTATTGACTGAAGATTCTCAACTTCTTCATGGAGTGAAAGCTGAAATTGAACAAGTGGTGACCGAGCTCATGCGGATGAAAACATTCTTAAGAGATGCTGATTCGAGACTCGATGAACCTAGAGTTGGAGATCTGGTTGCTCAAGTACGCGACCTTGTGTATCATGCTGAAGATGTAGTTGAAACTTTTCTCCTCAAGGCTTCATCTACTGAAAGACGCAAAATTCAAGGTGGGATCAGGAACAGAGTTGAGAGTTCTGTTTGTGTTCTTGATGACTATGTCTATCATCACAAGTTTAGTAGGGAGATCAGACATATCCAGACAAGGATACAAAGCCTCTCCAATTGCTTTGATGAATATGATATTAGATCAACACCACAGGAAGACCATGAATCATCATCAAGTGATGCACCACCAGGTAAGCTAAAGCGATTTTACTCTTACTCTGTTGTTGAACCAGATTTGTTCGTTGGATTTCAAGATGATCTTAAAAGCTTGGTGGGGCATCTGGTCAATGAAAATGATGATTGCTCCCCAGTTATCTTCATTGGCGGAATGGGCGGACTGGGAAAGACCACTCTTGCTAGAAAAATTTACAATCATTCCACCATTAAGAAACACTTTTCGGGGTTAGCCTGGGCTTCTATTTCACAGAAGTGGCAACCGAAAGATGTGCTCCAGCGGATTCTTATTACACTTGTCCATGACAAAAAAGAGGAGATCCGTCGCATGGAAGTTGACAAGCTAGTAGAGAATCTGCTAGAAGTTCAGCAAACGAAAAATTGTTTGATAGTTCTTGATGACATATGGACAAATCATGCATGGGATTCTTTAAAAGCGGCCTTCCCAACTGAGACTTCCAGAAGCAAATTATTGCTTACAAGTCGTAATATCCATGTTGCTGACCATGTCAATCCAAAATGCTTCATTCACAAACCAAAATTTCTTGATGAAGAACAAAGTTGGGAGCTACTCCGGTTGAAAGCACTTCCAAAAGAAGACCATCTATGTAAGAACTTTACCATTGTAAGATTATTATTTTGTCTGTTATAAACACACTACTTCCACACAAAAGTCTGTTATAAACTTATAATGTATGTATACTCTGATCTTCTATATTAGATGATAACCCAGTTCAGCTGCTTTCATTGATGTGAAGGCCAACTTTACTGTAAGATTATATAACCATGAAAGTTTAGTTTATAACACATTTAGATATATATATATATATATATACAGCTATTTCGATTTTATGGTTTTACAAAGTTGACAGAAACTAACTCTAGTAATATTTTCTACAATTGATCTCCATCAAATTTTGGCAAACGTATCACATTAAAACAGAACATTTATTGTATCTTTTACTAATCAAGGTGTATATATAGTAAATGAGTTATCTTATAGGATTTTTCCTTCTTTTTTTGCGGGTTAATGATGATAGACACCACAGCCAGAAAAAAGATGGAGGAATGGGGAAGAGAAATGGTCCAGAATTGTGGAGGTCTTCCACTAGCAATAGTTGTTTTGGGGGGGATTCTTGTAACAAAACCGACCATGATAGAGTGGGAGAAGGTATATTATGATAGTCGGTCAACCCTAAAGAGAGGTGAAGGTCTGGGAGAAGTTCATAGAAGAGAAGTACAAGAAACTTTAGCTTGGAGTTACAATGTTTTGCCCACTCAATTGAAACCGTGCTTTGTATATTTGGGTAAATTCGAAGAAGATGAAGAGATAGAAGCAGAGCGTCTGTATCAGTTGTTGATTGCAGAAGGTATGGTACTATCGAGTGATAAAAGTGGTGAAGAATCAATGATGGAAGTGGCGGAATCGTACATGGGGGAACTGGTCCATAAGAGTATGGTTCAAGTGAAATTTGAAGACCAAGTTTACCCACAACGAAAATTTAAATCTTTTGTGCTTCATGACTTAATGAGAGACCTATCTCTGTCCATAGCTAAACGAGAAGATTTCTTCACAGTTGTTGATTTTCAAAAAGTAACCAATTTTCCCTTCAATACAGCCTCTTCCACACGACAACTAGTAGTCTATTTTGATGCAGAAGGACCTAAAACTATTAAAGAAAATCCCTTTTTTGTCGACAAAGCCCATCAACGACATGTCAGATCGGTTTTACTGATCCGAAGTTTCCAACAAATATCGGGACTGCATCTTGCAAATTTCAAGTACCTACGAGTTTTTGTTCTGGAAGAATTAGAATATGATGAAATAAGTGTGTCTTGTTGCCTTTTTGTTATTACTCTTCCAAAGGTATTGAGCAGCCTGGTTTACTTGCGATATCTGAGTCTACATCAATATCAGTTGATGATATTTCCATCCATTCAAAACCTTGAGCTACTAAAAACTCTCAATTTAGACACATATGACATAATGTATTTTCCACCATGGCTATCGATAAATATTCTGAGCAAGTTACGACATTTGCGGCATTTATATTTACCAAGTTTTGGAATTGAGGGTTTAGGAAAAAATCGTAAATTAAGGTTGAATGGGGTGAGCAAGTTAGAGACACTGGAGAACTTTGATCCAGAGTGGTGTGAAGCTAAGGATTTACCAAAATTAATCCGTCTAGAGAAACTAAAGCTAAAAGTAGTAGGTAAATGTTATGATGCAGAGGAGATAATAAAATACTTGTCATCATATTCACGTCCACTGTACTTGACCCTTACAATAGATGGTGAACAGGGGTTTGAAAATGGTGCAGATATGTGGAGACAGTTGTTCGGGAATCGTAATCTTCGCTTTGAGGAATTAAATCTACATAATAGCGTGCTCCCAGAGTTGAGTCAAATATTTGGGCGGCAGGAGCAACAACTTGGTAATACTTATATTCATGATGTATCTTTAATTCGTATGACCAAACTAGATTTATGGGGGTCCAAACTAGAGGAAGACCCGATGGCAGTACTGGAGAAGATTCCTACGTTGCGTGAACTCAAACTAGGCACAAACGCATATATGGGGAAGGAAATGGTTTGCTCAGCCATGGGTTTCCCAAAACTCACACGTCTTGTACTGAACAATCTTCCAAACTTGGTAAAATGGAGGGTGGAGGAAGGAAGCATGCCCATTCTCAACTACCTGCATATTGGTCTTTGTTATAAGTTGGAGGAGCTTCCTGAAGGACTGATATTCCTCAATTCTCTTGATGAATTAACTTTAACGTTTATGCCTTCAGATTTATGTGATAGGGTCCGAGTGGTAAACGGTGAACAAGGACCTGATTTTTATAAAGTGGCTCACGTTCCTCGCCTCGATATTCTCTATCCGTACTGAGTATTCTTAGGCCTCTTGAATGGAGTTTTACTTTTTATTTTCACTTTGTCAAATTTTGTATCATGCAACTCATGTTATGTAAATAGATTATTATAATATTATTATTGTATTTAATTATATCATTCATAATCTATTGTCTTATGTCATTGTTATTATAAAAAAATAAATTAATTTTATATTGTATAAATATAAAATATAAATTTGAAAACAAATAAGATGTTAAATAATATATAACATGGATTGGATTAAAATGATTGTAACTCTTGAATGGTATGTAACTGATCGAGCATATATGATTTGATTTTAATAAAATGATATGATATGTAACTCTGCACTCAGTCAACAATATTTTTGACACAATTGGAGACAAACCAACACACCTTCATTATTGATGAATTTTACTACAATGAAAAATAATTATTTCATCTTTTTTAAAATACATATATGTCTTTTGTTATACATCTTAATAAAAATAGTAATTATTTTTTTTTCATAAAAATAAAATTTAAATATACTAGTTATAACTTTGGTCCAATCTCATCTTGCTAATATAATCATATAAAAAAATAAATAAAAATCTTAAATGAAAGTCAACTACAATATTAGTCGGCCCACTGTCTACAATAACAACATCAAGAGGCTAAAGAATCTCAAAATGGCTGAAGCAATGGTGTCAATTGTTGTGGGAAGGCTAAATGATTTATTGACTGGTGAAGCTCAACTTCTTCATGGAAAAGTGAGACATAAGATTGAACAAGTGGTGACCAAGCTCATGTGGATCAAGACATTCTTGCAAGATGCTGATTCAAGGATAAATGAATACAAAGTCCGAAATTTAGTTGCGGACATAAGAGAGCTTGCCTATGATTCTGAACATGTTGTTGAAACTTTTCTGCTCAATGCTTCATCCTCTGGAAAAACAATTCAGTGAATTAATACCAACAAGTTTTCAAGAAAGATCAAACAAGTAGAAAAAAAGATGTCCCGTCTTTCCAACTGTTTTCGTGATTATGATATCAGATCAACATTAGAATCCCCGGGATCATCTAGTTCCTCATACGGAACAACGGGAAAACTAAAGCGATTTTACTCTTTTCCTGTTGTTGAACCAGAAATATTTGTTGGATTTCATGAAGACGTTGAACTCTTGGTGGGACATTTGGTAAATGAAAGTGATGATTGTTACCCGCTTGTCTCTATTTGTGGAATGGGAGGTCTAGGTAAGACCACTCTCGCGCAAAAAATATACCATCATTCCACCATAAAGACTTATTTTGCTGGTTTAGCTTGGGTTTCTATTTCACGAAAGTGGCAGACAAAACTTGTATTGCAGCGAATTCTTGTAAGTCTTGTACCTGAAAAGAAAAATGAAATCCTTACGATGGAATATCAAAAGTTAGTGGAGAATCTGCTGCAAATTCAGCAAAGGAAAAAATGCTTAATAGTCCTTGATGACATATGGTCAACGGATGTTTGGGATTGTTTAAAAGCTGCCTTCACAGCTGAAAAGTCTGTAAGCAAATTAATGCTTACTAGTCGTAAAGTTGATGTTGTTGAGCATGCAAATCCAAAAGGGTTCATTCACCGACCTGTACTTCTAAGTGCAGAACAAAGTTGGGAGCTACTTCGGTTGAAAGCTCTTTCCAGCGGTGATTATCTAGGTACGTAATTTACTCTAACTTACTATGTTTCATTCACTCACTCCAAGACCAAAACTCAATCGAGTGCAAATTTATAGAACATCTTAGGCAATTCAGTTGATTTGAATGTAGAGTCAACTTGCAGCTTTTGAAGTTCCAACAAAGTACTCTGAAACTGCAATAAAATGCAAATTTGGTTTGGTAGGAACTTTTAAAACATGTTAATTTCATTTGAAATGTGCGATCACATTAGTGACATTTATTTTGATGTATCTTTATTCTTTTACAGTTTTTGTGCATGTATGTTGTTTCAGACATTACCAGAGATGTAAAGAGGATGGAAAAATTGGGAAGAGAATTGGTTAAGCATTGTTTTGGTCTTCCTCTGGCTATCGTCATTCTGGCGGGAATTCTTATCACAAAACCTTCATTAATAGAGTGGGAGAAGGTATATGATGATAGCCTATTATCATTGAAGATGGGGAAAGGTTTGGGAGAAGATTATCAAAGCGAATTATTCGAGGTATTAGTATGGAGCTACAATGATTTGCCCCCTCAATTGAAGCCATGTTTTCTGTATTTAGGTAAATTTAGTGAAGATGCATGGATAGAAACAGAGACTTTGTATCAGTTATGGATTGCAGAAGGAATGATACTGTCGAGTGATAAAAAAGAAGGAGAAACAATGTTGGAAGTAGCTGAATCATATATGGGGGAACTTGTCTATAAGAGTATGGTTCAAGTGAGATACAATGATGTGGACTCATCCTTTACAAAATTCAAATCTTGTTCTCTTCATGACCTTGTGAGAGACCTAACTCTATCCCAAGCAAAAGTAGAAGATTTTTTCCAAGTTACAGACATTCGAAAAGGAAACAATTTCCATCTCAAATCTTCTGTAGACTCTCAGTTTGCTTACACTCGTCAACTTCTAGTTTATTTTGATAATGGATATACAAGCAAAGAAGCTAATTCCTATTTTCTCAAACAAGTAAATCACCAACTCTATCGATCAATATTACTAATTAATGACTTCCCAACAAGTTTGCCACCAATACTGGGGTCAAGTGTTGCTAATTTTAGGTTACTACGTGTTTTATCTTTAGAAGATGTTCAGTTTAATAGGCAAACCGTTTCAGGTATCCTATCTAGTATTAATATCGGAAGAGTATTGGCGACCCTTGTTTACTTGCGATACCTTAGTGTTAGATATACTAATCTACTTTTTTTCCCATCGATACAAAACTTGGTGCTACTACAAACTCTCAAATTGGACATGTTAAACAGTATATGTTTTCCACCATGGCTGTACAGAAATATTCTGGGAAAGTTGAGACGTTTGCAGCATTTGTTTTTACCACATCGCCAAGTTCAGAGGAGGAATTCAAAATTACGGTTTGATGAGTTGAGCAGGTTAGAGACACTGGAGAACTTTGATACTAGATGGTGCGAGGTTAAGGATATACCCAAGTTAATCAGTCTTCAGAGACTCAAGTTAAAAGTAACAGGTAGTTATCATGATGTAGAGGAGATGATGAAATACTTGTCAGATTTAGCTTTATCTTCGTCTTCATGTCTCCAGTACTTGTCCCTGTCCCATACTCTTGGTATGCACGATCCAGGATTGAGGAATAATCCAGACAGTTTGAGAAAGTTGTTGCAGAATCATGATTACCACCTTGAGAATTTGAGAATTAGTTGCCAACTCCCAGAGTTGACTCAGTTATTTGATCAGCAACAGAAACAACTTCATTGTATTCATATTGATGTATCTTCTATTCGTATCAGCAGATTAAGTTTATGGGGTTCGCACCTATAGGAAGACCCGATGCCAGTACTAGAGAAGATTCCTACATTGTGTGACCTCCGCTTATTAGCATCAGCATTCTGGGGAAAGGAAATGGTGTGCTCTGCCTTGTGTTTCCCAAAACTCACCGTTCTTAAACTGTGGAGTCTCCCCAACTTGGAAAAATGGAAGGTAGAGCAAGGAAGCATGCCCATTCTCTCCCAGCTAGAGATTAGTGAATGTCACAAGTTGGAAGAGCTTCCAGAAGGACTCATGTTCCTCAGTTGTCTTCATATATTAGTGCTAAAAATGCCTTCAATCTTCTGTCATAGGGTTCGCTTGGTAAATGGTGAACAAGGAATCGACTTTTATAAAGTTGCTCACGTCCCATCCCTCCAGATTGTCGACATTGATTAATTTTCTTGCTTCTTGAATGGATTTTTCCTCATGACCTTCAATTCACTTTTGTGAAACTTTGAATTTTATTATAGGTTATAGATGTCGTATACTTATTGAATGAAATTAACTTTAAATTTTTACACACTTTCATAATCTCACGAGGACTTGCTAATAAATACATCTGTATGATTATAATCTTTTAAGTTTTCACACCTATTTTAAGTTGTAAAAAAATGGTTTTTTAACTTTTCCCACCTATTTTAAGTTGTACAAAGAAAATATTTTTATACATTATTTTTTGAATTTTCTTTTTTTAAATAAAAATATAAATGCTAAACTTTTAGTATTCACAAAAATAAATTTTTAAAAATAATATATTTTTATTTTTTCTAGATGACAATTGGTGAGCAATGCCCTATATATGGTTTCCTTTTGTAACTAGTAAGTAGTACTACCAAAAACTCGATGTGACAATTTATTACGTGACACAATACAAAAATGATATGAATATTTAATATTTATGTTTATATTTTGAGTACATGACATAAAAGTACACGATGTACTCGAGATTTAGTGTCGTGTTTACCCTTCAAGTACATGACATAAATAAATTTATAATTAAATTTTAATATTTATAATGAATATATGTGTATTTATAATAAATATATGTATGTTTATTGTTGAAATAAAACATGATTTTATAATATTGTATGTAAATATGATTTAAATATATATTTAATATATTTTATAAAAATGTTACCTTAAAATCTTTTATTTTTATATTAAATTTTCTTCGAAAGGTATTGAACAGCTTGGTGTACTTGCGATATCTGAGTCTACGTGGATCTAATTTGTTGATATTTCCATCCATTCAAAAGCTTGAGCTACTAAAAACACTCAATTTATAAAGTCGCTCACATCCCTCGTCTCCAAATTATCCAACCCACAAATTATCATGCCTCTTGAATGGATTTTTACTTTTTATCTTCAATTTATCAAATTTTGTATCATGCGATTGATGTAAATAGAATATAATATTTATTGTATATATTAATATTATTTTAAGTGATTATTAATTTTTATGGTCGAGTTCAAATTATAAGAAAATAAATTAATTTTAGATTGTATTTTAATAATAAATATATATTTGAAAACAAATAAGATGTGTAATAATATATAACATGATTAAATTATTGTTTTTTATTTTATTAAAATCTATTTAATATTTGATTGAGTTTTTTTTATATTAAATATTTGAGATTATGGATGATAATGAGGATCAATAAAAAAGGCTTTATTGAAGAATTATTTGGATCAGCAGCCCATAACAAACTATAACCAGGCGTTTTCTTCAATCCCGTCTCTAAGAAAAACCCTTATTCTAGCTGCTACATCCCATTTTCTAGCTGCAGCATATATATTGGACAGTAATATATACTGTGGCCGTTTGGGTTCCTTAAACTTAAAATAAGTAGTTTATTTTATTTTTATTTTTTACATATTTTCATATTATTTTTAAAGATAAATATTTATTTTAGAATTTTAAAATCAAATATTATCTTCAAAATAAAAAATAAGTTATTTATTTTCAGAAAAAGTACATGCATCCCTACTTTTTTTCGGAAATAAGGGCTTATTTTCGGGAAAAAGCTGCAGCCAAACAGCCCAACTGTAGTTCTCAATATTTTTTGCTTCTATTGTCATAAGCCTCTCAGTTGCCAATTCCGCTACTTATATGTCAGTGTGTAACTTAGCTGCACTAAACAATAGCCCCACATGCGAGCGTCTGGCTTAAATGGCGTAGAATTTATGAGCACAAATGCTTCATTAGTTCACATAACTTGAACTGACTTCAAATTTGTAAGCTTTAAGTGTGTATACATTTTAAATCATTGAAGCCAATTCCCATGCTTAGAATTAGGCACAAATCATAGAATTCTAGGCTATGACATCTTCCTCAAAAAACTTCTGTGCCATTTTTATACATGCACATTTAGCACAACTTGCAAGAAAGGCTGTAGTAACAGAGGGGAATGAAGTTAATCTGCATTTCATTATATACGCTAATATCATCAAATTCCACGCAACACAATCCCTTCCAGGCATTCGATCAAATAACAATCTCGTAACTTCCATGATAAAATATGATATAAGATCCATTTGAGGTCTTCTTCTAATACATTAAGTTTTAGACGAGCTCAACATGGTATCAGAGCTCAGGTTGGCAGAGGTCACAAGTTCGACTCCTAGACTCCCCCAAAATTCTCATAATTTATGAGGGACACAAAGACAAAAATTATGTTAAAAAATGGGTGTCTGTGATCCACTTTTCAACCCAAAAATTGAGATTTCGAGTGAGTATAAGATCCATTTGGGTCCCACAATTTATGAGAGCAAGTCCAATGCAAAATAGATATAGTTATTTCTATAATTTGACATCAAAAAGTGTTTTTTAGTGTTAAAATAAAACTTCAACTCCAACGCTAGTTGCATTTTGTATCCAAATAATTTCAAATTTAACTAATTTTTGTCTTTCTCTCCTAAACTTTATTTAAAGTTCATCACTATGCATGTCATTTATGGTTATTTGATGATGTGGGATGAGGTGGCATGGATGCATAAATGTATCCTAGGTTCTAAATTTGAAATCAAGGATGCATATATGCATATTTGCATCCAAGTATAGAACCCCTTTGGAGTTGAAGGTTTTAGCATTTATTTTCAAATTATAGAAATGACACCACTTATAGCATTGCTGTTCCGAGGGACACGGAAAAAAAAATTATGTCAAAAAATAGATGTCCGTGATCCACTATTCATGAAGGCTTTGGATCTTATATCATATTTTATCACTCCAAACAATAAAAAATAAGCAATGCAGTACGTATTCACGGCCAAATTTTCACTCGGATTACTCACATAAATCACATAATGAATCATTCTCCTAACCTTCAACGACATTATATCGTAACTCACTCTGATCAATAGATTCACAATAGTAACCGAATCAAGCCCAATTCCTTCCATTTTCATTCTCTCAAATCCGGAAAATTCTCCTTAAAATCACACCTCTTACATGCCTCAAAAATCAATGAATTTCAAAAACCATCATCAATAGTTAACTACTATACTATATCTTTTTATTTATTTAGCATCAAATTTAATTTAATTTTTTATTGAATTGATTTATTTACAATAATTTTTTTCTATCATTAATGCTACACTTATGACCCACTATCCGTCGTAATATGGTGGGTATTTGAAATAATTCGAATCGATGGGAGGCACCGGTATTGATTATTTTATTTTATACTACAAGCTAGTTTTTCAATAAAAGTCAAATGAGTAATGGCAGGTAGAAAATGAAGTACCAAAGCATGTGCTAAATCGTTGACTCGATGATTATACAAAAATAGTTAACTATAACCTACAAATTTAGTAAATTATACTACCCCCTCCAAATTAGTTATCCATTTAATATTTTATTATATGCGCATAAAATATATATTTTGATAAATTATTTTTTAAATTTTTTTTAAATAAAAATTTAATATTTAAATTTTTATTTAGAAAATGAAAATTCGAAAAATAATTTATCGAAATATGTTTTTTATTCGCATTAAAATACATGCAAAAATTAAAAATTTAAATAATAGTTCGAAAAATAATTTGTCAAACTATTTTTGTATAATCATCGAGTCAACGATTTACCACATGCTTTGGTACTTCATTTTCTACCTGTCATTACTCATTTAACTTTTATTGAAAAACTAACTTGTATTGAAGAAAGTTATATAATGTATTTGATTAAATTTTGATTATTATTTTAGATGCACAAGACCTTTAATTAGTTGATTATTTAATCTATAAAGAAATGTATTTGGTCTGCAATTGTCACGTTAGGGTGTGTGCATGAAGCAGAGTATAACTATAAGCAACGGACATGTCACTTTTATATGTTCTACAATTCGAGACCAGCACTGCAGCTGAATAATAGTAACAAAATTTGAACTTTCCACTGCAACCGATCACTTTAAAACTCACGACGATAGGATACCGTTTTTTTTTATACAACTTGAGTAGATATATTATACTGATTTTTCACATGGCTTATTTTATCCAGGTTACAGTAGATAAGCAATGCATGAAATACATCAAGAGGTGCTGTGGCCAGCTGCATGAAATACATCCAAAAATATATAAATATATGTACAGACTCTGAGATGTAAAGCAAGTAGTCAACTACAGAAACATACTACATTTGAGGTTTCGATCTAACAACAAGCAAAACAAGGCAAAATGGCTGAAGCAATTGTGTCAATGGTTGTGGGAAGACTCACTGATTTATTGACCGAAGAATCTCAACT
The DNA here is from genome assembly GCA_028671895.1 of Oenanthe sinensis. Lineage (NCBI taxonomy): Eukaryota > Viridiplantae > Streptophyta > Magnoliopsida > Apiales > Apiaceae > Oenanthe > Oenanthe sinensis. The sequence goes on from JAPMAC010000198.1 coordinate 6,884,438, forward strand.
TCTTTATGGGGTGCGAGATGAAATTCAACAAGTGGTGACCGAGCTCATTCGGATGAAAATATTCTTAAGAGATGCTGATTCGAGACTCGATGAACATAGAGTTGGAATTCTGGTTGCGCAAGTACGTGACCTTGTGTATGATGCTGAAGATGTAGTTGAAACTTTTCTCCTCAAAGCTTCATCTACTGAAAGACGTAAAACCCAGGGTGGCATCAGCAATAAAGTTAAGAGATCTGTTTGTGTTCTTGATGACTATGTCTATCATCACAAGTTCACTAAGAAGATCAGACATATCCAGACAAGGATACAAAACCTCTCCAACTGCTTTCGTGATTATGATATTAGATCAACACTAGAGGAAGGCGACGGATCATCATCAAGTGCTGCACCACCAGGTAAGCTAAAGCGATTTCACTCCTTTTCTGTTGTTGAACCAGATTTGTTTGTTGGACTACAAGAGGATGTTAAAATCTTGGTGGGGCATCTGGTCAATGAAAATGATGATTGCTACCCAGTTATCTTCATTGGTGGAATGGGAGGACTGGGAAAGACCACTCTTGCTAGAAAAATTTACAATCATTCCACCATCAAGGAACACTTTTCGGGGTTAGCTTGGGTTTCTATTTCTCAAAAGTGGCAAGCGAAATCTGTGCTGCAGCGGATTCTTATTGGTCTTGTCCATGAGAGAAAGGAAGAGATCCTTCACATGGAAGTTGACAAGCTAGTAGAGAATCTGCTAGAAGTTCAGCAAACAAAAAATTGTTTGATAATTCTTGATGACATATGGACAAAAGATGCTTGGGATTCTTTAAAAGCGGCCTTCCCAACTGAGACTTCCAGAAGCAAATTATTGCTTACAAGTCGTGATATCCATCTTGCTGACCATGTCAGTCCGAAATGTTTCATTCACAAACCAAAAGTTCTTGATGCAGAACAAAGTTGGGAGCTACTCCGGTTGAAAGCACTTCCAAAAGGAGACTATATAGGTAAGAACTTTACCATTATAAGAGTAACATTTTTGTGTTAGCAACACACTACTGACTCCACACAAAAGTCTGTTATAATGTATATATACTATGATATGCTATATTAGAGCAGGTACAACAGGTTACCTATTTGTCTTAAGCTAAAATATAGGTAATGTTATAAAAAATGGCACTCCAACAGTATCCCAGTGGTTACCTAAAATACTAGGACATGCATCTCATTATCTATTTTTAGATAACCACTAGTCATTACCTATTTCATTTCTATGAATTAAATAATTTTTTCCCTCCGTTTTTCTTCATCTTTTCTCAGACTTTTTTTCTTTTCCCTCCTTTTCAGTAGCAGTTAGATTCAAATTTATTATTATAATAATAATATGTAATGAATATAGGGATTATTGCTGGTGTTCACAACGTCCTAGCAATTACCTAAATTATAGGTAACTAACTAGGACACTGTTGGACTTGCTCTTAGAAGATAATCTAGTTCAGCTGCTTTCCTTAATTTGATGGCTAACATTACTTTAAGATTATATAACCAGGAAATATTAGTTCATAACACATTTTTGATATATACACAGCTATTTCGATTTTATGATTTTACAAAGTTGACAGAAACTAACTCTAATAACATTTTCTACAATTGATCTCCATCAAATTTTCGGCAAACGTATCACATTAAAAAAGAACATTTATTGTATCTTTTACTAATCAAGGTGTATATCTAGTAAATGAGTTATCTTATAGGATATTTCCTCTAATTTTTTGCGTTTCAATGATGATAGACACCACAGCCAAAAAAAAGATGGAGGAATGGGGACGAGAAATGGTCAAGAATTGTGCAGGTCTTCCACTAGCGATAGTTGTTTTGGGGGGAGTTCTTGTAACAAAACCGAAGATAATAGAGTGGGAGAAGGTATATTACGATAGTCGGTCAGCCCTAAAAGGAGGCAAAGGTCTGGGAGAAGCTCATCAAAGAGAAGTATTTGACATTTTAGTTTGGAGTTACAATGTTTTGCCTGCTCAACTGAAACTGTGCTTTCTATATTTGGGTAAATTTGAAGAAGATGAAGAGATAGAAGCAGAGCGTCTGTATCAGTTGTTGATTGCGGAAGGCATGGTCCTATCGAGTGATAAAAGTGGAGAAGAAACAATGATGGAAGTGGCGGAATCGTACATGGGGGAACTAGTCCATAAGAGTATGGTTCAAGGGAAATTTGAAGACCAAGATTACCCACAACGAAAATTTAAATCTTTTGTGCTTCATGACTTAATGAGAGACCTATCTCTGTCCATAGCTAAACGAGAAGATTTCTTCACAGTTGTTGATTTTCAAAAAGTAACCAATTTTCCCTTCAATTCATCTATGGAGCTGACGTCTTCTTTCACACGACAACTAGTAGTCTATTTTGATAAAGAAGGATATAAAACTATTAAAGGTAATCCCTTCTTTTTCAACAAAGCCTATCAACGCCATGTCAGATCGGTTTTACTGATCCGAAGTTTCGAACAAATATCGGGACTGCATCTTGCAAATTTCAAGTACCTACGAGTTTTTGTTCTGGAAGAATTTGAATTTGATGAAATAAGTGTGTCTTGTTGCCTTTTTGTTATTACTCTTCCAAAGGTATTGAGCAGCCTGGTTTACTTGCGATATCTGAGTGTACGTGGATCTAATATGTTGATATTTCCATCCATTCAAAAGCTTGAGCTACTAAAAACACTCAATTTAGACACAAAAGACGGCATGTATTTTCCACCATGGCTATCGATAAATATTCTGAGCAAGTTGGGACATTTGCGGCATTTATATTTACCAAGTAATGGAATTAAGGGTTTAGGAAAAAATCGTAAATTAAGGTTGAATGGGTTGAGCAAGTTAGAGACACTGGAGAACTTTGATCCAGAGTGGTGTGAAGTTAAGGATTTACCAAAATTAATCCGTCTAGAGAAACTGAAGGTAGAAGTAAAAGGTAGTAAATGGTATGATGTGGAGGAGATAATAAAATACTTGTCAACATATTCACGTCCACTGTACTTGAGCCTGACCCTTAAATTTACTATTCCTGGACACGGGTCTGAAAATGGTGCAGATACGTTGCGACAGTTGTTCGGGAATCGTAATCTTCGCCTTGAGAAATTACAAATAGAAAGCGTGCTCCCAGAGTTGAGTCAAATATTTGGGGGGCAACAGCAACAACTTGGTAATACTTATATTCATGTATCTTTAATTCGCATCACCAAACTAAGTTTATGGGAATCGCGGCTAGAGGAAGACCCAATGCCACTACTGGAGAAGATTCCCACGTTGTGTGATCTCATATTATCCATGAAGGCATATATGGGGAAGGAAATGGTTTTCTCAGCCATGGGTTTCCCAAAACTCACCTTTCTTTATCTGTGGGAACTTCCCAACCTGGTAAAATGGAGGGTGGAGGAAGGAAGCATGCCCATTCTCAACTACTTGAATATTGGTTATTGTTTGAAGTTGGAGGAGCTTCCAGAAAGATTAATTTCCTCAATTTCCTTGATACATTATGTTTATATGATATGCCTTCAGATTTATGTGAAAGGGTCCGAGTGATAAATGGAGAACAAGGACCCGACTTTTATAAAGTCGCCCACATCCCTCACCTCTGTATTTAAGATTGACGAACTCACTCAAAGTTCCTAGAGCCCTTTGATGAAAATTTATTTATTTCCACTTTTCTAATTAGAAATGGGTTTTATATTAAATTGTCCACCGATCTCATCAAAATATATCAAGTAACTCATCGATCTCCATGACGACTCATTTAAAACACTAAACTCATGATATATATCATTCCGTTAAATACTTAACGGTCAACATGGATTGACCGTTAGTATGCTGACTAAACCTATTAGGTGGCATAATACGTGGATATTACATGGCCAAAAAATTAAAAATAAAAATAAAAATATTACACGTCAAAAACAATAAATAATAAACATAAATCAGCATAAACAATAACTGATTACGACAAACGGCAACTTCCAAAAGTCTGTTTAGTTACCGTCATAATATGCACCGATTGGATTTGTGATTTTCAGTCATCAAGTAGGTTGCTCATAGACTCTTTAAACTTCTTAGCATGTTTTCCTGGCTTCAAAATATTAACATCACCCCATTGCAAACACGGATCTGTGAACCAGTTTTTCCGACCTAGGCACCGTGCTCCAGGGTAGCTCTGTTATGTCCACATTTAAGGATCTTCTTGTCAATCATGTCCAGTACTGCCTCGTCTTTTGCAAATTGTCTTGCAAAAGTAGCCCCGCTTTGAAACATCTGCTTGTAATCTGAGGAATTCAAGAAGTCAGGCTCCATCTTAGGGGGATTGTCCCACATAAAATATCTTAACAGTAGTGTTCCTGCTCGAATTCAGGTGAATTGCAGATGACAGAATGGAATTAAATACACTTATTGAGACAAACTATGTTGGTTAGTAAACATCAAAAGAGCTCGAGGAAGGTTATCCCAGCCAAGAACACAATATTCTAGGAATGACCCGGTCAAGGTGACTCATGGAGAACCTACAAAATCAAGAATGAATCAGCAAAATTGTACATACATGGGTTCTATTTTGCCACCTAACAGGTCCAGTCAACATAGTAATGATCACCGTTAAGTATTTAATGGAATGATATATATTCTGAGTTTAGTGTTTTAAATAAGTTATCGTGGAGATCGATGAGTTACTTCATATATTTTGATGAGATCGGTGGACAATTTGATATAAAACCCAATTAGAAATTGATTGGTTGTTTCTATCCAAGAATCTATTAGGAACGGCTCTCTATTAACTTTTTTGAGTCATAATCATGATGTATAGGAGAGATGGCTGAGTGCTTGAAGGTGCTATGTAGGCTTTTCGAATCAAGGATTCTCGTGCCTCTTGAATGGATTTTGCCTTCATTTTCAAATTTTCTATCATACCAATATACAATTGAAACAGAATATATTAATATTGCATATAATTATATCATTTTTAATATATTATTTTATTGTATACAATTATATCATTTTTAATGTATTATTTTAAATGATTGTTTGATATTCATGTACATACATAATATTTAAACAATTATATAGACTGATAAACCTATAATTATATCTTATATATTTTGAGGAAAATGCGAGAGACTCAAAAGTTTTACTAATTTTTTTTTCAAATACTGATATATTACGTGTGTAAAAATTATATGATACCTGCATGTATGTGCCAAAATGTGCTATTAATTTAATAAAAATTTGGGAATATTTATTGTACACCTAATAATACTTAATATTTTTTGTACACCTAACTAACAGAAAATATTTAATAATTATGTTTTAATATTTTTATGATATGCATGTAAAATAAAAATATAAACAACTAATTAATAAAATTAAGATATAATAACATATTCATATATGATACGAAATAAAATAAAAAATAGTATAAATATAAAATAAATGTAATTTAATAAAATAAAGAAAATATAATATAATATTTTTACATTTTTTAAACTCAAAAAGTCATATAGTCATATATTTTTTAATACAAAAAATATAATATTAAAATACAAAAAGTATAATATTAAATTTTAATTAATAAAAAAATAACCCATAATTTACACGAAATATAAGTATAAGGTAGTAAAAATGGCATAAATGAAATTCAATTTCAAATGTCACAATACATTATTCCACCACAACATCTATTCATAAATTATAAAAAAATCACAGTGCCAATATGTAAATATTTTGAACCTAATTTAGTTTATATTTTTGAGAGATTGTTAATCTTTGTGGTGAAGTCCAATAAATAAAGAAAAAGTTAGATTGTATTTTTCGAGTAAGCTAGTCATCTCTCGCGGCAACTAGGGACCACGCTGGAATAGTGCGGAGTGAGTCACCTTATATGAAATTGCATTGGTGATAATTGAAAATGATATTTTGGATGAAGTTGATATTGAAAGTTTTATAAATAATTTTATCAAAAAACATGCAATAGAAGAACGTCTCTTTTTAAGTACATTTATTAAACTTTATTTTTTGTTTACAGTATTTTTCGGTAACTTATTTTATTTTAAAAATATAATTTAATAATTTGAATATATCAAAATATACATGAAGAGTCCAATTTTAAAATTTTGCATAACCCCAAAATGTTTGTCCGCCAGTTACGACTTCGAACAATGCTTACTTATGAGCAAAAGGGTCGTAAATTATTCGATAGAAAGATTTGCATGTGAGAGAGAGATCTCAAGTTTGTGGATCCGTTGCAAGAGACGAAGTACTTTTCGAAGATAGATTTGAGATTGGGACTTGGAGCTCCTATAATATAACTGTATAGATATAAATTTGAAAACAAATAAGATGGTAAATAATGGGGCTGTTTGGCAACCCCTTATTTCCGGAAATAAGTACGGCTGTTTGGCAACCCCTTATTTCCGGAAATAAGTCTTTATTTCCGGGAAAAGGTAGGGATGCATGTACTTTTTCTGAAAATAATTAACTTATTTTTTTATTTTGAAGTTCATATTTGATTTTAAAATTCTAAAATAAATATTTATCTTTAAAAAAATATGAAAATATGTATAAAAAAAAAATAGGCCTCACACGCAAGCGTCTGGCTTAAATGGCATAGAATTTATAGCTCAAATGCTTCATTAGTTCGTCCAGCTCCACCTAGAAGGCTTACCATACAAAGTGTTCCTCCTAAGGATGGCAACTTTACCACTCAGTTATCTCTCTAAAATAGTCCCATATTCTTCATTTAAAAAACTAGAATTAACACAAGGTGTCAAGACACTAAGAAACATAACTTGATCTGCCTTCAAATTTGTAAGCTTTAAGTGTGTATACATTTTAAATCATTGAAGCCAATTCCCATGCTTAGAATTAGGCACAAATCATAGAATTCTAGGCTATGACATCCTTATGAGTAAGCTCATCTTAAACTTCTGTGCCATTTTTATGCATGCACATTTAGCACAACTTGCAAGAAAGGCTGCAGTAACAGAGGGCATTCGATCAAATAACAATCTTGAAAATAAAAAGTAAGCAATGCAGTATGTATTTACAGCCAAATTTTCACTCAAATTAATCCCATGAATCACAAAATGAATCATTCTCCCAACTTTCAACGACATTATATCGTAACTCACTCTGATCAATAGATTCACAATAAAATGAATCAAGCCCAATTCCTTCCATTTTCATTCTCTCAAACCCCCGAAAATTCTCCTTAAAATCACACCTCTTACATGCCTCAAAAATCAATGAATTTCAAAAACCATCACCAATAGTTGACTACTATACGATCTTTTTTTATTTATTTAGCATCAAATTTATTTTAACTTTTTATTGAATTGAATTATTTACAATATTTTTTTCCTATCATTAACGTTACACTTATATATGACCGATTATTCTTCCTAAATATCACTATGAGACACACTAAAACTAAAATTGCAAGTTAATTTATGGTCTTTTTTTCCATAAAATTTATACATTTTAGCTCGATACTTATATATGTAATAGACTTATAGTCTATATACAATATTAGGCCAACCGATGAATCTCGTCTTTTCAAAAAATATAGTTGATGTTTTACATACACACACTCTTGATCCATAATGGCTATCATACTGTATTGCATTATACCAATTAATTTAACATGCATGTCTCCTCCACACACTGGATTTTCATTACAAAAACTCGAAGAAGAAGAGTGACCCAAGTTTGTTATGATATCTGAGTGATTATTTTGAACATGCTGTCCATGCTGTCCAATGCTCCTCAACATTAGTCAGTTGGTAATGCTTATTTTCTGTCTTTTGGTGGCATCTATCTGGACCACAACAGAACCAATCCTCTCTTTCTTACACTTACAACTCTTTTATTGGGTACCTAAATTCGAATTACCTGTAGAAATACACGTGTCAATTCATATATTTACAATAAAAATAATATACATTAGCAGGGACCGGCCTAAAATTTTGAGATATTCTATGCTAACTTCAAAAACATTTGCCTCCGTTACACACGATACTCTTATGATTAAAAAAATATTTTTCTTACATTTTTGCTATTAAAATCATTAATCAATCCTTTAAAATTAATTAGAATCTGTTAGCATTTCCTTCTCGATGAATAACAAAACCAACTCATTCAAATGTTCCTGTGACGTACTAGAATAGAAATGCTATTTAATCGATTTCAATTTTGAGAAACTTGAAGGGTTTCGAGGCACGCAGCGGAATAAACGCGAAAAATAAATTAAAATAGCGAAACCCTCCGCAGGATCCATGCGAAAATAAAAGATTTAATTCGGAGATAAAGAATAAATATCATTAAAAGCTTTAACAGTTCATTAATGGAAGATTAATGGAGGTCCAAAGCTTGTTTAATCACCACGTACCCGCTCTCGCGATCTACGCTCTACGATATCCACACGAACACTTTTCATGAAGGATTGATGTGTACTAGCACCCGAAAACTGATTCTCTATCTCTATCTTCCTCTTTTTTCAAAACAGCTAGGGTTTTAGTAAAAATATGTCTCTTCAATTAAATCATCCCATAAAGAGATTATATAGAGAGAGGAATAAGTTTTCTAATTATAATCCAATTATAATTAATACTAATCCAAAATTCTAAATTATTTAATTAAGTCTCACTTAATTAATTATTAATTTTGGAATTAGTTTAAATAATTCATTTATTCTATTTATATAATTAATTAAGTCATACTTAATTAATATCATAAATAAAATAAATTACTTATTTAATTTAAATTCATAATTTAAATTATTTCTCCTTCAAGCGTTCTTTGTGTGTGACCCTGTAGATTATTATTACGTTGGCAACAATTTTAATATCTAATTAAAATTGTAAACAATGAGCGGCTCTAGTAATACATCATTGCTACTCAAGTAATAATAATAAATCGGTGATTCGATTAAGCCTTTCGTGAATAATGTTCCATGTAATATAATCCCTTTAATCTTGATATTATAGATTAAACTCAAGGCATGTCTCGTGTCATCCTCTTCATAATTTAATCTTTATTTTCTTGATCGATGAGTAGACTATTAAAATCAAATCAACATTTGAGCACGGCCGTGCATTTCATAGTCTCACTCAAACAAGAGACCAATAATATCACTCCTAAAATTAGGAAGATTAAATCTCATCTAGATCATTCATATTTCTCATACGATTCATGATATACCCAATGTCCACTTTTATCATCACCCGGTCAAAGGTAACTTTTAATGTAATCAAAGTATATTAATTCTCGTATAGAAATATAATGATTTCAGGTCTAAGGATAATTACACAATTATCACAGTGAGAATTACTTATGACACTTATTTAACATGTAGAATCTCACGGCGGGTCATTCCAGTGCCATGCATTGAGACATGCACTTATGTTCTTGACTTTAGTATCACCATACCTATGACCAATGAGATGTGGTCATCTGTCAAGAAACATACTAGTCTTTGTGCATTATTATTGTCCTTAAATAATAATACTCGACTAGGGAATTTTAGAAATAAGATACTATTCATATAATCTCATTTTTAAGTCACGTACTTAAAGATATATAATACGTATCAAAATTCCAAGGACATTTATTATGCTTTCAATTTATTACGCAGTAAATAAAACATAATAAATAAATAATAATCAATAAAACATAATCTTTAATAATAAATATTTTCCTTAAAATATAAAAAGTATTGTCTCTAGAGCACAATTACTAACAAAACTCTATTCTACCGGAAATACGATTTAATCAACTTCAGTTTTAAGAAACTCCATTCGGTCATAACCAGGGTAATTAAATTTCAACATATCAGTCACCTTTCCTTTTTCACTTCTATATAAACATTCTTTAATAACTCTTAGTTTTGAGGATAAATTTGTTTTAGTCGGGGATGAAGGAAATTTATTCGACAGGAAAATTAAAAATAGAGTAAAGTGCACTTTGTGTACTTGCACTTTTGAACAGACACCACTTGAAATATTGATTTTTTAAAAACTCCACTTGCTATATTGAATTTATATTTTCAGCACATTTTGTGTATCACCGTCAAATTTTCTTAACTCCGTTAGTGAATAACTGATATCACAAGGTCAAATAAGACTTTTCATAAGACTCATATCTAAGTTTCCCTATCCCTGCCAGTTTTGATGTAGTTAATTCCCGGATTTTCTAGTATTCTTTACATTTTGCTCGATGTCACTTTTTTTCCTTCATCTTTCTGCAAAGTTTTGATCTTTACTTCAAGATTTCAATTCCCATGTTCTTGTTTATGCTTTTTGGTTCATGAAGATTCTATTTTTAAGCTATGTTATTTCAAGATTCTTGGGTGATGATATGTATATTATGTATATACGTAGATATATTGAAAGTCATATAACTAGTCGTATTTGTAATAAGAAGATGACAACTCAACTCAGATAAGAAAGCAAAATAAATAATAAATATGGAATAAGGAATTGAGACAAAGAATCAGAATATCAGAAGAAGTCTAACAAGACTGTTACTCTGTACTGAAAGAAGTTCATTAATATGTTCAAGCGTCAGTGTAAAATAAAATAGTAGTATCTCAAGGAGTTCAGAAGATTTTAAGTGCCTACTACAGAAAGATTCCAGAAGAAAATTATCGAGGAAAAACAATAAGAAGTCAAGACAGGACAAGACATGACAAGACAAGACACAAAGACCACTATAACAGAAATGAGAATCAACATTGTAGTTAGTCCTTCGTGAACCAGACCAGTGCACAGGGTGTCAACAATATCAGTGAAGATTCGTCATCAAAAAGTTCAAGTGGTTAGAAAGGTTATTGTTGAAGAAAAGAAGAGTTTTATCTACATTAACAATAGTCCTACAATCAAGACTTTAATTTAATTCTCTATTAATTAATTATTTAATTTAATTAGTAAATTAATTCACTTAGAATTAATTTATTTCTTAAATTAATTAAAGGATTAATTAATTTAGAATTATTTTAGAATGAAGAAGACAGAAGCTGGAATCTCAAAGGAATACAGGTTTGTTTGGAATGCAGTGTACAAGAGTCGGAATCCAAGATTGAATATTTGATTGGGTACATGCAGTGGTGAAAAGAAGTATTGTCTAGTTTAAAGAGTCAGATTATTTCAGTAACAAAGGTACTTCTAATTGCAACTGTATATACAACTAAACATGTCTGACAAAACTGACTTGAAAAAAAGACGGAAAAAGAATTGACACGGAAGAAATGCATAGTCATATATTCTTAAAGGTGGAACCCCGGTTAGAATTGATTTATCATTTTCAAGTCAAAAGGAGTTTGGTTCTAGACGTTCAGAAGACCGCAGCTTAGAGCGTAAGGATTTATTTAATTAATAAATATTTTATTTATTTAGTAAATTATATTTATAAATATCTAAATAATATTAGATATTTATTTTTATAATTTCTAAATTAAATTTATTATTTATTAATCAAAGATTATAAGTTGTGCGGGTCTAAAAGCATTTCTACGGAGTCTGTCTATAATAAGACGAAATAGACCCCTTTTCTTTTCAAATTGTCATACCGAGAGAAAAAAGAAAGAAAAAGATTGTTGAAGGAAATGTCATGCCGAGCAAAGAAAAGACATACCGATTTCTCCTTTTCAAAAGGTCATGCTGAAGCAAAAGAAAAAATCATACCGAGTAGATTTTATTTAATTAAAAAGTCATACTGATTTTTTTAATTAAAAAAAGTCATACCGATTTTTGAGAAGTCATACCTAGCTATTTTAAATGTCATACAAGTGTTAAAAATGTTATACATACTTAAATAAAGTCTGTAAAATATCAGATTTTCAACCTCTATAAATATAATTTTACATTTTAAAAATTGTAAAATGTCATAACACTTAAATACAAGTGTTAAAAATGTTCTAGAAAGTCATATCAGCTTTTCAACCTCTATAAATATGAGACTTATGCTTCATAATTCGATAAGTAGAAAAATATTCAAATTCAGTAATTTGTCTGCAGCGTTATATTCACAGACTTTCTGTGCTGTTTGAATTCTTAATTCCTTAAATAGAACAATTCATGTCAAATTTGTTCTAAGGAATTAAGAAATATTCTACCGAATACTGTAACATCAATTCAAGTTTAATATACATATTTAACTTGAATCTTGTTTACTTACTTGTTAATTTTCTATATCTTAAATGTTTAATCATGAAAATAGAAAACTAGTAAGTCAGTCTCCCAAACATTACAAGGACTCGAACCCTCAATTAAAGTAATAATTTAATTCCGCAAATTTTGAAAAGAATTTTAAATTGTTGTAAGTATCACATTCAACCCCCCTTCTACGATACTTTTGGGACCTAACATATATATAAATAGATCGATATACATACATATATATGTGTATGTATGTAATTTATATACAACCTCAAATTAATTTATACTCAAACGAGGATCGAGTTTCATAATTGATGGTTATAAAATTACTCGTGTTAATCTATGAGTTACAAGTTTTTTCCTCAAGTTTTAAATTTCTTAGCCATTAAAATTGAAGTTTGGGTTAATTGGATGTATATATAATAGCAAAAAGCTAATAATTAATTTTTGGATGAAACAGCTCTCACAGAGTTGAGGAAAATAGACGGTGATACACAAAGTGTGATGAAAATAGAAATTTAATATAGCAGGTGAAGGTTTTTAAAAATCAGTATTTCAAATGGTGTCTCGTCGAAAGTACAAGTACATAAAATACACTTTAACAATGGAAAAAGTGAACAGAACCATAGTGTTTAACAAATTGATATTGAGTATAGCTTAGACACTAAATCTCTAACAAACTAAAAAGTTAAAAGAGAAACAGAGGAAAAAGTGTATGAAATTGTGAAAAGGAAGAATATAATTATTTGGTAAGCGTCACTATTAACAAAAGCTTCATTAAAGGGGTGTAATCTTAATTTGTCAAAGTAATATCATGCATGACATTGCACCAAAAATCAGATATTCTATTGTTATTTAGTGTTTATTTTATGCATACATTTTTATGTTATGTTCTGATCTGTTAGGTAGTGAGGGAACGTGATTGTTATATGGAAGTAATCATGCATATATTATCCTATAGTAAAGTGGAGATGGTTCGAATGGACGGGACGTTTCTACAATGGAGGGAAATGAAATAGTTGTAATTTTGTTGTATATACACACTTTGTGATATATATAGACATCTATGTCATATATATGATGTGCATGCAAGAAGAAAACTCCAAAGTTAGTTAAGAAACTAAGGGGTGGGTCATTTGAAACTTGTTTGGTAGGTATATATGTTTTTCAACAAGAAAGAGACCTATATATATATATATATATATATATATATATATATATATATATATATACACTCATTTCCCTCACCCAATTGTTTATAATTGGGTTAGGTATAGAAGTTAAGAAAATACATATGATAATGGTGAAAAATGATGATAGCGGGTAAAATGATGGGACCAATCAATATTTAATATATAAAATGAGTATAGTGGAGGAAAGTAGTGGATGTAGTTATTTTTTATATTATAAAAATTTACTATTTTTGATAAGTTTTGAAATGTAAAGAATTGGGAGGGACATTTCAAAAAGAAAAGTGTAAAAAAATGGATGGGACAGAGGATTACCATTTTTAAGAATTAAAGTAGTGTGGATATTTATCATTCCTGGCGTATATTTTTGACTAAATAATGGAATGAATTTTTAAATTTAATATATTTTTAATGAATAAAAAAATAAAACAATTAATATGAAAAATAAAACATTATTATCTATTAAAAATTAAACAATATCATAGGATCCATAGATATGAATTCAGAATGCACAAAACTCATAGCTCGTACTTTGTACCACAAACCAAACAACCCTTACAAAATTATTTACAAATATATTTTACTCAAGGTTACAAATGTAGTCAAATACCACTCAATGAATCAACTATACACACACACTCAAAAAAGTATCCTCTACCCTTGTACATTTTATTATTACATTTTGTGATCTTACAAATATAAAATCCTATTCATAAACACTCCTTTGTTTGCAAGGAAAATGGACGAGTCATGGAGAATGCCAATGGGAATGTCCTCAACAAACCCTACACTCCCACGTCGAAAATCAACTGAACATACTTCTACTAAACCCTTTTCCGGCGAGCCCACGCCACTAGACCCCGAAGACTTCGACGACGTCTTCGGGGGCCCACCTCGCACTGTCCTTTCCCGCCAATTCTCCCGCGGGGACATGCAAAGCCTTTCGTACGAGCACATTTTTCGGAAGCCGGAGAAGTTCATTTCTCCGGCAATAACCGGGAGGAACTTGCCGGAATTCAGGATTCCGGCAGCCGGAGGAGGGAAGAGAGAGGAAGAATTTTATGTGGACGTGTTTGGGAATGAGACGGACGAGAGTAGGAGGTGTAGGTCGAGATCAAAGTCGAAAACGACGAATTCTAAGTCGAATTCGTCGTCGGTTTTGAGTTCGGAGGATATTAGTCCGTTCCGGCCATTGATCAGTGACGAAGATGCTTCTTTTCCTGTGTTTGCTTCAAAGCTCAGGTACTACGTACACTTTGTTTCTTAATCTTCTTTTAACAAATTTTAAGGAACTGTATCATCATTATATTTTTCATCAACTTTAAATAAGTACTGATTATGGCACAATGTGAATAATGTGCATGCACGTTGGTGATGCTCATGTTACTTTAGACCTGTATTTTGAAATCCATCATTTTAATTTGAATATCGAAAATATTGAACATTAGATTAAGCGGAAAGAGATTGGAATCAAACTGTCGTGTTTGATTTATCTAATTTATAAGTTGAAAAATGTATGCATTTTTTAATTTATAATCTTGTGATTTCATTTCTATTGCATAGAAGTAGACCGAAACCAATCTGAATCCACTCAGATGTTATATCAAACTTAGAGTCCTATTAGCTCCGATTTATGTATTACAAATGCATGTTTTTCTGCGTAAAATCTCCATTCTCATGTTATTGAAACTTTGTTTCTTGCATAATTTGAAGAGAACTTCTTGCTTAAATGTTTTAATTGTATAATTACTTTGATCAAAATCATGTTTAGGGGAGTATAATTAACTCTTTTCAGTATTATACACTGCTTAAAACACATGGAAAATTTAAATTTGGATAGATGTGATATAGAAAGCAAAATTAATAATTAAACTCATGGCCGACCTGACTTTAGTGGAAACCCCACCTGGCTTATGGTTTGGCCTTTAAGTAAAAGAGTTATTATGTCACAGCATATGATATGATAAGTGATCACCTTTTGTGTTGGGGCCATTACTCTATACAGATAGCAAGCTTTGCTTTAGATATTTATTTATTTTCAGGATAATAGACAAAATAAAACAC
The DNA here is from genome assembly GCA_028671895.1 of Oenanthe sinensis. Classification (NCBI taxonomy): domain Eukaryota; kingdom Viridiplantae; phylum Streptophyta; class Magnoliopsida; order Apiales; family Apiaceae; genus Oenanthe; species Oenanthe sinensis. Next base: position 6,899,871 of record JAPMAC010000198.1, read on the forward strand.
ATTTATAATGTTTTAGAAATCATGAGATAGGATCTCCAGGATTTCGTTTAGCTAGGGCTGTTGTGTAGAGGTTTGTGCTTTTAGTAGTGCACAACCAAGTGACATCAAGGTTACCATAAATCAAGTCCGGTCGGAGACCTTTTTCGCTTGGTAACAGAAACTTGAGTTTTTGAGTCTCGATTGAGATCCGATATAAGTGCAGGGGATTTTAATTTTGTGAAATTTTTCGATATAAAATTTAGCATAGAATCGCAAAGTAATAGTTTAAGTTAGACCAGCAAAATTGTGACACAATTTTGCAAACTGAGTAGATAGAGCAAGCAGCAGCCATGTTGTTGTTTTACTAGCACCAGACACAATATTAAACATACTGCAGTTGTTCTATTATGAATGTGAAAACAAAAAGTAAATGTTAAGGGGAACTGCTTATATTATTGAACGCATGTATTAGATGTGGTTGCTTATTCATTTCAATATGTGTTTGAAGGCCAATAAATGTCCCATCTAGATGGAAGACGTCGACAGCAATGCACAAAGTAGTGCAACAGAAACAGGGAATGTCAGATTTTTCATGCAGTCGTCCTTCTGTTGCTGAAAATGAACATGTTGAGAGTTTTAAAAGCACCGATTTTGGATTCTCTAGACGTGTGTCTTCTCCGGAAACCTCGAACCTTGGTCCTAATTCATATAGTAGCTTCAAAGTATCAGTAGATGATCTGGAGGTCAATTCCCCTTCATCTGTTGTATCCTCCCTTCGTCAAGAACAACAATATAGGACCAAAAAAATTCAAGAAGAAGAGGAAGGTGATGACGACGAAGTGATGAGCTCTTACATTATTGAGATTAACGCTGGTGATAAGAAACAAACAGATAAAGTAGAAGGTGTTTCTGAAGCAATTGAATGGGCGAAAGGAAAACTTCAGTCACAGAGTTTACTAGAAGACTGGGGCATTAGAAAACCTGAGAAACAGGTTTTTGCAGAGATTCCAGGTAATGTTACATATTGTCTTGCAATTGTACTACTAACTATTATTTTGGAATTCTATATGAGGCTGCTAACAAGGATTATATGTTTATATACTCATGAACTCGCAGAAACGCCTGCTCTGCTTCAGCTTACGGATGCACAGTTATATGGATATGCATCATTGGGCTTACAACTGGTAATTTTGTTATGCAGAAGTTTAATCCTATCTTATTAGGGGGAAACAATGTTTCTTGTAGATACTGTACGGAAAAATAAGTGACATTATAACTAGCATCTGTCTGTTAATAGATGACTGATGGGGAGAGGAAAACAATGGTCCTTGTAGATATTGTACGGTAAAAAGTAGTAGTGGCATTATTTGTACATGCTGTCTGCTTGGTAGATGACTGATGTGTAGAGGAAAACTGTGGGGGTGCGGAACAATATCGGGACAATCTTACAGCTCAACTACTTTTGTCGTAAAATCTAGAATTGGGTTGTGAATGATGATCCGGTAGTTATATTCCAATGATCAATTCTGGATCTGCCTGTAACTCAATAATTAGTTCTGGTTGTTAATAGGTCCCCATATATGCATGTTTTTTCATGTTACATGACTACTTGCTTTAGTTTGCAGAGTGCTTTCCCCTTGTCGGGACATTTGAAATGACTACTTGCTCAAAGTTTTCCACTATTTTTTTCATTTCATATTCTGAATTAAAATCAAGGTTTGACTAAAAGTCATTTTTTTTCTTTCTTGTGTGTAGTACAGAAGGAAATGGCATTACTAGATGAAGAGATAAGGTTGTGGTCATCTGGAAAGAAAAGAAACATTCAACTGCTGATCTCAACTTTACACGATGTAAAAACTAATCTCTAAAGATCATATACTATAAGATTGAGAAATGCATGAGCTGGTACTAACTCTCCTATTTTTGGGTGCTAAATTAAAATGTTAATTATTAGATATTGTGGCCAAGTAGCGGCTGGTTCGCAGTCCCTCTAGGAATCCTGAGTGAAAGCTCAAATTTGAACAAGGCTTATCAGAAAGCGCGACTATGTCTGCATCCTGCCAAACTGCAACAAAGAGGTGCAACTCTCCCTCAAAAATATATTGCAGAGAAGGCACTTTCCATCCTTCAGGTAAATTGTTTCTGGCCTAACAATATGTGTGTGTACCTGTGTTAATGTTTATCCGCAATCTCATACAACGACCACTGTTTTTATTCAACTATTTTTTGTGGTGATTATGGTAGACTGGTAGTACATATACATGGTCTCCACGCATTTACAAATGACAGTGCAGTCGAAGTTATACAAACAAAACAAACTTACACAAAAAGACATATCTTGTGTATTTTGGATAATGATATTGAATCGCAGAGATCTCAAGTTAAATTTAAGTTATTATTACGAAAACACTACAGTTGTGAGAGGAAGTGAAATGATTAGTATTTTTAGCAACAAGCCACCAACAATTATTGGCATAATGTCACCCAAAAAAAACAAACAGGCATGATTACCCATTATCTTGCCTATCTTTCAGGCCCATAGCTAATCATTGTCTCTTGCTATAATATAGAAACTCATAGATTAGAATAAAAGCTTTTTAGTATGCTGTATAAATGATTAGCATTATCCTAATTTTACCTACTGAATTAATAAAACCTAGCTAGATGCATTCTTCTCAAAAAAATTATTGTGATTGCCAAGACATGCATGCATAGATTATAATATCGAGCAATCTGTTTTTCTTCAATGCATGCACACGTAGTCTCAGAGATTGTCTGCAAGGAAACTTCTATTCTTGCAATTCATTGTAATTTTTACAGTATGATTGATTTATCTGATTATCTTTGAATTCAGGATGCCTGGGCTGCATATATATCCCAAGATATCAATACAGCTAGAGGATAAATTATTTGGTATAAGCTTGTAGCAATATATCGTGAACTCGGATAGAAGTTTGGATTTAAAAGATTTTGTGGAAACTTTTTGTGTTTTGTACATTTAAATACCAGACTGAACTGCTTATATATCAAACATTAGTTTTGCAACTGAAAGTTAAAGATATGCACAGGAGGATCATGCAAGTTTTGTATCAAATATGTACACATATATAATGGTGTTATATGAAGTAATTTGTATCAATTATAGTAGATTTATTACATTAAAGCCAGGTGTTTTGTTATGATGCAAAAGAAAGTTGAACAATTACTTTTGTTGAATGATTCTTGAGTAAACGCTCAGGAGATTTCTATGACATTGTTGACACAAAATTATCAAATTGATTAGATTTAGGATATAGTCATATTCGGCCCCTATGTCTGAATTAAGCATTGAATAGTTTCACTTGATCAATGGTGAAAATGAGGTGTGCATTTATATACAGAATCGTGTTCCATCGCAAACTCTACAAACCAGCTAAAACTTATCAGCAACAATAGTACAAGTCATCAATCACACTACTAGAAGTCATCACTTTGAGTAATACAAATGACCATTTTGTGGTTTGTAGGCCTAACTAGTTTCTACTTGAATGTGTATATATGTAAGCTTCAACATTGAAGTCCCGGAAATTTTAAGACAGGGATCTTTTGACAAGGCTGTCGTGTGCCTATCAAATAATAATTTCTAACAAATCCTCCTAACTATGTAGTAGGGTAAGTCAGAGTCGATCCCACAGAGACAAACACAAACGTATCAATCACTAGTTATTCTTGACTCGATTTAGCTAAGCAAGTAACACAATAAAATATTGAGAGATTATTAAACTAATATTATACTAAAACAAATAATGTGTATTATCAATTAACTAAAAAATATCTAGAATTAAGTATCACCGCTAGCATGAATTAATGCAATTATGATTTCCTACCCCAATTAATTATAATATAAGAGATGCGCCCTACAAAATACCAATAACCTCTCTTGAGTATTAATGGCTTCTCTAAAATACAATCAAGCCTATTTTCATGCAATTTAGAGACATTAAACACAAGCACCTAACTTTCTAACAATATGTTCTACCTATTTTCATGGAGAAGTTCATGTCCTTATTGAATTAATCACAGTCATCTAAATCCAACTCTCGTTGATAAATGAATATAAGGTTCAAACAATACACATAATCACGTCTGACATGTTATTGTTAATTAAACACAATCCAACAAGTAAGAACATAAAACACAACTATATTGGAGTTGAGAAAAATCATGCATCAATCATAACTAGGGTTCAACTTAACCCTAGAATAAAAATCTACTCACTCATAATTAAACTAATAACACAAACAATATGAAAAGAATACATAATTAATATTAATGAGAATAGAGATGAAAACTTTCCATTTTCAATCTTTTATCAGAAGAAAATTGAAAACCCTTGCTCTCTTCTCTCTCTATGTATGCGTATAAGTAATCTAATGTATGTAATATCTAATATATCTCTAATAAAAGTATTTTAATGATTAAAGAAAATTACAAGTACATTTCCTAAACTGATTAAGCTTCTACAAGGAAAATTCGTAGTTGACTTTTCTGATGTGATTCTGGGCTGATCCTGTTAGATTATGATATCTGGACCACTTTAGAATGAAAGAAAATTTAATTATCTGCGCGTGGCTGTTGAATCGCTCAATTCTGATGGCCCAAACAGTGTAGCGTGCAGTCCAATTAATTCGAATTTCCTTCCAATTAATCTCCAAACTGGACTATTTAATCTTCAAACCTTCCAAGTTTAAGATTTCCTTGCAATCTATACTAAAACATTAAAATCTAATTAATAAAAATCCAATTACATGCAAAATATATTAAATATAGGGAATAAAATCATATAAAGTATATATAACTTTATCATCTTTCACTAGAAAGTACATGCAATGTCCAACAATTTGTGATCGACTTAATTGATCTAATGTCCAAATGTATGAACGGTGAAGCACTACAACTGAAACTATGATCCTCGAACTATACATTTTATATATCTGCAGACACCGATAACTTACATTATACAGTAGTTAATAACATAATAATTACAGAGAATCTGATATTTCTGAAAGCCTATCCATCTCCCTGCCCTGTCAGCTTCTTGAATTCATCAGTTGTCTTGAGCATTACTGGCAATGGAATTTTCGCCCCACTTTCAACACATACTATGTTCCTAGGCTTTATCCTCTTCTCTCAACTAAAATACTGAAAAATTTTCTTCAACTCCTCCGAACTACACCCCATCTCATTTGCAAAGTTGTCGAATATCGGCTTATAATTGTTCTCAACAACACTTAATGTGTGCCAGAAGATCAAACGTTGTATAAAAAAAAGGGAATACAAGATTGTAAGATTGAAAATTAATATGAGTAAATGTAAACAGATTAATGATTTTAAAAGAAAACAAAACGCCTACAGTTACACGGCCCTTCAACTTTCAAGCCTATATCGAACTTAAATAATCTTTAAAATTCGAACTATATATATGGTTAAATATTAGGGTTAGATGAGAAACATAATACAATACAACCACCGTCGCTCTCACCAAAAAACACATCCAATGGCCTCTAAAAATATATCTTCTCTGCCAACAGATTTATTGGTAGTTGTGTTTTGCAGACTAGAAGTTGAGTGTCTTGTACAATGCACTGTTGTTTGCACCGTCGCTCTCACCAAAAAACACATCCAATGGCCTCTAAAAATATATCTTCTCTGCCAACAGATTTATTGGTAGTTGTGTTTTGCAGACTAGAAGTTGAGAGTCTTGTACAATGCACTGTTGTTTGTAAAGCATGGCATCTAGAGCCGGCCCCTGAGGCTTATGCTCTTGAATGGAGCACTAAAAAAATAAAAAAATTAGGGGCACGTTTTTTTTATAAAATAGTGAAAAAAATTTAAAAAATATATGTAGAGGCACAAAAAAATTAGGAGCACAATATTTTTATAAAAGAACACCAAATTTTTTTAAGATATAAGAACCAAATAATAATAATTAGGGTCAAAATAATTTCTTTTTTGTTTTTGTTTATGTAAAGAAGCACAAAGTTGTTTGAAAGAAGTTTTTGTTAACTGTAACTATTAACTATACCAGTTACAATGGCTTTCGCGGAAAGAAATTTTTCGAAATTAAAGTTGATCAAGTCTTATCTTCGTTCGAGTATGTGAGATTGAATGGATTGTCCATGATATCCATTGAGAAGGATATGCTTCCAAATCTTGATTATAAAAGATTTATGAATGATTTTGCTAGCAAAACCGCTAGAAAGATAATTTTTCAAAAATAATCTTGTTTGTAAGTAAAAAAAAATTAATGAATAGGGCACAAAATTTTGATTCGCTTGAATTTTGAATTTGTGAGGGACATGGCATCATATTATTAAGAGTGCTTATTGTGCCAAAGCTCATCTCACCTATCAAAAAACCTCCTCCAATGCAAAGAAATATGTACTACATCAAGATTCAAGATCATGCTCATTACTTAATGATTTTGAGCCTCTAAAGGATGGTACCGAACATTCTAGACTATACTATTGTCCCGAATTATTTGGGAGAGATTTTAACATTGGAGATGAATGTGAAATGAGGATTCACGGGATCTGCGACGGGTTGTTATGCATTTCTGCTGACAGGATCTCTTATTATCGGTATTGTGTTGGAGATAATATTTTTTTATGGAACCCGTTTTGTAGAAAAGCTAAAAAGCTTCCCGAACTTAAAATCACTGAAGAATGTGACGGGTTTGTTAGGAAGGGTGGTGTGACCTTTGGACATTACGATAACGATTATAAGGTGATAGTAATATCTTGTGTTGATTGTAAATACATTGTTTCTGTTTACGGCTTGAGTAGTAATTGTTGGAACATTATTCATACTAATTCTTACTATGATCACAAAATTGAGGGATTTTGTGTTATGCAACCTACCAGGTTGGTAGATGGTATTGCATATATGATGATTGATATATTCAGGAGAACACGAGCCACGTATGAAATCCCAATCCCACCACTGACAGTATGTTTTGATTTAAGAGATGAGACTATTCAACAGTTCAGGTGCCCGGATGAATTTCTTCGATATGGTACTGAATATTCTATGGAAGCATATGGAAAAACAATAGCTGTTGTGGGATGCGATAATAAGACTAAATATCTAGCCATGTGGATACTATATAGAGATAAATTTTCATCCAGAGCACTCTGGGAAAAGAAGAATGTAATGAAATTAGACCTTGATTATTCTGATCCTGTAGGTTTCTTATATAATGACATATATATGGTAAGGACGGAATTCATTTTGCCAGACGGACAGCAGACCTTATTCTTTTTGTACAACTTGGAGTCTAGAGAGGTTACCGAACATAGTTCTCCAGAAGGTTATTCGGACGATCTCTGCAGAATAGAATCTGATTGTGTAGGGAGCCTTATTCTACTCGATGAAGATGGAGTATATCCTTTTGTGCATAGTAAGGAGATGAAATCTTCCTGCACTTCTGCGTTGCATAATGCTCTTTATAAGACATCAAGGAAACGAAAGAAGTAAGAGAACAGAGTGAGAAAAATAAGAAGGGAAAATCTTCTATTGCAGATTTTATTTTATTTCAGATTAAAGGAGAAGTCAAAATTAGGATTGAATTTGAATTATTATCGCTTTTCTCTATAGACTTTTATATGCAGTATTGTAATATAAATATTTTAAGTCTATGGTTTTAATAGGACATATCTCCATTTCTTAGCTGCATGTTTTACTGTTTATTTTTTAATTTAAAGAAACACAAAAATAAGCTCTCACCACGAGGTACCCTTAAGTAGCATCCACTTCTTGCACCTCAAATTATAATTTGCAATATTGCATATACCAGTAGCTCCATCAACTTCAACTATTTGCACACAGCACACTGATTAGAGATCTATGAAACTAAGCAAAATGAAAAATCATTCCATTTGCTTTGTTTCGTTATTTGTTGGATGCACATCAAAGTAGAAGAGTCCACTACTGTTAGTTAAATCGATCTTAGTTATAAAGGCTGTAAGTTGTCTCTTGTGTTGACATATGGTAGTTACTATTTGATTGTGGTCATTCCTATTTTTATAGCAAGTTTAGAATTCAATCTCACTGTCAGGGCAAATGGCTTAAACATTGAAGTCATCATATGTCAATGGTTCTGTCCTAAAAGATCAGCTACAAAATTCCCTAACCTTCATCCTGCATTTATCAGGTCTTTATCAAAACAGCCTCATAATCACATATATCGCTCTTCAGATTTTTGTTGTTACTACGTTCCTCTAACAAAACCTACCAAGTTTGTAGATAGCATTGCATGTATGTAGCAGATCCATATATGGAAACACTCCCATCATACAAAAACTCAGCCACTAATACACGAATGTTTTACTTTTAAGTGATGAATTCAACACTAGTTCAAGTGTCCAGGAGAATGTCTTCAATATGGTGCTCAGTTTACTAGTTTCTATATTTAACGAATTGTGTTCCTTATGTATTCTTCTCCGGAATAAATGCAATCATAAGTAGGTTTTATTTCTATATTAATATAGGGTATGCAGACATCTTGAGGAAGGATCCTGAGACAGATTGAGACACCTTTAAGTTCAGCCTCTAACATCCAGAACAAACATTCGTGTGGTTAGCTAACGAGTTTCTGTTAGAAAATGGAAAGTTTAAGACATATTTTTGATATGTTCTTGATGTAATTTCCGGAAACTAACTGATGAAAGTTATTCCTTACTATGAGGACTTAAACTTTCATGTTTGGATCTAAGACATTTTCTTAGTGTAATCCATAAAGAAATTGAGTTGAAGTTGCTTGTTTGAAATGGGTTATGTGGGGTTTGTCCCACATTGAATTTGTAAAGGAAGGATAATAAGTTTATATAGCATCTTGTGTTAGTGTTGTTTACAACTACTAGTGTAAGTAGATTGCTTATGTCACATGATGCTATTGAGTACTTTATATCTTTTAATTGCAAATTTATTTGATTTATTTATATTGATTATTTAATATTAATATTAAATATATTGAGTAAGGATTATTTAAATAATCAGACTCTATATATATATTGTAATATTAATATTACTTAATCTGAATAATATTAGTAACAAATAAAACCCATCTTGCCTATATATTGAGGCGTCGTGCACATCTAATTGAGGAGAGCATCTAGCTTGTGTGCCTCTTGCTTGTACCTTGCATAATTAAAAAATAAAATTGCATAGGTTGTCGGGCAAATTGAGGTGTGCATCTAGCTTGTGTGCCTCTTGCTTGTACCTTGCATAGTTAAAAATAAATTGCATAGGTTGTCGGGCAAATTGAGTTGTGCCTCTTTCTCCTACCTCGCATAAATAAGTGCATAGGTTTTTTGGGCGAACTGAGGTGCTAGTCGCTGTTGAGTGCTACGGATCTGTGGACGAAGTACTCTGTGCTGTTTTATCCTGGAAGTGATATTGCTGCAACCCAACACAGCGTAGTGGGGCAATAATCTCTTCAAGAACAGTCAAGACTTCTAGCAAGGCTTGGCGACTCAGCAGTTGTTTGGTTCTATCAGTGTATGCGTAAAGCTTCTGTTAGAGCTAAGCATTCTATCTTTTCTCTTGTCCTTACAGTTACTAATTTATATGTCTTGTTTTACCTTCGTGCTTTGTTTTGTTAATTGGTTTAATCTGCCTGTTCTTGTTAAATTATTTATATAACTGCCCCATTGTTCTGTGTAGTTTTTTAATTACGATCCAACAATCTTGAAGAGATTATTAGTGTTATATATTGTTAATTAACAAGATGGTTAACGAAACAGAAACTCCTGTTGTTGTTGCTACTGGTTCTGGGTCTGGTGTTACTGCATCTGCCATTGATTGGGCTACGTACCGTTTCCCACAACCGATTGATCTGTCTGGTATGCCTGATAAGTTCAGCGGTGGTGCTGGCTTTTCTCGTTGGCAGAAAAAGATGAAGTTGTGGTTAACGGTTAAGGGTCTATGGCCGGTGGTGCAGTATGATCCTCCTGTTGTGAATCAAGAGCAGGCTGACTCTGTTAAGGTCTATGCTTTGTGGGCTGAAAAGGATGGAGTGGCAAGGGCTGCTATTTTGGCAGCCTTAGCGAACACTCTATTCGATGTTTATTCATCGGATGCCTTCACTGCTAAACTCTTATGGGAGAAGCTGGACCAAACCCACAATACTGACTCTCAGGGTCTGGAAAAGTATAGTGTGGCAAGGTTCCTTGATTTCAAGCTGGTGGATAATAAATCCATGACTGAGCAGGTGCATGAATTTGAGATGTTGGTACATGCTTTGAAGGAGTCTGGAATGGACCTTCCTGAGAAGTTTCAGGTTATGTCGGTGATTGAAAAGCTCCCGAAGTCTTGGGAAGAGTTTGCTCTCTCCCTGAAAAGACAGAAAGGAGAGATCACCTGGACTAACTTGATGTTGGACATCTTTGTGCAGGAACAACACAAGTCCAAACAGGGACATGTGATGCCTGCTGAACATGGGAGTTCGAAGGTGAACGTAGTGACTGTTGGACAGAAAAGAAAGTCTGTCACTAAGAAGGAAAACACTAAGCCTAAAACTGGCAAGAACAAGGCTAAGAAACCAAAGGCAAACAAACCATGTTGGTCTTGTGGACAGGTTGGTCACTGGAGCAAGGACTGTCCTGCAAAGAAAGCTAAGAAACCTAATGTGGTAGCACAAGCTAATACTGTGCTTCAAACCACTGGTGGGCCGTGGTTAACATGGTCGTTGGTGAGGCTATTGCTTCTGAAACCAATGATGGGTATGTTACCTACAACCCTACACTACTTTCCACTTATCTGTCAAATGAATGGTTGATTGATACTGGAGCTAATGTACATATATGTACTGCTATTACTCTCTTTGTATCTTATCAACAGGTTCAAGGAATGACAGTGACGATGGGGAATGCTAGTGCTGCTCAAGTACTTGGAGTAGGAAACGTGGACCTGAAGTTTGCTTCTGGGCGTATTCTATCCCTTACTAGAGTGCATCATGTTCCTGACATTCGTAGAAACATAATAAGTGGAAGCTGTTTAGTTAGAAATGGTTTCGAACTTTCTTTGAAGTGTAATAAAGTAGTTATTACGCATACTGGTTTATTTTTTGGCAAAGGTTACTTGTCTGATGGATTATTTTTAATAAATGTGGAGCCTGTTTTGGGCAGTTTTATTAATGAAAATGTTATTCCTTCTGTGAATTGTGTTGAATCATCTGATTTGTGGCACTCACGACTTGGTCATCTAAATTTTGGTGCTCTAAAGAATATGATGAATTTAGAGTTGATTCCAAAGTATGCCATTGAAAAGAAATCTAAATGTCAAGTATGTGTGACTGCTAAACTAACTAGGAAACCCTTTCATAATATTGTTAGGGATTCAGAAGTTTTAGATTTAGTACACACAGACATATGTGAATTTGGTGGTATTTTGACTAAGGAAAATAAAAGATATTTCATTACCTTTATTGATGATTGTAGTAGATTTTGCCATGTTTATTTAATTAAACATAAAGATGAAGCACTTGAAAAATTCATTATGTATAAAAATGAAGCTGAAACACAAACTGGTAAAGTACTTAAACGTTTGAGATCTGATAGAGGTGGAGAGTATACGGGCAACTCATTTAATGAATTTTGCAAGAGCAATGGTATAGTTCATGAGGTGACGCCACCATACACACCTGAGTCTAACGGGGTGGCAGAACGAAAGAACAGAACTTTTAAGGATATGATTAACAGTATGCTTATTAATTCTGGGTTGCCAAAGTACATGTGGGGAGAGGCTCTGAATACGGCTTGCCATATTCTGAACAGAGTCCCTCTGAAACATATGGACAAGACACCTTATGAATTATGGAAAGGCAGAAAGGCTAGTTTAAAGTATCTTCGTGTATGGGGCTGTCTTGCAAAAGTACTTGTCCCTGAACACAAGAGAAAGAAAATGGGACCGAAAACTGTTGATTGCATCTTTCTGGGCTATATTGAAACCTCTATCGCTATGAGATTTTTAGTATTAAAATCTGATATAGATGGGATAGTGGAAAACACTATAATTGAGTTTCGTGATGCAACATTCTTTGAGAATGTGTTCCCTATGAAGACTGGTATACCTCAGGGTATTTCTGATGATGATCCCACTCGCACATCGAGTTCCATTCCTGATCATGTGGAAAGGATGACAAATGTGGGGGCGGATCCTGCTAGTAGCTCTACTCCTAACGAAGTAGAGGAACCTAGAAGGAGTAAGCGTGCAAAGGTGGTTAAGGACTTTGGAAGTGATTTTATCACTTACAATGTCGAGGACGAACCTTTAACTTTTCGACATGCCATGGATTCTGCGGAGTCAAGGCATTGGAAAGGCGCTGTGAAGAGTGAGATTGACTCTATTGTTTCTAACGGAACATGGGAGTTGGTTGATCTCCCTCCTGGGTGTTCTACTATAGGATGTAAGTGGATCTTCAAAAGAAAGATGAACCCGGATGGCTCAATAGATAAGTATAAGGCTAGGCTGGTAGCTAAGGGTTTTAGGCAAATGGAAGGAATTGACTATTTTGATACATATTCTCCTGTTGCAAGAATGACAACAATTCGAATGCTTATAGCATTGGCTTCCGTACATGGTCTTATCATCCATCAAATGGATGTAAAGACAGCTTTTCTTCATGGTGAACTTGAAGAAGAGATTTATATGGATCAGCCTGAGGGATTTGTTGCTTCTGGCAACGAGAGGAAAGTTTGTAAATTAGTCAAGTCTATCTATGGCTTGAAACAAGCTCCTAGAGACTGGCACAAAAAGTTTGATGAAACTGTTTTGACTTCAGAATTTTTGGTTAATGAAAGTGATAAGTGTGTCTACTATAAGGTTAAAGGAAATGAAAAAGTAATCTTGTGCCTGTATGTGGATGACATACTGTTGTTTGGAACCAATATTGAGATTATTAACGAGACAAAAAGGTTCTTGAAAAGGCACTTTGAAATGAAGGATATGGGTGCTGCTAATGTGATTCTTGGAATCAAGCTGACTCAGTCAGCTGATGGAATAACATTGTCACAATCTCATTATATAGAGAAATCTATACTTGAGAAGTATGGTTATTCAAATTGTAGAATCGCAAGCACACCATATGATTCAAAAGTTGCGCTTGTCAAGAATAAGTCAGATGTTCCTGTGTCTCAGTTAAGGTATTCTCAGATTATTGGAAGTTTGCAATATCTTGCTAATGGTACTAGACCAGATATTTCATATTCTGTGTCTAAGTTAGCTAGATATACAAGTTGTCCAAACAAGACTCATTGGGATGCTCTTGATAGAGTGCTTAGATATCTAAAAGGCACCATCTACCTTGGTTTGCATTACAGGAGGTTTCCTGGAGTGCTAGAGGGATATAGTGATGCAAGTTGGATAGCTAAGAAATCTGGTTCCAATGGAGTGACTGGATACGTATTTACCCTTGCGGGTGGAGCTATATCCTGGAAGTCTGCTAGACAGACTATTGTAACTCGGTCTACTTTTGAGGCTGAGTTGTGTGCACTAGATGCCACGGGAACCGAGGCTGAATGGTTGCATGGACTTATGTCTATGATTCCTGTAGTAAGCCAACCGCTTCCGGCTTTTGCTGTTCATTGTGATAGCCGTACAACTATCGACAAGATAAACAGTAAGAAGTATAATGTGAAAACCAAGAGACACGTCCAAGTTAGACTAAAGTCTATAAGGGGTTTGGTGTCTGACAGGATCATTGCTATTGAGTTTATTGGAACTCAAGATAATCTGGCTGATCCTTTGACTAAGGGACTTGAGCATGCTGTTGTCCTTAAGTCGAGGTTGGGGATGGGACTGACAACCCATTTTGAGTCATCAACAGCGGGAACCCAATACACCTGAGAGGAGATCCCTCGAAGTGTATTCAATGTGGTAATAACAAGTTGTGAGGGTGATTCAGTAGTACCTCTACTATAAATATCTAGATACTCACGTATCTGAGTCTTTTCCCTGTAAACCTCAAGAGGTACTGTAACTGCTAGTTAGCAAGAGTTTTAAGAACTCTGAATGGGGTCAAGTCGTGAGACGAGATGTTGGCAGTACATCTTTGGAGATGCCCAGCTAAGCGAATGTTATTGTGTGGTCGCAATTAGAGGATAGGGTTATTCCTCGAAGCATTCGACGAACAGGATCGAGACATGACCATTAACGTCTCAAAGCCGTAGATCGGCACCATAGCCTTTGACTTGTTGTCGTCTATGGAGTGTGGTTACACACCAACGGATAAAGATTCAAGGTGAAACATTCCATCTATATCCGGTAGCCATCGAAGTAGAGGACTTAGGAGGGTTCAAACCTTGACCGGTACCAACTCTGAAAAGCAAGTCATGAGTAGAACCTGATATGCATTTCTGTATGGATTTGTGGGGGATTGTTAGAAAATAGAAAGTTTAAGACATATTTTTGATATGTTCTTGATGTAATTTCCAGAAACTAACTGATGGAAGTTATTCCTTACTATGAGGACTTAAACTTTCATGTTTGGATCTAAGACATTTTCTTAGTGTAATCCATAAAGAAATTGAGTTGAAGTTGCTTGTTTGAAATGGGTTATGTGGGGTTTGTCCCACATTGAATTTGTAAAGGAAGGATAATAAGTTTATATAGCATCTTGTGTTAGTGTTGTTTACAACTACTAGTGTAAGTAGATTGCTTATGTCACATGATGCTATTGAGTACTTTATATCTTTTAATTGCAAATTTATTTGATTTATTTATATTGATTATTTAATATTAATATTAAATATATTGAGTAAGGATTATTTAAATAATCAGACTCTATATATATATTGTAATATTAATATTACTTAATCTGAATAATATAAGTAACAAATAAAACCCATCTTGCAAAACTCTATTTTCTTTGAAAAACTCTATATCCCACATCGAGTAGAATAAGAGAAGAGCAACTCAAGATGCCTATATATTGAGGCGTGCACATCTAATTGAGGAGAGCATCTAGCTTGTGTGCCTCTTGCTTGTACCTTGCATAGTTAAAAATAAATTGCATAGGTTGTCGGGCAAATTGAGTTGTGCCTCTTTCTCCTACCTCGCATATATAAGTGCATAGGTTTTTTGGGCGAACTGAGGTGCTAGTCGCTGTTGAGTGCTACGGATCTGTGGACGAAGTACTCTGTGCTGTTTTATCCTGGAAGTGATATTGCTGCAACCCAACACAGCGTAGTGGGGCAATAATCTCTTCAAGAACAGTCAAGACTTCTAGCAAGGCTTGGCGACTCAGCAGTTGTTTGGTTCTATCAGTGTATGCGTAAAGCTTCTGTTAGAGCTAAGCATTCTATCTTTTCTCTTGTCCTTACAGTTACTAATTTATATGTCTTGTTTTACCTTCGTGCTTTGTTTTGTTAATTGGTTTAATCTGCCTGTTCTTGTTAAATTATTTATATAACTGCCCCATTGTTCTGTGTAGTTTTTTAATTACGATCCAACAGTTTCAGTGTATCCAGTGTGGGCATTACAGCATTGAGAGGACCTTTCCCTAGTACGAGAGGTGGTTAGATGATCATATCGATAATCTAGCTGTTTGGCAGGTTGACATAGTTACATCTATGTAGAACCATAAGTTTAGGTAAATGCTTCATCTTACGAACCCGGAGGTATGGTAGAGTCCCCGCTGAGTATTTAAAGTTAAGACTGGAAGAATTTTGCTCTAAGCTTTTATAGATGTTATGTTGTAATTTGTAACTCATATCGCAAATAAACTTATAAGAACTTCAGCTCATCTTTGTAAAAACAAAGAGAAGGGAATCATACATTACGAAATAACACAAACAGATTCGTTACAGAAAATTACACTGTGAATCAAAAACCAGATGAGAAAATTTTATTTTTAACGAAAAACAATAGCACCAGCATAAAACCATATAGCTTAGCAAAAAAAAACATAAAACCATATAGTTCAAATGTTAAAATAGAACACATTCATAACCAGACATTCTACTATTCTAGTAAGGCTCCTCCTCCTCATCATCATCATCAATGAGCTGGCCACAGTCAGCAATGACCACACATCTTATGTTTCCTGAATTTTCGATAGCCTCAAGCACATCCATGCCTTCTATAATTTTCCCAAACGCAGCACGTTTCCCATTCCAATAGGCCTGCTCAGAGAGGCAAATGAAGAAGCCTGAGTTGCACTTATCACTTTGAAACCTACCCATTGACAAAGTTCAATTGTGGTGTTTGTTCAAGTAGTTCTCATCCCCCAAGTCTGCTCCATAAACCCACTCTTGATTTCCAAATGCCCAAATATATGCTCTGCAAGATAACTGCAGAAAATGCAATCCCTTGTAGTGTAAAGGCTTGCCAGACTTTCCATTTCCCTTCTCCCCAGTACAAAGTGCACGAAAATTTTCAGCTGATTTCGGAGTCGTGTCTGCAAAAAGCTCGAAAACAATTCGACCTGCTATGCACCATCAATTCCAATATCCATAAACACCTTTGGGTTTGCCATGTCGTCTTCTATTTTTTCTTTTCTTTCCTCTCAAGTCATAAGATTATGGAAACTATATATAGACACGCTGCATGATTGTTTGATGTGCTAAGAGAGGTGCTTGCTTAGACGTAGTCTAGCTGACCTGCATTTATAATTATTCATACGAGTTTAAAAATATAAGAATATCCTATCTTGTTGATTTTTGTTAGAACTTACAAGTAGAGGTGGCCAAACGAGCGAACCGTGCCGGTTCGCCGGCGAGCCGGTTTGGCCACCTCGTGACTCGGGCACGGCACGTCGGTTTAGGCGAGCCTTGCTGAGTCGGGCCGGTTCAAAAAATGTTAAACTCGTGTACAGCTCGTCGGGTTAAGCGAGTTAGGCGGGTTTTTTTTAAAACTTTTAAAAATATTATTTAAATATTACATTTTTATTATAATTATATTACATTTATTTTAAATTTTCAATTATTTTAAGTTACAAGTATAAAAACGTCCTTCTAAAATTATTAAGATGATGAAAATTGTGTATGAGACATATTTGAAAATACAACTAAAAATAGGATATATTTATAAACAACTTTTAAATTTGTGACATATGAGAAAATACCCTTTATATTAATAAAGTTAAAATTTTTAAAAACAAATTCGTGTTTTTAAATATTGAACCATAAATATTATTTTTTAAGTTTTATAAACAAAATTTTTTTGAAGTAAACACCAAATTATATTTAATTAATTTAATAAAAAATATAGTTATTATGAAGAACACAATCATTATTTAATATATATTACGGGAGAAGTAAATAATTATATTAAAAAAATAGGAAAGATTTCGAACGTATAAAAAAATTATTTTGATCAACCATACAGAACTTTGATCAACCATCATCCTCAGCCGGGCCGTTACGAGCCGAGTTACCGGTGTCGTGCCGAGTTCGAGCAAATCCGTGACGAATTTATTTATTTTTTAAATTTTTTTTAATTTCATTTAATATTTTAAAAGGATTAAAAAATTATATGAATATTTTTGGAATAAAAGAGAATGGTAACTTTATAAATTTTATTAATTAAAAAATATTTTACAAATAATTTGAGATGATTCATCACTAAAAAAACGGAACAAACCGTTTGTACATAATAAACATATTAAAGATATACGAAGCAAATCAAATTTAAAAATACAAAATAAAAATAAAATATTGATATTGATAGTTTTCAGGATCTCAAAAAAAATTAAATATTTAAATCTTATTAATAATATAGTAAAATATAATATTTATATAATTAAAATTAAAAATATCAATAAAAGTTAACGAGTTGCACGTGCCGGGTCGTGCCGGTTTTGCTCATTGCGGTTCGCGCGGGTTAGACGTGCCGTGCCGGTTCCGGTTCACTACAAATCAACTCGTGCCCGGCTCATTTTTTTAACGGTCCGTACCGATTTTTTAACCGGCCCGGTTTGGGCGAACCGGTCACGGGTTCAAGGGCGAGCCGGGCCGGCCCGCCCGTTTGGCCCGCACTAACAAGTAAACACAGCATGCATATCACGAAAGTTGTTAGAAAGGAAAGTCAATAGTTATGAATAAATAGTCTGATCTGTTTGGTTGTTAGAATCGTTGGCACTGATAAATTGTATGATAAATTGTATGATAAATATTGCATCGATAGCTTAATGTCACCAGCATGACTAGCTTTAGTATACATCATCGGGCATAACATCTTTTACTGTAACATACCCTCACACGTGGTATAGTAGGTACTTAGTACAAGTCAAAACTATAACAGGGACAAACTCTAACAGGTCCATGGCAAGAATTATCTGAATTTATCCGCGCTTTTTTTTTACGAATAAGAAAAAATCTTAGAAAGCTCTTTAAAAGCGCAGATAGAAATATATTGTCCTTAAATTCACGCCAAAAACCTAGTATTAATCCTATCCACGAAAAAAAATGCGGCCAAATGGATGCATCAGTGACAATGATCAGGACCCTTCTAGAATATACATCGTTACAATCGTCAGTAACAAATATAGTTATGCGAATTGCTGGGTAAGAATGATAACAAAATTCAAGTTATAGCTAGCTTAATTCAACAGTCCTTTGTTAAACAGGATTATGCTGTGCTATCATTCACACCATTAGTCTCCTATTTAACGCAGCTCAAGTGTTGCGTCACTTACAGAAATATTGAACACAGAAGATATCATAATTACATTATCAGCTATTGTAGAAAGCTTCTAAGCTAGAATCAGGTATTTCTTCCAAGCAAACTACTATATTTGAAGAAATGCTAAATTACAGCACTAGTAACTTCTCTGGCTGATATTTTTCAGTAATCAAGAGACCCAACTGATGCAATCCCATTGCTCAAATTTCTTGACTCCTGTTGGCTCGGATAGTTGTCACAGATATTGCCGGAAAGCCTTTGAACTGGAACTGAGTTCAGAAGCTCTAGACCTTGCTTACCCATCTCCTGCACTTCTTGAGGTGAGAGTATCTTGATACACCAGACACTGTTAACAAACTCCCTGGAATACATAACCATAAAACACACTTAAAAGTAAACTAAAAAAATTCTTGTTTGTAACATCTAGTAATGAAAAAACAGAAATTAAGATGCATGAGCATAAGATGCTGCAACCTTAGGACTAAAATCCATGCCATTTAAAGGTAAACTTATGTTTTGTAATCTGATGATATAGATTTCACATGTTATATATAATATGATCAAATTTAGGCCTACCCCTAACACTTTAAAATTTTGACATTGTTGATATTTGCTATACCTGGTATTCAACATTTGCATGTGTGCTTTTTTATACTCCCTCAGTCCCACCCAATTGTTAACGTTTCGGAGAGAAGGTCCGGCACGCATTTTAAGGTGCATATAAAGTATAGTTCCATAACTTATTTTTTTTTTAAAAAAAATCTGAATAAAAATTTAAACATTAAATTTTTATTCAGAAAAAAAAAAATAAAAATAAGTTGTGGAACTATACTTTATATGCACCTTAAAATGCGTGCCGGACCTTCTCTCCGAAACGTTAACAATTGGGTGGGACGGAGGTAGTAGTACATATCATTAGAAAGTTTGTTAAATATCCAAAATTTAGAAGTTAGTAGGGTGATGCAACTTTTACATGGAATTATTATACAAGAACTTACGGCCAGGGGTCATCGCCGAGGAGAAGAACATCATTCTCCCGGTCAACGAATACAAGCTGCCAGCCTGATCTCAAAGGATCCTCCAATTGGCCTTCAAGGCCAAACATATGAGCAAGCTCACTACGCAGTTCAATGTAACTGCTGAATTTGGCTATGTCTAGTGACCGCCCGAAGGATCCTGACTTGTACACCTGAAAGGAATTGCTAGCTTTTAAGTATGCAATATTGTCAAATTTAATAGTGAGCATCAGTAAAGATAATATGTGATAAAATGCATAATCCTTGAATAAATGGTAAAACAAAATTACCTTTACAAAAGTTGTTGGTGTGTTTTCTTGTACCAAATTTTCATGCGACTGCAGAAAATTTGTTTCATCGATACAACTGGAAGCTGCCATTGATGGATTAATTGAAAAGTCAACGCCTGCAGTACTCATGTAATTGGAGGAAGTGAAAGGTAAGGTTGTTGAATCGCCATCACTTCCAACTCCCCCAAGACCTGATATCCCATTTTGCATGAGGAGAGATGTCGAATCTATATTAACCCCAAACAGAAGGCGTCTCTGAGGATCATTGTCCCCGTCTTGATCAATTGAGCAATCCCTGCCAGAGTATGGTAGCAATGAAAAAGCATTTTGAGTGATGTTAGTATGGAGGGATCCTAACTGCTCCATCTGGGGTATAAAATTTTGAGATACTCCGGGGGATAAAAGAGGATCAACCGCTACTCGTTTTGGTGGCCATCCTGCAGAAGTCAACAGGGCAGCAGACCTAGGAAAATTAAGATGGGAATTTTCATCTTGCGGAAATGAACCAGTAAAATTATGCAGAGGAGATACAACAGGACTGGTGACAGGGTTCCCATTTGAGTCTGAAAAACTCTGCTGTTGCATGGAAGTAAATTTGTCCAAGGACGGTGACTGAGCTTGAGAAGTGAACTGAGTTACAAGAGGGTTAATCCCTGAAACTTTCTGATCATCAATCAGTTGGTGTTGCTGAGATCTTATAGGTTGCATTTGCTGATGCTGTTGTTGTTGCTGCTGCTGCTGCTGCTGCTGCTGCTGCTGTTGTTGCTGTTGTTGTTGCTGCTGCTGCTGATGCAACAGCTGATTACCAAATGAATTCTGGTGTTGCAACTGTTGCTGAAGGTGCAACTTACTTTGAGCTTGGGACTGATTTTCCCCTCCGCTATAAAGAAATGAAGCTTCGGGCTGCGACTCTTGTAACATATGATTATGTTGTAACATCCTATTAGGAACCCCTTGAGTTTGCTGGAACTGCACAGCCGATGGATTAGGATATTTAGAATTATCAACAGACCTCATCTCCTGAAGCGCAGCAGCAGCCATAGCTTGATAAATTTCAGCAGTTTGCATGCCAAGCATTGAAGCATCAACCCTTGGCTGCATCCAAGGTGTCACTCCAATCCCTTGAAAGTTAAGTGACTGGAATGCTTGGTCTCCATTATCCCCTCGGAGCCACATAAGTGGAGAATTCATACCTAAACCGTCATCCTTCATACCTGTACGCAATACAAGTTATAATGATAACTCGGGTGACACAATAAGTGATAGAAAGAAATTGAGAGGTAGCTGAAACACTCCATAGTACAACAAGAGCACAATATGTTTGAACGAGTGGGAATTAATACAAGGCATACAGAAGAATGTAATCAGGTTTAGTGTCATTCCCATTATAATAATGAGTGAATGAACTTACCATTAAATGAGGGTAATCCTGGTGGCCAAGGTCGCTTGAGTCTGAGCGGAAATGGAGAGGGATACATTGGGAATGTAGTTAGAGGTTCAATTTCCCAGAGGGAAACTCTTGGCTGCCTCTCCCCAGCTGTAGACTCATCCCAGCCAACCTGCATTTACCATGTAAGTTTCATGCCAATTTTACTAAACATTGTAGAAACAGAAAGAAAAACCAGCAAGATCTTCAGCTAAATATATACAAACCTTTACTGAACGCCAATGTGAGTTTTGCCACCGAACAGGATCCAAGTCACTTATCCCGGTAATTGTTCCCATATAGCTGTAATGGGACAAATTTAATAATTGTCTATTAGGTACATCTGAAAGTATAGCTGTAACCAAATGCTAAAAGGAAATTTTAGACTTTATTCATAGTCGCTTAAACAAGCTATTTTGCTCGTCTGGAAATTGAGTTGCTCTACTTATAAATAGTTTGACTTAACTACTCCACTGGATTTGAAGTCTCTTAAAAAGGACTGACTTCCACTAGAAAATATAAATCCCTTAAACTTGTAATTATTCAATACATACTAGCAATAATATTTTCTACGTATTTAGCATTCAAAATCTTATAAAATCTATTACAGTGACATTAAATTTATCGTTACTATTAAGTATTTTATACTAACAATTACATCAATAGTTTCTATAAAAAGGCGAAGAGGTAAACTACAAATGAAAACTCTAGTGGTTTGTATAAGAATTTGGAACATACCGACGGACACTTGATTCTTCCGTTTCAAAAAGCATCCGAAAGCGCATGCCAACAGAAACTCTAGTATGATAGACTGCTTTAACATACTTGGCAAGAGGTATGACAAATTCTGATGGGCAGGCCCTAAATACAAAATGAAAATAAGATTTGAAAAAAACAGGATTCTATATTTACAGACTAACAAAATATGCAGCACAACGCACCGTGGATTATAAAATATGGTGAAACGGCTATTAGTGGCAGCAGCATGAGCTGCAGCAGCAAGAAGCCCCAAGTGCATACTGTCACATGATAATACTGAAGAAGGCATGACCGTTTGTGGCCGAATAGCTCGCCGAATGCCTAGAAATAATTGATTCTTTTCATTCCTAGTGCAAGAGAAAGAACTCAGCAACTTGGTTTGATCTCAGCTATACTAAAACTATCTACAAGACAGATAATAGTATAATATCATAGAGCTAATAATATCATATAAAGATAAATTCATAACAGATTGTTAGAAAGAAAATATTTATTCAGTAAAACTGTATGTACATCATTGAAATTAAACATTATGAGCAGAGAGATTGCATGTTATCTACCAAACACTTATGTATTGCGTAGAAAGGATCAGAAGAGGAAGCAAACAATCATCATAAATTGTTGCTACAAGCCTCCAAGAAGAAAGAAACAAGAAAAACATCAATCTAAACATAAGAATGATATCTTACCATATAAAAAGGACAGAATCACCAGCAACAAGTCTCTTTGCACTTACAAACACACTCCATCCTGTTGTAAGTAAATGCCTCTTCGGTTGGCCTGTAATAAGAACAAAAGTTTCTAAGAATCATAATGCCTCGTACTAATATTAATAACCCACGAATTCAAAATATTTAAAGGTATTATTATCTCGAAGCTCACATAATTACAAGCTCGGACCTTTAGCAAGCCAACAAACTTACAGATTGTCATTTAAAATATCAAAGTTAAGTTTTCCAGTAAGTATGATAAGCAACATACTATCAAAATACAGTCTAAATTGATGTGAAGTAGCATGATCTGATAGAGATATAAATTTGAATAACATTCTACAACCAGCTTTAGTGATACAAAACAGATTCTCAGACATCTGAGGGACTACTTCCTATTTTCTTAGAAAAATATCAGGCTCACAATCATGTAAATGTGTATAGGTGTGAACTTCAAGCTTTTTGCAGTAAGTAAAACCATTTATGAGAATCTATCCACCTGAGCACCCTTGACTTCAGAAGATGATGTGTTGATTCTAGTTTAAACTCCATTCCAAAATAAGCCTTGCAGTACAGGATATCTCATCTCATTTCTTCTCCCGTCTTTTAAATCATATATACAAAATACAAAATCCTTACATGGGGATTGGGATGTCGCCGGAGTGCTATCCATATACTATTACAAAAAACTTTCAAGCGAATACCCTCGAATTTATTTAAAATGGTAGATCATTACGTGTAAGTTGTAACAATAAAGATAATAGATTATTAACTAGCAAAAGTTAATAAATTATTTGCATTACTTTGTTACTTTAACACTTCGCCCGATGGCGATGATTAAATGGTGATGACATGGAAAGAGATTCCGTAGGAGACAAACATGAAAAGTGCCTACTGAGGTCTAGACAGTTGTCTCTGTGGTTAACCGTGTCGATAAGATCCAAATATAGCAAATCTTACAGATATCAGGAAATAAATTACTTCGTATCAGCATGTATATTACAACTGAAATGCTTATTTTAGGACCGAGTATACAAATCTGAAAATTAAATACATAGAACTAGAAAAAACTGCCCCTTTGGAAATAGCTCGACTTCTACTCCTAAAATTGGCAGGTTATCCTTGGGACAAGACAAACCAACTGCTCAAAAATACAGAAGTAGAAGGACCTAACATTTCACAAGTGATACTACAGTATAACATATTCTGATGCTCTTGTAAAATATGATTTATAAAAGCTCACCACGAAATATGTGTCTAAATTTCCATTCATTTTCATGTAGATCTCTTGCAATCAACTCTTGGGCAGGAGGCTGCTGTGAGAAATCCTGTAAGCCAAAACATGCTGTTAATGCAAGGCAGCTTAAGAAGGGTAATTCCAATTAAAAAAGAAATAGCTATAATGCTATATAGATGAGCAAAGAAGCCAAACACTGCACCAATGGGGGGAAAACTTTTTCTGCTGCACGACGAGGAACTGAAAAACCACCATGAGTACTTGTGTCACTCGCGGTCAATGTTTTGCAAAAATAATTGGTCGGCTGTTTGCAGTGGGCAGCCAAATCAGCTGGAAGAAATGGTTCCTTTTGCTCTTCCTACAGTATTAAAATGTTTATGAGGAAACAAAGAATATATAAAATAAATATAGATAAACATAATATAGTTACAGTTGCATACTGAATTAAGTGGTTGCAAAGTCATCTTAGCATAAACCTCATCTGTCTCTGCATCAGCCTGCAAGTGAGAAATCAGGTCTTGGACGGAAGGGGGACAATATAGAAGGGAAACAAATACTAACTCTGTTCCATGTTAATAGTCGTTTATGGAATTTTGCACTGATTAGAAAGTGCGGTCAGTAGTAATATAGTTATCCATTTTATACCCTAAATTAAGTATTGTGAAAGAGAATACGAAAAAGAAATAAAGGTATATTGTAAAAAAGAAATCACATATTATACATAAAAAGTATACGACGACAAAAATAATGGAATACTAGAAAGTCCAAAACGACTATCATTATGGAATAGACAGTATTACTCTGCTTACATGCATAGTTATATTGTGTAGCTGGCAGATGAGCTGTGGTGGCAAGTTTGGATGATTAGGGATATGAGCATCTACTTCTCTGTTTGTCGATGCAACAACCTAAACAAAAATTTAGAATGAGTAATTGTAACCTGTATGCTGTATGCTGTATGCTGTATTCAAAAACAATATCTAGTCATTGGTATCAATAAACCATTTTTAACAAACATACTAGCAGAAAGGAACGTCAATCAAAAATTCAAACTGACACAAAAAATATGTTCTACGGCTTTTTTTTCATTAGCGGTTACACTTTTAAATTTCTGTCAAGTGCAACTCTTCGAGCATTAGTAATTACATTCAAGTGCAACTCATTGGTTAAAGGCAAAAACATATTATGAGCCCAAGTCACTAGAACATGACGAGCTCTTGACATGTTTTAACCTAGTAGCAAATACTAGATCAGTAATTAATGTGCACCCTAGAGCTACTGTTTACCCCCAAATATTATAAATATACAAAAGAATAGAAGTCGTGAAAGATTATAAGAGAAAGTAACCTGTTCACTATGACCCTGAGGGAAATATACCACCCGGCTTCCAACAGCAGGAAGGGAAACAAGAGGTCCGGCACACGCATGCCAAAGTTCAGAATTCAGACAACTTTTTTCACCTGAAAATTGAAGGAGAAAAGGTAAATGTTAAAGAAGCTCCTGTTGTAGGTTGCAAATTTTGATACTGAAATCACATGTGGAAACATCTGCCAAATTCATTTTAAGGTCTTTAATAATGAAAATAAGTATAACCAGCTACAATCATTCAAACAGAAATTGCAAATGTCGAAATTTTTCATTAGTGAGAAAAGAAGATGACCTCAAAACCAAAAAACAGGTTAAGACAGAAACCAAATCTTACTCATAACTTACAGATGAAACTTAGAAGGAAAAAAGAATTAAAACATAAATAGTAATCACTAATTTGGACACAGATTCCAAAAATAACACTATGAGAACCAATTATGCTTGCATTATTAAAAAAACAACACTTCAGCTAACTAGCATAAATCAGGAAATATGGCTAAAAGTCAAAAACACTGAGAGAGAGGGAGAGGGGGAGAGAGAGAGAGAGACCTTCAGGTGACTGCCTATTGAAACTTGCAGAAGATAACCTCATATCTGCAGATACAACAACCTCCTTAACCCAAAATTGGTGTCACAAAGTAAGATCAAAATCTATTACTAAATCCAACAATTGAGTACAAATTTCCCCACAAGCCAATACCAAAGTGCTTCACAGACTCTTCCTTCCCTTCTTTCTCACCCAAAACCAACATAATCACTTCCTCTTAACCTCACAATCCCCACCCCCAATGTGATACCTAATTAACACAACCACCTCAAACTATGCAAAGACTTCAACTTTATGCAATGCTGATCTTCTTAACCAAACCCCAACACACCAAAACCATAAATATAAAATTATATCTCTAATTTTCTAAACTTTTATATCAGCTCAAAACTTCAGATCTCACCTGCAACGCCCAAGAAACCCCTAATTTTGAACTTCAACAACACAAAAAACAACCCCAAAAAGCTCAGATCTTTACAATTTTTAAGCACACCCCTTCACATATCACAGTGATCAAGAACTTCAAAGCTCAAAAATCTCAATAATATTACAATATATGAAGAATCTGTACTATATTAGTACATGGGTATGGGTGAATATTGATAGTTAATGAATAGAAAAGCTAGTTGGGGCTTTTACAAGAGCTTTTTTCAACTGGGTAGCAATGGAAAAATGGGAAAAAGGTACTAGTAATGAAAGAAGAGAGAGAGAGAGAGAGAGATTGGTGTGGAAGCTTGTGCCTTTAATGCTACTGCTACTTTCTCTTACTGTATCTATATTTTTCACTTACTGTGTCTATCTGTATGTATATATTTCTATTTGTACTGTCAACTTTCTCTCTCCGAACTCACAGTAATATATATGCCGCCGTTATTTTTTCTTACAGCTTCCAAGTTGTGAGGAATTGATAACTACATTTTGCTCAATTATATTTTAGATGTTTTAAATTAATTGTGGTCAATTTAATAAAATTTTAATCGAAATTATATATATTATATTATTGAAAAATATTTAAAATTATATAATTAAAAATATTTAATTTATTTTAAAATATTAAAGTATAATTTTTAATTTTCAACTAAAATTTAATTAACTTAATTATAAAAGTTTTATTTTGAACAATTAATTTGAGATTGAGAGATCATTTTAAAATTTTGGTAATTGAGTTCGTAAAAGAGTTGACTTTAAATTGTACAATAAAAATTTAATTGAAATATAATAATTTTAGAGCATATAAGAATTGATCAAGTTTTATACGTCTAAATTTTATTTGTGAAATTATATAATATGAATAATATTGTAAATTATGTTATTGCCAGCTATAATATGATTGGATATATCGTAAATGATTGAATTCAATTTTGCAGGGTTACTATTACATAAATAAAAATAACATAACGGAGACCCAACTAGTTGGTAAAAAGAAAACTAACTTCGATTCGAAAATGAAAATGACTGTTTTCGTTTCCGTTTCCGTTTCCGTTTCCGTATGCAAATGAGGATTGACTATAGTGTGTAAAAAGTACCTGAAAAATATTTTGACAATCTTGACAAGAAAAATAAAATCATACTAGTCGGCAACGTTATATATGTACACCATGTGGGTGCTCGTTAGATTTGATGTTTACACTATAGTTTGGGAATGGAAGTGCCACTTTCGAGATTATACATGTACAAATGTACAATCAATCCTTAATTTAGTTTAGCCTAGATTGTGATTTGATTTGATTTGGAAATGCTAAGTTTTACTACTATATGCTGCTTCTTCTATGGAATCTAACTTTTAACATTAGCTTAAGTTATATTTGATTATAAAGAATGAAATGATATAAAATGATATAATTATAAGGAAATAATAGGTAAAAGTTGGAAGAAAATTATAAAAAAAATAGATAAATATTAAGTGAATGTAAATTCGTTATAATAAAAAATATGAAGAAAATAATATGATAATGGATACCTTTTTTTTGAATAAATGATAATTGATACTAGGGAAGAAATAGAATGGCAAATGAAAATTTTGAACTTATACAATAATTTAAATTTTATTTCATTGAGTTCTAATTTCTTGGTATGGTAGGGTGGAAATGTGAAACATGCCGTAATTTCTTTTTCACTATGTGACATGATGAACTAAATTTTTATTGGTTGTTGAATATATTTAAATCCGATTATATGGAATATAAAATACATCTGCATAAATTTAAATCCCAAATCTTCGATATGAAAAGAGTTGGCTTAGGCTTTAAAGCTCAAGGCCCCATGTAGTGTCTGCAATAGCTCCAATAGTTATAACAATTTTTTGCAGAAAAACTGTGAGTAAGGTATTTGATAAAATTAAAAAATTACTGTCAGAGGAAGTGCTTTTGTTCTAAAATGTGAAGTTAGACAAAATATGTCTTCCATATTTTTGGAAAAATCTATTTTTCAGCTTTTATAAGAAGTGACAATAAATTTCATCATCAAACCTCCCAAAAGCATTATTTTTATACATTATATCTTAAAATATGCACGAATCAAAAAAGTTACTAAACAACCACTTAATTTTTCTAACAACATTTTTTTCACCAACACTTATTCTCACAGCACGACAGTTTTCAACAGCAATCTCAACTGGATCCTGAACCTCTATATTGTAATTTGTTTGGGTTCAAAAAGATTGAATACGAATTTTAATTTTTTTATAACTCTATTTGAAAATTTGAGCAATCCCTTCTCAAACAGGACGACCTTGGACTTTGTAAAATTGTAACTGTAAGTCTATAGAGAAAATTTATTTTTGAACCTAACAATTGTTGCTGTATTGGCCATTTTCATCACAATTTAAAGTAAAATGGTCTAAAATATCACAATTCAAAAAAATGGTTTTTTATATCACTAAAAAACGCAACTTTATGTTACGTTCTTATAATGTTTAAAAAAAATAAAAAACGCATTTGCAACATGCGTTATTGAACAGAAACGCGGTTTCTATTGGCGTTTTGAAGCAGCTTGTGGGGTCCAACTCACGTAGTACGCTGCACATGTCTGTTGCTGCTCAAGTGCTCAATTGCTCAGCTCACTTTTCTAAATAAAAATAATAAGAAGAAATCCCAGCCCACGGTAAAGTATGGTCCAGCTTATGTACACGAATTATATAAATTTCATAAACGTTGTTTTAAGTTGCGTAGATCCGTGATAGTAGGGGCCAGCTTTTTGAATAGTGATTTTGAGGGTCATTCATCTTCAAATTGTGATTTAAAAAAACCCGTTTATCACAATTGTATATGTCGTAGGTTTATATAAAAAAGAATTTAGATTGTATTTTTGAAATGACAGAATTTGAATTGTCATTTTAAATTCTCAAATTTGTATTAATATTTGAGTCATTGAATTCAAAAAAAAATTAAATTCAAATTATTGATTTCAAACATGTCATTTGATCAAATTCAGAATTTCTAATGAAATTCAAGTTCCAAACAAGCTATTAGAAAATTTGAAGATCTCAAGCATTGTCAAAGCTATGATATTTTTTATCAAATGCGACTAGCGAAAAAGTTGTATACATGCGTTATCCATGCACATCTTGTACACAAGTCGATACAAGATTACAAGTTGACATTTATAAAAAGATTTGTTGAGTTTTTAGGCCAAAAATCAAGTTTCTCATTCTCACTATTTGTCCCACATTGATCAGGAAATAGTCCATCTAGTAGGTAAGTCGGTTTAGCCCGCTTTCAGAAAGTGTCGGGATAGAAGGTTCTCGTGCCTAAACTAACACTATGAGTGTTCGGATTTGACTGAAGCCATCGGAGGTGGTCCCGCTGCATGGGGTCGTTCTATCGGGTTGTGTGACACTGTCCGGGTTGGAAGAGGGAGAGAATGAAAGGTTGTCGGGAAATAGTAATAGGAGATGTTTTGAGAGAAACACTTCAGTGAGTAATGGATATACATAATAGGGGTAAAATGGCTATTTGGTCATCAAAGTAAAAGCCAACTTGCAATTTCATGATCAAACTAAAAAAACTTGCAGTCAACTTATTAAACATTCTCGACGTTTGCTGAAAGGTGATTGAACGTAAAGAAAGTTTTCACGGCCGTTAAATATCGTTGACTTTAACGGAACTCCGTTAAGTCATACTAAAATTCCGATTTAAAATTTTTAAATTTTAAAAAAATTCTTATTCTGATTTTAAAAATTTTAAAAAAAAATATTTTCAAATCTTAATCTAATTTTAAATTTTTTAAAAAAAAATTCCGATTTAAAATTTTAAAATTTTTAAAAAATTCTTATTCTGATTTTAAAAATTAAAAAAAAAAATTATTTTCAAATCTTAATCTAATTTTAAATTTTTTTTAAAAAAATTCCGATTTAAAATTTTTAAAAAATTCTTATTCTGATTTTAAAACTTTTTAAAAAAAATTATTTTCAAATCTTAATCTAATTTTAAATTTTTTTTAAAAAAAATCCGATTTAAAATTTTTAAAAAATTCTTATTCTGATTTTAAAAAATTTATTTTCAAATCTTAATCTGATTTTAAATTTTTTTTAAAAAAACTATGATTTAAAATTTTAAAATTTTTAAAAAATTCTTATTCTGATTTTAAAATTTAAAAAAAAAAATATTTTCAAATCTTAATCTGATTTCAAAATTTTTTTAAAAAAAATTCTGATTTTAAAATTTTAAAAAAATCTTAGTCTAATTTTAAAATTTTTCAAAACAAATCTTAATCTGATTTTAAAATTTTTAAAAAAAAATTATGATTTTAAAATTTTTAAAAAATTCTTATTCTGATTTTAAAATTTTTTTTAAAAAATTATTTTCAAATCTTAATCTGATTTTAATTTTTTTTTAAAAAAAATCTGATTTTAAAATTTTTAAAAAAGTCTTATTCTGATTTTAAACGTTTTTCATCCATCTTTTAACGTTTTAAACGTCCAAAACGTAATTGAAAGCGTAGCAATAGTTTGATGAGTTGACTGTAAGTTTTTTTAGTTTGGTGGTGAAATTGCAAGTTGGCTTTCACTTTGATGACCAAATAGCCATTTTACCCTACATAATAGGTATGTTAGACTGAATTTGTGTATAAAATTCAGAGTCGTATACCCAGATATTGTAATCTCTTTGTTCTAGTGAAGTTATTGTCCTTGTGGATATAGGATTGTCGAACCACGTAAAATATCTGGCCTCTTTTACTATATGTTATCGGTTTATTGTTTTCATTATCATCATATATATTTGCGGGTCCAAATAAACGATTAAATATATAAATACGCTTCCGCATATGATGGGGATCGAGTCAGATTTTCAACAAGTGGCATCTATAAACCATGTGAAAAATCACTCGTGAAAATATGTTTGAACATATGTCTATCAAAACAGCAATATAAAGTGAAATAACCCGTATTAAAAAAACCACAATCAAGATCATCCGCGTTCGGAGAATTCCGAATTATCTCGAAGATTGACAATTTAAAAGCACATGTGCAGAGCATGTTCCACTAAAAGGTCAAGAATACCAAACACACCTTTCCAAATGCGCATCGCAAATTACACACACTTGCACATATACATGGCATGTATCATGTCATGTGTAAATAATTTGTCTATGTTATATTATTAAATTGAAATTGAAATATTAAAATTGTTTTTTGAAATATTAAAATTTTGATATCCAATATTGATTGATATTTAAGTTCGGTAATTGATCAAATTTTTTAATTAAAATATATATCTAAATACTAAAATACATTTTTAAACAAAATCCGCAAATATTATCTCCTTACATATGTTACCCGTTGTATTATCTAGTGCAACAGTGGCCGGTACAAACTATTGGAAGATTACAATTTTCACGAGCAACAATGGCTTCTCTGTCATCTCCAAATAAACCAAAATGTCACGTAGTTAGTTATACCCATGATGTTTTTATGCTATTTGTGGCTGTGTGGTTTATAAAATCCTTATGGTTTGTAGGGTTTTAATCCTTAATTATGCTTTTTTTGATTTCAAGACTTACGTAAGTTATACGATTGGATATCCCTACTTACTTTTTCTTTAAAATTTCTGATTGATTTTTTATTTTTTTATAATTAACATATTAACCAATAAAAACTTCCCTACTTGTAATAATTATGATAATATAGAAATGCACTTAATCACACGCTGCATGGCTAGCAATTAAGATATGCATTTCTCAATCATTGCACAAGGCGAAGAAATTAATATATTGAGTGAATATATATTAATATCATGGAATGGATCAAAGATCCAGAGGTATCATGTTTAGATATTATGCTTAGTTGAGGTATATGTGCCCTACATTATACGATACATGTTCCCAGTACGTGCAATTGACAGATATGTATTAGCTGCAGTATTTAAACCAGTTTGGTCATAGGTCACTAGTATAACTCAATAATGCAACTAATTGGCCCCTATATATTCACATGTTAATATTAGGAATATTAAATGTACTAAAAATAGTTATATATATATGTGTGTGTACAATATAGTGTGGGTTATATATGTATATTATATTATTATATCCGAAAAATTAAAATTTTGTTCAGTCGTTACTGGACCCCGGGTTTAAAAAATATACATGTATTAGATATAATTTTACTTATTATAATATTGACTCTAACTATATACATATTTATGAGGGTGTTTGGGATCCATAATTTCTGGAAATAAGATACTTATTTTCAGAAAAACTACGTATTTATGTACTTTTTCTTGAAATAAATAACTTATTTTTTAATTTGAAAATAAAATTTGGCATTAAACTTTTAAACTAAATGTTAATATTTTAAAAAATATAAAAATACGTATTTTTTTAAAAAATTAAGTAACTTATTACTTATTTTTAAGGAATTCCAAACGGGTCATATATTAACTAAAATTTTACTTTTTAACCCCAATTATATATTTATTATAACACGGGTCCAAATTATATAATTTCACTTATTATAATACGGGTCCTAACTAACTGTATATATATATATATATTAACTAAAAAATTTCTTTATAGGTCAAATTATATATTTATTATAACACGGGTCCAAATTATAACATATTTATATTAAATAGAATAAATTTATATAAAATAAGAGAACATATAATATTAACATGAATTCTTAATATTATAAAATTTTATATTAAATATCAATAAAATATAAATAAAAAATTAATTTACTTAAATATTAGTTATTCGTGCTTATAAGATTGTATATATATAAAGTCATAATTTAATTATAGAATTAATTATGTAAATATATAATGCATGGAAGAGCTCACTGTATATAATAAAATCATAAATAATCAAAATATGCAGTATGATATTTGAAATCTGTTTTAGAAGTGATTTGTAACAGCGACACATTGTGCATGACTATATGCAGTATCACAAATGTTGATGGATATTTGTGTCCCTGGGCAGTAACAACGCATGAACAGTTTATGTTCGACTAATTTTAAAAAAAAAATAATATTTGAATTCGATCCATTATATAATTGAGTTGAATTCGAAAATTATTCTGATTTTTTTTTACAGAGGATACATATTCATGGATGAGTTGTGTGTAAATACAATACTGAATAAAGTAATTTATTTCCTTCCATAAATTTATTATCTAATCAAAAGTTGCTAATATTTCCAGAAATTTAGATAATAAAATCTTAAATACTAAGAATACAACACCTAAAAATGAGTATGAAAGAAAAATTTATGTGAATTATGCTTGATAAACTCCAATCCAAAAATTAGCTTAGAACATCTCCAATGGAATACTAAAACACTAAAATAGTGTAATTTTGACATTATTTTAGTGTAAAATCAACTTCAATGGAACATTAAAATAGGGTGGCACTTTGGTGTCAAACATACATTTGGCGTCATTTGATACCAAATTTGACATATTTTAAAATTCCAACTATACCCTCATATTTGTTAACAAAAACAAATTTATTCCTTTTAAGTTTCAAAACTCAATTCTTTATTATTTTAGTAAATAAAAAATTCTCCATAGTATAAGATATAATATAGTGTAAGATATAGTGTAAAAGATTTCTTATATGGTAGAATATAGTGTAACTCTCATTGGAGTTGATTTTTTTACTTATGTAATTTTGACATAAAATATTGTCAAAATAACACTATTTTAGTGTTATTCGTCGGAGATGATCTTACCCGAATAAAAAAATCTCCCCAAGTATATGTATATCAAAATCCTTTTTCCATTCATTTTTTAGATGCAATTATTTTTCATGTAAATGAATTTAAAAAATAATAAACAAATTGAAAAATACAGATAAACAGATGAAAGTAGTAACCAAAACACAAGAATAAATATAATATAGAATTATGCATTATATAGTAGTATAAAATAAGAAGACGGTAAGATGTGTAGCAGAGAAATTTCTAAGCCGATAGATTTGTGAGACCCACATTTTTATTATGCCTCGATTTCTTCGCCAAACCCTACACACCACTCCCTTTCTTGACGTTGACTGGTGTAGTGCCGTCAATCTAGTAAAATTAATTGAGTAATTAACTTTCCCGTTTCAAATACTCATCAGCTACATATTCAGAACATTTAGTTCAATTTTTAAATATGTAAAGTGTGCCTGCCCGATCTTTTATGAAGTACTCGGGATGCCAGATATTCAAACCATAATTCACCCATTAGTTACATTCAATTTTTATATCAAATCAAAGATTATACTTTCCCTTCCATCTTAAATAACTTATAGGAAAATATTAATTTAAAATATTTATCCTATTCTTTCGATATTTACTTTTGTATTATTATTCTTGAGATTAATTTAAATTTATAAACAATACAAAATATTTTAATATAATTATTAGGAATAAATAAGAAAATAAATTATTCAATTAACATTTCTTAATATATGTAATTATTTGAATAATGTCATTTTAATGTAAAATGAGACGAATGGAGTATTTATAAATATAAAATTTATTTACATGAAATTTAAATTATTATTTCAAAATTTATTTACATGAAATTCCAAATTACTATACTTAAAATTTAAATTAAAAGTAAATAATTCTTATTATTTTTAACATGTATTTCAATCAAATTTAAAATTATAAATAAATTAGAGATTCTAAATTTATAAAAAGTCCTAAAATTTTAGAAAACTAAGATTAAGGAAAATATTTATATATAATATAATTTTACCATTCTAAATTCCTAATCAACTTTAGGAAAGTGGGCTAGGCAGCACCGTTTATTTTTCATTATATATTTGAAGTCAAGAATAATCCCTTGTTTTTGATATTATTTTAAAAATTGGTGATTAATCACGATTAATTACCGATTAATTCATGTTCAATGGCTCATCAAATTGATTAAATTCTTATTATTCAATTAATCATTTCGATTAATACTCGATTCATCTGATAAATCCATGTTCCGTATTTTCATCGTGTAATTCCATTTTTCACTTTTTATGACACCGGTTTTTTGGTAATTTTAGTAATGATTTTGTTTTCAAAGATTAAAGACGTATCGTGTTTGTTTGTTAGCCATTCATTTTGCATGGGCTCGATCTATTCCCGAATCTAAGCTCGCCAACCAACCATGGTACGCTAGAGTATTTAATTTTGTTACCCTATTGAAGATCTAAGATCTATTCATTTTGTTACCCTATTTATGCACGGGCACTGCGTCCTGCAACGACGCGTTACACCCGCTATTACGTATGAATATGATTTGTTTCGACTTAATTTAAAATTTTAAAATTTTAAAAAAATTAAAATTAAATTGTTTTGATTTTAATGTTTGAAACTATAATCGCGAACGATTTTAAGCTCGCCAACCACCCGCGGTATATCGGTGCTACTATACCATAGAGTATTTAATTATTTATGCAGTGATGTTACACCTACGTTATGTCGAATAAAGTACTAGTATAAATGTATATATTTGACTATTCTTCAGATTAGATTTTACTAGTGACAGTGTCACGTAGTAGTACATTTTACGGCCACGTCTCTTATTCTCTCTGCCTATATATTCTTTGTTTAAAAATATATATAATTTTTAAAAAATTATACATAATATTCTTTTTAAATCATTATGTAAATTGATTGATCTTTTATACTTTAAATTTTTCTAAATATATACTTCAAATTAATATTTTTTTATTTAAATAAATTTATATGTATAAATTTTTTTATTTAAAAAGAATATAATTTAAAATACCTTAAATATGTGTATAAATTCAAAAAAATAATATAATGTATTAAATAGTAATTATTTATTTTATTTTACAATATAATGAATGAAAACAATATAGAAAAAGTCAAACTGATTGTCAATTATTCCAATAAAAAACAGGCGAATTTATGGCACATAATTTCATAAAATGGTAAAAGTTTTCCTATCAAATACTCCCTTTTATGAAATTTAAAAGTCAAATCAACTCAACTTTGACCATGGATTAATAATTATTGTTAAAAATAAAAATTATGAAAAAATATTATTAAAAAGTATATTTAATATATTATTAGACTTAATTTTTATATTTATAAAATTATAAATTAATAATGTATAATTTGCGGTCAAACTTTTTTTCTTTTGACTAATTTGGCTTATAGCCTTACAAATAAGTATCTGTTCTAAAAAATTCTGGGGTGAATCAAAGTCGAACCCAGAACCTGGGACGACAGTGGATAAACCCTCAACCACTTGTGTTATCCAATCGTGCTCAATTTGCAGCACGTTTGACTTTTAAAATTTATAAACCGTCAATATTTGTAGGATGAAGAGAGTAAGATTTTGCTACTATTTCTGCTATATTATAAAATTTTAAATATTAAAAATTTTAGTTACTTAGTCGGTTGGTAATTAAATCTAACAAACTTTATATAATATATATGCATATATGTATCATAACATTATTCATCTAATATAATATAAAGTTTAATATTAATAGGGTTTTTATTAAAATTACACATTTAAAATACTGCTAGAAATGACTGCTGGTTGATATTGTAATTTTAACAATATACATTGCTTATTTATAATATGAAATAGATTTTTTTTTTGGAAACATATAATATGAAATAGATTACTTAAAAAAACGTTCGACTTGGAAAATGTAAATTAATGTTAAAAATACTATAATAATGCTATTAATTACTATAATTGACATTTATTTCCAACCATCCGCCTATATAAACATACAACAAACATTTGTGACACTAATTAAGGAGGCAGAAGAGAATATAACAATGATTAGTGTGGAACCCTCGAGTACTAATCATGTTAGAGTGTAGTATAAACCTGATTAATTAAGTTAGAACATAGAGAAAACTAATCATAAAAATGGTTGACCACTTTTTACAAGGGCTGCACAACTTTTCGGTCCGGACTTGTAAACCGGATCGGACCAGGTCGTTTGGTAGAAGGACCGGACCGGACCGGATATATCCGATTCGATCTCCGGTCCACAAAATCAAAAAAATTCGGTCTTCGGTCCGGTCCGGTCTAAACCGTGAAAAAACCCGGACCGGACCAGATTTTATACATATAAGTATATTTATTTTATTTTATATATTAAATTATATAATTTAAGGATAAAATGTTAGAATTTATAGTAATTTAATCCTTCAAAATATCATAGAATAAAGTATTATAATAATAGTAATCAATATAACAAATTAAATAATAAATATATTTAGTCTATATATTTAAAAATGAGAGTTATATATATATATAATATTATCGTATAAAGAATAAGAGATATATTTATTATTAAATATATATTAATTTCTAAAATAATTTTTTTTGTACTTAGTATACAAATAAAATGCTATAAATATAAAAAGTATATATAAATAATAATTAACCTGTCCATATCGGTCCGGTTCCGATTCGATCCGGGTTTTACTAGTCTGGTCCGGTCCCAAAGACCGAATATAATCGGTCCGATTTTTGGTCCATACATTTAAAAATTTTTGATCTTCGGTCACATCTAATCCGGTTTTGACCCTTTGTGCAGCCCTACTTTTTATTGCATTTTATGTCCTTATCTCTAAGATTCTGTAAATTTGGAAAATGATATGACACCCAACTTTTCAATTTCAATTATAATCAAGAGAAGGGGGATAATATTGAAATTGTTATTATTTTTATTGGATATTTAAAGTGCATCAAGTGACTCAATAATCGATAATTCGTATCCTGTTTTGAGTTTGTGTGAAGATATTATACAAAAATATAATAATAATTTTCATGTTATTTTGCATGAGACATTAAATAAAAATAAAATTAAATAAGCAAATTTATGAAAATAATATTTTATTTATATATACAAATATATATCTATACACAATTTTATGAAATTTTATATAATTATTACATATATGATTATGCTGCGTATTCCACTATTATTATAATAGAAAAACACTGATTATGCTGCGTATTCCACTATTTATCGACTATTTAGGTAATGTAGTTTTACCACTTGCTTAATTATGTCATGTACTATTTTTCGACTAGGTAATGCAGCTTTACCACTTGCTTAATTATGTCATGTGCTATATTTCGAGTATTTAGGTAATGTAGCTTTAGAAATTAGAACCAAAGAATTGTTAAATTAAAGGCTATGTTTGTTTTAACTTTTAAGGGATTATAATATCTGGATTATTTATTACTTTATTATTATTTTTAAAATCTATATGACTATTATCCTATGCAAGTAGATTTTAACCTTATTTTTGATTTATTTTGTTGTTTTATGTTATGAGTAATGATTAGCATACTAAAATAAAAGAACTTCAGCTGAATTGCATTAACTGTTTTAGTTAGTTTTGAGCTCTTACTTGAAATATTGACACTAATTCTGTCTGCAAAAAAAAAAAAAATTAATCTAGAGATTGAAGACATATTATGCTCCTGGTATATCCTTATTAAAATATAAATGTTTACTTTTGGACTCTGCATGCAATTAATCTGAATGTGAGTATGTGACATATTTGGTGGTAACAAGTACTGAGTTTTATGGCATTGCTTTCCAGTTTCCCACATATTCCCAGATCGAGTCCGCTGAGATGTCATCGTTTTTCTTCCACCAACATTCCGAGTGAATGGTTAAGCGAAATGCTTGAAAGACTTCCGTTGTTGGAGAAACTTCACCTTGACTGTGTTTGCCACTTTAAGAAAGATATTGAAATTGCAGGGCGATGTTGCCCTCAGCTGAAATCATTGAAATTGATCCATCCATTATATAGACGTCCAAAAATGCGGTCTGATGAAGATGCTCTAGCTATTGCAGAAAACATTCCTGGACTACGCCATCTGGAGCTCTGTGGACCCAATAAGATGACAAGTGATGGCTTGCTGGCAATTCTTGAAAACTGTCCTCATCTTGAATCTCTTGAAGTGTGGCATGGTGTTGCCAACATAGGCCTTGATCTAGTAAAAAGGCTATCTCAGTAGATCAAGGATCTGACGCTCAAATATGACTACGGCGAGAACAGTGATGCTGATAATTCAGATTTTTCGAATGACGATGATGTTTATGAACTCTCTGATGATGAAACTGATTATTTGTATTCTTCAGACAAGAATGATTCTTGGGGAGAATCTGATATCAACTCTGTCTCCTATGTCTATGATGATAGCGGATGTTCTGGTGGCAGTGGCAGTAATTCTGACTAAGTTATTTTTGCATGGTACGTGAGCCTTGTTTAAATAAGGAGTTGGAGTTGTGATTTTTTTAAAACCTTTTGAGGATTAATTGCATGCATTTTACTGTTTTAAGCATATTGTTCTTTTCTAGGCCATCTGTTTCCTGTTTTATAGCATTGGTCTGGCACCATTTCTTGGCTTACAAATTCTGTCAGCTAAATGCAGGTGCCTGTGTTGCTGTTAGCTAAGGGAAGTTAGAACGTACAGAGTTATTTTCTTAGGCAATTAGCTATATGTATAGTTGACAATGTACTGCATCCTAGAATTATCATATGATGCAGAAGCAAGTTATTGATTTTGCTTTGGTGAAATGCCCGAATGTGGGTATCTACTACTTTTGTTTGTTTCAGTGCTACTATATGTGCATCTTTAATCAGCAGATGATAAATATCGTTGTACTAGATGATCGCGGTTATAAAAAGAAAAATATTAGCATGTGTGTTTTCTGTATTTGGAACTGTACTTTCATAGTTAATTCTTACTGATTGAGGAATTAGGGTGTAATTCAGTCATTTGTTACTGTGAACACTTCCTTGTCCTAAAGTGAATGAGCAAACATTTGGTTCAATTCTGACCAGACTTGCCCCTTCTCTGACACAAAATTGATATTTCCTCCGTCCCTTTTACTTGATCCCCATGTAAAAGACACACATATTAAGAAAGTATTTAATAATATGATTTATTTCTATGTTTACTCATAATAGATGTCAATGTCTTGAATAATGAAATAAATTTAAAAATGAGTTGTAGAGTTGAAAAATAGGAGCAATGGGTAGTATTGAAAAAATATGTAAAATGATATATTGAAAATAAGGTAGGAAAAACTATTTAGGGACCGTTTTTTTTTTCAAAGGGTCAAACTAAAAGGGTCGGAGGGAGCAGAGAGTACTACTCTCCAAGTCTCCGTCAACCTGACACAACATGGTTTATATCTGGTTAAAAAATATGATCAACATGACTTATATCTGGTTAAAAAATATGATAAACATATTAGATTGACACAAAATTTGAGCTTAAATAAAATATATAATTATAAATCATATAATTTTTTACAATTATGATCCATGATCATCCATCCCGGCAATTATGATTAGAATACAAATTTTAATGTGCTGAATTCTGTTCAAATTTCAATTTGGAATACTATCATATTTTTAACTTAAAAACCTATTTATGAAATATTAATACCTTTAAATTAATATTTTTAACTATTTTAATTTATCTACTCAAATAATTACTCAGTTATAAATATATCATCAGATTTAATATTCAATACATCATATATTTAATATTTTATTTTATGATTATTAAGATTATTATATATTTAATAATTTACTTTAATAATTATTAATATAAATGGGTTAATACAATTCACTCTTGGTAATCTTGACCTCGATAAAGATCCATGGCCTCCCCCTCAACGTGGGTCCCACTGCCGCCGGAGAGGAGCCGGAACTGGGTAGAACTTCCGGCGGAGCTGACGTCATCGATTCTTGTGCGTTTAGGTGCAGTTGAAGTGTTGATGAGTGCTCGAAAAGTGTGCAAAACATGGCGCCAAATCTGCTCCGACCCGGAAATGTGGCGGGTCGTGGAAATTAAACATTCGGATTATGAAAAATCACCCGAAATGTTGAAACACGTGGTTAAGAAAGCAGTGGATTTGAGTTGTGGCCAATTGATTCATCTTGATCTCCAGATTTGGGGTCACCCTCGTAATCTGCTTCGTTATGTCTTTGATCGGTATCTTTTCGTGTCTTCGTAAATTTAAATTTCCGTAATATAGACTGATTATGTTTCCTATACTACTATTTTTTGAGTATTTAGGTAATGTAGCTTCACCGCTTGCTTAATTATGTCGTGTACTATTTTTCGAGTATTTAGGTAATGTAGCTTCACCACTTGCTTAATTATGTCGTGTACTGTTTTTTGAGTATTTAGGTAAAGTAGCTTTAAAACCAAAAGAATTGTTAATTTAGAGGACTATTAGCGTATACAAAAATATTTTAGCCGTCTTTTTTATTAATTTGTTGTTTTATGTTATGAATTTCGTAGAATTTGGATGATGGCGTCGAGTCCTTCTATAGGCATAAGGATTAACATACTAAATAATTAAATATTAAATAACAGATCTTTAGCTGAATTGCATTCACTGCTTTGGTATATTATGTCTACAAAATAAAAAATCTGGAGACCAAAGACATATTATGCTCCTGGTATATATTGATTAAAATATAGATGCAAAAAATAAATAAATCTAGAGATCGAAGGCATATTATGCTACTGGCATATCTTGATTAAAATATATATGTTCACTTTTGGACTCTGCATGCAATTAATCTGATGTATGCGATAACCATATACATGTGAGTATGTGACATATTTGGTGGTAACAAGCACTAAGTTTTATGGCATTGCTTTCCCACATATTCCCAGATCGAGTCAGCTGAGACGTCTATATCTTTTTTCTTCCACTAACATTCCGAGCGAGTGGTTGAGCGAAATGCTTGAAAGACTTCCGTTGTTGGAGAAACTTCACCTTGACTGCATTTGCCACTTTAAGAAAGCTATTGAAATTGCAGGGCGATGTTGCCCTCAGCTGAAATCATTGAATTTGATCAACAATTTATATAGACGCCCCAAAAAGGGGTGTGATGAA
The DNA here is from genome assembly GCA_028671895.1 of Oenanthe sinensis. Taxonomy (NCBI): domain Eukaryota; kingdom Viridiplantae; phylum Streptophyta; class Magnoliopsida; order Apiales; family Apiaceae; genus Oenanthe; species Oenanthe sinensis. The sequence continues at coordinate 6,942,224 of JAPMAC010000198.1, forward strand.
GATGCTCTAGCTATTGCAGAAAACATTCCTGGACTACGCCATCTGGAGCTCTGTGGACCCAATAAGATGACAAGTGATGGCTTGCTGGCAATTCTCGAAAACTGTCCTCATCTTGAATCTCTTGAAGTGTGGCATGGTGTTGCCAACATAGGCCTTGATCTAGTAAAAAGGTTATCTCAGCAGATCAAGGATCTGACGCTCAAATATGACTACAGCGAGGACAGTGATGCTGATAATTCGGATTTTTCGAATGACGATGATGTTTATGAACTCTCTGATGATGAAACTGATGATGAAACTGATGATTTGGATTCTTCGGACGAGGATGATTCTTGGGGAGAATCTGATATCAACTCTGTCTCCGATGACTATGATGATAGCGAATGTTCCAGTGGCAGTGACAGTAAATCTGATGGCAGTGACAGTAATTCTGACGGCAGTGACAGTAATTCTGACTAAGTTATTTGTGCATGGTACGTGAGGCTTGTTTAAATAAGTTGGAGTTTTGATTTTTTTAACCCTTTTGAGGATTAATTGCATGCATTTTACTGTTTTGAGCATATTGTTCTTTTCTAGGCCTTCTGTTTCCTGTTTTATAGCATTGGTCTGGCACCATTTCTTGGCTTAAAAAATTCTTTCAGCTAAATGCAGGTGCCTGTGTTGCTGCTAGCTCAGGGAAGTTAGAATGTACGGAGTTATTTTCTTAGGCAATTAGCTAACCTATAGTTGACAATGTACTGTATACTAGAATTATCATGTGATGCAGAAGCAAGTTATTGATGGTGCTTTAGTAAAATGCCCAAATGTGGGTATCTACTACTGTTTGTTTCAGTGCGACTGTATGTGCATCTTTAATCTGCAGATGATAAATCTCGTTTTACTTGGCAGGTGATCTTGGTTATTAGAAAATATATATTAGCATGTGTGTTTTCTGTATTTGGAATTGTACTTTCATAGTTAATTCTTACTGATCGAGGAATTAGGGTGAGGAATTAGGGTATGATTCAGTCATTGGTTATCGTGATCATTTCCGAAAAGATATCATATATACAAAGATCATGAGTGATTTGTGAACAATTGCTTGTTTAAAGTGAATGAGCAAACATTTGGCTCAAGTTTCCAGGTATGAAACTTTTGCCTGTGTTCTTCTCCAAGGAAGGATTGAATTTACGAGGTTAGTTTGTGGGCCTGCCCTAATTCGACCTGGATTGAGGTCGAACTGGGGCTCATTTCCACCCCCAGGTCGATTCTGGGATTGAGCCCCTTATCGACCTGGATCGAGGTCGAATAAAACCTTGAAACCTCTCCCAAGTCGATTCCTGAGAGTGAGATCGAACAACCTATTAATTTGACTTCATCGACCTGGAATGAGGTCGATTTAGACCTCAATTCCCCTTCGAGGTCGATGGGATTCGAGGTTGAAATAGCCTTCCTGGCTTGTCTTTCTGTCGACCTGGATCGAGGTCTATCAGAACCTCAAATGCACCTCTAGGTCGATTTTGGATTTGAGGTCGATTATCGACCTGGAACGAGGTCAATTTATTCTTCACTTCTCCTCCGAGCTCGATTTTGGAATGAAGTCGATTGGCCCCTTGGCTATGGATTTAATTCGACCTCGATTGAGGTCGAATTATACCTCAAATTTTCAGTGAAGTCGATTGATAGTCGAGGTCGAGTAAGCCTTCTTGGCTTGGGCTTCGAATTCGACCTCGATTGAGGTCGAACTATGCCTCAAATTCACATCGAGGTCGATTGATAATCGATGTCGATCATCGACCTTATTTGAAGCCGAATACGATATTGAGGTCGAGTAGGCCTTCTGATCTTTGTCTTCGAATTCGACCTCGATTGAGGTCGAACTATGCCTCAAATTCACATTGAGGTCGATTGATAATCGAGGTCGATTTTCAACCTCATTTGAAGTCGAATTATGCTTCAAATATACACCCAAGTCGATTAACAATCGAGGTCGATTTTTGACCTCATTTGAAGTCGAATTAAGCTTCAAATATACACCCAAGTCGATTAACAATCGAGGTCGATTGGCCACTTGGCTTTGGTTTCATTTCGACCTCGATTGAGGTCGAATTATGCTTCAAATATACACCCAAGTCGATTAACAATCGAGGTCGATTGGCCTCTTGGCTTTGATTTCATTTGGACCTCGATTGAGGTCGAATTATACATCAAATATACACCCAAGTCGATTCCTCTTATTTAACAATACTTTGGTGACTTTCGACCTGGTTTGAGGTCGATTAAAACCTTGTTTACCTCTCATGTCGATATGGTTTGGGTTCCAAAACCTTCGTTGTGTTCGACCTAGATTGAGGTCGAATTGACCCTTAGTTCACCCTCCAGGTCGATTTACTGTGGGCTTCATACCTTGGTAACTTTCGGCGTGGAATGAACTCGAATTGCACTCTTATTCACCACTCAAGTCGATTTGCTTTGGGTTTCATAACCTTGATGTTTTTCGACTGGGATTGAGGTCGATATGAACCTCAAATGCACACCTATGTCGAAAATATTTGTCCCCCAGAGATTCAAGTTGGTTGAGCCTTGTGGGCTTTGGGCCTTTTGGGCCCTCAACAATGTGGGCTCTAATTAGGCATTCTATTGAAGAGTCTAACAAGTTTCTCAAAATAATGGGCCTTCAAGGTTTTTGGGTCATGAGCCTTCATTGATTAACTTACGGGCCTTTCATCTTTATTGGGCCTTCTGGGCCTTGGACTTTCTAGATTCTAGGCCTTCGAGGCTTTTAACATTGGGTAGTGGGCCTTCGTGGCTTATGGGTCATGGACTTTACAGACCCAAGTTCTAGATCCTTCTTTTAAGTTCTAGAATATTTTTTTTGTAACCTTTGGGCTTTCAACCATGGGCCTCATTAGATGAGCCCATTCACCGGTCGTACCGGTTGATTTACCTTTCAACGTTCATGTGACCTAGAAATACCTGTTAAAAGGTGAATTTAAACGGTCAAGTGACCGGCTGGAGGGTTATATACGAGTTGTGTGAGGGGCTTCATTTCTCACTTCTCAAATTTCTCACACACTCGAGTTCTCAAGCCTTTAAGCAGTTCCAGCCCTCAGTCCCCTCAAGGGTATTCACAAGCTCGAAAAATCAATGGCCGACAAAAAGACTTCCAGACTAGCAGCTATGAATGCGGGGTCTGCTATGAGAGGTACACCACTTCGTCGCATCCCCATTTATTCCACTTATATGTCTTTGCTCGATATGATAAATCAAAGGAGGGATGAATACCCGAGGCAATCGCACCTAGACTCATATAACCATAGTAATAAATTTTTTGATACTGATGTTGTAGAGGAATATAATCGATTGTTTAACTTCCCACCTCGTTTCACTATATCTTTGGTGGAGCCTGGTGACAGGACCTGCCATTGGAAACCCAATTGTTTATTTGTTTATGTAAGCGCCCTGTTAGCGGGGCTTAGGTTCCCTTTGCATGAATTTATTCCAACTCTTTTGGCCGATGTCCAGATACATCCCTGTCAAATCGCACCCAATGAATGAAGACTCATCCATTGTTTTATGGTTTTATGCTTAGAAAAGAAAATCAAAATGACTGTCCCCCTATTTTGCAAAATTTTTCAATTCAAAAACTCTTCCAGCCTTTCTTTGGGCTGGGTTCACATAGGTCATAGACCCAACATGCCCCATATTTTTGACAACTCTTCCAGTCCTGATAATAATCTCCATTGGAAAGAGAATTTCGTTCAAATCAAATGGGAGGGGGGAGATTGGGGAACCCTCTTTAGGTTCACATTCGGGAAAGTAGCTGATGGGAGCGTCGACTCCATTAAGCTCGCAGAGGAGGAGCAGGCAGCCTATGTTGCGCTCACTCAGGTGAAAGCCAAGGAAGTTTCTTGGGTTCTTCTGGATGAGCGTAGGTTGAAGGCTGTGGGCCTGTCGAGGGCCTCTAGTAAAGGTATATCACTTCGCTTAGATTCACTTTCTTTTTACTTTGGATGTTTAACTGTTTTGCTAATGTTCTCGTGTCTCTTTTCCAGCTGCTGCATTAATCAACGAGTGGACCATTACACTCGTGGAGGAAACAGGCCGTATGAAACGGCTTAGGCTGATGAATGACCCTAGGCAGGGGAAGGAGCCTTCGGCCTTTTTGCAGCCCCACACTGGGCCAACTGATGCTGAGGGCAGTGAAACTGTCAAGGCAACCAAATCCCTGGCTTACAAACCTGGTTGGGGATTCAGGAAGTCAGATACCGTGGTCGGATGCACAGATCACGCGCGGGATTGGTCCCTTCTCACCATCACTCCTTGCGACTACAAGGACATTGTGTTGGGACGTGATGAGGAGAGCACAAAAGCTCTTGGTGCACAAGCGTTGGCCTCGGTAAGTCTTCTCAACAAATTTGTATTTTATGCCCATAGCACCCACTCACTTCGTAGCCTTTGATACTTAGAATTCTTTTTACTCACCCTGGCTTCTTGGTTTTTTCAGGCCAATGCCTACTTTCAGGCTTCCCTGCACCAGACGGAGTCATGGAAGGCTCAAGCAAGAAAGCACAAGAAGGAGCTTATTGTGGCAAATGCCAAGATCAAGCACCTGGAGGAGAAGATGGCCGAGAAGGAGGAGCTTCTAAAGCAGGCTCAGGCCGAAATAATTGAACTCCGAGCCGACAAAAATGCTATCATCGACAAGTATATGGCCTCGGAGGAGTATCAAGATTTGATCCAGGAGCATGACGACCTCCTCTACCCTGCCAATTACACAATTGGGTGGAACGAGGCACTGAAGGCGGTGCTGGAGAGGCATCCGGGTCTGTTTGACCCTAAGGTGGACTTCAAAAGTCCTCAGTCAGCCGAAGCTTTGAAGCGGTTGATCGAGACTCAAGAAGCAGAAACCGAAGGGGACAGCAGTCATGATGTTAGGCAAAAGAGGGCTCGCGAGCCTAGCCTTACTCCTCGTCGAATTGTTCCAGAGAAGACTGTTCCCGAGGCAACCCCTCAGAAACCAGTGGAGGATAGCTCTTCCGAGGAAGAAGAGTCGAGTGAAGCCGAGGAAGATTCATCTTCGTCTAGCGGGGAAGAGTCTTCGGAGGAGGAGTCATCTAAGTAGTTAGGATTTTACTTTTGTATTTATGTTGGCCCCCAGTGGCTTGTAAAAACATTTGGCCCTCGGGCCTTTATTTATGTACTCGCGTTTTTCTACATTTTCGTCCTTTACTTCTGCCTTTGTTTTGTTTGTTTTTCGTGTTTAACTTGAACATAAACAACAAATACTCTCGAGGCTTGTAAAAGACTTAACGAAAATAACTAACGCCATATGAGGAGAACGGAAAACATTCCTACCAAGTTTTCAAATGAAATTTAGTATTAAAAACATGTCTTGCCTTCGAGGCTAATAAACCGACACTTGAACGTTTTTGAAAATCAAAGTCAAAAATCTAAACATAATAGATTCTTAAGTTGGCTGCATTCCAGCTTCTTGGGATTTCAACCCCTTCAAGGGTTTGGAGCTTGTATGTGCCTTGCCCTGTGACTTCCTTCACTTGGTATGGTCCTTCCCAATTTTGAGACAGCTTGCCTTTGGGACCAGCTCCAGATGCCTCGATCTTTCGCAGGACTAAGTCTCCTTCGCGGAAGAACCTTTTTTTGACTCTAAGGTTGTAGTAGAACGAAGCTTTCTTCTGGTTTTCTACAATTCTGGCATTGGCTTCATCGCGTAGCTCATCTATCAAGTCTAGAGCCAACTTCATGTCTTCCTCGTTGGTGTCAATCTGAAACTCCTGCACTCTTGGTGACATCTGAGTAATTTCGATGGGCACCACTGCCTCAGCCCCGTAGGCTAGTTGAAAAGGTGTAGCCCCTGTTGAAGTCTTACAAGTAGTTCTGTATGCCCATAAGATTGAGTCTGTCTAGGATAATTTTCTTGGCAACTTCAGCTTGCCCATTTGACTGTGGATGAGCTACCGAAGTGAAGCGCAGTTCAATGTTATAGTTTTCCACATTACTCTATGAAGTCTTTATTGTTAAACTGAGTTCCATTGTCCGTCACTAGGATTCGGGGTAACCCATACCTGCATATAACGTTCTCCTAGAAGAATTGAATCACATTCTTAGTGTCAATCTTGGCCAAAGGCTTGGCTTCTATCCACTTAGTAAAGTATTCGATGGCAACGATAAGAAACTTCTTTTGTGCACTGGCCATAGGAAACGGACCTAAGTTATCCATTCCCCACATAGCAAACGGAGTGGAGAATTAATGGATGTCAGCATCTCAGGGGGCTGCCTAACGATGGGTGCAAACCTTTGGCAGCGATCACATTTCTTAACATAAGCTTTAGCATCTTTAAGCATCTCAGGCCAATAAAATCCCAGCCTCATGACTTTATGAGCAAGAGCCCTGCTTCCAAGGTGTTGGCCACATATACCTTCATGAACTTCCCTTAGGGCAGCCTCAGCCTCAGCCTCATGGGGTCTCAGACACTTCAAGTAGGGTATCACGTACGATTTCTTATAAAGTATTCCTTCTATGAGGGCATACCTCAAGGCCCTCACTGATAGCTTGCGTGCCTCCATGGGGTCGGTTGGTGTTTTTCCCGTTTCCAAGTAGAGCTTGATGGGATCCATCCAACATGCTCCCAGCCCAATTGGGGCTACTAGTTTAGCATCAATACTTGGGGTCTTCAAGACTTGGAAATAAACACTGCCAGAGTAACTCTCAATCTCTGATGATGCAAATTTAGACAAGGCATCAGCCTTCACATTCTCCTCTCTCGGGATGTATTCAAAATGGCATTCTTCAAACTGCGTGGCTTGAGCTTTAACAATTCTCAAATATTTTGCCATAGTCTCTTCACGGGACTCAAACTCCCCATTTACTTGAGAGATTACTAGCCTTGAATCGCCACATACCTTCAAGTTCTTCACCCTCAGGGTTCTGGCCAGGCCAAGCCCAGCTATCAAAGCTTCGTATTCTGTCTCGTTGTTTGTAATAGGGAAATCCAACTTGATTGCATATTCGACAACAAACCCATCCGGATTTTGCAAAACTAGGCCAGCTTCACTGTTATTTGTTTTTGAAGCTCCGTCAAAAAAGAGCACCTAGTATTCTTTGAGCTCTTCCTCTTTCTCCTTCGTATCTCCATTTTCTATATTCTCTTCTTGCCCCCCGACTTCTTGGTTGGGAATGGTACATTCAACCACGAAGTCAGCTAGAGCCTGAGCCTTGATGGTCGTTCTTGGCATATATCTGATTTCGAACTCTCCCAGCTCAATGGCCCATTTGATTAGCCTTTCACTGGCCTTGGGGCTGTGCAGTATGTTTCTCAGGGGCTGGTCTGTCAAGACTTGGATAACATGCGCCTGGAAGTACGGACGCAACTTCCTCGAAGCCTTTATTAATGCTAAGGCAAACTTCTCAACCTTTGAGTAGTTCAGCTCTGCACCATGCAGAATCTTACTAACATAATAAATGGGTTTCTGAACCTTAGCTTCCTCTTTCACAAGAACGGCACTCAGGGCTGAGCTAGAGACAACAAGGTATAGGTACAACACTTCTTCGGGTTTTGGTTTGGCAAGCAAGGGTGGCTCAGCCATATACTTCTTCAGCTCTTCAAATGCTGCTTGGCTCTCGTCATTCCATTCAAAGTTCTTGATCTTCTTGAGGGCCTTGAAGAATGGTAGACACTTTTCTCCAGACTTGGATATGAAGCGCCCCAGGGCTGCTACCCTTCCTGTGAGCTTTTGGACATCTTTTACTGTCTTGGGGGGCTCCATGTCCAAGATTGCTTGAATCTTATCAATGCCTCTTTTGGACACCATCAGGCCTAGAAATTTCCCAGATCCTACACCAAAGGCACACTTGGCCAGGTTCAACATCATCTTGTGGGTTCTCAGAACTTCAAATGCCTCCTTCAGGTGCTCAAGATGATCAGCCCTGTCTAAGCATTTGACTAACATGTCATCAACGTAGACCTCCATGGTCTTACCAATGAGGTGCTTGAAAATTTTGTTTACAAGCCTTTGATATATGGCTCCTGCATTCTTAAGTCCAAAAGCCATAACCAGATAACAAAAAACACCAAAGTCAGTGATGAATGATACCTTAGGGATGTCATCGGGGTGCATTTTGATCTGGTTGTAGCCACTGAAGCCATCCATGAAGCTAAGCATCTCGTGCCCAGCTGTGGCATCAATTAACGTGTCTATCCTCGGCAAGGGGAAACAGTCCTTCGGACAAGCATCATTCAAATCTGTGAAGTTCACGCACATTCTCCACTTTCCATTATTCTTCCTGACCATCACAAGGTTAGCTAGCCACTCAGGAAATTGAATTTCTTCAATAAATCCGGCTTCCAACAACTACTCTACTTCTTGCTTAATGGCCTCCTGCCTTTCAGGAGCAAAATTTATTTTCTTCTGCTTAACTGCCCCCCTTTTAGGATCTACATTCAACCGATGTGTGATGAGCTTGGGGTCTATCCCTGGCATGTCGGTTGCTGTCTAAGCAAAGACATCTCTGTTGTCTTGCAAGAATTGAACCAGCTGTTGTTTCAGGTCCTTGGGGAGTGAAGTCCCCACATATGTCACTTTCTCATGTCGAGAGGATCCTGAGGAGCAGGCTTCAAGTCCTCTGCGGGCTCACCCCTTTTTTCTTCTCGATCTCTGACATCTATGTCTTCGATATGGAGAACCTGCCCCCCAGTGCCATCAGGCTTCAAGGCGGCCACGTAACAACTCCTGCCCATTTTTTGATCTCTTCTCCCACTCCATTCCTAGTCGGGAATTTGAGCTTCAGATGGTACGTGGAGGCTATTGCCTTGAAGGCATGAATCCCAGTCCTCCCAAGGACTGCATTGTAGGTAGTGCTTGCCTTGATAACTAGAAAATTCAGCATTTGAGTGGACTGTCGAGGTTCTTTGCCCATAGTCATGGGCAATTGTATAATTCCCTCAATCCGAGATTCCACTCCATTGAAACCATAAATAGGCATGTTGGAGGGGGTCAGTTGCGAATCGTTGTATCTCATTTTCACAAAAGCATCATAAAACAGGATGTCTACAGACAACCCATTGTCTACTAAGACTCTTTTCACAGGAGAGTTTCCTATGACGGGGGTGATTACCAAGGGATCATCATGGGGGAACCTCACCCCTTCCAAGTCAGAATCATCAAATGACATAGAGACCTCATTCTTTGCTCTTTTAGGAGGTTCTCCTACAATACTCATTACCTCTCGGGCATATGCCTTCCTGGAATTTCGGGAGTTACCTGCAACGGTTGGTCCCCCTGAAATCACATTGATCACAGGCCCTCGGGGCTGATTATTTCTTTCTTTGGGGTCTGAGTCCCTTCGTTTGTCATTGTAACCTCTGTCATGTCTAGCACTATCCTTGGTATATTTTTCCAACTTTCCTTTTCTAATCAGAAACTCGATCTCGTCTTTTAACTGACGGCAATCATCAGTGTCGTGTCCCACATCCCTATGGAACCGGCAGTATGCGTTCTTATTCCTCTTTTCAGGATCTGTCCTTAGTGGCTTCGGCCATCGAAGGTCCTTGCCCTTCTCAATATCCATCAGTATTTGGCTACGAGCGGTGTTTAGCCTTGCATACTCGGCGAACCTGGATCCTCCTTTCTTTTTGGAGTCATTAGCATCATCAAACTTCGCATATTTGGCATCGACCGTATAATCGGCAACCGGCAGTATGCGTTCTTATTCCTCTTTTCAGGATCTGTCCTTAGTGGCTTCGGCCATCGAAGGTCCTTTCCTTCTCAATATCCATCAGTATTTGGCTACGAGCGGTGTTTAGCCTTGCATACTCGGCGAACCTGGATCCTTCTTTCTTTTTGGAGTCATTAGCATCATCAATCTTCGCATATTTGGCATCGACCGTATACTCGGCATCACTGGCTTGCTTCTTAGAGTAGGTATTCGAGGCTTGAAACCCTTGGACTTTCCTCATACTTTCTTCAGCCTTGATATACTTTCCAGCTCTCTCTTGGAGCTCATTCATACTCTCGGGGGTCCTCTTGGCTAACGATCTCCTAATATTTTCGTCAGAAGTCCCTTGTTGTAAGGCTATCATAGCTACCTTCTGGTCTAGATCGGGGACCTTCAAGGCTTCCTTAATGAACCTGTTCATATAGTCCCTCAAGGACTCATTCTTCCCCTGATGCATATTCATTAGCGAAGCTGAGCTCTTCTCATGAGTCTTACTGCTGATGAACTGGCCAATGAAGGCCCTGCTTAGATCTTTGAATGACCCAAAAGAGTTAGATGGTAGACGACTGAACCACCTTTGAGCCATACCACTCAGGGTTTGAGGGAACGCCCTACACTTGACGGCGTCATTGACGGGCTGCAACAGTAGTGCATTAGAGAACGTGAGAACATGATTTGAGGGATCTCCCATTCCATCATAGGCCTTGATTGTAGGCATCTTGAACTTTCTTGATATCCTCTCATTCATAGTATTCTCTGTGAAGGGGGAGTGGGATCATCAGGATCTCCAAGTGGCAATAAGTCTTGGGGGTCAGCCCTAACATGACTTGTCTTTGTTTGCAACCTGGTTGGGGGCTCGTCCAAATCTATCACATGTGCGTTTCTCATCGACCCTCCAGCCCCCTCAACTCTGGGGCGCTGTCGCCTTGCTAGTGCCCTTTCCAGGTCTTTCCTCAGTCGTTGGGCTTCGGCTTCATGAGCACGCATCCTTTCCTGAAGGTTCAGGGAGTCAGTATCTTGAGGCCCTCGAGGCTGGGTACTCCTTCCTCCAAGGGGCTCCTTACTGGGTCGCCTCCTTCGTGGGTTAATATCCTCGTCAGACAATTCATCGTCATCAGTAGAGTAAGGTCCAGAAAAGTCCCGACTCCTTCGTCGCGAGTTGTAGTGGGGCAGCAGCTTTTGCTCGTAAGAGGGCTCGTAATTTCTCGGGAGCCCGTAGCGAGGGTCGGGCGTCACAGCAGATGAGACCTGCAAGGTAGGAGGAGCGATAAAAGTTGTACCAAGGGGTGGAATTACCTGGAGTGGAGGAACCGAAGCATGAATAGACACATCGGGGTTGGAAGGATGAACAACGATGCGAAGTGGTCCGGTACGCCGGGTACTTGCTTCAAGGCCTCCAACGGAGGTGGTTGGAACAACAACTACTTGTTCCGGCACCGTAGTAGGGGGAACGTTGGTGTCGACAGTGGTGTCAGGGACCTCTCCCTCGAGGGTGCTCGCGGTACTTCGTGTTCTTGCCATGGTTGTTATTCGGGTTCCCACAGACGGCGCCAAATGTTACGGATTAAAAACTAGGTGTATTCAATATGTAATTAATGCTAAGGTTTGAGAGAACTTCGAGCTTTAATGGCTGCACTAACGTTTCGTGACTATCTCGGGTGTTCGTTAACTGCCTACGTATCTTAGTGGGTGTGAGAATCAAGCCAATAACGTAGTTCTAATGTTGAGGGTTAGACCCTTTATATAGGCGCACGAGGGCCTTGGAATCAGATTGGAATTAGGAGACTTGGTGGCCAAGTCTCTTAGTGACAAGGTTGTTGAAACCTTCTAGGAATGAGCGTCCTCATTGGACTCTTCCCATGCTAGGGTTTTTAGATCCTTCTATGATGAGGGCCTTCAACAGGCTTCTTGGGCCTTTACTGAGCCTTTATTAATTAATTACGAAATTAATTAATAACAAAGGCTTAATGGGCCTATGGCTTCAACAGAACTTGTGGGCTGGACTTACAAATCCAGTTGATCCTTGGATTACAAATCCAGTTGATCTTAGGATTTATTTTCCTAGTTCGTTTCAAGGGCCCAAGCCTTTGGACCATACTAGGTCTAATAAATGAAATAATAAATGCTATATTTATTATTTCCTCAGGGCTATTTTTACCCATATCACTGTCCAAGTATATTATTCTTTTCTAGGCCTTTTATATGTATCGGTCGATTGTATTATTCTTCTCATTAAGGCCTTTTTTTTTAATCTTCTGGTTGATGGCATGGATTGGTTATATCTTCTGTATCAATTATGCAAATCAAGATTTTCTTACATTTGAAAGTTACGATTTTTTTTTGGTATGCATTTGACTGTTCGAGTATATACTTCTTTTTTATTATTATTTTGTTTAGGTCTATCGTCTTGTATCTTCTGTTTGATAACATTGATCGGTTCTCATCTCTCGGCACTAGTAACGTCTGTCAGCTAAATGTAGGTATCGATGTTGCCTGCTGGCCGAAGTTGGAACATGGGGACTTATTTTGGTAGGCGATTGGGCAAATAAAGTTGGTCTACTGCAGGACTGCAGCCCAAAAGTATCTTATGATGCAGAAGCAAGTTGTTGATGGTTCTTTGGTGAGAGCTAAAGTTTGGGTGTCTGCTAGTTTCTTTTGTATCACTGCAACGATATATACATCTCATGTTTGTGGCTGATCACTGATAAAGACTGTCCTTGTGTTTTTTTTCTAAAGACTATGAATGTATGTGCTAGGCACTCTGATCCAGTTTTAGTTCTGACATATTCTAATCCTTCTCTCGGATAAGGACTATACCTGGGAATCATCGAGTGTGGTTCTATACCTAGGATAAAAAATTCTTGGCATGATTACTGTCTTTTTTTTTCAATAACTGAATGTAATTTCAAGATGGAAGATTATACATCTCTTTTTAATAAAAAAACAGATTAAAGATACAAGGGACCTTTTTAATTTTGGGATCAATAGTTCAATACTACTCCTATAGGACACTTTGTACAGCTTAGTACCAGCCCTAAATTTATAAATACTACACCAAGAGTTCAGAAAAAATTGCAAGGACTCCCCTGGATTCAAAATTGAAAATTGAGATATTTTTTTACACACTTCTCGATCAAAAATAGGAGTATTTTTTTAATTAGTTTATTTTATATAAAAATTTAAACACTGCTATACTTTTATATAAAATAAATAAAAATATCATTTATAAAATACTCCACCAAAAATATTAAAATGCGTGAAAAAAATAAAAAAAGCCATTCATCGCGAGAGTACGAGAGAGTCCCAGAAAAATAATAGCATCTCCGACCGCATCTCTATTTGAGTCCTTAAAATATGGGCTCCAACGTTACTAATGATTTTTTATATCACTGATATAAGAAATGGTAATAAAATATGAGTGATTCGTTATATCATTATGATCCACTTGAACTTATTTAAAAATATAGGTAACTGATATTATAAATAACATCTTTCTCAATATTATTATGTAGTACACTAATAATGAAAATTATTTTTAATAATAAATTATATGATAAAAAAGGAATATAAATAATATTATTAGAAAATTATTAATATTCAATATTTTATATTAAATTTAAATCAGGAATCTATTGGACTTTATAAACCCATGCCCTTAATCTCTTAATATTCGTAACCCTAAGCCCTAAAAAATTATCAATGGCGTCCCCTTCAATTCCGGTGCCACCGCCGGAAATTCCCGACCGGAACTGGCTGGAACTCCCGCCGGAGCTCACGGTGTCGATCTTCCACCGCGTCGGCGCAATTGACGTACTCATGAATGCTCGGAAAGTGTGCAAAACGTGGCACCAAATCAGCTCCGACCCGGGAATGTGGCGGGTCATTGATCTGAGTTATACGGGTGATCTTTATGATGTTGATCTGCGAAAAATGGCTCGGAAAGTTGTGGAGATGAGTTCTGGACAGTTGATTGATTTGAGTATTCGATATTTTGCTGACGATGAGCTGCTCAATTACATTGCTGATCGGTATAACAATAGTTTTTGTAACAATATTATGTTTATAGGACTGCGATTAAATAACATATTACCATTCGTAAAATTATTAATAATGGGTGAGATATGCAATACTCAAGATTATATATAGGGTTCAATGTTTGTAGGCTAAGATGGTTTTTTGATATGTTTTAGTAAGACATAGCTTCCCAACGTCCCGTTTTGATATGAAATTATCTCTTTCTTGATGGGTATATTTTCAAATTTAAGTTTGTTTTAGTGGTTTAATTTTGAGCTCGGACCGCCTTTTATGTTGCGTCTTTGTTTTATGGCCATTTACAGATATTGTTGCGGTAGTTAACTATATATTTAACCAGTACATTGTCATTATTATCCTTATGTGGGTGTGTAATGGTTTCTTCTAATGTAAAGTGATTGGCTAGTTCATTTCCGCTTGGTGTATATTACTAGTCAGATAGTTAGAAACTAAGCTTAATTTGAACTTGTTTCTGCAAAATCTTATACAGTTTTTAGTTTTTTACTTTTAAGGTGACATTTGTAGTTTTTGTCATGTAATTATATGCAAACTAGTTAAATTTGGCGAGTACTAGAATTTTTAAGTGGCTCTTTGCTCTTGGTTTCCTTAGTTGTAAATATTTTGTTATATACCATGACAATCAAAGTTGACTATTGGTGTCATTATATGGCATAGACATCAAGGGACTTGATGATTGATCTTCAGCAAAATTGCAATCACAGTTTCAGTTTAGTGTGAGCTCTAGTAGTTCTGGTGTTTGAAAAAGAATATTCTAGTCAAGTCATCAGTGTGGAATCTATATGGAACTACTTCCTTAATTATGCAAGCTATTAGATAATCATTAAGGCTGGCATGCCTAATTGAGAATAATTTATTGGAAAATGTCTGAAAGTCGAGTACCAACCAAACAGAAGTGTGCCAAGCAAAATGTTATCAGTACTTACTACTTAACAGAGGCTCATTTTTTTCTCTCGCATTTTAGTTTTAGTAACATTGTAAATGATCCTATCAAAAAAAATTAAAAAAAATAGTAACATTGTAAATGACGTATTTGGTAAAAGTTTAGGGTTATGATGAAATTACCGAAAAATTTGTCTGGAATATATCTGTTTTATTTTGGATTTTGCTTGCTATTAGTCTTTTAGCAATAACTACATAGATGTTTATCTCTGGTGGTTACATGTGAGTACTGACTCTCACGTTCCTTGCCAACATGTTCACAGATCAAGTCAGCTAAGACATCTAAGTCTTGTATCTTGCTTCAGCATCACTAGTGATGGGTTAAGTAATATGATCAAAAAACTTCCATTGTTGGAGGAACTCCACCTTTACCGCATTGACATCTCTAAGCAAGCTATTGAGGTTGCAGGGCAAAATTGCCCTCAGCTGAAATCATTCAAATTGAACAGCCAATATTATGAATACCCAGATACTGGGTGTGATGAGGATGCTCTGGCTATTGCAGAAAACATGCATGGACTACGCCATCTACAGCTCTTCGGAAATAAGATTACAACAGATGGCTTGCTGGCCATACTTGAGAGTTGTCCTCATCTTGAATCTCTCGATATGCGGCAGTGTTTACATCTTGCTAAACTTGAACCTGATCTACTAAAAAGGCTATCTCAGCAGATGAATGATCTCAGGCTCACATATGACTCCCTTAAAGACCTAGAATTTTTTGATGAAGTTGATTATGAATATGATGATTTGGATTCTTACGATGATGATGATCCTTCTGAACTATCTGATATCGACATTCTCTCGGATGACTACGATTATTATGATGATGATGATGATGAAAATGATGTTGACAATGATTATGACGATGATTCTGGTGGTAGTGACACATATTATGACTATATATGATGGTATGTGTGGTTTTTTTTAAGGAGTTGAAATTAAAAATAAAGAAAATACCTTGTGGTTTATTTGCATGCAGTTAACTGTTTGCATATGTGATTTTTTATTCCTAGGTCTACTATATTCTATCTTCTGGTTGATAACATTTGTTGGTCATCATTGATTGGCACTGACAATTCCGTCAGCTAAATGTAGGTGGTAATGTTGCATGCTTGCCCGAGGAAGTTGGAACATATGGACTCATAATGGTAGACAATTAGCTAAATGAAGTTGACATACTACTGCAGCGCAGAATTATCATATGATGCAAAAGAAAATTGTTGATGGTGCTTTGGTGAGAGCTCAAGTTTGTTTCTTTTGTGTGACTGCAAGTATATGTCATCTCTGATATCTGGG
Source organism: Oenanthe sinensis (assembly GCA_028671895.1). Lineage (NCBI taxonomy): Eukaryota > Viridiplantae > Streptophyta > Magnoliopsida > Apiales > Apiaceae > Oenanthe > Oenanthe sinensis. The sequence goes on from JAPMAC010000198.1 coordinate 6,958,230, forward strand.
ATTCTGGGTGATGAAAACTCTAGTTGTGTTTTTCTTCAAATAAGTAAAAACGTTCTGATATGTTCTAAACCTTCTCTCTTGCATGGCTTGTTGTCTATTCATCATCGTAGGCGTTTTTATTTATGTTTGGTGTTGTGTTTCTTTCATAACGTTCTCTTAGATTCAGCTATAAAAAAAAGATTCTCTGAGAATTTGGAACAAAAAAAATGATGGTTCGGAGGTGAACCAACCAGATTGGTTATCTAGTTGTTCCAAATTTATCTGGTAAGTCCTTGCATGTAGGCTATATAATTTTAAGATGGTTCTTTATGCAAAACTCTGCCTTGTTTGCTCTAGCCACAGGAAAACCAAACTAAGCATATAACGAAATGAGGTCGGGGAGGGTAAGATGTAAGCAGAAATTTCTGCTTTTAAGAATAGAAAGATTGGTTTTGTAACCACCCTTGTCTTTTAATGAAATCAACATGCTTGCATAAGATTTAAATTACCGAATTTGGTACTGTCATCGTTGGGTCAAGTAGCTGTTGTCGCCCTTGAAATTTTAAGGCATTCATAAACCGAATGAGATTCCTGTTACAACTTGGTTACCTTTAAAAAGTTCTGTTGAAGAATGGTACATGGTTATCTTTAATGTGCTGAGAATCTGAGATATTGTACTGGCAACACAAATAAATTTGCATACTAGGCCACAACAGAGGGTAACATTCAAGAAAGAGCAGGAGAACTAGTAGGCAGGCACAAGTTACATCGCACACAGTGCTTACTTGACCATATTTCTAGTGTGTTGAATATTTATTTTTGTGTATTTGTACAAACTAAGAAGCTGTTTATTACCACAAGTATGAAAACTGTAAGATTAAATGCATGGTACGTGATACTGTGATAGTATAGGCCAACAGCCAAGCCTAATGCAGCAGCTATTCTACTTCATCACTTCTCTGAACTCTCCCCATATCTGCCTTTGAAAAGAGAGTTGAATCTTGCAACCACCAACCAACTCAATTAATATCTATTATATTTATTTAAAAATTATTGCAGTAAATTTTAACAATTAATATTAAATAGTTAGACATTAAACTAGTAGTTTATTTCTGATTAAAATATGTACGCACTGTTGTTAAAATCCAGAATCTCGAATTCTTGTTATCCGGAAAAATAAAACTATCTTCTCCGAATAAATGTAGAAATTTTTGCCTATATCTTAACATTATATATCGATAATAACCGAGCATCTTTACATGGTTAGCTACATCCTTCTCTTTGTGTGTTCTACCTATATCATCATTACCATCAGCAACCAGCCATAAGAGCACTAATATTAATTGAATTTTTTTTTTAACTCCATATTATTAGGATTGAAGGTTAAAAAATACAACTAATATTTATTTAGAGAAAAAGGCAAATATTTATAAGGAAAATGACACGTGGAAAGAGTAGAGACATGCCACGTTTGAGAATGTGATTAAGTGAAGAGAAAGCGAAATGAGAGTAGGGTTAGGGCTTGGGGACATAAACTTTAAATTAAGCTGGGCTGCCTGATTGGTTGGGAGGTGTTTCAAGTAGACAGTCCATGTGTTGTCTTAATTATTCTAAAATTATTACTTAAAATTAATTAATTAATATTTTAAATTACAAATAAAAAATCCTTAAAGAAAACATCATATGTACTTTTTCTGCAATTTCTGTTCGGAGTAGTCGCATAACTTTGAACTCATATACGTTATAAAAAATGAGCTTGCAAATTAAGTTTGTTTTCTGGCCTATATATGGGCCTGTTTGGCAACTGCCAACTTATGGAAATAAGGACTTATTTCCGGAAAAAAGTAGGGATGTATGTACTTTTCAGAAATAAGCTCTTATTTCCAGAAAAAAGTAAGTTCATATTTGGTTTTAAAATTCTAAAATAAATATTTATCTTTAAAAAAAAATGAAAATATGTAAAATAAAATAAAAAATAAGTTACTTATTTTAAGTTTATGGAACCCCAAACACCCACATAGTTTAATATAAATCATAAATCAGGATGTCACGCTAAGATAAAAAGTATACAACAGAGGTTGAGATAGACTAAAAACATTTGAATAATTAAAAGAATAGAGGAGGTCAACTTTCCACATAGTAGGGATTTATTTATAGATTGTTGAATAATATGATCTTGCGGTATCTTAACAACTCGAGTCGGAGAACTGTTAACTTAAATTAAGCAGAAATAAAAACAGTTGTTATATAGGCTTTACAGATAACAAACATGATTTCAAAACAAGAGGTAAAAATTTAGTGCCTAAACTCCTTTCTAATCACCTTCTCTTGAGCAATAACTTAACCTTAAGTATGGCATTGCTTAAGCCGTGATATATGAACAAGCATGCATATACTTCTTGTAAACTTTCGTGAATTTTTGCACAATTTGTTTTCTAGAGTACTGTTGAGGATGTTAAGTTATTGTTAAACTTTTTCTAATCTTGATTTGCCACACCCTTAAGCAAGCAATTAAGCCAAAACAAGATGGTTTAACCACTCCACCAATACTCATAATTAAGATATACCCCATTCAATCACACCAATCGTTTTATAAAATAAAAAAATAAAAATTTATTGATAAATTTTTCTTATTTAAAAATTAATGGGTCTAGATGTATATATTCCAAATTCGAACGGATTAATTTTGATCATTTAATCGCCAATATTATTATAGCTTTTTTTTTGTTGAGTTAATGCCAATAGTACTAACAAACTAAAGTGTACGAATAGTTATAAACAATAGTCATACTATAACTACAAGTCATATGTTTTACCATATTAAAAGAACTCAAACGGCGTCGTTTGTCTCACATTCTTGTCACTACCCACCGTCCCATTTTTCCTATGCATTCCCGGAACCTCCGGTGGTGTCACCGTCCTTATCAATGCAAAATTCATCCCCTTAAAAAACGGGTGGGCCTTCACCTCACCCGCCCCACGTTTCGCCCCGACCCGATTACCCGGATCCTTTTCCAACAAACCCGAAATCAAGTCACGCGCGTGCGCTTCACTCCTACTCAACACAAACTCGTTCGGAAAAGTCAACGGATCTTTGACTATGCCACGTAACGTAGCTTCATTGCCCCCACATGCAAACGGAGTCCGTCCATATATCATCTCGTACATAAATATACCAAGGGCCCACCAATCCACCGCATTACCGTGGTCCCCACCTGATGCCACCTCAGGCGCCACGTACTCATGGGTCCCGACAAATGACGATGACCTGGCAGTCACCGGTTCAGCAACAAATAACCGGGTTGATGACGTGGTTTGAATTTTCTTGGACCGGAATAACCGGGATGAGAGACAAGAGAAAGGTGCGGTGGATTTGGAACGTGATGAAACGAACGGGGAGGATGAGGCGATGGGCGACATGAGAGGTGATTCAACGGTTAAGATTGGATCAGAGCAGAGTGAGAGATCAAAATCAGTGAGCATGATGTGACCGTCGGATCTGACCAGAACATTTTCGGGCTTTAAATCTCTGTATATTATTCCCAACATGTGAAGGTACTCCAATGCTACCAATACTTCAGCTGCATAAAACCTGCCATTTTTGAGAAAACAACATATCAGGAATACTAAAAATGAAACATTCGAGAATCGTAAAATTTTAAATTTGTACTCTCTACGTTCCATCTGAGCCACTTCTTTTTGTATGTACATCGAAGTATTTGTAAATAATTAAATTTTCATACAGAACAAAAAAATTGAAAAAATATTATTGACAAGTTATTCTACTGGACGCGTTGAAATGCATGAAAAATTTCAAAGGATAGTTCATTTTGGGATGGAATAGTAGAAATGATGAGAAAAAAATATGACTATATATATATATATATATATATATATATTATATGAAGATAAAATATAAAATGAAAATGTGACTATGTGAGGTGTACCTAGCGGAATTTATGGAGAAGCGTTTGTTGGGTTGTTTATGACGGAGAGAATGCAAATCACCACCGGGACAAAACTCCATGACAACACAAGAGAAACACGAAGCTTCAAACTCAGCATGTAACGTAGGCAAAAACGGATGATCAAGCATTTTAAGTATCTTTCTCTCCGTTTCAGCTCTCTTTAGCTTCTTCTTCACTGCCAAAACATCCTTATTCACAACTTTCATAGCATAATAACAACTCTCATCGCTTCGAAGACGACATAAATATACTTTTCCAATGTCACCGCTTCCGATCTGTCGTACGAGGCTCAAGTCACGAAACCCTAGGGCTCCTCCGCTGTTTTTTCGGTTGAATGTGGCTGATTTTATTGCTTGCCATGATGAGTCTGATGAGCGGTGAGGCTTTAGCATGTGGTTTTCGGGTGAGTGGGGAATTGTTGGGGTTTCGAATGATAAGCGGCTGAAACTAGGGCAACAACTTTCGCTACTCATTGATGAGTTTTGTGTTGTTGAATTATTTGAAAATATTGCTTCTTCACTTTCCACATAATCAAACATTTTGGGATATTACGTAATCGTTAAGAATCGAAACTCGAAAAATAAAGATGAATATCCGCTAGGCTACGATGCAAGAAATATTGTGTGTGTTGGGAATTTTTTAAGGTTGTGCAATGCTTTAAACCTTTAGTGTGTGACTGTGTGTTTTTTAGAGAGAAATTTAAGAGTGAAGAAGAGGAGGAGAAAAAAGAAAGATGATATACGGAGTAATGGTTAAGACGGTGGTTGGGGGGTATTTATGCTATATACATTAGTACGGATTTCTGTAAAAAAAAATCAAGTTTGTTTTTACAGCTTCTGTTCGGGAGATGAGTACTAATGATGAATTGATAATGTAGATATGTCAATACATGTGGTAGTGACGTAAGCATTTTGTCATATTATTAAATATTATTTAAAAATAATCAAATTCATGATGTGTGTTAGAAAATTAAAAAAAATGGTTTTGTTTGTTAATGTTTATTTATAATAATTTAATTGTTAATTAAACCAGAAATGTCAACATGTTCACGTTAAGAAAGTGTCAACAAATCCAATGTTACTGCTTGTGAAGCACGTGGAGAACAGGAAGACTGTTGCTTATCTGAGTGAGTTGCTGAAGGTTTGCAGAGTGGGCGTGATTAGTGACGAGGTTGCTTGTAAAACTACACTGTTTAGTATTTCGAAGTTGTGCAAGTAAATTTAATTATTTAAATTTGCATAATATTAATGTCAAACATTGTCATTATAGTAATCACATTGTCAGTATAGTAATCATGAACTAATATATTATCTATAATTATAATCTGTTTGTTAATGGTGCAAATGTTGATTAAGTTGGTTTTGTTGGTTAGCAAGGAAGGAGAGAAGAAGATAAGATGATGAACAGAAAATCCAATTGGGCAAACAAAAACAAAAGAAACATGCTATGCATGTCAATGTGCCACCGAGATTGTGAACAGACGGTACAGTTCGAATATATACAAAGGATCCTCCAAAAATAAGATAGGGAATCAAATTAATATTAGGTCCCATTTCATTCTCAATTGTCACACTTTTTAGATTAGAAAATAATTCTTGATAACCACATTTTGATCGTTTATATCGAAATTGATGTCTTGGAAATTGGTAGGGTAGGCACTTACATACCAGCTAGCTACCACAAAATGAACGCCTTAGATAATCCCTTAGAAATATATCCCGTATAAATGTGGGTCCATTTTTTGATAATCGATTGTATTTTTTCTGAAACGTTGATAATCGATTGTTAAAATTATTATTTCGGAATTGTTAACACCCTTATTTCAAAAAATATATAATAAATTAGATTAATATTCAATTTTTAATATAAATATATATATATACACTATTTTATTAAAGCCGTAATGACAAATATTTGTTTCGTCGTCGGTCTGGTCCTTTTGTATCACACTCAACTTCAAATACAAATGTGTGTCTCATACTCAATTTCAAATACATTCTTTTATTCAATATACTACTATATTTTAATTTTCTCATTAGTCAACCTCTTTAATTTATTTAATATCGTAATTTATTAATTATAATTTATGAATATTAAAATATTATTATTATTTTATTTATATTAATTAAATTTTATTATTATATTCTATCTATATTATATATACTTTTATATTATATTATTTTAAATGAACTTCTTTTTTAATTATAATATAGAGTTATACTCAAAATCTAATAGCATGTTTCAATTTCCCCATCGCTCAAAAACTTTAATTTATTTTAAATTGCAATTTTATAATAAAATTTTTGAATATTAAAATTATATTAATATTTTATCTATATTAAAACATACTCTTTTATTTAAAATATTTCTAATATATTCGAAACTCTTTTTATTAATAAAAATTTCTTAATGCTTTGCACGAGTTATTAATCTATGTTAATTAATATAAATATATAATAATATATTAATGAAACTTTAAACACATAATATAAATATGATTCAAAACTAATTTATTCCATATACAATGTTACATAAAAATATTAATAACATAAATAATTAAATTAAATATTTAAATAATTTAAAATATATTATATATTATTTATTACTCATTCTCCCGTATTTTGTACAGGTTATAGGCTTATATATATATATATATATATATATATATATATATATATATAATATGATTATATATATAAACATATACTTAAAAGATTGTAACTTAGTTAAGAGCATGATGAGACAAGATTAATAAAGTATGATTATATTTTATATCTTCTATTTTGCTACTCTCACTTTTGCAGATTTTGTGGGATCCTTCACTAATTTTATTTTCATATTTTATGATTTTTCAGTGTCATGTAAATATATTTCTGGAAGTTTATGATAAGACTAATAAAGTCATAGAGTCATAGAGACATACAGAATCTAATATATGATCGATCTTTGATTATAAAGACTTTGCAACTCCAAAAAATAAAGCTCCCCGGCCGGATTAGAATAAGAATAACGTACACTCCTCAATTATAAATGAGAAATGCACATCTAATCTAATCGATTTTTTGTATTCAAATATTATCTAAGTTACATTTATTTGGTCAATCTTATAGTTAATATAATTACATAAATATTATAATATTATATAAAATCTTGATAAATATTTCTGTTAATACCTTAAAATTTTAAGAAAATGGATAACTTAATATGATATTATTAGTTCTAAAAATTATCTCACAAGTCCCCGTATTAATACCTTAAAATTTTAGAAGAATTAATATTTAATATAAAATTGTATATAATTAAGTAATGAATAATTGAATATACAGTTTCAAAATAATTGAAATATTTACGCTTTTAATCATAATACCTAAATTTACCCAAAAATAAAATATTTCCGTTAAAGAATCATTGTAGATTATTAAAACCATGTGGTGGGACAAATATATAATAATTAAGCTAGTGGGTGCCTTGGTTGAAAATCATGCCTATGCAGCTATGCTCAATCATATACAGTACTCCTCTTTTATTTTGCATCTTAATATATATTTTAACAAACAAGCTTTCCCATGCACCTCGTTCTCAAGTACATAAACCCAGACAGATAGAGATAAAATAAAAATATATACTACCCAACGAGTACAATTATCAATTATTAACCAGATGGCTTAATATTATATTCAATAAGATTATGCAAATAAATAATCTTTCCGTTCCACCCATTTTTTTACGTTTTGGAGAGAGGGTTCCGTCACGCATTTTAATGTGCATATAAAGTATAGTTCTGTAACTTATTTTTACAAATTTTTGTTTTTGAATAGAAATTGAATGTTTAAATTTTTATTCAGAAAAAAAGAATTAAAAATAAGTTATGGAACTATACTTTATATGCACCTTAAAATGCGTGTCGAACCTTTTTTTCAAAACGTAAACAAATGAGTGGAACGGGAACTACTAGTTATATGGTTAATGTAGTGTATCAATTGAAGTTAGATTGTTGAGTACGAAACACCCAGCCAATATTAATATTCTTGGTGTTTTGATAGGGGGACAATCGGACAGAATCTGTTTTAGCATCAACAAATCCTACTTATTTTAGGTGAAGGAAATGTGTATTAAAAGATCACAAAGATTCTGGATGTTCTCTGCTTAGCTTACTATATTATGGGTAGTGACGCGTTACAATCGTGTACCGAAATCATTTATTTATTATAAATTTTTATAAATAAGGTTTAATATGAAAAAAATTTAAGAATCCAAGTTCATGTCCTCTATTCACGCTTTTCACCGTTGTAAGGTTTTTTTATCTACGAAAAGTTATTATAATGAATTAGGGATCTAGCTTGTAGTTTAATTTATTTAACCATTTTAATAATTGTTAATTGTTATAATATATATAGATATCCCTACATATACTAATCTTAGAATCTGCTCTCTTTTTATTTTATCAAAAAGCTTTTTATCAGATACTATTTACCTCGTTTTTATACGAGGTCAAAATCTATTTTATGTGAGGTCAAAATTATAAATAAGTTTGACGTGTGACTGTGTGAGTGTTATTTATTAATTACAAAGTATTTTATTAGAGAATGAAAATTATTTTATAAACTTATGAATTTATTGAAGAAAATAAAAAAGGGAAAATAAATTATTTTCAAATTTCGTGGATGTGCCGAAAATTGCAAGTCAGCTAGCAGAACTGTAAGTAAGTACTAAAATTGTCAAATATCACCAGTACTATGCCTCTTACCTAAAATATTTGTACATACATCAATTTACATAGGTACGAAGAAATTGCAGCAGTAGCATTCGTAATATATAACTGTTTGACTTAGTTTATAAGTAATAAGTTATTTTTTTTAAAAAGTATTTTCATATTTTTTTAAAAAAATTAATATTTATTTTAGAAATTTAAGACTAAATATTATTTTCAAATTTGAAAATAAGTTACTTATTTTCAGAAAAAGTACATATATATCAACCTTTTCAATTTATAAGCTGCTTATAAGTTTACACAAACGGGTCCTTGATCTGTACATGGCTTTCACTTTCACCTCGACAAGGAAACATGCACGCAAATAGATATATATACATGATAGAGATATATTTTATATATATTCAATTTATCTGATTATACCAAGAGCCACGTTAAAGAATATGATGCACAAAAAAGTAAATTATATTATATAGTTGTCTGTGACATGCTAGGAAAATGCAAGATATATACCAAAGATGATCAACGAAATTAAACAAATTTAAATTTGTTAACATATACAAAGTACTTTAAAATTTAATTTTCATTTATTTACAATAATAATACATGTCTATTGTAACGGATTTTTGAATTAAAATCGTTAAAAATTAGGCTCCAATGTTAATTTAATTTTTCTTTCATTACAAATAGATGGATATTGTTGGTCCCTATATAAGATTGTAGAAGAGGGTTGAATACAATCTTAAGATTTTTTTGCGGATTATTCTGATTTAAAATAATATTTTAATTATCAAGTATAATTAAAATTATTTAAACAAGATTTAAGTTAAATACGTATATTAAACTTGAAAGGGTATGACAATATTCCGCATAATATTTCTTAATTCCTTGAAACAAATTTGACATGAATTGTTTTACTTAAGGAATTAAGAATTCAAACCGGCACAGAAAACCTGTGAATATAACTTTGCAGACAAATTACTGAATTTGAATGTTTTCTGACTTTCAAAAAATGAAGCCAATTGCCTAATATTTATAGAGGTGAAAGCTAGCAAGACATTTGATTAAAACTTATTAAAAAATCATAAAGACTTTATAATTTAGCCCTCAAGACTTTTTAAATAAGCTGAGCAAGACTTTTTTTATTCGATAAGAGTTTTGTAAAGTTCGGTAAGACTTTTTCTTTAACTGCAGCAAGACCTTTTTCTTTTGTATTTTCGGTAAGACTTTTAAAAAGTCTTAAAGAAATAATTCGGTAAGACTTTTAAAAATAGCTCTCGGTAAGACTTTCCGTTTGAATAGCTCTCGGTAAGATTTTTCATTCACCTGCCAATTTAATTTGAAAAAGAAAAGGGGTCTATTTCGTGTTATTATAGACAGGTTCCGTAGAAATATTTTTCGACCCGCATAACTTATAATCTTTGATTAATAAATAATAAATTTAATTCAAAAATTATAAAAATAAATATCTAATATCATTTAGATATTTATAAATATAATTTACTAAATAAATTAAATATTTATTAATAAAAATAAATCCTTACGCTCTAATTTGCGGTCTTCTGAATGTCTGAAACCGAACTCCTTTTGACTTGGAAATAATAAATCAATTCAAACCGGGATTCCACTTTTACGAATATATGACTCTGCATTTCTTCCGTGTCAATTCTTTTTCCGTCTTGTCTTCAAGTCAGTACCGTCATGCCTGTTTAACTGTATCTACAGTTGCAATTAGAAGTACATTTGTTAATGTAATGATCTGACTCTTTAAACTAGAGAATACTTTTTTTCACCACTGCATGTACCCAGTAAATATTCAATCTTGGATTATGACTCTTCTACACTGCATTCCAAACAAACCTGTATCTCTTTGAGTTTCCTGCTTCTGTCTTCTTCATTCTAAAATAATTCTAAATTAATTAATCTGTTAATTAATTTAAGAAGTAAATTAATTCTAAGTGAATTAATTTACTAATTAATTTAATTAATTAACAGAGAATTAAATTAAAGTCTTGACTATAAGATCATTGTTGATGTAGATCAAACTCTTCTATTCTTCAACAATAACATTTCTAACCACTTAAACTTTTTGATGACGAATTTTCACTGATATTGTTGACACCCCGTGCACTGGTCTGGTTCACGGATGACTAATTACAATGTTGATCCTCATTTCTGATGTAGTGGTCTTTATATCTTGTCTTGTCTTGTCTTGTCTTCTTTTTGTTATTTCTTTATAATTTTTTTCTTCTGGAATCTTTCTGTAGTAGGCACTTAAAACATTCTGTATCTTTTGAACTCTTCTGAAATATTATTCATTTATTTTACGCCGACGCTTGAACATATTAATGAACTTCTTTCTGTGTAGAGTAGCAGTTTTGTCAGAATTCTTCTGATATTCTGATTCTTCGTGTCTAGTTGACATTTTTCGACTTGATTCATGTTATTACATTTATTATTTACTTCCATTTCTAATCTGAGTTGAATTGTTATCTAATAATTACAAATATGCCTTATCATATGTCTCTCAGATATACTTGGAACATTTCTTTCATAAAATTAATATAAATATAAATTAATCAAACAATTATTCCCACTCGAATTCAAGTAGCCTGCAGAAAAAAGACTTTTGGTTGTAACAGTAGCAGAAAAATCGGGACCCTTGTTTTTGTTTCGGGTCTTTTTGACATGACATTTGTCCCGGATATGAACCGGCCCTCTTCATGTTTTTGCATGAGAATTATGATTGTGATGAGTTAGTTTCCGGTGTAGGGTATGATTATATTATATATAAAATGTCTCCATCTTCTTTATATCTTTTCACTGGTACACCCCAAAATGATACATCAAGCATCACCACAAAGGACCATTTATATAATTTAATCACGTCTATGTCTATCTGATACAACAAAAGCTGATTATATGACATTTAAATTATAATCGAGTCCGTATTTTTTGGTTAAATTTTTACTTAATTTGTCAAAACATTGATGATATATATTATGTTTTATTTTGCTAATTAGGGTGCATACATGATCATACATTCATGTTATCAACAACTACTTAATTACTAATTAGTATGCATTTTTCTCCATATAAACCAAACATGCAATCAAAATCATTTGCTCATTCCTTACAAAATAGATTTTTCCTATATTTCCAACAATTTCGAGAGTGAAAAATCAAATGAAATATTTCTCTTTCGTCTCCTTACTTTTATTTTTCTTTCAATTTTTTTAATCATAATTTCGGAAATACACTAAAAATAATTTTTTTATTTAGCATTTTCCTAGAATGTGTGGCATCTGATGCATAAACTATGCATACATATACAGTAATAGTCTAATAGATAATCACATTTTCTTAAATTTGTGTACTACATACTATACATTAATGGGTTAGGTCAGTGAAAGATGGGGGGAAAGCAAACACCCTACCAATATTCAATTTATCTGATTATACCAAGAGCCACGTTAAAGAATATGAAGCACAAAAAAGAAAATTATATTATATAGTTGTCTGTGACATGCTAGGAAAATGCAAGATATATACCAAAGATGATCAACGAAATTAAACAAATTTAAATTTGTTAACATATACAAAGTACTTTAAAATTTAATTTTCATTTATTTACAATAATAATACATGTCTATTGTAACGGATTTTTGAATTAAATCCGTTAAAAATTAGGTTCCAATGTTAATTTAATTTTTCTTTCATTACAAATAGATGAATATTATTGGTCCATATATAAGATTGTAGAATGGTGGTTGAATACAATTTTACGATTTTCTCACGGATTATTCTGATTTAAAATAATATTTTAATTATCAAGTATAATTAAATTATTTAAACAAGATTCAAGTTAAATACGTATATTAAACTTGAAAGAGTGTTACAATATTTCGTAGAATATTTCTTAATTCCTTAGAACAAATTTGACATGAATTGTTCTACTTAAGGAATTAAGAATTCAAAGCAGCACAGAAAGTCTGTGAATATAACTTTGCTGACAGATTACTGAATTTGAATATTTTCTGACTTTCGAAAAATGAAGTCAATTGCCTCATATTTATAGAGGTGGAAGCTAGCAAGACATTTGAATAAAACTTATTAAAAAATCATAAAGACTTTATAATTTAGCCTTCAAAACTTTTTAAATAAAATGGGCAAGACTTTTTTTACTCAGTAAGACTTTTTTATAGCTCGGTAAGATTTTTTCTTTAACTGCAGCAATATTTTTTTCTTTTGTATTTTCGGTAAGACTTTTAAAAAGTCTTAAAGAAATAATTCGGTAAGACTTTTTAATAGTTTTAAAGAAATAATTTGATAAGATTTTTAAAAATAGCTCTCGGTAAAACTTTTCATTGAATAGCTCTCGGTAAGATTTTTCATTCATAAACATGCTCCGTAGAAATGATTTTCGACCCGCACAGCTTATAATCTTTGATTAATAAATAATAAATTTAATTCAAAAATTATAAAAATAGTCCTGTTATCACATTCTTCATGTCTAGTTGACATTCTTCGACTTGATTCCTGTTATCACATTTATTATTTACTTCCCTTTCTAATCCGAGTTGAGTTGTCATCTAATAATTACAAATAGTCCTTATCATATACCTTTCACATATACTTGGAGCATTTCTTTTATAAAAATAATATAAATATAAATTAATCCAACAATTATTCCCACTCGAATTCAAGTATCCTGCAGAAAAAAGATTTTTGGTTGTAACAATAGCAGAAAAATCGGGACCCTTATTTTTGTTTTGGGTGTTTTTGGCATGACATTTGTCCCATATATGAACCGGCCCTCTTCATGTTTTTGCATGAGAATTATGATTGTGATGAGTTAGTTTCCGGTGTAGGGTATGATTATATATAAAATGTGTCCATCTTCTTTATATCTTTTCACTGGTAGAACCCAAAATGATACATCAAGCATTACCACAAAGGACCATTTATATAATTTAATCACGTCTATGTCTATCTGATACGACAGAAGTTGATTATATGACATTTAAATTATAATCGAGTCCATATTTTTTGGTTAAATTTTTACTTAATTTGTCAAAACATTGATGATATATATTATGTTTTATTTTGCTAATTAAGGTGCATACATGATCATACATTCATGTTATCAACAACTACTTAATTACTAATTAGTATGCATTTTTCTCCATATAAACCAAACATGCAATCAAAATCATTTGCTCATTCCTTACAAAATAGAATTTTCTTATATTTCCAACAATTTCGAGAGTGAAAAATCAAATGAAATATTTCTCTTTCGTCTCCTTACTTTTATTTTTCTTTCAATTTTTTTAATCATAATTTCAGAAATACACTAAAAATAATTTTTTTATTTAGCATTTTCCTAGAATGTGTGGCATCTGATGCATAAACTATGCATACATTAATGGGTTAGGTTAGTGAAAGATGGGGGCAAAGCAAACACCCTACCAATATTCTCGGTGTTTTGATAAGTGAAGGCAAGACACAATGAGTCACATCAGCAGATTGTATTAAACTTTGATTAATTAACTGATAAAACTAATTAAAAAAATTATTGTAATATTTTTAGTTAAAAAAGTACTGTATTAGCTGGATCAAGCACAACCCAGATATAGGAAAAGGAAATCCAAGTTATGGTTTGTGGGTTCCAATAAAATTAACATGTACAAAGTCAACAAATAGTTAAATAATTAAAAAAAAACAACGAATAAAATGCGTATTGTTCACACTGCTAATCTTAGTAGCAAGTACAATTATGTAATGCAGTTTAGTTTAATCTAATTCTTCAATCTTGTCGCACTGGGTAATATGTTAATGATTATATTAGGACCACTTTAAAATTTATATTATAAATTAAGTGGATTGCATTTTTTATTAAAGGTTTTCTGGTCAATAATATATTCAATATTTATAGAACTATTTTTATTTGTCAAAAAAATAATAAATTTATAGAACTATTTTCACAAAAAAAGAAAAAGAAAATATTTTAAAAATGTTATATTACAAAATTAATATTAATATTATTTATCTAATTATAGAATATCATGAGGGTTTAAAAAAGTCCATAGAACTTAAAATATTGTAATATACTAATATCTTATACAAAAGTAAACTTTTGGTGAATATATAGGTAAAGATTTTTATGTTTTTTCTTCTTGTTGCTTCATATATCATTTCCTCCAAGGCCCAAGACAGATTAAACTGGGCTACCCCTAAACAGTTCCAAATTGTATTCAAACCACTGTACAGAAAATGGGCCTATAATCGATGTTAAGTGAACAATAAAACACAACACAATACAACATGTTTTAGCGTGAGAAATTGTTGTGCACTCTTAAAAAAGCACACTACAATGGCCCTGTTTGGCCAAGCCTTATTTTCCCGAAATAAGTTTTTATTTTCGGAAAAAAGTAGATATGTATGTATTTTTTTTGAAAATAAGTAACTTATTTTTTAGTTTGAAGATAATATTTGGTTTTAAAATTCTAAAATAAATATTTATCTTTAAAGAAAATATGCAAAATAAAAATAAAATAAGTAACTTATTTTAAATTTAAGGAAACCAAACGGCCACAATATATATAACGTAGAAAATATATAAAATGCAGAACAATTATTGTGCACTTTTTTAAGAGTGAAGAACAATTCTCGCACTAAAATGTCTTGATATGAATCATCCCCATCAATCAGCAATTCAGCATAGACAAGGATAAACTGAAAAATAGGTGACTAGTGAAATACTCAACAGCAAATAAAACGAATTAATATTTATGAGATTGAAGTACAATTATATCTATAAAATAAATAATTTTCTGTATGAAATCCACCTCTACAAGTCTTGTCCATGTCAAGTACCTCATAGCTTCTTAGTGATCACAAGAATAGATACTCAGAGTATATATAATAGTCCTAAAAGATCAAGAAAGGGAATAAATAAGTAGAAAACATAAAAAGAAAATTTTGTCTGAAGAAACGGTTGATTCTTCATTTACCTGTTTTGTGTATTTAAAAGTGTCATTACTCATTACACTTGTCCTTAAACTCACTTTACACTAGAGAGAAAAAGAGGAGTTAACTTATAGTTCTAAGAAGTTGAAGAGTGTTCAAGACATGATGAAGAAAATTTATCTATGGATTGTTATCAGCCTTGTAGTCATGAAATGCTATTTGGGTATGTAAAACTCTCTTTCTCGTGGTGCTATTTTTCTGTTTCATAATATTACTTGAGTACAAATGTTACCAACGACATGCTTGGTTCGGAATCATGGAAATAATCTCCGGGTCTGTGCATTGTACTGGAATGTTTTGGATTAGCCTGCTATGAAAATTATGATTTCTTTTAGCACGTTGATTGATGTTTCGATGACATTTGCATGTGTTTCTTAGAAAATTTCTCTGATTTTTGTGCTTGCATGCTTACTGATGTTTAGACGACGTTCATTACTGGTTTTCAGTATGTATATGTTGCAGAAATTTTTTAAGTTACTATTAGCTAGTTCTAAACTCATACTTAGTTTTCTTGCTTTTTGCAACCTATATTTTTTATTTTTTTGCAAGTATCAAGTCTCTGGTTTCCGTTCTCTATAATTCATTATGTTAGTATTCTGTGTTTGCTGATAATCTGGAAACTATGTTTTTTCTGTATGGCTACTCCTGAGAACCAAACTGGAGGTATAAAACAGAATCGAAAAAAATAAAGTATTGTTATTGTTGCTTTAACAGAAAGAAAGGGATCGGAGACACATACAAATGTACTTGAAGTTTTCTAGAAACAAAAAAAGAAGAGATCGTAAGGTGCTTTGCTTCCTTATTGTATCTTATACTCCCTCCGTCCCAACCAATTGTTATCACTTTTTTTTCACTTTCTGGCACGCATTTTAAGGTGGATTTTAAGAATAGTTCCATAACTTATTTTTAAAAAATTCTTTTTTTGTATAAAAATAGGATTGTTCTATATTTATACAAAAAAGGAAAATTTCAAAAATAAATTATGGAACTATCCTTAAAATCCACCTTAAAATGCGTGCCAGACACCCCATTTTGAAATGATAACAAATGAAAGGGACGGAGGGAGTACTACTTGTAGTAAAGTTACTAAAAGGATAACTACATCCATCTGCTAATTTATCAGTTCAAACCATTAAAAACGTGCTCATTATAAATTATGAGAGTAAGGCTGCATATGTAGAGACTCACCAACAATTGTTGATGTGAGAGCCTTGTTCTACTAGCTAGATACGGCATTTAATCATAAACTATATTGATAAGAGTCTATTATCTGTCTTTTGCTGTTTTGCATCAATTTTCGAGTTGTTTCGATTTCAAATTTAAGATGTTAGCTTACTGTAACATGTTCATAATCATTCCTAGAGGTATTTTACATTTTCAGAATGTAAATTGTTGTAACCTATAGGTGCCGCTTCTGTTTTAACTTTTAGTTATAATATTAGTAGACTTCCTTTAAGTTAATGTTATATGAATTTGATTTTTAATTCTATTCTTATGACATGAATAGAACTCCTCTTTTATTTCAAGAACTTGTGAGATGGATAATGTAATGTCCTATAAATGTCCTATAGTCTTTTGGTTTTGTTGTTATGCATTTTTATCAGATTGAGTGTAACCAGATTGAATATAATGGCATAAACGATCCCCATTTGAAATTTGATTAAATTTTTTCAATTTTAAAAATCCGCAGATTATTGATGTGTATAAAACTACTAAGTCTGTCATTGTAAGACATAAAGCTATAACATGTTCTTTTTGTGTATTTCGATTTCTAGTTGATGCAGTAGAGTGGGTGCCTGTTCAGGAAAAAGTTGATATAACCAACTATCAACCAGTTCTATCACCACCAGAAGGCAACACAACATTCGTTGATGGAACAAGCTGGTGTGTTGCGCGGCCTGGTGTCTCCCAAGGAGATCTGCAGGATGCATTAGACTGGGCTTGCGGCATGGGAAAGACCGATTGTGGTCCGATTAAATCTGGCGGTCCATGCTTTGAACCCAATACACTTTTGTCCCATGCCTCTTTTGCTTTCAACAATTATTACCAACAAAATGGGAATTCTGATATCGCCTGTAATTTTGGAGGAACAGCCACCCTAACCAAGAGAAACCCAAGTAAGGAATCCTCTTTTTCTCTCTAAGTTTTTTATTTGTTAATTTTGGAGTCCAGTAATTACAACTTTAATTTACTTGATCACGAACTCCAGAAAAAAGCGGCTCAGCAGTAGATAAGACCTCATTCATAACTTGAAATAGTTTTAAAGCCATTTTGGCCTAGATCTCAATATTCTCAAAAAAAATAAAATTGGACCAATGTTAAATAGTGTTCTACAGTCGATATAGGGGAAACCTTGTACTTTAAGACAAGAACATACATTCTACTATTATATTCTGGAACAGGATATTCTAATTCCACTCATTAATCGTTTCTTCTTAACCGCAGGTTATGGAAAATGTGCTTACTGTACATCTGAGTAAGTCTTGAGTATTTGCACTTCAGCAATCGATACATTTGCTGTTTCACAATAAAAATTTCTAATCTTTAGTTGCACTGATGTTTTTGGCTTCAGATCTTTACGAGCTTCGGCATCTGCATTGTCAAGGTACAAACAAAGGTTTCTGTCATGGAAGTTGTCTGGGATTCTGCTACTTTTGTACTTGGGTAGTTGATCTATATATGCTTAACACATTCTGTTAAGCATTGTGCACTGGTCCTAACATGATCATGTTCCCTTATGAAGCAATAAAAGTTGCAAGTGGAGGATTAAATTTTGGTAAATTTATTTAGGAAATTTAAGGAACATGGGGAATGATGTTTAGGGAGGTTTAGCACTTCTCCGAAGGATTCTTAGCATTTTTGTTGGTTTACGAATCTAATGTAATTTAGCCTCTGGTTTTCTTTTAGATTTATATCCATTGTTATTTGCTAGCAGTTCAGCAGTTGCATATGCTCACCATTCCATAATTCT
Source organism: Oenanthe sinensis (assembly GCA_028671895.1). Classification (NCBI taxonomy): domain Eukaryota; kingdom Viridiplantae; phylum Streptophyta; class Magnoliopsida; order Apiales; family Apiaceae; genus Oenanthe; species Oenanthe sinensis. Next base: position 6,976,888 of record JAPMAC010000198.1, read on the forward strand.
TGTTACTATATCAACATTCTTAAAAAAGTAATATTTATATAAAATATTTTTGGATTTTTTTTTATAAAAACAAAATCTTAAATTTCTATGGAAAAAATTTACTGTTATAGAAAGAAAATATAAAAGTATTAAATATAAGTATATTTTTTATATATCTTAAAATGGGTGAAAAAATTGACAAATATTATGAGAAGCAGGAAGTACATACTTATACAATATATGCAATTATTTTATAAAATTAATTTTTTAATTTTCTTTAAATTCTAGTGTAATATTTTTCTCATTCAAAAAGAAACTCACGCATATATATTTTTTAATTTCTTTATTTTCACCTGACTTAATTTCTTCCACTTTGTTTAATATGATAAAAAATAATGATACTCAAATACTAAGAAAATAAATAGTATTACGTTTTTTTTTTTTGTGATTGGCAAGAATCGTTTTTCAACTTTTTTTCGCTAATTGACTTTTTTAAATAACTTTTATTGGTATTAACTAATAAGAAATAATTATAAAAAAACTAATGAGAAATAAATATAATATTATTATTTGTATTTTTTAAAACTCCTAATATTCGTTAATATTAAAAATTGGATTTTTTAAAGAAGCAATGAGCACATACTTTCTCTAACAATTTCTAGACCAAGAACAATTTTTTGTATAAAAATTTATTATTACTGTTACAGCTTTAACGACTAATTAGATTGTATGAAACCCGCTCGGCATAAAGTCAATTTTTGATAACAAACTCGAGTTTTTCTTGTTTCAAACCATAAAAATTGAGTTCGATGAGTTATTGAATGCGAACTACTATTTTTTTAGTTATCTAATGCGAACTAATATTTTTCCTATATAGGTGTTGGTTTAAGATTTACTTGGATAAATAAAATTAATTTAAAATTGAGTTTATATATTGTTCGAGTTTGTCAAAATTTTGGCTTAATTCGAGATGTTCGCATACACAATCGAATTCCAAAACACTCACCGACCCAAGTGAGTAAGTGACTCAAACCCCCTCCCCTCCTCCGATTTCTCGTAAAATATTGAATTTAGTTAACTACGAGTATTTTGTAATCAAGATGTTTTATGCAATATATATTTTATGCATGATACGAATATGTTTATATCTGAATTCGAATTTAAACAATTTAAATCTGTATAAAAAATATCCGGAAAAGTATATTCGAATTTATATGGTGAATAATCTAAATTCAAATCCTGTTTTATGTCTTTTCAAAAAAAATATAATTTTTTATTTTTAAATAAAAAATGTATAATATTATATACATCTTAAAAAATATTTTTTTAAAGAATAAATAAATAAATGAATATATATTATAAATCAAACATAATAAAAAACATACTTTTAAATATATATATTTATATTCATCATATTCGAATATTATGGATATATCCTTATATCCGAAATTGTCGGATTTGAATATGAATAATATTCTGTTTATTTTAAATATGAATAATATTCATTTTATTTCATATTTCGAACAGATATTTTGAATTTTTTTGGAACCCTAATAATGAGTTGTTTAAGTTTATCAAGCAGACTTCGTTGTTTTAAAATTGAGTAGTTATCAAAACAACTGTTGCCTAGAAAGTTGAATGAACTACGTAGTATTCTAAGTTGCATGTAAAGATGTCGAAAAATAATGGTTTAGCTGTTGGCATAGATCTGGGGACAACGTACTCATGTGTTGGAGTTTGGCAACATGGTCCAGTTGAAATCATTGCAAATGATCTGGGTAACAGAACCACACCATCATGTGATACTGAGCGTTTCATCGGCGAGGCTGCTAAAAATCAACCCGCTCGTAATCCTATCAACACTATATTTGGTACTCATATATGCATGTTATTTACTGTATTTAGTTGTCTGTTTGAAGTTTTATATGATTGTGTTTATTTTTGATTTTGGTCCAGAACAAGCGCACAACTATCACTCCGCCCCTAGCTTGCCGCGGATAGAATGACGTAATCCTGCATTCACATAAAAAATATAGTGTTAATTTTATCCGTTAAAAAAAAGCGTGGAGTGATGGTTAAATCAATAGCTTGTCATGACCAGGACCCTCTAAGATTATTTTACTTTTTTTATATACTGGGTGTCCCAGACCAGCTTTCATGCACCTTTTAAGATTATTTTACTTGTTTACAATATAAGGAGAAAGGGTTATTGTGACTGATTTAATACAAAGAATCTGTCGTAATTGCTTTAACTTGCGATGGGAATTGTTTGTCGCAAATGCCCTTGTTATAAGTCTTACCTTGTCGCATCTGTCGCAAGTTATTGGTGAGCCCCTATTTCAAACGAAACATTTAGTAAAAAAAAGAAATAAATAATACAACTGATTTTGTCGCAAAGTTTCCTCAACTTGTGATGGATGCCGTCACAATATTTCATATAATATATGATGGATTCCGTCGCAATAATTCATATGATTTGCAGAAATGTGACGGGTTTCATCACATTTTGGTCTCTCCTTCCCAGAATTTGTGACTAAAAAAAGTAATATTCTCTGATTTCTAGTACTCACGGCAGGTTCCGTCACAAGATATCATTTGATTTACAATATTTTTTACTAAATCAGTCATAATATATAAACCAATAAAGCTCATTTCACATATTTTTACCCCCATCACCTTTGATAGACCTAATTTAACATGTTATCACTTTCTTGTTACGCAACACACATTAAATATACACTATGCATATAAAATTAGAATACACAACAAGAAACAAACAATTAAAGAGTCAAATTCAGATTAAACATTTGGCAACAGATTGATAAACATTATAGAAATCCATATTCATCGCAAGTTACGATATCCGTCATAAGTTTACAATATCCCAAAAAAAATTCTTGAATCCAGCCTATAGGCTATAGGCTATTGGCTAATACCGCAGTTCCAGCTAATAACAAAATTCCCACTAATATAAAAAACTAAAATCTAGCACATATGTATCACTAGCTAACACCCAAAAATAAGCAAAAAAAAACTATAGGCTGATATTCAACTTGATAATTACTCGCCTAACTTCTCCTAGTATGACACCATTTCGACGTTTACCCGTAGGAGGAAGACGGTGATAGCGGCCCCCAACATCATCATCATCACTGCTGTCTACATTAGGATCATCCTTGCGAATCACCCTCTTACCCTGCAAAATGTTATCAATGATATATATTTATACCAGGAAGGACCCTCAAGTCTAGGAAAAAGAAAGTTCAAAATTACTAACATGAGGAAAACATGGTCCGGATTGATCCTTTTCATGAAAATATATATTTTAATACTGCTCAGGAAATGCTTCGCAAGGCTTTGAGCTCATATCAGTTGGACAAAATTGAATTATTTTTCAGCTTAGGTACTTTATGCAGGCCCAATCAAAGCTTTTCAGGAAGCAACGCTACTATGCAGGTGAGCTTCAAAATATTATGTATTAATAAGTTAGGATTATAAGCTAGCGACCCATTGGTGACATAAGTAACTAGTCCAGCACTCAGTTCAGCTAACTACTAAACTAATCAGTGGACCTTAAACATGAACTATTAAGCTGCAGTTATGGGACTAATTTCACTTAGCTAATCGTCGATTAGAGAAGTCCACCAGTTTTGGAATATGTGCAGTTTTAGACATAAAGGGAGGACCATACTCTGTCTATTTAGATAACAAAGGACATATAACCTACACTAACACACAGACAGTTAGACGCAACATCCAAAGCCATACCCAAACATATATTACTAGTAGAACATTATAATATATGCATTAGTAGAGCATTATAATATAAGTATACATTGAGAGAACATGGTTTTGGCAGATTTATGGCATGTTACAGCCGCCCTACTTGCATTACTGGTAGCTTTTCACCTTTTTACATGTATACAAGAATGTTGTGGGCTTCATGTTCTCAAGAATAGAGTATCAGTTACAAGGCTAGAGATTTTGAGATTTGTATAGATTTTCATATACATAATATCATGTACATTCTACTAAGAAATAATTCTATCTAACAAGTTCATCAAGTGAAAAGTAACTTACACTCGTCCCACCATATGAATGCGTTCAAGAAACCTACAGCTACCACTAGCACCATCACGACATCTCCCATCCCACCTCTCATACTACCGTTGCTAATACCTACATGTCTCCAACGACCACCAACAACTCCCCTCTCACTACCACCATTCATCCTACCGCCATCACCAACAACTCTAATGTTTGTGCGACGGACATAATGCTGCACAGACAAATGAGAACTTTACTAAAAAACGGACATAATCGAACAGGGGCTGCTATAAGTTTTCATTAAAATAAGAAACGGGACCGTTTTATCGTAGTTAATCATAAAATAAGAACTCTAATGTATATGACAATTTTAATGAAATTGTCATATAAACAGCACTAAACTATTTAATTAAAATAATATTAATTTTAAATAAAATTAATTATTTATACATAAATAAAACACTTTTAAGTTTTTAAGGACATTTATTTACTAAAAATACTAATTTTTTACTGAATTTTTCATCAAATTATTAATTTTTTATCAATTAATTTTTTTATCAAGATATTAAGTTTTACTAAAAATATTAAATTATTTGTCCGTGCTACACTTATAGTATATAATAATTTATATTTATATTAATAAATATTATACAATAATATTATTATAATATTTTATATGTATTAATTTTTATTTAATATTTACTCATAAAATAATATTTTATGCGTTTTAATTCATATTTTATTTTTGTTTAATTCTTTGTATCTTAAATTTTATTCAAAAATATATTTTAAAACTTGAAATATTCTGTATATGTTATTTTTAAATAATTTAATCATATTATAATATTTTTATATATTATTTATTATTTAATTATGTGGTATGCTAATTTTATATAAAATTTATTATATTATATTAATATTTGATACATGCAGTAGATACCAAATTAAGATTATGTATTTTATCCAAACCTATATATGTTATGTTATGATGTAATTTATAGAGATTGAGGATCCTGAGTTCGATCTCACATAATTTTCCTGATGTTATCTTCAAATTTCGCATTAAAATACGAGGGTGTTATTGTAATTTCAGAATATTATGCATAATTACAAATTTGTCATTAAAAATTTATACTAAAACACCCTATTATTACCTTAGGAAATTTCTTGAGTTCAACCTCATGTTCTTTTTTCTCTAATTTATATTAATAAACTTAACTTAATATTTCAAAATCTGATACCAAAAATATTAGTTACATTAATGATAATTATTAAAATGTGACAAATTAGAGTATGGATTTTGTGTGAATCTAAATATATAGATATAAAATCTAAAAATGAATTATCTAATGGATTAAATTAAAGTTATAAATTTTATCTGAATCTAAATATGGATACCAAATATAAGGAATGGATTATACAACATAATAGGGTAACTATTATATAAATATAATATCAATAAATATAATTATATTTATTTCAATATAATATATATTTATTTCAATATATATATATATATATATATATATATAATTATATTTACTCGGATCGGGTTAGCGGATCGGATCATATACAATCCATATCCATATTTATCGGATCGGATTTTTAACGAATCAGATTGAATTTTTATAAATCCATATCCGTTTATAAAATTTCGGATCGGATTGGAGGTCCGATATATTGATAGGCCTATTGTTGTGTATATAAAATTAATAATGTTTAATAATGTAATATAATATTTCAATATACCTTATCAACCATCCACGCTTTAAATTGTGTCTCAAAATAGTGTACTCGGATTAATAAGTGGATCTTGTGCTCTCATTTCCGCTTCAAAATCTCTAAAGTGGTAAAAGAATGCATGAGAAAAAATTTAAATTCTATTTATAATTGTAAAAATACCAGGAGTTTAGATTCTTATCGATATGGTGTTGCTTCTGGCATGTTAAAGAACACATAATTTGCTGCAACTTGAAGCGAATTGTTATCCATGAAATAACCTTTGGAAGAGCCAAAAAGCTTTGTTACATTAAAAAAATATTTTCACTTTCAGATATTAATTGCGGAGCATTGGGACATTTATTGAGGACAGATAAAGTTGCGATGTCATCTGTCACAAGTTTGAAATTTTGACGGAATGGTTAATTTTCGGTCGCAAGTCTCATACGCAAAATATAATAATCATTTATCAAAAATAATTTTAAAAGAAAAATAAAATGATTTTCAATTTGCGACAGATAATTTTGTCGCTTAATACTTTATGACCGAATATTTAAGCAATCCATCGTAAATTGAATTAGCGGGAAAATAAATTGATCACAAATAAATTAGCGGGAAAATAAATTAATAAATTATTATTAGGGCTGGAATTAAATTAATAAAATACTAAACTTGCGATGGAAATCGTCGCACAATAACTTGTGACAGAATGATTAAAAACCGTCGTAAATAATATTTGCGACAGAATTGATGCTATATTCCGGTCGCAATAGCCCCTTTCTCATGGAGTGTTATCTTTGCTGGAGGAAACCACAAAGACAAAAAAACCACTGGGACAGACGCTTGAAATTGTCTATTTATCTTTGCTAGACGAAATCAAAGAGTAAATTCTACATGTTTCATTGATTTTAATAATATCTGTGTACACATATGCTAAAAGGTTGATTGGAAGGAGAGTCACGGATTCGACTGTCAAAAGTGACATGAACCTTTGGCCTTTTAAGGTAATTGGTGACCATGATAAGAAACCTAAGATTGTTGTCAATTATAAAGGTGTTGAGAAACGATTCTCGCCTGAGGAGTTGTCTTCTATGGTTCTCAATAAGATGAAGGAAATTGCAGAAAATTACTTGGGAAGTAATGTAAAGAATGCTGTTGTGACTGTCCCCGCACACTTTAATGACTCTCAGCGGCAGGCTACAAAAGATGCAGCAACAATATATAGCAGGTCTTAATGTGCTACGTATACTTGTTGAGCTGACAGCTGCTGCAGTTGCATATGGTCTTGACAAGGAGCTTACGAGTGGTTTGGCGGGGGAGAAAATTGTCCTTATCTTTGATCTTGGTGGGGGGACTTTTGATGTTTCTCTTCTCAAAATTAAGAAGGATAATATTGAAGTCCTAGCTACTGCTGGTGACACTCACCTTGGAGGTGAGGATTTTGACAATCGTCTACTAAACTATTTTGTTGAAGATTTCAAAACTAAGCACAGAAGAGAGATCAGTCGAAATGCTAAATCATTAAGAAGATTGAGAAACGCTTGTGAAAAAGCAAAGAGGTTTTTGTCTAATAATACTATGTCAACTATTGATGTAGATTCTTTGTTTGATGGAATTGACTACTGCACAAAAATCAGTCGTTCCAGATTCGAGGATTTAAACATGGACCTGTTTAGAAGTTGTGTGGAGACAGTAAAGGAGTGTTTGAAAGATGCAGAGGTGGACAAGAGTAGGGTCCATGATGTTGTTCTTGTGGGTGGTTCTTCTAGAATTCCAAAAGTACAAGAGCTTTTGCAACAGTTTTTTGATGGGAAAGAACTTTGCAAGAACATAAATCCTGATGAGGCTGTTGCTTATGGTGCAGCTGTCCAAGCTGCTATATTAAGTGGAGAGGGTAATAAGAAGATCAAGAACTTGGTGCTGATTGATGTTACTCCTCTGTCTCTTGGGATTGCAGTTGACGGTGTACTCATGTCTGTAGTTATTCCAAGGAACACAACTATTCCCAACTCAATGAAAAAATCATACACTACAGCTCATGATGATCAAACATCCATTAAGATAAGTGTTTTTGAGGGTGAGAGAGCAAGAACAAAAGATAATAATTTTCTAGGGGAGTTTATTTTAACTGGGGTTCCTCCTGCACCAAGAGGCAAATTTAGTTATTGGTTAACCTTTAAAATTGATGATAATGGAGTACTAAATGTTTCTGCTGAGGATGACGCTACTGGAATCAAGAAAAGCATTAAAATCATCAAAAGAGGAATGCTTACATTTAAGGAGATCGAAAGAATGGTTCAGGATGCTGAACATTTCAAGGCTGAAGATGAAGAGTTCAGGAGAAAGATGAATGCGATGAAGGCATTCGAGGATTATGTATATAAGTTTAGGGACGATACTGAAAGAAACAACAATCTTGAAGCTTCTGTTAAGCAGATGATAAGTTATTCTTTCAAGGAGGCTATCGAATGGCTAGATGTGAACAGAAATGCTGAAATTTACGAATACGAGTACAAGAAACAGCAGTTTGAAGCAATCTGCAATCAACTCATTCCTGGCAGTGCAAACATCAAGATTGAGGAAGTGTAAAAACTACATGCTTAATTGAATTATTCCAATGCCTATTTTTGGTTTTAACAATTTCCATTATGCAATCTTCTACTGCAAGCGTGGCTCTTGAAACTTTTACATTGTTTGGGTCTTCACTCTTCACGTGTTTAAGATTAATATTTTCGATTCCTAGTTATGATTACAAGTACAAGTTTTTCTTGTTTTCTGCTTCGTTTTAATGAACCATAAGCACATAAAGTTTAAATTTCAACTTGCGATGAAACTACAAACTTTGGAAGATGTCACGACAGGGTAGGTAATTACTGTACCTCCACTTCATGATACACTTGCATGTTTCTCTATTGATGTACTAGTTCTGTAACAAATTATTTTAAAATATGTAAGTATGTACTGTAACTAACTTACTACATAGGAAAGGGCCAAGTACTAACAAATAACTTTAAGTGTTTTTTTCTAATCCATAATCCCGGGTAAATATACACATGTTGCATCCCTTAACAAAAAATTTCATCATAAACAAAATCTTATCCAAATAGGATCACCAATGAACAACTGCCATGTCAGCAACAAGGTTCATAGTGTATCTTGCATCAACCACTCTGAGACCACAAACTCTTCATGTGGCCTCAAACATTGAGCTTCTTTTAGTTTTTAAACTTGTTAAATCCACTGCAACTTAAATTTATACATAAAACTATAATTTTTATTCATAAAATCTTTGTATTGTGAGCAGCAAAATGGCAACTGCAGTCATGACATCTCTCCCTCAGTTCAATGGTCTGAGAGCCAATTCTCCATCAGTTTCTCCTGTCAGAAGCTTGGTCAGTTCTTTTTTTCTTTTTTATTGTATATACATAAATAAATAAACAAGTGTGTGTAATATAGCAGTATCTGGCGTTTCTATTGCTTGGCTATTGTTTTCTTTTATTGTTCTTTTCCCACATTCAATGCATGTCACATATTTAGTAAGTTAGCTTGTTACAAGATCTGGATAGTACATTATTCACATGTTAGGTCAGGAACAATTTATATTTGATATACAATTTCTTACAAGAAAAAAACTTGAAATATATGCCATTAGTTCTGTCTCATAATGCAGGTCTTATTTTCACTTGCTTTGGCCTTTTTGAATTTATGAAATTTCTTGAAAGTGACAATTGTTTAGAGGTGAGTGAAGTGAAAGTTTACTGAATACACAGTTGCACTATGTCCGTCCCTGTGGAAATGTGATGCCTCTGTGTGCTTAGAGTATGTTAGATCGAAAATTGAAATTTCTAGCATTTCAAGTATAGGTGAACTAGGTTTCTGAGTTTTTATTTTTTTTCAATTTATCATTTCCAAAAAAACATGAGGCGGATACTTCTCTCCTCTTGGTAATGAGAGGTTGAGTTTGGAGGCTCAATAAAGACATGGGTGTGTGAGTATTTAAGTTCTGCAAATAGCCATTTCAAAGAGAAATTGAGCGACCGATAGGCTATGAAACTATCAACCTTTAATTGACATCTTTGAACATACCAAGGAAACATTGATGGTAGAGGGACATCGTTTTTTTTTTGCAAATTTAAGACACAGGGATACACAACTAGTACATTTGAACTTATTGAGCAAGAATAATATCAACAGATTGCAGATCTTGGAGCCTGTCATGTGATGGTTTGTTAGTCCTTTAGATCCTCTTCTTTTTGTAATTAAAAGAAAGTGTACCTTTAAAAAGTTTTACTTTGACTTAACAAGTGATTTGATTTTTGCCAAATATAAACAGTAAAGATTCAAAAGAGTTCTTAGCCTGACAAATTACTTGCACATATGATTGGCTTTGTCATTTTCCGAAAGGTATATCGGTCAATAGGGTAAACTAAATGTATTGTTACTGCGGCAGGTAGCAGTTCAGCCAATGAAACGCAAAGGAAATGGAGCTGTGGGAGCTCGTTGTGATTTTATTGGATCACCAACAAACTTGGTTAGTGATCTTCTTGTCGCGCACTCATAAAAGACATATGTGACTTCCTCGAACATTTGGATTGACAAGGAAAACAGACTTGGCTTTGAAAATAGATTGTAATCAGAAATAACACTCAGTTGTAGTTTTCATATACTAGAATGACTGAGCTAATATATGTATGTGCATATGGGCAGATAATGGTGACTTCTACAAGCTTGATGCTTTTCGCAGGAAGATTTGGATTAGCACCATCGGCAAACAGGAAGGCGACTGCAGGCTTAAAGCTTGAAGCAAGGGACTCTGGACTACAAACAGGGGACCCTGCTGGTTTCACTCTGGCAGATACATTGGCTTGTGGAACTGTTGGTCACATTATTGGAGTTGGAGTGGTTCTTGGCCTTAAGAACATTGGTGCTATTTAAACAATTGTTCTCAATTTAAGTTGTTAATAACAGTTTCTTGTTCAACTTTTTATTCCATTTGCATATAGGTTTCCATTATTTAAACACTTGGCCTCCAGATTTTCTGCTATTTTGGCTGATGACATTCATCATATACGACCAAAATTCAGAATTTGACCCAATTCACAACACGATTAACAGATAATTCTTTTAGTTTAAAAAAAACAGATAATTCTTTTGAAAATGATATAAAAGTGATCTGATTAATTAGAATATGACCAAAATGATTTATTTATTGGAACAATATTCCTGAGCATTAAAATTTATTTTTATTAACCATTTAATAAATTTTAGATTCACTTGAAATTGACCGGATGACAGATACGAAAATGTCCCAAAATTCAAAATTACCACTCGTAATATAAAAATGTCCCAAATGATCGTGCCGGTAGAGCCATAGAGGAGCTTATGAAGAGAGTAGAGGCACTGACAAAGTTGCATCAGTGTTGCTGCCAGTTCTTTTGTCTGCTAAACTTCTGCTTTGCTTAGTAATCTTGTACTTTTAGTAGACCCGACAATTTTACACACGACACGAAAAATGACACGAAAAACGATATGAAAATTTAGTGTTTGTGTTTGCATTTTGAGTACACGACACGAAAAATACATGAACACGAAGTACACGACCGATAAGTAGTGTCAGTTTTGTGTTTACCCCTCGGGTACACGACACGACACGAGGTACACGAAATAAATATATTTATAATTAAATATTAATATTTATAATAAATATATGACTATATGTATATTTATAATAAATATATGTATATTTAATTTTTAAAATAATACATAGTTTTATAATATTGTAAGTATATATATGATTTAAATGTAAATATTTCATATAATTTTGTAAGATTTTTACCTAAAAATCCATATTTGCATTTATTTAATTAATTAATTATATTTATATTTATATTCAATTTTACACGAAACACGACACAAACACAAAGGTACACGAACTCTAAATGGGTCGGTTTTATGTTTGATCTTTGAGTACACGACACGAAAGTATACGAATTGACAGGTCTAACTTTTAGGTGTTTCAAAGGTGTAACATCTTCGTAATACCTGATTTGTACACTGTAACATCTTCGTAATACCTGATTTGTACACTGTTTACATTTTTAATGCCAATCCTAGTCTTCTAAACAATATCTCTACATATTGTTCTTTGTTTATGGCTAGTCTTTAAGTTCTATCACAGTTTTTTCTTCTGGTTTTCCACCCATGTTTCTTTTTGCTCTAATGTATAGCAGTCCTTAAAAATAATATCATTATGATTTATTTTTTTTGTTCTGAATCAGCCAACAAAACTTGTTCTGGTGGCACATTTCTTCTGTAATTAGCTACAAGTTTGTAGTATTCATTAAAATGCTTTACATTTCAGGACCAGGAAATCACAGGAAGAAAGATCATAACTATGGAGATTGCATGATCTGCATTCTGTGAAATTACAGTATCATAAGTTAAATTAATGACGCCCGAAATGATTGGGAAACATGACTGGTTAAGTTACACTAGCAACCCACAAAATATTAATAGAAAAATATGGGCAGGTCACTCGAAAAGAAAGAACAATCACAACATTCTAAACAGTCAAATTTCAACAAAAAAATTCAGAAAATGAGAGATGTTACCAATAGAGAACAGTGCAAACTGTAAAGTATGAAAAATGATCACAGATTAACTACAAAAGAGACCATATATGTCAGAATGGCTCTGCTGTATTAGTTACGACAAGCTTCAGACGCTATGGTTAAAATCCGCAGAAGATATCCTTTTGAACAATGAGAAGACAACAATGTTCAGTTATCCAGCACAGGATCAAATCATTATGCACCCGCCTCGGCAAAAGTTCTTTGTCGCTGCCTCTCCTCATCAGCATTTCTGAGGAATTGATCCCAACCACTTCCTTGACTGGTATCAATATAATCATAGGGAACAGCAGTTTTTAGACCTGGTCGTACTCCACATTGGCTCTCCACAATCCTAAACTCCAACTCATTCCCCATTTCGTCAGAAGGTTGTTCCAGTTCTTCCCAATTAAACAACAATGGCAATGTGAATGCACCCCAGGGATTAAAATCTAAAACTTTAACCTTCCCACTAGTGGTAACATAGACATCAAAGGTATATTTCTCCAATTCAAAATTCTGGCTCACCTTATCTCTGAAAAATTCTTGAATTGCCATTTCCAAATTATTTTTATCCTCAAGAATGGTAGGGTAGTATCCAGTGACCTCACGCTGGGAGATTCCGACTAAGATCTGATTACGTACAAAGCAGCGGAATTCCCTCTCAGGTCGGAGGGATGGGTACCACTTACGAAGGGCAAGGAAAAAGGACGAGGGTCTCGACAAGGTCTTATCAGAGCATGAATCGTATGCATGACATAAGTCATGGACTAGGGAGTCAGAGGAGCGAAGCAAAAGCGCAATCTCACTGAAAGAAGTGCATTTGAGATTCCCAGTTGAGCTTATCCATGCAGAATCTTTAGGAGCACTCCAATTCAGCTTAGGGAAGACAGCACCCCCAAGGGATTCAATTGATTCCATAATCTTCAATTCTAGTTCTTCGAAAGAAGGTGGAGGAGAAGTTTGTTCTGCTTCATCTTCAGATCCTTCTTGCACTACAAAGTCTTCTTCCTCTTCAGGGTTATGAATCCTATTCGGCAAGGCATCGTCATTTGAGATAGAAAGAGGAAGCAAGAATGGTCCATAATCATCAAGAAGGTATTGAACAAAGGATTCAGGAAGTTCATGAATAATGGTTTTAATGGAGGCAGATCTAAATTTTGGGTACCATTCCTGAATTTGGCATCTATTTACTTCTTCTTCCTTCATCTTCTATATATTGGAAAAAATGATTATTGCTCAAGTCTGGGCTAATGCCAATTCCTTGTATCTTCTGCTCAAATGAGATTCACAAAGTCAGCAACTAAGCCCCTTCAAACTATGTCTTTCAAAACTAAACAAGTACAAGTAGATTTAGACATTTAGTACACAAAGTATTGTACATAAGTAGATAATAGAATTCGGAAACGAAAGCAAATATAATGGAGATAAAGAAAATAGCTTTGACAACAAGAAGCTTCGATGCATATGAATAAATAAAAACTCGTGACTCACACAAAACACATAGAGGATATATATAAGGACAAGGCTAAACATTAGAAGCTGAAATAGCAGACAAAATGTATAGATCGTAAGATCTTACAAGTCAATTAACAGTTAATCTACTCACTTAAAGGGAGTGTTAGTTCTTCTGAGTTGATTCGGGCCATAAAGGTAGTTGATTTTATCTTTGAAAACATGTACTTTCTTACATATTTGAATTAAATCAAATTATCTACATACTGTCTACACTTCATCAGCAATTCAAGCCATAATAATTATTATAATTACAATTAAATCACATCAAATTCTTCACTCGGAAACAGAATTCAAATCTCTAACCCTTCTGCTTTTTATCTTCATCAATACCATCACAAAGATGCATAATTAATTTTATTTATATATCGTATTTTCGTATATGGGCTTAAGGCACATTCCCTGTACAGCTCAAAGTCAGTTTTTTGTAAATAGCCAAGTGGCAACACTTCTTTCCCCACCCCCATGGCCAAAGATTCAAACTTTAAATCCTCAAACACTTAAAATTTAAATGCACCAAATAATATGTAGCATAAAAAAAAAAAGGAGCTAAAATACCCTATTTCAAGAAACACATAACACTCATCAATCTGGTGACCAAGATTCAAGAAACACATGAAATTCACCAATTCTCACACCCTATGCATATAAAGATTTAAACTTTACACATAACATCCATAAAGAAAACAGTATAACACACATAATCTATGTAAAAAAACACATAATTGTATATATAGCAATCACAATTTCAACTTGTCAATACATATATACATATACATACAATATACGTACATGTGTGTGTATATATATAAAGACGGTGAATGCTTACCTAGAAAACCAGGATGAAGAAAAAGGTTGGTCTTTCAGAAAGCCATTGGGCTCGGCTGCTTAGCCTTTTCTAAAAAGTTTTTAGAGATTTTTTTTTTTTTTTAAGAATAAAGTGTGTTTTATGAAAAAAATAACTGTGAAAATACATTCGAATTTTCACGGTGGTTTGGTTCACGGGGTGTTATGGGTTGCAACCAGGAATCGGGTTAGTGTGGTATGAGTATGAAGTATCATTGCTCTTCATTGCTGATATCATGTTTGGTTGAATGGTGGATAGAATTTATTAATTTAATATATTTTTTGATGATTAAAAAAATATAAGCAGTTAATATGGAAAATAAGTTATTATTATTTCTCAAACATTAAACAATATTATTATAAATTTTTTATTTTAAAAATTAACATGTAATTTTATAAATAAAGGTAAAAATAATTATTTTTAATTTGATTCCGGCCTCATACCCACCTCCTCCTAAGGTATCAAAAACACACACATTATGAGTTTAAGATATAGATTTTAAAATTTAAAATTTTAAACCAAACATGTATGAGTTTAAAATGAACAAAATCCATACATGATACTGTGAACCAAACCACCCCTAAAAGCTTTTAAATTTTTTGATAGAAATTTGACTTCGTTTCTGGCATTTTTCAATAAAAATAATAAAAAATATAAAGAACTTTATTTTTTCATAAGAATTTGATTTTAATTTAGATATTCATTTAAAATGATAATAGAATGATAATTGAGTAACAAAACATAATTAAAATTTTAATTTAGAGAATTCTTATATATCAAACTTTATTTTATACTCCTAAGTTTATGCCGTGATCCGAATCAATATGAAAAGCACTATTGAGAATATATATATATTTAAAATTCTATTTAATAAAGAAGTTTTAAATAAAGTATTAATTAAAATATTATATATCTTATGATATATGTTATAATATACTGCAAAGATATTGCATAAAATATAATATTTCAATTAATATCAAATATTCCATTAAACTTTTTTTATATACATATTTTTTTATATTAATTCTTTCACTAATTTAAAATATATGTTAAATTAATCTATTTGACCTAATGCATAAATATTACAATATAAAGAATTCTAAAATTTATGTGCTCTATTTTGTATGCTAATTTTAACAATAGTTTTTATATTCATTTTTCATTATTATTATTAATATAATAATAAATTTAAGAAAGATAAAAAAGAATCTAAGATACAATTTCCTAAAATTTTAGTACAAAATAATACTCCCTCCGTCCCACCCAATTATTAACGTTTCGGAGAGAAGGTCCGACACGCATTTTAAGGTGCATATAAAGTATAGTTCCATAACTTATTTTTAAATTTTTTTTTTCTGAATAAAAATTTAAATATTAAATTTTTATTCAGAATTTTTTTTTAAAAAAATAAGTTATGGAACTATATTTTATATGCACCTTAAAATGCGTGTCGAACTTTCTCAACCAAACGTTAACAATTGGGTGGGAGAGAGGTAGTATTATTTTGAACAGGGGCTCTTTCTAGTTTACATATTATTATATTATAAATTTTGTTATAGATCTCTCCACTCTCACAAGTTATCAATATTGACCCTGTAAGAAATGAGACCCGCTTCTTGCTGAAATAGACTTCAGTTTCATATGTTGAAGATTTGTACTGGTAAGTACAGTCAACTTCTTCTTTTACTTATATATATGTTGTGTTTCATATGTTATGTTACAAGATTTGCATGTTGATTAAGTGGTTTTATGAGCTCTGTCTTTGATCTTCATATATGGGTTGTGAGAGTTTGGTGAGTTTTTTAATGTTTTTGGTTTGATATTTAAGCTGTTTAATTTGATGGGTTGACTTCTTTTCAGTTTATGACTGCAAACTTTTTTTTTTTTTTGGTTAAGTATAACTGTAGAAGCCGTTGACTTTTATTTTGATGGTATTTAAGTTACTGAAGTAAACATGATTTTGCAGGAATCTTGTTCTGTTAACATGAGGAATTGTTGAATCAACTTAGTAGCATTAAAGTGCAAGTCTAGGGGAGTAATGTTTTTGTAGCAGAGAGTGGTGATATAGAACTGTAAAAGTAACTGAAGATGGCTTTTAAACCATTTGTTTGGTATTGTAAGCCAGTGGAAAATGGGGTGTGGGCAAAGGCGGTGGAAAATGCATTTGGAGTGTATACGCCTTGTGCAGACTCTCTGGTTGTCTGTTTTTCTTATGCAATTGTTTTGGGTTTGTGCTTGTATCGAATATGGCAAATCAAGAAAGATATGAAAGTTCAAAGGTTTCGACTGAGGTCAAACTTCTTTAACTATGTGCTGGGAATGTTGGCTGTATACTGCACTGCTGAACCTTTGTATCGGTTGGTCATGGGTATATCTGCAGTAAATATTGATGGACAGAGTGGTCTTGCCCCATTTGAGGTGGTTAATCCTGTCCCTGTAATGTTTTACATAACTTTATGAGAAGTGCCTCAATTAGAGATAAATATAAAACACAAGTATCCAAATCTATTAGGGAAATGAATACTTCTGTACGTCATGTATTTACATTTTGTTGTATAAAGTAGCTCGTTCTATGCTTCAAATCCCATTTTATGAAATTAGAAGAGCATAATATTATCATTCAAGCAAGCTTGAAGTTGCTTCTGCTTCTTTTTAGTGATAAATTTCTCTTTAATAGTTTTTTCAGAACATACATTTAGTAGATTTTCGAATTTTGAAAAAGTAAGCTAGAACTTGAACTTGCAAAGTTTCACCTTTTTTTATACATATTTCTGAAATATTTTTAGATCAAAATTGGAAATTTAAGAAAATTAATTTTTCACGACCTTTTGTTTTCTAGGAGTGTATACCTCCTCTCCTTTTCGTGAACTTTTTATCTAAAAAATCCCCCCCCCCTTGCATGGTTTTTATGGTTATCTAGTTCAATAGCACGATAAGGCATGCAATGCAAAAGTACCTATTCATTAATTTATTGTATGTTGCAGATTGTCACCCTAATTATCAAGGCATTTGCGTGGTGTTCTATGCTGACCATGCTTGTTGTAGAAACTAAAGTGTACATCCTAGAAAGCCGCTGGTTTGTGAGGTTTGGAGTCATTTATGCTTTGCTAGGGGACACTGTGATGCTCAATCTTATTTGGTCAGTGAGGAACTTCTATGACCTGTAAGTATTTGGTTATCAATTTCCTTTACTGCTTTAAAACAGTTACTAGAAACAATCCTAGTTTATTTTTATTGAGCTTTACACGAGCATGGAGTAGATAGTATAACACAAGCAGTGCACTGTTTTTTTGGTAATTCAAGAATTTCAAGAAATGCACTGTTTTACCTATCAGTATTCAACGATTAAAAGATTGTGCATAATATGTGCATGCGATTCTAGTAACTTAAATTTATGGGGAATTTTTTTTTATGTTTTGTTTTATAAAGCATGGTCAGTAATAAGAACACCTGGAATTTTTCAGAAGAAAGGCTCATGGTAGATAAATTCTTATTATTTTTTTTAATTTAAACATTGCAGATCTGTCCTATATCTTTATATCAGCGAGGTCTTCATCCAGGTTAGGCGCTAATGTTTTCTGTAGGCATTTGCTATTGTGTTCTAACATTATGCTCTTCAATTTGCCTAATGTACCCTCCAACATTTGGAAATGTCATAATAAGGTCAGGATGTTGGAACTGTCATATTAAGGCCAGGCTACGTTAATAGCTGATGTGTGAATATATTATAGTTGCCATCTGAGGCACCGAAGATGTTGCTAATTGACTGCTTGACTTCCAAATTAAACATTGTGTACATCATTCTAGCTGAATATTAGTCAACTGATTAAACATGGTTCAGAAATTGGAATTCAGATTTGAATGCTATATATCTGGGAAGTGGAATATATTTCCGCTGTACTTTACTTAATACATGGACTGGAGAGTTCTAGTGATCTAGTCTTAACTTCTTAACATACAATATAGGGATAGATAATTGTGCTTCGTTTTTTTGAATTTTCTGTTTTGGTCCTT
Source organism: Oenanthe sinensis (assembly GCA_028671895.1). Taxonomy (NCBI): domain Eukaryota; kingdom Viridiplantae; phylum Streptophyta; class Magnoliopsida; order Apiales; family Apiaceae; genus Oenanthe; species Oenanthe sinensis. Next base: position 6,995,617 of record JAPMAC010000198.1, read on the forward strand.
AATACCTCTTTTAGATTGCCGTGATTGGCTGAAAGCTGCCATTATTCTTAATAATCTAAAGAAGGAGTAATGTATAAGCTGCGCGTAAAGTTCTGGCAAAAAGTTCTTTCTACTTTTGGACAGATCCTGGATCTGCAACTTTTTAAAATTTGTAGTAGAAGATCACTGATTATGACCTGTCATTTTTAAATTGCATCCATTACCTGTATGATCAATCTAACCTCAGCCTTTCCTCTATATTAGGTTTTGTTAGGAGTACTGTTGCTTGTGTATGTCCCCAATTTGGATCCTTTCCTAGACTATGTTCCGGTGCAAACTGAGTCTGTGGACAACAGCGAATATGAAGAACTTCCTGGAGATAGAGAAGAGATCTGTCCGGAGAGACATGTCAACATATTATCTAGTATGTGCGAATTAATTAGTCTCTGCTAAATTTTGTCAATGGATTGCTTAACTTCACACCAATGGAATAATGTATGCTCTTAAAGCTACAGATTTAGTGTTGCTTTGAAGACCATCACATATTGTGCCTTTATGAGGAGATTGTTGTTTGGCTCAAAGAAAAAAAAGTCTGTTCTGCAAATTCAAACTTGTTTTAAATTTTTTACCTATATTTCACCAGGGTTCAACTTTTTACCTCATTAATGACTACTGAAATATGAATATATCCACTCTACTTTCACTGCCACCACCATAAAACGTTTCATAGACTAGTATGCAAGGGTTCAGTTTGTTTGTGTATGATCTGTTCATTCTCTAAAAGTTTGAGCAAAAAGAAGTTGGTAGTTATACATAGTAGCAAAATACTCTATTCAGTTGTGTTGGTTTTTGAACCATAATTGTAATTGACCAATCTGTCTTGTGGAGCATGATACCAGTGCCCTGAATCTGCTTATGAAATTTCTTATTATATAGCACATGACAACATAGCAAAAATAAATAAACTAAGTTCATTGTTTAGCCTTTAGATTGCTTCATCTCAGATAAAACATTTGCTGCTACTGTTTCAGATATTGTATTTAGCTGGATGAACCCCCTTATGCAATTAGGCTACAAAAGACCTCTCACTGAGAAGGATATATGGAAGCTGGATACATGGGACCGGACTGAAACTCTGAATAATAAGTGTGTTTTCTTTCCTCTTGGAGATATTTCTTGTGCTGCTTATTATGGAACTGGTATATATATAATATGACTCTTCAGGTTCCAAAGATGTTGGGCTCAGGAGACTTGCAAACCTAAACCGTGGCTTTTGAGAGCATTAAATAGCTGCGTGGGCGGAAGGTATTGATAGTCGTACATTTTAGAATTTTATGATGTAGCATGTAGACTGCTTAAATGTTGACATATATTCTGACTGAATATATATGTTATTTGTTGTCTGTAAGATCTTAAAATCTCGCTGATTTCCATTATCCTTTCTGATCTTGCAGATTCTGGTGGGGAGGATTCTGGAAGGTAGTGCTTGTCCAAACCTATACACTTTAGCTGGTCATATATAAACATATAATTCTGGACATACACACACACCCCAGTGTTACAACATTAGATTCCTTATATTATCATGCAACCTATACATGCAAGTTCATATATCCATCTTGCTGGCAACCTAGGTGAATAAGTTCTCTATAAGGTTTTGAATTGCAATTTCTGATGACATATTTTTCATTTTTTATGTGTTTTTCACATAGAATTAAACTCTAACTAACACACACATTTATATGTGCCGTTGACTACTGCTAGTATGTTTTTTTCAATCCCTTGACATTGTAGTTCTGATTTGGCCGATTGACAGATTGGTAATGATCTTTCCCAGTTTATTGGGCCGATGATATTGAGCAGACTCTTAGAGGTAAGTCTTATTTTATTATGTTAACTTCTCTTGACATATATAATTTAATTTATTCTTCATTTTGTAATATTTGTATAATTCTTAGTGTCAAATTTGTTTGACAGAGGAATTCATGTTTAAGTTATAAGGAGCAACCACCCCATGTAACTTATTGGGATTGATGTCTTTCCGTAGGAAGGAGAATAACTAAATAGATTGACTGCCCTAGAATATCTTGTATTAGTATCATTAAAAGATAACTATTGTGAGAAACATATAGATGTTCAGCTGCAATTTCTGTCTCCCAACGAATGATGCTGCAATAACTTTAGGATTGCAAAAGCATATAATTACATACTTTATTAAACTGTTTGATTATATGAATCTTAAAATACAATGGAGGAACTAGTAAACTACATATGTTATAACCTATTTGTGACCTACTTGGTTTGTAATTTTTTATCCTAATTTGCAGTCTATGCAACGAGGGGATCCAGCTTGGATTGGTTACATCTATGCCTTTTTAATATTTGTTGGCGTGGTATGAAATAAAAACCTCTTCTTCCCTTTATGTAACTTCGACACATTGCAAAAATATGTTGGAAATCTGAATTAGTAGAACTTGTTAGGTATTCGGCGTGTTGGTTGAAGCTCAATATTTTCAGAATGTCATGCGTGTTGGATACCGCCTCCGATCAACTCTGGTAAGTTGGGATAGTGTACTTCTTAAATTTAGGTTCTGGTTTCTGTAGAATCAGTTGTAAGCATATGCTACATGGTTATGTAATTATGGTATTCTTGCTTAAATTGTAATTGGTGCAGTTGGACCTCAAAACTACACCTTTCTGATAATGAATTTCAGTTGGACCTCAAAATTCCCGTAATTTTTCACTTATTTGAACATTACCATTTTATTCTTGTTTGTAAACTGTTTTTTGTGGCCAGGTCAAACAAATAGTTATCGTCACCGACTGACAGTGTACATATGAAACAGTTAGGATCCTGGTGCTTTTAGTTTTTTATGTATTAACTGGGATTTATGTTCCCTATTTAACCTTTTTTTTTAATCTGAGATTTTTATATTACAATGTTTCTCATAATCATATGCATTTCTTCTATTTTTCAGGGAAGCTCTTACATCTAGTTGTTAGAAGCGTGCTAAAAACTTACTTTCTTATGCAGATTGCTGCAGTATTCCGGAAGTCAATGAAACTAACGCATGAAAGTCGCAGAAAGTTTCCATCTGGAAAAATTACGAACTTGATGACAACTGATTGTGAATCGCTACAGGCATGTTTTTGCATAACATTTTGTGCATGAATAATAATATAGCTGTTATAAGATGCAATCAATTTCTAGAATAAGCAGGGACAGACATAGGTGCAGTTTATTTTTTATTACTTTACATTTGTGACATTACTACGCTCAAACAATATAGGGTGCACCATGCTAGCATTTTTTTATAAAAAGGTTTGTGTTTAAGGTTTTTGCACAATATGCTGTGCAGCTTGTCTTCTTAGTTCAAGTTAGCTGTGCAATTTGACAGTAGAATGAGAATTTCGAGAAACATATTAATCTAAGAAAACTGCATGTACTAACAAGAAACTGAAGCGAGTTTGTATAATGGATTTTTATGGTTTAATTACTGGTTTGTTGTGTTTTGTGGCAGTTTTCCTTTGCACTTTTGTTTTTTCTTTTTATGTAATTGAGAAGGAAGAAGTATGATATATGCTCAAGTAATGCACATAATAATTAATTGTTTGTTTTCTTTTAACAGCAAGTTTGTCAGTCACTTCACGCTTTGTGGTCTGCTCCTTTTCGTATCACCATTGCGCTGATTCTTCTTTACCAACAGCTTGGTGTTGCTTCACTTCTTGGTGCATTGCTTCTAGTCCTTATGTTTCCCGTACAGGTAACATTTTATTTCTTGAGTTCTATTATGTGCATTAGAAGTGACAATAATTTTCAGTTTTTTACTTGGCTTGCATCTCCGCTCTGCAAATCATATTACGGTTTCTTTGATGCTGAGTGTCCAGGTCCATCTAGAAGTTTACTTTTAGTTTGTGCATATTGTTCATCCATTCGATTCCAATATATGCATCTTTGAAGTTAATCTGTCACTGAATGCAAAAGAGAGTTGAATGCAATATGTCTACCTGTCGTATCACCTATATACAGTCTGTGTAGCTGTATATTCATATCTAGCAAAATGCATGCTGAAGTTTCGAATCCCGTGCAAATTACATACTTCCCTCAAGTAGGTCTAACGGCATCAGTACTTTAACCCCTTTATATTTGTGTAAATATACAAACACACAGGTGTCTGTATATACACATACAAAAATATATGTAATCTTTTTCTTCTCTCATTTGTCTGATGACAATCGCTTGCACTCACTAAACTTACTTTCACCATTGCTTTTTATGTGAGAAGTGCTATCATTACGTGGAGTTTCTTATCCTCCTTTATGGCATTCTTAAGATAGTGAATAAGAGGTTTGTTTTTCTTCTGGCCTATTAGTATGATATCATCTTTTTATTGATTCATAACAATGCCACCCTCATCGATTTCTTAATCTTACTATTTTATTGAACTCTTAATACCAAACTTGACCCTAACTCCACCTAGCCACTTGCCTGAAATTGAATAGCTAAAAACGTTACATTACCTTGCTAACAAACTTGAGGAACCGGAGTATAGTATCCATTCAAAGCAAAGTAAAGAAATTTTTAACCCAGATTCAAGGCCAAGGAGTTTAAAATCATGCAATCTTTGTCATGTTGTCTTCAGGATTAGATGAAATCTGATAGAGTGGAGAATAAGGTTTTTGTATGGCATTAAATCCAAACAAGTGATCTTGTTTTTAATGTATTTAATTCTTTAATAAATACGTTTAGGTGTAGTTTTCAGCATTTTGAATCTCAAATTTACAAAACCTACAAGAATACAAAATATCAAAGAGTGTGCAGTATTGCTATTGTATTTGAAAACAAGTGGAGGTTCATTGAGAAAAATAAATTTTAGGTCACAAGGATATTATTATGACTATACATACAGCTTAATCCCATAGCACAAAAAATATGTTATGGAAGTATGGAATGAGGGAAGAATGAACAGTTGTTTTATTAATTGAGACTCCTAGCTGAAGAAACTTGTAAATTCTTTGATAATTTCTATGTACCAAAACTCAAAGTCATCGTTTGTATCAATTGAGAGGTTTGGATCAGTTACAAGGTCGTGCTAAAAAGAGACGGAAGATTAAGAGTTATTGAGTTGTGGAATTACAATTTGCCTTGTATGTATATGTGTGTGTGTCTCCGTGAGTGTTTTTGTATATCTATACAAATGTAAAGATGGTTCATAAGCTGAAACTACTGAAACAACCCTTCTTTTTAAGACAATTACTGATGGCATTAGTTTATTTCACGGAAGTATGCATATTGCACGAGATTACAAACTCTAGTATGCATTTTGCTAGATATGAAATTTTAGGTACACAGCTCGCACATAGGTGATACTTCAAGTACACAGATTGCCTATTACTCATAAAAATATAGCTAAGCTAAACATCACATATACCTTAAAAATGCCTAGAATAAGTGAGCCAAGATAAAATACCCTCTTGAAAATGATAAATATCCATCATTGATACCATAGACTTGCACTTGTTAATTAGTTATTATCTCTGTCTCATATGTGTGTGTGTGTGCATTCATGCACTCTTTTTATGCTAACAATGGTGTTTTTGGTAAAATTTTATCTCTGAACAGACGTATGTTATTAGCAAAATGCAAAGGTTGACTAAAGAAGGACTACAACGTACTGACAAGAGAATCGGCCTCATGAATGAAATTCTATCTGCCATGGACACTGTGAAGTATGATTATTGTGTGGATTGTTTTTTGTGGAAACAAGTGCTTAATTCTGTAGTTGAATGAATCTTTCTGATTCTTGAGTCAAATCTATCAGATGTTATGCATGGGAAAGTAGCTTCCAATCTAAAGTTCAAAATGTTCGTGTTGAGGAGCTGGCATGGTTTTGGAAAGCACAACTACTTGGCGCGGTATGTCTTATATAAAGTTCTTAAGGAGTATATGTATATATTTGATTTAGGCAAACACTGTCTATCAAATTTTATGCCATTTCTTAATAAGATTTATTATTTGTAAAATGGTGTATTTGTCTATGACTACATGTTATCATGTGTGGACGTTGTTTCACAGTTTTCTAATGCCAATTGCCACCACCACATCTTTTGAGATCCCGATACACTGCCCCGTAATTTAACAAGGAAACAGAACATGATTGTTGTTTTCGTAGACTATCAATTTCTTGCACCAGAGTGCCCTCATGCAACACCTGAGCATGCCTGCATTATTGTCAAAGCTTCAGTAGGTAGTTGACTTGATACAACATATAAGTTGCTTGAACCATCACAAAAAGCAATTTATGAAAGTCTTTAGAATCTCATGTTTCTTATATACTAAAGGTATGTACCAATGATTTGAAAGTGCATGATGTCTAATATATTTCATAATATATACTTCCTTCTCTTCCACAAAACCAGGACTTGACCTTGCAAATATTCATACACAGGCAACTCATTGTTCACTCACAACGTATTTAAATTCACATAAACCATTTGCAACAACATATTCCTTGGATATAAAAATATGTTTAGCATCATATTGATTCATATAAGTTGGAAGGAAGGACATCAAATAAGTTGATAAATACTAAAAAGATAAAAGACCGTGTTCATGATGAATGAATTGAATAGTTGATATTCAGAATTTAAAAGAAAAGAAAGAGATCTTCCACAAGTGCTGATGAAGTATCAGTTTTTTCAATTTAATCATCTTATTCTGTGTATCTTTGAGTTGGAAGATTTCAAATTGACGGAGATAATGAAAAAATTCGCTGAATATATTTAATATTTGGCTTGAAACCCCCTAGTCCAAGTTTTGCCCTTGTTTGATATAAAATTTGGGAACATGAACATGAAGTGTTTTCTGTTGTTCCTTCATTTTTTTCTTAATTAGAAGATATGGTGTGTCTCAGTGGTTTACGGGATAAATTAGATGCCTTTTTCTCTCTCTTAAGTTCTTTACATTCATTAAGTTGGCACAATGTAATTTTTTAATTACAATAATTTTCTCTTGATTAAGCGTAGGTTGTGACTTGTGCTTAACTGTTGTGTTTCCCCCTGACGTCAGTTTAATGACTCTTATTTGCATACTGTTGTAATGCTAAGTATCTATAATTTAACCTTTGTCCTTTTGTTTTGTTTGATCATACTAATCATACTCTTTATTCTTGTCTTGCAGTGGAATATGTTTATTCTAAACAGTATTCCCGTTGTTGTGATTGTGGTAACATTTGGACTGTTCACTTTACTTGGAGGAAATTTAACACCTGCAAGGGCATTTACATCACTTTCTTTGTTCGCAGTCTTGCGCTATCCTTTGTACATGCTTCCAAATATTATAACACAGGTTTGGTTTTGTGTTCCCCTGTCATATACATATCATTACAATTATAGCCTCACATGTGATATATACTAAACATGTCCAAATTGCTATTTTGTCTCTATGCCTTTCTTAAATGTCACTGCTGAGCGCCCTAGATTACATAATTTGGTGATGACAATATACATGATAAAAACTTGTATCTTGCTTATATAGTTGTCATTTTCATTTGCCAATTTATCTTCTTTCGAGTCAGCTTGGCTGGATAACTTTTTTATTCAAGAAGTATAAAAGAAGAAAAAAGGAAAAACAATGAGATAACAATGTCGATATGATTGCTTATAAACGATCATGTTTGATAATCTGGAGTACTTAATGTTTCGACTTCCCAGGCCAAAGAATCACATAATAAAAATTGCATTTATGAGATGTGGTGGAATGTTGCCGACTAATTTTAAGTATTTCTACACTTGATCTGTTCATGTTGATTTTTTAAAAAGAAGAAAAGAAGGCATAAATTAATTTACATGAGAATATGAGATTTTTAACTTTGTTTCCTTTGGTAGGCTGTAAATGCAAATGTATCTTTAAAGCGACTGGAGGAACTTCTCTTGGCGGAGGAAAGAATTCTTTTGCCGAACCCACCTCTAGAACCAGGACTTCCCGCAATCTCAATCAAGAATGGTTCATTTTCGTGGGAGTCAAAGGTTAAATTTGAAGTCATTCTTTAATTACTTGAAAAAGTTATTGGGTCATGCGTCCACCAAAGTAACAAATTTAGCCATTCAACTTTACATATTCATGATTTTTTTAAAGTTCTTTAAAACTTTCCGGTAATTCCAATCATATATGATAATGAAATTTTTTCAAGTCATATTGAAAGCTTGTCCTTACACTTATATTGTCTATTACATGATCCCGATGAAATTGTACCTAAATGAACACTGTCAGGTTAGACCACCATGACCGAAGAAACTTTATGTGTAAAAACAATATTTTAAGCAACCTCCCTTCATGCCAATCCTTATTATTTTTCTTTAAAATTGACAACCTAAAGAATTGAAAGAGAACACTGATATGACACTTGGTGTGTAGCAATATCAAAACTTGGCTAATATATATTGACCACAGAAGGAAAACAGGACCGAGTCACATTGGGCATTCTAAAGAAGTAGCCATTTTTTGTATAATATTACATTGGGCATTGTATGGGCAGGAAATACTTTGCGGGAGGCTATCTTTATCCAATGTGTCAATAGTCTGTACTCAATAGGATGTATATGTCACTATTGCTAGATGCCCCACAAAAAGATATAACATAAAAAATGATTTTGAATTGCGCAAGCATGCTTTTAGAATTTACAGACATTTATTATTCATTTTGTTTCCAGTCAGAGAAGATGACGTTGTCGGACATTAATTTAGATATACCACAAGGCAGCCTCGTTGCAATTGTTGGTAGCACCGGAGAAGGAAAAACATCACTTGTATCAGCGATGCTTGGAGAGCTTCCAGCAGTTGCAGATACAAATGTTGTTATTAGAGGAAAAGTTGCATATGTTCCTCAAGTATCATGGATCTTCAATGCAACAGTGAGTGTGAGCAGTTTTTATGTTGTAGCATTTAATTTTCCTAGTTTACAGCCACCATTCAAGTTCATATATAAGGTGAAAATCAAATATGTGATATTTTGCACATCTAAGCCAAAGCTAAAAGGTGATGTGGAAACCGTATATACTTGTTCGGTTTAAATGTTTGCTACTTCAAGTGTTATGCATATGTTAATCTTTCAGGTACGGCAGAACATATTATTTGGATCTGTATTTGATCCTACAAGGTACTCAAAGGCAATAGATGTAACTGCATTGCAGCATGACCTTGACTTGCTTCCTGTGAGTGCTCATGCAACAATTTCATGCTGCTAGTTGTCATTAATCATGGATGTATATGTCTAGCTTATTTATTTTTCAATATGAATAAATTGTTTTACCTTCAATTGACTGTATAGGGAAGTGATCTTACTGAGATTGGCGAGCGTGGGGTAAATATTAGTGGTGGGCAAAAGCAAAGAGTGTCCATGGCAAGGGCTGTATACTCTGATTCAGATGTTTATGTTTTTGATGACCCTTTAAGTGCTCTGGATGCTCATGTGGCTCGACAGGTATGTCTACTTCTTGTAAACAATAGATACTGAGTTAAGTGTTGTTAGTTAATGTTTGTATTTCTCGTATTTAAAGGAACGCATGTCGAGCATAGCTAAGGGGAGAAGTTATGGTTATTACATTTCTTCTGCATACTCTACATGGGCTACATGCCTAAACAATATTTTCAAAATGCAGAAGATTAGGCTATTAAAAGTATATTCACTGTTGACACTTTGATGATACTGCTGTTACATCTCCAGGTTTTTGAAAAATGCATCAAGGAAGAATTAAGAGGGAAAACAAGAGTTTTGGTCACAAATCAGCTGCATTTTCTTTCACAAGTAGACAGAGTTATTCTAGTACATGAGGGCATGGTGAAAGAGGATGGAACATTTGAGGACCTGTCAAACAATGGCCAGTTGTTCCAGAAGCTGATGGAAAATGCAGGGAAGTTGGAAGAGTATGTGGAAGATAATGAAGATGGTTTAATCATTGATAGTAATTTGAAACCTGTTGTGAATGGTGGAACAAACGAGGTTCCTAAAGATGCAAACCAGACAAAGAAAAATGAAGGGAAATCTATACTTATCAAACAAGAAGAACGAGAAACGGGAGTGGTCAGCTGGAGTGTTTTGACTAGGTAAGAAGTGGCTAATTCTTTGATCTGCCATGTGCATTTACTTTTTAGGCTCTTTCTAACATTCCTCGCTCAAAAAGCCATCTTGGGATTAAAGAGTGGGTCACTAGGAGCCAAAACATTACCTTGGTGTCCAATTTAAATATTTGATAATATTGGGGGTACCTGTGGTCTGACGCGATGCAAGTGACCAACTCTCCCAGATGAGGTGTTGGGGGAAGACATTAATTGGTTCATATATCTCTTTTAGCAACTTTCTTGATATAAGAATCTAATATGCACTTGCTTTTTTATACATGTGGGTAGTTTTTTTTTTTTGAAGAACTAATTTTGGACACTAAATTTCTTTTCAAAGAACTCGAGGTTTTGACCATGACAGTAATCTAGTTTCTGATGTTGGCATTCGTCCATATAGCTAGGATTTCTAAATGTTGATGGTCCATTAAATGTAGTTAAAAACCTTAAGTTATGTGTTTACAATGATTATAGTTTCTAGTAAGTTGTGTAATTAGCAAATATATTAATTATCCACAAATTTATATTTTGATAAACCTTAGTTCTGCATTGTAATGATACATATACTGATATACAACGGTTATCTCTTTTGTTAAGTGTACCAACATGACCTTTTGGTGGGCCAAGACGAACCAAGTTATTGCATTTAAGGAAATGCAATTATACCTTGCATTTTATGTAGACTGGGTTTTCAAGCTGGGAAATTTTAGATAAAATATAATTCATCATCTAAACTTGTTAATGCATTTCGTCAACATTCATATATTCATACATTTCATCCCAGTTTTTTCTTATTTTGGTTAGATGGTGATCATACATATCATTCTATCTAATGAAGTATCATTTTGAATAATTCAGAAGCGCTACATCCATATACTATATTTTAGATATGCTATCTGTTAATTCTCAGGTATAAAAATGCATTAGGAGGATGGTGGGTTGTTATGATACTCCTTTCGTGCTATGTTCTAACAGAAACTTTGCGAATTCTAAGTAGCACATGGTTAAGTGTTTGGACCGATGAAAGTAGCCCGAAGAGATACGGACCTGGTTTCTATAATTTGATCTATTCACTTTTATCGCTTGGTCAGGTATGTTTTACATATAATCTGTATCATCCGAATCAAATGTGAAATTTTCATTTGTTTTTTTGATAATGCAACAAATACTATTTTCTTTCATTTTGTTAGGTTATAGTGACATTGGCAAATTCATATTGGTTAATCGTATCAAGCCTTCATGCATCCAGAAAGTTGCATGAAGCAATGCTGAACTCTATTTTAAGAGCGCCAATGGTCTTCTTCCACACCAACCCACTTGGACGTATTATCAATAGGTTTGCGAAGGATCTGGGTGATATCGACCGCAATGTTGGGCCTTTTGTCAACTTATTTTTGGGCCAAATGTCCCAGCTTATTTCAACTTTTGTCTTAATTGGAATTATAAGCACTATGTCATTGTGGGCAATAATGCCACTTCTACTCCTGTTCTATGCAGCCTATCTATATTTCCAGGTAGATAAAAATATCTTGCTTCATGACTGTTCTTTATTATCTTGAAATTGTTGGTACTTGGATATCAGTTACTTTACAGTTTATACTCATTCAAACCTTATCATCGTAATATCTATCATAGGGCAATGTAGTATTATTTGACATAACTGATTTGACAAAGATGTATGAAAATGCTTTTCATTCTCAATCAATTGACATACAAACAAGCTCCTGTATTTATAGGTACAGCAGAGCTAATTAGAGCTACAAATCAGTTAGCATACCCCATCATATCTGCCTGGAAATCAGCCTACAGTATCCCCTAATATCAGCCTATCATATCACAGAATATCAGCCTATCATATCACATAATATCAGCCTAAATTAAGCCTAATACAACTGGTACAAATCACAGATTTACAGCTAGTAAATAACATCTATAATACACAGTAATGATAATTATATTGACATGATTAAGATATCTGCACATTACATCAGAATTTTATTCTCTTGATGTTATGATCCGGTTTTTTCATTATATTGATAGTAACATAAGTTAAACATCCAAAAATGGAAAGATTTACACACACAATCTAGCTATTTATTATTTAACTACATTTATGACTCGATATAATCCAAGTACGTTGAGGATTCTAACTTTCATTTTATCAAACGAGTTGAGCAAATGAATGTATTAACACATAAGCATGATATAAATATTAAGCCCTTGTAACCTTAAGGTTTTGGGGAGAGTTTCCAGCATAAACACTTCAATCAGTGGAATGTGGGAACTTACAAGGTAGGAGATAAATTACTGAGATGAGTTTCGAAAGCCTTTAAATACTCTTCCAGAGGTTAGTACTTAGTAGCCTACAATAAATATAAGTATAAAAATGATTATGTGAAGACTACCATCCGAGAGAACAGCCGGTGTGAGTTACTGATGTGGATTATCATGGGTGCATGTTTGTTAATGCGGGTTTGTAGATGTTTTAATTAAATTGCAATAAGAATTACAGCTATGATTATTTGTCCTTGCAGAGTACGGCGCGTGAGGTGAAGCGCTTAGATTCTGTTACCAGATCTCCTGTGTATGCACAATTTGGAGAAGCATTAAATGGTCTGTCAACCATTCGTGTTTATAAAGCTTATGATCGAATGGCCAACATTAACGCGGACTCGATGGACAATAATATCAGGTTCACTCTTGTGAACATGAGTGGAAATCGTTGGCTGGCCATCCGGTTGGAAACATTGGGAGGAGTCATGATCTGGCTTACTGCAACATTTGCTGTTGTGCAGAATGGAAGGGCAGAAAACCAGGAGGCTTTTGCCTCTACAATGGGTCTGCTTCTGAGTTATGCATTAAATATTACAAGCTTATTGACTGCTGTATTGAGGCTCGCAAGTCTAGCAGAGAATAGTTTAAATGCTGTTGAGCGTGTTGGCACATATATAGAGCTGCCTCCGGAAGGTCCATCTGTTATTGAAAATAACCGTCCTCCTCCTGGATGGCCTACCTCGGGATCAGTTAAGTTTAAGGATGTTGTCCTACGTTATAGGCCAGAACTACCTCCAGTATTGCATGGATTATCCTTTTCAATTTCTCCAACTGACAAGGTGGGGATAGTAGGAAGGACTGGAGCAGGAAAATCTAGCATGCTTAATGCTTTATTTCGAATTGTTGAGCTGGAAAATGGAAGTATCATGATTGATGGTTATGATGTTTCGAAATTTGGACTGACAGATCTTCGTAAGGTTCTTGGTATTATACCACAGGCGCCAGTTCTTTTATCAGGTACAGACACTTAGAATAAAGAAGACACCTTTATATTTTTTGTGCGGTTGGTAACTTTTGGGAAACGGGTAATAAGCCAAAATAAAATGGAATTGATTCAGTTTGGCTCGGAAAAGACGAAACTTTTTAATAAAACTTGTTTCTATAGAACATTAGAATGCACACTTATACTTATTTTATTACATTTCATATATTTAAGCACAATGTATCCGGGTGTGTTTTAGCTAATAACATTTATCGTAAAATCTTATATGAAATTTAACATTTTCTGTATAGCCTTGGTGAGAATGAAGATTATGTTTCTAGAGGAGAAAAATCAAGGTTTTGTTATTAGTAATCACTAATACAACTCATCCTTTTTGAAGGAATAGGTTTGGCATTTTTTTTGTATATCTAATAATCTTACAATGGGTTATATATTATTTTGGCATGGCTCATATGTGATTTAAAAGAACTTTATTACATGTTCTGCTGCAAAACTGATCAAGGGAGTAAGAATGCGAGGATTCTTCTTTTACGGCTAAGTAGTGAGATAGTTATTGGGATTCTGAGTTCAGTGAAGGGGTGGCTAGAGGATAGGTTTCAAAAATCGAGTAAAGTATATAAAGCTTAAGGAGGTTGCTGCTGCCATTAATATTCCGCAGCAGTGTCTACTGTCTAGCAATTTGGCTAAAGGATAGGCTTCAAAAACCGAGTAAAGTATATAAAGGTCAAGGAGGTTGCTGCTGCCATTAAGTGTCTAGCAAAGAACCTGAGTTTTTTATTCTCTTAGGAGGATAGGCTTTTGAGTTTGTTAATTATGATAAGAACTTTAATGACATGGACTATTTATTCTAATGAATGTTGTTTTCATTTGTCAAGGAACCGTCAGATTCAACCTTGATCCCTTTGATGAACACAATGATGCTGATCTATGGGAATCATTGGAGAGGGCACATCTGAAGGATGTCATTAGGAGAAATTCGTTGGGGTTGGATGCAGAGGTATGCAAGCATACTATTGAGTGTTCTAAATATGTCGGGAGTACGGTTAATAATGAACATTTCTTTTGTATATTTTATCTGTCATGTGTTTTACATGTCTCATTTCCTCCCCCCCCCCCCCCCCCCCTTTTCTTTTGGATAGTTCACATGGCTCAGTTTCAAGCACAATATATAGGAACAACATGTGCAGAGCAAATTGATTTCCTGATAAATTTTATGACAAGAATAATTCTCCTTTTTGATTAATCCCAAGAACCACATGAAATAGTAGCAATTCATCATGCCCTGTTCAATGTGCATAACACAGTCTAGAAATATTGATTTGAAGCAGTGACATTCAAAAAATTATCCTATCCCTGCTACTTTTAGCACCTAAAATATGGACAGCAGCAAAGAGTAAAATGGGAGAGGACATTTATCCTTGCTAAGCAACATAATATACATATAATATAAGAAATGCTTCAGACCAAATACAAGGCAAAGAATCACGTGAGACTTGTTTATGCTTGGACAAAGTTTGTCCAAAGAGTAGAAACAAATCAGATCTAGTTGTAGGATAACTCAGGGTAATAATTCCTACAGAGGAGAATCGTCTCTGTAATCTCCTACATAGACAAAATACTAACGATATAAAGATCATGGATCTTGACATTATAGCAAAGCATTTATCTTGTTTATAGATTTGTTTCTATAAAATACTTGTTGTCAGTTGTTGTTTATACTGTCATCTTGCAATTTGAGCAT
Source organism: Oenanthe sinensis (assembly GCA_028671895.1). NCBI lineage: Eukaryota > Viridiplantae > Streptophyta > Magnoliopsida > Apiales > Apiaceae > Oenanthe > Oenanthe sinensis. Next base: position 7,010,731 of record JAPMAC010000198.1, read on the forward strand.
TGCTTGTACATGGATTGTGCAGGGCTTGGTATTTCACAAAAGCAGTAAGTTCTCAAGCTCCAGTGTATAATTGTATTCACTGTTAATAGTAACAGCCACTCAATAGTGAAAACTGTTTATTCATGTAAACCTTTCTCCTCATGGGATTATTAGGTGTCAGAGCTCTTCCCACTTTGCCATGAAAAATATTTTCATTTAATTTCTATTTTGATCTTATGTGTCCTATTATTTCCCTAGCTCTTAATACACACAAGCAAGGGATTAGGGCCATAGGTGCTTCAGTGATAAGCTACGGTTTGTTTATGCTGTTTCTTACCTGCTTAGGATAAGTTTACTATCCTTTTTCCAGAAAAAGTCTCATATTTCCATAAGTAGAAGATAGAAGATATGCTGGTCAAAAAAATAGAATTCCGGCTCTTTTATCACTTTGCTTTAACTAAGAGTATCATATTCGTTAACTTGTCAAGGTTTCAGAGGCAGGGGAAAATTTCAGTGTTGGGCAGAGACAACTACTAAGTCTTGCTCGAGCATTGCTTCGTAGATCAAAGATTCTTGTTCTTGATGAAGCAACAGCTGCTGTTGATGTTAGAACTGATGCACTTATTCAAAAAACCATTCGGGAGGAATTCAAATTCTGCACGATGCTCATTATTGCTCATCGGCTAAATACAATTATTGACTGCGACCGAGTTCTTTTGCTAGATGCGGGTCAGGTATGGAATATTTCTCATGTCTTTGCTTTATATTTTTACCAATGGAAGACTGAGGCACTTCCTTTTTCTTTTCATTTTTTTTCAAGGGTGGCTAATTTTATTTACAAACAAATCTGCTCGCATGTATCAGGTCCTGGAGTATGATACCCCCGAGGAATTGCTTCGAAAAGAACAAAGCTCTTTCTCTAAGATGGTTGAAAGCACTGGGGCTGCAAATGCTCAGTACTTGCGTAGCTTAGTACACAGCGGAGATGACAAGAACCAATTTGGAACACATGAAACCAAACAACTAGATGGGCAAAGGAAATGGCTAGCCTCATCGCGCTGGGCTGCTGCTGCACAGTTTGCCCTAGCTGTTAGCCTCACTTCGTCACAGAATGACCTCATACAGTTGGAACTTCAAGAAAATGATGACAATATCCTCAAGAAAACCAAGGATGCAGTTATAACTCTTCAAGGTGTTCTCGAAGGAAAGCATGACAAAGTTATTGAAGAGACTCTTGATCAGTACGACGTCTCAAGAGATGGATGGTGGTCAGCTCTCTACAAGATGGTTGAAGGTAATCTTCAGTATATTATAGTATTGACATTGCATTACATTATTGGAACTAGCAAGGTTACCAGTGTCCATATTAAAGAAGAAAAGGTAACTTTGCAGTTCTCTTTTACTCGTCAGTCCTACTTCATATTAAATATAATGCTTTGATCAGTGAACTTGGATCATCCTGGGCTGCCACGTCGGTGCACTTGTTCATAATTTAAACTTTTATATGCCAACTATATATATTTACATGTTTTAAGCTTTCACAGCCATACACATGTACGATTTTTTTTTTCCAATCACTTGTAAGCCTCCTTGTCCTGTGCTCCCAGAAGAGAAAAATCAATTGCCTTGCACTATATTATGTTCATTCCTCCCCTACTACACAAATACAAACATACACACCTGTAACTAAGTACGTTTTATTTTTCAAATCATCAGGTCTTTCAATGATGAGTAGGTTAGGTCGAAACAGACTTCATCATTCAGGAGATGGTTTCGGAGAAGTCGCCATTGATTGGGACCAGATTGAGATGTAGTACACATGTTTTTCATACGTTCTCTCACCTGAAGATTGATATCTGTCGATATACCGATATACAGAAATGAATTTCTTGAATTTTAGGCTGCTTAACTCAAAGGTGGCCTGCTTATATAGCACAATTCATGCAAATGTCTCCTAATTATGAGAGAATAAGGAGTGCAATTTATATATATTTTTTAAATGCGACTCAATTTATCCTGTATTTTATGCTGTTGTTAAGTTTTGCATGTCTCATATTTTTGTAAGGGAATAAGCATTTCATTTGCTATAAATAAGAGTGCCTTGTCACTGAGATTACATCAAACAAAATGATCAATTAAACTTGCACAATTTCTCTTAAAAAGATGATTTTCTATAATTAACCAAAGAAAAACTAATATTTGCGGGTCTCAACCTTAACGTTCTTCGGCCGCATTTGAAGGGGTGTTGGCTCAAGGGGGCATAAATTGGAGTTATAATGTCTCAAATGGCACATCCGGAAATGTCACTTTAAAACGCTATATCTTGTAATGTCTTGTTTTTTTTCTTTTATTCAAAATGCAGGATAGTGTTGAGTTCTGGAGACTTTATGGAGACTTTAACGCCACTTTATGTGACGTTATGTGATGTTTCAAGTTCCAAAATATTATACGAAATAACGTTCAACTTCCAAAACATTACTAGTAGCGTTTTTAGTAAATTCTCAAAATGCTACACGAATCATCATTTTGGAATACTATTTTGGGCAATTTATTCAGGTTGTGACATTTTGTTTCACCCTTTTTTCCATTTGAAGTGTATTATAACGAGAAAATATACAACCGTAACTTATAAATTAAATTAAATTAAATTAAAAGATACTAATATTTTTTAATTTATAAATCAACGTACCTCAAGTATAATATAACTGGTCAGTGTACACTCACATCAATCGAAATCAAATCCTAAACAAAATTTATACAGTAGCTGCTAACAAAGTTTGCTCACATCATTACAATAAACAAAGCAAGGTTCTACTGTTCTGGTACGAATAAAAAATAAATAACCCAATAAAATAATTTAATAAAATTAATAAAATAAAATAAACAATAAATTTCAAAATTACATTTTCTACTTTATCCACTAGCTTCCACCACTAGGAATGACAACGGATCGGGTTCGGGCATTGTGAAATTCAAATCCAAATCCAAATATTTTCGGATTTTAAAATTAAATCTAAATCCAAAAATCAATATCCAAATCCAAATTCATCGGATTTTGGATCAGATCGGGTTTTTTCGGATATCCAAAAATTAAAAAATAATTTAATTAATTTAACTATCAATAGGGCACCTAGAAAATTTGTTCAATATTCATTATATTTATACAATAATTTATATGCATCCTTCTCTGATTAATACCTTAATATATAATATAATAAAAATTTAATAAAAAATGTGCTTATCACTTTATTAATCTTTTTTGTTTTAATCGAATCACAATCGTTACATATTTTGAATATTTATATATATTAACAAATAGATAAATATTAAAATAATTTTATCTTGAATAAATTTTAAAAAAAATATTGAAAAAAATATAATAAGACTCTTTCTAAAAAAAGTAAGTAAGTTAATTATATATGTAATTAATATATATATATATACATACATTAATCGGTGTCACTCACTTTTGTAATTCGATATATGCACTACTTCACTATTGCATGCTCTACATATATGTATGTAAATTCTCTGTTGTTTATACTATGTTCGTTTTTAGTTTTTACTTGTTTTAAGTGTGATGTGGTAGTCGTTGATATTTGATAGTATGAGAGCGGTATCGATTTTGTTTTCTTTCTCTAAGCTTAGTGTTTGATAAGAGTTATATGTTAATAGCTAGATAAAGTAATTTATGGATTACAATGTGTTTGACTGATATAGCTGCTCCCTTTTTTTGTTCCAGGTGGTGCAATGCCTGTGATAGTTATCAGTTTCGAGTCTGTTCAGTGAAAATTGGAAGGTTTAAATGTATGGTTTCACAGTCTTGGTATTAAGAAGCGGGTTTTGAGTTGGTAAATTGTGTGTGCGTATCTGTTCTGCAGTAAAAGAAATATGGGTTTTGATCTACTGACTCGGTATGGCCGGCCTATGAAGTATGGCATTTGGGCACACGAAACAGGGAGTGCCTTTGGTGCTTATACACCATGCGCCATAGATTCTTTTGTGATCTGTGTATCAAACTTGGTGCTTCTGGTTTTGTGCTTATACCGAATATGGCTAATTACAAGGGATCCTAAGGTCCAGAGGTTTCGTTTAAGATCAAATATTTATAACTATATGTTGGGATTTTTGGCTACTTACTGTACTGTTGAGCCGTTGTTTAGATTGAGTACTGGGGTTTCAATTTTTAACTTGGATGACCAGACTGGCTTCGCTCCTTTCGAGGTGCACTATTTCTTTCTCATATGAGTTGCAACATGCATGACTATATGACTTCGGTAACTAGTATAACTACACCTCTTTATGATGCATGTTCAAAACCCATTCATCACTAGCTTGTATGAAGTTACAGTCACTATTTTGAGGTGTACTACGTATTTTATATTTTATATTCTTTGTTATTTTCATCTTAATAATAACTAGCTTATATCCCGTCAAAAGCACGGATGTCTCAATTAAATTAATATTAATATAAATATCTATATATTAAAGTTGTTTTGTATTTTTTTTAATTGTTTAGCTTTAGATTGGAATCATTTACCTTTGTTAGTATGTTTAGAACTAATAATATGAATATTATATTTTTAATATGTTTTTAGTATTTTTCAAACCCTAAAACTTTGTTAGTGTTCTTAGACCCAATAATATACATATTAGTTTCTCATATATATTTAGAGCTATAAATATTATATTTAATTATGCGCTTATTATATATACATGATATTTCTGCTAACGTGCCATTTATTTAGCAGATTATAATGCTACAAGCCTATAACAGGTTTCTATAATACTACTTTGAAAGTAAGAAGTAACAGTTATATATAAAAGTTGGTTTAATTTCTCAAGAATTCTATAATATAAGACACGGCTTAAATGTCCAAGTATATACAAAGTAAGAAATAGCCCTGCTGTTGTTTTGTACCCTTAAATATGTGACACAATTCTCATTTTGGTCACATACCATTGTTCTTCCATACAATTATCATTTGACACAACTTTATATATATAAATATCTCCTTGTTTATTTTATTTATATATGTTATTGCACTCTCTGAAATCTGAATGAGATTGGAGATCTTTGCGCAGATTACAATCTGTCCTTTTGAAAATGATATAAAAGTGATCTGATTAATTAGAATATGACCAAAAATGATTTATTCATTGGAACAATATTCCTGAGCATTAAAATTTATTTTTATTAACCATTTAATAAATTTTAGATTCACTTGAAATTGACCGGACGACAGATACGAAAATGTCCCAAAATTCAAAATTACCACTCGTAATATAAAAATGTCTCAAATGATCGTTCCGGTAGAGCCATATTATGAAGAGAGTAGAGGAACTGACAAAGTTGCATCAGTGTTGCTTCCAGTTCTTTTGTCTGCTAAACTTCTGATTTGCTTATTAATCTTGTACTTTTAGTAGACCTGACAATTTTTCATACGACACGAAAACACGACACGAAAAACGATACGAAAATTTAGTGTTTGTGTTTGCATTTTGAGTACACGACACGAAAAATACACGAACACGAAGTACACGACCGAGAAGTAGTGTCGGTTTTGTGTTTACCCATCAGGTACACGATACGACACGAGGTACACGAAATAAATATATTTATAATTAAATATTAATATTTATAATAAATATACGACTATATGTATATTATGTATATTTATAATAAATATATGTATATTTAATTTTTAAAATAATACATAGTTTTATAATATTGTAAGTATATATATGATTTAAATGTAAATATTTCATATAATTTTGTAAATTTTTTACCTAAAAATCCATATTTGCATTTATTTAATTAATTAATTATATTTATATTTATATTCAATTTTACACGAAACACGACACGAACACGAAGGTACACGAACTCTAAATGGTTCGGTTTTATGTTTGATCTTTGAGTACACGACACGAAAAGGTACATGACGAAAGTATACGAATTGACAGGTCTAACTTTTAGGTGTTTCAAAGGTGTAACATCTTCGTAATACCTGATTTGTACACTGTTTACATTTTTAATGCCAATCCTAGTCTTCTAAACAATATCTCTACATATAGTTCTTTGTTTATGGCTAGTCTTTAAGTTCTATCACAGTTTTTTCTTCTGGTTTTCCACCCATGTTTCTTTTTGCTCTAATGTATAGCAGTCCTTAAAAATAATATCATTATGATTTATTTTTTTTGTTCTGAATCAGCCAACAAAACTTGTTCTGGTGGCACATTTCTTCTGTAATTAGCTACAAGTTTGTAGTATTCATTAAAATGCTTTACATTTCAGGACCAGGAAATCACAGGAAGAAAGATCATAACTATGGAGATTGCATGATCTGCATTCTGTGAAATTACAGTATCATAAGTTAAATTAATGACGCCCGAAATGATTGGGAAACATGACTGGTTAAGTTACACTAGCAACCCACAAAATATTAATAGAAAAATATGGGCAGGTCACTCGAAAAGAAAGAACAATCACAACATTCTAAACAGTCAAATTTCAACAAAAAAATTCAGAAAATGAGAGATGTTACCAATAGAGAAAAGTGCAAACTGTAAAGTATGAAAAATGATCACAGATTAACTACAAAAGAGACCGTATATGTCAGAATGGCTCTGCTGTATTAGTTACGACAAGCTTCAGACGCTATGGTTAAAATCCGCAGAAGATATCCTTTTGAACAATGAGAAGACAACAATGTTCAGTTATCCAGCACAGGATCAAATCATTATGCACCTGCCTCGGCAAAAGTTCTTTGTCGCTGCCTCTCCTCATCAGCATTTCTGAGGAATTGATCCCAACCACTTCCTTGACTGGTATCAATATAATCATAGGGAACAGCAGATTTTAGACCTGGTCGTACTCCACATTGGCTCTCCACAATCCTAAACTCCAATTCATTCCCCTTTTCGTCAGAAGGTTGTTCCAGTTCTTCCCAATTAAACAACAATGGCAATGTGAATGCACCCCAGGGATTAAAATCTAAAACTTTAACCTTCCCACTAGTGGTAACATAGACATCAAAGGTATATTTCTCCAATTCAAAATTCTGGCTCACCTTATCTCTGAATAATTCTTGAATTGCCATTTCCAAATTATTTTTATCCTCAAGAATGGTAGGGTAGTATCCAGTGACCTCACGCTGGGAGATTCCGACTAAGATCTGATTACGTACAAAGCAGCGGAATTCCCTCTCAGGTCGGAGGGATGGGTACCATTTACGAAGGGCAAGGAAAAAGGACGAGGGTCTCGACAAGGTCTTATCAGAGCATGAATCGTATGCATGACATAAGTCATGGACTAGGGAGTCAGAGGAGCGAAGCAAAAGCGCAATCTCACTGAAAGAAGTGCATTTGAGATTCCCAGTTGAGCTTATCCATGCAGAATCTTTAGGAGCACTCCAATTCAGCTTAGGGAAGACAGCACCCCCAAGGGATTCAATTGATTCCATAATCTTCAATTCTAGTTCTTCGAAAGGTGGAGGAGAAGTTTGTTCTGCTTCATCTTCAGATCCTTCTTGCACTACAAAGTCTTCTTCCTCTTCAGGGTTATGAATCCTATTCGGCAAGGCATCGTCATTTGAGATAGAAAGAGGAAGCAAGAATGGTCCATAATCATCAAGAAGGTATTGAACAAAGGATTCAGGAAGTTCATGAATAATGGTTTTAATGGAGGCAGATCTAAATTTTGGGTACCATTCCTGAATTTGGCATCTATTTACTTCTTCTTCCTTCATCTTCTATATATTGGAAAAAATGATTATTGCTCAAGTCTGGGCTAATGCCAATTCCTTGTATCTTCTGCTCAAATGAGATTCACAAAGTCAGCAACTAAGCCCCTTCAAACTATGTCTTTCAAAACTAAACAAGTACAAGTAGATTTAGACATTTAGTACACAAATAAAGTATTGTACATAAGTAGATAATAGAATTCGGAAACGAAAGCAAATATAATGGAGATAAAGAAAATAGCTTTGACAACAAGAAGCTTCGATGCATATGAATAAATAAAAACTCGTGACTCACACAAAACACATAGAGGATATATATAAGGACAAGGCTAAACATTAGAAACTGAAATAGCAGACACAATGTATAGATCGTAAGATCTTACAAGTCAATTAACAGTTAATCTACTCACTTAAAGGGAGTGTTAGTTCTTCTGAGTTGATTCGGGCCATAAAGGTAGTTGATTTTATCTTTGAAAACATGTACTTTCCTACATATTTGAATTAAATCAAATTATCTACATACTGTCTACACTTCATCAGCAATTCAAGCCATAATAATTATTATAATTACAATTAAATCACATCAAATTCTTCACTCGGAAACAGAATTCAAATCTCTAACCCTTCTGCTTTTTATCTTCATCAATACCATCACAAAGATGCATAATTAATTTTATTTATATATCGGGGGTGTTTGTCCCAGCTTATAAGCTGAAAAAGTTGGTATATATGTACTTTTTCTGAAAATAAGTAACTTATTTTCAAATTTGGAAATAAGATTTGGTCTTAAATTTCTAAAATAAATATTAATTTTCAAAAAAAAATATGAAAATACTTTAAAAAAAAAATTAACTTATTACTTATAAGCTAAGCCAAACACCCCATCTTATTTTCGTATATGGGCTTAAGGCACATTCCCTGTACAGCTCAAAGTCAGTTTTTTGTAAATAGCCAAGTGGCAACACTTCTTTCCCCACCCCCGTGGCCAAAGATTCAAACTTTAAATCCTCAAACACTTAAAATTTAAATGCACCAAATAATATGTAGCATAAAAAACAAAAAAAATAAATAAAGCTAAAATACCCTATTTCAAGAAACACATAACACTCATCAATCTGGTGATCAAGATTCAAGAAACACATGAAATTCACCAATTCTCACACCCTATGCATATAAAGATTTAAAATTTACACATAACATCCATAAAGAAAACAGTATAACACACATAATCTATGTTTAAAAACACATAATTGTATATATAGCAATCACAATTTCAACTTGTCAATACATATATACATATACATACAATATACGTACATGTGTGTGTGTGTGTATAAAGACGGTGAATACTTACCTAGAAAACCAGGATGAAGAAAAAGGTTGGTCTTTCAGAAAGCCATTGGGCTCGGCTGCTTTGCCTTTTCTAAAAAGTTTTTAGAGATTTTTTTAAAAAAAGAAGAAGAATAAAGTGTGTTTTATGAAAAAAAAATAACTACGAAAATACATTCGAATTTCCAAGGGTCGCTTGGTTCACCGGCTGACACGAGTTGTAACCAGGGATCGGGATAGGGTGGTATGAGTATGAAGGTTCAATATCATGTGTTTGATTGAATGGTGGATAAAATTTATTAATTTAATATATTTTTTGATGATTAAAAAAATATAAGCAGTTAATATAAAAAATAAATTATTATTATTTCTCAAACATTAAACAATATTATTATAAATTTTTTATTTTAAGAATTAACATGTAATTTTATAAATAAAAATAAAAATATTTTTTTTAATTTGATTCCCCATACCCATGGCCTCATACCCACCTTCTTCTAAAGTATCAAAAACCCATATCTTATGAGTTTGAGGTATGAATTTTAAAATTTAAAATTTTAAACCAAACAACAAGTATGAGTTTGAAATGAACAAAATTGATACTGTGAACCAAACGACCCCTAAAAGCTTTTAAATTTTTTGATAGAAATTTGACTTCAAGTCTCTGGCATTTTTCAATAAATATAATAAAAAAATATAAAGAACTTTATTTTTTCATAAGAATTTGATTTTACTTTAGTTATTCACACTACTCGATTGACTTCAATATCTTGACTTCTCGAATGGATACTTCTCGATCGAATACTGAGCCAATGAGTGTTTTGAGACTTCTCGACCAGTTGCATATTCCTGACTTCTCGAATGGGTGACTTCTCGAATGAGCATTTGCCTTAGTCGAATTCTCAGACTGCAATCCTTATTTCTTCAATAAGTCTTCTTTGTCTAGTTGCATGATTCACCTTGAATCTTCTAACAGACTTTATTCTTTGACTTAAATTACAACTTGAAATTACAATTTGATCATTCTTCTAACTGCAATAATATATTGAAATGTCTAAGTCACTACCCTATTACAGAAGTTCTAAATATATTATAGCAAGACAAATAATTACATAGAGTAGACTTGATTTGATACAACAATATAAAGAACTATATTTTTTCATAAGAATTTGATTTTAATTTAGTTATTCATTTAAAATGATAATAGAATGATAATTGAGTAACAAAACATAATTAAAATTTTAATTTAGAGAATTCTTATATTTCAAAATTATATTATACTCCTAAGTTTATGCCATGATCCGAATCAATATGAGAAGCACTATTGAGAATATATATATTTAAAGTTTTATTTAATAAAGAAGTTTTAAATATAGTATTAATTAAAATATTATATATCTTATGATATATGTTATAATATATTGCAAATATATTGCATAAAATATAATATTTCAATTAATAGCAAATATTCCATTAAACTTTTTTATATACATATTTTTTATATTAATTCTTTCACTAATTTAAAATATATGTTAAATTAATCCATTTGACCTAATGCATAAATATTACAATATAAAGAATTCTAAAATTTATGTGCTCTATTTTGTATGCTAATTTTAACAATAGTTTTTATATTCATTTTTCATTATTATTATTAATATAATAATAAATTTAAGAAAGAGAAAAAAGAATCTAAGATACAATTTCCTAAAATTTTAGTACAAAATAATAGTATATTAATAAAATTTTAAATGAATCTTAATTTTACAAAAATACTCGTACCATGTTTGCATATAAAATTCTATATATTTTAGATAACTTACCTAAACTGTATTTTAGACTCCCTAATCTATTTAAGAAAAAAGAGAAAATAAATAAAGAAAAAAGTAAAAAAGAGAATAACTAATAATTATTTAAAAATAAATAATGAATTATATATTTTAACATTTTAAGAAATCACTATATTTCCCATTATTCCCGTAAGCAGTGACTTCAGATGTGTAGCTTATATATAAATTTATAAGCTAAACAGGGGCTGTTGCTAGTTTACATATTATTATATTATTATAAATTTTGTTATATATCTCTCCACTCTCACAAGTCTAGGGGAGTAATGTTTTTGTAGCAGAGAGTGGTGATATAGAACTGTAAAAGTAACTGAAGATGGCTTTTAAACCATTTGTTTGGTGTTGTAAGCCAGTGGAAAATGGGGTGTGGGCAAAGGCAGTGGAAAATGCATTTGGAGTGTATACGCCTTGTGCAGACTCTCTGGTTGTCTGTTTTTCATATGCAATTGTTTTGGGTTTGTGCTTGTATCGAATATGGCAAATCAAGAAAGATATGAAAGTTCAAAGGTTTCGACTGAGGTCAAACTTCTTTAACTATGTGCTGGGAATGTTGGCTGTATACTGCACTGCTGAACCTTTGTATCGGTTGGTCATGGGTATATCTGCAGTAAATATTGATGGACAGAGTGGTCTTGCCCCATTCGAGGTGGTTAATCCTGTCCCTGTAATGTTTTACATAACTTTATGAGAAGTGCCTCAATTAGAGATAAATATAAAACACAAGTATCCAAATCTATTAGGGAAATGAATATTTCTGTACGTCATGTATTTACATTTTGTTGTATAAAGTAGCTCGTTCTATGCTTCAAATCCCATTTTATGAAATTAGAAGAGCATAATATTATCATTCAAGCAAGCTTGAAGTTGCTTCTGCTTCTGCTTCTTTTTAGTGATAAATTTCTCTTTAATAGTTTTTTCAGAACATACTACTTTTGAATTTTGAAAAAGTAAGCTAGAACGTGAACTTGCAAAGTTTCACCTTTTTTAATACATATTTCTGAAATATTTTTAGATCAAGATTGGCAATTTAAGAAAATTAATTTTCACGACCTTTTGTTTTCTAGGAGCGTATACCTCCTTTTTGTTAACTTTTTATCTAAAAAAACTCCCCACCCCCTTTTGGATGTCTGCATGAGTCGCATGACCCGACCTTTTGCCTGTTTTTGTTAATTATCTTTCTCAATAGCACGATAAGGCATGCAACGCAAACGTACCTATTCATTAATTTATTTTCTGTTGCAGATTGTCACCCTACTTATCAAGTCATTTGCGTGGTGTTCTATTCTGACCATGCTTGTTGTAGAAACTAAAGTGTACATCCTAGAAAGCCGCTGGTTTGTGAGGTTTGGAGTCATTTATGCTTTGCTAGGGGACACCGTGATGCTCAATCTTATTTGGTCAGTGAGGGACTTCTATGACCAGTAAGTTTTTGGTTATCAGTTTCCTTTACGGCTTTACAACACTTACTAGAAACAATCCTAGTTTCAGTTTTATTGAGCTTTACACAAGCGTGAAGTAGATAGTATAACACAAGCAATGCAAAGTTTTTTTTGGCAATTTAAGGATTTCAAGAAATTTACTGTTTTACCTATCAGTATTCAACGATTAAAAAATTGTGTACAGTAAGTGCTTGCGATTCTAGTAACTTGAATTTATGGGGATAATTTTTATGTTTTGTTTTATAAAAAGCATAGTCAGTATTCAGTAATAAGAACAGCTGGAATTTTGCAGAAGAAAGGCTCATGGTAGATAAATTCTTATTTTTTCTTTTAATTTAAACATTGCAGATCTGTCCTATATCTTTATATCAGTGAGGTCTTCATCCAGGTTAGCCGTTAATGTTTTCTGTAGGCATTTGCTATTGTGGTTCTAACATTATACTCTTCAATTTGTCTAAAGTACCCTCCAACATTTGGAAATGTCATTATTATAGTTGCTATCTGAGGCACTGAAGATGTTTCTAATTGACTGCTTGACTTCCAACATAAACATTGTGTACATCATTCCAGCTGAATAGTAGTAGACTGATTAAACATGGTTCAGAAATTGGAATTCAGATTTGAATGCTATACATCTGGAAATTAGAATATATTTCTGCTGCATTTTACTTAATACGTGTACTGAAGAGTTCTAGTGATCTAGTCTGTTTCTTAACATACAATATAAGGATAGATAATTATGCTCCGTTTTTCAAATTTTCTGTTTTGGTCCTTAATATCTCTTTTAGATTGCCGTGATTGGCTGAATGCTTGCCACTAGCTTAATAATCTAAAGAAGGAGAATGTTTAATGTATAAGCTGTGCATAAAGTTCTGGCAAAAAGTTCTTTATACTTTTTTGGACAGATCCTGTATCTGTAACTTTTTACAATTTGTTGTAGATCACTGATTAGGACCTGTCATTTTTAAATTGCATCCATTACCTGTATGATCAATCTAACCTCAGCCTTTCCTCTATATTAGGTTTTGTTAGGAGTCCTGTTGCTTGTATATGTCCCCAATTTGGATCCTTACCTAGACTACGTTCCGGTGCAAACTGAGTCTGTGGACAACAGCGAATATGAAGAACTTCCTGGTGATAGAGAAGAGATCTGCCCAGAGAGACATGTCAACATATTATCTAGTACGTGCGAATTAATCAGTCTCTGCTAAATGTTGTCAATGGATTGCTTAACTTCGCACCAATGGAATGATGTATGCTCTTGAAGCTACAAATTTAGTGTTGCTATGAAGACCATCACATATTGTGCCTTTATGAGGAGATTGTTATTTGGCTCAAAGAAGAAAAGTCTGTTCTGCAAATTAAAACTTGTTTTAAATTTTTTAACTATTTTTCACCAGGGTTCAACTTTTTACCTCATTAATGACAACTGAAATATGAATATATCCACTCTACTTCCGCTTCCACGACCATAAAACATTTCATTGACCAGTATGCAAGGGTTGTGACACATGGAATTATTGAGGAATAATAGATACTTTCATTTGTTTGTGTATGATCTGTTCATTCTCTAATAATTTGAGCAAAAAGAAGTTGGTAGTTAGACATAGTAGCAGAATACTTTATTCACTTGTGTTGGTTTTTGAACCATAATGGTAATTGACCAATTTGTCTTGTGAAGCATGATACCAGTGTTCTGAATCTGCTTAGGAATTTTCTTGTTGTTATATAGCACATGACAACATAGCAAAAATAAATTATTTTCATTGTTTAGCCTTTAGATTGCTTCATCTCAGCTAAAACATTTGATGCTACTGCTACAGATATTGTATTTAGCTGGATGAACCCCCTTATGCAATTAGGCTACAAAAGACCTCTCACTGAGAAGGATATATGGAAGCTGGATACATGGGACCGGACTGAAACTCTGAATAATAAGTGTGTTTTTTTCCTCTTGGAGATATTTCTTGTGCTGCTTATTAGTGAAACTGGTATATATAAAATATGACTCTTCAGGTTCCAAAGATGTTGGGCTGAGGAGTCTCGCAAACCTAAACCGTGGCTTTTGAGAGCATTAAATAGTAGTGTGGGGGGAAGGTATTGATAGTCATACATTTTAGAATTTTATGATGTAGTATATGGAGTGCTTAAATGATGACATATATTCTGACTGAATATATATGTTATTTGTTGTCTCTAAGATCTTAAAATGTCGCTGATTTCTGTTAACCTTTCTGATCTTGCAGATTCTGGTGGGGAGGATTCTGGAAGGTAGTTGCTTGTCCAAACCTATACACTTTAGCTGGTCATATATAAACATATAATTCTGGACACACACACACCAGTGTTACAACATTAGATTCTTTATATCATCATGCAACCTATACGTGCAAGTTCATATATCCCCATCTTGTTGTCAACTTAGGTGAATAAGTTTTCTATAGGGTTTTGACTTGGAATTTCTGATGACATAATTTTCAATTTTATGTGTTTTTCACATAGAATTAAACTCTAACTAACACACATTTATATGTGCCGTTGAGTACTGCTAGTCTGTTTTTTTCAATCCCTTGACATTGTTGTTCTAATTTGGCCGATTGACACTTTGACAGATTGGTAATGATCTTTCCCAGTTTATTGGGCCAATGATATTGAGCAAACTCTTAGAGGTAAGTCTTATTTTATTATGTTACTCCTCTTGAGATATATAAATTAAATTTATTCTTCATTTTGTAATATTTGTATAATTCTTAGCGTCAAAATTGTTTAACAGTGGAATTCGTGTTTAAGTTATAAGCAGCAACCACCCCATATAACTTATAGGGATTGATGTCTATCCTTAGGAAGGAGAAAAACTAGGTAGATTGACTGCCCTAGAATATATTGTATTAGTATCGTCAAAAGATAACTTCTTGCAAGAAGCATATAGATGTTCAGCTCCATATTTATGTCTCCCAACGAATGATGCTGCAATAACTTTAGGATTGCAAAGAATATAATTACATACTTTATTTAACTGCTTGATTATATGAACCTGAAAATACAATGGAGGAACTAGTAAACTACATATGTTATAATCTATTTGTCACCTACTTGGTTTATAATTTTCTATCCTAATCTGCAGTCTATGCAACGAGGGGATCCAGCTTGGATTGGTTACATCTATGCCTTTTTAATATTTGCTGGCGTGGTATGAAATAAAAAACTTTCTTCCCTTTGTGTAATTTCGACACATGACAAAAATATGTTGAAAAATCTGAATTAGTAGAACTTGTTAGGTATTCGGCGTGTTGGTTGAAGCTCAATATTTTCAGAATGTCATGCGTGTAGGCTACCGCCTCCGATCAACTCTGGTAAGCTGGGATCAAGTATTTATTAAATTTAGGTGCTGGTTTCCGTAGAATCAGTTGTAAGCATATGCTACATGGTTATGTAATTATGGTTTTCTTGCTTGTTAAAGAATAATATAAGATCCATTTGGGACTCTATCTAACACCTTAAGGTGTTAAATTATTGAGTAACCAGCTCATCTAAAACCTTAAGGTGTTAGAGAGTCCCAAATGGATCTTATATTATTCTTTAACATTCCCCCTCACTCGAAATTCCATTTTTTGGGTTGAAGAGTGGATCACAGGCATCCATTTTTTGGCATAGTTTTTGCCTTCGTGTCCCTCATAAATTGTGAGAATATTGGGGGAGGCAGGGAGTCCAACTTGTGACCCCTGCCAACCTGAGCTCCCTGAGCTCTGATACCATATTGAGTAACCAGCTCATCTAAAACCTTAAGGTGTTAGAGAGAGTCCCAAATGGATCTTATATTATTCTTTAACATTGCTTAAATTGTAATTGGTGAATTGGACCTCAAACTACACCTTTCTGATACTGAGTTGCACTTCAACACAAATTTGATCATTTTTATGCCTTCACAAATTTTCACACTCTTATATTGTAATCTATTTGCAACACTTAAGTATGCATCTTCATTTAATTTTATGTTGATCCTCATTACAATGTATTAGAGTTTTCGATTTTTCTAAAATATAAAGATTTTAGATAATGTATTGTAAGCCTTTCCTATTATCTTTCATTTTGTTAATTTGAAAGTTAGTAAACTCATTTTTACTGTCCCCACATAAATTTACTACTATTTCTTCAACTCAAATCCTCATTGCCTAATTTTTCACTTATTTGAACATTACCACTTTATGCTTGTTTGTAAACTATTTTTTGTGGCCAGGTCAAACAAATAGTTATTGTCACTGACTGACAGTATACATGCGTAACAGTTAGGATTCTGTGCTTCTAGTTTTTTATGTATTAACTGGGATTTATGTTCCCTATTTAATTTTTTTTAATCTGAGTATTTCCTCTTACAATGTAACTCTCATAATCGTAGGCATTTCTATCGTCTTTTTTTTCAGGGAAGTTCTTACATCTAGTTGTTAGAAGCGTACTAAAGAACTTACTCTCTTATGTAGATTGCTGCAGTATTCCGGAAGTCAATGAAACTAACGCATGAAAGTCGCAGAAAGTTTCCATCTGGAAAAATTACGAACTTGATGACAACTGATGCTGAATCACTACAGGCATGTTTTTGCATAACATTTTGTGCATGTATAATAATGTAGCTGTTATAAGATGCAATCACTTTCTAGAATAAGCAGGGACAAAAATAGGTGCAATTTATATTTTATTACTTTACAAACTGTGACATTACTATGCTCAAACTATATAGGGTGCACCATGTTTGCATTTTTAAAAAAATAGGTTGGTGTTTACAATATTTTGTGCAGCTTGTCTTCTTAGTTTAAGTTAGCTGTGCAATTTGACAGTAGAACGAGAATTTTGAGAAACATATTAATCTAAGAACACTGCATGTACTAACAAGCAACTGAAACGACTTTGTATAATGGATTTTTATGGTTTTAATTAGGTTTGTTGTGTTGTTTTGTGGCATTTTTCCTTTGCACTCTTTTTTTTCTCTTTTTATGTAATTGAG
Source organism: Oenanthe sinensis (assembly GCA_028671895.1). Lineage (NCBI taxonomy): Eukaryota > Viridiplantae > Streptophyta > Magnoliopsida > Apiales > Apiaceae > Oenanthe > Oenanthe sinensis. The sequence continues at coordinate 7,028,069 of JAPMAC010000198.1, forward strand.
ATGGAAAAAATATATATGCTCAAGTAATGCACATAATAATTGTTGAGTAACTAGCTCATCTAAAACCTTAAGGTGTTAGAGTAAGGCCCCAAATGGATCTTATATTATATTTTAACATTCTCCCTCACTCGAAATCCATTTTTTGGGTTGAAGAGTGGATCACGGGAACCCATCTTGAGCTCTGATACCATGTTCAGTAACCAGCTCATCTAAAACCTTAAGGTGCTAGAGTAAGACCCCAAATGGATCTTATATTATATTTTAACAATAATTAATTTCTTGTTTACTTTTAACAGCAAGTTTGTCAGTCACTTCACGCTTTGTGGTCTGCTCCTTTCCGTATCACTGTTGCGCTGATTCTTCTTTACCAACAGCTTGGTGTTGCTTCACTTCTTGGTGCACTTCTTTTAGTCCTTATGTTTCCCATACAGGTAACATTTTATTTCTTGACTACTATGATGTGCATTAGAAATGACGATAATTTTCAGTTTTTTACTTATGCTTGCATCTCCGCTGTGCAAATCATATTATGGTTTCTTTAATGCTGATTGTCCAAGTCCATCTAGAAGTTTACTTTTAGTTTGTGCATATTGTTCATCCATTTGATTCCAATATATGCATCTTTGAAGTTAATTTGTCACTGAATGAAATATAGAGTTAAATGCAATATGTGTACCCGACTACTCGTAGTATCACCTATATGTAATCTGTGTATCCGTATTTTCATATCTAGTAAAATGCATGCTGAAATTTCAAAAATATATAAATATACACACACACAGGTGTGTGTGTGTATATACATACAAAAATATATGTAATCATTTTCTTCTCTCATTTGTCTGAGCTTGTAGCTGACAATTGCTTACACTCACTAAACTTACTTTCACTATTGCTTTTTATGTGAGTAGTGCTATCATTGCATGGAGTTTCTTATCTTCCTTTGAGGCATTCTTAAAGTAATGAATAGAATAAGAAGTTTGTTTTTCTTCTGGCCTATTAGCGTGGTATCATCTCTTTATTGATTTATAAAAGTGTCACCCTCATCTATTTCTTTATCTTACTATTTTATTGAACTTTTAAAACCGAACTTGCCTACATAGATTCTAACTCCCCTTAGCCACTTGCCTGAAATTGAATAGCTAAAAAGTTATATAATTTACCTAGCTAACAAAATTGAGCAACCAGAGTATAGTATCTATTCACAGCAAAAAGTAAAGAATTTTTTAACCCAGATTCAAGACCAAGGAGTTTTCGTGCAATCTTTTTCATGTTCTCTTCAGGATTAAATGGAATCTGACAGAGTGGAGAATAAGGTTTTTGCATGGCATTAAATCCAAACAAATGTCTTTATTTTTTATTTATTTAAATTCATTAGTAAATATGTTTAGTTGTAGTTTTCAGCATTTTGAATCTCAAAGTTACAAAACCTACAAGAATACAAAATATCAAAGAGTGTGCAGGTGCTGGTATCATATTTGGAGATAGGTGGATTTTCATTGAGAAAAATGAATTTTTAGGTTTCATGGATATTATGATTATATATACAGCTTAATCCCATAGCACAAAAATATGTTACGGAAGTATGGAAGGAGGGAAGAATGAACAGTTGTTTTATTAATTGAGACTCGTACACTTCTACCTGAAGAAACTTGTAAGTTGTAAGTTCTTTCATAGTTAAAAAATTCCATGTACCAAAACACAAAGTCATCCTTTATATCAATGGAAAGGTTTGGTTCAGTTACAAGGTCATGCTAAGGAGAGAAGGAGAATATCACAATCTGTTTTGTATGTATGTGTGTGTGAGTGTTTTTGTGTATCTATACATATGTAAAGATGTGTGAGTTCTTGTATATCTATACAAATGTAAAGATGGTTCAAGTGCTGAAAACACTCCTTCTTTTTAAGATAATTACTGACGGCATTAGTTAATTTGACGGAAGTATGCTTATGGCAAGAGATTAGAAACTCTAGTATGCATTTTGCTAGGTATGAAATTTTAGGTACACAGCTCGCACAAAGGTGATACTTCTAGTACACAGATTGCATTTTACTCTTAAAAGTATAGCTAAGCTAGACATCACATATACCTTAGAAACGCCTAAAATAACCTGATTTAAGCGAGCCAAGATAAAATACCCTCTTGACATGATAAATATCCATCATTGATACCATAGACTTTCACTTTTTAATTAATTATTGTCTCTGTCTCATATGTGTGTGCATGCATTCATGCTTTTCATGCTAACAATGGTATGTTTGGTAAAATTTTATCTCTGGACAGACGTATGTTATTAGCAAAATGCAAAGATTGACTAAGGAAGGACTACAACGCACTGACAAGAGAATCGGTCTCATGAATGAAATTCTATCTGCCATGGACACTGTGAAGTATGATTAGTGTGTGGATTGTTTTTTTTGAAAACAAGTGGTTAATCCTGTAGTTGAATGAATCTTTCTGATTCTTGGTTCAAATCTATCAGATGTTATGCTTGGGAGAGTAGCTTCCAATCTAAAGTTCAAAATGTTCGTGGTGAGGAGCTGGCATGGTTTTGGAAAGCGCAACTACTTGGCGCGGTATGTCTTATATAAAGTTCTCAAGGATTATATGTATATATTTGATTTAGGAAAACACTGTCTATCAGATTTTATGTCATTTCTCTATAAGATTTATTATTTGTTAAAAGATGTATTTGTCTATGACTACATGTTATCATGTGTGGACGTTTCAAAGTTTTATAATGCCACCACCACATCTTTTGAGATCCCAATACACTGCCCCGTAATTTAACAAGGCAACAAACCACAATTGTTGTTTTCATAGACTATCAATTCCTTGAACCAGAGTGGTCTCATGCAACACCTTAGCATGCTTGCATTATTGTCAAAGCTTCAGTAGGTAGTAGACTTAATACAACAGATAAGTTGCTTGAACAATCCCAAAAAGCAATTATGAAAGTCTAAGAATATTGTGTTTCTTATATACTAAAGGTATGTATCAATGATTTGAAGTGCACGATGTCTAATGTATTTCACAATATATACTTCCTTCTCTTCCACAAAAAAAGAACCTGACCTTGCAAATATTCATACAATCATACAACTTGACCTTGCAAATATTCATACAATCACACACTGCAACTCACAATTCACTCATATACATGTAATTTAAATTTACATAAACCATTTGCAACAACATACTCGTTGGATATGGATTGATATGTTTAGCATCATTTTGATTCATACAAGTTGGAAGCGTTGATAAATAGTTAAATACTAAAAAGATAAAAGACCGCTTTCATGATGAATGAATTGAATAGTTGATATTCAGCATTTAGAAGAAAGAGATCTTCCACAAGTGGTGATGAAATATCAGTTTCTTCAATTTAATCATCTTATATGTGCATCATCGAGTTGGAAGATTACAAATTGATGGAAATAATGAAAGAGTTCTCTGAATATTTTTAATATTTGGCTTGAAACCCCCTAGTTCAAGTTTTTCCCTTGTTTGATATACAATTTAAAGACAATTCTACCCCAAAGAGCCCTTATTTACCACTTTAGGGGGTGGGGGAGTCAGTCCAACTGCACGTAAAATGAAATGTTTTCTGTTTTTCCTTCATGTTTCTTCCTTAATTAGAAGATATGGTGTGTAGGGTAATTTAGATGCCTTTTTTCTCTCTCTTTAAGTTCTTTGCATTCATTAAGTTGGCACAATGTATTTTTTTGATTACAACAACTTTCTCTTGAGTAGGTTGTGACTTGTTGTGTTTCCCGCTGATGTCAGTTTAATGATTCTCTTATTTGCAATTTTGTTGTAATGCTAAGTATTTATACTTTAACCTTTGTCCTTTAGTTTTGTTTGATCACACTCTTTATTCTTGTCTTGCAGTGGAATATGTTTATTCTAAACAGTATTCCCGTTGTTGTGATTGTGGTAACATTTGGACTGTTCACTTTACTTGGAGGAAATTTAACCCCTGCAAGGGCATTTACATCACTTTCGTTGTTCGCAGTCTTGCGCTATCCTCTGTTCATGCTTCCAAATATTATAACACAGGTTTGGTTATTCCCTTGTCATATAAATATCATTACAATTCTAGCCTCACATGTGATAAATACTGTTTATAACCTTCATGTCCAAATTTCTATTTTGTTTCTATGCCTTTCTTAAATGTCACTGCTAGTAGAGCGCCCTAGATTACATAATTTGGTGATGACAATATCGATGATAAATATTTATATCTTGCTCATATAGTTGTCATTTTCGCTTGTCAATTTATTTTCTTTCAATTCAGCTTGGCTGAATAATTTTTTTTATCAAGAAGTATAAAAGAATAAAAAAAAGGAAAAACAATGAGATAACAATGTCTATATGATCGCTTATAAACGATAATGTTTGACAATCTGGAGAACTTAATGTTTCAGCTTCCCATGCCAAAGAATCACTTATTAAAATGGCATTTATGAGAAGTGGTGGAATTTTGCCGACTAATTTGAAGTATCTCTACACTTAATCAGTTCATGTCGATTTTTTAAAAAGAAGAAAAGAAGGCATAAATTGATTTACATGAGAATATGAGATTTTAACTTTGTTTCCTTTGGTAGGCTGTAAATGCAAATGTATCTTTAAAGCGACTGGAGGAACTTCTCTTGGCGGAGGAAAGAATTCTTTTGCCAAACCCACCTCTAGAACCAGGACTTCCTGCAGTCTCAATCAAGAATGGTTCATTTTCGTGGGAGTCAAAGGTTATATTTGAAGTCATTCTTTAAGTACTTGAAAAAGTTATTGGGTCATGTGTCCACCACAGTAACAGATTTAGCCATTCAACTTTACATATTCATGATTTGTTATAAGTTCTGTAAAACTTTCCGGTAATTCCAATCATATATGATAATGAAAAATTTTCAAGTCATATTGACAACTTGTTCTTACACGTAATTATATTGTCTATTACATGATCCCGATGAAATTGTACCTAAATGAACATTGTCAGATCGGACCACCATGACGAATAAACTTTAAACTGTGTAAAAACAATCTTTTAAGCAACCTCTCTTTCATGCCCAACTATATCCTTATTATTTTTCTTTAAGACTGACAACTTAAAGAATTGAAAGAGAACACTGACATGACATTTGATGTGTGGCAATATCAAAACTTGGCTAATATATTTTGACTCCACAAGGAAAACAGGTTCGAGTCACATTGGGCTTTCTAAAGAAGTAGCCATTTTTTGTATAATATTACATTGGGCACTGTATGGGCAGGAAATACTTTGTGAGAGGCTATCTTCTTTTAATGTGTCAATGGTCTATAATCATTAGGATGTATATGTCAGTATTGCTAGATGCCTCACAAAAAGATATAACATAAAAAATGCATTTTGAATTGTACAAGCATGCGTTCACAATTTACAGACATTTATTATTCATTCTGTTTCTAGTCAGAGAAGATGACACTGTCGGACATTAATTTAGATATACCACAAGGAAGCCTCGTTGCAATTGTTGGTAGCACTGGAGAAGGAAAAACATCACTTGTATCAGCAATGCTTGGAGAGCTTCCAGCAGTTGCAGATACAAATGTTGTTATTAGAGGAAAAGTTGCATATGTTCCTCAAGTATCATGGATCTTCAATGCCACAGTAAGTGAAAGCAGGTTTTCCGTTGTAGCAGTTAATTTTCCTAGTTTACAACCACCATTCAAGTTCATATATAAGATGACAATCAAATATGTGATATTTTGCACATCTAAGCCAAAGCTAACAGGCAATGTAGCCGTATATACTTGTTCAGTTTAAATGTTTGCTACATTATGTTTAATGCATATATTAATCTTTCAGGTACGACAGAACATATTGTTTGGATCTGTATTTGATCCTACAAGGTATTCAAAGGCAATAGACGTAACTGCATTGCAGCATGACCTTGACTTGCTTCCTGTGAGTGCTAATGCAACATTTTCATGATGCTAGTTAATCATTTATGTAATATGTCTAGCTTATTTATTTTTCAATAAGAATAAATTTCTTTGCCTTCAATTGACTGTATAGGGAAGTGATCTTACCGAGATTGGCGAACGTGGGGTAAATATTAGTGGTGGGCAAAAGCAAAGAGTGTCCATGGCTAGGGCTGTATATTCCGATTCAGATGTTTATGTTTTTGATGACCCTTTAAGTGCTCTGGATGCTCATGTGGCTCGACAGGTATTTCTACTTCTCGTAAACAATAGATATTGAGTTAACTGTTGTTAGTCTCTTATATAAAGTAACACATGTCGAGCATAGCTAAGGGGAGAAGTTACGGTTATTACATTTCTTCTGCATACTCTACATGGCTACATGCCTAAACAATATTTTCAATATGTAGAGGATTAGGTTATTAAAAGTATATTCAGTTATTCACGGTTGACACTTTGATAATAGTGCTGTTGCATCTCCAGGTTTTTGAAAAATGCATCAAGGAAGAATTGAGAGGGAAAACAAGAGTTCTGGTCACAAATCAGCTGCATTTTCTTTCACAAGTAGACAGAGTTATTCTAGTACATGAAGGCATGGTGAAAGAGGATGGAACATTTGAGGACCTGTCAAACAATGGCCCGTTGTTTCAGAAGCTGATGGAAAATGCAGGGAAGTTGGAAGAATATGTCGAAGATAATGAAGATGGTTTGATCGTTGACAGTAATTTGAAACCTGTTGTGAATGGTGGAACAAACGAGGTTCCTAAAGATGCAAACCAGGCAAAGAAAAATGAAGGGAAATCTATACTTATCAAACAAGAAGAACGAGAAACAGGAGTGGTCAGTTGGGGTGTTTTGGCTAGGTAAGAAGTAGCTAATTCTTTGATCTGCCATGTGTATTTACTTTTTAGGCTCTTTTTAACACTCCTCGCTCGAAAACCCATCTTAGGATTAAAGAGTGGGTCACTAGGAGCCCAAGAATTACCTTGGTGTCCAAATTAAATATTTGAGAATATTGGGGGTCCCTGTGGTCTGACGCGATATAAGTGACCGACTCTCCCAGATAGGGTGTTATAGGGTGTTGGGGGGAGACATTAATTGGTTCATATATATCTTTTAGCAACTTTCTTGATATAAGCATCTAACATGCACTTGCTTTTTTATACGTGGGTAATTGTTTTTTGAAGAACTAATTCGGGATACTAAATTTCTTTTCAAAGAACTCTAGGTTTTGACCATAGGACTTCTAAATGTTGATGGTCCATTAAATGTAGTTAAAAACCCCAAGTTATGTGTTTACAATGATTATAGTTTCTAGTAAGTTGTGTAATTAGCAAAAATATGAATTATCCGTAAATTTATATTTTGATAAACCTTAGTTCTGCATTGTAATGATACGTATACAACGGTTATCTCTTTTGTTAAGTATACCAACATGACCTTTTGGTGGGCCAAAACGAACCAAGTTATTGCATTTAAGAAGATGCAATTATGTAGACCGGGTTTTCAAGCTGTGAAGTTTTAGATAAAACATAATACATCGTCTAAACTTGTTAATGCATTTCGTCAACATTCATATATTCGTACATTTCATCGCAGTTTTTTCTTATTTTTGTTGGATGGTGATCATACATATCATTTATCAAATATCATTTTGAATAATTCAGAAGCGCTACGTCCATATACTATATTTTAGACATGCTATCTGTTAATTCTCAGGTATAAAAATGCATTAGGAGGATGGTGGGTTGTTATGATACTCCTTTCATGCTATGTTCTAACAGAAACTTTGCGTATACTAAGTAGCACATGGTTAAGTGTTTGGACCAATGAAAGTAGCCCGAAGAGATACGGACCTGGTTTCTATAATTTGATCTATTCACTTTTGTCACTTGGTCAGGTATGTTTTACTTATAATCTATATCATCTGAATCAAATGTGAAATTTCCATTTGTTTTTTTGATAATGCAACAAATACTATTTCTTTCATTTTGTTAGGTTATAGTAACATTGGCAAATTCATATTGGTTAATCATATCAAGCCTTCATGCATCCAGAAAGTTGCATGAAGCAATGCTGAACTCTATCTTAAGGGCGCCAATGGTCTTCTTCCACACCAACCCACTTGGACGTATTATCAATAGATTTGCAAAGGATCTGGGTGATATTGACCGCAACGTTGGGCCTTTTGTCAACTTATTTTTGGGCCAAATGTCCCAGCTTATTTCAACTTTTGTGTTAATTGGAATTATAAGCACTATGTCGTTGTGGGCAATAATGCCACTTCTACTCCTGTTCTATGCAGCCTATCTATATTTCCAGGTAGATAAAAACATCTTGCTTCATGAATGTTCTTTATTTTCTTGAAATGGTTGGTACGTGGATGTCACTTACTTTGCAGTTTATACTCATCCAAACCTTATCACCGTGATATCTATCATAGCGCAATGTAGTATTATTAGACATAACTTATTAAGATATCTGCACATTACATCAAAAAAAATTTCTCTTGATGTTATGATTCAATTTTTTCATCATATTGATAATAGCATAAGTTAAACATCCAAAATGGAAAGATTTACGCACACAATCTAGCTATTTATTGTTTAACTACATTTATGAAAAAATACAATCAAAATATGCCGAGGATTCTAACTTTCATCTTCTCAGACGAGTTGAGCGAATGAATGTATTAACACATAAGCATGATATACATATTAAGCCCTTGTAACCTTAAGGTTTTGGGGATAGTTTCCAGCATAAACACTTCAACCAGTGGAATGTGGGAACTTTCAAGTTAGGAGATAAATTACTGAGATGAGTTTCGAAAGCCTTTAAATACTCTTCCAGAGGTTAGTAGCATACAATAAAGATCAGTATAAAAATTACTATGTGAAGACTACCATCCTTGGGATAGAACAGCCAGTGTGAGTTACTGACGTAGATTATCATGGGTGCATGTATATTAAAATGGGTTTGTAGATGTTTTAATTAAATAGAAATAATAATTACAGCTATGATTATTTGTCCTTGCAGAGTACGGCGCGTGAGGTGAAGCGCTTAGATTCTGTTACCAGATCACCTGTGTATGCACAGTTTGGAGAAGCATTAAATGGTCTGTCAACCATTCGTGTTTATAAAGCTTATGATCGAATGGCCAACATTAACGCGGACTCCATGGACAATAATATTAGGTTCGCTCTTGTGAATATGAGTGGAAATCGTTGGCTGGCCATCCGGTTGGAAACATTGGGAGGAGTCATGATCTGGCTTACTGCAACATTTGCTGTTGTGCAGAATGGAAGGGCAGAAAACCAGGAGGCTTTTGCCTCTACAATGGGTCTGCTTCTGAGTTATGCATTAAATATTACAAGCTTATTGACTGCTGTACTGAGACTTGCAAGTCTAGCGGAGAATAGTTTAAATGCTGTTGAGCGTGTAGGCACATATATAGAGCTGCCTCCGGAGGGTCCATCTGTTATTGAAAATAACCGGCCTCCTCCAGGATGGCCTACCTCGGGATCAATTAAGTTTAAGGATGTTGTCCTACGTTATAGGCCAGAACTACCTCCAGTATTGCATGGATTATCCTTCTCAATTTCTCCAACTGACAAGGTGGGGATAGTAGGAAGGACTGGAGCAGGAAAATCTAGCATGCTTAATGCTTTATTTCGAATTGTTGAGCTGGAAAAAGGAAATATCATGATTGATGATTATGATGTTTCGAAATTTGGACTGACAGATCTTCGTAAGGTTCTTGGTATTATACCACAGGCGCCAGTTCTTTTCTCAGGTACAGACACTTAGAATAAAGAAGATGACTTCTATTTTTTTTTGGTGCGGTTGGTAACTTTTGGGGAACGGGTAAGAAGCCAAAATAAAAGGGAGTTGATTAAGTTCGGCTCTGAAAAGATGAAACATTTTAGTAAAACTTGTTTCTATAGAACATTAGAATGATACACTATACTTATTTTATTGCATTTCATATGTTTAAGCACAATGTATCTGGGTGTGTTTTAGCTAATAAAATTTATCAAAAAAATCTTCTTTGAAATTTAACATTTTCTGTATAGGCTTGGTGAGAATGAAGATTACATTTCTAGAGGAGAAAAGTCAAAGTTTTGTTATTAGTAATCACCAGTACAATTCATACTTTTTGAAGGAATAGGTTTGGCATTTTTTTTGTATATCTAATAATCTTACAAGGGGTTATAGATTATCTTGGCTCGGCTCATATGTGATTTAAAAGAACTTTATTACGTGTTCTGCTGCAAAACTGATCAAGGGAGTAAGAAAGTGAGGATTCTTCTTTTATGGCTAGATAGTGATATAGTTATTGGGTTTTTGAGTTCAATGAAGGGGTGGCTAAAGGATAGGTGTCAAAATCGAGTAAAGTATATAAGGCTTAAGAAGGTTGCTGCTGCCATTAATACTCCGCAGCAGTGTCTACTGTCTAGCAATTTGGCTAAAGGATAGATTTCAAAAATCGAGTAAAGTTTTTATAGCTCAAGGAGGTTGCTGCTGCCATTAATACTCAGCAGCAGTGTCTAGCAATTTTTTAAGGGTTTATTAGAGCACCTGATTTTTTTTATTCTTTTAGGAGGAGAAGCTTTTGAGTTTGCTAATTATGATAAGAACCTTAATGGCCTAGATTGTTTATTCTAATGAATGTTGTTTTCATTTGTCAAGGAACCGTCAGATTTAACCTTGATCCCTTTGATGAACACAATGATGCTGATCTATGGGAATCGTTGGAGAGGGCACATCTGAAGGATGTCATTAGGAGGAATTCGTTGGGGTTGGACGCAGAGGTACGTATGCATACCACTGAGTGTTCTAAATATGTCGGGAGTCGGGTTAATAATGTACATTTCTTTTGTATATTTTATTTCTCATGTGTTTTACATGTCTCATTTCCTTTCCCTCCCCCTCACCCCCTTTCTTTTGTTTGTTTCTATAAAATACTTGCTGTCAGTTGATGTTTATACTGTCATCTTGCAATTTGAGCATTGCTTGTACATGGATTGTGTAGGGCTTGAGATTTCACTAAATCAGTAAGTTCTCAAGCTCCTGTGTATAATTGTATTCACTGTTTATCAGTAATAGCCACTCAATAGTGAAAGCTGTTTATTCATGTAAACCTTTCTTCCGCATGTTGAGGAGAGTTTGGGGATGATTAGATGTCAGAGCTCTTCCCACTCTGCCATGAAAAATATTTTCATTAAATTTTTATTTTGATCTTGTGTGTCCTATTATTTCCCTAACTCTTAATACACATAAGCAAGGGGTTAGGGCCATAGGTGCATCAGTGATAAGCTACGCTTGGTTTATGCTATTTCTTAACTGCTTAGGATAAGTTTACTATCCGTTTTCCAGAAAAAGTCTCATAGATCCGTAACTAGAAGTAGAAGATATGCTGGTCAAAAAAATAGAAAATCACTTTGTTTCATTTATCACTTTGCTTCAACTAAGAGTTTCATATTCGTCAACTTGTCAAGGTTTCAGAGGCAGGGGAAAATTTCAGTGTTGGGCAGAGACAACTACTAAGTCTTGCTCGAGCATTGCTTCGTAGATCAAAGATTCTTGTTCTTGATGAAGCAACAGCTGCTGTTGATGTTAGAACTGATGCACTTATCCAAAAAACCATTCGAGAGGAATTCAAATTCTGCACAATGCTCATTATTGCTCATCGGCTAAATACAATTATTGACTGCGACCGAGTTCTTTTGCTAGATGCGGGTCAGGTATGGAATATTTCTCATGTTTTTGCTTTATATTTTTACCAATGAAAGACTGAGTGTTACACATCATCATAATAATTGTCAAGGCACTTCCTTTCTTTTTTTGTCAAGGGTGGATAGTTTTATTGATAAACAAATCTGCTCACATGTATCAGGTCCTGGAGTATGATACCCCCGAGGAATTGCTTCGAAAAGATCAAAGCTCTTTCTCTAAGATGGTTGAAAGCACTGGGGCTGCAAATGCTCAGTACTTGCGTAGCTTAGTACATAGCGGAGATGACAAGAACCAATTTGGAACATATGAAACCAAACAACTAGATGGGCAAAGGAAATGGCTAGCCTCATCGCGCTGGGCTGCTGCTGCACAGTCTGCCTTAGCTGTTAGCCTAACCTCGTCACAGAATGACCTCATACAGTTGGAACTTCAAGAAAATGATGACAATATCCTCAAGAAAACCAAGGATGCAGTTATAACTCTTCAAGGTGTTCTCGAAGGAAAGCATGACAAAGTTATTGAAGAGACTCTTGATCAGTACAATGTCTCAAGAGATGGATGGTGGTCAGCTCTCTACAAGATGGTTGAAGGTAATCTTCAGTATATTATAGTATTGACATTGCATAACATTATTGGACCTAGCGAGGTTACCAGTGTCCATATTAAAGAAGAAAAGGTAACTTTACAGTTATATATTACTTGTCCTACTTCGTATTAAATCTAATGCTTTGATCAGTGAACTTGGATCATCCTGGGCTGCCACGTCGGTGCACTTGTTCATAATTTAAACTTTTATATGCCAACTAAATATATTTGCATGTTTTCAGCTTTCACAGCCATACACTTGATATGATTTTTTTTCAATCACATGCGCTTCCTTGTTCTGTGATCCCAGAAGAGAACAATCAATTGCCTTGCACTATATTATGTTCACTCCCCTATTACACAAATACAAACATACACGCCTGTGACTAAGTATGTTTTATTTTTCAAATCATCAGGTCTTTCAATGATGAGTAGGTTAGGTCGAAACAGACTTCATCATTCAGGAGAGGGTTTCGGGGCCGGTGCCATTGATTGGGACCAGATTGAGATGTAGTAGACATGTTTTCATACGCTCTCACCTGAAGATTTATATCTGTCGATGTACCGAGATACAGAAATGAATTTCTTGAATTTTAGGCGGCTTAAACCAAAGGTGGCCTGCTTATATAGCACAATTCATGCAAATGTCTCCTAATTATGAGAGAATAAGGAATGCAATTTATATATATATATATATGTATATATATTTTAAACGTGACTAAATTTATCCTGTATTTTGTGCTGTTCTTTAGTTTTGTGTGTCTCATATATTTGTAAGGGAATAAACATTTCATTTGCTATAAAATAAGAGTGCCTTTTCACTGAGATTACATCAAACAAAATGATCAATTAAACTTGCACAATTTCTCTATTTTCTATAATTAACGGGTGTTGGTCTAATTTGACACAAATTAGAACTATAATGACCCAAATGGCACAGTTGAGAAAGATGATCACAAATAGAATTTCAAAATGTTACATCGCATTTTGACTTTACTATTTTTTTTAAAGTACAAAACACAAGAGAGTAAAGGCCCAAAATGGCACTGTTCAATAACTGAATGTTCAATATGGCGCTAACCGGGTGAATGACCCAAAATGACATTTCTATGCGTTTTGTTTTTAAGTAACACACGGTACATCGTGTAACGTTTAGAGTAAAATTAATATTTTTTTTGCTTTTACTCTTAATAAAATAATAATAAAAATATAATTCCAAAATCAAACACATCTAATTTAATAATTTTTAATATTTTAGGGTTCATCAGTTCCCTAATTAGATTTTAGAAATATTAAACTTAAATTAAAATTTAAGTATTTGAATTTATAAGGTTGTAATAAAATGTTCAACGACTTAGGGTTTATGGTTTATGTCCTCCCTAGACCCTAGACCCTAAACCCTAATTAAAGTTAGGATCATAATTTAACCGTTTTTAATATTTTAGTGTTCATTAATTCTTTAATTGGGTTAAAGTTTTAGAAATATTAAGTTTAAATTAAAAGTTAAGTACTGAATTTATAAGACTGTAATAAAATGTTCAATGATTTAGGGTTTAGGGCCTAATTAAAGTTAGAACCCTAATTTAACCGTTTTTAAATAATTTAGGGTTCATTAATTCCTTAACTGAGTTTAGATTTTAGAAATATTAAGCTTAGATTAAAATTAAGTACTGAATTTATAGGACTGTAATAAAGTATTCAACGTTTTAAAGATCATAAACCCTAATTAAAGTTAGAACCCTAATTTAACCGTTTTTAATATTTTAGGTTTAGGTTTTTGTTTTTAATTTTTTATTTTTTTGACAAAAACGTGACATTATCCCGCGCGTTTAGGGTGCCTGGGCGTGACATCGCCTCGCATTTAGGGTTTCAGACGTTAAAGCATCTAACGTTTTGGCTAAACGCAAGACGGTCTAGCTTTTTCGGGTGCTATTTCGGGCCATTTTCCAACCCTGTGTCGTTTTGGGCATTTTATATAGAAATTGTGTCACATAGGGCCAACACCCAACGCAAGATGATCTTGTGTTCTGGGGGTTTGGTTTTATTTTTACTTTAATGCCACTTTATGTGGTGTTTTAAACTCTTTTAACGCCATTTTATGTAGTGTTTCAAGTTTCAAAATACTACATAATACTACATGATCGATGTAGCGGTTAATAAAAAAATAGTCAAACGCTACATCGAATAACGTTTTGATTAATTTTTTCAAACGTTACACGATGTGACGTCTTAGAGTGCTATTTGGAACCTTATTTTTCAATTGTGATATTTTGGGTATTTTGTCTAAAAAATGTATAATACAAGTCCATTTCTCATAATTAACCAAAGAAAAACTCATATTTGCGTGTCTCAACTTTCACGTTCTTTGGCCAAATGTATTATAACGAGAAAATATATAACCGTAACTTATAAATTAAATTAAAAAATATTAATATCTTTTAATTTATAAAGACAAAAAAGAACCTAAGATTTATTTTATGTAATTTACTAAGATTTTAATTAGTACAAAATAGTAGTATGTTTTTTGAAATCAAAGGAATATCATTAAAGCAAAGATGATTCATACAAAATTGCCTCCAACAAACTTGCCGGATGAGACTCAAACACTCTGTAGCTATTAAGCGAACAAGGGATCCTAACCATTAAATGGGCTGCCCTGTTTGCTAGCTTTATAACATGAACTACCACTATATCATTTCTTCTCAAGAGAGCTGTCCTATATGCATCTAAAACGCTTCCTACCTCTAGCTGTAGCTGATATTGACGATTTTAATTAGTACAAAATAGTAGTATGTTTTTTAAATCAAAGGAATATCATTAAAGCAAAGATGATTCATACAAAATTACCTCCAACAAACTTGCCAAGACGAGACTCAAACACTCTGTAGCTATTAGGCGAACAAGGGATCCTAGCCATTAAATGGGCTGCCCTGTTTGCTAGCTTTATAACATGAACTATAACTATATCATTTCTTCTCAAGAGAGCTGTCCTATATGCATCTAAAACGCTTCCCACCTCTAGCTGAAGCTGATATTGACGATTTTTGTGCAGAGCATTCACAACCAGCAAAGCATCTAGTGGCGGATCTAGCCAAAAAAACCTACCGAGCGGTTCCTTAATTATTTGAATTGAGCTTTACGATCTCCGATAGACTTGAAATGATCAATCAGTCTCTGAATCAATATCATCCACATACTAAATCACAGCCTCTGAATCAATTCTTTTCTTCGAATGTTGATCAGACATCCTACATACCATTCAAATATTGAATATTAAAGAGAAGCCGGTGATAAATAATGCCAACTAGGCAACAAAATCAAAAAAAAATCTAGACTTCTAGAGAACAAGAACTATTGATATTGATGCAATGATGCAAGAAAACTATTAACATAAGCATAAAACCTTACTAGTTAGTAGTTACTGACTTACTATAATCACAAAATTTTGAATTTTCTTTTATGCATTCTACCAAACAATATGTAATACATATTGCTTGATATGAAACAAGTAAAAATTAGTAAGAAAATTACCTTATGTTGGGCTGACTGCTGATCAATATAAACTTTTTTTGAATTCAATCTATAAAGATCCAGAGAAGTGATTGTAATCTGTGACTTGTTAGTGCAATTGTGCAAATACTTGAAAATCTCTCTCTCTCTCTCTGACTGACTTACTCGCTCTCTCTATTTTCTATTTTATGGCAACCTAATAAATGAAAATATTGATATAGTACTTTTATTTTTTTACCTCAAAACTTTTTACCCAGCAGTAACATATTTTAACACTAAAACTATAGAATATCCACCCAGCAGAAGCTGGGCCCGCTCACTAAAGGATCCGCCCCTTAAAGCATCCGTCTCAATGGTGACATTTTGGTAAGGAATTTCGAACAACCAGGATAGAGCCTCCAACACTCCTACTACCTTGTTAGGAATTAGGAGTCTCAGAAGTCTACAGGGGGGGGGGTGAATGTATACTTCAATTTCTTTAGATTTCTTTTCTCTCTTTGTAAAGCTTTGAATCTAATACTAGTGAAATAAGTTATGTGTTTACAAGAACATATAGCAGTGAATATAGTAAACACAAAATGTAACTTTCAATCTAATTGTATTAGAATGAATCTTTGCTACAATCTGAAATTCAACTTGAATTTCAACTTCTTGTTCTAGGAAGATTAATACTATGTAAAAATCAAAGACACCTATCAAATGTGGCTGTGCATAAAATATATAGACAACATGTCCTATGCACATGCTCACATAAGATAGATTAGCTATAACTAGAAAAAGACAAGACATCCTTTACATTTGACTGATATCTATTTCTAGCTAACACTGTTGTGACAGTCTGCTACATCCAGCCTTATACCTTGTTAGGTCCAAATGATTGTAGAAGGGGGGGTTGAATACAATCTCTATTAAATATTAAAATCTGTTTCGGATAATTTTTGATTAAACAATTTAATTATTATCACGAAATAATAATCAAAGAAACACAGTTCAAGTAAAATACTTATATTAAACTTGAGGTGGGTTACAAGATTAAATCAGATAAATATTCACTACTTTAGCTCTTAAAATTCTAGAGAGATTTTGACATTAACTGCTCTTGAATTTTTGTTTAAGCCGAATAGAATGTTAATAGAAGTGTTGAATACTACTGACTTAATCTGCTATATATAGGCAAATTCAGCTTTGGGAGACTTTTTCTGCTCGGGGAGACTTTTTCTCCTCGGGGAGACTTTTCTTTGGCTGGAAGACTTTTTCTTCGGGAGTCTTTTCTGGCTCGGGGAGACTTTTCTGGCTTTGGAAGACTTTTAAATAAAAGGAAAACATTTAAATAAAACAGGGAGACTTTTTAAAATTTCGGGGAGACATTTTGAAATGTCTCGGGGAGACTTTCAAAATGTCTTCCCGAGTAAAATTTGGTCGACCTGCAGTGTAGATGTCATGTGTATATGTTCTGTCTTTTCTTTTTGTTTTCTTTTTCTTTTTAATTAAATTCTATTTGTTGATAATAGAATTAAATTAAAGTCTTCTTCATTCTAAAATAATTCTAAATTAATTAATTTCTTAATCAATTTAAGAAATAAATTAATTCTGATTGAATTAATTTATCAATTAAATTAACTAAATAATTTAATCAATTAATAGAGAATTAAATTAAAGTCTTGACTCCATGATTCTTGATGATATAAATTTAAATCTTCTATCTTCACACCAATGTCTGTAGCTGACCATTTCTTCAGTAATAAAGAACTTTCTCTGTATTTTGCCAACACTCCGTGTACTGTCTGGTTCACGAGTGATTCACAACAAATAGAATTCTTCACTTAACTTTTATAATGGTTCACCTCTGCTCCTTCTGATTTGACTATATTTGTTGTCACACAAATTGAAATCTTCTGACACTGTAGCTTCTTCAAACTTGAATACTCCACTGAGGCATGATCAATTAAATTGAACTTCTTTCAATGTAGTACTGCTTCAGGTCTGTAGATTGACTTTGATCTTCTTTTTCTTGTCAGATAATACATGCTGAAGATTCCTGTGACAGATAATATATTTACTTACAAATTATCTACGTTTGAGTTGAGTTGCCATCTCTCTAAACAAATAGGCTTCTAAACATATGCCTTTCAATCTCCCCCTATTTGTTTGTTAAACAATAACAAACAAATCACTAGAGGATAACTCAACTAACAAACAAGAAAAAGATATAACAATAAAACTTGTAAATAAACAAACTTAGTTCTGGTTTATATTAAACATTTCCAGATTCAAACATTAATGATAAATACAAGATAGTTGTTCCTCTAGACTGAACAAATAGTACAAATTTTTATCTTGATCTATCCTAGTTCTAGTAACAAAAGATGTTAACATTTCTTCAATTCTGATCATCTTGAGACTGTATTTCACCTTCTTCTGCTTCTTCAACACCAACAATAGGTGTGCGTGGTTCTGGTTCAGGTACTGTCTGAGAGCTTCCAGAAACCCCATACGCCTTGTTTTGTTCTGATATAGAAAGTCTATACAAAACTTCATTATCAAGAGGATCATGTGGAATTGAAGTTGGTTGCTTGAACTCTTCTAGTCCTTTCCATTGCTTGTAAAAATCAATATCTTTAGACATACAGTAGTCTTGGATATAATCAGCAACAACTGATTTAGCTTGACTTTGAAATCCTTCAGACCGTAGCATTTTCTCTACGTCTATTAAGTAGTTCAAAGGATATCCAGTCATAGACTCTGAATTAAGACGAATTATTTGATATCGATTATTTTTCACAAACCTTACTTCATAAGGTTCAGGTATGATTTCTGGACTCCTTAGAGTAGCAAAGTCTCGAATGTGATCTCGGAGTATTTCATTCATCTCTGAACTTCTTTTTACTTTACACAGCATAACCCATAACTCAGAGGGTGTTCTTGTTCTGAAGAAGTCCAACGAAACTTTGTAAAAACCATAATTATCAAGATGAATTATGATATGCCAGCCATCTATATTTACTTCAACTGTGATATACCTGATCTCTAGCTTTAATGCAGCCATGTAAAGATCTACAGTTGTATTAGCAGTGAATAGTTCACCTATCATGCCGGATACCTCTCTGTCTTGATATGTGCCAATCTGAGGTTGATCCATGATCATTCTAGCTTGATCCCATTTTGGTCCAAACTTTCTTTTAATGTCTTCCCTCTTGGCAGTGATTGCAGCATCCCATAGCTTTTGCTTTTGTGCAGCTGCTTCCTTGTTCTCCTTGGATTTAACTTGTAGGAGAGCCTTAAGCTTATCAAGCTTGTCTTTTCTTGCTTGAGCTTCATTTTGCATTTCAAGAATCCTTGCATCTAACTCAAAGTTTTTCTCTATGGATTCTTCTTGAAATCTTCTAAGTTCTTCATCTAGCTCAGCATTTCTTTCTGTTTCATCAGAGAAAAGAAATTCTCTGTCAAACTCACCTGTTTCAGCATCACCAAAATTTGATTTTCCGGGAGTTTGTTGTTCTGGTTCAAAGAAAGAAAAATCTTGTTCTGCTGCATAGTAAGATTAATCTGACTTGTATTGATCTGTAGCAGCTTCTTGTACTGTGTCATGCATTTTCCCTTTTCCTTTGACTGGAGCTTTTTCTTGTACCTTCTCCCCCTTAGTTGAGGGATCCTCGACTGAAGTCCCTTCAAAGAAATGTTGATGTTCAGGGATAGGTTTAGTTCCAGACTTGACCATGTTGTAGACGTGCCTCAAACCTTCATTTAGCTGATCTATGCCTCTTTCAATCATTGCAAATCTCGAGGAATTAAGAGCATTGTACTGATGATAATCATTTTCTAGAACATCGATACGATTTGAGATCTTATTTATCTCTGTGAGATTATCAGCAATTTGAATTTGATTCTGTCTTAAGTCCTTGATATCAGCTGCTATAACATCTTGCGTTTGATTCACATCATTTGTTTTGAGAAGCACAGTTGCCTTTACTTCTTCAAGATCCTTTCTAATAAGAGAAAACTGATTTGTAACTGGATCTGAAGAATTTTGAGCATTGACTTGAGCTCGAAGTTGTGCATTTTCTGCTTTCAGTGCATCCATCTGTTGTTGAAAGGACAGTAACATATTTTGCATCTCACTTTCTGTGCCTGTGTGTGCACTCATTTTTCCTATTTGCAAGAGTGTTTCACTCACCTCACGTGTAGGTGTATCACACAGTGTTTGCCTTTCTTTGCTCGTGTTTAACTCAAAATCCGAGCCTTCAGATGTACCTGCAGTATAGATCACCAAAGCCCCTGCATGAGAGGTCACTGGTGGTGCAATGGAACTTTGCAAGTTCCAATCCTCAATAAAGTCTTGCGTTTCTTTTGGAATGGAAAACTGAGTTGCCTCAGGGTAAGACTCAAAGAGTTGCTGATCATCTTGAGATGATGAGTAGATCTTTTCAGATTCCGGATATGATCCATCCGGGGAGGTAGGCAAGGATCTAGGAATCAGCGAGAGATCCAAGTTTCCTCCTAAAGCCTATGAAGGCACTTGATGTTGTGAAGCATCATGTTCTACCATTACTAGGGTAGATGAAGTACCAAGCATTTGCTTCTTCTGTGGAGCAGGAATCAAGTCTTCTTCACTCCCTAACTGTGTATGTTTTCTCTTCTGTGTTTGGGAGAGAGATTGTGATGACGAAGTAGCAGTGTATGGATCTAAGACCTGTGTCAGAGACTGTTGGATTTCAGACTCATGATCTATCCTAATAGCCACTGGGGGCTTAACACTGATATAATTTAAGTCAAGATTTAAGTCAAAATTCACAATAGAAGAATTCCTTACCTGAGTACTTACTGGAGCAGATGCAATTGGTTCTGCTTGAGCATGATGTTCTTCAAGTTGTTCAACTTGTTCTGGTTGAACTTGTTCATCTTCATCTTCACTTAGAGGAGCAGGAATCATTTGTAGAGGTCCTTCATCAAACACTGGTGCTTGATTTTGTTGTTGAAGAATGAATTGAGCCATGTATGGTGTATAAATTACAGGAACACCTGGTAGTTTGTTTGCCTTCGACAACCTTGTAAAAAGATTTCTTTGTGTGGAAAGCGATCTTACTATAGGTGAATTGTTAAATAACACTTTGTGTTCATTAGTTAGCTTGTCATTCAAAAACAAGGTCAGAAATCTTGGATAGTAGCAATGAACTGTATGATCTTCTGTAAGACTTCTGCTTGAAAAAGTACCCATTTTCCTGATTATCTCTTTCAAAATTAATTTCCCAAAATTTATTCTCCGGTTATTTGTCACAGCAAATCCTATGTTTTGTAAAAGCAGAGGAATGTTGTGAAAACTATTCTTCAGACATGGAGAAAATACCTTGGCCAGTGTATCAAAGATGTAGTCCCACTCACTTACCAGATGAGTCTTGGACAGTCTAACCATATTAAATTCACCTTGATACTGGATGGTTTGAAAGAATTCTATCAGCTCCTGTGGTGTTGGTAGTGGATCAAAGTTGTCTGTTGGGAAGCCTAGAATCCTGTTTACATCAATATCTGTCACCCATTAATCTCTTCCTCTTACTTTGAATGCGAAGCGAGTTGACGTGCTGGTTGAGCAATTAACAGCTGTAGAGTAGAGAGCCTTCAGTGGATCAATCTTCAGAACAGGGTCCAGGGTTATTGAAGTTCCGATCATAGGATGCTCATTGAGAAATCGAATCCAGGGAATGAATCTGGGTTCTAGACATCTTGTAGGATCAAAGTAACCTACATAGTTAGTCTTGCAGATTTCAAAGACAGCGGCCATTTTAATTTATCTGCGTAACAAACAATGTAATTTATTAGAAAATAAATAGAACAGGTGAAATTAAATAAGTGATCAAAAATTTTATAATTGTTTCTAAACCCATTAATCAGTTAAATTTAGAAGAAGAAAAAAACTGATTAAGATTTAGTAAATAACTAATTAACAATTTAGAAAAAAAACACTTACTCACACAATTGTTTAATAGAGAGAAAAATTTGCAAGAGTTTGATTGGGTTTGGCAATTAAAAACGGAATAGAATAGGATTAGATAGGATCTTAGAAAGAAAAACTGGTTATATATATAAGCAAAGTCTCGGGGAGACTTTTATGTCTCGGGGAGACATTTGTGTCTCGGGGAGACTTTTTCAAAAGTCTCGGGGAGACTTTTGAAAGAAAAGAAAAAAAATTTAAAATAACATAGAAAAGCATACAGTTGTTAAATGTCTCGGGGAGACATTTGAAAATCATCTCGGGGAGACATTTATAAATCGTCTTGGGGAGACATTTATAAATCGTCTTGGGGAGACATTTATAAATCGTCTCGGGGAGACTTTTATAAATCGTCTCGGGGAGACTTTTCAAAAGTCTTCCCGAACTTTATATATATACATAAATAATAGATTTAAAAGACTATATTTTAAACAAAAAATACGATATATATATATAATTAATTAAACTAAAATTATATAAAATAAAAAATAAAAAATAAGTTATACTTAAAATATCTATACTTCAATATTAAATTATTTTTAAGTAAAAATATCTTTTATCAAACTTCTAACCTGTAGAATTTTGATTAAATTATTTTTAAATTTAATAATCTAACATTAAAATATAGTACAATACAACCAAACGTAGATAAAATAAAATATTATAATAATTTACACTAAACACACATTCGAGAACTAGAATTTAGTAAAATAAATTCACAAGTGTTATAACAAATATTCACATAACAAACACTTGAAATTTTATTTAAGAACATAATGCAGATGTGAACTGGGATTTAAGATGAAGAACTATTTAACATCCCTAGTTCACCAACCAACCTAGTGAATGTGGATTCATCAAGTGGCTTAGTAAAAATATTTGCAGTCTGTTCTTCTGTGGGTACAAAGTGTAATTCCACAGTACCATTCATAACATGTTCTCGAATAAAATGATACCTGATATCTATGTGCTTTGTCCTCGTGTGCTGTACAGGGTTGTTGGAGATTGCAATGGCACTTGTGTTATCACATAAAATAGGAATTTTATTTATCACAAAGCCATAATCTCTGAGTTGATTCCTTATCCATAAGATCTGAGCGCAACAGCTTCCCGCAGCAATGTACTCAGCCTCTGCTGTAGAATTGGAAACTGTTTGCTGTTTCTTGCTGTACCAGGAAATCAATCTTCTCCCTAGGAATTGACAGCTCCCTGAGGTGCTCTTCCTATCAACAACACTACCTGCATAATCAGAATCTGTATATCCTATTAAATTAAAACCAGATTCTTTACACAGCAACAAGATGAATATCTCTAGGATCCGCTTGGAACCTTGCACATATACAAGTGGCATACATAATATCTGGTCGGCTTGCAGTTAGGTAAAGTAGAGATCCAATCATACCTCTGTAGCTTGTGATGTCTACCTTTATTGAGTTTTCACATAATCCAAGCTTGACAGCTGTAGATGAGGGAGTTCTTGCAGATGCTGAATCTTCCATGTGATACTTCTTCAAAAGTTCTTTAAGGTACTTGGACTGACAAATGAATATTCCATCTATTCTTTGACTCACTTGAAGTCCAAGGAAGAATTTCAGCTCTCCCATTAAGCTCATCTCGTACCTACTCTGCATTAACTTAGCAAATCTCTTGCACAAGTTATCATTAGTAGACCCAAATATTATGTCATCAACATATACTTGTACCATTATCAGATCATTATTGTGTTTCTTATAAAATAAGGTTTTATCTATGACTCCTCTAACAAAAGCATTTTCAAGAAGAAATTCAGAAAGAGTGTCATACCATGTTCTGGGTGCTTGTTTGAGACCATAGATAGCCTTGAAAAGAAAATATACAAAGTCCATGTGATCTGGATCTTCAAAGCCTGGGGACTGTTGTACATATACCTCTTCAGCTAACTTTCCGTTCAGGAATGCACTCTTCACGTCCATTTGATAAACTTTAAAATTGGAGTGAGCTGCGAATGCCAGAAACATCCTGATAGCCTCAAGTCTTGCAACTGGAGCGTAGGTTTCATCATAATCAATTCCTTCAGCTTGGGAATAACCTTTTGCAACCAGTCTGGCCTTGTTCCTTATCACAATGCCATCTTCATCCAACTTGTTTCTGAATACCCATCGTGTGCCAATTACAGTCTTCTCCTTCGGTCTGGGTACCAGTTTCCAAACTTCTTGAGATTCAAATTGATTGAGTTCATCTTGCATAGCAATCACCCAATCAGGATCAGACAATGCTTCTTCTACTTTCTTAGGTTCCATTTCAGATAGAAACCCAGAATAATTGCATTGATTCTGTGTAGCACCTCTTGTTCTAACACCAACATCTGGATCACCAATGATCAGCTCAAAAGGATGAGCTCTACTCCAAATTCTCTGACTTGGTAGATTAGATCTTGATGATTCGCCTTGAATTTCATTGTGATGTTGTGTTTGATTTGCTGATCCTTCATCTCCTCCCCCTGAGTTGCTGCTAGGATCTCTTGATGAATCTCCTTGTGTGTTAGTGGTATCTCCAGAGTTTTCACTGTTTCCACCACTATCACTTGGATCACCAGCATTATTAACATTGTTGTTTCCTGTTGCAGCCTCAGGTTCGTTTTCATCATCTGAGTGTGAGTCTGGCATATTGTTGAACTTAAGAGTTTCAGATGGATCATCATTTTGGATGTTAGGGAATTTTGTGTCATCAAAAGTTACATTGACACTTTCTTTGACATAGTGTTGATCAATAATATACACCCGATAAGATCTTCTAGAATAACCAACAAAAATAGCTTCTAGAGCTTTAGCCTCGAACTTTTCAATACGTTCTTCTCCATCTTTAAGTACAAAGCATTTAGCACCAAATACATGAAAGTATTTGAGCGTTGGTTTCTTGTTAGCCATTATTTCGTAGGGTGTCTTCATTAAGTCTTTGTTGATCAGAGTCCGATTCTGGGTATAACATGCAGTATTTATAGCTTCAGCCTAAAAGTACATTGGAAGCCTTGATTCATTCAACATAGTTCTTGCAGCTTCAATTAATGTACGATTCTTCCTTTCTACAACTCCATTCTGTTGCGGAGTTCTAGGTGCTGAGAATTGTCTTGTTATTCCCTTTTCAACACAAAAGTCATTCAGAACTGCATTCTTGAATTCAGTTCCATTGTCTGACCTTATAGCTCTAACTGGAAGCTTCGAATCCAACTCAATCATTTTGATATGATCAATCACCATTTGAGGAGTTTCATCCTTTGAGTGCAGGAATAAAACCCATGTATACTTTGAATAGTCATCAACAATCACCAAGGCATATCTTTTATGTGACATTGACATAACATTGACTGGACCAAATAAATCCATGTGAATTAATTGCAGTGGTTCAGTAATACTAGATGTGTCAGTGCTTGGATGTGATGCTTTCTTTGCTTTCCCTTTCTGACATGCCTCACAAAGTCCTTCTTGTGTGAATTCCAATTGAGGCAGTCCTCTCACTAATTCTCTTTTGACTAGAGAATTCATAGATTTGAAATTAAGGTGTGAGAGTTTCTTGTGCCATAGCCAACTTTCATCTGACGAAGCTTTAGCATAAAAACAATTGACTTCATCTCTGCAACCTGAGTTCAGACCGGCTACGAACAAGTTTCCTTTCCTTACTCCCTGAAGAGCAAGCTTTTCATCCTTCTTGTGAGAAATCAAACACTTCTCCTTTACAAAGGTCACTGTGTATCCCTTGTCACAAAACTGACTGATACTCAGAAGATTGTGTTTGAGACCTTCCACGAAAGATACATTATCAATGACGACATTGCCAGCTTCTAAATAGCCATATCCCTTAGTCATACCCTTGCTGTCATCTCCAAAGGTAACTACTGGGCCAACTCTCTCAACAACATTTGATAGCAGGGCTCTATCTCCGGTCATGTGTCGTGAGGATCCACTGTCGAGAATCCAAATGACCCGGTTCACCTGTTTTACACCCTGCAATCATCAAATGAGTTAGGACTTCTTCGGAACCTAACATTGATTGGGCCCGGCATATTTGAAAAATTGTCCTTTGTCAGGTTTAACAACAGAACCCAACTTGACAAACTCATCTACTACTTTGACTGAACACTTCTCCTTGTAAACAACCTTAACATTTTTGTATGCTGGCCTAGGAGAGAATGTTTCCTTCTGTAGAACAGGAGGACTGGCAGTCTTTGATCTAGCATGCTTGTGATTTATATGCTGTCTAGGTGTAGTATTGACATTAATAGCATGCATGCTTTTAAAATATGCAGACATAACATTGAAAGCACATGCCATACAGTTATCTACACCACAAGGTTTATGGCATGCATCAATAGTAGGCATTTTATTCACAATAGCAGGAGTCTTAACAGTTTCTACCTTAACTTTATTAACATTTTTAAAGTTCTCAGTAGCATGGAATCTGTCGTTACTATTCATGCTATTAACAAACTTATTAGGTCTGTTATGATTTTTCTTAAGCTCTTTAGCACCTAAACCAGGAGTGGATGAACCAGCAGTGTTCATATTTTCTATTGGCCTTTTAGGTACATATTTAGCTTTCTGGACATTTATTCCTTTTATGTCCCTAACCGGTTTTTCCTGTTCTTTCTCTTCCTCTTTAAGGTCTTCAAGTTTAAGTTCATAATCCACTATTACACAACTATCAAGAACTGGTTCTGCAATAGGAGTTATGAATAGAGGTTTTTTAGTGTCCTTAATAATATGAGGAATACCCCTTTCTTCAGCACTCTTTTTAAAAGGGGTTATGTTGCTTGGCTTCCCTACAGATTTATTATATTCAAAACCTATTCCAACTTTCCGTTTAATCTCTGGTTGGTCAATTAGGTCTTTCATAACAAATGAAGCAGTTCTATAGGCTTGACACCTGACCTTCTCTTGTTCAATCTTATTCTTTAGAAAAGCTTCAATTTCAACATAACAGTTGACTCTA
This sequence comes from Oenanthe sinensis, assembly GCA_028671895.1. Classification (NCBI taxonomy): domain Eukaryota; kingdom Viridiplantae; phylum Streptophyta; class Magnoliopsida; order Apiales; family Apiaceae; genus Oenanthe; species Oenanthe sinensis. The sequence goes on from JAPMAC010000198.1 coordinate 7,054,810, forward strand.
TTAACTTGAAATGCAACATCTTCAGTTAATTTCTCATTTATAAGTTTCAGCTTTTTCAATTCAGAATTCTCATCTGATAAAACTTGATTTTTGAGAATTAAGACTTTTATTCGATCTCTAGCATTAGTTAAATCCTCACCTAGCAATTTAAACATTTTAGGACAGCTAGGATTTACCTCAATTCCTTGACGAGGTGGGGATTGTGATCCTTCAGAAGAAGAAGCCATTAGAGCAAGATTTCCCATATCTTCTTCTTCATCATTGTCAGAATCATCCCAGCTTTTTCCTTCTGCTAAGTATGATCTTCCCTGATGCTTCTTCAGTAGAGCCTCATATTTCTGTTTAAGCTCGTCATATGAATCCTTCTTTCTTTCCTGCTTGTGCTTTCTACAATCTGTAGCAAAGTGTCCCATTTCATTGCAGTTGAAGCAACGAATCTTGCTTCTGTCAACCATCCCTGTCTTGTATCCACCTCTTGTATTGGATGAGCTAGAAGAACCACCTCTCTGAAATCTGTTTCCCATAGGCTTGAATTTGAAATTAGGGTTCCTCCTGAATCTTGTATTTCCAAATTTTCTAGCAATCAGTGCCAGAGATTCATCCTCAAGTTGATCAAGTTCTTCCATTGAGTAGAATTCACTTTCAGATGAATTCATTTGAGTTGCACCAACTTCTGCAACAATACCATGATCAATGACTTTGACTGAAGAAGATTCAGTCATAGATTCTTTGTATTCTGGTACTTCTGCTACAAGAGCTGTAGACTTGCTGACCACCTTGCCTGTACCATATATTTCTTTCTGTTGAATCTGCTATAGCTCATAGGTCTTTAGAACGCCATAAAGTCTTTCCAATGAAATTTCATTCATGTCCCTTGACTCCCTGATGGCAGTAATCCTATGCTCTAAGTGAATTGGCATTGTCAGCAAAAACTTCCTATTAATCTCCTTCTTCGTATAGTGTTTGCCATTGAGATTTAGATCATTTATCAATTTATTGTATCTCTCAAAAACATCAGAGATACCTTCTCCAGGATTTGATCTAAAATGCTCATATTGAGACATTAAGATTTCCAATCTGTTCTCCCTCACTTCTTCTGTTCCTTCATTCAGTATCTCTATCGTTTCCCAGATGTGTTTAGCATTTTTGCAATTAACAACATGATTGTACATTCCGGGATCAAGAGATTCTACCAAAATTAACTGCAGGCTGGTGTCCAAAGAATCCAGTTCCTTTTCAGTATCAGTGTACTCAGAAATTTCTTTATCAAATTGTCTGTGCGGAATAAGTACACCATCTATCATATGCTCAGGAATGATTGTTATTGGAGCAACAACACCGGTCTTTAAAATATCTTTGTACTTAGGGTTTGCAGTTCGAAGAAATAGTGTCATCTTCCTCTTCCAAAGATTATAATTATCTTTATCAAATGGAGGAATTTTAATGCTACTCACTCTTTGAGTACTCATATTAAAATAATGGAAGATTAAAAAGATTTGAGATTTTTAGGAATTAAAAATTTTCGAATTTCTAATAAATTAAAAATTTCGAATTTTTTAAAGAATTAAAAATTTCGAATTTTTAATGAATTAAAAGTTTTGAAATTTTTAGGAGCTAAAGAGATTTCAAATTTTTAAGAAATTAAAAATTTTAGAAATTTTAATAAATTAAAAATTTTGAATTTTTAATAAATTAAAATTTCGATTTTTAATAAATTAAAAGTTTCGAATTTTTAATAAATTAAAAGTTTCGAATTTTTAATAATTAAAATATTAGGATCTTGATTTTTATGTCAATCAGATGGCTCGGATACCAATTGTTAGGTCCAAATGATTGTAGAAGGGGGGGTTGAATACAATCTCTATTAAATATTAAAATCTGTTTCGGATAATTTTTGATTAAACAATTTAATTATTATCACGAAATAATAATCAAAGAAACACAGTTCAAGTAAAATACTTATATTAAACTTGAGGTGGGTTACAAGATTAAATCAGATAAATATTCACTACTTTAGCTCTTAAAATTTTAGAGAGATTTTGACATTAACTGCTCTTGAATTTTTGTTTAAGCCGAATAGAATGTTAATAGAAGTGTTGAATACTACTGACTTAATCTGCTATATATAGGCAAATTCAGCTTTGGGAGACTTTTTCTGCTCGGGGAGACTTTTTCTCCTCAGGGAGACTTTTTTTTGGCTGGAAGACTTTTTCTTCGGGAGTCTTTTCTGGTTCGGGGAGACTTTTCTGGCTTTGGAAGACTTTTAAATAAAAGGAAAACATTTAAATAAAACAGGGAGACTTCTTAAAATTTCGGGGAGACATTTTGAAATGTCTCGGGGAGACTTTCAAAATGTCTTCCCGAGTAAAATTTGGTCGACCTGCAGTGTAGATGTCATGTGTATATGTTCTGTCTTTTCTTTTTGTTTTCTTTTTCTTTTTAATTAAATTCTATTTGTTGATAATAGAATTAAATTAAAGTCTTCTTCATTCTAAAATAATTCTAAATTAATTAATTTCTTAATCAATTTAAGAAATAAATTAATTCTGATTGAATTAATTTATCAATTAAATTAACTAAATAATTTAATCAATTAATAGAGAATTAAATTAAAGTCTTGACTCCACGATTCTTGATGATATAAATTTAAATCTTCTATCTTCACACCAATGTCTGTAGTTGACCATTTCTTCAGTAATAAAGAACTTTCTCTGTATTTTGCCAACACTCCGTGTACTGTCTGGTTCACGAGTGATTCACAACAAATAGAATTCTTCACTTAACTTTTATAATGGTTCACCTCTGCTCCTTCTGATTTGACTATATTTGTTGTCACACAAATTGAAATCTTCTGACACTGTAGCTTCTTCAAACTTGAATACTCCACTGAGGCATGATCAATTAAATTGAACTTCTTTCAATGTAGTACTGCTTCAGGTCTGTAGATTGACTTTGATCTTCTTTTTCTTGTCAGATAATACATGCTGAAGATTCCTGTGACAGATAATATATTTACTTACAAATTATCTATGTTTGAGTTGAGTTGCCATCTCTCTAAACAAATAGGCTTCTAAACATATGCCTTTCATACCTTCTGTCATTTGTCCTGACTGACTTCCCTGTTTCATTGTAGACTTGTCTCTACCTTTGCAGGTTTGACTTATCCTGTAAAAATAAAGCTTCAGAATTATCTGACTTGTTCTGCAACTATCCTTGAAAAAAGCTCTTTGGTGCAGTCGAGTACTCTGTTCAAAATATTTCGAGAAGTCATAGAGATTGACTTCTCGATTGTGTACTGGCTGTGACAACTTGATTGGTCTGTGAATGACTTACTTCTCGAATGACTAGACTTCTCGATTAGTATACTCCATTTGGTGACTTCTCGATTAGGCTAGACTTCTCGAATATAAACTTGAAACTGTGACTTCTCGAATGACTCAGCTTTACCCCTTCTCGACTGCTCCTTTTGTTAACTTCTCGAATTGATTTACTTTTCTCACTTCTCGAATGATTCACAATTAACACTATTCGAATGGCTTCAATACTTGACTTGTCGAATGTCTGACTTCTCGATCGAGTACTGAGCAGTTGAATGTATTTTAAGACTTCTCGAAATGTTCCCACAGTTCTGACTTCTCGAATAGTAGACTTCTCGACTGAGTAATTGCCTTGATAGAATTGTCAGATGACTTTCTTTATTTCTCCACAGCCTTCTTTGTTTTGTTGCATGATTCAACTTGAATCTTCTAACAAACTTTATTTACAATTGAGAGACAGACTGAGTAAACTTCTATCTGCAATTTTATACAAGAATATCTAAGTCACTAAACTATTACAGAAGTACAAACTATGTTACAGCAAGAAAGATAATTAAATAGGCTAGGCTTGATTTAAGTCCAACAATCTCCCCCAATTTGGGAAATGATGAATTTTACAAATTAATACAAGATATCAAGCCTACCTATTTTGTTGTTGTTGTTGATGAGCTGCCTGGTCATATCTCTCTTTTCTTTCTCTTTCTTCCCTTGCCTTGTGTTCTTCAATGACTTCCAAATGCTGTTGCCTGGCCATAACTTCCTCTATCAAGATAGAATCCTTTAACATGTTAGCAGCAATCTTGAGAGTTTGCATAGGATAGTCTTGAATGAACTTCAGCCTGATCTTGATTGTGGATCCACTTCTTAGTTTAAACTCAATTCTATCAGAGTCATTGAACACCCTGCATTTTCCCTGCCTTCTCAATTCTTCAGACAACTTCTATATTCTCTCCTCCTCCTTTCTTTTCTTTTCAATCATCTCCTACATGTACTTTACCTTGTCAAGCTTTTTCTGGTACTTCTTTTCTAAATACTGAGCCATTTCCATCATTCTCAACTTGTTAATCATGCTTCTTTTGTCAAAGAGACTTATCACTCTCCTAATGTCATGAGTGGTAGCATTATTGTTGTCATGGTGAAAGCCTCTTTCCTCTCCATCAACAGTTGTGATAAACATCATTTTGTCCCTGATTTCAACTTTAGCAATCCTGTTAGCCTTCCACTGTTTTAACCTCTATTTGTTGACTTCTGCAATTTCTTGGATATGCTTAACTTGCAGATCCTTATCTGGAACAACAAGTTGTTTTCTCTACTTAGGACATCTAACTAGCAATGATCTAGTAGAATTATTGAATTTAGTTGTTGTGGTAGTGTTAACTTTAAGATGTTGACTTGGCTTCAATTTCCTTGATTGATCCTTTTTAATTTCCCTCCTTATCACTCCATGTGCAGTCACTTTCATGAACATCCTTCTTGGAGACTTGGATTTGAGGGCAGTAGCAGTTTTAGAAATTGTTGACATCAAACTAGTACCCTGAGATTTTGTAGGTGTATTAGAGTGAGTACCAACAGCTTGCTGCTTTGAAGGATTTCTCATTTGATATTGTTTCTCCTTCTCAAAATCATCTCTTTTCTTCTTCTCTGCATTCTCCTTTTTCTTATTTTCTTTCTTATCACTCATGGATTCAGGCTTTTTGTCCTTCTTGTCCTGATCCTTATCATCATCATCCTTCTTTTTGTTCTTTAACTCCTCACTTGCAAAATCAGATAATTGACCTGTTATGAACTTCTTCATTTTCTCCACAATCTCATTGTCTTCAACCTACTTTACCTTCTTCTTTTCAATCAACTCAATCAGGTTTATGATCTGACTTCTGTTTCCTGAATTGAGATGTTGAGGAATTTTAAAATGAACAAGCTTTTCTCCTCTAGCCATATACATCACTCCATCAGGATTGCAGTAGGATTCAGGCAGAGCATGAGGTAAGAGAGGCCCTAAAATTTGATTCTTCAATTCTTCATCCTCCTAGGTTACCAACTCCACTGCCTTGTACAAACATTCCAGTTCAGTATATGAAAGTCTTTAAAAAAGAGAAACTGAGACTTTAAAGTATCCAGACTCCATTTGAATGAGTGGCTCTTTGAACATTTGTCCATTCTGTTCAAACTTAACTCCCCTCACTGCAACAATAACATTGTCAAGCATCTTCTTATAAATCCAATGATTTCCCTTGACTTGCTTTTTGATATGATGCAGAAGGTCAAGAAAATTCTTGTCAGAATTGGGCTTTAGAATTTCACTCTTGAGCTTCCTCATAACTGCCTTTTGTATTTCAGCCTCTATTTCTTTTCTTCTTGCCTTCTCCCCCTTAGGATTAATATCTTGCCTGTGAAGAAATGTGGAGTGGCTTGGCTTTACCTGAGTTGGCAAAGTTTCTGGATGAGCCTGACTGGTTGTGCCCAGGTTGGAAATCAAGGATTGGAGAGAAGTGAGTTGTGCAGAAATGTTTGCTAGAGAAGTCCCTTGATTTGCAGAGGCAGAAACAAACTCCTTTTGCAGGCTTTGAACATCTGAGAGAACTTTAGACACTGTGGATATGAGAGAATCCACTCTAGCATTTAATGTGTCAATAGTGGAGGCCTTGACAGCTTCATCTTTGGCCTTAGACTGGTAGTACAAATCCACTTGAAATGGAGACAAGGTGTGAATGAGCACATCCTCGGGCAGCCTGTCTGCATGCCTGTTTTTGAATAAGACCTCAACCATGTTGTTGATCCTTCTTTGATTGTCCAGGATGGCTTGATGACTGTGAATCATTTCCTTGAACACCTTTTCTAGAGAATCCATTTTGGAGTTTAGAATGGAAGACTTCACAGATTCCCCCTTTGTGCTTCCCCCATATAATCATCCAGTTCTAAGTTTGTTCTCAATGCCCAGCAAAGTACCCTCTACCTTGGTTCTATGATTTTGAATCTCAGATTGGATACCTTTGGCAAGATAGTGGTTGGACTGTAGCTGAACCTTGGCAGCTTCATGTATGGCATCATATATGGCACTTGGTGTGAAGGTCTTCTCATAGGACCAAAGAGAAGTAAGATATTTTTGCCTAGTCCATTCCAAAGTTTCCTCCATACTAACTGCAGATTTGCCATTCAACTAAGCATCTACATTGGCCTCTTCATCTTCAGCCACGGTTGCATTCTTCTCTTTTAATTCTTCTTTATCCTTTGCATATTCCAGCAATATAGCAGCATAATCTTTGTTTGGCAAGTGAGAAGTCAACAGCTGCTGTGCAATATGATAAAAACCCTTCAACTGATCTCCATACAATTATTGTAATTTTTCATCAGAAAGGGACCCACCAGAGATTGATGGTCCAGGTTCCCTGTCATGTTGCACAGGTTCCAGCCATTGAGACAAGGAGTGAGAGCTAGGGCCACTAGTTACAGTGGTCCCCTCAGTATCTATTTCCTCATCCAATTTCTTAGATGATTCATTAAACACTGGATGGATTGGTAATTTCTCCTGAGGAAACAGTCTGTGAATGACTGAGGAGTGTCCAGGGGATGCCATTTGCATGGTGTGGAGGTCCCCCAGATTACCCAATGTCTGTGAAGACACTTGGCTGTGATATGCCTGAGCCCCCACAGAGTCTGAAGTAAAAACTTCTGGAACCTCTATGATTTTGATGGTGTCATCAGGATATGCCTCAGCATGCATTCCCTCACCATCTAAATGAGTGTCCTGAGTGGTGAACAAGGTGTCATGCACCAAGTCACTTGAGTGGGGCTCACCAGGGAAATGAGAATCCTGATGATCAACAACCTTGTGTGTTTGGCTAGACACAGCTGGTTGATAAAAAATTTGAGAGGTGGAAGAAGGATTGATGATAGAACTGAGTGTTGGCAACTCCCCCTGAGAAAATGGGGAAGTTTTAGGAGAGGATCCTACTGGTACACAGAGTGTCTCCTTTTCAACTAAAACTTCTTCATTGACATGAGTGAATTCCTGCAATGGTGCAAACTCTGTACAAGGTGGAGTGAGCTGGCTCCCAATTTCAATAGATGCACCTTGTTGAGAAAGTGCACCTAGGAGTAGGTTTAGTCCCTTGTTAATCTCTACATCCTGTTGAGAGGATGTAGAGTGGTCAGTTGTGGCCTTTTTAATTTTTCTTCTCCTGGTTAAAGGTTCCACATGTGACTCATCCAAATCAGTGTTATCCTCTACAACAGTTTCTAGTGCTATTTTTCTAACAGTTTTATCCTTTTTCTTCTTTACAACTACACCCTGTTTAGAGGATGTAGAGGTTGGTTGACTATCATCTATTGGATTCACAGAAGGGCTAGCAGTTGGGTTAGGGGTCCTTAGGTTAGGTGCATTTGGTTCTTCTACAGCCTTAGGACCCCCTACTGCATCAAGATAACCATATTTAGGCTGCACAAGTTGGTACCCCCTAAATACACTCAGCATGTGAGGTGTTATTTGAAGGGGCACATTCACTGTGTTTCTCCTATCCAATCATTCCTCTATAGGTCTTCATGTCTACACTTTTTCCTTTCTTATCTTCATCAAGTTTTGTAGCTGTAGGCATTGGAGTTTTGGCAGTTGAGCAGTCTTGCATGTCAAACCTTTTGAGTAGATCATTGATGTATTTTGTTTGACTTATGAAAATGCCATCAACCCTTTGACTTATTTGAAGGCCTAGAAAATAATTGAGCTCTCCCATCATGCTCATCTCATATTCACTTTGCATTAGCTTAGAGAACCTTTGACACAGTTTTTCATTTGTAGACCCAAAGATGATATCATCTACATAGATCTGAACAAGTATGATATCATCACCATGCTTCTTGTAAAAAACAGTTTTGTCAATAGTTCATCTAGTGAACTGATTTTCTAGAATAAATTTTGACAAGGTGTCATACCATGCTCTAGGGGCTTGTTTGAGTCCATACAATGCTTTGATGAGTCTGTAAACAAAATTTGGAAAATTTGGATCTTCAAAGCCAGGTGGTTGTTGCACATACACTTCTTCTTCTAATTCACCATTAAGAAATGCACTCTTGACATCCATTTGATAGACCTTAAAATTTGAGTGTGCTGCAAAGGCTAGGAAAATTCTAATTGCTTCCAATCTTGAAACAGGAGCAAAAGTCTCATCATAGTCAATGCCTTCTTCTTGTGAATAGCCTTTTACAACCAACCTTGCCTTGTTTCTTATTACTGTTCCATGTTCATCCATTTTATTTCTGTAGACCCACTTAGTACCAATTACTGATCTATCCTTTGGAGGTGACACTAGTTCCCATACATTGTTTCTCACAAATTGATTTAATTCATCCTGCATGGCTATTATCCAGTCTGGATCCAACAAGGCTTCTTCAATCCTTTTTGGCTCATTTTGAGACAGAAAGCAAGCAAATAGGCATTCATTCATAGTTGCTCTTCTTGTCTTCACACCTTCATCAGGATTTCCAATGATTTGATCAGCTGTTGATCTCTATTCCATTTGGTTTGATGAGTTCCATCTTTATTATTTGAGCATGTTTCCTCCTGATTGAAATTTCTGCCATTTGTTATAGATCCTTGAGAATCTCCCCCTTAGTTGATGCTAGGATTATGTGGAGAGTTCTCAAGTTGAATATGACTGTAATCTTCATTTTCTCTTTCCTCAGAAGTTCCATGTGAGATATCTATATGTGACTCTTCATGAGTATTGATAACATTTTCAGTTTCAAGTGTTTCAGACTCTGTTTCATTTTCAAACCTCAATGTGTCACAGTTTTCACCTTCCAAATTCATAGTGGCAAACTTGAAATCATTGAAGGTCACATTTGTGCTTTCCATAATTTTTTGTTGATCAATCACATATACTCTATAGACAGTTTTGTCCAAAGAGTATCCCACAAAAATTCCTTCATATGCCTTGGCTTCAAATTTCCCAAGGTTGTTGACATCATCTTTGAGAACAAAGCACTTGGTTCCAAACACATGCATGTATTTTACAGATGGTCTTCTATTTGTCATGATGTGATAAGGAGTCTTTCCAACCGGTTTTGTGATGAGTGTTCTGTTTTGAGTGTAACATGCAGTTCTAACAGTTTCAGTCCAAAAATTAGTTGGTAGATTTGCTTCTACTAACATGGTTCTTGCAGCTTCAATAAGAGTCATGTTCTTTCTCTCAACCACTCCATTTTTTTGTGGAGTTCTTGGGGCTATGAATTGGCGAGTGATTCCTTTTTCCTTGCAGAATTCATTAAGTGTAGCATTTTTGAATTCTGTACCATTATCACTCATTATGGCAACCACTAGTGTAGGACCTTTATCCAATCTTCTCAAATTTTCAATTATGACCTCAGGAGCTTCATCTTTTGATTGCAAGAATTCTACCCAAGTGTACTTTGAAAGGTCATCAACCATGACTAGAGCAAATCTTTTCTTAGACATGGACATGACATTTACTGGTCCAAACAGATCCATATGAATTAATTGTAGTGGTTTAGTGATTGAAGTGAATTCCTTACTCTTGTGACTTGATCTCTTCATTTTCCCTTTCTAGCATGCCTCACACAATCTTTCTATGCAGAATTCAAGTGTGGGCAAGTCCTTCACTAATTCTCTTTTAACTAAAGAATTAGCGTTTTTAAGATTTAAGTGAGATAACCTCTTGTGCCAAAGCATACTCTCATTTTCTGAGGCCTTTGTGTAGAAACAGTAAATTTTCTCCTTGTTTGTAGAATCCAAATCTTCTACAAACAGGCTTCCTTTTCTTATTCCTTGCAGTGCAATTTCCTTGGTCTTTCTATGTGTTATGAGACACAATTCCTTTTCAAACTCCACCTTCAAATCTTTGTTGCAGAATTGAGTGATGCTGAGAAGATTATGCTTCAAACCACTAACCAGAGCTACATCTTCAATGACAACATTTCCATGAATCAATCTGCCATATCCCATGGTGAAACCAATGCTGTTGTCTCCAAAGGTTACCATTGGGCCAACCTCATCCTTGAATTGTGACAACAGGGCCTTGTCACCAGTCATATGCCTTGAACATCCACTGTCCAAAATCCACATGACTTTCTTCTTACCCGTGCCCTGCAATCAAACACAAATCAAGTTTTCTTTGGTACCCAAACAAGGTTGGGTCATTTATGCTTAGTCACATGAATGTCATTCCTGTTCTTAACAGCCTTAGTCACTTGCACTTGCACATTTTAATTTTTCTTATTTTGAAATTTTGCTTGATTAGTGCTCTCAGAACTAGATGCATGCTTAGGTGACATGGAATGTTTTCTAAGTTTCACAGGACTAGCAGATTTAGGCTTAGGACTGTGGATGTTCAAATTCTGATTTATGCATCCATCAATAAACTGTTTCCTGAGCCTAAAGCAGGTCTTCATGATATTCATGTTACATGGCATACAATCAAATTTATCATAGAATGTATGATTATCATGCATTAAAGGCTTAACATAACCACAAGCAAACTCATCATTTTTAACAACAGGTTTCTTGCACATATGAGTATGATGATTTGTTGAACCATAATTTTTACAAATCTTCCTAGGTGAATTGTGAACGGGTGCATAATTGTTGTGTTTGTTGATGCCTATTTTTCCATTTATGTTAGCCTTTTTCTTTTTAGCATGCATGGTGTCATCTTTCTAAACATTTTGTTTTGGTTTAGTTTTAGCAGGAATGGACTTGGCTTTGATTGTGGGTTCTTCTGTTTCAACAGATGGCATAAATCTTTGAGTTGATTCCTTGTCCTCATCATCCAACTGTTGTTTGATGACCAAACTGACTTCATCAAGTTCAACAGTTGCTTTCTTTAAAATTGGTTCCTTGACATTTTTCAGAATGTGAGGATTTCCAAGGATCTCAACTTTCTTGCCTTTTGATGAAGCAAATTTCTTCTTCTTGAGATTCTCATAATCAAAACCAACTCCAATCCTGGAATTTTCCTTATGCTTCTCATGGAATTCTTGAACAACATTAGCTGAGTTCTCGACTGACTCAGCTTTACCCCTTCTCGACTGCTCCTTTTGCTAACTTCTCGAATTGATTTACTTTTCTCACTTCTCGAATGATTCACAATTAACACTATTCGAATGGCTTCAATACTTGACTTGTCGAATGTCTAACTTCTCGATCGAGTACTGAGCAGTTGAATGTATTTTGAGACTTCTCGAAATGTTCCCACAGTTCTGACTTCTCGAATAGTAGACTTCTCGACTGAGTAATTGCCTTGACATAATTCTCAGATGACTTCCTTTATTTCTCCACAGCCTTCTTTGTCTTGTTGCATGATTCAACTTGAATCTTCTAACAGACTTTATTTTGACTTTATTTACAATTGAGAGACAGACTGAGTAGACTTCTATCTGCAATTTTATACAAGAATATTTAAGTCACTAAACTATTACAGAAGTATAAACTATGTTACAACAAGACAGATAATTAAATAGGCTAGGCTTGATTTAAGTCCAACATACCTCAACTTCAAGAACCGGTTCTGAACCTGCTATTTTCACACTCTTTCCTCTCAGAAATTGATCATTGTGGTCTCGAATGACCATACCAATCGAATAGAAATTAACTCCAGGAAACACAGAAGCATCTACATTAAGCTTAAACCGTCCTAGTGTAGGGGAAGTCCACTTGATATTGTTTATTACATCCTCAGTATTGCCACTTGGATTATTGGACTTTGTAAACCTTTTCACTGCTTCCTTCCACTCACAAATTTGTCTCATGCTTCCATCTACTATCAAAGCTGGAGTTAAGTGCTTATCTTCCAAAACTCGTTTGTTCCTCGCATACCAAATCCCCCACAAAACACCAGAGATTTTGATTAAATTTTTATGAGTATCAGATTCAAGCTTCTATAATAACCAATTCGATGCCGATTCTACTTCTAGCATACCATGCAGCATCTCGACTCTGCCAGCATTGAACAACAAAGTTGCAATCAAAGAATACATGTAGCATGTGTTCGGCATCCACATTATATTGATGACAAATAATAGGGACTGCAATACCCTTATGCCGCAATATAATTCTTACAGGTACAATGTTCCTATAAAATCTCCATAAGAAGATCTTGATTTTGTGCGGCACACTTAAACGCCACAATCTACTCCAACCTCTAGATTGAGATATCTGGGGAGGTGAGGCCTGTAGCGAATGCCAATACGGGTAGCCGGTTTTGACAGAGTACTTCCCATCAGTAGACACAGTCCACGCCATTCTTTCTGCTATACTATTCTGTCAGATTCTTGTTTCCAAGATGGCAATAGCATCAGTACTACAAAATGAATGTCGTATTTTTGCATCGTCCCACTCCTTAGTGTTTGGACGAAAATATTGACACACCTTCTCATGCCTGTTGCTATTCAAAAGATGATCTTTAACGTAGAAATCATGCTTCCCTCTTAACCACGGGTCCTTATGGATATTTATTTTTTCCCCATCCCCCAAGACCCACCTGTACCCTTTATAGCGAGCCTCTTTAGCCTCCCAAATCCCATACCAAACATAACTCGAACCCTACTCTAGGTAATAGCGAGCCTTGAAAACCCGAGCTACTAAAGAACTTGGATTTGAGATAAAGTTCCAGCAATGCTTTCCCAACAACGCTAGATTAAATTCTTACAAATTACGGAACCCAAGACCCCCTTACTCTTTCCATGATATTACAAAAATACCCTTTCCATATTTGCATATAAAATCAATCGTATCTCACTTAATTTAATATTACATCCGTCCCACCTATTTGTTAACGTTTCGGAGAGAGGGTCCGACACGCATTTTAAGGCGCATATAAAGTATAGTTCTATAACTTATTTTTAATTTTTTTTTTGCTGAATAAAAATTTAAAAATTTATTCAGAATTTTTTTTTTAAAAATAAGTTATGAAACTATACTTTATATGCACATTAAATTTTTATTCTGAAAAAAAATTTAAAAATAAGTTATGGAACTATACTTTATATGCATCTTAAAATGCGTGTCAGACCCTCTTTCTAAAACATAAACTAATGGGTGAGACTGATGTAGTATATATATTGGGTTGCCTAATCTCATTTATAAATTTAAAAATGTGTTGGCATCAATTTGGAGACCAAAAGAGGGGATGGAAATCCATGATCTAGGTGGACAGAGGTACTCTTTTGTGTTTTTTCATGTTCTCGATTTACAAAAGGTTGTTGAAGGGGGGCCATGGACATTTGAACAAAACCTGTTACTGCAACACAAACTAGAGGCCAACGAAGATGCACACCTGGTGAGGTTAAATAGAATGGATATATGGGTTCAGATTTATGACTTGCCTACCGGAATGTTATCAGAGAGGATATTGAAGAGTATTGGAGATTATATAGGAGTGTTCATTAAATCAGATCCTCAAAATGTTAAAGGTGGATGGAAATTGTTTGTACGTATTAGAGTTACAATGGACGTTGATAAGCCTCTTAAAAGGAAAATGAAGATTAAGAGAGAGGGGGGTACTTGGACATGGATAAACTTCAAATATGAGCGTTTGAGTACGTTCTGTTTTGTATGTGGACTCATGGGGCACTCAGATCGTGATTGTGGAATTGTATATGATAATCCGGATAGAATAATAGAAAGAGCTTATGGTTCATGGCTCAGGGCACCGGTGAAAGCAGGTAGAAATCAGAATATTGGGGCAAGGTGGTTGAGGAATGGACCAGATGGGGGCTATGCCTGGAGTTCGAATTCCGGTGGAACTTCAAACTCGAACAATGGGGAACAGACACAGAAAACAGGTGCGAGATTCATGGAAGTGGATGGACAGATTACCGAAATTTCCGGAGAGAGTGGTGCAATCTATTTTGCTGAAAGACAGCAAGGAAATAAACTACAGGGCGTGAAGGCAACAATTACGGAGGATGCAACATTGAATGGGCATTTAACAATAGAAGATAATGTTGTGATTGATTCAAAACGTAAACGGTTGGATGATGAGTCAAACAAAGGACAGGATGGGCTTATTAATAAGATAGATGGGCCAAAAAACTTGATAGAGGCGGGACCTGGTTTCCAGGCCCGCCTACAACAATGAGTCTATTAGCATGGAATTGTCGTGGGCTGGGTAAACCACGGACAATTCGCTTTCTAAAGGAGCTTACCCAACAAATAAAACCTAATATAATTTTCTTGTCAGAAACATTAGCAAAACATAACAGAATAATAGAAGTTTGTAAGGCTCTTAATTATGCAGATTGTTGGTCAGTAGATGCTCAGGGTCATAGCGGGGGGCTTGCTTTGTTGTGGAAGAATGAGGGGGGTTGTGTTGTCACTGGTAGTAATAAACATTATGTTGATTTTGAGGTTGCAAATGATCATGTAGGTCGGTGGCGGTATACGGGATTTTACGGGTGTCCGGAAAGAGGAAGGAGACATGAATCATGGGAGTTAATAAGCGAATTAGCAGGGAAGTCCAATCTTCCGTGGTGCATCATTGGCGACTTTAATGATATGATGAGTGCAGATGAGAAACGAGGGGGTAGACCACAGCCATATCATCTTCTTCAAGGTTTTACAGAGGTTGTGGATGCATGTGGATTGGCAGATTTGGGGTTTATAGGGGAGAAATATACGTGGGAGAAATCCAGAGGAAGTTGTAATTGGGTCCAGGAGAGGTTAGATAGAGGTCTGGCAACTCAAGACTGGTGTAATATGTTCCCGCAAGCGGAAGTTCAAGTTCTGGAGGTTGCAACATCTGATCATTTACCTCTATATTTGCAGTTAAATAAGAAAGTTTTTAGGAGGAAAGAAAGAAGGTTTCGGTTTGAGAACTCGTGGCTCAGAGAAAGTGAGTGTGAGATTGTAGTAAAGAATGGATGGAACGAAGCAGTACAGTTAGAGTTAATGGCAAAGATTAATTTTTGTGGGCTTAAATTACAAGAATGGGGTGGGGGAATCAGCTGTGCGTATAAGAAAAAAGGGCAGGAATATAGATATAGGCTGAGGAAGCTCCGATCTCGGAGGGACAGACAGGGTATCAATGAGTACAACGAGGTCAGATGGGAGTACATGAATTTGTTGGAAAAACAGGAAATATATTGGAAACAAAGAGCGAAGAACTTTTGGTTAAGGGAAGGAGACTGTAATACACGGTTTTTTCACAAATTCGCATCGGGAAGAAGGAAGAACAATGGATTTCAACGTATTAAGGATGCAGATGGAATGTGGCAAGAATCAACGGATGGAATTCACGGGGCAATTGAAGGACATTTCTCTCAGCTGTTTGAATCAACGAATGTAGATGGTAAGTTAACAGAAAGAGAAACTGTGCAGCAGATTTCAGACATTGAAAATGAGGACCTAATAGCTCCTATAACGGTTGAGGAAGTTAAGAATGCAGTATTTTCTATGCATCCGGACAAATCTCCTGGTCCGGATGGCTTTAATCCAGCGTTTTTCCAGTCATTTTGGAGTGTAGTAGGAGTGGATGTTGTTCGATTCTGTCAGGTTTTTATGACTACGGGTACTCTTCCAGAAGGGATAAATCACTCAATTGTTTGCTTGATACCGAAGATTAAGACTCCTCAAACGTGTGCTGACCTCAGACCTATCTCGCTCTGTAATGTGTTGGTGAGAATATTGTCTAAAGTACTGTCTAACAGGTTGAAACTATGTCTCAATTCTATTGTGTCTGACAAACAGAGTGCTTTTATAGAAGGACGATTACTTACTGACAATGCAATGCTGGCATTTGAAATAAACCATTACATGAAGAGGCGTACACAAGGAAAAAATGGATTAGCCGCCTTGAAAATTGACATTTCGAAGGCCTATGATAGGCTGGAATGGAACTTTATTCATAACATGATGAGGAGGTTTGGATTTCATGAATTATGGATGGATCGAATTATGAAGTATATACGTTCAGTTTCGTATAGCTTTACACATAATGGGGAGGAATTTGGGAGAATTGTGCCTCAACGTGGTCTACGACAAGGAGATCCTATAGCACCATACATTTACATATTGTGCGCGGAAGGCTTAAGTGCAATAATTAGAAGAAATGAGCAAGTTGGGATTATTCATGGGTGTACAGTAGCAAGAGGAGCACCGACAATATCCCATCTTTTATTTGCGGATGATTGTTACTTTTTCTTCCGGGCAAATGCATCAGAGGCAAAGGTAATGAAAAGGATCTTGGATCGGTATGAACACATGTCGGGACAGGTGGTGAATTTCAACAAATCAGTAGTGACTTTTTCACCTAATACTATGATTGACACTAGACAGGAGGTGTGCCAAGAAATAGGAGTGAGAGAAGCTGATTCACCAGGAAAGTATCTGGGTTTGCCAATGCGGATTGGACATAATAAGGTGGCAGAGTTTGGTTTCTTAGTAGATCGTGTTGATCAAAAATTGCAGGGCTGGAGTAAGCAGTCAATTTCAAGGGCTGGAAAAGTAACACTCCTCAAGACAGCGGCACAGTCTATACCGAACTTCTGGATGAATTTGTTTTTGATCCCGAATGAAGTATGTGATCGAATAGAGAAGAAGATGAATGCTTTCTGGTGGGGTAAGAGTGGCACGACTGGAGGAATTAAATGGCTATCCTGGGACAGGTTATGTACAGTCAAGGAAGAGGGTGGTTTGGGTTTCAAGAAATTGAAGGATTTTAATTTGGCAATGCTAGCAAAGCAGGTGTGGCGTCTGATTAATGAAAGTAACACGTTGGTTAGTACGTTCATGAAAGCTCGATATTATCCCAAATCTGATTTTTTGAATGCTGTAGTTGGTTCGAATCCGAGTTACTTATGGAGAAGTATAATTGCAGCCCAGAGAATTGTTCAGCAAGGGATTCGTAGAAGAATTGGTAATGGAAAAACAACAAGGATCTGGAAAATACCTTGGTTGCCAGATGTGGATAATGGATACCTCACAACTGAGAATAATGAATATCTCCAAGATGTTTATGTTCATAATTGTTTAGACGAAACTCAAAAGCGGTGGGATGAAGACATTCTCCGGGATGTATTCAATGAAAGAGATAGGAAACTGATTCAACAAATTCCTATACCTTCGAGAGATCGAGAGGATTCTTGGTACTGGATGTTGGAAGACAAAGGGGAATTCACTGTGAGGAGTTGTTATCGTAAGATTCGTGGGGAATTTGAGTGTATAGATGGTAGATTCTGGAAAAGGTTATGGGGTCTTCGCCTACCGGGAAAGGTTGTTAATTTTGTATGGAGAGCTTGTCGAAATGTGCTACCAACAGCTGTTGATTTGCAAAGTAAAAGGGTTGATATCAATGCAGGCTGCTCATGGTGTCATGTACATGTGGAGGATGCAGTCCATGTCCTGTTTAATTGTTGTATAGCAAAGGAAGTCTGGAGCTCTGTGGGTTTGCAAGAGCTGGTGAGTACCACGACACAAGACACTGTCATGAATGTATTTAAACGGGTCTTCAACACAGGGGATAATGAGAAGTGTGTCATGGTGGGACTTCTTTGCTGGAGTTTGTGGTCAAGGAGAAATAAATGGAAATGGGAGAGGGTCACCACTTCGGCTTTTGGAATTAAGGCTATGGCTCTGAATTTAGTCACAGATTGGAGACGAGCTAGACAGGAGGACAAGGTGAGTCGTAACAGTGGTCATGGAAATGTAAAGACATGGAGTAAACCCCCGGGAGGCTACTTTAAAATTAACATTGACGCAGCTTATCGACAAGGTGATGATCACATTGGTATAGGATGTGTGGTAAGAGATGACTGTGGTCAGTTTGTACGAGCTAGAACGAACATACTCAGAAGTACCAGGCAAGTACGTGAAGCAGAAGCCTGCAGTTTGAAAGATGCGTTAGAATGGATGAGCCAATGGAGGAGTACAAGGTGTATTTTCGAATCGGATGCCAAGATATTGGTGGATGCATTGAAACATGAGAGGGGTAGATCAGTTTTTGATACTATTGTCGAAGAATGTAGTGATATAATTAGACACTTTGAGGATGTGTCAGTTGTTTATGTGAGTCGATCTGCGAATAAAGTGGCCCATTTGTTAGCACAGGCTGCTTATTCTACGACAGGTCCTATGGAGTGGAATTATACTGCTCCAAATTTTATCTCGTGTAATCTTGCTTTGGAAGCAAATTAATTTATGCAAGTACGATTTATTCAAAAAAAAAATAAATAAATAACCCAAGAAAATAACTTAATAAAATAAAATAAACAATAAATTTCAAAATTACCGCATTCTATTTTATCCACTAGCTTCCACCACACCAACAGTAGTTCAGTACAGTAACTATATTTTCACCCACGGTAAAATCCTCACCCGCCGCCGTATAATGTCACCATCTCCACCACAACGCAACCAATCACCACCGTGTTATCGTCGTCGCCGCCGCCGTAAACGCCGCCTCACGATTATGTCCGGTTAGTAATAAACTTAGACACGCATATTAATAAATTTATGCATTGACTTATTAATTAATAATCGTAATTGATTTTCGAATAAATCCTTGTCGTTTTGTAATACAATGAGCCAAAATTAGGAATAATATATGTATACATGTATCTATCTATCTATCAATTTGTCCTTTAATGTTTGTATGCTAATGTTTTTATAATTGGTACCAATTCGTAAGCCCTGACGTTTTAGAAACCCTAGCTATGTGTATTTTACAAGTCAATCATAGCATAGGTCCCATATGTTGTTGTCACACTAATTGTTTCACTCTGCTCCTCTTTTGTTTCCTACACTAATGCGCTGACTTCGTTGAATTCGCAGTACTTTTTAGGGATTTTAGTTGTAGTTTTAGGTAAGGCCTGATGCTTTCGATGCGTATATTTTACTTTTTAGGTTGTTATACTGGTGGTAGTGATTGTGATGTTTGTATTCTCTGGTATCGTTTATGTTCTATTCTGCTTATTAAGTTAAATTAAGATGTATATTAGTGAGTGTATGCAGTTTTATAGGTCTTCACTCGGTGTCACTCACTTTTGTAATTCGATCATATGCACTACTTCACTATTGCATGCTCTACATATATGTATGTAAATTCTCTGTTGTTTATACTATGTTCGTTTTTACTTGTTTTAAGTGTGATGTGGTAGTCGTTGATATTTGATAATATGAGAGCAGTATCGATTTTGTTTTCTCTCTAAGCTTAGTGTTTGATAAGAGTTCTATGTTAATAGCCAGATAAAGTAATTTATGGATTACAATGTGTTTGACTGATATAGCTGCTACCTTTTTTTGTTCCAGGTGGTACAATGCCTGTGATAGTTATCAGTTTCGAGTCTGTTCAGTGAAAATTGGAAGGTTTAAATGTATGGTTTCACAGTCTTGGTATTAAGAAGCGGGTTTTGAGTTGGTAAATTTTGTGTGCGTATCTGTTCTGCAGTAAAAGAAATATGGGTTTTGATCTACTGACTTGGTATTGCCGGCCTATGAAGTATGGCATTTGGGCACACGAAACAGGGAGTGCCTTTGGGGCTTATACACCATGTGCCATAGATTCTTTTGTGATCTGTGTATCAAACTTGGTGCTTCTGGTTTTGTGCTTATACCGAATATGGCTAATTACAAGGGATCCTAAGGTCCAGAGGTTTCGTTTAAGGTCAAATATTTATAACTATATGTTGGGATTTTTGGCTACTTACTGTACTGTTGAGCCGTTGTTCAGATTGGGTACTGGGGTTTCAATTTTTAACTTGGATGACCAGACTGGCTTCGCTCCTTTCGAGGTGCTCTATTTCTTTCTCATATGAGTTGCAACATGCATGACTATATGACTTCGGTAACTAGTATAACTACACCTCTTTATGATGCATGTTCAAAACCCATTCATCACTAGCTTGTATGAAGTTACAGTCATTATTTTGAGGTGTACTACGTATTTTATATTTTATATTCTTTGTTATTTTCATTTTAATAATAACTAGCTTATATCCCGTCAAAAGCACGGATGTCTCAATTAAATTAATATTAATATAAATATCTATATATTAAAGTTGTTTTGTATTTTTTTTGTAATTGTTTAGCTTTAGATTGGAATCATTTACCTTTGTTAGTATGTTTAGAACTAATAATATGAATATTATATTTTTAATATGTTTTTAGTATTTTTCAAACCCTAAAACTTTGTTAGTGTTCTTAGACCCAATAATATACATATTAGTTTCTCATATATATTTAGAGCTATAAATATTATATTTAATTGTGCGTTTATTATATACACATGATATTTCTGCTAACGTGCCATTTATTTAGCAGATTATAATGCTACAAGCTTATAACAGGTTTCTATAATAGTAGTTCTTTGAAAGTAAGAAGTAACAGTTATATATAAAAGTTGGTTTAATTTCTCAAGAATTCTATAATATAAGACACGGCTTAAATGTCCAAGTATATACAAAGTAAGAAATAGCCCTGCTATTGTTTTGTACCCTTAAATATGTGACACAATTCTCATTTTGGTCACATACCATTGTTCTTCCATACAATTATCATTTGACACAACTTT
Organism: Oenanthe sinensis; assembly: GCA_028671895.1. Lineage (NCBI taxonomy): Eukaryota > Viridiplantae > Streptophyta > Magnoliopsida > Apiales > Apiaceae > Oenanthe > Oenanthe sinensis. The sequence continues at coordinate 7,075,640 of JAPMAC010000198.1, forward strand.
ATATGTATAAATATCTCCTTGTTTATTTTATTTATATATGTTATTGCACTCTCTGAAATCTGAATGAGATTGGATATCTTTGCGCAGATTACAATCTGTCCTTTCATAGTTGTAGTACATTCAACTCTGTTCCTTCTCCATGAGAGAGTAGTACATTTACACTCAAAACTAAATTATTTGCTCGTGCAGGCGGTTTCCTTGATCATCAATGCTCTTTCTTGGGTGTTCATGTTGTTCATGATTGGCTTGGAAACAAAAATTTATGTTCAAGCGTTTCGATGGTACATCCGCTTTGGAGTTGTATATCTTCTTGTTGCAGATGCTGTGATGTTGACCTTTTTGATTTCTTTGAAGGATTTTTATCCGAGGTCAGTTTTTGGTCATTGATGCAAGAAACTAAATATCTTGTGCATTACCTGTAATACGCAGACCTTAGAGTTATAGTAACAATTTAAGATAGATGTATTTAGAAACACGTGACTCAATAACTTTATATGTTGCCATGTTGGTAATATTGACAACGGGAGAAATTTAATGCGAGACAATAATTTTTTTATACTTGTGACTTGTGAGAGAGAGATATTCAATCTTGATCCTAACTTTTAGAAATGTGATGTGCACCGAACATGACTCTGATAAAAGTAGGCATGTTAGAGCATCTCCAATAGGGGTGCCAGGTCTATGTGTCATGGCACTCTTGGTTGCCACCCTATTGGAGCTCCAAGGGTGCTAGGAGGGTGCCAAGAAAGGTTGCCAGATTTTGGCACCCCTTGGCACCTCCTCAAAATGGATAAAAAATAAATTTGACATAAAATGAATGCACATGTATTACATCTTATATTATATTTTATTTATTAATTGAGTTAGTGGGGACCATTTGGGTACTTTATATGGGGTGCCAACTATTGGACAAAAGGTTGCCATATTTGACATGGAGGGAAGAGAAACTAAAATATTACTATTTATGATGATTTGGCAATTTTTGGCACCCCATGAGGGTGCCACTATTGGAGATGTTCTTAGTACTTTGAAAACCTTTGATATGAAAATTAACTACTGGTAGCTTTTTTTGTGTGCAGGTCTGTCTTGTTTTTGTACATGTGTACATTCTTCTTCAAGGTTTGTCACTTGTCCTTTAAAATTGTTGTAGTGTGATATTTTTCTTAGTGGTTTCATTGACTACGTGCTATATTACATTGATGTTATATGTATGTGTTCTTGCCGCAATCATTTTAGTTATATTGAAAAACATTACTCCCTTCATCCCGCTCGTGTTGTCACTTTGACCAAATTTTAGTCAAATTGACATATATTATATGATAGATACATTTTTAAAAAAAAATATCAATGTAACCTATGATTATTATATTATAAGATTCAATTTTCAGATTCATAAACATAAGTAAATAACAAACGATAATTTTAAATTTGAGGTTAAAATTTGATCAATTTGACCAACAAATTTAAAGTAGGCCACAATGAGTGGGACAAAGGGAGTAATACATTATATAACATAAATAAAATGAGGATCATGAAGTTTTTCTATTTATCTACATACAAGTCTAAACACCCACATCTTTGTTCTGCTGGTATGTAACAGATGTTGTGATGCAGATTCTCTTTGGAACGCTTCTCCTTGTTTACATTCCGTATTTGGATCCTTACCCAGATTACATTCCACGGTCATCGGGATCTTTTGATGACACAAAGTATGAAGCACTTCTTGGAGGTGAACATGTTTGTCCTGAGAGAGAGGCCAACATGTTTTCTAGTAAGAATTCATCTTTAAATTTCAGTACTGCTTAAACTACCTATATTTTTTTGGTGGTTATCTCAACTTATGTTTCAATATTTTTGAGACATACTTGGCTAATTTTCACATAAAGCTCTCTCCACATTTTTGAAGCCCCTCTAGATATAGCTGGTATATATGATGAACACATGCATAATAGGAATTAATGTTCTTTTATTCTATATAAACTAGCTCTAAACCCGTGCGAGGCACGGGTTTGTTCTATATTTCAATTTTTAAGAAAAACAATGTTATTGAAAATATTTATTTTTGTATATTTCATACTAATTTATACTTATCAAAGTTATATATTGTATATATAAAATATTTCAAAAAAGTATTATATGTACGCCAACATATCTAATATACTTGTTAAAATAACTTCACTCATTTATATGTATGTTTGCTAATTAAGTTATAGTCATTCATGAGTTCGTGTCTCACACCTCACTTCAGTTTAAGCGTTTTTTTCGTTGTACCTGGGAAAACCATGAGAGTAACAAACAAAAGAAAATTGTCTGAATAAATATTTTCCTATAATTTTTAAAATGTTATCATAAATTACCAAATAATTATCTAATCAAAGGGGATTCTTTTGGTTAGATACCTAAAAATAACAAATAAAAATATACATATTTAAATCATATATATTTATATAAATATGTAATTAAGAAGATGTTAATCTAGGATTTGGTTAGAATATCATTTTAAAATTTAAATGTTGTAGTTGTTATTTTACAATAGATATTTTCTTAATTTATGATGCGTTAAATGTTATTTTATAATTTGAAAGGTATAATTGTGATTTTACTGTAAATATTTTATCTCATCAATCCCTTAATCTACTTAAATACATATATAGCGTTTTAATGTATTAAAAATTGCATATCATTTTATTATAAATATTTTGTCTCAACGACTCCTTGTTATGCTTATATACATTTATCGTGTTCTAACTTAATAAAAAAATGCATACAATTTTATTTTTACAAATCGATTATCAACAGATTATAAAAGTTGCAATACAATAAAATCTATACGATTTAGACATAATTATAAATAATTAAATTGGCAAATTTTGATTGGCTTACTAATTAATAATAATGGACCCCCCCTATTTGCACAAAAATCTCCACCAATTAAAATGAACCAGGTCATAAAAAGTTAATTGTTATAGTGTGCCCATGGCATAGATAGACCCTTAAATATATAATAATTTACACATATTAATGGTGTAAAGAAAATAATAGATACTCCATCCGTTTCAATTCAAGTGTCTTGTTTGATTTTTTGAGATCAACTTGACTAAACTTTGACTGAAAATTACATATAATATATAATTTTAAAAAATTAAAAAAATATATCATTAGAAAATATATTTAATATACTTTGAAATGTAACTTTTAATTTTCAAAAATTGTGAAAGAATAATTTCTAATTTTCGGTCAAAATTTAGTTAAATTGATCGTAAAAGTCAAACAAGCCACTTGAATTGGAACGAATGGAGTAATTAATAAAGATATTAATGGAAGAAGGATAGTATTTAATAGATATTAATAGAAGTATTTATGATTAAATTTGCTGATGTTGTCCTATTAGATATATAATAGATAATAGATATAATAGATTAGATTAATATGCTCAACATAGCTTTAAGTTTATATATATTGGTAAGGATAATCAATTTGCAAGGTAGTGTGGGAAGTTCAGCTTGCTTTTTTTGAAGTTGGGTAGTAGGGTGCCTACTGTACTTGGATGGTATTTCATTTCCCGTTGCTAAATTTGCTTATGTACTTGTTGAATTTTTTCTGCCTATTGAAATATATCTATTAATAATTTCTTTGTATTGAAACTAATAGTCTGGTGCATAATTCTTGTGGTAGGGATGTTTTTTGGGTGGATTACTCCACTTATGCAGCAAGGATACAGAAGACCTATTACTGAAAAGGATGTTTGGAAGTTAGATACATGGGATCAGACCGAGACATTAAGGAAAAAGTACATATGACTTCGGCCTTCTTATACCCATAAATAGGAATTAGTTGCAATGTACATGTTTCAACTCTCAAATTGTTATAGGTTTTTGCACTGCTGGATGGAAGAATCTCAAAAGGAGAAGCCATGGCTATTACGTGCTTTAAATCGTAGTCTTGGAAGAAGGTATAGACTGATTAATATCATTTGTGAGTTGTGATGGTCTACCTCTGTTCTATCATAGAGGTTTTTTTTTTTTTTTTTTGTACTGAATTATTTCTGATTGTTCTCTGCAGGTTTTGGTTTGGTGGATTTTTCAAAGTAATAGGTTCATTTCTCTGTGGTTTCTGTAGTTTTCAAGTCCTTTTCTTTTCTAGCATGCTCATTTTATATAGCTAGCAACACAGGTTCCAAGCGTATGAACTTCATTGTCCTTTGTAATTGTATTTATGTCTCATAATAGAATATAAAGCCTATTGATATGCAATCTCAAGTTATAGTACATGGCATTACTGGACCGAACAACACTGCATATGGTGCATGCATTTTTATGTATATTTTCTTTCACTTTTGTGATATAAGGCCAAGTTGTCAAAGAAATGTCAATTTAAATCCATCCTTTTGATTTTTTTTTACTGTTTCCCACTTGAACTTCTGAAATAATGCCACACATATCATGTACTCTGTATATCATATTTAAAATTCTCAGTCTCTTACAACGTAGGGTCATCTGTTGTTCCCTTTTCAATGACATAGAAGCAGTCATGACAATTTAGTGTCATAGATTGTTTTTGAGTTATATCTTATATAAAATTTGGATCCTTAGGGATAACATAGGTTCCAGAATCATCTAATTTGGTCGCATGGTTGATTGATGACTCCATTAAGTTAAATTCAAGGCGCACTAATATTGGGCACAGAATTCTAAAAACCGAACTTCTGAGTAAATTTAGATAATTGCTTGGATGATTAAAATGAAGCCAATATTTGGTAGACAAGATTATATAGTGAATGATTACAACAGAAAGTATGGCTGCTGAAAAAATAAATTTGATTTTTTAGTTTAACTAAGAAAGATAGCTCTTTGGTATTAAGTTTTTTTTAACTCTTCTGTGTTCAACTTGTAGATTGGAAATGATCTTTCACAATTTGTGGGACCTGTTATATTAAATCGTCTCTTGCAGGTTAGTTTCGACATGGAAGTTGTATTTTCCATTTCATGGTTAGTTTCGATATTGAAGTTGTATTTTCCTTTTCATCAGAATTTCTTGACAATTTCTCACATTATCTTTTGAATGTTGTTTACTAACCCAGTATATTAAGCCTATATTGCAGTCACTGGAGCGAGGTGATCCAGCTTGGATTGGCTATGTGTATGCCTTCCTAATTTTTGTTGGGGTGGTATGATTCTTGATTTCTTGGCTTTATATATCTTAGTTAACTAAAGTTCCATATTAACCAAGGGAATTAACTCCCTCTTTTTTTTTTTTGAATGTCCTATTGCCTTTCTATAGTATGATCAATATCTAATGTGCTTTTTTTGTCGTAAATCTCCATGCATGTTCTATGATTCCTTAAGATACAGTTGCATCTTGCATATAATGTGCTTATCTAATGTTTCCTTTTGTTTTATTTCCATTTCATTGCGCGTAGCCGTACATTTTAAAACCCTTTCATCATGTGTTTCTCGTGCCACTGTACAAGTTTTGATATTTTTTTCTCAATCAATGGGCAGTATTTCTGTAGTGCCTCATTGTATCCTGAGTTTGTTCTAGTTGCACATTTTCCCGAATATAATGGTTTGATCAGAGTCGCCTGGTTTTCTGAATTTCTGAGTATTTGCCTGCTAATTGACTGTTCATCAAGCATGTATTCTTTTATTTTTGTCGAAGCCTGCTAGTTGTTATGTATTTATCTTGGTATAACAGGTCTAGGTGGATGCTTTTTTTTAAGTCTGTGTACAGATAGTATGGAAACATGTATATTATCCACTATGTCTTGGCTAAATGGCTTAATTTGCTCCAGTCATTAGGCGTGCTCTGCGAATCTCAGTATTTTCAGAATGTGATGCGTGTTGGGTTCAGACTAAGATCAACTCTGGTAAGTTATTGCCTTAATATGTTCACATTGGTTGATTTTCTATAACACATCTGCTAATACTGTATTTCGTTAGGTAATAAAGTATGTCTAGTTTACTACCGCATTAAAATAAGATCAATAGGAAAGATACAGGGACCAGATATCTATACCAGAGCTTCTCGTTTTTCTGTTTCATGACATCTAAAAAAACAATTTAATATATATACATATATTGATATTTTTTTAAATTTCCTTTCTTAATAAATGTTGCTCAAGGTTCCAGAGTATATGCCGACTAAGTTACTTCTTAATATGTAGGTGGCTGCTGTATTTCGCAAGTCTTTAAGGTTGACCAGTCAGGGGCGAGAAAAATTTCCTTCTGGAAGGATAACAAACATGATGACAACGGATGCTAATGCACTTCAGGTATACCAATGTGGATCAGCTGTCATAATCAGGCAGTACAATGAACGTATAATTTTCTATGCCAATTTTATTTTCTGTGTTTTTGTGTATGTTAATTTTATTCAAGGTTATTCTGGCATTGAGAAAAAAGATATGAGTGTCTTAGTTATTTTGAAGAAATTTTGAGTTATACTAGTCCTCTTTGAGTGCAGATGATGGGGCATCTCTCTGTTGGCTTACCAATTACCATTAGACAAGCTTCCCTCTTATAGATTAATTGAGGTTAGTTAAGCAGGAGTAACAGAGTTTGAGCTGGTAAGGTAGCTCCTGGGGATCTCTGTCATTATTTCTCCATGCTCGAGATGTGGCTGACACGTGTAACACATCTGTGCCCGTCATGGTTTATTACGGCGCCAAGTCGAGCCTTGACGCCCTGAAGATTAGTCGACAAGTTGCTCGACTAGTCGTAAACAGTCGACAACTTGTTCATGTACATATATTTACTAGATTTTAGTAAATAATATTGCTAAACACATCAATTTCACAATTTAAATCAAAAGTAATAGAGTAAGAAGTTCAAATTAAGCATATTTACTACATAATAACATGGAAATACCAAATATCAAACATGTCCAAGCAAATAAAAACATAAGTGATGACGAAAATTAAGCAAAGTAATCCATCTCAATATTAAGTTCATCTCTACCCCTTTCTTGTGTATTGTCATCGATCGAATCATGCGACTGTACACCATAATCATGGTTATCACGGCATCAAGTTGAAAAGTCTCGATGCCCGAGTACCTTTGTGTCGACTAGTCGACGACTATTCGTCTTCGTGATAACAATGGTGCCCTTTAACTCTCATCCTCCCATTATCTTCGTCACCCTTAACCCTAGTTTAAAAAATACTGACACAGAAACCTGCCACATCCAATATCTGAATTTCTTGCTTCTATTGTCACACAGACTACCATATAGAACATTTGGAACCACGTCGAAGACTGAACCAGGTAGGAAATGGAACAGAAGAGCAGAAACACAATTTTATTATCTGTATAATGTAAAATTATTATTGGTGTTGAGCTATAAAATGAGTGGCAAGTGTTTCATATGTATCATCTCTCTTAAGATTGATTTATTCCTATCTGTATGCTGCAAATGTGTTCTTATTTGCCTTCTAGTCAATTTGTGCAGCTCTAAAGTGCCTACTGAAAAGTCTTGATAGATAAAAGTTTTGTTCTTAAATTCTTTGAGAAGATAGACTTTGCACTAATCAGAAGAATAGAATTTTTTTTGACCAATTTAGGTTTAAGATTTTCACGAATTTGTATAGGAATTATTTGTGGAATTGTGTTGAGACCCCACACAGGTCCACCCCACTGCTGACATATGCTAGGAGACGTGTGAGAGGTAGTAAAGTCTTATCAGGAGGAGAATAAGGGGTAAAATAGTCAGAATGGAATAGGGGTTTATTAGTGGAGGAAAGGGGTTGGGAGAGGGCATGTTGTTTTGTGTGAAAAGAAAAGTTAGTGGGAGAGTACCAACCTCTCGAATGTTGGCTAGTATTTTATATTAGGGTTCCTTACAATTGTTCCTGAGATCAGTGGTTGACTGGTTGTCATCTATTATATCAATCAATATTGCATTTCTATTCTCACTAGTTCATTATATTCAGCTGTGGTACTTTTGTTGTTGTTTATTAGTTAAAATCTACTGCAAATTGAGTACCGGTATACAGTTTTTCTGTGAAAATAGTCTGATCAGTTTGATAAAACTGATTAGTAATTTCAAAATTTATCTATGGATAACATATTATAGTTTGATCTGGTTTTCGATAACATCATTATTATATGATCTGGTTATGGTCTATGCTAGGATCATGTTCTGTAATCTCATTAATATCTAATTATGTGCAGAAAATATGCCAACAACTTCATAATTTGTGGTCTTCACCATTTCGTATAATTATGGCTTTGGTTCTTCTCTACCAGCAATTGGGTGTTGCCGCAATTCTTGGTTCTCTTGTTTTACTTCTTATGATTCCCTTACAGGTAAAATGGTATATAACATTCTCTTTTACCCCTTTATTACTTTTATTTTTGCTGCATTGAATTGTAGAAGTGACTGAACACTGTACAGAAAGCAATTAGTTGCCCTGAGAGTCTCAGTATTTTTGTAACTCTCCCCATCAAGTATATAGGTGAAAGGGACAATAATAAAATGACTTGATTGCAGTTGGTGGCGTATACTATAATTGTTTTGCACTTTGTTGACTAACTTTTAATAGTCAACATATTGGTGGCTAGGAAAATGTTTTTTTAATCTCATTAGGGTCTTCCCTTAACCTCCGTTAATGTTAACAGAAGTAGGGGCAAATTGGTCAACTAAATTTTTCAATGCAATTATTGTACCTTATATATATATATATATAGTATATGTATGTACATTATGATTTAACCCTAAAAACCCCAATTTCTATTTAAATATAATTAAAAAGAAACATGTTTTTAGGATTTAATCATAACGTACACATAAAGAGATACATATATTGTACGTATAAGGTACAATAAAACCATTGAAACTTGCAGTTGATCAATTTGTCTTTATTTCTGATAACGTTTCTAATGGAGTTTTGAGTGGAGGCCCTTATATGCTTAAAAAACATTTATCTGGCAAACAGTATGTTGACTATTAAAAGTTGGCCACCAAACTGCAAAAAAATTGTAATACACCACCAAACTGCAATTAAGTCTTATAAAATTAGTCCTTTTGGCTTTCAAGTCTTCGGGTGTTATATTCATATCTTCTCATGTAAGTTGGACTGTTTTAACTATATTATTTGCTCTTCTGTTTCGGCCGCCCTAAGCGTGTTGTTACCTTGAACTGTTGGATACTTTGGCACTACAATTATTCCATGCGGGGTCCTTTAAATGAAATTTGGACAGTTTGACCAACTGAAAGACAATAATAAGATGAGCTTAAGATGCAAAAAATAAAAATGAGATGGAAAAGGAGAAAGGAAACCGGAAAACAAATAAAGGGGTGAAGACACTACCGCCTCAGTATTCATGTAAAGATGTGTATTGTTAATAATTAATAGAAATCCAATGTAATAGGTTTAATGAACATCATCTCTAATTTGCCAAGTCCTTTGAAATTAATATCTAATACGAGTATGTTTAATTTTTGATATGATGTCTTATCCAACATGCTTGTTTATTAGAAAATATAGTATTTCTCTCTTTTAAGCAAGGACAGGAGCCCTTTGTTGCCAATTTTAGAAAACCTAGTCTTACACTTGGATTCATATCCCCGTGTCTGAGACAGCGTATGGTCAGAGTAACACACACTATAAATGATGATGTAATCTTATATAATTGTCAGATCATAAATTGAATTAATTGTATTTCTTTACCGTAGTATTTTAAAGCGTTTGACGTAAACATGTACAATTTTTTAATATTTCAACGAAAAATCATAGTGCAAAAGGTATGTGATTGATTTCTGTGACTGTTGTATAGAAAAATCAAAACCCCGACGTTATGCTTTGAAGATTAGTGTGTATTCATCTAAGACACTATATTTTTGGAAAGTTTTAATTCTTCTCTTTTAAAACAAAGTGCTATGAACTGCAGTTTATAACTACAGATATGATGTTTACTAGATGAATGTGACGATATAAAGATGACTTGCTAAATAATACAATATGATAATCCAAGCTTTCGAGTAGCTGGAACTCCCAGCCTCCCAATCTAGGGTTACACAAAAGATAATTCTCAAGATAAGATCTACATCTATTCTCTCTCCGCTCTTATTCTCCCACATCTATCTTTATGGAATTTACCCTTCTGCCCTTGGCTTACGCCTGGCATATGTTTGTACTATAATGGGCCTGAGCCTGTCTTGGGTCATTGCATTACCCCCTGCCCAAAGTCTCACCTTGTCCTCAAGGTGGAAGTTGGGAAATTGTTCTTTAATCACCTCTGCATCCTCCCACGTTGCCTCCCATTCCGGAAGATTGATCCATTTCAACAAGACCTCTGTAAAAACTAACTGGCCCTTGAGTTGTGTGTGAATATCCAATATCTTTTCCTGGACCGTAATGAGCTCCAAATCTGGCGATAGTTGGGGGGGCAAGGAGGGAGTCACTGGTTCCTGTCCTATTGTTCGTTTGAGCTGAGATACGTGGAAGACCGGGTGAATTCGGCTTGTATCTGGCAACTCCAGTTTGTAGGCCACTGCTCCCACCTTTGACAACACCTTATATGATCCATAAAAACGAGCAGCTAGTTTGTCAAATGGCCGTCTTGCCAAAGATTTCTGAAGGTACGACTGTAACTTAAGATAAACTGATTCCCCCACATGAAAGCATTCGTCACGACTGTGAACATCTGCCGCATATTTCATCAGTTGTTGAGCTCTTATGAGATTAAGACGCAACTCATCTAAAATAGCATCACGAAGTAACAAATATTCCTCCAACGTATCAACTGGGGTGTGGCCTGTGCCCAGTCGCAGGAGATGAGGTGGTTCTCTCCCATACAAGGCTTGGAACGGGGTCACTTTTAGAGATGAGTGAGGAGAAGTGTTATACCAAAACTCGGCCCAATGAATCCAAGAAGCCCATGTGCAAGGCTGGCGTGAGACAAAACATCGGAGGTACGTTTCTAGGCACTTGTTTACCACCTTGGACTGTCCATCCATTTGGGGGTGGTAAACCGTGCTTCTCTTCAATGTCGTGCCCTGCAAACGGAATATTTCCCGCCAGAATAAGCTCATAATGACACGATCTCTATCGGACACAATTGAGATGGGAAACCCATATAGTCGTACTACTTCTATAACGAAGGTTGTGGCTACAGTCAAAGCGGAGAAGGGGTGTTTCAGCCGTATAAAGTGGGCATATTTTAACAATCTATCAACAACCACCAAAATAGTATCATACCCCTCGGACGGGGGCAACCGTTCGATGAAGTCCATAGTGTGACTTGATCCCAAACTTGTGTAGGTACAGGCAGGGGTTGTAACAACCCTGCAGGGCACTGGTTCGACGCCTTATGTTGTTATCAAACCGAACATTAACGTACGTCGCTGGACACATCCTTCCGTATACCGGCCCAAAACCAATCAATAGCTAGCCGGAGGTACGTCTTGACATCCCCAGAATGTCCCCCAACCAGTGAATCATGATATTCCTTGAGAAGATGAGGAATAACGGAAAGACAACCCGTTGTTTGTAGAACAAACGACCATTAGTAACTGCGAATCCTTTGTACTCCCTCCTCCACTAGCTATCTCAGTCTTCAAACGAGCTAAGAATAGATCCTGGTCAACTTCTTTGTACAACAATTCCCAATCCACAATACTACTTGAAACCATTGTATTAAGAACCATTTCCCCCTCAGTTTTTCGGGACAAGGCATCGGCAACTCGATTTGAAGGCCCCGGTTTATAGTTGATATCAAAGTCGAACCCCATGAGTTTGCTGACCCATTTTTGATAATTTGCCCCTACTTCTCTTTGCTGCATGATAAAACGCAGATTTTGCTGATCCGTGCGAATACTAAAATTGCGCCCCATCAAATAATGTTTCCATTTCTGCACTACCAAACAGATTGCAATAAGTTCTTTTTCATAGACCGACTTCAATCGAGCTCGAACCCCCAGGATTTTACTAAAGAAAGCTATGGGTCTGCCTAGTTGCATTAGTACAGCCCCTACCTCATATCCCGAAGTGTGTGTCTCCAAAACAAAAGGAGTGGAGAAGTCCGGCATTGCCAGAACCAGAGCCGTTGCCATGGCTTTCTTTAAGCGTTCGAATGAAACTGTGGCTTCCGGAGACCAGCCAAATTGATCCTTCTTTAGCTGATCTGTCATTGATTGTGCTATTTGAGCATATTGGGCTACAAACTTGCGGTAATACCCTGATAAGCCCAGGAAGCCCCGTAATTCATGAATGTTTTTAGGCTGAGGCCAGTCTAACATGGCCTGAACTTTACTGCTGTGTGCTGCGACACCCTTCTCCGAGATTACGTGTCCAAGATAAACTATCTCCCTTCGACAAAACTCACACTTTTTGAAATTTTCCACCAATTTATGTTCAATCAACTTTTGTAGTACTAGAGTCAAAAATGTTCCCGATGCTCCCTTTCAGTGTTACTGTATACGAGTATGTCGTCAAAAAAGACGAGCACACATTTTCGAAGAAAATGCTTGAAGACTGCATTCATTAACGATTGAAATGTTGACGGCCCATTCATCAATCCAAAGGGCATGCCTAAAAATTCATAATACCCCTCATGGGTCCGAAACGCGGTTTTATGAACATCATCCTCCTTGACCCTAATTTGGTGATATCCAGCCTTCAAATCAAATTTACTAAAGATTTTTGACTCGTGTAGTTCATTTAAAAGCTCGTCAATCACAGGAATTGGGTATTTATCCAGAACGGTATCTTTGTTAAGAGCTCGGTAGTCAACATAGAATCGCCAGGACCCGTCTTTCTTCTCCACTAAGAGGACTGGGCTAGAAAATGGTCTAGAGGACGGCTGAATTATTCCTGCGACCAACATTTCCTTGATTAGTTTCTCGATTTCATCTTTTTGCATGTGAGGATAATGATATGGTCGCACACTAATGGGATTACTGCCCTCCTTCAAAGTAATTGCATGTTCGTGACCTCGGTGGGGAGGTAACCCATTAGTTTCTTGGAACACCTATTGGTGTTTCTGCATAATATCTCCCAAAAATTCTGAAACCCCCCTTTGTGTAGCTACAGTACTGGAGTAATCCCCTCTGTTCAATTGACGCAGTTCAATCAACATCCCACCTCCTTCCTTTCTCACTGTCCCCAACATAGCTTTTAGCGATATCTTCAACCGTTCCAATGTTGCATCCCCTTGTATAACCACAGTTCTCTGACCCACTTTAAATTTCATGATCTGGGACTTCCAATTGGTGGTGACTGCACCTAATTTCTCTAACCATTGGACCCTAAGAATTAAATCTGAATTTCCCAGATTAAATGGTAAAAAATCCTCTATAATATCAATATTTTCCAGTTGTAACAGTACGCCTTTGCACTCCCCTGCCCCTGCACTTCTTCTCCATTCCCTAACGACACTCCGAAATCCCTTGACCCCTCTACAGCAATACCCAATTTCTTCACAGTGGCCAGTGATATGAAATTGTGCGTTGCCCCCAGATCGATCATCACGATTACTTCCCGCCCGGCTACCCTTCCTTTTACCTTCATGGTTTTTGGGGATGTGAGTCCAACCACCGAGTTCAACGACACCACAAAATTTATGGGCTCGAATATCTCCTCGCAGTGGGGTTTACCATCCACAACAACTGGTATTTCATCATCCTCTTCCTGTGTTGTTCCTGTCTTAACAACACGCTCAACTCCTTCCGCTTACACCTATGACCTGCCACCCACTTGTCTTCACATCTAAAACACAAACCACGCTCCCTTTTATGTTGTAGCTCTTTATCTGTAAGTCGTCTAATTTCCCCCACTGGCTTTGCTGTAGGAATACTTTGTTTAATGGGTTTCGGATTGGTGGCAAATGTTGAGCTTAAGCTATGATTTGACTGAGACTATTGGTTGGTGGAAATAGACCCTGTTTTTGAATTGGAGCTCCATGGCACAGTTTTAGACCCACCAGATCCCCTATACCTTAATTTGGGGATGGTTTTGGCTTTTAGCAGAAAACGAAAACTGACGGAAAGAATTAGGCCTAGTAAGAGTGTGTGTTAAAAATTTACCTCCGTCATGTTCATGTTGGTTGCGCACATGGTTCTTTTCCTCTACTTTTAGTGCAAGATCCATTGCCTGCTCCAAAGTGTATAACCCTAACATCCGGACCTCAGCTCGAATGTCCTCCCTTGATCCATTCACAAAATGCCCCATCAATATGCTTTCTGGAACCTTCTCTAACGTAGCAGCCATTTCAATGAAAGTCCGACGAAACTCCGCAACCGTGCCCGTTTGCTTAACTGCCCACCACTGCTCGTATAACGAGCCCGAGTGCAATGGCCGGAACTGTTGTAAAATTAACCGCCATAGTTCATTCCAATTGTGAATAGGTCGACGCCTATTCTCCCATTAGTACCATAATAAAGCATCACCGTCAGACCCTACCACCGCTGCCTCCATCTTCTCTCCTTCAGTCAAATGATAAAAACCAAAATAGCGTTCCACTCTTAGTATCCAACCATCAGGATTGGTCCCGTCGAAAATTGGCAGATCTAATTTCCGGTAGCGCCAGTTTCCAACATTATTGTGACCTCCTCCCCCATCTCTGTGGTCATCCAAATTGTCCTTGTCACGGTTACGACTGATACTGCCCTGAAACCCTGATCCCCCATGGTGTTCTTTATAGCCCCTAAAACCCCATCATCGCCTTTTGTTCCGAGCCCTCCACCGTCGCCGTATTGGTAGCTCCCTTGTTTGATGGATTTAATCGTGGACCTCATTTCCAACTAGAACTCCTCCTGCCTTTTAGTAACGTCTGCAATGAGGGTTTCATTGTTCTCACGAACTCAATCGATTCGAATTTGAAGCTTTTGAGTCACTTGATCTAAGCTCGCTGTGATTTGTGAAATTAGGGTTTGCTGCATGTCGGCGGCTGCCAGATTTACTGCCTTCGCGACGTCCTCCGTCATCGACCATCGGAGTTTCAACACGGCTTCTTCCACCTGCTCGAGTCGTTGTGCGTGACGGGTTTCGGGTTGCGGCGCCATGACCGTAGAGCTCTGATACCAAGTTTGCTATGAACTGCAGTTTATCACTATAGATATGATGTTTACTAGATAAATGTGACGATATAAAGATGACTTGCTAAATAATACAATATGATAATCCAAGCTTTCGAATAGCTGGAACTCCCAGCCTCCCAATCTAGGGTTACACAAAAGATAATTCTCAAGATAAGATCTACATCTATTCTCTCTCCGCTCTTATTCTCCCACATCTATCTTTATGGAATTTACCCTTCTACCCTTGGGTTACGCCTGTCATATGTTTGTACTATAATGGGCCTGGGCCTGTCTTGGGTCATTCCACAAAGTTACGCGTAACCTGTATATTGGTTGGTATTTGTTAGTTATTATACCAATAATGTTGTGCTGTAACTGGTTTTGTATATATATTATTATCAAGACTTACGTGCATAATTGTGTAATGGAAGCAGACATTTATTGTGAGCAAAGCGCGAAAGTTATCCAGAGAAGGGTTGGAATGTACTGACAAGAGAGTAGGTTTAATGAATGAAATTATCGCCGCCATGGAAACTGTGAAGTATGTGTTTAAACTATTAAATGTTTACTTTTTTTAGTGGAGGATGTTATTGACTTGGTACGTTATAATCACTTAATATCCTGCACCTTTTTATGTACATATTTCAGATGTTATGCATGGGAGGAGAGCTTCCAAACAAAAGTTCAAAGCATGCGGAATGAGGAACTCTCATGGTTCCGCAAAGCGCTGCTGCTAGGAGCGGTATGAGTGTATGATATAAAATTTCCATTCTAAAAACATCTTATCAATCAGTCCCATGCATATGCTTCTGCGTGTGTAGCGTCTGCATATTTGGCATACATACCACATGCCTGCGTGTGAGATTAAACATGATGTATTGTATTCGTGACATTAAAGTGTACCCATTACTACAGTGCAAAAGTATTTCATTTCATTTTTTAAGCTATGGAACTTCTGCTGTTATAAATCAAAAAGATATGATATGAAATATTTATTTGATGTATCATGTTGATCTCTTATATTATTAAAAAGGAATATGTCCAGTGCTTCGGAAATAATCTAATATATAAAGTTGTTATTAAATTATCCCCCAAAACTCCCCCTCCCCCCCATCAGTCAATAAAAAAAAATCCTCTTTTCTATCTAAAAAAGAAGGTTGTGTTTTATGTATATCATTTGAAATTTTTTGATGTGAATGAATTAATATCACACCTCATTTATTTTTCTCTTTCCTCCTTTATAGTGTAACAGTTTTATACTAAACAGCATCCCAGTTCTCGTGACGGTGGTCTCTTTTGGATGTTTCACTTTTCTTGGTGGAGAATTGACCCCTGCAAGGGCGTTCACATCACTTTCTTTGTTTGCAGTATTGCGTTTTCCTCTGAACATGCTCCCAAATTTACTAACTCAGGTTTCCTCTTCTTTACCTTTCTTTTTGTATATTTTCTGTAAGATGCTCTTCATAACATTTTTCTTTTATTTTGCATATATGGTAACTAGATTATAATGGTATAATGACGTCTCTCAAATGACAAATCACTTAATTAATTTTTTTTTTAAAAACTAATATTGATCATGTTAGGAGACGTGCTAATTTTTTTTTTTGGCAAGCTTTTCCCTTTTTAGTTTCCACCTTCTGTCCTTTAACTTTTTCTGTGCAATTTAGATCCTTTTCTGATATACGCTTTCTTCCACTTGTAGTATTATGATTTCTAGCCAGTTAATATAATCCATTGATGTACCTGATATTAACATTTATTGTTTTTCCATAGTTTCATGCACCAGCTGCTTAAGTTGTTTCGACACTTAATGGTGCTCTTTGTTGCAGGCTGTAAATGCCAACGTCTCCCTGCAGAGGCTAGAGGAACTGTTCCTAAGTGATGAGAGGATTCTCTTACCTAATCCACCGCTTGAACCAGGGCTTCCAGCTATCTCAATAAAAAATGGAATATTTTCTTGGGATCCAAAGGTCTCTCTCTCTCCCCCTCACTCTGTCCCTCTCTCTCTCTCTCTCTCTATATATATATATATAGGGTAAACATTCCAGTGAAAACTTATTTACCATGAAAACTTGCAAACTTTTCTAAAATTTAAAATTATATGAGGTCCTGCAAATAAATTAATGTTCAAATAAACTTTTTATTATGGTTCTGAAAATAAAATTATGGTCATGCGCCATTTATTTCCATTTTTTATTATGGTTCTGCCGAATTTAGTTCAGGTTTTCATGGTCTTCACGTTAAAATTATGGTCATGCGTTCTCACTTATTATCAAAACATGTGAGAATCTAGTGCTGGAGAAATGTAACAGAATCTGTTGTAACCTTATCAGATGATAGATTCTCTGCATTTATTTGTCTGTTGTAGTTAGGGACCTTGCAAGTTTATTGTAATTACTTCATTATGGGATGTAGAAACCCACAGGCATTTTCTCATATTTTCTTACGACCACTAATCCCCCTAGTCTGTAAAGACTATTATACTCTTTTCCCCAGATATAACTTGCATTATAGTATGTACATTATGAGACCAACTAGACATTCAATTCTTACATCAATTTTCACGAATTCTAAAATGTGATGTTGTGATGTACAATTTGGTTCAGCTAAGTGCTTGTTTAGTTGACATGCAAAAACCCAGGAACGTTAACTTTCTGTGATATTTTAAGTTTAAGTTGAAATTGTAAATTCGAATATAAGATATAAGAACAGATATGCTAGATTTATTGAGCATTTCCTATAAACTGGCAGGTTTCTTTGATGATGCAGGACAGGAATTAAAAAGATGATTCTGGAATTAAAATAATAACAACGATGAACTTGGGTGGATCGCAACACAATAAGATGAGACTTAATTCAATATCGATGTAAAAATCACTTTATAATAACCAAGTCTTCTATGATATGTGGGGAATACATCACTCATAAAGGGAATAAAGTAATAAACCCTAATGGCATAACCTAATAAACTTAGGCCCATCAAAACATCAGCTTGTTATACATAACGTATATATTATAAACTACTAGCCTCACATATAAAACATATATATAAGTATACTATTTATCTCTACCTGAATATATAGAAACTAATTAATAACATATATATAAAATTTTCACTTCCGTCTTTTGAATTTAGGTTCTGAAAATTCCAGAAACTTTCTATTAAGCATCCTTTAATTTTTTTCTTTATCTCATCTCAAGCAACAATAGACTTTGATTACGAATAGAATTGTTATCTGATTTACCCCTTCTACTGCCTTGGACAATTATGTAATGTAAATGGCTGATTAGGCTTTGTCTTTCTGCCTATGCTTGTGTAATTCCAATAATTTCCAAGTTTTCAATTTACTAATCTAAACATGTCCTTGATGTCAATTTTGTGAGTTTTGCGTTTTCAGTTGTTCACATTGGCAAGTTATTATTTGTGACAGTCATTTATTCAACCATGCTTTTAGGCTGGAAAGCACACATTATCAGATATAAACGTGGACATACAAGTTGGAAGCCTAGTAGCAATTGTTGGCGGTACTGGAGAAGGAAAGACATCACTTCTATCAGCAATGCTGGGAGAGCTTCCTCCTATGGTAGATGAAAGTGTTTTCATCAGAGGAACTGTTGCCTATGTTCCTCAAATTTCTTGGATTTTCAATGCTACTGTGAGCTTTCTCATGTTATATTTAGCAATTATCTAATAAGTTGCTCAAAATTTTAATAAATACTACACTGCCTGGTCATTAACTAAAAATCCTGAATTCCTAGGTACGTGGAAACATATTATTTGGATCAAACTTTGAATCAACGCGATATTGGCGGGCAATAGATGTAACAGCATTACGGCATGACCTTGACTTGCTTCATGTTAAGTCTGCCAGTGTTATTATTAACAGCTTAGTTTCATTAATATAAGTAGTATATATGCCAAAAGTCTGTTAGATATTATATAATAAATATATATCAACTTTCAGGGGCATGATTTAACAGAAATAGGTGAAAGAGGGGTGAATATTAGTGGGGGACAAAGGCAACGAGTCTCTATGGCCAGGGCTGTGTATTCCAACTCTGATATTTACATATTTGATGACCCTTTAAGTGCTCTAGATGCTCATGTTGGCCAAGAGGTAATATCATCAGCATGCTAAACACAAACAGTAAATACCACACTTTTTCATTCACAATACTAATACGACATCAAAGGTCACAAGTCACTAGTTTCTTGGACTCTGGATCAGTTAAGTGTCAGGCATGATAGTTTCATATCTCTATTTTCAGACAATTTTTGTTTTCTGTGTGTTTGTGCTCATGGTGCGCCCTGATATGATTGAATTATGTATTGTACATGGATGTGTCAGCAGTGGTGGGGATCTGCGAAGGAAAGTGGGTAGCTGTACAGTGCACGTGACTCTTTATTTTTACATAATAGTTTTTAGATTAATGTTAATATAAATATTTATATATTATTATTTTTTCAAAAAAATGTTTATGTAAACGTACTTTATGGTTTATCGAACTCATCACCACCTCTTAAGTAAGAAAGTTTTTGTAGTTGTCAAGATTGTAATCCTAAAAATTTAAAATTCATAGATAATTGTTAAGTGATCATCTTATTCCTCTCTATTCTATAGTAGTTAATCAATTTTATTGGAAAATGAAAAATGCTTGGTGCATCATTGCACTTTATTTGTCTTTATACCTGATTTCTTATAACTAAATATGCGATGATGTACCTTAATATGCTCTCTTTCAAACTACTATTTTCCTAGCATATTGTAATTTTAAATTATTTAATTTTTTAGCCAAAATATATATGGAACATGAATTCATATATAACTAATTCCCCAAGTATCTATCAGCTATATTTTTAAAACTATTTCTGGAATAAGCAATATATAAAATTGCGTCAAAATATAAAGTTTCGAACAAAGATCGAGTAATTGACCTCGTAATGATTCAATGGAACTCCAGGAATTTCTAGTGCTGTAACATCAAATTAATGTTGTTGATGGTATTTGAACCCCATATTTTTGGTAATACATTAAAATTCATAATATAAATTGCACATTTTATTTTCTTATAGTCTAAAGTATCAAGTGTTTACAGGTTTTCAACAAATGTATCAAGGAAGAGTTGAAAGGAAAGACTAGAGTGCTAGTTACAAATCAGCTACACTTTCTTCCCCAAGTCGATAAAATTTTGTTAGTTTCGGATGGTATGGTGAAAGAGGAGGGTACCTTCGAAGAGCTTTCCAGAAACGGGCCGCTCTTCCAAAAGCTAATGGTAAATGCTGGGAAAAGGGTAGATCATGCAAGTGAAAATGACATGAGCCCAGCTGTTGACTATAACTCAATCCCTGCTGCAAATGGGGGGGATATTGAGATTCAAGATGGTGTAAGATGTGCAAAAGCAAAGAAAGAAGGTAAATCTGTTCTTATCAAGAAGGAAGAGCGGGAGACTGGTGTTGTCAGTTGGAATGTTTTAGTCAGGTAGCGTCACACTTTAATTATCTAATCAGTTTATATTTTGTCTTCAATTGCTGTTGTTCATGAATTCAGAAGGTTTTATAACAGACAAATGGAAGGAATATCAACGAGTTTAAAAACATAAATAGCTATACAGGAAGTATAGAATATTAAAAGACCCAAACATATTACATAGTGCATAAATAACTCTAAGTCATATTTGCGTTAAAACATAATTTGCTTGTTCCTAAGCCTAAAGCCAGAACACTGAAATATGCATAGAGATAGTCAATATGCTTCCAACCAATTCCTGTCTTGAGTAGGTGTCTTTGTTGGGTTATTCATTAATCATTCGTATATTGGAGTGTTCCTGAGGTAACACCTGGACAGACATGATACAATGAATAATGATTTGGTGTACTCATTCTGTGTTTTTGCCAGGTACAAAAATGCCTTAGGAGGCCTATGGGTTGTCTTGATACTGTTGTTACCTCAGGAACACTCCAATATACGAATGATACAATGAATAATGATTTGGTGTACTCATTCTGTGTTTTTGCCAGGTACAAAAATGCCTTAGGAGGCCTATGGGTTGTCTTGATACTGTTATCCTGCTATATCTCGACTGAGGTCCTTCGAATTTTGAGTAGTACATGGTTAAGTATTTGGACAGCACAAAGTAGTTCGACGAGTTATGGACCTGGTTTCTATATATTTGTGTATGCAGTATTATCATCTGGCCAGGTATGTTAGAAAGTTAATTGTCAAGCAGACTGCACTAAGGGTTACATATTTTTTGTCTGTTAAACTTTCTAATTCTGCTATAATAGTTGTATTTGTATATTCTGCTGTAAAAGTTATATATTCTGTCAGTCTGTCTGTCTGTCAGGAGTTGATTGTACATATAAGTATGCTCTAATATTGATATAAATATTGCTAAAAAGTGGTTAATATCTCTTATTGCTTGTCCTTTAGGTCTCGTACAAATATATGTGAATTGTGAAGTGTATCTTCTAAACATTCAGACTAGAATGGCTTTTCTGTTAATATACAATATAGCGGTTTTTTTGCTTGGTATTATTGTGATCTTTTTTTCTATTTTTTGAGTGTTCTCTGAGTATTGACTATTGAGGTTTAAGCATAATCTGTATATTCATATGTAGGTGCTGGTGTCACTAGCGAACTCGTTTTGGTTGATTACATCAAGTCTTTATGCATCTAAACATCTGCATGATTCAATGCTGTATTCAATACTCAGAGCTCCTATGGTATTCTTCCACACTAATCCAATTGGAAGGATGATCAACAGATTTGCCAAAGACCTAGGTGATGTAGACCGTGAAGTTGCCACATATGGTAATATGTTTTTGAGCCAAGTGTGCCAGCTCCTATCAACGTTTGTACTGATAGGCATTGTGAGTACGATATCCCTGTGGGCAATAATGCCACTTCTGATACTGTTCTATGCAGCTTATGTGTACTATCAGGTTAGTTACGTTTGTAATTCATATCCATCATGATTATTGTTATATTTTTTATATGTTTTTTCGATAAGTTACATATATATAATTATTGTAAGGGGAGGGGCAAGTAAGGATTTGAACTTAGAGATGGCAACATAATCCCATCCGATGAATACCCGATCCGTAACTAAGTTCAAATCCTTATGATTTATAATTTAAGTTATAAGTAACTTTTATAACATAGCCGAGTCCGAATAACATAGCTTTAAGTTATAAGTAACTTTTTTTTAAGTTAACCCAAACGGGCTCTATATTTGGCTACTTATTTAACATAATGATTTATAATTTTAATTATTATATAAATATTATTAAAGTTGAACTAATGTTATCTGTGTGTCCGGTGATATTAACTTGATTAAATTATTTTTTTAATTTTTATATATCCGACAATACCCAATTCGATCCGAAACCCGATGGATTTGAATTTAGATTTCAAAACCGAAAGTATTTGGATTTAGATCTTAGAAAACCCGATCCAACCCAATCCGTTGCCATCCCTATTTGAACTGAGGGTTGTCTTACCACTAAGCTAGACTCTTAACCTTAAATGTTTGTTTTTCACTTGCAATGCTTCTTATTTAAAATTCACAAAGACTTTTACCTTGAAGTTTGAAAATAATAATAAAATAATATTTAGTTTCAACAACAATCTATAAACAAACAGACACATGCCTAACGGTTGGTTTGAAGTGTTCTTGGAGAAGTCATAACTCATAAACAAGTGCAAGGGAATTGATAATGACACAACACAGAACAACTTTTGCGAATACGGGATATTTTGATGATGCAACACCTTATGTATAATTTAATCACATATAGTTGTTTCTAAAAATTTATGGAGATGCTTTGGGATGACTATACCAATTTATTTTGGGGTTAAATATCAAAGTGGTCACTGAAGTAGAGGTCATATATCAAAATCTTCACTCTAGTACGGGGATATCATTTCCACCACTTAAGTAATAGATAATGACACCGTTAGAGTTGACCAGTTGCCCAAACAGAAAAAGTTACGGTGAAGTCGTGGAATCAAACATGGACACACGTGGATTCACCTGTACAAACGTGGCACATGTGAAGATAATATAAATAGAAAAAATAGGTCAAAACCCTCATTCTTACATCGAACACTCAAATTATATAACTGTTTATTAAAAATTATATGCACCTAACATGTTTATAAAACTAAAATTGTATTGTATCTAACAATAAATAAATAAATTAAATACACAGTGCTCAGTAGTACTCCTATATCTCTGCAACACTGTCTCTAATTTTCACCTCAACTTCCAACCCTCACAGATTCCAATCATGAAGCCCAAGAAATGGTCGGAGCTTAAAGAACTAACCCTTCTCTCCAAATACTCCTAAGGAAGTGTTTGGGGATATTAAGTTAGAGATTAAAGGTGATTATGTTTTAGAGTTTGGGGATTATGGGGAGGAGAGAGAGAGGGAATTAATTAAGGATATGTGGCGGAATGAAAGGGATGAGGAGGTTGAGGTTAAGGAGTTAGACATGACAGCTGGATACCACGTAATCTAAAAACAACTGTTACAATACACATATATAAGCTAGGTTACTGAATCTGTCAAGTCAACTCTAACGGTGTGTCATTATCCGGTACTTAAGTGGTGCAAATGATATTCCCGTAATTAGAGTGAAGATTTTGTTACATGATCTCCACTTCAGTGACCACTTAGATATTTAACCCATTTATTTTGCAAACATAGTTATCATTCAATCTTCTTATAATTTTTTATATTTAATATTTAATACTTTTTACATTAAAATTCCTTTTACAATTAGAAATTAATGCTTTTGTTTGTACTTTTTCCATTAGAATCCTTTTAGAATTTTTTTGTTAACAATAAATTCATTTTCTTCAGAAATCCTTCTCTATATCCGTCCTATCATTGAAATTTCATTTTAGTTGAAGTCTGCCATTTCAATGTACCTAAATATATCTTATATTTATTATGCCTAGAATTTTACTACTCAACTCTTTCTTATATTAGTAACATTTATAGTTTATCATTTGCTTCTTAGCCATGTAATATTAGAGTAATTAATTTTAAAACATAATATTAACACACCATATCTATAGATCTTTATAAGTAGCGCTCACCTAAGTTTATATAATCACACACCATACCACCATACATTTACTGAGATTTGAACCCTATACCTCTTATCAATCTCATAACTACTATTTCTAACTTCTTAGATTTAGATAAAATAATCTTGCATCTTTACTACATAACTAAAGTTTATTATTTTTTATTAAAATCATTATATTGTATAAAATATATTCAGTTTTTTTTATAATTTAATTTTATTTAAAAGAATAACAGTTGTACCAAAATCTGCCTGAACCTTTTTTCCTTTTTGTTTTAGCCTTTCAATTATTCTCCATACTTGTCACACATTACTGAAAACATTCAAATCTGGGTATCCATCCTTCAATGACGCTGGCTGTCGTAGAGATGGTTTCATTGTTTCTCGCTATGACCACATATAGAACATATGTCAGATTCTATGTGTAAACTACTCCTATGTATTTTATGGAGGCAAAAATGTAATTTCTTGTTTTTTAACCCAGGGATTGTTAGCAGGTTGCTAAAGATAGATCCCTCTAACAAAGATTTACCACCTAGAAATCAAGAAGTAACTAATATGAAATAATAACGTCTCAAAAATTTGAGTCGAAATGAAAACTTAACCCTGTTTATTATATTCCGTGCTGATACCAGTGAGACCAACGTGCAAAGTATTTTTCTTTGGGTGTATTCTCTAACAAAGCAAAAATTTGGTGACCCGGTGTTTACATTTAAAGACACGGTTTTGGATATCTAAACTGCTAACATGGGCATCTCGTATTCGATAAGAAACCTCAGCTTTCTCCAGACCAATTCCTCTGGGAACTGGACACATTTTATAGTCAATTGGATTTGCTATCTTCAGATGCAGTCCAAAGTCATCTTAAAAAAATTTATAATTTTTTTTGTAAAATAAAGATAACCTTCAACTAGGGACATCTGATGCTCTTCACAGCTGTCAGTTAAACCGCTCAACACAAAAAAAAACATTTTAAAGCTGTTTCAAAATTTAATCATTTTTCTTGCACATATTTGTAGTTAGATAATTGGGTATTAGGTATATAATATATCTTATACACCGTAATTTTGAGATACTGATCCGCAAATTTTATTCCTCAGAGCACGGCCCGTGAAGTAAAACGCTTGGATTCAATTACAAGGTCACCTGTGTATGCACAGTTTGGAGAAGCACTGAATGGTTTGTCCACAATTCGTGCATACAAAGCTTACGAAAGAATGGCTAACATTAATGGAAAATCTATGGACAACAATATCAGATTCACCCTGGTTAACATAAGTTCAAGCCGCTGGCTCTCCATAAAATTGCAAACTTTAGGAGGCCTCATGATTTGGCTGACAGCAACATTTGCTGTAATGCAGAATGGAAGAGCAGAAAACCAGGTCGCATTTGCATCTGCTATGGGACTGCTCCTTAGCTATTCTCTAAATATCACAACTTTGTTAAGTAATGTTTTAAGACTAGCCAGTACTGCTGAAAATAGTTTAAACTCTGTTGAGAGAGTGTGTACATATATAGATCTGCCCTCTGAGGCCTCAACTGTAATTGAGACCAACCGCCCTCCACCTGGATGGCCATCTCACGGGTCAATTAAATTTGAAGATGTTGTTTTGCGATACAGGCCTGAACTTCCTCCTGTTTTGCATGGTTTGTCTTTTACAATCTCTCCCAAAGAAAAAGTTGGTATAGTTGGAAGAACTGGAGCAGGGAAATCAAGTATGCTCAATGCTTTATTTCGGATTGTAGAACTGGAAAAAGGAAGAATCATGATCGATTATTATGATGTTGCAAAGTTTGGATTGGCAGATTTACGCAAGGTGCTGAGTATTATACCACAGATACCAGTACTTTTCTCAGGTATGTAGCAATCCTTTAGTAATGTTTCAGCTTCCAATGTATTTTGTTTCCCTCTCCGTTTCGGCTATTATTCATTTCTGATGAAACCATGGGTTCTTTCTTGGGCGCCATCCTCTGCTACCATCTGTTTCTCTACTTTGTCAGGGTATCATTGGGTAAATGTGAAATTACAACTTGTGCTACGTGTGTAATAACCTTCTTCAAATTAGGTTGTAACTTATACCATATGTTTTACCAAAACTCATCATGAAACTTTTTCTAGAACGGTGAGAGAAGATCTGTCAGGATCCGAGTGCCAATCCAATTTTCACAACAACAATTTCTATTCAGTCATTTAGATTATTTAGACACATTTAGTAATCACTTGATCCTGTCTGATGTGGCTTCTCGATTCACAGATCACATAGAAAATACTATTTTTTGGGGTGGGATCTATTAGTGTCTTCAAACTGAAAGATCTATCCTATTCTTGGCATACTTTGTTGGTCTTACTTTTGTCTCAAATGTCCTAGGAACTGTTCGATTTAATCTTGATCCATTCAGTGAGCACAATGATGCTGACATTTGGGAGGCTTTAGATCGGGCACATTTGAAAGATGTTATCAGGAAAAATACACATGGGTTAGAGGCCAAGGTATAAATTGAATAACGTCTTTTCTGGTACTTATCATATAAGTTGTAGGAATAACTACTCTAAGGACTTGCACTCAATCTTCGTATACATTTTGCATGATAGAGTATGTATATTTCTGTTGTTATTGCCAAAAATCGTTATAATGTGCATGTTTGCAGAAAGGAGAAATAGTGAGGGTAATATTCTGGTGCATATTTAACCTGTTAAATCAAATTAGATTTCATCTGCAATCATGCTAGAGCTTATTAAATCATCCTTGATCACATTTCTTTATTGTATTCTCATGCAATAGATGCATAATATTTGACTTGTTGCATTAGTAGTCTTTTCCTTGTTCAGTGAGAACAATAATCGTACTATCATGCTCTAAGAATTGTTGGATTCCTCGGACTACCTAATATCATGGATTTTAATAATAGGTTTAAATGTTAAACATTTGTCTTTCTTAGATACCTGCTAATTTGGACAACCGAACAGTTATCATATCAGGGTTCTTAAAGAACTAACAAAGATAGGAAATTCTAATTAATAGTCATTGTTAATATGTGAGACCAAAACGTAATTATATATAGAGAGAGATAACACAATTTTATACGGAGTTAGAAGTCAATCCAAATCTTAGCAAGTTTAATTTTGTCTCTGCAAACTCAACGTCCTTGGCTGATGTATGTATATCTTTCTAGCTTGTAACCGTGTCATGATCAATTATACTTTTGTTCTGTGCTGTATAACTTTTTATCTGTTGATTTATGAAATTTCCTTTTTTTCCCCATACCAATCACCTGTAGGAACTGCTTTGAGCTGTAATATGAATTAAAAATAATGGAGACATACATTATTAAAATACAAAATACATGATGCATCTCCGTAAGACATATTACTGCCTCTTTACGAGTTTTACTTCTGAGTTCTAAATAAGGAGTGTTCATCTATCTTTACTGAATAGTAGAATATGTCTGTGTTTATGGTTAAGGTTTCAGAGGGAGGGGAGAATTTTAGTGTTGGACAGAGGCAACTTTTAAGTCTTGCTCGAGCATTGCTAAGGAGGTCAAAGATTCTGGTTCTTGATGAAGCAACAGCAGCTGTTGATGTTGCAACTGATGCTCTTATACAGAATACTATTCGAGAAGAATTCAAATCATGCACTATGCTCATTATTGCCCATCGCCTGAACACTATTATCGACAGTGACAAAATTCTTGTGCTTGATGCTGGTCAGGTAAATTTTTAATACCAGATATCCTTGCTGATCCTGGTTCCTCTAAGTGACCTAAAAATCTGATAGATGTTTATAATTACTGATACAATGCTAGATACTGCTTATTTGTGGTCTTTATGTTGATGTTTAACAACAAGAATAGTAGACGCCAAACCATGAAGCATCTTGGATAAGTTCCTGAGTTGGGTTTCTAACTGTTTTTTATGTTTTCTTAGTATAATTGCAGTAATAAAGAGATAGAATAGAGAATTAGTGGTAGATTGAGAGAGATCAGAGAGATGTAGAGCTAGAGAGATATCTAGCAAAGAGATAGAGACAGAGTTTAGAGATAGAATGATTACTTAAGGAAGAAGATAGAAGTTTCTAGAGAGAGAAACTGTAGAGAGAAGGGAGAGAGCACCTGGTGGAACTAATTTCTATTTTTATATCATCATAATGCATAAACTGAAAACACAAACAAGTCTTTCTATATATAGGCTACTAGATTCACCAACTCAGTAATGACAAAAATACCCTTACTATTACTCGATAATACTACTCTGCAGTTCCTAACATAAAACATGACTATATTAATGGTAATTTTCAGGTTTTAGAATATGATACCCCAGAGAAACTTTTATTAAATGAAAGTGGTGCCTTTACTAAGATGATCCAGAGTACAGGAGTTGCAAATGCTCAATACTTGTACAGCTTAGTACTTGGAGGTGACGGAGTAAAGGATTCAAAGATGAAGCAGATTGGGCACCTAGATAGACAGCGTACTTTGGCCTTCTCTCATTGGGCTGCTGCAGCACAATTCGCTGTCCTTGATAATCTTGGTTCTCTGCAGAACAACCTTCAACCATTGGAATTTGAATATGACAACAATATTCTGAACAAAGCAAAGGATTCTGTTCAAACTTTGAAGGTGATTTTGGAGGGAACGCATGACAAGCTCATTGATGAAGCACTTAAGAAGTCTCAGGTTCCTGCAGATAACTGGTGGTCAGCACTCTATGGAGTGGTTGAAGGTACTCTCAAATTTGTTGCATGTTTATCTGTTATAATTGCTCATATTGCACACATCTCCCATATAGAGTTATATGCTTCTTACAGTCGGAAAAGCTATCATCAAATAAGTCCTGTGAAAATCCCATTCTATACCAGAAGTAGATATACATATTTTTACTTCTTAAATTATTTTCTCAAGCATAAATTGCACTTGTTAAATTTTTTTATTGTTCTGTTTATTATTAATTGAATTTATATCTCTTATTGGTTAGTAATTGAATATATACAAGAATTCATGTCATGCAAGTCCTACTTTTTTTTTTTGCAAAATTAATTTTGTTTCCATTTAACCCCATCATTTGTGTTTCAAGGACACATCAATTATAAAGATGGTTGAATATAATTGTCGTAGGGATAATGGTGGCCTTTGTCTGATAATAGTGCCAATGCTAGACAAATGTCAGTGTATTAAGGACAAAACAGTTATAATTATATGGTCGATTATGATTTTCGTAGGAAATAAGGGTGCCCTTTTCTCCCCAAACATAATTGCTTATTAAAATTTAAATAATATGTTATATTTTTATTAATTTTTTTTTATTATTACATTACAGAGTAGCTTTGGTTTTATTTTTTCATAATATGGACATATGGTCCATTGCAGAAATTTATATATTCACATAACATATGTTTCCAATGAGGTTGAACCCTTGACATTCCAAAGATTAGCATTATATTTGATATGCTATAAATTTTATATAATATATATATATATATATATATATAGAGAGAGAGAGAGAGAGAGAGAGAGCAGAAATTAGATAATTATTATTTAAAAATCTTACATCATCTATTATCTTTTTGCCTAATTCTCTTCTTCAGTTCTTCTCACTTTGATATCCACTAAACTATGAGAACACTTTAATATTTTATTATAGTAATATTGAGTGCTACTACTTCATCTACTATTTTTCCAGTAAAGACAATTTCTATCACAAATGATTGTGAATAAATACATAATTTAAAATTTTGCCTCAAATATTATTGTGAACAAGGATATGTATTTTCATAAGTTTTAAGGTTTCCTTTTTAATGTGCAAATGCATATTCCTTATGTTTCTCTGCAAAATTGATTTTGTTTGCATTGAACCCCATCATTTGTGTTCAAGGACAAAACAATTATAAATATGTTTAATTATGAATGTCGTAGGAGATAAGGGTGCCCTTTGTGTGATAAATATTGGCATTACTAGACAAATGTTGGTGTATTAAGACTTTTTATGCTTAAATCTGGTTTTCTGAACCTAAAATTTGAAGCCAGCGAGGAATCAGGGATTAGTGATTTTGAAACTCGAGGATACATATTTTTTTTTGGATATATTGCATATAATCAGAGTTTTGTTCAGACACAATGGTCCATAATAATAGTAAATGAATTACAAATCAAGTTCTAACTTTATTTAAAAAATAAACTCGCATGCTAGTTGGCTATCTTTATGCATAGATATCTCAGATCTTTGGCAAGACAGAACTCGGATGGAGGGTTGTATCTTGATGACAGAAATCAAAACAAATTCTTAGTAATCACAATTGATGCAGAACGGGAAATTAAAATATTTTGTTCTGCGTCAACAATCTTTCTTTTTAGGAAAAAATATATGTACTTTTTTGACTAAATATTGGATTGTGCTCTTCTGTTCAGGTCTTGCTGTAATGAGTAGGCTTGCTCAGAACAGGCTTGGGCATATTGAAAATGGTTTGGAAAACACAGCAGTTTATTCGGAACTTGATGAGATCTAAAATAGAGGGGCATATTGGAAATGGTTTGGAAAACACAGCCGTTTATTCGGAATTTGTGGAGATCTAAAATAGAGGATGTATCTTCTGCTTCAAATTGAACTGACCTTAAAGGGGCTAATAACATCCCTTCCAGAGCTTTCCCAGATCTATTTTAATTATATTGTAATATATCTGATTTATGTTTTTACTTTTTTCTAACATAGTTACCTGGTCATGTTGGACATTAAAGTTCTGTAACATTGTGGACATGATTTATTAACACATAGCTCAGGATTCTAATGTATCAATGTAGCGTGAATGTTAACTTAAAAAAAATATCAGTTCAGTTTGAGTGGCACGTAGAAAATATGTAATATGCATTCATCTTCTTATTCTAGAGGGATCGATTTACTGCGTGTGATGTTTTCATTGCTAAAGATGGTTTCTTCGTTTGAACCACCTCCTTAATTTTAGGGTCATGCCATCGTAAGGTGGTGCTCGTTTTTTAGCTCCGGATCGTCCTTAATTTTAGGGTCATGCTACCTTACGGTGGTGGTGCCGTTTTTTCACTCCATATATTAAGTGGATGGTCCTTAACTTTAGGCTCATCTACCTTAAGGTGGTGCTCGTTTTTCAACTACATATACTAAGTAGATCTCTAAAGATATGTCCGTGAATTATACAAGTTACCAATAATAATATTGATTAAAGAAAGGAAAGGCTCGACTTTATAACCAAACATATTGGGTGAAATTTCTTTTTTAACTTGAGAGTCAACTTATCCGTTAATTTTTCAACATGTTAGTTTAATCCTAAATATCTGAACCATAAACGTTTTCAATTCTGTTTAATTTTTTGTGATTATTTTTTAGTTACTTTATTTTGATTGTTTTCTGATCGAGTCAGAGTTTAGGCATAATCTATATTATATTTTTATAGTCGAAAGATTAAAAGTTTTGGTTCAAGGTGAATCATAGAAAAAATCTTAACCGTCCAATTTTAAATGAATCACAAAAACGATCTTGACAATTCAATTTTAATAAAATATAATTTAAAAAAATATATATATCATACATACAACTCTAATATCCGGTAATCCTCCTTTTATATAACTCCTCACGGATAATATTATATTATATTCTATATTTTCTATTTTAAGAATCCTACTTATTCTATGATTTTTATTTAATATATCATTAAAGTTTATGAATATTAATATATAAATATAATTCTATAATAACATACAACTCTAACCCTCGATAGTCCTCTTTTTATACAACTACTCACGGATAATATTATATTATATTAACATAAATTCTCAACGTTATAAAATTTTATAATAAATATCAATAAAATATAATATAGAAAATAAATTTACCTAAATATTAGTCGTTCGTGCGCACGGATTATAAGCTTGTAGTTATATAACGAGAGAATAGGTAAAGATTTTGCATAGACCAGCCTTCCACTTACCCGACTCTGGTCAGTGACCACTGCAATTAAGAAAAACCGAGCCGTAAAAATCGAATTGAATACAGTTTTCTTGATGCGGACAATAATAAAATGTACTGCGCTTTCAAGTTTCAACAATTGACTGATTTGATTTTTGTACATATATTAAGGAAATCAACAATATCTTCTTATTTTAACTAATAAATATTCTTTTTTTCTTAATTTATCACCCATTTCAATAAATAGTTATTGATGGGTTGATATTTCTATACAACATTCTATATAAATACATGTAAGTAAACACTTTTTTAAAGCAATTAACCATTGATAGTATTGAAAATATTAAATATGTATTTATATAGTATTTGTTTGTGGACGTCCTAATTAATACTTATGAAAAAACTAGGTTACTAATTATCATTAATCAAATATAAAAATAGAAATCAGTCAATATTTTGAGACAACTATAAAAGATAATTTAGCCAAGAAATATGAGAGGGAGGAAGTACTAATCATTGGAACCCAACCCCACACTTTAGGACCCTATTTTAGATTTTTAGTACGCCAATATTTCCATTTTTTTTCAGGTTAAATAAAAGGTCATGAAAAGTGTACAAGAAATGAGCTACTTATATTTGACAAATTGTTTTCAAAATAACAATTTTGAATAATATTATATATTGTTAATGGGTTGAGTCATTTTTAATACGTAACTGTCATGCATAAAATTCAAATTGTGCGACGTATATCACAGAAATGCAGTGACTCAGTGTTATAAATTTGAAAAATGTGTGCGCCGTTTATTTAGAATTAAATTGTTAATAATCGAATACTAATCAAACAATTAAAATAGGAAACAAAGTTTATTGTCTAAAGACTAGATTAAAAATTTACTCCAATAATAAGATATTTATCCATGAAAACACGGCCACAATCAATTACGAGACAAATTTTACCCCCGGTCCCAAATTAACTGTCTTATTTGATTATTTTGTGATCAATTTAACTCAACTTTAATTAATAAAAAATTGAAATATACATTTTAAAATAAATTAAATACACTTTTTGATGATATAATTTTTTAAATTATATATTATATATAATTTTTAATCAAACTTTGGTCAATTTGACCACAAAAAAGTCAAACAAGACATATAATTTGGGACAATGAGAGTATATTTTAGTTGATATGCGTGTTTAAATAAGTTTTTTTACAATTTAATAAAAAAATATTATAAATAAAAATGTTATGATAATTGGTTCAATTAAATATGTATTTCAATAGATAAAACTTATATTTCAACAATATTTTGCGGCATAATTTATCGTTCATTTATTTTATACATATTCAATTTAAACTTTTTATCTTCAAAAAAATAATAAATCATTAAAAATGTATTTTTTTAGTTAATAGACAAATTAAATGGAATGTAAAATTTTTAAAATTTCTCGTATTTATTTCCTTTCTTTCCTAAAAAAATTGATAAATCCAAAAAAGAAAATAAACTAATATTTTTTTTCACATTCTCTCAAAAAACCAGAAGAAAATTACAAAAGCATTTGAAATAATAATTACATAAGTAATTAATTAAGTACAATTCTTTTTCATTCTTTCCGGAAATTAACTCAGAAGTAATGAAAAACCGACAAAGAAAAGTACAGTATCCACCACTATACAGGTTGGTCTTTACAGTTTGTACTTATATTAGCCTCAACTATCTACACTATATATCTCCAACTGTATCTATCTGTACACAATACTGTATATATTATAATATCCACTAAAATGATATGAACATGGTCTAACTGGACAAAACAGGTAGCTGTTACTTTCCATATTAACTCCACTCAAATAAAAACCGGTTAGCTCTTCATTATTTCAAGAAAATTAGATCTTTTTTGATTTTCATATATGTACAAAACACAGGGTTCTAGAAAAAACAATGAGTATGTTTAAAGTCATAGCCACATGGTGCACTTCAAAGGGGTTGTTTTGAGAGCTCAAAATTGATTTACACAGGGTATTGAGTTTTTCCAAGCTTTTTCTTGAGATTGGTATTTTATTTTCTTGAATTTTAGGCATTTTATTGTGAGAAAAGAATAAAAAGATTGGTTTTTTATTGTGGGTTTTTAGTTTTCTTTAATGGGTATGATTGGCTTTAGTCATTCATGTGCTCTGTAATGGTTGTTATTCGGAGTTTGTTGGGGGTTGACAGAGAGTGCTAGTGGGTTTTATTAAGTAGGTTGGCCTAAATTTTGTGTCTGCTTGTAGTTTTATTAGTATATTTTATGTAGTTCTGTGAGGTGTATATTTGGACTGGGATATGGGTATCTTTTGAAGTGGGTAAGTGTTGCTAGAATGGGTTAAGAATTGGCATTTTAAAAAGATTAGAACTTTTTATTTTCTCTAATATTTTGGTGGATTTGGGTTGGTTATTGAATGGTTTGAGAAGTGTTTTTTTTAAATATGTGGTTTTATTAGAGTGAGAGTTGCATTTTGGTGGAGTTTAGAAGGATTAGTATAAGACTTTGTTAGAGTTTTGGTTGGGATTGGTTTGGGAATTTGACTTTAAAAGCTTCGTATTTTAATATTCTTGTCTAATTTTGAAATTACCTTGATCAGGTGTGTGGTGCAGTTGAAAGTTGCTGGAGGATTGAGATTTTACAAGTTGCTGGTTGATCTTCTGGTTGCTTGGTTTTACCTTGAAGGCTGTTTTTGAATCTTTAGTTTGACTACAGTACTGCATTGCCCAAAAATGGCTTCTGTAAAAACGGGATCTAAAGCAGATGCATTTCAAAGGAAAGGACAAGCTTGGTATTATTTTTGATCTCTTTAATTTGGTCTGCATGATTTATGCTGTTTATATCCTCTCATTTTTTGACATTCACAATTTTCTTGATTCTGCGATTATTCAATTTCTCTTATGTGTGTGCGCGCGCTACAGTTTGCATGTTTGATCTTGATGTCTTTTTTCTGCTCTATGTGTTTGTTAATTGACCTTTACATCTCTCAAATCTTGATGCGATTCCATATGGTTGTGGTATAGTATAATGTTGTATCATTGAGTTTTAGTTTTATATTTCAGATTTCTTTTCATGCAGTTACATGGTTATATTTTTTTTATTAATGTCCCGTGTGAATTTTTTGCTTCTTTTACCTTTGCTAGCATAGCATTGATATTAGTGAAAGATGATAGGGTGTAGGCGCCTACAGGAAAGAAAAATGCTGCAACTTGTCATGGTTTCTCTCTGAAGTTAATTTTTATTCTTTGATTAACTACTTCTGGCAACCTGCAAATTTTGATGTTTAATTGTAATTTTTTTTAAGGATTTGCACAACTGGCCTTCCAAGTGATATTATTGTCGAGGTTGGAGAGATGACATTCCATCTTCACAAGGTAATTTCCATTTTATCAAAGTACTAGTTCAATTATGCATGTAACCTGTTTTTCAATTTCTACTTGCCATGAATTGAAAGTCAACAAAGTTTCTTGACAGTGTGAATAAATTATTTTCTGTTGAGATGGTTGCACAAGCACCAGTAACTTTTCTTTATATGCCTGATGAAAGAACTTTGATTGAGTTTTAAAGCTGGTAGTTAGATTGTTATGAATCAAATAGACAGATAAATATATTGGTAAGCAATTTTTGGGAATAACTTAATATTGTTATTTAGCAATATCTTAATCAGTAGTTTATATTGTTTATACCTTATTTTTTTCCTAAATAGTTGTACTACTAATAAATGTGGATATGACTATTATCAACTTTATGATTTTTTTGGAAAATATTTTAAGAAGGTCATTGGGAAGTAGGGCTGAGCAGAAAAATCGAAATGAAACCGAACCGAAACTGATAAAACCGATCAGTATAAAACCGAAACTGAAAAATTAAAAACCGAACTGTTTGATTGGTTCCGGTTTAGGTTATAGGTTCAAACCGAACCGTAAAAGACCGAACTGAACTTATTATTAAAATAAATAAATTTATTATATATAATTTATATAATTTTTTTAATTAATTAAATATAAAAATTTTAAAATTTAATATTTGACCAGTGCCTGGTGTACAGGTTTTTGTTGTAAATGAGCATGTCTTTGTTTTGAGTATTAAGATCCACCTATAATTTACTTTAGTTTTGTTGTCAAATATTTTTATAGAAGATCAATTTTAGTGTTGTACATTCAATGACCATCTTTGCTATACAAGTGCTGAAATGGTAAGCATATCATGACACTAGGACACTGGTGAATGTCTTGGCAATGCAATTGACTCTGGACAATACTAGTTGACTGGGTACTAAACAGTAGTGCAGTACTTTATACTTATGGCTTAGACTTTAGCAGATTTAGCAGTTACCACTTATCAAGTTACAGCCAATTTCTATTTCCACAGTCCATTTCAATTTGAACGAAATTTTTTTTTAAAAATAATTTTGTTTTATTTATTTAAATTACATTTTCTTCTTCTTATTTTTATTTCATCCGGTTTTGTAACCGAAACCGAACCAATAAAAACCGAACCGACTTTTTAAAATTCGATTTTTAAAACCGAAAATATATGGTTCCGGTTTTACCCAGAAACCGAGCTGAACTGGCCCATGCTCTCCCCTATTGGGAAGTATTAGGAAGTATTACTACTGGTCTTATCATGTTAGGCAGTGGATGGATGATAAACAAGAGTTGTTTTACTTGAAAATATTGCTTGGTCTTTAATGTGTGAATGGTTTGCTGTAAAATATTGTACCAGCATTATGTTTAACTTGGTATGACATGAAATAACATGTCGTAAAAAAGATGATTGAAATGGAAAAACAAGAATTGTTATTGAATGGAAATATATGATAGATATAATTTTATGGTTTAATTTCTAATGATTTTTCCTTTCATGCAATGCAGTTTCCCTTGCTTTCAAGAAGTGGAATGATGGAAAAGTTGATTGCAGAAGCTTCTGGAGGAGGGGGAGAAGTTGGATGTGTCATTAGCCTCCCTGATATCCCTGGAGAAGGTAAAACGTTTGAACTTGTTGCTAAGTTCTGTTATGGGGTTAAACTTGAAATTCTTGCTTCAAATGTTGTTTACCTTCGGTGTGCTGCTGAGCATCTCGAAATGACTGAGGAGTACGGGGACGGCAATCTAATCTCACAGACCGAAAGCTTTCTCAATCAAGTGGTCCTACGAAATTGGAAGGCCTCTTTACAAGCGCTTCAAAGCTGTGATGATGTACTTCCGTTGGCTGATGATCTCAATATTACTAAACGCTGCATTGAGTCATTAGCTTTGAAAGCAAGTAGTGACCCGAGTCTGTCTGGGTGGCCTATTGTTGAATATGGCGGGCCGATGCAGAGTCCTGGTGGTAGTGTCTTATGGAATGGGATAAGCACAGGTGCAAGGCTAAAAAATTCAAGTTCAGACTGGTGGTATGAAGATATATCATGTTTAAGTTTGCCTCTCTACAAGAGGTTGATTTCAGCTATGGAATCTCGTGGGATCAGGCAAGAGGTATTAGTTGGATCACTCACTTTATACGCAAAGAAGTACCTGCCAGGGCTGAATAGACGTCAACGCACCAGTGAGTCCAAAATCCATATTGAACCAGTGCATTCAGGAGGTCTGCCATCTGATGAAGATCAGAAGCTTTTACTGGAAGAGCTTGATAAATTACTTCCCAACCAGAAGGGATTAATTCCAACCAAAATTCTTTTTAACCTACTTCGAACAGCACTGATTCTACGGGCAAGGCCCTCTTGCATTTCAAATTTGGAAAGAAGAATAGGAATGCAGCTTGATCAAGCATCCCTTGAGGATCTCTTGATGCCTACCTGCTCATATACCATGGAGACTCTGTATAATGTTGAGTGTGTGCAGAGGATTCTTGAGCACTTTTTGGCCATGGACCAGGTGACTGGTGGGGTTTCCCCTACAATTGATGATGGCCAGTTGACGGGTTCCCCATCATCGACACCAATCACAATGGTGGCCAAGCTAATTGATGGGTACCTGGCAGAGGTTGCCCCTGATATTAATTTGAAGCTCCCACAATTTCAGTCTCTTGCTGCGGCAGTTCCTGATTACGCCAGACCCTTAGATGATGGTCTTTATCGCGCCATTGACATATATTTGAAGGTACATTTATAACTTCTAGTAGCTTGTATAGCAATATGATTATTTTTCGATGCACGTCTTAACAACATGGCCCTAAGATTTCCGTCTTGAACTAGTTCTTCCCCCAGTAAAATTTGTTTACTGACTTCGTTACTGGCTGTGAGGGTTCATTTTGAATTTTATCTATTTGATGTATGTGTTTATGCGTATGCTAGATTATATGCTTGAAAATAACTCTTAGATACACGCTTCTGAATGCCTGTTGGATGTAGATTTACTGGAATTATTAATATGCGAATACTGTAACTATGTTACTATATGGAGAAACACAGTTTTAAGATGCTGGCACACTAATTTTTTTAGGAAAGTCACTATCCTCGTGTTGTGACTTGTGAGGATTATTAACCTTCGTTTTGATTTTAATCGAATCTGCAGGCACACCCAATGTTGGCAGATGCCGACCGGGAACGACTATGCAGACTAATGGACTGTCAGAAACTCTCCCTGGAAGCTTGCACCCACGCTGCCCAAAATGAGAGGCTTCCGCTAAGAATTGTTGTCCAAGTACTATTCTTTGAACAGCTGCAGCTTAGGAATTCCATCTCCAGCTGCTTCCTAGTGTCTGACAGTATTGACGGGTCAAGGCAGCTAAGAAGTGGTTTGATGGCATCTAACGATGGAGGTTGGAACACAGCTGTGAGAGAAAATCAAGTTCTAAAAGTTGGGATGGACAGCATGCGAAGGAGGGTATCTGAGCTCGAGAAAGAGTGTTCAAATATGAAGCAGGAGATTAAAAAATTGGGCCGTGTTGGAACCAGCACTTGGGGAAACATGTCTAAGAAGTTCGGGTTTAATCTGAAGTCTCAGATGTGCAGTGCTCAGGAGGGGTCTGTTAGTAATCACAATCTTAAAACCGGAAAGGGTGAAAAGAAAAAGGAAAAGCATGGAAAGCATAAGAATAAACAACTCACTTAAATAGCACATTTCATTTGTCATCAATCATATAGATCAGTTCAGTCATATTTGTTTGTATATTTATTGTAAGTTTGTCTTCAGTAATTTTATATATCAAGTTATATTTCTGGGTGACACTTGTCCAGTGTTCTTTTGTGTTTCTCTCTCACTATGTGTTGGGACAAGATCAGATAATTGTTTTTAAGATTTATCTTTTGTATTGTAACATGTAGAAAGTAGAAACCATCTCTTGGTATATATTTGGCTAGTAGAGTCATGTTTTGACTGCTAATCAAAATATGTGGTTACATATATGTATCACAATCCACAAATAACAATCGCAAACAATGTAATGGTTGATTTATTGAGTAGCACGTTGTATTCTTGTTTCCATGGGACTGACCCTGAAATTTACGGGCCTCAGTTAAAATTAGTTCACGAAACCTTGATGTATATATAGGCCGCATATTTTATATATTTGCATATAAATTTTATTCGAAAATTTGGGATCCTTTAGTTTGCCTATAATATCTTAATTGCCGTATGAAGACTTCAACTTGAGGTCCATGAAGCTGATGGGTATACAAATACTAAAATAACTTACCACCTAGAAAAGCAATTGTGATTGAGATATCTCTCTCTCGAAACAATTATTCAATCCAAACCGCCAATTTTCTTATATTAAAAGATTTTGTTATTTAGCCTATCAACTCTTTATGCTTCATTGAGTTTTATTTTAACATAAAATGCCATTACTAATACTCTACTGATTTTAAAAATTAAAGATACGCGGGTTTGACAGAATGCATGTCAATATAAAGAATTCATAACGTTCTGGTGTACACATGTGACATGTGCATTTATAAAGAATTCAAGAAAACCATCTAATTCTGCGAAAAGAATCAACTAATTTGCCACCGTATAATTAGATCATAGATGTATCCCTACTTCAATGAGTTTTATCATAACATGAATATACATAAAATGCCATTATTCATACTCTACCGAATTGTTATAGAACAAGACATTTCACATCAATAATTATTTTTGAAATATAGATGTATTCTTCGTCTATGTGTTTTCAAATCTAGAATCATTTTTAAATGAAAAGATGTTTCTTCAGGACCATTGTGAACAAAAAAAGTGTAACCTATGAACGAGCCACTCTTCGATTGTCGAAGCATCTTTTTCAATCAACAAGGGTATGAACAAAAAAAGTGTAACCTTGTTGAGTTTTGTGTATAAGATTTTAGTATAATTTAATTTCAGTATAAGAGGCACAGAACGGAACAAGGAATCAAAATGGAACTGTTTCTCTGTGTATTTTTTGTTCTATCTTTTTTTTCTCTCTTTTTTTAAAATAATAATACAAACTTCTCCTTTTATAATAGGATAATACAGACCATCATACATGAATTAAATCAGATACATCTTTTCAGTTCTACGAATCACACTTAATGTATTCTCACATATTCCTAAAACTCAAGAGTTTAGTTTATTCAACAAACCTATGACGACTTGAACTTGAGGATCACAAAGAACTATAACTGGAAAAGGCCCGGACTCGCTTACGAAAAGTGGATTAGAAGTGGGATGGCAAAGGATTGTACCTTTTATTTAGATCGGAATTCAATGTAGCCTTTAGTCTAGAATCTATCAAAAAGATGGACACAATCAAACCCAGTCCCTCTAGTCGGGTGGGCGCCGGCCGGTCTTTCGACCTAGACCTTCTTTCTCTTAAATGTCGTCTCCTGCGTCATACGGCTCTGCCCCGGAATCAGGACCTCCGCTTTAGCTTTTGCGCTTATTGAATAGATGGTGGCTTTTCACCTGAACTGAGACCTCGAGATGCCGATTAGCATCTATGGTAAGGAAATCAGTGAGGTAACCTTATCAAAGGTAGTGCCTCCATGGTACCAACAGAGAGACCAACGTCTAGGGGCTAACGTCGGCTCCGCTCAACGAGCTATATAGAGTCAATAGCAATACTTGCTACTAGACTGGTCTTTTCGTAATGGATGACCCTCAAAACCAAAAAAACCGCTTTATACTTGTTCGCTGGATAAAAGTTTACTTGGAGTAAGCCCAGGGACAGTGACACCAAGGACTATTTGTTACCAGTCCTCCCAAGGGGAAAGTGCCAAAGAAGTTGTTTTTTGTCTCCTAAATGCCCAATATAGAGGGAAAGGATTTCGTAAAGGAGTTATTGAAGGGAAGTTTAGTAATTGTGTACTTAAATAGAATTGGGCTATTTATAAAGCCGTCCATCCTGAAGCATTTCAAGGATGCATTTGATTGGGTGGATGCAAATAGTTCAGCCGTATAATACCTCATGAGGGAGCTGATGAGGAATATGATTCTGCCTGCCCCAAGCAGTTCAAGGGATCGAATCCAATTTGAAAAAAAAACATTTGAAGTAAACGAGTCGAGAGTCACTTATGAAATGTGCAAAGTGAAACTGTACTCGGCTGATCTTTGAAAATTTAAGCTTGGGAGTTCATTTCAGAATTGTGCAAGTTAAGAAACTGCATTGAAGTGAACGAGTACCCAAGTTAATTTTACAGTTTAGCTTGCATCGTCAAGTTGCTGAAATTAAATAGCGCTTGCACAACCAAGTTTCTATAATTGTGCCTCGAATCTCCTTTCAAATTCCGGTGCCATATTCTGTTGAGGCGGCAATGACCCTTGAAGTAGGTGATTAGCCTTGAAGTAGCCTTTTGAAAACAGATGTTATTGGATGACAAGGAAGAAGAGATCGATGGAGATTTTTTAAAGATGGAAGTCATTGCCATCATTTATATGGAAGTAATTGCCATTGTTGGCAAAGATAGAAGTCATTGTCATCATTTATATGGAAGTCATTGCCATGATATGTTTATTATTGAAGCTGAGAGGTCACTCCATTGTAGTGACTGAGTACTCATGCTTCTCTTGAGCTCTGTGAGCAATTGTCCTCTAATGGCAAGCAAAGTCAGGACTTTGAATGAGGGTGATAAGCTTGTCTTGCTTTGTCAAGTCGCTATCATTCCTCAAACTCTTTGATGTGCTTGTCTTGCTTTGTCAAGTCGCTGTCATTTGAGATCGTTTTTTGCCATTGTATACGGTTTTCTGTTGTTTTCTATAGCTTTGTCTTCAGTGAGACCTCTGTATTTGTGATTGTATCTTCAAGCTAAGAGTTTCACTTAGTTCCCGCTACTTAGCTTGAGGGGAGTATTGAAGGGTAGTTTAGTAATTGTGTAGTTAAATAGAATTGGGCTATTTATAAAGCCTCTTCACTCTCATTTCTAGGAAGATCAATTCAATGTAGTCCTTGAGAGTAGTTCGGTTTGTAACACAGTTTCTTCCTTGTTCAATATCGTTACATCTCTATCTTAACAGTCGGTATATACATATATAAAAGTCATCATGATATCAAAGCTCAGGTTGGCAGGGGTCACAAGTTCGACTCCCTGCCTCCCGCAATATTCTCATAATTTATGAGGGACACGAATGCAAAAATTATGCCAAAAAATGGGTGCCCGTGATCCACTCTTCAACCCAAAAAATGGGATTTCGAGTGATGGGGAATGTTAAAGAATAATATAAGATCCATTTGGGTCTCTCTCTAACACCTTAAGGTTTTAGATGAGCTGATATCATGTTGAGTAACCAACTCATCTAAAACCTTAAGGTGTTAGAGAGATACCCAAATGGATCTTATACTATTCTTTAACAAGAGTGTCTTGAGCCGATAAGTAACTAGAGCACACGATAATGATAATTGATACATGGTTGATGAATTTTATATCAATGCTTTAAAAATCATATTGCTCGAGTGTAAAGAAATATGTACAGGTAATAAAACTAAAATAATTTATCAGTGCATACTACCTAGGAGTGAATCCAGTGAATGCACTGCTAGTTGATGAAGAAATTTCAGATACCTTACTAAATTCTGATACAAAGTTATTCCTTTCAGTGAAAAAGGTGGGTTGTTTTGGCTGAGGCAGTTCAATATCACTACTCAGCATCAAAACCACCATGGACATGCCAGGCCTGTCTTCAGGATATGGTTGCACACACAATAATCCAATCTGAATAGTTCGGAAAAGTTCAGATTCATTATATGAATCCACAGCGGTCTCATCAAGCAGCTCCGAACATTTTCCTTCTTCATAGAGTTTCCATGCCTATAGGTGGATATTATCAGTAAAATTTACAGTGTTAGAACTATCAAGATTCGTACATTCCATAGATTCTGAACAAAACTGCACTTACATGGCTAAGAAGGTTAAGGCTGGGATCTAAATGATAGAACCCTCTCATTTTCATCCCACTCACTATCTCTAGCACTAATACACCGAAGCTATAAACATCCGATTTAACTGAGAATATACCATCAAGTGCATACTCTGGAGACATGTAGCCACTGCAGGAAACCCAACAAAAAAAGTTAGCTAATTTGTTATAAATTAAGCAAGCAGAGAGACTGGAAGTTTGGTTGAAAGTGATTACAATGTGCCAACCACTTTTGTTGTATTTGATTCAGTTTCACTTCCCCAGAAAATCCTAGCTAATCCGAAGTCTGAAACCCTTGGATTCATCTCACTGTCAAGTAGAACATTGCTGGCTTTCAGATCTCTATGGATGACTCTCAGTCTAGAGTCCTGGTGAAGGTAGAGAAGCCCTCTCGCTATACCATTTATTATGTTGTACCGTATTGGCCAATCCAATATTCGTTTTCTCTCTTTGTCTGTTATAA
This sequence comes from Oenanthe sinensis, assembly GCA_028671895.1. Taxonomy (NCBI): domain Eukaryota; kingdom Viridiplantae; phylum Streptophyta; class Magnoliopsida; order Apiales; family Apiaceae; genus Oenanthe; species Oenanthe sinensis. Next base: position 7,119,480 of record JAPMAC010000198.1, read on the forward strand.
ATGCAATTTAGATTATTCAAGCTGTAACATGCAATACAAGTTGTACCAACTTTAAAGTTAACAAGATTATGCCCCGAGAATGTACATACCAAAAAGGAAATAATTTAAACTGTTGTTGGGCATGTACTCATATATCAGCAACATCTCGTCTTTCTCGATACAGCAACCTAGAAGCCTCACAAGATTTCGATGTTGAAGTTTGGCTATGCAGGAAATTTCATTCTTGAACTCATTTATTCCCTGTCTCGAATCCTTTGCCAGTCTTTTAACAGCTATTTCTTGCCCATCTTTCATAATGCCCTAAAAACACCAATTTTGATTTTTACACATTTAGGCATGATATCATCTCATTAGGATTTAGAAAATGGGAATCAAAGTACTCTTCATTTGATTTCTTATGGTTAGTTTGGATAGGGAATAAATTTAAAATAAACAAAAGAAATTCTTATTAATACTTGCGATAGATAACCATCTTGGTTCCTTGCGGAAACATCATTGTTATTGTTTTCCATAGTAAATAAATATAAGTATAACCTTGTAGACAGATCCAAAGCCACCCTCCCCAAGCTTACTCTTCTCGGAGAAGTAATTAGTAGCATCTGCTATTATCGGGAAGTCAAATAAAGGGAGATCCAAATCTTCTTCCTGGTCTTTCTTGTTGGGGTCACCACTTGAATTGATATAAAATCCTGCAGTGTGAAGTGAGAATTAAGAAGCACGCAAAAAAAAGATATTTACGTTCATTTTTGCTCTTAAATTTGCTGCCACTACCTTACTTGTAAGCATATGAAGTAAACTAGAACGAATAACAGAACACTAACCTTTTTTCTTCTGCTTTCTCCTCTTCAAAACATATCTGGTAGGTATGCCAAGTAGTACTGTTAGTACTAACGATGCAACAATGACTATGATCACCAGTTTCCTCTTTCTTCTTGATATTCTATTCGTTCCTGGGGATCGAGGGGTTTATAAAATATTAAGAAATAAGATGGTAAAAACATGATAAAAACATGTCTGCACTGGTATAAGGTTACCACGGTAGAAAGAGTTTTTTACCTAATTCTGAGGCAGCAACTCGTACGAATAGATTTGCTCCATCTAACTTGTAGTCCCTAATATCGAGCAGTTCATCAAGCCATAATATGCATCCAACTCCACGTTCTCTGACATCTATACTTGAATAAGCCGTACAAGAGCAATTATTCAAGCACCTAATTTTACACTCCTCAAGGTTCATAGTCTGATTAAACCAGGAATGACGTGTATCGGGCAATTTCTGATTCGGCAGCTCAAGAAACCCATCCCCAGACCCACAACTTAATGCAGTTCTCCGCACACATCCACCAGACCAATCACCTGCTTCCCATCTTTCAAGATTTTTTGGTTCAAATCCTTCAACACAACTGCACCCACTATTTCCTACGAGAGCTTTGGCAATGTTACAAACACCATATGGTCCGCAAGTTGCATATCGATCACAGATATCCTTCTGGGTAGTCTGTAAGTTTTTCCAACTTTGAGTTTCATTAACCCATAAGAGAACCTGTACATTTCCATCCGGGTTTATAGTCGCTCTAATCATAGCAGAACTACTGCGAACATCAAACTGGTAATAAATTTCTGTCTGCTGAAAGAAAAAGTTAGATATGAAAGTTGGGTCTGGGTTATCAAAGGATGTTCCACTAAATTTAACACCATCCCATGGACCAAACCTGTACTGCACAACTGAACCATTCCATACAAGTGGCTGGGGAAAGCCATCAAGATTTACCCGCACAGTATAATTTCCAGGAGTAGGATCATTAGAACTTTTCCACGAAGTGAGGTAGCGATTCACACCATTTCCTAAATCCCACCCCAATTTCATCCCCGGTAGAAGATTATTCCCAAAGTGATCAAAACTTTGCCAAAGATAAGTCTTTGGGTCAGTATCATCTTCGTACACGAGAACAAGATTTCCTGTATCTAGTAGCTGACACAAAGGTTTCTTTACTGCTATCGACGAGTTGGAAGACCAAATAACGCCACCAATACCGTTGCTAAGCACTAATCTTCCATTTCCATCGACGTTCAAGACTCCTGATTTATCTGTAAGTGGGATTTCTCTATTGGCTACCCACACAACAGTAAAATTTGATATATTTTTGTACCAAATGCCCAAGTATCGATTCTTTGATCTGCTGGGACTGAAGAATCCCAGCTCAAAAACTCTGCCAGCTGATACAATGGTACTATTGCCATCATCTTTAATGGTTTGGTTCCCAGAAATCCTGTCTTCTGCAGTGCAAAGAACTAGAAGAATGCATAAATAGACAATGATTTTGGTGGCTTCCATTGACTTGAGTTCTAAGCTTGTTTTTTTTATCTTTTTACATAGTCATAGCACAACATATATTATTGAGGTTCGTGACTTGAATGCTACTCAACAGAAGATGAGCATGCCATTTATTGCTTTTCTATTTATTACTACATTTATGATGTCCTCTTCTCTACACAAGTGGCTAACAGTCAATGCAATCTGTACTGTATACTGTGACCTGTCGCGGGACTTCCGTAAGGTATGCCCATAGGCATACTTTTTATCAAAAGACATGACAATGCCATTTTCAACCCAATATAAAATTTAAAATACAATGAATATTAGTTAAATTTTGAATCTTATAACTTAATTTCTTATAAATAATTATAAAATTGATATTTTGCTCCAAAAGTTTTTAAAAGAATAAATAGTTGACTATTAAAATAAATTCATTTTTCCTAATATTTTCTCCTAAACTCATTTAAGGGTCGAGAGTGGATCGGTAACTTGCTTTCGTTTCCATAATAAATTACAAGAATATTGGGGTGACAATGAGTCTAAAGTTAAACATTTGCCGACTGGAGGCCTGGAGCTCTGATACGGTGTTAAACTAACGCCTCTTCTAAAGTCTCAAGGTGTTATGAGACCGACTCAGCAGGATCTTATATTATTTTAAGAAGGCGCTTAGATGATGGTCTTTATCGTGCAATCGACATATATTTATAGGTACGTACATTCATAACTTCTGGTAGCTTCTATAGTAATACGATTAATTTTCGGTGCATATCTTGATAACATGGCCCTGAGTTCTCCCTGTCTTCAACTAGTTGCGCCCCAGTAATTTTTTTTACTGGCTTTAGTACCGGCTGTGAGGGTTCATTTTGACTTTTATATATTTGATGCATGTGCTAATGCGCATCTCATTCCTTGCTAGATTATATGCTTGAAAATAAATCTTAGATACATGCCTTTGAATGCGTTTGGATATAGATTTACCGGAGAAATTAATATGCGAGAGCTATAATTTATGTTACTGTACAGAGTAACACAGTTTTAGTATCCTGGCACACTAAATTTTTTAGTGAAGTCACTATCCTCGTGTTGTAACTTGTGAGGATTATTAACCTTCGTTTCGATTTTAATTGAATCTGCAGTCACACCCAATGTTGATAGGATGCCGACCGAGAACAATTATGCAGACAAATGGACTATCAGAAACTCTGCCTGGAAGCTTGCTCCCACGCTGCCCAAAATTAAGCGCATCTTTGCTTTGCTTTGCTTGCCTGTAATATCTAAATGCCGTATGAAGACTTTAACTTGAGGTCAATGAAGCGGCTGTATACAAAATTACAAATACTAAAATATCTTACCACCTAGCCAAGCAATTGTGATTGAGATATCTCTGTCGAAACAATAATTCGATTCAAACCACTAATTTTTTTATACTAAAAGATTTTGTTGGTTATCAACTCTTCTGCTTCATTAAGTTTTATTTTAACACGGGTCAACCTAAAATGCCATTACAAATACTCTACTGATTTTAGAAATATCAGAGTCCTGATAAATACAGAGTATATTTAACCATGTTCACACTGCACAGCTCTCTCATAACATTCTGGTATATACACTTGCATTTTATAAAGAATTCAGGGAGACCATCTAATTCTGCGGAAAGGATCAACTATTTGCCACCGCATATTAGATCATATGCGTTTATCTGGCAGGTTAATTCTTTTTCGGATTCGGGATTAATCTTTGTCTTTATCACACCAAGAATTATTTTTGAACGAAAAGATATCAAAGGGGATTCGAAGAAAATTTAATATGCGTGACATAAAAAAGATACTTAATTCAAGACAAAAAAGGACGATTAAAGGGAAGTTTCGAGAACAAATAAAATGAATCTCCATCACATTTCTTTCGATTTACAAATTCCAATTGTAATTTAGTGAATACCTCTCTTGAATTTTCATATCATTAAAAAAAGTTTCATTATCCTATCAACTTTTACTAACGAGCCGTCCCATTATATGAGAAACACTTTTTTTCTTGGATGTTAAAAAAAATGAACCTATTTTTTATAACACTAATTTAAAATTGTTACAACCACATATTCATAATTCTTTTCATTTGTGTGAATACAAGTGAAAGTTAGTGAAATCAAATTTAAATTTCTTAAACAATTTATGATTTTGACTGGCTCATATAAATTGGGACGGAGAAATGTTAAGTTACCAGAAGGTAACATTCCCTCGAAAACCCATTTATGGGTCGAGAGTGGATCACGGTTGCCCATCTTTGGGGGCAATAACATGCCTTTCGTGTCAGAGTCGAAACCATGTTAAGTTACCGGTTCTCCTAAAACCTCAAGGTCTTAGGAGACTGACTTACCAGGATCTTATATTATTCTAACAGAAGTATTGTAAGATGAATTTACATAAATTGCCATTATTCATTCTACTGAAATGTTATAAAACTAGATATATCACATAGATAATTATTTTTGAAATGTAGATGTATCCTGCATTCGTATGAAGAAAGTGTAAGTTGTAACCTATGAAGAAAGTATGGCAGCCTCCGCCTGTACTGTGCCGTCATTTCAGATTGTCGAAGTTTCTTTTTCAATCAACAAGGGTATAGAAAAATTTCTTTTTTGAGTGGAGAGACCCAAATATTGATACATGGTTGGTTAATGAATCTTATATCAATGCTTTAAAAGTCATATCGCTTGAGTGTAAAGAAATATGTACAGGTATTAGACACCAGAAGTGTCCAAAATAATAAAACAAAAATGATTTATCAGTGTGTGCTACCTAGGAGTGAATCCACTACTAGTTGATGAAGAAATTTCAGGTACCTTACTAAATTCTGATACAAATTGATTCCTTTCAGTGAAAAAGGTGGGTTGTTTTGGCTGAGGCAGTTCAATTTCACTACTCAGCATCAAAACCACCATGGACATGACAGGCCTATCTTCAGGATATGGTTGCACACACAATAATCCAATCTGAACAGTTCGGGAAAGTTCAGATTGATTATATGAATCCCCGGCAGTCTCATCAAGCAGCTCCGAACATTTTCCTTCTTCATAGAGACTCCATGCCTATAATTGGATATTATGAGTAAAATTTACAGTTTTAGAACAATCAAGATTTGTACATTCCATGAATTCTGAACTGAACTGCACTTACATGACTAAGAAGGTTAAGGTCGGGATCTAAATTATAGAACCCTCTCATTTTCATCCCAGTTACTATCTCTAGCACTAATACACCGAAGCTATAAACATCAGATTTAACTGAGAATATTCCATCAAGTGCATATTCTGGAGACATGTAGCCACTGCAGGAAACCCAAAAAAAAAGTTAGCTAATTTGTTATAAAGGAAACAGAGAGACTGGAAGTTTGGTTGAAAGTAATTACAATGTGCCGACCACTTTTGTTGTATTTGATTGACTTTCACTTCCCCAAAAAATCCTAGCTAATCCGAAGTCTGAAATTCTTGGATTCATCTCACTGTCAAGTAGAACATTGCTGGCTTTCAGATCTCTATGGATGACTCTCAGTCTAGAGTCCTGGTGAAGGTAGAGAAGCCCTCTCGCTATACCATTTATTATGTTGTAGCGTATCGGCCAATCCAATATTCGTTTTCTCTCTTTGTCTGTTATAATTGAGTGCAATTTATATTATTCATGCTGGAACATGCAATACAAGTTGTACCAAATTGAAAGTTAACAAGATTATGAAGTATCGTGCATTAGACCATAAAAAATTAAGAAAGAAGTCATTAACACCCCGAGAATGTACATACCAAAAAGCAAATAATTTAAACTGTTGTTGGGCATGTACTCATATATCAGCAACATTTCATCTTTCTCGATACAGCAACCTAGAAGCCTCACGAGGTTTCGATGTTGTAGTTTGGCTATGCAGGAAATTTCATTTTTGAACTCATTTAGTCCTTGTCTCGAATCCTTTGCTAGTCTTTTAACAGCTATTTCTTGTCCATCTTTCATAATGCCCTAAGAACACCAATTGTGATTTTTACACATTCAGGCATATGATAACAATTTATTAGGATTTGGAAAATGAGAATCAAAGTACTGTCCATTTGATTTCTTATTGTTATTTTGGATAGGTAATAATTTTAAAATAAACAAAAGCAATTCTTATTAAATTCTTGGACATAATGTAATATGTTCTGTGATCTAAATCAATTAAGGCAGTAAAAAAAACTTGCAAACAGATAACCATCTTGGTTTCTTGTGGAAACATCATTGTCATTGTTTTCCATAATACATAAATATAAGTATTACCTTGTAGACAGATCCAAAGCCGCCCTCCCCGAGCTTACTCTTCTCGGAGAAGTGATTAGTAGCATTTGCTATTATTGGGAAGTCAAATAAAGGCAGGTCCAAATCTTCTTCCTGATCATTGTTGTTGGGGTCACCACTTGGATTGATTGTAAATTCTGCAATGTGAAGGGAGACTAAAGAAGCACGCAATATAAAGATCTTTAAAGAAGCACGCAATAAAAAGATATTTACATTCTTTTTTGTTCTTAAATTTGCTGCCACTGCCTTACTTGTAAAGCTTATGAAGTGAACTAGAACGAGCAACAACAGAACACTAACCTTTTTTCTTCTGCTTTTTCTTCTTCAAAACATATCTGGTAAACATGCCAAGTAGTAATGTTAGTACTAACGATGCAACAATGACTATGATCACCAGTTTCCTCTTTCTTCTTGATCTTCTATTTGTTCCTGTGGAGGGAGGGGTTTATGACATATTAAGAAAGACGATAATGGTAAAAACATGTATGCACTGGTATAAGGTGACCACGGTAGAAAGAATTTTTTTACCTAATTCTGAGGCAGCAACTCGTACGAATAGATTTGCTCCATCTAACCTGTAATCCCTAATATCGAGCAGTTCATCAAGCCATAATATGCATCCAACTCCACGTTCTCTGACATCTATACTTGAATAAGCCGTACAAGAGCAATTATTCAAGCACCTGATCTTACAATCCTCAAGGTTCATACTCTGATTAAACCAGGAATGACGTGTATCGGGCAATTTTTGATTTGGCAACTCAAGAAACCCATCCCCAGACCCACAACTTAATGCAGTTCTCCGCACACATCCACCAGACCAATCACCTGCTTTCCATCTTTCAAGATTTTTTGGTTCAAATCCTTGCACACAACTACACACACTATTTCCTACGCGAGCTTTGGCAATGTTACAAACACCATATGGTCCGCAAGTTGCATATCGATCACAGATATCCTTCTGGGTAGTCTGTAAGTTTTCCCAACTATGAGTTTCATTAACCCATATGAGAACCTGTACATTTCCATCCGGGTTTATAGTGTTTCTAATAGTAACAGAGCTACTGCGAACATCGAACTGGTAATAAATTTCTGTCTGCTGGAAGAAAAAGTTAGATATGTAACTTGGGTCGGGGTTATCGAAGAATGTTCCACTAAATTTAACACCATCCCATGGCCCAAACCTGAACTGCACAACTGAACCATTCTCTACAAGTAGCTGGGGAAAGCCATCAAGATTTAACCGCATAGTATAATTTCCAGGAGTAGGATCATCAGAACTTCTCCACGAGGTGAGGTAGCGATTCACACCATTTCCCAAATCCCACCCAAGTTTCATCCCCGGTAGATGAGTATTCCCAGGATGATCAAAGCTTTGCCAAAGATAAGTGGTTGGTTCAGTATCACCTTCGTACACGAGAACAAGATTCCCTGTGTCTAGCAGCTGACACAAAGTTTTCTTTGCTGCTATCGACGAGTTGGAAGACCAAATAACGCCACCAGCACCGTTGCTAAGTACTAATCTTCCATTTTCATCGACCTTCAAGACCCCTGAATTATCAGTAAGTGGGATTTCTCTATTAGCTACCCAGACAACTGTAAAATTCGATATATTTTTGTACCAAATGCCCAAGTATCGATTCTTCGATCTGCTGGGACTGAAGAATCCCAGCTCAAAAACTCTGCCAGCTGATAAAATGGTACTATTGCCATCATCTTTAATGGTTTGATTCCCAGAAATCCTATCTTCTGCAGTGCAAAGAACTAGAAAAATGCATAGACAGACAATGGTTTTGGTGGCTTCCATTTACTTGAGTTCTGAGCTTGTTTTTATCTTTTTACATAGTCATAGCACACCATATATTATTGAGGTTCTCGAATATTTAGTACTCAAACAGAAGATGAGCATGCCATTTATTGTTGTTATTTATTATGATTTATGATGTCCCTACACAAGTGACTAACACTCAATGCAATCCCGGGTGATACTTATTAAAAAATAGTATAAGATTCATTTGAGTCCCTGTCTAACACCTTGAGATTTTAAATGAGCTGATTACTCAATATGGTATCAGAGCTCAGATTGACAGTGGTCACAAGTTCGACTCCCTGCTCAGGTTGACATGGGTCACAAGTTTGACTTCCTGTCTCTCCCAATATTTTATAATTTATGAGGGCCTCTCCCAATATTTTCACAATTCGTGAGGGACACGAAGGAAAAAACTATGCCAAAAAATGGGTGCCCGTGAGGGGGAATATTAAAGAATAGTATAAAATCCATTTGAGACTCTCTCTACAGCTTGGGGTTTTAGATGAGCTAGACAGAACTGACAAGTAATTAATAATTAATTCCTCTCGACTAATTAGACTTATAACCTTACAAATTGAGTATCCGTTCTAATAAAATCTCGGGCTGAGTCAGCTCTCAACTCAGTACTTAGGACGACAGATGATAAGCTCTTACCACTTGATCTATACAATCGTGCTCCATTTTACAAATTTTATTGGTCTTTTTGGAGAATTTTTTTATCCTTCTTCATCTCTTTATTTTATATAAATGTGTTAATAATTTTCCTGCATTGCCTTCTCTTAGAATTATTTCGAATGTTAACCCTTTCTACATACATATTGAATTAAAACTGTTAATACATAGTTTTATCAATTCTGGTTTATATGCTTTTGTTTTAATGTTAATCGTTATTTTTTTAAAAAAAAGTTAGCAAAATGATATATTTTAACAGTTTAGTGGTTTAAATGAGTTATCGTGAAGATAAGGTAGCTACTTGATATTTTCTGTAAGATGAGTGAATAGTTTGATATAAATCCCATTAATATATCAAATACGAATATAAATGGAAAACAATTACGACATATAAAGTTCTGAAAGAGGTTCGTAAAATTGGATGGAGTATCAAGACCACTCATTTTAAACTTCAAATTTTTTTAAAAGCACACGTTTAAGCTACAAGCTATTATTGTTTAGCAGCCTTTAAAGTCTTGTAAGATTTTACTTTATTTCCTAAAAAAAGATGTCTTTAGATTATATTATCTATCTTTTGAACTCCATTCAATTTCATATTTGACCGAAGAAATATTCAAAAGCACATGTATTACCAACAATTATCAATTATGTAATGTAGACAGGAGTATTAACTCTTTTTTATTTTGAATACATCACCTCCAGCTAAATACATGTTAGGAAACAAGTTCGAAGTCAATGATGAATAGGGAGGTTAGGCCCCGTTATATTTGAAGAGTATATTTTTAATTGCGAAAAAAAATATGATTATTATTGGTTGACGGTGTTTGCTACATAGACATTTTTATTTGCAATTGGTTGGGATTTTTCCAGAAGTTTCAGTCATCAATTATTAGGTGTTGGACCATTTTAGCGCATCATAAAACTAAGCTCAAAGTACCATATTTCAAAGTATTGTTGAAAATATCTCCCGGGGCCTAGCTAATTCTGAAACCGGGTACTCTTTCTTTTCTAAAATAAGTGTCGTTTTGAATTTTTACACGTAAGAGCCATAATTATGGGGGTGTTTGGCTTGACTTATAAGTAATAAGTTACTTTTTTTAAAAAGTATTTTCATATTTTTTTTTGAAAATTAATATTTATTTTAGAAATTTAAGACCAAATCTTATTTCCAAATTTGAAAATAAGTTACTTATTTTCAGAAAAAGTATATATATACTAATTTTTTCAGCTTATAAACTTACACAAACGGGCCTATGTTTCTTATCCAATTCAGAGAAACTACTCCAAATTAATTGGTGTCTACATGCATCATTTTCTTGGAATCTAAATGTAACCACGGGTAAAAATAAAAAATATATATATCAGGATTCAATTTACTTTTCCATTCACTTGAATTCTTGAAATGATGATGCATGAAAATGAACTCAAAGAAAGAATAGTGACAACAATTCCCACAAGGTGTAGAAACTACACTGTGTCTTAAAATTAAAGGGTAACCACTCCCTTCACAGATTCTGGTTACTGACAAATTTGCGCATGGCCAGGGCTACTTGAATAAAGTTCGAGTTGTGAAATATAGGATAGTTGTGACGAAATGCTGTCAAGCCCAACTCGCGATTGCAACAATTTTCAGTCACAAATTTTCATCGTAAGTTCAAATAAAGTTTCATACTTGTATCTGCTAGAGTAATAAAGTACTTGGTTAAGTAAATCTTGCTATTTTAATCATACATGTGTCATAACAAAAAAATATGTTTCGACTGCAATATTAACCAAGAGACCAGTAGCTTTAATTTCTTTTTGTTCATCTCTAAATTCTTTTTGGATTTTAGAGCATAAATACCCTATCTCGTCCACACAATTGACATATTAATTTGATTCAGTTTGATCTACCATCATTTTGACTATCATATTTTAAGTTGTAGCTTTTTTTTCTACACACAAATTTTAAAGATTTGAATAGTGTACGTGCTTGGCTCAGACATGGCTAGCAGTACTCAATAAACTGCAACGGGACTCAAGTACACTCAACTGTAGCAACGGGACTCAAGTACACTCAACTGTAGCAACGGGACTCAAGTATGCTCAACTGTTACAGTACATGCCACCATTGTTAAGAACAACCATACCTCATACTCTAGTAATAGGTACTTCAAACTATGGTAGCTAACTCGAGGAGAGTAAAATTAAAAAAATCGTCCCACCTCCGGAACAGTACATGGCAAGGTGGAGATGGTGCGGGAGTTATCGAACACATACCAATATTATCATTAAAAAATTATGCTAAAATTAGCGTATTATATTAGTTTTTGACCTAATCCAACAAAGGGTATCACTATATTCATCCGTAATGTTCTGATTTACCGTGAATTATGCCTACCACAGTTGATATTGTCAAGAACTCAAGTTGGAAAATGATGTGAATGAATAATACTACAAATGCATTGTTTTCTGTTAAATTCTTAACAGTCAACTTGCTGTAATTACTTGTTAACTATTGTCTATTGTTCTGAAATGGCCTCCTTCTGTATATCAAAGCTTACTTAAGCATGTGCCTTTCATTGCCTCAGCAGTTTGTACAGTTTCAAATTCAAGAGATGATCTTAATGGTGCAGGTGACTTGGTCAACAATTTTTTCATTGCATCGTGTTCTTGCTGACGCTTCTGTGCTTGGATGTGTATATTTGACAAAAAAATACTCGCAACTAATTAAATTAACAAAAAAAATAAAATTGTTTGAACCGTAAGTCACATATGATAAATATTATAGTAATTGATATATAAAATCTGTGTTGTATGACATCTGCGACGCTTAGCATTGACAAATTAAAGATACTTTACTTATGGTTGATCAAGTTAGAGGATGAAGTGTAAGACTTGTTCTCAATTAAACTCCGGTAAAATAGTAGTTATAACTAGATAACTTGTTTAATTATGGAATCCATTTTATAAGGTCGAATGAGTCAGCCAGAGGTTCATTTTCTGAAATACTTTCATAGTGTTGAAATTGGAAGTAGAATTTGTTGGGACAATCGAATCATGATGCTGCGTTTTATGATATGAAAACCAACGAGTTTGAATAGAAAATTAACCTTAATCGCTACGGCGCAAGCGATTCAAATCCACGTCTTCTACTGTATTCCCGTATTCACCTTGAGCGAAGTGTGGCCTTCGATCCTCCCAAGGTTGCCTCCCTTCTAACTTTGAGATCTTGGAACCCTAGTTCTTGGTTGCCTCCTTGAACGGCTGCTCACAAAAATCCTAGTATTTTCCAACCCTTAGCTAGAAGAGAATAAGATGAATATATAGGCTACAGTAGGGATCCTGGATAATTAGGTCGGGCCTTCCAATGACATTCTGGGTCAAGCCCAATGTCATTAAATATTAATTCAATCCACTAAAGAATTAATATTTGCACTACCTCTCCTAATGCCGTAATTTAATTATTTAATTCGGCTCCAATATTATTTGCTTATTAAATTCCCCATGTTTAAGATATCGAATGTCCATTAATTAAATTAATTTCTGATAATTAATTTAATCAATATCTTTTATCCTTGATCATCCACTCAACCTTATAATTATGCAAGAACAAATCTGCATGCAGGACTAAAGCATAATTATCTTTATGAGCTTTCAAGAGGACATCATCACCCGAATATTTTCGGACACGGTTTCCTTTTATAGTCAATATCCCACTCTGTATGCAATGTCATTGTCCAAAACATAATATTGTGATTAACAAAAAATCACATCACATATGAATCAAAACATGTGCATTGCATACAAGTGTCAATCACTGTATCCGGATTAAGAACCTAAGCAATAATAATATTATAGAATCTTAGTTCTTCTTTATTATCAGAATAGAAGAACAATTCTAATATTTTAATCCCGTTCAATATACACAAAGCATACAAGTATTATTCAATAATCAAGATAGATTATTTCCAAATAATACTTCAGTCATTCTAGTGGTTTGTTTAACTCCACTTAAACTGTGAACATTTATTATATTATATATAGACACTGACAATCTAATCTTCTGTTATCCCATTTGATACTAGATTATCCACAATATATAATATACAAACAGTGTTAAAATACGCATTCAAGATTCTCAATAAAAAAAAGACAATGTCATATACTTCAAACGAATAGTTCAGTATACTCCCTAACAATCTCCCACTTATACTCAAGCTATTCTTTGAGTATATCAGTGTTTTATTACAAGCAATCCACTACCAATTAAATAACTATTATGTGACCATACATCTGACTCCTATCGCCTCCACGTGCTGCTCAAAAGCCTTAGCTGGTAAGCTCTTTGTGAAAGGATCTACCCGGTTGTCCTTTGATGCTATATCAGTCACAATAATATCTCCTCGCTTAACGAATTGTCGTATAAGGTGATACTTACGCTCGATGTGTTTTGCTGCCTTATGGTCTCGCGGTTCCTTTGCATTTGCCACAGCACCAGTGTTATCACAATATACTGTCAAGCTCCTAGGCAAATTAGGTACCACATCTATGTCCTAAAGAAAGTTTCTGAACCATATTGCCTCTTTGGCTGCCTCCGAAGCTGCCACATATTCGGCTTCCATGGTAGAGTCAGCAACGCATTTCTGCTTTACACTCCTCCATATTACAGCTCCACCTCCTAAGGTAAACACATATCCCGAGGTTGATTTCCTCTTATCTCTATCTGCTTGGAAATTTGAATCGGTATATCCTAGAGGTAACAAATCTGAGGCCTTGTAAATTAGCATATACTCCTTAGTCCTTCTCAGGTACTTGAGTATAGCCTTTACTGCACTCCAATGTTCCTGTCCTGGGTTTGACTGATATCTGCTAACCATGCCCACGACAAAACAAATATCAGTTCTCGTACATAACATTGCATACATTAAGCTTCCACATGCCGAAGCATAGGGAACCGCTTTCATGCTCTCTATCGCCTCTGGTGTCTTAGGACACTGTTTCTTTGATAGAGCAACTCCATGTTTATAAGGTAGGTTACCCTTCTTGGAGTCCTGCATGTTAAAACGAGCCAATACCTCATCAATATAGGGCTCTTGGGATAAAGCCAACATCCTTTTCTTGCGATCCCTTATAACTTTGATCCCAAGGATGTATGCCGCTTCACCTAAGTCCTTCATTTCGAACTGTTTGAACAACCATGCCTTTACCGCTGATAGCATCCCTACATTGTTTCCAATGAGTAAAATATCATCTACGTATAGCACTAGAAAAGTCACTGAACTACCCTCACATTTCTTGTACACACACGACTCGCTTGGACATTGATCAAATCCGTATGACTGGATTACCTGATCAAAGCGAATATTCCAATACCTAGAAGCTTGTTTAAGTCCATAAATGGACTTCTTAAGCTTACATACCAGATGCTCTTGGCCTTCCTTAATGAATCCTTCTGATTGTTGCATATAGATGATCTCATCATCAAGACTCCCATTTAGGAAAGCTGTCTTGACATCCATTTGCCAAATCTCATAATCGAGATGAGCTGCTATAGATAAAAGAATCTGGATCGACTTTAGCATGACTACTGGCGAAAAGGTTTCCTCATAATCGATCCCTTCTTTCTGAGTATACCCTTTCGCAACAAGTCTTGCTTTCCAAGCTTTTACCTTTTTGTCAGATCCTCTTTTTCTCTTGTAGATCCACTTACATCCAATGGGTTTTACACCTTTGGGAGGTTCCACGAGCTCCCAGACTTGATTTGAATACATAGATTCCATCTCAGATTTCATTGCTTTTTGCCATAGATCTGCATCTTTGTCTTGCAGTGCTTCCTCGTATGTCATGGGATCCTCATCATGTTCCTCAAAGACCAAGTCCGAAGACTCTCCCAATAACATGAATCTGCTGGGTTTACGAATAACCCTCCCACTACGACGAGACACCGGTGTGGTATTAGTGATAGGTTGTGTGTTCTCTTGTGGCTGTTCTACTTGTACTATTGGCACTTGTTCATTATTTGTCTCTCCCACTAGTTCCTCTAAAACGACACTGCTCATGGGTTTATGGTTCATCATATAGTCCTCCTCTAGGAATCTAGCATTGGTACTAACAATGACATCCCGATCCTTAGGACTATAAAATAAATATCCTTTCGTTCCCATGGGATAGCCTACAAAAAGCCTTACTTCTGTACGAGATTCTAACTTAGTCACGTTCTTGTTCAACACATGTGCTGGACAACCCCATATCCGAATATGTCTTAGACTAGGTTTTGAACCAGTCCACAATTCTTTTAGAGTCTTAGGAACTGACTTAGAAGGAACTAAATTCAAAAGATAAGCTGCTGTTTCTAAAGCATGTCCCCAAAACGACTTGGGTAATTCTGAATAACTCATCATCGATCTAACACTCTCCAAAAGAGTACGATTCCTTCTCTCCGCTACACCATTCTGTTGGGGTGTTCCAGGTGCAGTCAACTGAGACATGATCCCATTCTTTGATAAGTAATCCCTAAATTCTCCAAGCAAGTATTCGCCACCACGATCTGATCGTAGTGACTTGATACATTTTCCATGTCGCTTCTCCGTTACAGTTTTGTACTCCTTGAACTTGTCAAAGCACTCTGATTTACGGCGCAACAAATAAATGTATCCATATCTAGAATAATCATCAATAAAAGTGAAAAAATATTCATAACCACCTCTTGCTTGAATATTCATGGGTCCACATAAATCAGTATGAACCAATTCTAACACTTCTTTGGCTCTATTCCCCTTTGCCTTAAAAGGCCTAGTGGTCATTTTACCTTCCAAACAGGATTCACAGACTGGAAATGGCTCCACTGCCAATGAGCCTAAAGGCCCATCTACTACCAGTCTTTGAATCCTCCTCAAGTTAATATGACCTAATCTTAAGTGCCAAAGATATGTTTGGTTCAAAGAAGAAGGTTCCTTTCTTTTAGTAGTGATAGAAGATGTGTTATTTAATACCCTATGTTGTAGTTGCAGTGCAGGTTGATTAGGAGTGATTATGTATAAATTGTCTTGCAATGTACCAGAACATATAACTAGTTTATTCCTCATAATTGAAACATTATGATCCAAACAAACATTATAACCATCCAAAGCAAGTTTAGAAACCGAAATTAAATTCCTTCTAAACGAAGGTACATAAAGACAATTGTTCAAAACCAAATTCCTATCATCACCAAAAGATAAATTAACATCTCCCACTGCAACTACTGCTACTTTCGTAGCATCTCCCATGAACACATATATCTCACCATCTCTAAGCATTCTGGATTGTTGGAACCCCTGCATAGAATTACAAACATGATCAGTGGCTCCTGTATCTACACACCAAGTGCTTGTAGATATAGCCGCTATATATGTTTCTGTAACTAGAGAAAGAGACATACCAGTATTGTTTTTCTTCTTAGGAAGAGGACAATCCTGTTTCCAGTGACCCGACTGCTTGCACCTGAAGCACTTGCCCTTGGGCTTTTTCACAGCACCACCTTGAACTCCCACAGCTTTCACAACTTTCTGTGTCTGAGCCTTTTTCTTCTTCTTGGCTTTCGGCTTAGAAGAAGAAGGTTTCTCAGCCACATTGACTTGAACACTCTGCTGAAAAAGTCCTTCAGCTGCCTGAAGTTCTGTCAGAAGTTCCGCAAGACTATACATCCTTTTGTTCATGGTGTAATTCAAGCGGAACTGCTCAAAACTTTTGGGTAAACTCATAAGGATGATATCGATCTGGGTTTCCCCATCAACCTCAGCACCAAGGATCTCCATCTCATTCAGATGTGACATCATCCTGAGAACATGATCCCTTACAGGTGTCCCTTCAGCCATCTGAGTGTTCATTAAAGCTTTCATTGCTACTTGCCTTGCACCCCTATTCTGATCTCCAAAAAGTTCTTTGAGATTAAAGAGCATATCTGAAGCAGTGGCCATAGCCTGATGCTGATGTTGCAAAACACCTGACATTGCTGCCAGAATGTAACATCGCGACATCTCATCAGCCTTAATCCACTTCTTATAATACTCCTTCTCAACTTCAGAAGCATTCTCAGCAGGCTCCTCTGGCTTGGGTTCATTAATGCAAAATTTGTACTCCTCAGCAGTCAACACAATGTCCAAATTACGTTTCCATTCAATATAGTTAGGTCCAGTAAGTTTGTTATCCTTAAGTATGGTAAAAAGTGGATTAAAGCCCATTATATCCTGAGAATCATACATATAACACATAATTAGAGGGTGTTTAAAAAAATTGGTTCCTCTAACAATTATTTAAAATTAAAACACCAACACTTAAACACCATAGGTTTCCGGTATGCCACGTTGGGTGACTTATATACCACCTAAATTTATTTAAATGTTACTTCGGTCCTACTACTAAATAATTAGTCACGTTAGGGTGATCTATATTATTTTTCATAGCTAAGTGTATACCATTATTAAATCTTAAATTAATAATAATAATACCAGATGCGCCTTTTGACTATGATAAATTCTTGCTCCTAACAATAAGATACTACTAAAATTACAAATCTAAAGAGTATTCAGACTGACTGGCCAGGCCGGTGGAAGCATTGCCAAGAGGCTAACCACTTTTCTAGACACCAATCTAAATGGCCAGGTAAGCTGCACGCTTTCCTAGACACCAACGCAAGAATACTCAAAGATGTGTTATTTTAGTTTCTCTTCCTAGTTGAGCGTGAAAGCTATCAAAAAATAGGGTATCCTTTTATTATTTGAATTCTATGAAACTTAGTACGCCACGTTGGGTGACATATGTACCTTCCAATATTCATAATTAATTTTAGAAGTTTGTTCTAATAATTTCCATAACACTCTAGACACCATAAATTACATGCCACGATGGGTGACGTATACATAATTTATATTCGACTTAGTGTTAAATTACATACAAACAATAATGGAGACCATGGGATTTAATACCAAATTAATTCCCTCTCCCACTTAGTATTTTACTATGAGGATTTTATTTAGATGCATCGTCCTATGTTATTTTTTCGCAGTCCACATGTATCATAATAACAATACATATAACACATAACATAGCAGCATACTCATCATGATTAAAGCATAATAAAACAGCCCTATGTCCATGTCGTTCTAGCATGGGAAGGGTTAGTATCACATGGCATAACAAACAAACATGGAACACATAGTAGTAATAATCAAGATCAGCAAACATTATGTAAAACATAATAAAATACATCCACTATTATGGCCCCGAAGAATAATCTTCAAAATCATCCATCGATAAATTTTCGAAAATCTTCAGCCGCCTGTTTGACTGCCTAAACGAGCTCAAAATGGCTTGAAAAATCTGGAGATGGCTCCCATCTTAGCCTGTAGGTATCGCTCTGCCGTTTCCGAAAAGATATTATTCGCCCCAATCAGATATCGTATGCAAAATCTGTAGCCAGAACAGCGAAGCAGCCACAAAAACAGCATATAGCAGCGGAACAACTCTGTTTCTCGCATCTTCGTCGATCAAACAATTACATACGACAAATACAACAGAAAAATCTATTCTATTACATCAGATCATAATCTAAATTGAATACAATTCGAATTACAAGATTACAATCAAAATAGAAATCAAAAATTAAAACTAATCATGATCAACCCTCATGATTTAATTTACAACCACGATAAACCACGTGGGATCCAAAAACATAATTACAACCATGGCCATAATAGTGGATAACAACCTGCATCAAAAAAACAATACAAACCCACCACTATATACATACATAATTACGACATGGACATCATATCATATAACGCAGAACCCTTGAACCTGGCTCTTGATGCCAATTGTTGGGACAATCGAATCATGATGCTGCGTTTTATGATATGAAAACGAACGAGTTTGAATAGAAAATTAACCTTAATCGCTACGGCGCAAGCGATTCAAATCCACGTCTTCTACTGTATTCCCGTATTCACCTTGAGCGAAGTGTGGCCTTCGATCCTCTCAAGGTTGCCTCCCTTCTAACTTTGAGATCTTGGAACCCTAGTTCTTGGTTGCCTCCTTGAACGGCTGCTCACAAAAACCCTAGTATTTTCCAACCCTTAGCTAGAAGAGAATAAGATGAATATATAGGCTACAGTAGGGATCCTGGATAATTAGGTCGGGCCTTCCAATGACATTCTGGGTCAAGCCCAATGTCATTAAATATTAATTCAATCCACTAAAGAATTAATATTTGCACTACCTCTCCTAATGCCGTAATTTAATTATTTAATTCGGCTCCAATATTATTTGCTTATTAAATTCCCCATGTTTAAGATATCGAATGTCCATTAATTAAATTAATTTCTGATAATTAATTTAATCAATATCTTTTATCCTTGATCATCCACTCAACCTTATAATTATGCAAGAACAAATCTGCCTGCAGGACTAAAGCATAATTATCTTTATGAGCTTTCAAGAGGACATCATCACCCGAATATTTTCGGACACGGTTTCCTTTTATAGTCAATATCCCACTCTGTATGCAATGTCATTGTCCAAAACATAATATTGTGATTAACAAAAAATCACATCACATATGAATCAAAACATGTGCATTGCATACAAGTGTCAATCACTGTATCCGGATTAAGAACCTAAGCAATAATAATATTATAGAATCTTAGTTCTTCTTTATTATCAGAATAGAAGAACAATTCTAATATTTTAATCCCGTTCAATATACACAAAGCATACAAGTATTATTCAATAATCAAGATAGATTATTTCCAAATAATACTTCAGTCATTCCAGTGGTTTGTTTAACTCCACTTAAACTGTGAACATTTATTATATTATATATAGACACTGACAATCTAATCTTCTGTTATCCCATTTGATACTAGATTATCCACAATATATAATATACAAACAGTGTTAAAATACGCATTCAAGATTCTCAATAAAAAAAAGACAATGTCATATACTTCAAACGAATAGTTCAGTATACTCCCTAACATAATTGATTATTGCCACTTCAAGCTATACGAATTTTATGGGGTAACATCTGTTGTACAAATTGAGATGATTAGAGTGTTTTTAGTTACTAAATTAAAGATTAAAACTGTACAGGATCAGCCAGTAGTAAGAAACATGGAAATTTAGAAATTGTGCACTAAAATGGCACCTGAGCCCCCGTTGACATAATTTGTTGGTTCTGTATGGGGCCACAAAAACTACCGAGTCATCGTATTAATTGACTAATATATCCACTTGAACAAAGAACATCTTAATTGGTGATATGAATTAGGATATTAGTAAATTGTACTCGTAAAGTATTCACTTCTAATCACATAAATATATTGTGTTCTGTCAAAAGAACAACTAAGATTAGAATACTAGTAAATGGAAGCAATGAAAATCATTTTCTACTTATGTATTTTTGTAGTTTTTTGCAGGGCAGAAGATAGGATATCTGGAAATCAGACCATTATAGATGATGCCAACAGTACGATTGTCTCACCTAGTGGGCTTTTTGAGCTAGGATTTTTCAGTCCTGGCAGATCCAAGAATCGATACTTGGGTATATGGTACAAAAGTATATCAACTGGTACAGTTGTGTGGGTCGCCAATAGAGAAACCCCTCTTACCGATAATTCAGGAGTCTTGAGGGTCGATGAGAATGGAAGATTGGTACTTAGGACTGGTGTTGGTGAGAAAATATGGTCTACAAACTCACCTAGAGCTGCAAAGAAACCTGTTTGCCAGCTACTAGATACAGGAAACTTTGTTGTCGGGTATGAAGATGATACAGAACCAAAGATCCCAACACCTTGAGGTTTTAGGAGAACTTTGTAACTTAACACAAATTACCTTTCCATTGCCTTGGTATATGCATTCAGCTCATCCATTGTACCATATGCATCATAGAGATCATCACAGAATGAAATCGCAGAAAGAATTTTGGTGTACATTATCCTAGCCAGTGCATAGCAAGGTTCAAATGAATTGGCCACAGCCCAAAAGTATCCTTCAACTATCCTGCTTCGGAACTGGAGAGTATTCAAATGCAAGTCTATATCAGCCCACCACCTGCAATATTCCAAATGGCAATCTAATTACCTATGTGAATGCCAACATCAAAAGTTAGAAAATCTTTGTTTATATGGTCTGGGCCCATTTGTCTTTCAGTTAACATTACTGAAAGGCCTTATAATAAACCATTTATTCATTTAGATTTTCGTTTGTGAAGGTTGAATGAAATAAATTATACCAAAATTAGGACAGAATATATATGAATGGTTCAATCCGGTACTTTCAGCTTACCGATTTTACTCTCTTAATTGGATCATTCATTTTTAACCTACGACATCCTAAATATATGCATTCACTTTATATATTAATTTATTTACTTTTCGTGTGTGGTTTTACCTTTTGATCTGAGTTAATTCCTGCTTATACAACATTTGCACAAGATTGTAATCAAGTTTCACAACCTTGAGAAGCACATTATTCCTTGACGGACTGTCCTCAAAAAAATAGATAAAATGCTTAGCCTCGATTCTCAGGATGCCCTTGTGGAGGGGTTGCTCCAAGGCATGCATCACCTGTCTAGCTAATGAAATAGAATCCAAAGACTTAACCATTGACTTGCAGGTGCAAAGTGGTGAAAGCATGAGCCTCATCTAACACGGGTTCTCCATGTGTTCTCAGATGTGCTGCTTCATACATGCTCAGTAAACACACATGGTCTCTTGTAAGAGCTTCACTGAACCTTCCATCAATCCCTTTGTATTTGTTAAAGATATCTGATTAATGAAACATACACAACTCTGTTTTAGTATTTTTTTTCAAAGTAAATAAAAAAATGTCCACACACATTAGTCACGAAATAAATTTTAAAAGCATTCACACTATGTCATCTGTTCTGAATTACCTGATGTAACGTTATAACCATGCTGTCTGAAAATTCTGAAGCAGAGTGATGTAGTGAAGAGATCACAGTTCTCATCAATTTCGAGTTTTGCATAGGCTTTATGCATCTCTGCTAACAGGTCTTCAATGTATGTGGAAAAGTGGTAGTCCACTCCTAAGCGTTCGATTGTATTCATCAGAATCAGTTTGTCTGTCCATTTCTCGAACGCAGATGCAAGCATGTACTTTACTATATATTTCAGCTCATCACGTTCTTCTGAATACAATTGCCATCACTATATATGTACACAGAATTATATGTGTAAGTGAAGGTTCTACTATAGAATGAAGCACTAAACATAATGATACTAAAATGAAGAGAAAATAGTGCATAATTAGTACCTCAAAATCTCTGGAATCTGGACAATAATCTGCTAATGGCCGAGACGGATTGCTCATTATGAGAAGTGAGTAGTATGTACTTCTTGTTTCTTTTTATGTAAATGAGATACATGGGAAGAGAGATTAGCCTAGTATTTATATAGGCTCAAAATCTTACCACTGAGATTCCGAATGCATAAAATAAATATTTCCTCCATCCTGTTTACCTTTCCATTTTATTTTTGATCGTAGTCAAATTAACTAATCTTTCACGGTAATTTAAAAATAATATATAATTAAAAAGATTAAAATTTCATATTATATATATAATCTATTTTATTAATCATATGATCATATGGAAGACAAGCAGAACCATGTTACCAAAATTTATCTGAAGACTTGTCACTTGTCAGTTTCGTTAATGATATGTATATTAGACTGTACACCATGCAATGCACTCTAATATTAAGGACGATAATTCTTGACCAACCCTCATTATAAAATTATAAAATTTAGAGTATAAAAATAATTTATACTCCTATAATCGTGGCTGAATTTTTAAATTAACTAATCTTTCACGGTAATTTAAAAAGAATATATAATTAAAAAGACTAAAGTTTCATATTACAGTATATATATATATATATATATAATCTATTTTATTAATCATATGATCATATGGAAGACAAGCAGAACCATGTTACCAAAATTTATCTGAAGACTTGTCACTTGTCAGTTTCGTTAATGATATGTATATTAGACTGTACACCATGCAATGCAAATATTAAAGATGATAATTCTTGACCAACCCTCATTATAAAATTTAGAGTATAAAAATAATTTATACTCCTATAATCGTGGCTGAATTTTTAAATTTATAAGTTGGTGACTAATAAAGCTTGCTTTTTATCTTTCAATAACCTCAAAAATAAAAATGAAGTTTTTAATCACAATTTTTGCAATTAATCACACCTCTTTAAAATATAAAAATAATTTATAATCATCAAATTAATTACAATTCTGAAATTTCTGCCATTCAAATGGTAAATTAGATCACAATTCACTCTAAAATCTACTCCACATCTTTCGTTATGTATGAATTATGATTGCCTGATTGGCTGTACTGCACAAAGTCCACACATTCCTGTCACTGTTCTTAAACCATTTTTCTTAATTATGGGAGTCATATTTGTTTTACACAGACATGTCGCGATTTATGCTATCTGCTACTTAATATTATAATTAGTGTTGTTTTTTAAGTACTTTATTTAGGATACTGCAAATTGTTGTTATTTTGTTTTTTCTATCCGGCTCAAGAATCTACTCCCTCTGTCCCATTCAATTATTTATATTTTTCTTTTCTGGATGTTCCACCAAATTTTTTATATTTCAAAATTTTATAAAAATAATAAGTTTTTATATTATAAAATTTACTCTCATCAACTACTGTTCCCTATTTTTTCAAATCTATCAATTAAATATCAATTGACTCCACCACTTTACCCACTTTTCCTTCTTTTTCATCTACTTTTCCTTATCTTTCATACTACTTTATACAATTTTCTTAACCTCCGTGTCCAACTCAAATATAAATAAACGGGGGGCAGAGGGAGTACTTATTAGCCACTTTGCGGCCTGGCTAGCTGGTTGATTTGTTTTGGGCCTTTTGGCTGATTAGAAACTGCTGCTATATGTAGCATGTCTTTTCTGAATTAATTTCTACCGTTAAATTAAGTTTTGTATATTAATAAAGAATATAATTATATTTCAAATTAGCACGCTCTAGTTTTACGGTGCATTGAAAAAAGTGCTTCAAACAGTTAAAAAGTTTGATTATATATATATATATTTTAAGTTGTTAGCGAAAAAATAATTATTTTCTAAATCATATTGAAAAGATAATTTTTGAACTTTTTTAAATAAAAATTTAAAAATAATTTACAATTTCAATATAACTTAAATACGTTTTGTCGTCTCCTCTGTTTTTGTTGGAGCCACTATTAACTATTATCGGATGTTTCGATGATTTAATGAAATGTATCTTTTATTAAAAAAAACTTAAATACGTTAAAACATTATACTAAATTATTAAATCGAAAGAGAATCATAAAAAAGAATCATACTAAAATGCGCCTTCTGTGGATGGCCATGGGACAATAATATTTTAATTATTTTCTTAATTGATTGGAAGCTTTCTTCTTTCTCTCAAGTATAAAATTCGTTTAAACGTAATACGAGGTATACATGATCGTTGTCCATGTGTGTATATATTTGGCCTGTTTGGTCTGCTTTAAAATAAGTCTTTTTGGACTTATTTTCGGGTAAAAATTTCATATTTTGATAAATGTTTTTTATACAAGTATTTAATGTATATTTGAGATTCTATAAGTTGTAAAAAAAAGTTAACTTTTTTCAGAAAAAAGTTAATTTTTTTTCAGAAAAAAATTAAGAATCTCTAACTTTGTCTTAAAATAAGTTGACTTATTCTGGAAAAAAGTTCTCCCAAACACCCCCATTGCCTAAGTACATCTAATGCGTTTATTGTACGATGACTGATATTTTTTGTTCAACTGGATATACAGTAGTATAGAGGAAGTTCAACTGCGTTTATCTATTAATATTATAAAATAATTAATTTTAATAATTTATAATATTATTTCATATATTCATTTTTTTATTATTATAACAATAATAAATTTAAAACAAAACGAACAAAAATAAAAGGAGAAAATAAATGAAAAAAGAAAGAAAAATAATTTTTTTTATTCACAAAAATGAAATAAATAATGAAATTAATGTTGTAATGTTTTAAATAACAATTAAGAAACTGTTGGAATATAAAATTATGCTTAATCTTTAAATTTTAGCTAAGAACATTACATAAGCAAGCTTGGACTTTGCTCTTATCTGTATCCGTCTCGTACATCTTTGGAGTGTACCCCTTGTCTCGATGTATTTCAGGATTTGAAGGGGATAAATGACTTATTCATAATCAAACTCGCATTTATTTTGTAAGTAGGTCATTCAACTCAAAAAACTTGCATTTACATAATTCAAGTAATTAAAACTTGCATTTAGTAATTGTCGTTAACATCACTAACAAAATAAAAACTAAACTTGTAACTTACAAAACTGAACTCAATCCAAACTTGCATTTACATTCCTAGATTAATAAAAACTTGCAACTGAGATACTGAACAAAAATAAATTTGCAACTGGGATACTAAACAAAAATAAACTTGCAACCTGTACTCAACCCCCTTCTATGTCTCTCTCTTCTCTCAATCTCTCACAATATCTCTCAATCTCCCAAACTCTCACAATCTATCTCCTCTCTCAATCTATGTAAATCTCTCTCAATCTATCACAATCTCTCTCAATATCCCTGTACCATCCTCTTTGAACTCCAGTGAATAGGGTAACTTGTTCCATGATTCCAGCACCATCCGAAATTATTGTTATACCAGTTTCTTTCTGCAACACTCTATAAATGAAAATATGTGATATTTTATAATTTTATGACTTCGATTACCCACTTGTAAGTTGAGGATCAGTTTAGTTGGTCAATTTCAAAATTTTATTAGTTTAGTTAGTCGATTGCAAATTTATATTAGTTCAATTATTCAAGTGCAAGTTTTTTGAGTTCAGTAATCAACTTGCAAGTTGAGTGCGAGTTTGATTATAAAAAAATCATTTAACCAGTATTTGAAGGTAGGTAATTCATTGCGTACATATAATAAACAATAACTCGATCCACAATAATATAACGTGACATAACGTTTTTGTTTACTCTATGTTGTAGTAAAGTTGACTTTTGGGGTATCTTCCAACAAAGATGCCAATTTGTTTTTTTGGGGACAAATTATGGCTGGTATATTACTAAATAATTTTACTCCGATGAATAAAATATATAAATGATCGATCGTGGGATTATTGTAGGTGCTATTATCAACATTGCTATAAAATTACATAATTTAAAATAAATTATATATTTTCGAATTCGAATGTGATTTTGGCCTAGCTAGTCATCAAATTGTCATTGTTGAATCAATTATTGTTCAGCCATAAGCTTATCGGTTACGTACTAAATTATGCACAAACATGGCCACCCATGCTAATATATTAATTTACAAAATTGATCTTGAAATTATATAGAATTCAACCACAAAAACCAGTTTACCAGATCTCTACTTCGAAATTCATTTAGTTTTATATTCTTAGAGTGTCTAGATAACATTTCCCAGCAAGCTTCTGAACAAAATATCCTTTAAAGAACTCTGCAGCACCAATCCTTTTAAACTTTGGAGGAGCTTTGGACGAGAGAAGGCTAGGCGCAGGACCAAATTCGACATCTAACTTGGGGCTTAAAAATGTAGCAATCGACATTCTCTCCTTCACTGAGTTAACAACACCTCTATGCTCAATGCTACGATAAGTTCCATTAGTTACAACCTATGAATAAAATCATGTTGACGCGTTACATTTAGGTAGCAAGTTTAAGATAACATGTTCAAGCAATGAAAATGTAACAGAGTTATTATACCTCTAAAACATCTGCAATGTTTATGACAAAGGCAGAAGGTAATGGTTTTATTGGAATCCAAACACCGTCCTTTCTGATCTGAAGGCCTTCGATTTCATTGAGTTGAAGAAGGATAGTGAGGCCAGTAGCATCACTGTGGGGTGTGAGTCCGATGACTTGTTCCGGTTGAGTGCATGGAGGATAGTAGTTCATTCTCATTGATTGCATGCCTTCTTCAAAAAGTACTTCCAATTCCTCAGAATTCATACTAAGAGCTTTTGCCATTAGATTGAAAATTTTCATGGCCAAGCTTTTCAACTCAATCGAATAAGCCTCTATAGCATTTCTGCATATTTAATACATTCTAATTTTAGTTTAATCGAAAATTGTTATGGTCAGATGCACAATGGTCAGCTTATCTATAAGCCTTTTTACGGAGAGACCATTTCGTTACCTGAATGATTGAGGTAGCTGTGGCAATAAGTGTGGTTTCCTGAGATCAGTAGGCAGGGTGATCATGTAAAACATGTCAGCCCAATCAAGCTTCTGCTTGTTCGAGACCACGAAGGCTTGCCCATATCCCTCTATATCTCCCTCCAATTGACTAAACTTTCTCTTGTCTTCCAGTGGCAGCTTAAAGAACTCCTCAACCTCTGTTTTCACTTTCTCCAGTAATGAATCACTAACCCCATGGTTTATCAACTTCAAAGATAAAATAAATGAACAAGTGTCGTACGTAATTTAATCTTATATCATGTACCATTTTAACAACTAAATTAATCTAAAAAATTCGTTATATACCTGAAAGAAACCCCAGTCTTTACACGCTTGGTGTAATTTATCTAGCTCAGAGTCCTTCAAATCTCCATCAAGTAATATCTCCATATCAATTACCGGGACTTCAGGTGAATTTTTCGAGCTCTGAATCACAGGTTCTTGATCTGAATGTATGTATCGTAATGGAACCGTAACAGATTTTTCCTTGGCTAGTTCTTGTACTGAAGGTACTTGGAGAGAGCTCCCTATTTTTTTTATTTTTGCTACTTCCATTATTTTCTATCGAATGCTCAGAGGGCTCTGTTTCTTCCTCTGTGTATCTTAAGTGAATATATTTAACACATTTTCGAGCAATTATTTAATGTATTTATGGCTGAACCGAGCTAGTGTTTGCTTGTTCTCTTGAAGCTGCTGTGCAGAAAATAATACATATCCACCGACCACAGTACTCGCAGAAAGTTCAATAATAACTGCTTTTTAATTAAAGACCAATAATACATATCCACTGACCACAGTACTGGCAGAAAGTTCAATAATAAGTGCTTTTTAATTAAAGACCACGGTCCACCGGCATCATATAGGTTCTACAAATAAAATATATTTTACAAAATAATATTTTCTAATATTACACAGCTGAATATATATAATTTTTATTTGGGGTTTTTTGAAAAATACCTAAGGGTAAACTTCTTTTTGCAAAAATATTGATTTTTAATTTTTTTTTGCAAAAATACGATTTTTTTTAAAAATTACAAAAATACGATTTTTCAAAAAAAATTACAAAAATACGTTTTGCAACCATATTTGCAACTGAAATCTACCGAAATCAACCACAAATGCAACTTTAAAATTTTGTAAAAATAATTATTTTTTGGTTGTATAATAAGTTGCTTAACAAGTTGCACGATTAAAATTAAAATGTAACCAAGATCAACCACAAATGCAACTTTAAAATTTAGTAATTATAATCATATTTGGTTGTATAATGCGTTCATTAACAAGTTGTATAAGTTAAATTAAATGCAACTAAAAATGCAACCTAAATTAATTAATTCCAACCCACTCAAATTACACAAAACAACTATATGCAACCAAAATCAACCCAAAATAACTTTATTAAAGCAATCAAAATCAATCTAAGCAAATCTTTACATATCCTCCTTCACCATTACCATTCTCAATACACTCCAAGTAACAATCTTTACATATCTTAAGCCCACACTGATAATTCCTCAAACCCCCATCAACCAATTTCTCATAACAACCATCCATTCCACATAATTTCTTCGATTTCACCGCAATTTGAGGCTCTTCACCCTACTTAGACATCACATGATGAGCTCCGAAACATCCGATTATCGGGTGTGGATGGAATATGAACTGTATAACGGTTATACTGTAACCCCCAAATTCATTGGCACTCTTTAGACATTGACAAAAACATCCCACCACATCACCTGAATTCAATACCACTAAGCGGAGAAATCGAGTTATTCGTTACAGAGTGCCTCCTTATCGGACTCGATAACCTAATGTTCCGAAACCCATATGAAGAAGATACTGTAATTGTCACCGGAGATGATGATTGAGGATCATCACATGCCATTAAAATCATCTTTATATGTGTCTGTGTGTGTAATTTTCTTAAAAAAATAAAATTGTAGAGAGAATTTCAAAGAGAGAGAGAGAGATTTGAACAATATTGAGTTAGAGAGTAGTAGAAGAGAGTTCAGGATTCAATTGAAGGTATTGAATAGAAGATAGTATATTTGCAATTAAGATAGTATATTTGCAATGATTTTGAAAAGATAGCATTTTTGCAAAACAAACTAGTAAACCTAGTATTTTTGGTAAATTCTCTTTTTATTTTTATGGTCTTCAATTTAATGAATTTATTAATAGTTCCCAATAAATTTAACTCACTCATACGATATTCATCCCTTAATTCAAAAATCACTAATTTTGTGAAATTTATACCGCTGGAACACCATCATAATCCATGTTTTTAGATTGCTTTTAATTTAATATTAGTATGATAGACACAAAGTTATATAAAGTACCTTCATATTTTGCTTATAATATATTATAAAACTATTAAAAATATATAATTATTCACTTTGTACTCTATATACTATTTAACAGTATTTCAGTGACAAATGTATGTTTTGAGTTTTTTTATGATACCCGCTATAAGAAATAAGGCTTAATACAATTATCAATTGTAAAAAGAATTGAGAGACTTTTTCAAAAAAAAATAAAAGAAGTGAGAGTCGGCTTCCGCCTTCCACTCTCTCTTATTTTACCCTTTCACATTCTCCTTCTCTCACCACCGCCTCGCCTCCTCCCCTCGTTCTACTCGATTGTCCTATGGGCTGCCTAAGTTCCTCTCTATTTAGGACTCCTTTCGAGTTCCCAGGGTGTTTTCTCAATACCCACCCTCAATTGGCTTTACTTCCTTCCTTTCGCTCACTGAACCTTTTCACGACGACTAGCCCGTCTCACGACCTCTATCTCGACAACACTCCCGACCACTCCAATTAGATGACTAACGTCCTTCCTCTGATTGATCCAGACAATCACAGTAAACTAGAAGAGGAATCAAAGGTGAAGACCATGACTACTTATTGGCCTCTCACCATGACTCAACAGGAGATGGAGAATGAATAGGTTATTTCACTTCCTCATCTATTTAGTTCACATGATATAGTCACTTTGAAAGATAGTGTAGTATTTAGAATAAATGGATGTTCTTGTGTTATACCACATGCTGATTTTCTCCATGACTCTTCTTTAGTATGGTGTAATTGTTGTTATGGTATTTGTGTTGAGGTTATGTTTGACTTTGATTCTGTTAAGAAATTTGCTTTGCAATTGTATGCGTCTACTGGTCTTGTTAATATCTGGAAACACCATGGAAGCTTCTTAGTCTTTAATTTAAAAAAAAAAAAGTTGTATGTTGAGGGCTGTGAGATTCTCAGTCCGCTTGAAATTGATAGATTACTGTTTAGACTGAAACCTTGGTTTGAAATAGCCCCTGACTCGTACCCTTATGATAAGGTCACAACCTGTATAACCCTCACCAAAATCCTTTCCTCTATTGGAATGTTAAAGGCCTCTACTACATTAGTAATGTCTTAGGAACCCCTCTTGCCTTGTCTCACCCCACTTACACAGGTGCTACCCAACATGACCCCAAGGACAAAGCTGAACTCCTTATCGAAATTGATGTTCTGCACCCTTAACCCGCCCATATCTTTGTTAAAATGCATGGTTTATCTGATGATATCATGGCTTTGGTTGAGGTGGATTATCAAGATTTCCTACTTTGTTCCTTTTGTCACTCTTCGAAACATGTTGTCTGTTCTTGTCAAGAGTTACATGATCAGTTCCCACATAATGATTGCCCCCCATGCCAAGGATCCATGTTCTTGAATGCTCCAAACTCTGACTCAAGTGCCTATCAGGATGAGCGCTCAAACTCAAATTCTATTGCTTCAATGAAAAGGAAACTAGAGGACTTGGATGAGGTCTCCTCAATGCATAAAAAGCCTAGGCCTCTTGTTGCCTTCAGGCACTCTAATGTTTCTTTTGCAGGCTTTCAACAAGGGCTCTTGCAGGATGGGCACAAAACTGAACTTGTTAGGAACACGAGAGAGGACGGCGAAATAATGTAGGATGATGATGGTGCAGCTGATGCAGAGGATGGTGGGCAACTTGATGGGATCCAGGATAGTACATCTGATGGACAATCTGGATCCCAGAAAAATGACGAATTTGAAGGCCAAAATGTTGGTTCTTAAACTGTTTACTTGCATGTTTTTGTTTATAAACATTATACATTGATTTTGGCAACCCCGTCTAACCGGGGTGGTGACTGGTAGCTAGGAGTTTGCTCCAATGAAGTTTGTATATAAACATTATACATTGATTTTGGCAACCCCGTTTAACCCCGTTTAAGCATATATATATATATATATATATATATATATATATATATATATATATATATATATATATGTAAATTATTTGAGTATACAAAATTAAAAAAAAAAATATTTAAGTACATATATTCATATATTTAAATTTACTCTTTTAAAAAAAATCTTTAATATATTTTTAAAATTTTTAATTATATTTATTCTAATATTATGTATGTGATATTAGATCTTTGTCATCTATTGTATTATTTTATTGCTAGATTAGACACTATCAAATATATATTATTTGATATTTGAGTTGATGATTAGTTTACTATTTAGTTTTATATTTAATATTTTAATAATATTTTCTGCATCAAGTTGAGCCATCTATAATTTTAATAAAATTTTCTGCATCAAGCCGCCGAGCTCGTTGCATGTAGCAAGATTTCGAATTTTAAATTTTTTATTTTAATAATATTTTATTAAAACTGCATTAAAAAAAAATTCGCCCCAGGCCTCCAGATGCTTAGGACCAGCCTCGTAAATTATACAATTTTAATATTCGAAGGGATGTGGATATAAGATATAGATATCATGAATCAGTTATTTTTAATGAAACAAATTATCAAATGTTAAACAGTATGAGTGTTGCAGAAGGAGGGGTTGAATGCAACTTAATAAATTTTAAAATTTTTTGCTAACAACAAAACAAAAACAAATGTATTAAGTTACAAAACAACAGACAAGTAAGCTATGGATACACAGTGTTTTACTTCAAAAATTAATTTTATTAATTTTTGTTGCTACAACTGACTGAAAAGGATTTCCAGCTTCAATAGATACAATAACAAGAGATTGCTAGAGTTTCTATACTTGAGAAAAGTTAAGTTCAGTTGTGTGTGTTCAGAAAGTGCTTGCGAGATGTGTGTATTTAAACTACAACACATATCTCACTTACAAGTACACTTTCTCTTGTTTACTGGACAATACTCGAAATGGTAATCTCACTTTTTCTTCATGAGTCTTGTCTTCATTCCAAATGTAGATAAAGGAACTCTGTGAGGATTTGACATTCTTGACACCATGAGCACGCTTCACCTTTTTGCTTACTTTATCTCAAGTTGCAATTGTAGACTTAACAGACTAGGTAAAAACGTTAAGATCAATCTGTGAATGACTTAACCTAGTCTGCTACTTGAAACAGACTGTCAGCTTCCATGAAAGTTACTGTCAACCTTCAGCTTCACTTTGGTGACAACATCTTTGTTACCGCAAACTTTACTGTCAGGAACACCAGTCTTCTAAAACATGCTGTCATCCAAATGTACTGTCTACTATTCCGCCAAACATGTTGTCGATCATCCCGCCAAACATGTTGTCAACTCTCCCCGCCAAAGCTACTGTCAGAAAACTTGCTGTCTTGAATCTTCAATCTCCGCCAAGTTTACTGTCAAGGGATAGTTGCTGTCAATAAAACTTGCTGTCATAGAATCTTCATTCTCTGGCAAGTTTACTGTCAAGGAATAGTTACTGTCGTCTGTTTCCAAAAGGTGTTGTCACTCGAACATGCTGTTATAAGCTCTAGAATGTAGAATGTTACTGTCAGAAATTTGATCTATGCTGTGCATGAACACTTTGTGAACTTCTACCTCATTGATTATTTATTCTATTTTCATATGACAGTAACTGTTGATACTTACTGTCACCTATTTGACTATTTGAGCATCTTTATTACAAGTGACATTTTAAACATACTGTCAAACTATATATGACAGTATATTTTTACTTAGTTAATTGTTAATTAATCTAAGTAAATATTAGTTGATTACATTGATAGAACCACAATCCCTAACAATCTCCCCAAATTTGTTTTTATGATGAATAAAGACAAATTCAAAGAAAACTGCAGATGCTATCTCAACTAACAAAAATAGAAGTGTTTGTATAGGAAATAAAAGAAATTACAAGTACACTCCTATCTCAAATTTAGCTCCTCTAGACTGAGCAAATATTCAATTTTAACTTGAGCTACAGTAACTACTTCTTGTCTGCTGTCATCCTTCCATACAGTCCCTCAAGGGCTTTCAATTCCCTCTTCTCTTCTTCTGTCTTGGCATGATCAGCAACACAATCTAAGACTAGCTTCACCATTTTGTGAGAAAGACTCCTCAGATCCTTGTAAGTGTAGTAGTTCTCAGATGTCCCCTTGGATATGCATAAGAACTTCATCCCAAACATGTCTTTGATAAATCTTTCCTTTGCAGAAGAGTAGATCTGTTTCACCCTGAGCTTGTCTATGGACTCATTCTTTACTTCTCTGGACTCAATGATCTCCCACAAAACTTTACTAAGATCTCTTTCAAACTCAAGGAATGAGCCTGTAATCATTTAAATATCTTCCTTAAATTTTCATTATTGAGCACCCTAAAATTGACAGCCTCCACTTCAATGCTATCAACAATGATTCTCAGGGGCCCAAACAGGACTGGAGAAACATAGCTGGACCTTTTAGAGAATTGATCATTCAGCAAAGCATGTTTCATGTCAATCTCATCCTCCTTGATTCTCTTGGAAATCTGTTCAACTTTCCTCTTTGCAGCTTCAACTTCATCATCAAACTTCTTTCTTTTCTCCTTCTCCTCCTTCCTCTTAGAGTCACAGATCTCCAGGGCTCTATTTTTTAGATAAAAAATCTCATAGTTTGTGATATTTAGCAGTTGCTTCTTGATGAGCTCAGTGATGTGAGGGTCATTGACAGCCAATTTCTTTAACTCCTCAAAAGTGATTTCTTCTGCAGAACCACCAGTATTGTAGAAGATAATTATGTCAGGATTCCTGAGAAGACATTTCTGTGTCCTCTCATATTCAAACTTCTTCTCAATCTCCCTATTCTTTTTGGCTTGAATAACTCTCAGAACATTTGACATGTATCTGCTCTCCTTAGGATAAGGATATCCTTCCAACTGCTTTACCAACCTTTCAAGTAGATCTAAATTCTTGTCCTGTAGAGACTCTATGCTCCAAAATTCTTTGATTCCATCTTCACCCTCAAACATTACTCCATCAGAGTAGATAATTGTTTCAGGTTCTTTAACATCATTGAAATCTAAAGGATGAGGTTTGAAAGAATCCATTAACTCCATTGGCTTCTTTATCAACAGACTCCTTATTAACTGTATTCTCATGTCTGGTCCTTGTGTTATAATCAGTATTCTTCTGACCAGAAAGTAGTTTACTTCTTTCATCTCATAACTCAATTCTTTAATTGTTCCATTTGAATACAAGAGAATTATCTTGCTTAGAGTATTCATCCCAGACCACTCAACTTTTACATTCACCAAGGATTCTGCTTTTACTTCTGCTATGTTGTTGATGGTTGGCCTCCTAACATCCAGACAATCCTCATGTAGAATTTCAGACATAAGCTTCCACCCTTTCCTGCTAGGCCTCCTACTTGAATGAGGCTTAGGTCTCTCTGCCCTTGCTTTCATATACTTCTTGGAAAAGGATACTTTCTTTGACAGTAACTTTTGAGAGGTTACTATCAAGTCATGTTTGACAGCAGGTTCTTTGACAACAAGTTTCTCCTTATTACTCATGACAACATCTTTTTCATCCATTTCAAAGCCCAGAACTACTATCTTCATCACTTTCCCTTCAACACCATCTTTGTACTCCTTCTCCTTCTTCTCCTCTTCCAACTCCACCTTATTTCCAGTTCCAGAAGGTCCTTCACCAGTGTGGTGTTGGCTGGAACTACCTGCACCTCCATCAGGCTTTTCATTATCATATCCATCCTTCTTCTCTTTAGTTTTCTTCTCACTCTTTTTCAATCTCAAACCTTCAAGTCTCCTCAATTCACCCTCCAGCACTCTCAACACTTCATCCCTTTCTTCATTCCTTGGAAGTTGCTTGAAGTAGTCAAAAGCTTCCTTCACAGACCTTGGCCTACACATGATCACTCTCTTCAAATTCATAGATCTATAATTTCCATCTGTGGAGCTACTGAACTTGATTCCCAAAGGATCCTGAGTTACTTCTGGGAGCTTCTCAATAATCAACTTCTGCAGAGTCCTTTTCAGATTTTCATTCAGCCATGACTTATCTATTTTGATTTTGAGTTTAATTGCTTCTATAACTGCAATCTCCTGCCTACTCAGATAAGCCATGCTTACACACCAACTGAAAACTCCTTCAGTTCTAACAGAGATTACCCATTTGTTTCTCCTAGACACCATCACAGCTGCTCCCACTGTTGATTGTCTCATTAAATCAGAAAATTTCTTGGGGTCCCTGCTAGATGAGGCTCTTAGATTATTTATCCTCTTGTTAAACTTGGCATCTTCAAACACTCTGCTATTTTCATTATCATCCACCATCAGTATTGTAGCTTGTTCATCATCAAGATCTTCTCTTTCTTCTAAAATGAAATCATTACATTCATCTTGAAAAAACTTTTCCTTCCCTTTTCCAGTAACACTTACCACAGAATCTTTCTTCACAACTCCCTCCTTTATCACTACTCCTTTCTCCTTTGGTCTCTCCACCTTATTTCCTCCAAGCTGTGTAGCAATCTCAGCAGCTACACTAGACAACAATGCTAGTTGACTCTCCCTCTGAGATGCAGCTTGAGTTGTCTCCTCAACAGCCACCTTATCACTCCTTCTTTCATCTGTAATAAACACTTCATCCTTACCACTTTTCTCTCCCTTCGTTGAGGTAGCAACTGCAGGGGTTGAAAATCTTGCTTGAAATTCCTGAAGCTTAATAAAGATATCCTTGAACCCTTCATTCATGGTCTGCTCCACACTGGACATCCTGTTCACCAGCTTCACCTGATTCCTGCCCGCTGTGTCCAAGTTCTTTGATAATTTAGTAACCTTATGTGAAAGGGATTTCAACCTTTCATCAGCTTGTTTGGATGATTTGGAGGCTGTGGTGGTTCTCACACTCTCTGGTTTTTTATGAGTGATCTCATCACTCCTCACCAACACACTCTCCAGGCCTAATGCCTTTGATTTTTGGGCTCCCACATCTTGTTTTTTATTTTGGCCTTGCTCAGGGCCCTCTCCTTTTGCCTGGAATTTTCCCAGCCCCTCATTTTTAGGCTCACTTCTCTTTTTCTTTTATCTCTCTTTTTCTTTTCACACCTTCACTCATCCTAGGTACAAGAGACTGAGTAGGTACATCTTGCACAAAAGTTGTAGATTTTACCTTGAGTAGGGAAGAAATGAGAGCAGAGTCATCATCACTGAATTTTTGGGATGAGCCAGCCACTAGAGAGGTTCTGTCTTGAATAAGAGTGTTGACATCAACTGTGGATGTGGCAGCTTCTTCAGAGAAGTTACTGTAATGAGGATTGATAGTAACTTTGTCATTAACAGCTACAAAGGCTGTGACAACAATCTCTTCTACCCTGTGAGCAGAAGGTTCTTGTGGATTGCTTTGATCAGTTTCATCCAACTGTTGAAATAATGCATCAACATTTTGATCTTCAATGTTGGCAAATTGTGATGCACTATAGTTGAATGAACTGTGTTCCACATTTTCTAGTCCTATAGTGTGAATATCTTCAAGTGGGGGCTCAGGTTTAGTGAGTTCAACCTGTTGTGCAGACTCTGTACAGGGTGCCATGGGAGACTGGCCAAGTTCAATAGATGCCTCCTTTTGAGAGGGGACATCTAGAGATGAGTTTTTATCCCTTTTAACAGATGTGCCCTTTTGAGAGGACACACTCTGGTTTACAGAGGTTGATACCCTTGCCTTCTTTCTCCTAGGCTCACCAGGGCCCTCTGTGGGTTCTATGATCTTACTACCACCCTTATTTGCTGCATCTAGTGCAGTTTCACCACCTACCTGTGGAAAGGTTTCTACCCTAGGTTTATTGGTTCTCATCCTTTTAGAGACCTGGTCCCTTTGAGAGGAACCAGATCCTTGGTTTATAGACTCGGAGACTCTAGAAGGTCGGACTCCTTCAAAAGGTTTAGAGTGTGGGTTAGGAATGGAGAGGTCAACACTATTCTCATCACTCAAAGAAAATACACGGTAGTCCCCAACAATTTTTAAATTTAAACTCTTAATGGTTGCAAGCATGAAATCAGTTATGTACAGACTCAATTCAGTGTTAAGGGGTTTACTGGTTAACAAAGAATGAGTATTTTTCTTGAGAGTTGGGGACTCCATGCATTGAACACTATCTAAATCAATTATGCCTACAACAGAGTTAGTTATAAGCATAAAAAATCTAGGATAGTATATTACCGGTTTTCTTGCTTCTTTCTTTCCCAGCACCAGCTTGAATAGAGGCATCAGGAGCTTTCCAACATCTATTCTGTAATTGTGCACCATGGAATGCACAATCCTCCTGATGTACGCTGACACTTCATTCCATCCACTTGTTTTTCTTGACATAGATCTAGAGAATGCATCAAGAATCACGCTCCATTCTTTGTTGAGGTACTTTCTGTCCATGCCTCCCGAAGGATACCATTCATCATTGTTCGCAGTTAGTTTGGGTCCACCATATCTAATCAACTTGAAGAACTTGGTGAGTTGTTCTTCACTTGCAGGCTCCTCAAACAACAAGCCTTCAGTCTCTTCCACATGAAGAGCTTCATTGATGTGAGAGGAATCGATGGTGTAAGAAGTACCATCGATTTGAGAAGAGATAGAGCTAGAATCTTGCTCCCTTTCACATACAGCAGAAGTCCAAAATTGAGAGAGTCTAGGAATTTCGAGATGTGGACTTGCAGTAAGGGCATAGGTGAGATATGTGTTGTTCATGAAGCCAACAAAAGGTTTGAAGGCTTCACCAGCTTCACCAGCTTCACCCATTGAAGCCATGGTGGTGAAGTTGGTTTGAGCTAGGGTGCAAAGAATTTGAGGTCCAGACATGGTTGATTGATGTTAGGGTTGAGAAAGAATGAAAGATTTAGGTGATTAGAAGACGGTTTAGAACAAAAAGTTGCAGAGAAACTGGAGAGTCTTAAAGATGTAGGAGAGTGGGAAGTTATGAGAGAAATAAAGTAAAGTAAAGAGTGAGAGAAATTTCAGCTGAGTATTTATATGATTTGAAAAGGTACTGTCAAGAAAGAATTTTAAACGATTTTAAGTGACAGTTGTCTTCAAGTTCCATTCCTCGACAGTAACTTCTGCGCTAAAATGACAAACACTCTTGACAGTAACATTAGTAAATAATAGTGAGTGAATAAATCTAACGTTATTTGTTGACAGTATGTTATGCGGGTCATTGAAAAACTATATTGTCAAGAAATATTGACAGTAAGTTTTAATCCCGTGAAACATGCTGTTAAGTTTTCTCAACCGTTTGACAGTAAGTTCCGCAGAGTTTGACAGTAAGTTTTAATCCCGCGGACTTTACTGTCAAGACTTATCAACCATGTGACAGTAGGT
This sequence comes from Oenanthe sinensis, assembly GCA_028671895.1. Classification (NCBI taxonomy): domain Eukaryota; kingdom Viridiplantae; phylum Streptophyta; class Magnoliopsida; order Apiales; family Apiaceae; genus Oenanthe; species Oenanthe sinensis. Next base: position 7,158,499 of record JAPMAC010000198.1, read on the forward strand.
TTTCACAGATTTTTGATAGTAACGTATCATTATGTGACAATATAAATAAAACATATTGTCAAGTATTTTGACAACATCTTTTATGGTTCACATAGAAGTTAAGTTACTTAAAAATAAATTAGTTAACCTCTCAGTTAAATATCATCATGTCTTTCCACTGTGAAAAAAATCAAAACACCTTTATAGGCCATTAATTCACAGTGAAATTTAGTTAACTAAAATTTCATCAACTAAACAGAATTACATTAACAGGTCAAATTTAACATACCCAATTCACTCACTAGCCTATTGAAAGTCTTTTCATCCAATAGTTTGGTGAAAATATCTGCAAGTTGTTTCTTTGTGGGCACATAGATTAGCTTGATTGTGCCTTCCTCCACATGCTCTCTAATAAAATGATGCCTGATGTCAATATGCTTAGTTTTGGAATGTTGAACAGGATTCTCAGAAATTGCTGTGGCACTAGTGTTGTCACAGAAAATAGGGATTCCTTATAGAGTCAACCCATAGTCCAATAGATGGTTCCTCATCCAAAGTAACTGAGCACAACAACTACCAGCTGCAATATATTCAGCCTCTGCAGTTGAATTTGACACTGAATGCTGCTTCTTGCTAAACCATGACACCAATCTTTCTCCCAAAAACTGACAGCTCCCTGTTGTACTTTTTCTGTCTATTCTGCATCCTGCATAGTCTGAATTTGAGTAACCAACCAAGTCAAAACCAGATTCTTTAGGATACCAAAGCCCAAGATTTTGAGTGCCTTTTACATATCTTAGAATTCTTTTTACTGCCATTAGATGTGACTCCTTGGGTTCAGACTGAAACCTTGCACACAAACCTGTAGCAAACATAATGTCAGGTCTGCTAGCTGTTAGATAAAGAAGAGAGCCAATCATGCCTCTGTACATTTTGTTGTCCACCTTATTTCCCCTTGGATCCTTGTCAAGTTGTGTTGCAGTAGAGATTGGAGTCTTTGCAGGAGATGAGTCTTCCATATCAATTTTTTTTAAAAGATCTCTAACATACTTAGATTGACAAATAAATATTCCATCTTTCTTTTGATAGATTTGAAGTCCAAGAAAGAATACCAATTCACCCATCATACTCATCTCATACTTGTTCTGCATCAACTTAGAGAATTTCTTGCATAGGTCTTCATTTATTGATCCAAAGATAATGTTATCCACATACACTTGAACTAGAATGATATCTTTTCCATGCTTTTTGTAGAAATGAGTTTTGTCCACAATCCCTCTTGTAAAGCTGTTATCAAGAAGAAACTTGGAAAGAGTATCATACCAAGCTCTTGGTGCTTGTTTTAGTCCATACAATGCTTTGAGCAGCCTGTACACAAAGTTTCCCATTTTTTAATCTTCAAAGCCTGGGGCCTGTTCAACATACACTTCTTCTTCTAACTCTCCATTTAAAAAAGCACTTTTGACATCCATTTGAAATACCTTGAAGTTGTTGTATGCAGCAAAGGCTAAGAACAGTCTAATTGCCTCTAGTCTGGAAACATGAGCAAATGTTTCTTCATAATCAATCCATTCCTGTTGATAGTAGCCTTTTACCACCAGCCTTGCTTTGTTTCTTATGAGAGTGCCACACTCATCCATCTTGTTCATATAAACCCATTTAGTGCCTATTATGGATTTGTTCTTTGGTCTAGGTACTAATTCCCAAACACAGATTCTTTCAAATTGATTAAGATCCTCTTGCATGGCATTAGTCCAATCTGGATCAGCCAAGGCTTCTTCAAGAATTTTAGGTTCTGTTTGAGAAAGGAAACAAGAGTACATACATTCATTGGCCACATTTCTTCTTGTCTTGACTCCAGTACCTGGATCACCAATGATTAAATCATTGGTGTGGTCCCTGCTCCATTTAGTTCCTCTTTGAGAATCACTAGAGTCTTCAACATTTTGTTGATTGACAGTAACTTTTGTTCTTACACTGTTAACATCATCAATTTCCTCAAGTCCACTGTTCATTGGAACATTCCCAGAAAAATCAGTTGTTTGGGTAGTTCCTTCATTTTCTCCAGACTGATTTGGAACCATTGTTGGACCTGAAATTGTGTGATCAATCCTTGGTGAATCTTCTTCGATATCTTCTAAATAGCCTTGATTTTCAAAGGCTAAGGGTTCTGTCTCTTGACTTCCTTCAATTCTAGGAAATTTAGTTTCATCAAAGGTGACATTCACACTCTCATCCACAATCTTGTGATCTATGATATAGACTCTATATGCAGTTCTGTCTATTCCATATCCCATGAAAATCCCTTCAATAGCCTTTGTATCAAACTTTCCTTTGATCTCAGTTGAATCTTTCATGAAATAGCACTTGCTTCCAAAGACATGAAAATAATTGACAGTTGGTTTCCTTCCTGTGAGCAATTCATAAGGTGTCTTTCCATAGGCCTTGTTGACTACAGTCCTGTTCTGAGTGTAACAGGCTGTATTGATTGCTTCACCCCAGAAATAGGTAGGAAGTTTTGCTTTACTCAACATTGTTCTTGCAGCCTCAATGAGAGTCCTGTTTTTCCTTTCAACAACACCATTTTGTTGAAGTGTCCTTGGTGCAGAGAATTGTTGAGTAATTCCATTGTCTTTGCAAAAATCATTCATGACACTGTTTTTGAATTCAGTGCCATTATCACTTCTTAAAATTTGCACTTTGAATTTTGGATTTTTGTCAAGGACTCTAACCAAGTCAATAATTTCTTGTGTAGCTTCATCTTTAGATGCTAGAAATCTCACCCATGTGTATCTTGAGAAATCATCAACCATTACTAGACATATCTTTTCCTAGCAAGTGATTGCACATTCACAGGACCAAATAAGTCCATATGAATTAGTTGGAAAACCTCATTTATTGAACCACTAGCAGTTCTTTTATGAGCAGCTCTCTTTAGCTTCCCTTTCTGGAAATCCTCACACAATCCTTCTTGACAGAATTCAAGTTGGGGCAGCCATTTCTCCAACCCTCTCTTCATCAGATGATTCATTGCTTTGAAGTTTAAATGATAGAGCTTCTTATGTCATAGCCAGCTTTCAGATGGAGAAGCTTTACTGTAGAAACAGTAGACTTTATCTTTTCTTACAGAGTCCAAGTCAGCTATGTAGAGGCTTCCTTTCCTTACTCCTTGAAGAGCTTCTTCTCTTGTCTTCTTGTTGACAATGGAGCATCTGTCTTGATCAAAACTAACTTTGAAACCTCTTTCACAAAATTGAGTGATACTCAATAAATTGTGCTTCAATCCATTCACTAGAGCTATTTTCTTAATCTTCAGATTTCCAACCTCCAGTATGCCATATCCCATTGTGAAACCAATGATGTTGTCACCAAAGGTTACATAAGGGCTAGCCATTTATTTGAACTGTGATAGCAGGGCTTTATCACCTGTCATGTGTCCTGAGCATCCACTGTCTATGATCCACATGATTATTTTATTTTTCATGTTGCCCTGCAAAGCAAAGTATTTCAAGTTGCTTTTGGTACCCAACTTTCATTGGGTCTATTTGGTTTAGCTTGATCACAGTATGAAGTTAGATTTTTTGAATTTTCTTCTCTTGCTTTTAGCAAGACTCCTGTAACTACCCATTCTGATTTAATTACTGGTTTGGTAGCTTTTCTCTTGGGTTTCTTGTCCATCCTAACCTTAGGTGGACTTGGAGTCTTTGCCTTTTCAGTTTTAGTATTCTTATGCAGACATTCTTGATTAGTAACAAAAGGCATGTTAAAGCAGATGCTCATCATATTCATTTTGCAAGATATACCATCAAAATCACCATAGTGAGTTACTTGTCTGTTCTTTAAAGGCATATTGTGTAAGTTTCCATTGCTGGAGATAGCATTCTTAACATTAGACTTAACCTTGTTGCATTCATGAGTTAGATGACTAGACGACCCACAATTGTTACACAGCTTTCTAGGAGCATTAGGAATGTAATCATAATTATTCTTTTTATTTATTCCTAATTTTCCATTTTTGTTCTTCTTGGTCTTCATGACAGTATGTTTAGAAGTTACTGTCATGCTGGTGTTGACAGTAGGTTTAGGTGGAGTTGTCTTGACAGTAAGTTTGGATCTTACAGTCTTGACAGCATCTTTTAAACTTACTGTCGAGCCAGTGTTGACAGTATCTTTTTCTTTAAGGGATTTATTGACAGCTTCTTTGTCCTCATCATCTATCTCTTGTTTGATTAGCAAAGCTACCTCATCAAATTCAAACTCAGCCTTTTTGAACAGTGGATTTTTTTAACACAGAAGGTTTGACAGTATGTTTGGTTTCTTCTTCAACAATATGTTTCTTTCCATTTTTCTTCTCATAGTTAAAACCTATACCTACTTTTTGATTTTCAGTGTTATCATCATGGAAAGATTTTAACAAGGAAGATGAATTCTTGTAGGCCTTGATTTTTAATTCATTCTCAGAAATCTGTTTCCTAAGGAATTCCTCAATCTGAGAAGCACACACAATTTTGTTCTTAAGAATTTCATTTTCTTGTTGAAGAGACTCAAAAGCATTCTGTTTTAGTTCAAGTTCATGATTTTTAAGTTTTAATGACTCATTAACACTGGATAATCTAACTATCTCCTCATTTGCTGCTAACATACTTGTATGAATGTTAAAAATCTCTGAAATTAGACTTTCAACAGTTTTCTTATACTGGGATGTAGTCATATCAACAGTGTAAGAAAGGGTACCTAACTTGAAGAGGTGGATGAACCTTCTCATGAACTTTCCATGAGAGCAAGATTTCCATATTCTTCTTCTTCCTCTTCATCTGAGTCTTCCTAGCATTTTCCTTCAGCCACAAAGGCTTTTCCCTGTTGCTTTTTCAGCAAGGCTTCATACTTCGCTTTGAGTTCTTCATAGTCACTGTCATTTCTTCTCACTTGTTTTGGCTTTTTGCATTCTGTTACAAAATGTCTCATTTCACTACAATTGTACCACCTTATTTTGGATCTGTCCATGCATGTCTTGTATCCACCTTTTCCACTTCCTCCAGGTTTTGAGATATTTGGCTTGTTGAACCTGGAGTCTTGTCCTCTTGGTTTGAAGGCTTTGTTCTTCTTAAATCTCAAGTTGGAAAACTTTCTTGCCATATAGGCCATTGTTTTATTTTCCATGTTGTCTAGTACCTCCAATGTATAGAACTCATCTTCTTCACCATCCTTGAGTTCCAAAGTTACTCCTTCATCTTCATCTGTGACTTCTTCAATTTTGATTTTTTGTTGATGTTGTGATTCTTTGAGTTACATCAGCTGTGGATCCTGAGCCACTAGAGCATTAGAGGTGTTGGCCATCTTTCCTCTTTGACCAGCTTGGATGGCTCTCTTTTGCAGTAGCTCTAGCTCATAGGTTTCAATAATGCCATACAAAGTTTCAAGAGAAACTTTTGATAAATCCATTCCTTCTCTTATGGAAGAAACCTTGTGCTCTAGGTGGTCAGGAAGTGTCAACATGAATTTCATGTTTACCTCCTTTTTGTCATAAAACTTTCCATGCAACTGCAAGTCATTAATCAGCCTATTAAACCTCTCAAACATCTCAGTCAACCCTTCACTTGGTTTAGCCATAAAGGCTTCATACTGAGACACCAGAATATGTCTTTGATTCTCCTTCACCTCATTTGTCCCTTCACAGAGTATCTCAATGGTTTCCCATATTTGCTTGGCACTGGTGCAGTTGACAATGTTGTTGACATGACATTGTCAAGTGCCTCAATGATAATAAATTGTAAGCAATCATCAAGAGATACTTTTTCCTTCTCAGTATCAGTGTACTCTGAAACCTTTTTAGGAACCCAGTAGGCTGGTATAGTTTCACAATCTACTGTGGTTTCAAGTACATATGTTTGAGGGACAAAAGGACCATTCTCTAGGATTCCAGGATAGAGTGGGTTGGCCGTCTTTATGAACAACATCATCTTTCTTTTCCAGAGGTTGTAATGTTTTTTGTCAAAGGTGGGTATTTTAATACTGCTTACTTTCTATGCACTCATTTTTAGATCTTTTCAGGTTATGTATGTCTAACCTGCCGCTTTGATACCAGTTGTTAAAACAATATGAGTGTTGCAGAAAGGGGGGTTGAATGTAACTTAATAAATTTTAAAAACTTTTGCTAACAACAAAACAAAAACAAATGTATTAAGTTATAAAATAACAGACAAGTAAGCTATAGACACACAGTGTTTTACTTTAAAAATTAATTTTATTAATTTTTGTTGCTACAACTGACTGAAAAGGATTTCCAGCTTCAATAGATACAATAACAAGAGATTGCTAGAGTTTCTATGCTTGAGAAAAGTTAAGCTCAGTTGTGTGTGTTCAGAAAGTGCTTGTGAGATGTGTGTATTTAAACTACAACACATATCTCACTTACAAGTACACTTTCTCTTATTTACTGGACAATACTCGAAATGGTAATCTCACTTTTTCTTCATGAGTCTTGTCTTCATTCCAAATGTAGATAAAGGTACTCTGTGAGGATTTGACATTCTTGACACATGAGCACGCTTCACATTTTTGCTTACTTTATCTCAAGTTGCAATTGTAGACTTGACAGACTAGGTAAAAATGTCAAGATCAATATGTGAATGACTTAACCTAGTCTGCTACTTGAAACAGACTGTCAGCTTCCATGAAAGTTACTGTCAACCTTCAGCTTCACTTTGGTGACAACATCTTTGTTACCGCAAACTTTACTATCAGGAACACCAGTCTTCTAAAACATGTTGTCATCCAAAGGTACTGTCAACTATTCCGCCAAACATGCTGTCGATCATCCCGCCAAACATGCTGTCAACTCTCCCCACCAAAGCTACTATCAGAAAACTTGCTGTCTTGAATCTTCAGTCTCCGCCAAGTTTACTGTCAGGGGATAGTTGCTGTCAATAAAACTTGCTGTCATAGAATCTTCATTCTCCGGCAAGTTTACTATCAAGGAATAGTTGCTGTCGTCTGTTTCCAAAAGGTGTTGTCACTCGAACATGTTGTCATAAGCTCCAGAATGTAGAATGTTATTGTCAAAAATTTGATCTATGCTGTGCATGAACACTTTGTGAACTTCTACCTCATTGATTATTTATTCTATTTACATATGACAGTAACTGTTGATACTTACTTTCACCTATTTGACTATTTGAGCATATTTATTACAAGTGACATTTTAAACATACTGTCAAACTATATATGACAATATATTCGTACTTAGTTAATTGTTAATTAATTTAAGTAAATATTAGTTGATTACATTAATAGAACCACAATCCCTAACAATCTCCCCCAATTTATTTTTATGATGAATAAAGACAAATTCAAAGAAAACTGCAGATGCTATCTCAACTAACAAAAATAGAAGTGTTTGTACAGGAAATATAAGAAATTACAAGTACACTCCTATCTCAAATTTAGCTCCTCTAGACTGAGCAAATCTTCAATTTTAACTTGAGCTGCAGTAATTACTTCTTCTCTGCTGTCATCCTTCCATACAGTCCCTCAAGGGCTTTCACTTCCCTCTTCTCTTCTTCTGTCTTGGCATGATCAACAACATAATCTAAGATTAGCTTCACCATTTTGTGAGAAAGACTCCTCAGCTCCTTGTAGGTGTAGTAGTTCTCAGATGGCCCCTTGGATATGCATAAGAACTTCATCCCAAATATTTCTTTGACAAATCTTTCCTTTGCAGAAGAGTAGATCTGTTTCACCCTGAGCTTGTCAATGGACTCATCCTCTTCTTCTCTGGACTCAATGATCTCCCAGAAAACTTTACTAAGATCTCTTTCAAACTCAAGGAATGAGCTTGTAATCATTCTGAATATCTTCCTTAAATTTTTATTATTGAGCACCCTAAAATTGACAGCCTCCACTTCAATGCTATCAACAATGATTCTCAGGGGCCCAAACAGGACCGGAGAAACATAGCTGGACCTTTTAGAGAATTAATCATTCAGCAAAGCATGCTTCATGTCAATCTCAGCCTCCTTGATTCTCTTGGAAATCTGTTCAACTTTCCTCTTTGCAGCTTCAACATCATCATCAAACTTCTTTCTTTTCTCCTTCTCCTCCTTCCTCTTAGAGTCACAGATCTCCAGTGCTCTATTTTTCAGATCAAAAATCTCATAGTTTGTGATATTTAGCAGTTGCTTCTTGATGAGCTCAATGATGTGAGGGTCATTGACAACCAATTTCTTTAACTCCTCAAAAGTGATTTCTTCTGCAGAACCACCAGTATCGTAGAAGATAATTATGTCAGGATTCCTGAGAAGACATTTCTGTGTCCTCTCATATTCAAACTTCTTCTCAATCTCCCTCTTCTTTTTGGCTTGAATAACTCTCAGAACATTTGACATGTATCTGCTCTCCTCAGGATAATGATATCCTTCCAACTGCTTTACCAACCTTTCAAGTAGATCTAAATTCTTGTCCTGTAGAGACTTTGTGCTCCAAAATTCTTTGATTCCATCTTCACCCTCAAACATTACTCCATCAGAGTAGACAACTGTTTCAGATTCTCATTGCAACTCATACCCACATGTATTTAGATGCATATGTATTCATTTAATTCAAACAAATATATGTGTTCATATGTACACATGTATCATGCACGTATATATAAATTTAACACGTTTTACGCACAAATAAAATAATTTTTTGTTAATTTTAATAAATTTAACTTGTTTATATATATGTGTTAATTATTTTCTTTGTTTTATCTTTATTTTTGATATATTATACTCCTTCTGTCCCTAATTAGTAGTCATTTTTTGACTTTTTGTGGTCAAATTGACTAATCTTTGACTAACAATTAAAAATTGTTCTTTTATAATTTTAAAAAATTAAAAAACATATTTTAAAGTAGATTATATATATTTTTTAACAACATAAAATTTTAATTTTTTTCAATTATATATTATATTTAAATTGCAGTCAAAATGATTTAGTTTGACCGAACTGAAAACAAAGTGGACAACTAAAAATGACGGATGGAGTAATCTTTTTCTATTGAATTTCAATAGTGTGTATTATGTAATTTTATTTTATTTTTGATTTTTCCGTTAAACTTGGTAATCAACAAGTGGTGATGGAGCCTCCCCTGTATATAATGATGAAGCTTAAGAAACACATACGGACCCAGTTTATCAAACATATCAGGCGGACTATAGTAATTTTACAATAACATTATCAACATTTTAATCAATATTAAACTTACAATATTGATTAAACTTGAGCTTAAAATATTTGAAGCTCAAGTTGCTCAACTTGGTTTTACAATAATGAAATGAAAGTGATTTTGAGAAATTTCCACTTGATCATCCATGTATTCTATGTATTTCATGCACTCATGCTGATGAAGACGTTCATTCTTAAAATATTTTGTATTTATTGGAAGAATATCGAAGCTCAACTTGCTCTGTATTTTCTACTCATTCTTCACAACAACCGCTCTGGGCGGCCAAGCACGAACCCGACCTTGGTTTTATCAACTAGCTAGTGTAACTATTCGGTTCGCCTCCCTGCATATTTACTACATTAATTTGTTCTGCTTTCCTACAAAGAAAAAGCATAAAGAATTGTAAATGGCTGAAGCAGTTGTGTCAATTGTTGTGGGAAGACTCACTGATTTATTGACTGAAGAATCTCAACTTCTTCATGGAGTGAAGGAAGAAATTGAACAAGTGGTGACCGAGCTTAGGCGGATCAAGACATTCTTACCAGATGCTGATTCAAGGATAGATGAACACGAGGCCCGAAATTTGGTTGCTGACGTACGAGAGCTGGCTTATGATGCTGAACATGTTGTCGAAACTTTTCTTCTCAAAGCTTTATCTTCCGGAAAAATAATTCAGTGGATTAAAACAAACAAGTTTTCAAGAAAGATCAGAGACATACTACAAAAGAGGATGTCTCTTCTATTTGATGGCTTTCATGTTTGTAATATCAAATCAAGAGTAGAATCACCAAGTTCCTCTTCCAGAACACCCAAGATACTAAAGCGATTTTACTCTTATGCTACTCCTGAACCAGAGTTATTTGTTGGATTTGATGGAGATGTTGATCTCTTGGTCAAACACTTGGTGAATGAAAGTACCGATGATTGTTACAAGCTTGTCTCTATTTGTGGAATGGGAGGCCTGGGCAACACCATGGCTCGAAAAATATACAATCATCCCACCATAAAAGCTTGGAGATGTTGATCTCTTGGTCAAACACCACCGGGTGAATGAAAGTATTTGAGCGATGAGAAAATTAATATAATTTTAATATTTAAAAATTTGTATTATAAAATTACAATTTTAAATAAACTAAAGTGTTTGAACGATGAGAAAATTGAAACATGTTATTAGATGTGAGTACAACTCTATATTTTAATTAAAAAAGAAGTTCGTTTAGAGTAATATAATATAAAAATATATAATATAGATAGAGCACAATGATAAAATTTAATTAATATAAATAAAATAATATTATTATTTTAATATTCATAAAATTTAATTAATAAATTATGATATTAAATAAATTAAAGAGTTTGACTAATGAGTAAATTAAAATATGGTTGTTTATTGATTAAAAGAATGTGTTTGAAATTGAGTAGGAGACACACGTGTGTTTGAAATTGAGTAGGAGACACACGAGTGGGACACAAAAGGACCAGACCGACGACAGACCAAAGCTTATATCCTATGCGATGCACGGATAATTTTTTTTAATTTTTAATATTTTATTTTAATATTTTTAATATTATTTGAATTTATTGTTATTTATATAGTAATAACTTAAATTTTATTTAATATTATATGAATATAGTTTTATATAATTTATTTATATTTATATTTTAATAGGATAATGTTTTTGTGTTTTGTATAGAGATGTATTTTAGTTGGGAGAGTAATGTATGTTTGATCTAAACTACTATGTTATTATATTATAATTGAAATAAATTATATATATTTAATTTAATATTTTTAAGAAAGCACTTGTAATTTTTTTGGAAGGCGTTTAACCAACCAAACTATCAAATAAACTCATGTCTATATTATTTTTGTATCAATTATATTTATTTAAAATACTAATACGTATTTATTTAAAATACTAATATATGTATTTTTATTTTATAAATCATTTATAATTATCGATTAAATATTTAAAGAAGTTGAGTGATAATTAAACTGATATAGTTTTGTTAGATATCTAATTATTTAAAGAAGTTGAGTCATAATAAAATTGATGTAGTTGTGTTAGATATATAATATCATACTAAATTATATGCATTTAATTATTTTTGAAAGGCGTTTAGTTTTTTTTGTTTAGTTTTTTTTTGGAAGGCGTTGAACCATAGTTTTTTTTCGACGGCGTTGAACTAACCAAATTAAACCTATGTTCGTTTATAATAATATAGTATAGATAGTATAGATAGGATATAATTACTAAAAATTACTCCGTGTTAGATATAAGTATGTCAATATTACAATATATAATTAATAGATAATATTAGTGTATAAACTTCTAAATACATACGATTTATCAAAAATATTAGGTGGACTATAATGGTTTATAAAATATATCCTTATCTTCCTTTTTTTGTGTTCCACAACACTGGGCCGCCAGGCGCCAAGCACATGCACATCCTTGGTTTTATCAACTACGTACTATAACTAGTCTCTTCGCCACTCCACAAATTTACTAGATTAATTTCATCTGCTTTCTTTCAAACAAAAAGCATAAAGAATTCTAAATGGGTGAAGCTTTTGTGTCAATTGTTGTGGGAAGGCTTACTGATCTACTGACAGAAGATTCTCAACTACTTCATGAGGTAACTGATCAAATTCAACCAGTGGTGAACGAGCTCACGCGAATGAAGACATTCTTACCAGATGCTGATTCCAGGATAGATGAACACGAGGTCCGGAATTTGGTTGCTGATGTACGAGAACTGGCCTATGAGTCTGAACATGTTGTCGAAACTTTTATAGTCAAATCTTCATCCACGGGAAAAGCAATGCAGTGGATGAACAAAATCAAGTTTTCAAGAAAGATCAAAGACATACAGAGGAGGATGTCTCCCCTATTTGATCGCTTTCGCGATTGTAATATCAAGTCAACATTAGAATCACCAAGTTCATCTTCCGGAGCACCCAAGACACTAAAGCGATTTTATTCTTACGCTACTCCTGAACCACCGATATTTGTTGGACATCAGGAAGATGTCGATCACTTGGTGAGACATTTGTTGAATGAAAGTGATGATTGTTACTCGCTTATTGCTATTTGTGGAATGGGAGGTCTGGGTAAGACCACTCTGGCTGAGAAAATATACAATCATACCAGCATAAAGACTTGCTTTGCTGGTTTAGCCTGGGTCACTATTTCGCAGAAGTGGAACACAACACTTGTGTTGCAACGGATTCTTATATGTCTTGTCCCTGAGAACAAAAAGGAAATCCTTGCTTGGGACGATGACAAGTTAGTGGAGAATCTGCTAGAAATCCAGCAAAGAAAAAAATGCTTGATAGTGCTGGATGACATATGGTCAACTGATGCTTGGGATTCTTTAAAATCGGCATTCCCAGCAGAAAAGTGTGCAAGCAAAGTTATGCTTACAAGCCGTAATGTTCATGTTGCTAGGCATGTAGATGCAAATGGGATCATTTACCGACCAGAATGTCTAAGTGAAGAACAAAGTTGGGAGCTACTTCAGTTAAAAGCACAGCTTCACCGAGATGATTGTCTAGGTACATAACTTGCTTGCATTTATTTTATTTCATTTACTATATTTACTTCAATTAGTCTTCTATTCTATTCTTTTGTTGTTATGTAATGGGATTTGCTAGAAATTATGTTAGCTTCTATATATATTTGATTCTTGTATACTGTGTGTTACAGACATTACCAGAGATGTTCGAAGGATGGAAAAATTGGGAAGAGAAATGGTTAAAAATTGTGGTGGTCTACCACTTGCTATCATCATTTTGGGGGGAATTCTTGTAACAAAACCTTCTTTGATAGAGTGGGAGAAGGTATATAATGATAGTTTATTTTCCCTCAAGACGGGTAACGGATTGGGAGAAGATTATCAAAGAGAACTATTTAATGTTTTAAATTGGAGTTATAATGATTTGCCGCCTCAGTTAAAGCCATGCTTTCTATATCTAGGAAAATTTGGTGAAGATCAATGGATAGATATTGAAACAGTATATCTGTTATGGATCGCAGAAGGGATGGTATTGTCAAGCGACAAAAGGGAAGGAGAGTCAATGATGCAAGTTGCTGAGTCGTACATGGGGGAACTAGTTCATAAAAGTTTGGTTCAAGTCAGAGGTTACGGAGATGAAGGATCACTTATAAAGTTCGAAAGTTGTTCTCTGCATGACATTATGAGAGACATGTCTCTATCCCAAGCAAAAGTGGAAGATTTTTATGAAGTTATTTATCTCCGAGAACGAAATGATTCTGATGAGAATCCTTCTAGGTTTGGTTACGGCCGACAACTTGTAGTTCAATTTGAGGAGGGATACACAAGCGGAAAAGCTAATTCCTATTATGTCAAGAAACCCAATCACGAACGGTATCGTTCAATGATACTTTTAAACATATCGGAAGTGACAAGTTTGACACCAGTACCGTCATCACATATTGCCAATTTTAGGTTTTTGAGAGTTTTTTCTTTGGAAAACGTTGATTTGGAAAGATCAGCGAAACTCATAACAGTAATAGAAAGCCTTATTTACTTGAGATATCTTGGTTTAAGGGATACTAATTTTTTGACTTTCCCATCAATACAAAAGTTGGTGCTACTAGAAACTCTTAGATTAGACACAAATTACAAAATCTGTTTTCCACGATGGTTGTCAGGAAATATGCTGCTCAAGTTGGGACATCTGCGGCATTTGTATTTACCATATTGGAGACATCACAAGTTTGAGAAGAATTTCAAATTACGGTTTGATGGGTTGAGCAAGTTAGAGACACTGGAAAACTTTAATACCGATTGGTGTATGGTTGAGGATCTCCCTAAATTAATCAATCTTCAGAAGCTAATTATAACAACTAGTGGTTATGATGTGGAAGAGATAATAAAATATTTAGTTGAGATGACCTTGTCATCGTATTCATGTCTCCCCTACGTGGGCCTTACCATTGATTCAGACCATCTGGATCTGGCATTCCCTAATGGTCCTGACACCTTGCGTCAACTATTGTTGGATCAGAAACTCAACCTTCAGGAATTGAGAATAGTTGGCCAGCTCCCAGAGATGGCTCAAATATTTGAGCAGCAACTACATAATTATCTTGCTGATGTATCTTTAGTTCATATCACCAGCTTATTATTAGTTAAATCTTCCCTAGAAGAAGACCCAATGCCAGTACTGGAGAAGATTCCTACATTGTATAAGCTTGGATTATTCGACAACACATATATGGGGAAGGAAATGGCTTGCTCAGCCATGGGTTTCCCAAAACTCACACGTCTTGTACTGATCACTCTTCCAAACTTGGTAAAATGGAGGGTGGAGGAAGGAAGCATGCCCATTCTTCAACTCTTGGATATTTATGATTGTTGTAAGTTGGAGGAGCTTCCAGAAGGACTGAGATTCCTCAATTCCCTTGATCAATTAAAATTAACTAATATGCCTTCAAGTTTATGTGATAGGGTCCGAGTGGTAAACGGTGAACAAGGACCTGACTTTTATAAAGTGGCTCACGTTCCTCGGATCATCATCGGAAATTGATTATTTTCGTTAGTACTTTTTTTAAATAATATTGTTAATACTTTAAATGCTTATGTATGTCCAATATTAAATATATTTTAATTTCTTATATTAATAACATTGAAATATATTACTGGATGTCAAATAAGAGATCATTTTTTTATTTTTAAATAATTGACATTTAATTATTTTACACACACTTTAAAAAGAGTGGATCGATAGTTAAATTTATTCATTTTTTAAAACAAAATGTGAATAAAAATATTTAATTACTATTTTAGTTTAAAAATAATTATTTATTTCAAAAATTATAAGATATATACAGAAAAGTTATACAATAATCATTTATAAATTGAGGAAGTATATGGCATAAAATGGTATTAATTAGAGCATATTATTTTCTTCATTTTTTTATATGTTATTTTGATTTTTGACACAAATCTATACTATATTATTAAAAACATTGAAAAGTTTGGTGGTCCTTGATAGGTATTTGGGCCGATAGTTATACTGGATCTAAATTTTAAACACTAATTTCCTAACTAAAAAATATCACACATTAATCTCTTAAATAAAATACATATCTAAATAAAACACACAAACATTATTCTATTAAAATACAAATAAAATATATAAAATATTATATAAAATATATACATATAACATTAAATAAAAATTAAATTATTATTATAAAAATAAAAATATATTCAAATTATATAAAAAAATATTAAAACAATTCGATATAAGCTAGTATTTAGTTATTTTCGAATAACAAAAAATGCATAATGTGCTCATACTGATAACTTTTGTCGAAGCTAGTCGGGTAAAATGCAGCACCTGACCTGTGATCTTACAATTTGTATACATCAGTTGTCAATTCCTTTAATGTTCGAAATGGTCGAGGATTTCCATTCCTTGAGGGTTTTTTAGAACCCTGTCTTTGCTACCTTGAAATTTAAAGTTGTGCGCTCAAGGGAAGAAATTTTCTTGATGGATAAAGGACCCTTTCTCTGTCTCCTAATGTTTTATGCTCTATTATTTTCTTGATTAGATATCGACACCCTTACAGGCTGCTTGGCAAAAGCTGGTTACGAGATATAACTTGTGATCTAATTTGGTCCCTTCTTAGTATTTAGTTAAAGAAATTGTGTAATAAAAATCTTCAAGTTCAACTTCATTTATTGAAAATCTCCTCATTAGCTTCCAAACGATATTTTTTTATTTTCTGCATACCTGATTATACAGACCATATCAGGCAGCATTGCAGGGACAGTCATAAGAGATGTCACTTCATGCTGGTGGATGGCTTCAAGAGCTAACCTAGCTTCAAACTTGGGAATCAAAATATGACAAACACCTACCATTAACATGGCCATGGCTGATGATAATCCACCAATGTGGCACAATGGAGCAATATGCAGATATACCTGCAAATAAATGTGCGAGTAAACAGCAGTCCCATTTTGCTTTACCTGTATTATTAGGCAGCACTCGCAAAATCACTAAAATCCATCTGATTCACAAACCTACGGATTCACAAAAAAGAAGAAGCAAGTATCATATACAATCCTAAAACAATTTTTCTCTCTATTTAGGGAAACTTCAACTTGATGTTGCTCTACGAAATTCCCTCGTCTCATAATTGATTCTTAACGAAACTTCTTCACAAATTTAACCTTGCACACTATTAGCCTTTAGTAGTAATACAAATATATTCACGACTCCACTTCACTAAAAAGCGAGAAATCACTCATTTCGGTATAAATGAGTTGTGGTACACTAATACAAATTACTAGTCTCAGTAACAAAAATTATCAACGGAAACACCTATATGGCTTTACATGTTATTTGACACATACAACATACCCATCTATAATTGAGAGGAGCACATATTCCACCAACATAAGTAACAACCAGACAACCAGTAACCACTCCAAATACAAATCACTGAAACATAACACATATAGAAAATAAATAAAACAATAAAATAACTTCAAAATTAATATATCATTTCTATGATACTAAATCAAGATTAATGACATGCAATCTCAATCAGTTACTTTCTCAGTCTTGTCTTCTTTACTTTCCTGTTATTGTTGACTGGGAAAATTTAACATTACTGACTACTGCTAATTACAAACGGATGATCTCAATTAACATTTTTCTAAAAACATTTCTAACAAGGTAATTAAATTACAGCCACAGGCCCAAGTCATCCCTCTTTTGCTTGTTTATTTTATACTTTCATGTTTCTGTAGACTACAGAGAACAAAAGGCAATAGTCAAATGTAATTCCCTTTAACATTTGGGGGGCCTTTGGTTTACCTAGAGGAAAGGGAAAGAGGCTTAGAAAGGGAAAGGAAGAGAAAGGTCATTGAATTGTTTTCTTGTTTGGTTTTAATCTGGAAATAAAATAAATAATTGTTTTTTAATAAATTATTTTGAGAAAATTATTATTTTTAAGATTGATATAAATTATAATTACATGAAGGTGGAAAGTGAGTTGGTATATGAGAGATATAAATAGATAAGATAAAGGGAAAACAAATACCTTGGGAATGGTGGATAATGGGAGTGGAGGAGTTTTTGGTAAACCCAAAACCTAAAATGGTCAAGGAAATCATTGTTTTTATAAAACAAACATCATCAAAGGGAATGAATCTAGTTGTTTACCTTTCCCTTAACTGATTACCCTCAACCAAACAGCCCCTTAAAGGGAACCCCCGAGCTAGTGATCATTACATTATAAAATATATTTCATAAAAAAACTTAGCTAATACTAAAGTATTATCTTACATGAGATGATTTGAGAACATGTCTCGGTTCCTCCATTTTACTAATATATGATGTGGACTTGCAACTTCGCAAAATAGGAAAGTCATTGATAGACTTCCCCACGTTACCTCGGATAGATCATGTACTTCATCGTAAAAGTGAAAATACACTTTTATATGAAGAATACATGTATGACAGACATCTTCTCAAACAACAAAGCCAAACATTAGTGGCTATGTTGAACGAAAAACAAAGTAAGATCCACCAAGTGTTGATAAAAAATGTGATGGATAAAATTGGTGGTTTATTTTTTGTTTACGGTAACGGGGGTACAGGCAAGACCTTCTTGTGGAAAACAATTGTCGGTCTGAGGAAAAAGTTGTATTGATAGTTGTGTCATCTGGTATAGCATCGCTTTTAATCGAAGGTGGTAGAACTGCTTCAAGATTCCATTAAACAATTTTGAAAACAGTACATGCGGCATTAAAAAGAACTCTTTCTTAGGATGAAGCTCCAATGAATCACAAACATGTATTAACATGTATTTGAGGCTGTTGATCGTAGTTTTCGTGACATAATGCAATGTGAAGATCCAGTCAATCTAGAAAAGCCGTTTGGTGGAAAATCGGTTTTACTTGGAGGTGATTTCAGGCAGATCTTGCCTGCTTTACCAAAAAAAGGCAGAGGACATAGTGATGGCATCCATTAGCAAGTCATATTTGTGGAAACAATGTACCGTATTCAAGCTCGATCCTGCAAATTGAAAAAAATGTTCCCTCGATGACGGTGGGAGGTAACCTCATCCCGTACAATGAATGGGTAATTACGGTCGGAGATGGTACTGCAAACACAATTCAGACAAATGATTCAGGTAGATCTGATTTTATTGAAATACCACCAGAGTTGCATGTTCCTTCGGGAGAAGATGGAAAACAGGCTATTATTTATAAATTATACTCTGATTTACCTCCAAGGCATAATGACCCAACTTATTTTAGAGATCGTGTTAACCTAACACCACTTAACGAGGATGTTGATGTCATCAATACACAGGTATTGAAGCTTATACCAGGTACTATAAAAAAAACGCCACATTTAGATATAAAAATAATGTATTATTTTTATGTTATATTACATCATTTTTCTATACCACCTATTTTTACTGTTTAACTTTCTTACACACGCAGGAGAGTGCAGGATATATCGAAGTTATGATTCAATCTGCAATCTGTAAATTATGAATCTCAAGAAACTATGTACCCAATAGAGTATTTAAATTCTTTAAAGTTTGCAGGTGTTCCAAAACGTGTACTGCAGCTTAAAGTGGGCTCTCCAATTGTGCTACTTAGGAACATATGCCCAGCTAGAGGACTTTGCAATGGCACAAGGTTGATCGTAACACAATTATGCAACAAGGTAATTGAAGGAATCATTAATACTGGGAATCACATTGGAGAGAAGACTTTTATACCAAGAATTTGCATGAGGCTGACAGATTCATCATTTCCTTTCGTACTTAAAAGAGTGCAGTTTCCCGTTTCTCTTTCGTATGCAATGGCAATTAATAAAAGTCAAGGGCAGACTCTTCAAACTGTGGGACTATACCTGCCAAATCCTGTGTTCAGTCATGGCCAATATTATGTAGCTGTGTCAAGGGTTACATCTCCTAAAGGTCTACATATAGTGTGTGAGGACACTGCTCATCAGGAGGGAATGACTAAAAATGTTGTATACCATGAGATATTTAACAATTTGTAGTTACACTAATACATCTTATGGTGTCTCATATATTTTTCACATTAATATTCTTAGCTTATTCTTGATTGTTAGATTATTGTTTTTAATTTATTATATATTAATTTAAAGATACAATTCAATAATATTACAATTAATCCAATTCTATATTGAAATTGTATTTATAATATGATACATTTTTCCACAACAAATTAAACTAATGAATACAAAGGCTATTATTTATTGTGAGTATGTAATAAATTGTATTTATTAATTAGTGTTCCTCACTTCCTGTGATGGCCATCATTAAACTGTGCTAACTTTGACAATTTACTACATATATATATTTTCCATTTTTTAAATTATTAATATCATTTTTTGGGACATTTCTATTGGAAATTATTTCAATAATTGACATTTAAAAAGTTAACTTTGACAATTTACTACATATATATATTTTCCATTTTTAAAATTATTAATATCATTTTTTGGGATATTTCTATTGAAAATTATTTCAATAATTGACATTTAAAAAATTATGTACATGGGTTTACATGATTCATTATTCAAACTTTCATCAAAATAAAAATCTTAAGAAAACCATATTATAATAATATGTATACTAAAAATTTTATCATCACTCAAAATCCACCTAAAATTTATTATACAACCTAAAAATTTAAAATTTAAAATCAATTAATAATTAAAAAAAATCCATATATCATAATTAATACTCAATTATTAAAAATAGTAAATGTTTTAATATGGTAAATTACTTCACCGACAACAATAAATAATTCTCCTATTTTTAAGCATAACCTTTATTAAATATGTATTTATGCAAATAATTATTTTGTAGAAATACATAAAGTTTATAAGTTATAGAAAACTAAATACTCCATAAAAAAATATTCTCTCATATTCATTTTAGAAGTGTCTATACATAATCCCAAACAATGTTAGAAAATATATTTTTAATATAATTTAATATATTGATAATAATATTAAATGACAACATCTAAATTTTTTTATTAAGATATACATATACATCTGAATTATTATATATTATAATAATATTATTTAAAAAAATTATATATATATATATTATATAAATTATACATCTAAATTATTTTCATGAAGATATATATATATATATATATATATATATAATATTAGTTATATATTATAAAAACAACATCTAATATATTTAGTTGAGGGGTTTTCTTTAATATATTATTATTTTAAAATAAGGATTAAATATTTAAATCTATTTATTATCATATTGTTGGTATTTTTTTTTAGATTGTTAGTTAAATATTATAATAAATTTTATTTATTGTTATAACAACCTAAACATATGAAAACTCTTCTAATATGAAATTCTAATCACAATTCTATTATACTTATCTACTTTACTAATAGAATTCTACTTATTAGTAAATTCAAATTTCCAACTCTATCTAAATTCTTATGAAGTAATATAAATATCACACTATTCCACATGAAATTCCTCATAGCAGGCAACAAAATAAAGTGTTCTTATTCAGGTAAACACATGCCCTCCTCTCAATCACTTACATACACATACATATGGATAATATTTTCTATCCGATGACTTACCTTCAAATCCATGGCATATTTATGTCCACCAACACTCATACAACATTAATGTTGGTAGTGAACCTGCAACATATAAATACAGCTACATAAATATACATAGAATTCTATATATTTTTCTCTTACATCTTTGCAAGTATGAGTAAATTTTAACAAATTGCTTTGTTTATTTTTCCAACAGGATGACAATAGCTTACCAATTCGTGAAAGATTTAACAATGGGAAAGGACAATTCTACCATGAAAGTTCGACTAAGCAGGATGTGGGATTCAATCAACACAAGAACAAAATTCACTATGAACAAAAATCTTATTTTGCTAGATGAGGAGGTAATATTAAGTTCTATAATTCAGTTATTGAAATAACATACTCACAATAAATAATCTTCCTAATTATGCATGCTAATGTATGCAGGATGAGCCCATACATGTTACTATTCATGTCAATCAATTTGATCAATTTAACAAGCAGCTGCAAATTGGTAACACCTATATAACTCAAATATATAACTCAAATTTAAATATAATAATATAAAAATGTTCATATTATACAAATACATTCGTATTTTCCCATTAACACATTAAATATAACACACACACAAATTATTAATCATGCAACTATTTAATATATTTAATCTTAAATACTTTAAAACTCTATTCAATTTGAAATTTTAACATTATAATATTGACTTAATTTACAGAAGTATACAAAACATATCTGGAAACATATCTTCTATTCTCTGCACAACTCTAAATATATAGTCCATAATAGCAAAATCCTTATCATTTTATTCTAGATGTGTATATATTAATGAAAATGATTGTTTTCTATACAACCTAAACATATTAAAACTCTTCTAACTTAATCACATTTATATTATACTTATCTAAATTACTAAATCCACAGCATATAGAATTCTACTAATTAGTAAAATATAAACTTCAAACTCTATCTAAACTAAAATTAGTTCATAATAGGTAACATAATAGGTATACGTCTATAAATATTAGCCCAAAACATAACACATCCTAAATTATCACCATTGTTACACTTTTTAAACACAAAACTCAAAAATCATGACTCTAATCACGGAAATGCCTACTTTTGATATTTTAATTTTACTCATACTAGAACAGTTGGCATCAACAAGTTTCATTGATTTCTTTTCCTTCTTTAAGGCTTGGTCCGCATCACAAAAGACAATAGTTATAAGGTATACACTAAGCTACTACCCTATCCAAGATTTATATTAGTGGGGAAACATCTGCAACAAAGCTACCAGAGATACCTTGGTTCGTTTCATGGAGATAGCGATATTGTATGAAAATATCGATGCTGTATTCTATGTACAATTCAGAATAATCCTACAGAGAAATACAGAACTATTCGACCAGTACAACAGCTCCTATGAAATACTCCCTAAGATGTCAGAAAATAATCACGTTTTCTCAAAAATCACAACCAGAGTGTTGGATGTTTACTACTCCCCTGAAAAAAGAGACAGATCAATTATCGATCTGACGGAGATGTCATCAAATCCAAATATATCTAAACACATCCCCCGGATAATACAGTTATTACGAACAATTACGAGAAGCATGTGGCCAACCTACATATTTTCTGAATTATTTGGACCCTCAATTTGTCAAGAACACAACAGTGTGTCGCAAGATCACTACGTAATTGATGGAATATCAGTGCAATCGCATCGCATATATGATTATGCATGCAAACAGTGTAAAGTAGCAATAATAGTAGCAAGTTTCGCAGATTTTAGCCAATCTGCAGATATGTAATTCAAGTAGAATCATATTGTTTAGATTAGTAATTCTAGATATTAGTCACGGTAGAAATATAGTGATATTAGTTACTACTCATGGTAGAAATAAAGTATGTAGGATTTGGATAAAGAACAAATCCAAACACCCAAAATAGGATTTTATCTTTCATTTATATTTACTCATTCAAATGAAATTTATATATATATTTCATGCACTAATGTTATGATAACATAAACATGTATGAACCACATTTCAGAAAAACTACACAATGCAATCAATTATTTGAACCATTAGTAACATAACCAAGACTTCGACAAACAATAAAAGAAAAAAATCGACAATCAACCCACTTTTAAGAACTTTTCTTAAAATATCTCAAACATATATGATATACATTTTGAATGAAACAAAAATGGTCCAGTCATGCCAAGTACATAGTTACCATAAAAAACTAAAAACACTGCAACAGAAACATTAGAGGATTTAGGGAAGTAAAGATATACCAATCCAGGACCAACAACTCATGACAAAGTTATGGTCTTCTCACGAGAAATTTCTGCCATTGTGCTCCCCATTATTATCAAAGAGTCCCCGTATGGAACAGATTTAACATTTCCCTTCAGCCATCCCGAGGATCCCGGTGTCCCCATCCCAACTGCCAGTACAATGTGAAAGCAGAACGACCCCTCTGCACATCAAAGATAAGCACACTTTAAGTAATTTCAGAAGTACCACATAGAGTATCAATATGAACATAGCAGGTTCGGGTATATGAACATATACTAAGCCAGTAAAAGCAGAGCTGAATATTTTTGGAAATCATATTTGGAAACAGAAAAACTGCAGAATTACTTAGAGTAAATACAAAAAACGAAACTGTTGCCCTGAGCATATAACAACATGTTTTAAAGATAATTCTATTGTAAATTTACAGGCCCTATACTAAAAATAGCGCCAAATATATAAGAAAATAATACCCAGATAATTCTACTACTACTAGAAATTTGTCCACCAGCTGCCTGCTCAAATTTAGCTTTTATTTTATCTTCCTGGTGAGGGCTGATGTTCTAAATTCACTGTCGTCCCTGATGAAGCACCAGAGGAAACTGAGGGGTACTGTTGTTGCATGCCAAAGCGCATGAGCATCTACAAATCCTTTGTAAGGAGGGAAGTCATATATCTCTAATAGACTGGCAAGACCTCCTGCAACCACAACCACCCATAACTTCCAGCGAGATGGATGATGAGTGACACCAGCCCAGATAGCCCACAAAACAATTTGCACTAAACCCATGGCAACACACACTTTCATATTCAGACCTGTAACATTGTTAATTTTTATATAAGAAAACCTTCCACAATGCTTACAGTTGCACTAGAAACTTTTTACACTCTTTTTATCTGTCAAATAAAGAGTAAGTTAACAGTCATACTATCTTCCTGTATATTACTAAAATAAAAATTTCCAGTATAGGCTTACCATAGCCAAATTGGTAAAAATTAAGGTACAAGATATCGGTCATCACAAATGCAAGCAGAGGAGCAGCAACCATAACCCTGGCAGCTTCAGTTGTCACGCTAAAAACTCGAGTATAAGGTCCTGGTGAGAGTAACTTCTGAAAATTGATATAAGTATACTCAGTTAAAACAATTAGGAACATGCGTATTTGAATTACTCAGGTCCTCTATCTTAGTTGATATAGGCTATTCATTCAGATGGCAAATCATGTAGTATAGGAATTGTTATCTGCAATCACATAGTAGCGCATTGAATTAGCACACATAATTAGTATGCATAGCATTAAACAAGCTATATGAATAAAGCAAAATGCAATGTGACCTGTTTTGATATAGCATCTATGACATCCCGGGTTAAATCCAACCTGAATCAAAAATCCAGATTCATCTCTAATTCAACTAAGCATCAGTCATTATTATTAATAGAAAGTCGTAACTCCACACTCCATGCACCACTAGAATAAAAAATTACACACCATAAATCCAATCCACAATATCCCATCTGCAACTAACACAAGAGGAAACCCCATCCTACCACTGGACATTCAAGGTTGTCCCACAAGCTAGGATTAGAAAAGTAGAAATGCCATAAGCTAGGATTAGGCATACTATCTATATATCACTTAAACAATTTGAAAAACATAAAAACACAAATAATCAGAACGCATGGACTCCTGAATCATCTTCAAACTGAACCACACAAAACCCATCAAATCAAACTATACAAATTTCATTCAGCGCAAAACTCAAATATATATGATAACCTAAATTCATAACAAAATTAACTCACAGATCGCCAATCAATATTGGATTGAAGTAAAATTCAGACTTACGACAATAATCAAAGGACCGATAGAAAAGTAGAAATGAGTCAAATGACCAAGTATAATTCAAAATAATATGATATAATACTGAAATTTGGAAAAAAAACGTCTTATTATAATATATTATAATATAAAATTAATATAAGAATGATATTTATATAATATTATAATTATTATATATTGCATATATATTTCAAAATATAAATACTAAAAAATTTAACCGGAAAAACACACAATATATTGTGCTTAAAAATGCCCAAAAGTAACATTATAACTAAAACAAAAGAAAATATCAAAATAATCATCTTATCCGAATAATTATAAAACAAAACTTATGCCAAAGTATTTCAAAACTTTTTACAAATTCACAAAACTAATAATAAAAGATAAAAAATAAATATAAAAATATTTTTAAAAGAGAGGACAATAATATCTATAAAGTGTCCCGTGCATCGCACGAGTATAAAGCTAGTTATTTCTTAATACTAGAAGGAAGATTATTAACTACTACCAATATAAGAAAGCATGTAGTTTAGTTCCGTTGATTGTCAATGTAATTTAGAACACAAGTCAAATCAAATTTTTTTATTTACTAGAAAGCCTCTACTTTTAAGGAAAATATCATTTCAATGTGTCTTCAATCTATTCTTCTTCTCAGTTACTTAAAAGGGCTTTGCTAGAAGCTATTTAATTCCTGTTTGATGTGTGTTACAGACATTACCAGAGATGTCAAAAGGATGGAAGAGTTGGGAAGAAAATTGGTTGGAAATTGTGGCGGTCTTCCTCTAGCTATAATGCTTTTGGGAGGAATCCTTGTAACCAAACCTTCGTTCATTGAGTGGGAGAAGGTATATAATGACAGTCACTTTTCCCTAAAGAGTGGGGGGAAAATATCAATGACAATTATTTGATATTTTAATTAGGAGTTATAATGATTTGCCTCCTCAATTGAAGCCATGCTTTCTATATTTAGGAAAATTTGAATATGAATGGATAAAAACAAAAACGGTATATCAGTTATGGATCGCACAAGGGATGGTATTGTCATGCGACAAAAGGGAAGGAGAAACAATGATGCAATACAATCTTTCCCATTTAAAACTGAAAAGCTCCCACCTCCATTTAAAATTTTCTTTACTAGATAATAATCTTTCCCATGTTTCTGTCGTCCTGCCAGAATCTTCCGATATGACCATAAATACAATCAACACAAGTGTGGAAATTGAAATTGTTCAGTCAGGAGAAAAAGAAAGTAGAAGTCAAAAAATCTCCTCATTAGCTTCCAAATGATTTTTTTTTCCGGCAAACCTGATTACAGAGACCATATAAGCCAGCATTGCAGGGACAGCTATAAGGGATGTCACTTCATGTTGGTGGATGGCTTCAAGAGCCAAACTTGGGCATCAAAACATGACAACCACCTACCATTAGCATGGCCATGGCTGATGATAATCCACCAATGTGGTAAAAATGGAGCAGTATGTAGATATACCTGTAGATGAATGTGTAAGTAAACAACAGTCTCATTTTTCTTTACCTATATTAAGTAAGAAACATTCACAAAATCTCTATAATCCATATGGCTGATCTTGTCTGCTTTCACAGCATTTTGATTACTTCTTATCTTATCTTATTTCATGAAAATAGGCATACATCATTCTCACCACAACCAACAGCTGCTATTTTCGCCAGGGATTGTACACAACAAAAGCTGAATGGCCTAAAGTAACACCTTTTGGCCTTCCAGTGGTTCCTATTTGCCGGGATCGAGATTTATAATTTAAAAGACAAAAAGAAAAAGAGAGACCTCTTTAGACTTGTAAACAAACTGACTTGTTTAATCAACACTCAAATACATCACTCTACTACCATATACGTGAACAGGAACATAGATGGCGAAGTCAATAATTTATTAGAAGCATATAATGGCAGCACCATCAGGTCCCCAGATGTAATTTAGTGATTGTGATTTGATGCATGACTTTGTAAATATTTCGGTAGTTAACATTGGAACAGAAGGCATGCCTAATTACGATGTTAAGTATATTAGCACGCGTCTCAGGCATCTGTGTTTGGATTAATGGGAGATTTATCAGGGATTTTTCAAAAATTGAGGGAATTTTAAAACACTGGTAAAATGTAAAAATAGACAACTATTATGAAATAAAAAATTTCGACACTAGGGAATGAGTACTAGGTAAATACCTCCACTACTAGGCAAGTACCCTAGATAATAACTCTAGAACAACCCATCATTTTATACTTCTGCTAACAACCTTTCTTTCGGCAGTTAGTTGTATAAAGATAATAATAAATTTTATTTGTAGCTTGTTGTCGTTGGACCTGCTGCTCCTCTAATTGGGGCATGCGATGTAGCTCTGTATTTAATAATAAATATGTTCAATAATGCTCTGTATTTTATATTTATTGGTGGAATCAGCTCAACCTGCTTTGTATTATCTACACATTATTCACAACCACCACTCTGGGCGGCCAAGCACGAACACGACTTTGGTTACTTTTATCAACAACATTTTACTACATTAATTTCAACTGCTTTCTTTGAAATAAAAAGCATAAAGAATTCTAAATGGCTGAAGCAGCTGTGTCAATTGTTGTGGGAAGGCTTACTGATCTATTGATAGAAGATTCTCAACTTCTTCATGAGGTAACTGATCAAATTCAACAAGTGGTGAACGAGCTCACGCGAATGAAGACATTCTTACCAGATGCTGATTCGAGACTCAATGAACCGAGAGTTGGAGATCTGGTTGCTCATGTACGAGAGGTGGCATATGATGCTGAACATGTTGTCGAAACTTTTATAGTCAAATCTTCATCCACGGGAAAAGCAATGCAGTGGATGAACAAAAACAAGTTTTCAAGAAAGATAAAAGACATACAGAGGAGGATGTCTCCCCTATTTGATCGCTTTCGCGATTGTAATATCAAGTCAATATTAGAATCAGCAAGTTCCTCTTCCGGAGCACCCAAGACACTTAAGCGATTTTACTCTTACGCTACTCCTGAACCACCGATATTTGTTGGACATCATGAAGATGTCGATCTCTTGGTGGGACATTTGTTTAATGAAAGTGATGATTCTTACTCGCTTATTGCTATTTGTGGAATGGGAGGTCTGGGTAAGACCACTCTGGCTCAAAAAATATACAATCATAACACCATAAAGACTTGCTTTGCTGGTTTAGCCTGGGTCACTATTTCACAGAAGTGGAACTCAACACTTGTGTTGCAGCGGATTCTTATATGTCTTGTCCCTGAGAAAAAAAATGAAATCCTTATTTGGGACGATGACAAGTTAGCGGAGAATCTGCTAGAAATCCAGCAAAGGAAAAAATGCTTGATAGTGCTGGATGACATATGGTCAACTGATGCTTGGGATTCTTTAAAATCAGCATTCCCAGCTGAAAATTCTGTGAGCAAAATAATGCTGACAAGCCGTAATGATAAGGTTGCTGAGCATGCAAATCCAAATGGGTACATTCACCGACCAGAACTTCTGAGCCCAGACCAAAGTTGGGAGGTACTTCGCTTGAAAGCACTTCCTAAAGGAGGAGAGTGTCTAGGTAAGTATATAATTTACATGCACTCGTTACGTTTCATATAACTTCAACTCTGTATTGAAACTCATTTTACTGCAAAGAAATAAAAGATTCGACGCAACTTCAGCTGATTTGTAGTCTTTGAAAATCCAATAAATACTCTGTAACTGCATCAAAATTGAAAACTTAATGAAGTGGATAGTTGCTAAATTATTTTTTAATGCTAGAAGGAAGATTAACTACGTATATAAGAAAGCATGTAGTTTAGTTCCGTTGATTGTCAGTGTAAGATTAGAATACCAGTTAAAATCAAATTTATCTATTTGCTATAAAGCCTTGACTTTTAAGAAAATATCCATTTCAATGTGTCTTCTGTTATGCCTAAATTTCAGCATGCGTTATTTTTTATGGGTCAGTATTTATCGTGTGGATTATTGTTACTGTTATTGAAGGCCTTCCGGGGTTAATCATTAATGAAGGCCCTCCGGGGTTAATTGTTGAAGGCCCTCCGGGGTTAATTATTGAAGACCATTGCTCTGTACTCCACGAGTTGTCCTCGGCGGGGAGCTTTGGGTTGCAGCTGACCTCAGCTTGGAAGACCCTTTCCCTGTACTCAGGCGGGTTGTCTTCGTCTGGGGGTTTAGGGCGCGTCCTGCATCCGGGGTGGATCTAGTGCTAGCCTCCAGTCAAGGTATCCGGGAAATAGCTGTAGTGGACCGACTAGAGCCCATGGTTTCCGGGTCAACGTCGGATTCATGAAGTCCTTGTGCCTTATACTGGGCTTTGGACTATCCAAACAAGCCTCCATGTAGAGACCTCTTCCAACTAGGTTTCGATGATCGAATAAGGTGTTGAATAAGGGGGTGAATAAGGTGGACTTTTCCTAACGGGCTTCTACTTCAGCAAGAACTACGTGGGCTTGATCCCCTATTATAAATAGGGGTACGTAGGCACATTGTTAGGGGTTGGACGTTGAGAGCCCCCACCAACTAAAAAACCCTAACAATCTCAGCCCTCAATATTCAACAACTATCACACTCCGACGACTTTTCAGGTAAAAAAACACCACCCTAGATCTTGATTATGGCGATGTACCTCAAATTTTGTTGTTACCAAATTCCTCCATCAACAAATTGGCGCTAGAAGGAGGGGAAAATCCACATCTTAGGAGGAAAGATGTTACATCGAATCTAAGGTTTTAAAAGTTTTCAAGATGGACATCAAAGGCGGCTATGGGAGACATCGAAGGGGGAGATATTGAAAAAGATTTGTATGGGTTGTTGGCATTCAATAGGCTATGGTTCTCATCATGGTTTCAAGTATATGGTCTCATATATGGCTTAATGGTTGATGGATAATCGATTTTGGAGTAAGAATAGAAGAAAAATCGTATGTATTGTACTACATGCGTTACATACACTGCTGAGGTCATATCTTGAGTTCTAGAAGTCGGATTTTGACGATTTTACAGCCCACTCGAAGCTTATTGAATTCTCTTTAATTCAGAGGTGAAAAAATAAGAATAAGACATATGGTATCAGTCCGAAACTGGAGAGAAAAGACAGTTGCGAATTTCAACAATGAATTCTACTCAGTTCAGGAAACCTACTGGCAATTGGTTTAGAACATTATGATGAAATCCACATCTGATTCGGGGAAGGAGGTTACAGTTAATTGAAGAACAAACACATGGAGAAGGATACTTGCACATGAGACACGATTATCAACAGCTACATCTCCATCTCACAAAGCGCGTCTATTAGGTAAACCCTAACGTTTTAATATTTTCTGTTATTGATTGAATTTTTGCAGGTAGAAAGTCACATGAAGACAAATATTTGAAGATCATTAGATAAAGGAAAGAATTGAGTTTATTTTAGCTTAAATCATATGAAAATTCGGATTTGTGGAAGATTTTGCGCAACAATCATTGTTTCGGTTGTAATTTGAGTTCTAGAAGTCAAAATTGAATGATTTTACAGCCCATGCGAAGATAACAGAATTTCCTACAACTTGGAGATAGTCCAATATTCTATTTTCAAGTGGAAAATCTCAGAAAAAGGCCTGGACAGCTGAGTTTTATGAGGAGATGAATCTCCATCTCCCAAGTCACGCCTTCCAGGTAAAAATCTAACTTTCTTGATATATTTTTGTTGTTGGTTGAATTTTTGCTGGTAAGAAATAATGTTATTGAAGACCCTTCATGGGGTAAAAATTTTGTTGAATGCCTTTCATGCCATGAGGTAAATTTTATTGAAGGCTCTAGGAGATTAATTTTTATTGAAGCAGAGATTAATTTTATTGGAGGCATGTTGAGGTCCCATGAGTTTAGTTTTTCTTGAAAGGCTCAGGAGTTTAGTCTTTCTTAGAGGTTCCATGGGTTTAGTTTTTCTTGAAGGCCTCATGGATTTAGTTTTTCGTGAAGGCTCACATGTGTTTAATTTTTCTTGAAGTCTCTTTTGGATTGAAATATTATGGAAGGCCCTCTGCCTCCAAGGTTAAAAAATTTATTGAAGTCCCTTAATGGATAAAATTTTATGGAAGACCCTTCATGGGTAAAATTTTAGTGAAGACCCTCAATGGATAAAATTTTATTGAAGGATTTTTCATGGCTTAACTTTTATCGAAGGTCCTTCACGGGGTAAAGATTTATTGAAGTTCTATCATGAGTTAAATTATATTGAAGGCCTTTAGAGTTAAAATTTTATTAAAGACCTTTCGAGAAGAATAAGGGGTAGCATATTGTTGTGATTATGGGACCTAAAAATTGGAGAATAAGGGGTTATGAATGATTTTAGTGATGATGATACTAGTGATCTAGAAACTGGAGAATAAGGGGTTAGGAATAATTTTAGTGATGATGATACCAGTGATCTAAAAATTGGAGAATAAGGGGTTAGGAATGATTTTGGTGATGATGATACTAGGGATATAGAAATTGGAGAATAAGGGGTTAGGAATGATTTTGGTGATGATAGTACGATGGACCTAGCAACTGGAGTATAAGGGGTAGGAATGATTAACGTGATGGGGATTTTTATGATGTTCTTAGCTCCTCGCGGGGTGTTTCCATGGCCTATTGGACTCTAATATTTTAATATTTTTATTCAATTTGAGTAATTATTATGTGAGTTCACGGATCGCATGAAGCCTTATCATCGAAATCTCACGTGTTCTTAGAAGACGCATCAAACTTTTTGTTATAATGATTTTCTCAAATTTGAGCTCTACCGATTTAAAGCGTTGTTCTAATGGACTATTCTTATGTAAATGTGAATTACTTGAATTTTAGTGAGTACCACTTTCTCGTTAGGGCGATACCCCAAGATAATGAATGGAGCCATCTATGTAGGAGTAATTAATTTCTATAAGGATGAGAAACACTCATCATCAACTTGAAGTCATACATCATCTCTCAATTCTCTTAAGGCACACCTTCCAGGTACAATCAATTTTTTTTGACATATTTTTGTTGTCGGTTGTGTTGTTGCACATATTGATTTTTGTAGGAAGAATGGATGAATAAGGGGTATGAATAATTTTGATGATGGAAAATTTTATTTAGCATGATAATTGGAGGCCTAGTAGTGACATTGTGAGTGGCAGTGATAATGTTTATAATAGAGCATATGTTCATAATGAATGGGGGTTACAACAACGGAGGTTGGTTCTAATAATACCTTTGGGGGTCGACGCCAAGGCCATTTCCTCCGCCGTAAAAATGGAAGAACTTTGTGAGTTCAATTTTATTTATATAATTTTTATTGAAGACCCTCCATGGGTAAATTTTATTGAAGGCTCTTCATGGGGTAAATTTTTATTGAAGACTCTTTATTGGTAAATTTTTAGTGAAAACCCTTGATGCCATGGGGTAAAATATTATTGAAGGCCCTTCATGTGGTAAAATTTTATTAAAGCCCTTCATGCCATGGGATAATAATATTATCGAAGACCCTTCATGGGATAAAATTTATTTTATTGAAGGCCCTTGATGAGTAAAACTGTATTGAAGGCCCTTCTTGTGTTTAATTTTTATTGAAGGCCATTGATGGATTTAATTTTTATTGAAGACCCTTCATGGGTAAAATTGTATTGGAGATTTTATTAAAGCTTTCATGGGATAAAATTTTATTATAGTTTTTTCCCCTCACCGAGGGTCGACGGCAATGCAAAATAAGTTTCAAAATATTTGTCTCGATATGATATGTGTGTACAATATGGATCAGTATAAGTATTGGTATGAATTACCCCAAATATGTGATTCTTCTCAGGAGGAGTATCAACTCGAGATTCCCCGTTGATACATATTTTCTAAAGGATGGTTCTGTGTGGGATGCTTGTTGTGGAGATACCGATCATGGGACGATTATCGGAGGTTAGAGTTAATTTT
Source organism: Oenanthe sinensis (assembly GCA_028671895.1). Taxonomy (NCBI): domain Eukaryota; kingdom Viridiplantae; phylum Streptophyta; class Magnoliopsida; order Apiales; family Apiaceae; genus Oenanthe; species Oenanthe sinensis. The sequence goes on from JAPMAC010000198.1 coordinate 7,191,421, forward strand.
TACATTTAAATTTATCACATTCATTGCATGCATTACACTCGTTGCATGCATAATATTCTTTGAAGGTAATATAAACATTAAGAAAACTTGAAAAAGGTGATTGAATAAGGTGGTGCATTAATATGTTGAGAATTTGAAGAACTGGTTGTATACATACTGTGTATATGTATTTGTATGGTTGTGTTGCTTATTGTGGGGAGATAAATATAACTATGGCTATACATTTGAAGAGAGTAATGTAGAGTTTTGGGTTGATTGCGAGTAGTTAAAAAAAATGTGTATGTGATAATGTGAATGTGTATTATTGCCGTATAATGAAATATGATAAGCTGTTATTGAGCTGTTGGAGGTTGTATTGTATTTGTCTTGGTGTTTGTGAGGAGTTTGAAATGTAAAACGGCGGGTGCTTTTTGTGGGCTGATTGCAGCAAAATCAATTTATATAGTAGTAACTTCATGGGTTAAAATTTTGTTGAAGGCCTTTTTATAGGTAAGATTTTTATTGAAATATCTTATGTGATAAAATTTTATTGAAGACCCTTCATGAGTAAACTTTTGTTGAAGACCCTCCATGGGTTAAAATTTTGTTGAAAGTCTTTCATAGGTAAAATTTGTTGAAGGCCCTTCAAGGGTAAAATTTTATTGAAGGCCCTTCATGGGTAAAATTTTATTGAAGGCCCTTCATGGGTAAATTTTTAATTGAAATATCTTATGTGATAAAATTTTATTGAAGGACCCTCAAGGGTTAAAATTTTGTTGAAGACTCTCCATGGATTAAAATTTTATTGAAGATTCTTCATGGGTTAAAATTTTGTTGAAGACGCTTCTTGGATACCCTTCATGAGTTAAAATTTTATTGAAGGCTCTTCATGGGTTAAAATTTTATTAATGGTCTTTCATTGTTTAAAATTTGATTGATGGCTAGGGGTCTGAGGAACTATGCTTGTTGATAGAGTTACTTAAGGCGCGTATAATAAAAAAGAAAAATGGAGGTATGTTTTCTTAATAGGTTTGTTTTTAATTGTTTCTATTATTACCTTGGCATATCTTGAATATCAATGTGGAGATTTGATTTGATAATGGGGGGTAATTATAATGGTATGAAGAAGCACGTATATACATGGTGTGCTTAACTCTCATAGTGCAGCCTTATTACGCATGGACATATTATATGATGATATAAAGGAGTTACAAGGGAGGTTTTTTTTTACATGGAACGTCGTAAAAGTTATTATTATGCATGAAATATTTGAAGAGTGTGTGGAGTAAATAATTTTGGAGGAAACGAATGGAAGATGTAGAAATATATATATGTCGATGGTAATATTGTTACGTCGCGCTCTAGCATAAAGTTTAGTGATGAAAAAGTTGAATATTTAATTCCTCTTATATTTACAATATTGCAAGGAATTGGGGGGTAGTTGTTATGCCTAAATTTCAGCATGCGTTATTTTTTATGGGTCAGTATTTATCGTGTGGATTATTTTTACTGTTATTGAAGGCCTTCCGGGGTTAATCATTAATGAAGGCCCTCCGGGGTTAATTGTTGAAGGTCCTCCGGGGTTAATTATTGAAGACCATTGCTCTGTACTCCACGAGTTGTCCTCGGCGGGGAGCTTTGGGTTGCAGCTGACCTCAGCTTGGAAGACCCTTTCCCTGTACTCAGGCGGGTTGTCCTCGTCTGGGGGCTTAGGGCGCGTCCTGCATCCGGGGTGGATCTAGTGCTAGCCTCCAGTCAAGGTATCCGGGAAATAGCTGTAGTGGACCGACTAGAGCCCATGGTTTCCGGGTCAACGTCGGATTCATGAAGTCCTTGTGCCTTATACTGGGCTTTGGACTATCCAAACAAGCCTCCATGTAGAGACCTCTTCCAACTAGGTTTCGATGATCGAATAAGGTGTTGAATAAGGGGGTGAATAAGGTGGACTTTTCCTAACGGGCTTCTACTTCAGCAAGAACTACGTGGACTTGATCCCCTATTATAAATAGGGGTATGTAGGCACATTGTTAGGGGTTGGACGTTGAGAGCCCCCACCAACTAAAAAACCCTAACAATCTCAGCCCCCAATATTCAACAACTACCACACTCCGACGACTTTTCAGGTAAAAAAAACACCACCCTAGATCTTGATTATGGCGATGGACCTCAAATTTTATTGTTACCAAATTCCTCCATCAACATCTTCGATCTATTCTTCTCAGTTACTTGAAAGGGCTTTGCTAGAAGCTATTTATTCCTGTTTGCTGAGTGTTACAGACATTACCAGAGATGTTAAAAGGATGGAAGAGTTGGGAAGAAAAATGGTTGGGAATTGTGGCGGTCTTCCACTAGCTATAATGCTTTTGGGATGAATTCTTGTAACGAAACCTTCGTTGATAGAGTGTGAGAAGGTATATAATGATAGTCTCTCATCCCTAAAGAGTGGGGAAGAATTGGGGAAAAAATATCAAGGACAATTATTTGATATTTTGATCAGAAGTTATAATGATTTGCCCCCTCAGTTAAAGCCATGCTTTCTATATCTAGGAAAATTTGGTGAAGATCAATGGATAGAAACAGATATGGTATATCAGTTATGGATCGCAGAAGGGCTGGTATTGTCATGCGACAAAAGGGAAGGAGAAACAATGATGCGAGTTGCTGAGTCGTACATGGGGAACTAGTTCATAAAAGTTTGGTTCAAGTCAGAGGTTACGATAAAGAAGGATCACTTACAAAATTCGGAAGTTGTTCTCTGCATGACATTATGAGAGACATGTCTCTATCCCAAGAAAAAGTGGAAGATTTTTACGAAGTTATTGATCTCCGAGAACAAAATGATTTTGATCACAATCCTTCTAGGCCCGGTTACGGTCGACAACTTGTAGTTCAATTTAAGGAGGGATACACAAGCGGAAAAGCTAATTCCTATTATGTCAAGAAACCCAATCAAGAACGGTATCGTTCAATGATACTTTTAAACATATCGGAAGTGATAAGTTTGACACCAGTACCGTCATCACATATTGCCAATTTTAGGTTTTTGAGGGTTTTTTCTTTGGAAAACGTTGATTTGGAAAGATCAACTAAACTCATAACAGTAATAGAAAGCCTTATTTACTTGAGATATCTTAGTTTAAGTCATACTAATTTTTTGACTTTTCCGCCAGTACAAGAGTTGGTGCTACTAGAAACTCTTAAATTAGACACAAATTACGAAATCTGTTTTCCACGATGGTTGTCAGGAAATATGCTGCTCAAGTTGGGACATCTGCTGCATTTGTATTTACCATATTGGAGAAATCAAAAGTTTGAGAAGAATTTCAAATTACGGTTTGATGGGTTGAGCAAGTTAGAGACACTGGTAAACTTTAATACCGATTGGTGTGTGGTTGAGGATCTCCCTAAATTAATCAATCTTCAGAAGCTAATTATAACAACTAGTGGTTATCATGTGGAAGAGATAATAAAATATTTAGCTGATATGACCTTGTCATCATATTCATGTCTCCACTACTTGGGCCTTATCATTGATTCAGGCGATCTGGACCTGCCATTCCCTGATGGTCCTGACACCTTGCGTCAACTATTGTGGGATCAAAAATTCAACCTTCAGGAATTAACAATACATGGCCAGCTCCCAGAGATGGCTCAAATATTTGAGCAGCAACTTGATAATTCTCTTCCTGAAGTATCTTTAGTTCATATCACGGCCTTATTCTTAGGTAATTCTTCCCTAGAAGAAGACCCAATGCCAGTACTGGAGAAGATTCCTTCATTGCATCAGCTCGGATTAGAATGGTCGAGGATTTCCATTCCTTGAGGGTTTTTTAGAACCCTGTCTTTGCTACCTTGAAATTTAAAGTTTTGTGCTCGAGGGAAGAAATTTTCTTGATGGATGCAGGACCCTTTAATGTTTTATGCTCTATTATTTTCTTGATTAGATATCGACACCCTTACAGTCTGCTTGGCAAAAGCTGGTTATGAGATATAACTTGTGATCGATATTTTTTTTATTTTCTGCATACCTGATTATACAGACCATATCAGCCAGCATTGCAGGGACAGTTATAAGAGATGTCACTTCATGCTGTTGGATGGCTTCAAGAGCTAACCTAGCTTCAAACTTGGGAATCAAAATATGACAAACACCTACCATTAACATGGCCATGGCTGATGATAATCCACCAATGTGGCACAATGGAGCAATATGCAGATATACCTGCAAATAAATGTGCGAGTAAACAGCAGTCCCATTTTGCTTTACCTATATTATTAAGCAGCACTCGCAAAATCACTACAATCCATCTGATTCACAAACCTACGGATTCACAAAATAAAGAAGAAGCAAGTATCATATACCTATATTATGGCTTTACATGTTATTTGACACATACAACATACCCATCTATAATTGAGAGGAGCACATATTCCACCAACATAAGTAACAACCAGACAACCAGTAACCACTCCAAATACAAATCACTGAAACATAACACATATAGAAAATAAATAAAACAATAAAATAACTTCAAAATTAATATATCATTTCTATGATACTAAATCAAGATTAATGACATGCAATCTCAATCAGTTACTTTCTCAGTCTTGTCTTCTTTACTTTTCTGTTATTGTTGACTGGGAAAATTTAACATTACTGACTACTGTTAATTACAAACGGATGATCTCAATTAACATTTTTCTAAAAACATTTCTAACAAGGTAATTAAATTACAGCCACAGGCCCAAGTCATCCCTCTTGTGCTTGTTTATTTTATACTTTCATGTTTCTGTAGACTACAGAGAATAAAAGGCAATAGTCAAATGTAATTCCCTTTAACATTTAGGGGGCGTTTGGTTTACCTGGAGGAAAGGGAAAGAGGCTTAGAAAGGGAAAGAGGCTTAGAAAGGGAAAGGAAGAGAAAGGTCATTGAATTGTTTTCTTGTTTGGTTTTAATCTGGAAATAAAATAAATAATTATTTTTTAATAAATTATTTTGAGAAAATTATTATTTTTAGGGTTGATATAAATTATAATTACATGAAGGTGGAAAGTGAGTTGGTATATGAGAGATATAAATAGATAAGATAAAGGGAAAACAAATACCTTGGGAATGGTGGATAATGGGAGTGGAGGAGTTTTTGGTAAACCCAAAACCTAAAATGGTCAAGGGAATCATTGTTTTTATAAAACAAACATCATCAAAGGGAATGAATCTAGTTGTTTTCCTTTCCCTTAACTGATTACCCTCAACCAAACGGCCCCTTAAAGGGAACCCCTGAGCTAGTGATCATTACATTATAAAATATATTTCATAAACAAACTTAGCTAATACTAAAGTATTATCTTACATGAGATGATTTGAGAACATGTCTCGGTTCCTCCATTTTACTAATATAACCCAACATTACATGCATCTTGTTTTAATAACTCCACTGCTAGGTAGAGCTGGTCACACGGGCGAGTCGGCTCGGACCGACTCGGCCCGATTCGCCAAAAAAACCGGCACGAACCGCCAAGAAATCGGGCCGAGCTCAGAACCGGCACGAACCGCCAAAAAACCGGGCCGAGCACGAGTCGGAGAAAACTAAACCGGAAACTGGCACGGATCGCCCGCCTAAACCGGCACGGACCGCCCGGCACGGCTCGGCACGGACAGCCCGGCATGGCTCGGCACGGACAGCCCGGCACGGCTCGTATCGGACTCACATAATAGTTATATTAGATGGCCCAGCACGCTACAATGTTGTCCACCAGCGGACCACCACACAAGAATATGATACGCATGACCCCTAAATAATGTGCGGCAGGAGTAAGTGTTTAGTTTTGATTTTTGTTAATTAAATTGGTTAACTCATAATAATATATAATTAAGAAAATTTTAAAATTTATATTATAAAAAATATATCTAACCTATTTTAAAATATATTTTTCAGTTATTGAAAATTATAAAACAATAATTTCTAATTTAGTTTCGTATAATCATGTTCTTTATGTACAAAATTGTTTAGAATTATTATATCGTCTTGTAGATATATATACTCTCAAAACTCAAAATGTTATACCATCTAAGACTAATACTGTTAGTAGGTTTAATAGTATTATTTCATCTATCCTAGCCAAAAACAAAAATGTAGAATTTCTACTACGTCTTCTGTACCTAATTTTTCTTCTAGTATAATTAGGGAGTTTTTTCTTATAATTATGAGTTAAATGATAATTTTTCAATACTAACGTGGTGGAAGAATCATGAGAACCAATTTCTGGTTTTAGCTAAAATTGCAAGAGACATATTAGTAGTTCCTGCCTCTACAATTGCGTCTGAGTCTGCTTTTAGTGCAGGTAGAAGAGTGTTAGACGAGAGGAGATCAAGTTTTTCGCCAGATGCGGTAAAAATATGTGTTTGCAAAAAAGACTGGGATCAAGCCGCAAAAAGACAACAAGGAAGAAAAGAAGATGACTCGGACGGAGAAGAAGATCAGTGGATGATAATGGATAGTTCATCCGAATCGGGCACGTCAAGTAGCGAACAACAAGATTTTGTATAAATTAAATAGTGGATAGAATATTTTTTTGTAATTTTAAATTTCATTTGTTTTGGATTTGTTTATTATGTACAAGCGGTTTGTTCCGTTTTTTTAGAGAGGAGTCCTCTCAAATTATTTGTAAAATATTTTTTTAATTAATAAAATTTGTAGAGGTACCGCCCTCTTTTATTTCAAAAATATTCGTATGAAATAAGTATTTTTTTTAATGAAATAAAAAATATTCCAAAAATATTCGTATGAAATAAATATTTATTCGTATAAATAAGTATTTAAAAAATAAAATTTAAATTAAAAAAATAATAAAATAATAAACCCGCCAACCCGCCTAACCCGCGAGCCGTACACGAGTCAGCCTATCCGCGAACCGGCACAACTCGGCACAGCCCGGGATCCCGACGCGGGCCGTTACGAATCACTTCCTGGCCAAACCGGCACGCCGGCGAACCGGCCCAGTTCGCCCGACACGCTCGTTTGGCTAGGTCTACGGCTAGGCAAGTACCTAGATAATAACTCTAGAACAACCCATCATTTTATACTTCAGCTAACAACCTTTCTTTCGGCAGTTAGTTATATAAAGATAATAATAAATTTTATTTGTAGCTTGTTCTCGTTGGACCTGCTACTCCTCTAATTGGGGCATGCGATGTAGCTCTGTATTTAATAATAAATATGTTCAATAATGCTCTGTATTTTATATTTATTGGAGGAATCAGCGCAACCTGCTCTGTATTATCTACACATTATTCACAACAACCACTCTGGGCGGCCAAGCACGAACACGACTTTGCTTACTTTTATCAACAACATTTTACTACATTAATTTCATCTGCTTTCTTTGAAATAAAAAGCATAAAGAATTCTAAATGGCTGAAGCAGCTGTGTCAATTGTTGTGGGAAGGCTTACTGATCTATTGACAGAAGATTCTCAACTTCTTCATGAGGTAACTGATCAAATTCAACAAGTGGTGAACGAGCTCACGCGGATGAAAACATTCTTAAGAGATGCTGATAAAAGGATAGATGAACACGATGTCCGAAATTTGGTTGCTGATGTACGAGAGCTGGCCTATGATGCTGAACATGTTGTGGAAACTTTTCTTCTCAAAGCTGCTTCTTCGTCTAGTGAAAGAAACAGAACAAAACAAGCAATCAAGTACTCAAAAAAGATCAAAGACATAGAAAGAAGCATGCCTCTCCTATTTAATCGCTTGCATGATCATAATATCAAATCAACATTAGAATCCCCTGAATCACCAAGTTCTTCTACGAGTACACTTAAGCGATTTTACTCTTATGCTACTCCTGAACCACCGATATTTGTTGGATATCAGGAAGATGTTGATCGCTTGGTGGGACATTTGGTGAATGAAAGTGATAATGGTTACCTGCTGATTTCTATTTGTGGAATGGGAGGTCTGGGTAAGACCACTCTGGCTGAAAAAATATACAATCATTCCACCGTTAAGACTTGTTTTGCTGGTTTAGCCTGGGTTTCCATTTCCCAGAAATGGCAAAGAAAACTTGTGTTGCAACGGATTTTTATATGTTTCGTCCATGAGAAGAAAAAGCAAATCCTTAATTGGAACGAGGACAAGTTAGTGGAGAATCTGTTGCATATCCAGTGAACAAAAAAGTGCTTGACAGTCCTGGATGACATATGGTCCACTGATGCATGGGATTCTTTAAAAGGTGTCATTATTCCCTCTGAGGGGTCTATAAGCAAAATATTGCTTACAACCCGTAATGTTAATGTTGCTGAGCATGCAAATCCAAATGGTTTCATTCACCGGCCAGTACTTCTAAGCCAAGAAAAAAGTTGGGAACTACTCCGCTTGAAAGCACTTCCTCGAGGAGGAGATTGTCTAGGTATGTACTTTACTAGAATTTATAAATCAAATTCCAAAAGCAGTGTACATTTCAAAAAAGAATTCTTGACTCTCTATCAATGTTACAATAGCATGCCAGATTTTTGGCTTCAAAATTCCCAAAAATATGCAAAGTATAGAAACAAAGCAATCTCAATCATATCAGGATCAAATCTATTTCTTAGAG